>CM035143.1:121869175-123320842 GCA_020205605.1 Panax ginseng | reverse complement strand
AACAAGTTGAGTTATAATGTCAAGTTGAGAATAGGTGTTGATAAATTCCTCCATCACAACCACTACCTTTTTAATCGTAAAATTTGAACTCTCCATGCATGTACGGGCAGTGGCGAAGCCACATAGAAGTCTATGGGGTTAATAGTCCCCACTAGAAAAAAAATTTATTTTATAATGTAAGATAAATTTTAAAATTTTTAAGTATTATATATAAATTGACCCCACTAAAATTTATAAATTTTCTATTATACTGGGTCAAATTGAAAATTTATAACTTTGTCAATCAAATTTTAATCACATAGGACTCATATCCTCTTAATATATGTATCTCTCTATAATATTTTAAACTAAATAGTAATCTAATATATATTATTTTTAAAAATAAATAATGAATTACTTACTTATGAACAGTTGTGATTAAAAAAGTCTAGTATGAGTCAATATATTGTATATATACCATATATTATTACTCATTATATTTTCATTGTAATATAGTATATATATATATATATATATATATATATATATATATATATACTCGAAAGTATAAAGTATTAAAAAAAAATATTTCGTAGGTTAGTTCATTTCCCAAACCCCCATCAAATTATTTGTGCCTTAGTAATAATTTGACATCACCGATAAAAAATTCTCGACTTCGCCACTATGTACGGGAATTCCTTGATATTCAAAGCTTTAAAAAGATAAGAAATATGAATATTAATACATATGTAACAAAATTAGATATTAGTATATATAGCTTCAAAAAATACTATTAGATACTAATAACATTAATTTTGTAAGTTTGTTAATTAAACTATATATCTAAATAATATATTGGAATGAAATAAGAAAAGAGTATCATATCAATCTTAATTAATATATATGTACTATGTATAAATAAATGAAAACATTATTATACTATGTATAATTTATAAAATAAATGAAAACGTCCTGATATCTGCAAACTGGTCATGATCAAGTTGTTGAATGAAATAACATTACAAAAACTATATATAGTATATAAAATCAGATAATCCTTGAAATATTCTTGAACCAGTCTAATTAATTAATTAAGAGGTACACTGGAAACTTCGAATCTGAATTAATTAGTACATATGGGATTTATGATATTAATTATTGTCTGTAGAATTAATAAAATATTTTGATCCATGAAGGAAGAATCTTTTTAATTACGAATGCATGCATGCACTTTTAGAAGAAAATGAAATAATTTATTCAATTCCACGCTTATATCAGCGTTTTACTTTTTGCCCTTTTCTGATACCTTGTAGAGGTAGTACCTGCAGGCTTCAAGTAAGTCTTATCGTCGTATCTTATTTAATTTATGCACATTATTGTAGTGTTTTTTTTTTACTTTATATATACATTAATACTCCCTCTTTCCACAAAAATAATTACATTTACAATTAACAAAAATTCACAAAAGAGTTCTATTTTTATTGATATTAATATAAAATAACAAAATATTCTTAAATATGCTATCATACTTTCAATATAACGTCTCTACATTAAATTAACACCTTATTGTTTGAGGGGTACATATAAAATAAAAATACTTTCTTAATATTTACAAAATTAATTTATCAAACACTTTTTATAAACCGATCCGAATTACTAATTAAGTGAACGAAGCTTATGATCCATAGTTTCTTCTTTAAAATTCACAATGAAATTTATAAATGATATATTGTGTCTAATAATTTTATTCTTTTCTTAATTATTTGACGTTTTATATAATTTAATAGAATTTACAAAAATCATAAAATAGAAAATATAGATTGCAAGTGAAAAAACTAAAACAGGCTAGAAATAGAAACTTGGGAGACTTCACAACAATATGGAGTACAAAATACCATGGCATATGTCTAATGTATCATCTTCAACAATTGCAAATTCCCATAATTCTTTCTTAACCTTAAATTAAAGCTATACATTTTCACTGGTGGGTATCAATCATCTACTAAAAATAATCCAACCCACATCATAAAATCAGTAATTAGAGATCAAATTTCATAATAAAAAATCATGATGATTTTGTGTTATTATTTTTGGTCAAATTCTCTGCAATCCTAGCCAAAGAATTCAAATTGCACCTTACAATTGTATCCGCAAACCCACACGTCTCATCCTTCGTATTACCCGGCGGTACATCCACAACATATGATTCAACAACCACTGTCCCGTTCCGCGCCGGTGTACGGTGTAGGGTGGTGACAGACCGGTAATTATTCAGTCGGTGGTCGCCACCAACCACACTAAAGCTCATTACGTGGCGCTCATCGTCAAGAATATCGAGCCGCTCGATGCTAGACGCCGCAGGCAACCCGGACACCACGTGGACTTCCCGGAGCGTGCCGACGTTTCCGTCTCCGACAATGACGTGGCAGCTCTTGAGGAAGTGCTTGTAGGATTGCGGGTTTTCGAAGCGGCGGACCACGGACCATACGGTGTCGACGGGGGAGGAGATGGTCTGGACCACGGCGGAGCAGCACTGATTTGGGCTGACCATGTGCGTGTGGTGGTGTACGATATCTTCCGGAAGGGATAGGGACAGAGGAGTAATTAATCGGGTAGTGTGGGATTGTTTTTGGTAGCTGAAATTGGTGGTATTGTAGATTATTTGGAGATGAAGAGATGAAAGCATTTTTTTCAGTCTGGATCTCTTTTTTCTTGAAAAAGAAAGATGGGGTTTTTGATGGTTATGAAATGTTACATATATACGGTCAAATTGCATATATACATACATATAGAGAGAGAGAGTGAGGGGAGAGATCGAGAGAGAGAGAGTCGACATGCAAGTGGATGATCAACTTGCCATAAACTTTGGACGCACTCCTGATTTAATACTCCCTCTAGGTGTTTCTAATTACTGATTTATTATTGTTCAAATAAAGGTGATTGATATTAATAACCTTCAAAATAAATGGTCGGGGATATTGAGATAGTAAAAACTAAAAATGATATTTTTTAAGTAAAATTATACTCCCAGTCTCAGAATAAAAATTCTTTTTGACTTTTTGGTCGTATTAACAAATATGATAAAATGACAAAATTATTCATATTTAAATTCTCATTTAATTGCATAGTTTGCTGCACATTATTAGTGATAATTCATAAATATGCATAAAGAATATAAATATAACAATTAATAATAAGGGTATTATAGGTAAATTATTATAAAAAATAGATCATTTAAAGTAAGTAGATATTTAATTTGAAATTACCTAAAATAGTATTAAAGAATTTTTATTTAATTTGAAGTTGTGTAGCGCCATTATTATAATATTGTAAAATAAATATATGTTTTTACGATTAATCTAAACTTTATTTACTATAAAGTCAATAATAAAAATCACCAAATCATATGAAAATTTATATGTTCAAATAATTTTATATACTTTTTAAATTTGTACGATTGAATTTATTTAAAAAACCTTAAAAATAGACGTATCAACCTTATCAGGTATACTAATTAGAGACCCTTTAGGGTATATCCCTTTTTAACTATTAATAATTAAGCATATTCAATGTTTTCCAGAGAACTAGAATACAAGATTGTCAATTTTGTTTGTTCTTTATGCTTTATATCGTTTTCGGCTCTTACATGGGGAAACTAACATTTTTTCCCGCTTCTATTCAATAAAAATAGTCTCTTTGGGAACAATTATATAAATACAAAGAATGTATTTGTTCCTCATTATCACCAGTTTTTATGTGCTTTAATTCAATACAGTTATCTACTTACAAATAATAGTATATATTTTGAGTAAAAAAGTTTTTTTTATGAGAATAAAAACTTATTTTGAAAATACATCTACATTTACTATTAAATATTATTTATTTAAATTTTTTTAAAATAATTTTTCCATTTGAGCTTCATCATAAGCTGTCTGAAATACGATATGGTGATATGATTAAATAATTATTTATTTATTTATATATAGGCGCCTTTTTGATGTATAAACAAGTTTAAAATATTTTATTATTGGTAATGGTATAATAGTCCAAATGATATTTTTTTATCTAATTCTTTAATTAATCTTATAAAAATAAACATAACATGATATTATATTATATTATTTTAAATTATCTCATGAATAATTTTATAAATATGATTAGGATAATTTAATCCTACAATTAATAAGCTTGACCTGCAATCAAACATAACTATATGATTCTAGTTACTTTTACATGTAGCCAGCCTTCTTTTTAATTTGTCCTTTCGATGTCTCTATTCTCAGCCACGTACCTCCCCCATGCATATATCATCAAGTACTCATGATCAACTTGATAGTTTAATTTGTTTTGTTAAAATAAGTTACACTAAAACTCATACAGTACTGCATAATGTGCTCAACCAAGGGAGGCAATCAGCTTTATTATGGCAACCAGAAGCAAGCTCATCAAACTCTAAATTAAGTAACTACTGATGATACCTTAACCGCCCACTCTTTAATATTTCAACTTGAATATATATATATATATTATAACCTGTAATATATAGTATTATTTTATATATATATATATATATATATATATATAATAAAACAAAATATAATTTTATATATATATAACACAGAAATTATTAATAAATAAATTTAAGTCCTTTGAATTCACAAAGTCTCCTTAAAGCAAATTTATTCCCTCACTGGTGCTAAGGATTAATTCAATAATTATTTCCTAAGATAAAACGGATTTTCAGTTCTTAATTAGAAGCACTTCAAAATTAAGAACACTACGAACACAACTTTATGTATGTACCGAACTTTTCAATAATGATGCATGTAAATATAAATTATTTATAGTAATGATGCATGCAACTTACAGTTATGACACTTGAAGGAAATGAAGAACACGCTGCACACACTTTTCCAACACAGAGAATGGAACGGGAACGGGTTTGTCAGAAAACGGGGAATAAAACTTTTATTTAAAACAGGGATTCCACATTGTGTATTTATAGAATATTTCCGACCGTTAGTATTCAATCGTTGCTAAAACGACGCAGTATTGATATAATAACTTAAACAAAACTGATAATTAATTTTGTCCAAAAAATTATATATATATATATATCACAGATCGAACCCTACTTGAATAACCTGGACGCATGGCATACGGCGATGTGGGTTTGAACCAAGCCTTGGCTAGGTCCTCTCCCTTCCACAAAAGTAGGGTGTCCCTTGGGTCCCTTCCCATTAAGCAAACATCCCATATATAAAGACTTCACATTTTCTTCACACATCCTATGTGGAACTTTTGCACCTTACAATATTTCAAGTAGGTGACTTTGGAGTCAATTTTCTTATTCAATTCTTAATGGATTTGAACATATAAATATACCAAGTTATACTCCTCATGAAAGAGAATACATTGGTGCAAAGACCCGACATTTTCAGAATGTGGGTCCCTCATTTAATTGAGCCTCAAAATGCTCTAATATTTAATATTTCAAATCTCATTTCCAATAATCCCCCACATGAATGTAAAATTGACTTTACAATATGCAAATATGTTATGAATATGCAGACACTAGTTCGAGTACATGAGAAAAGATATTTCATCAGGTTAAATAGCCTAGTGGCTTTGAACTTGCCCTAGTAAAATCTATCTAAGTTTCTTGGCTAATCGATGAGACTTGATGTCTTTTGAATCTGTCACTTTTGTAAACCTAGACAATAGAATTCACAAAATATCTCTTGGACATAATTGGTTCTCACGTTTGTGTTCATTTTGGCCTCAAACACCTCTTGGTTAAGTAAGTATATTAGAGAATTCAGCCTTCAAAATTCTCACATAAGTGGCCCCCTTCTTACTCACGTAGGTGACTTTTATCAAGAGTATCCTGCAATACCCCACTTGAATATATTTCAAGATATAAAAATCATTAAAAGCGTATCTTATCCTAATTCTCGTGGCAGATGTGCAGTGTCTCATAATAGGAATGGTTAGGAGTATATATCTTCTCAGTGTTTTACTAAGTACTACATAGTTAGGTTTGCCCATTGAACCTAGATCTTGGGATCTCCAGTCAACTAGGTTGGGTTTCCACTATGACGACTCTTTAACAATAGGCTTTAAACCCATTCCTTTCGATGATTTTTCCACTTGCTCTCTTGTTAAACCTTTCGTAAGCGGATCCGCAATATTATCTTTTGACTTTACATAGTCAATTGAGATAATTCCATTTGAGAGCAATTGTCTAACGGTATTATGTCTCCGTCGTATATGGCGTGACTTACAGTTATATAAATGACTCTGTTCTCTTCCAATCGCTGATTGGCTATCACAATGTATACATATAGCTGGCACAGGTCTTGACCAATTTGGTATATCCTCTAAGATATTACGAAGCCACTTAGCTTCTTCTCCAGCTTTGTCTAACGCAATGAATTTTGATTCTATTGTAGACCTTGCAATACACGTTTGTTTTGAGGATTTCCAAGATATCTACATTGCACCTCCAAGGGTGCAGTATATATCCACTTGTGGATTTCGAGTCTTTATTATCAGATATCCAATTAACATCACTATATCCTTCCAATACTGCTGGATATCTTCTATAATGCAGTCCATATTTTTGAGTATGTTTTAAATATCCTAAAACTCTCAAAATTGTTTTCCAGTGATCTTTACATGAATTACTCGTATACCTACTTAGCTTACTTACTGAATAAGCTATATTTGGTCTAGTACAGTTCATGACATACATTAAACTGCCTATTATACGAGAATATTCTAATTGAGATATGCCATCACCTTCATTTTTAGCTAGATGAAGATTTATATCAACTGGGGTCTTATTTAGAATTATATTATATTTGTTAAAATTTTTAAGTATTTTCTCAATGTAATGAGATTGAGATAATATAATTTCATCAGAGGTTCTAGAAATATTGATTCCTAAAATTATATCAGCAACCCCCAAGTCTTTAATATCAAATCTATTTGACAACATACGTTTTGTTGAGTTGATAACTTCATTGTTGCTACCCATGATTAACATATCATCCACATAAAGACAAACAATGACATATTCTTTTTGAGTACTTTTAACATAAACACATTTGTCACACTCATTTATTTTAAATCCATTTGATAACATAAGATTATCAAATTTCTCATACCATTGTTTTGGTGCTAGTTTTTATCTATACAAAGATTTAACAAGTTTGCATACTTTCCTCTCTTGTTCAGGAGCTATGAAACCTTCAAGTTGTTCCATATATATTTCTTTATCTAATTCACCATTTAAGAATGCAGTCTTTACATCCATTTGATGTATTTCAAGTCTATATAAAGATGTTATTGCTATTAGCATCTGAATAGATGTAATTCTTGTAACAGGTGAATAAGTGTCGAAATAATCCAATCCTTCCTTTTGTCTATAGCCTTTAACAACAAGCCTTGCTTTATATTTATCAATTGAGCCATCAGCTTTCATCTTCTTTTTGAAAATCCATTTATACCCTAAGGGTTTTGAACCAGGGGGAAGGTCCATCAATTCCCATGTATGGTTTTGCATGATGGATTCAATTTCACTATTTATTGCTTCTTTCCAATGAGAAGCATCTGGAGAGGATACTGCTTCCTTGTACGTTCGAGGATCGTTTTCTAACAAAAATTTTAGAAAATCCGGACCAAAAGACGTTGAAGTCTTTGCCCTTTTGCTACGTCTAGGTTCATCCAATACAAACTCTTTGTCTATATTTTCAGGATTATTACTAGTAGCATCCAAAGGTCTTTTGTTTGAATTTGAATCTTTATTTTCATTATAAGGAAAAATATTCTCAAAGAAGTATGCATCTCTTGATTCAATAAATGTATTAACATGAATATCATTAATTTCAGATTTATGAACAAGAAAGCGATAAACACTGCTGTTATTTGCATAACCAATGAAAACACAGTCAATTGTTTTTGGTCCTATCTTAACCTTTTTAGGTTTAAGAACCATCGCTTTTGCTAGACACCCCCACACTCTTAAGTATTTATAGCAAGGTCTATGACCTTTCCATAATTCATAAGGTGTTTTATGGGTTTTGTAAGACCCCGAATTTTATGAAATAAAAGTATTCAATTTTTCTTATAATAACTATTCAGTAAATGGTTAAATTGATAAAAGTTTAAAGTTAAGGGTGAGATATGAATTTTTCAAAAAGCACGCAAGTGGTTATAAAATATTCAATTGTCAGGGAATATTCGTTTGGTAAGTGGAATATTCTTTTTGTTCGGGAATATTAAATTTACGGCGCATGACCATTTGTGGGCCCCATAACGAATAATCATTTATGGATGAAGAAAACGATAAAATTGAGTTTTTATAAATAATGACGTAGTTGTTACTGAATTAACATTGTTGGAATACCCGATGGTTAAAATATAAAGAATACACGTGTTTGCATAAAGAATACACGCGCTTTTTACAAGATTTTGAATTATTGATCCTTACGTAAAGAAGGCACTACTCAATAATTGTTACAGTAATTACTGTTCAATATTTTATTTTATTGATTCAATAATTGCTGCGTTGATATTTTATATTATTGTTGCTCAATAATTGTCACTGCACATCATCTCCATTATCAGATCAATAATTCATATTATTTGGAACAATATTATTAGATAGCATTATTGGCAATTTCTAGAAAGTTCTGTCAAAGAGAGGTTTGGTCACCTAATTGCGCGCCAATAAGGAGAAATCCTTATCGAAAAGCCCCCTCTTTCCTGGAAACTACCTGGTTGTCATTATTGTAATTCTGTAATATTATTTATGAATAATTAATTATTAATTTATATGATAAGAAAATATTTATTTTATGTGGATATAAATGATGGATATATTTATTTTTATGTGGATAAAAATGAAAGAATTAATGCTGAGGTGTTTTATCAGTATTTTGTCGGTGTGGAGGTATTAAAAATCATCCGTTTGTAGATTTTAGATATTTTTGGTTTAGAATTTGGAAAAACTCAAAGCTACAAAGTTGTAGAGAATTCGATTTCAGTCAGAATGGACATAAAATTTGTATTTTTCTGATAACCGGGCTATTTTCTATGAATTGTTGAAGTTTCGAAAAATAAAATAATTTTTATTAATTTATGGGTGGGACCCACTTGGTTATCAACATGTGGACTGCTAAAAATTGGTTCAAAGTTGGCTGGTGGGTGAGAATTTTCAAGAGGCATGCGTAGAAATGTTGAATAATAATAAATATATTTTATTATTTTAGTCTCCTTTGGCGTTCTAGCATTTTTCTATATATAAGTGCTTATGTTAGAATTGAAAATCACACCGTAAATAAGTTTTCTTTTCTCTATATTATCAAGCATATTTTGTGAGTATTTAGATATCTTGAGTGTTGCTTTCAAATACGTTATATCGATATTCAAGTCAAGTACTACTTTCTTTTGAGGTAAAGGATTTTAAGGGTTATTATGTTTTTCAACAGTACTTCTTCCGACCTTGTAAAATTTCAAAAAATTTGAAATGATATTTTGATGAGTTTTATTGATTTTTCCAAAATGGTTATTTTTGGATGTATAGATTAAGAGTTATGAATTTTACGGAAAAGACTATTTTAAAAGTAACCACTTATAACTCCTTGTGGTTAACTCCAAAATTGATGAATTTTTATTGGGAGTACATCTATATAATATCAGTGTACTCTGTGAATTTCGGAATTTTTAGAGAAAAGTACAATTTATGATAAATATCTAAATATTCGGTAGTTTTGGCCATGTGAAAAATAGTAAATGAATTTTAAGAATTCTAAGAAAAATATATGTTCAATATGGGACTATATTCTGCTAAATTCCAGAAAAGAAAATTTGTTTGAACTGATTTGGTATTTTTCATAAAAATGGACTAGTTATGAGTAAATAAATTAAATATGTTATGTAAAGTAAGAAAATTGGAAAATAGGATTTTATGGCTTGAGAATCCTATATGAGGTATATGCAGATTTTTGATGAGGGTTTTGGTTATTGGTGATGAAATTTTATAAGTTTGGCATTTTAGGATGATTAAATGCATTATTTAGTAAAGTGTAAACAATTAAAATAAATTGTTTATAAGTTTAAGAAATGTTATTTCAATATTATTATACCGAAATATTGGTATGGATTTTATTGTGGAATTTCTACCTTTTTGAGTCGGGTTTACTATTCATGAGTTACTATTCACGAGTTACTATTCACGGGTACTATTCACGACAAAATTGGTTTCTTTCTTTTGACCAAATTATAGTTGAGTTATGAATATTACTCTTGAGATTAAATCTATATGTTGATTTTATTATTTTTATTATCATATATAACATTTTTATAACCCTAATGATGATATTAATTTCTCTTTGACTTGAGTGTAAAGATGTGTAGATTATTGATATGATCATGACTATGGGTTCTCTTTGGCCAGTAGTGCAAAGTTGAATTGTTGACTAGTATGATCGTGACCATTGAATTTATAATTGAATATCTTTAGCTTAAGTGTAAAGGTGAAATGATCAACATGGTTATAATTATTGTTTATATAAATTCGAAATGATTATATATTTCTTGAGATAATAATATATTTGGCCCTGAAAGTGCAAATATGAAGCTGTTGAGGAATATCTTTGGCTGTAGTGCAAAGATGAATTATTGATGAATATCTTTGGCCCAGTAGTGCAAAAGATGACATGTTATTGAATATCTTTGGCCAAGAGAGTAAAAGATGAGCAGTGTTGAGATGAACATGACCAACCTGGTGATATAAATGAATATCTTTGGCCAGTAGTGTAAAAGATGAAGTTATTAGTATGATTATGAATGAAAATGTGATTTCGTAACCATGATCTTTGATGTTTGAGGTAAAGATAGGTGATGAAAATTATCTTCGTCCTGGATGAGAAGAGGAATTTAGAATTACAATATATATATATATATATATAATAAAACAGAACATAATTTTATATATATAACACATAAATTATTAATAAATAAATCCGAGTCCTTTGAATTCACAAAGTCTCCTTAAAGCAAATTTATTCCCTCACTGGTGCTAAGTGAATAATTGCTTCCCAAGATAAAACGGATTTCCAGTTCTTAATTAGAAGCACTTCAAAATTAAGAACACCACGAACACAACTTTATGTATGTACCGAACTTTTCAATAATGATGCATGTAAATATAAATTATTTATAGTAATGATGCATGCAACTTACAGTTATGACACTTGAAGGAAATGAAGAACACGCTGCACACACTTTTCCAACACAGAGAATGGAACGGGAATGGGTTTGTCAGAAAACGGGGAATAAAACTTTTATTTAAAACAAGGATTCCACATTGTGTATTTATAGAATATTTCCGACCGTTAGTATTCAACCGTTGTTAAAACGACGCAGTATTGATATAATAACTTAAACAAACCTGATAATTAATTTTGTCCAAAAAGTTATATATATCACAGACGAAACCATTACCAACCGATCGGACGAAGACGGTACATACAGCGTGTATGGTTTGAACCAAGCCTTGACTAGGTCCTCTCCCTTCCACAAAAGTAGGGTGCCCCTTGAGGCCCTTCCCATTGAGCAAACATTCCATATATAAAGACTTCACATTTTTTTCACACATCCTACGTGGGACTTTTGCACCTTACAATATTTCAAGCAGGTGACTTTGGAGTCAATTTTCTCATTCAATTCTTAATGAATTTGAACATATAAATATACCAAGTTATACTCCTAATGAAAGAGAATACATTAGTGCAAAAACCCGACATTTTTAGAATATGGGTCCCTCATTTAATTGAGCCTCAAAATGGTCTAATATTTAATATTTCAAATCTCATTTCCAACATATATATATATATATATATATAAAAGCTTAATTTCCACAAACTATAAAAAGCTGACATTAATTTAGAAGAAACTATATATACATTTAATATAAAATTTTCACCTCTAGATCCTAGTTTTCTTTTGTCTCCAAAAAATAATTAAAGGAATCTGTACGGTATTGCTAACATTCATCATTATGACTGACATTCCATCATTCATCGTTTGCTCGGTAGTGTTGTTTACAGGAGGAATATTGCCTTCATGTTGCACGTTCTCCTGGTTTGTAACTAGAGGTTGTTCTACAGTCTCATACACTCCATTGTTAACGTTTTCAGCAGTCATTCTTAAATACTACCATAAAACAAGGGTTAATTAAACAAATTAATATATCACATAATATCCCTATATTATGACTGACCAACAAATAATCTTAGATAGGACACACTAACGAAGGATTTACTCATCTCTCCCCTCCTAGTTCTATTCCCCGATCTCCGCATGCAGAGACCATATCCCTAAGCTTTGATACCATTAACTACATTTTACCAAAATAGGTATACAACACCCATTCGAGTCGCCAAATACATGGCAGTGAAAGCAAACTACAACTTCAATAATACAATTGTCGGGCAAAATACGACAACACATCTGTGAGTTTAAATACAAATATTGTCTTCTAGACAATATCCACACTCAAATAAATTCTCATTACAATTATTCAAACACTATTTTACTGTAAATAGTGAGGATCGCTAAAACATCTTTCTAGAACCATCACTCCATACCCGACTAGATCCTCGCTATGTTCTCACCTCCCGAGAAGAAAATGGAATAAAAAGAAAAGGGTGAGCTCAACTAGCCCAATAAAGAATATTATGACTAAGATAATATACAACAAATTATCATTAGTCTTCAACAGGAAAAATCGATAAAATATAATAGACAACAAGTTTTAGATCAACAACTGCAATGTGAACAACAATCCATTTAGAAGTCAAGAGAGAAAGAATTCTACTATCTTCTAAGATTTAAAAGACCATCATCAATATTTTATCCTGTAACATCAATCAATATACATCTTGAATCAAATATTCATCTTTTGCCTTCACAGCCAAAGATATTCATTTGTATCACCAAATTGGTCATGTTCATCTCAACACTGCTCATCTTTCAGACTACGGGCCAAAGATATTCATCGATTAATCATTTATATTTGCACTTCAATGCCAAAGATATTTAGTAATATCATCATTTAAATCGAGGATGATGAAAATATTTTAAAAAAAACGAATCCAAAGGAGATGTAAGGACAAATAGTAGGATTAAGTATAATGATTTATCCAAGATCAATAATACTCTATAATAACCAATTTTGAAGCAAAATTCAAGAATAAAGATCAAAACATGGATAAGAACCAAAATAGACATCTTGGACAAAAGAAGAAAATTTTATTTTTCTAATGAATAGTGTCGATTCGTGAATAAAGGTCAGATTCGTGAATAAAGGCCAGATACACGTGAATATAGTAACCCCGACACAAAAAGTTCTAAATTTGATAAAAAATTCAGATCAATACTTGGCATAATGATATTGAAGAAATAATATCATATATGAAGAAAATAACATCCCTTACCTCAAAATAAACCGCATTTCGATTGAATTTTGGATATAGTCTTTTGATGAAAAACTTCAGATTGAAAAATATAAACTCACAAAGTATCTAAATACTCACAAAAATACGCTCGATAATATAGAGAGAAAGAGAGAAAGCTTATGTTTACGGTGTGATTTTTAATTCTAACTTAGCCTCTATTTATAGGAAAGTGTTAAGACGCTCGGCAGAGACTTGACTGCAACGACCCGATGGCTTTTTACTCGCTACTATTGCCACCCACCACATTTGAAATAAAATTCAGCACATTTCTTCACCAACCACAAGTGGGGCCCAATCAATTCTAGAATTTTCCACCAAAATTATTTATGACCTAATTTCCCAATCAGTCACCTCTTAAAATTCATAACAAATCATATTTTTATTTTTAACGGTTCAAAATTTGTGGACATATACTTAACTTATATATGTATAGCATATCCAAAAATCCCAACGATCCAACGGTCGGATTAAAAAATATAACTCACGCAATATATCTCAAAAACACTTGTTTAATTTTTAATACCTCCATTCTGACAAAAATACTGATAAAATACCTCAACATTAACTCTTTCATTTTTAACCACAATAAATATATCCAACATTTATATCCACATAAAATAAATATTTTCTTATCATATGAATCTTAATTATTCACAAATAATATTACAGAATCACATTTATGACATCCAGGCCGTTCCCAGGAAAGAGGGGGCTTTTCAATAAGAATTTCTCCTTACTGGCGTGCAATTAGGTTGTAAGAACCCAACTTTTTGAATAAAGATTAAACTTTCTCGAAATATATTTTTGAATATTATGGTGTGGATTTGTTATAATGTTATAGTTGTAGGTAATATTTACAAATTTTGCAATCACGCAAGTTGTTATATAATATTCTATCGGGTCGGGAATATTCATTTTAACAGGAATATTCAGATAACTAAGACAATCATTGGTGGACCCCACAACGGAATTATTATCGGATTGAGAAAACGATAAAAAAATACTTTATAAAAATACGGCGGAAGTTTTACTGTTAATCTGTTGAAACACCGGTGTTAAAAGTACAAGAATGTCGCTATGGTTGCATAAGAAGACACTACCAGATTTATTATCGATACTTACGTGAGAAGTCACTCGTTTATACTCAATTATTAATACAAGAATTGCGCGATCATATCTATCATATTATTGATTCAATTATCATCACAAAGATCATCCGTGATAAAATATTTTTTTATTAAATCAATATTTGAGACGACAAAGTTATTCATATTATAAATTGCAATATTTATAATGTCTAGAAGTTCTGTCAATGAGAGTTTTGGTCATCTAATTGCGCGCCAATAGGGAGAAATCCTTATTGGAAAGCCCCCTCTTTCCTGGGAACGACCTGGTTGATAAATATTGTGAGTTATAATATTAATGATGAATGTTGTTCGGAGTTAAATTTGGAGACACGGACATGATATTTGAGTCCGGAACGACGAAATTAGTAAAAATAGTCTATAAACACAAAAAATTTCGGGATTCACTATTTGGTCAAAAAGTCAACAGTTGACTTTTTCAGGAAAAGGCAAACTTCGAAATTTCAAAATTTATATTTTTGATAAAAATGATTTCATTGTGTTGGAATTATTTGTGTTAGTGAAAATCGACATTTATTCCAATGATAATTGATGTCTAGGGGTGATATTGATAAATCGGGTAATTTATCGGATAAATGAGCAATTAATTGCTACTAATTCACATGCTTATATAACTATTTGTTCACATATGTGTACTATTGAATCACATTATTTACTATTAGGGAGTTGGTGCAAGATTGATAAAACCGTAGGGGTTTCGATACGAAACGCACAAATGAAATGGAAGAATTTAAACCAATTTGAAACTCAAGCAGATCCATTCAAAAAAAAAAAGATTAATTCAATGGTTAGAAATTATACCGATTAAGAAAGCGATTAAACGATGCTATCGAATCTCCAACGCTTTTCGAACTAACCGAGTCTCTATGGTATCCACACGAACGCTCCACTTAATCGTCCCTACGATCTGCAGAAAAAAAAGGAATGTGAGATTTAGCCACCAAGGATGAGGATTTTCGAAACTGCTTTTTCTAGTCTCTCTCAAGAAATGGCTAGGTTTTTTGTTTTTGATTATTATTTTAATCTGGTCGCTATATATCATATATATAGTAGTTAAAAGGTATTAATCAAAACCTAATTTCATAAAATCAATTTATATATATATCTCTTAATTAAGTCTTACTTAATTAATATACATATATACAAATTATCCTTTTAATTTAAATTCACGAGTTAAATACTATTAATCATATTAATATATTTAAATCCTTAAAATTTAAACTAATTTCTTTTAAATTACGCTCTATGTGTGACCTATAAGTTATTATTACGTTGGCAATAATTTTAAAATCATATTATAAAATTATAAACAAATGCGAGCGACATCTAGTAATGCATCATCGCTACCCAAATAATAATAAGATCGATGATTCGATGCAACCTTTTCGTGACCAATGTTCTCTAACATGTACTCTATGCATTGACTTAATATCTATATATTTATGCACCAATGAGATTTGGTCACCAAATCGATCCACATACTTAGTCTCAATGCATCATTGTTGTCCCATCAACAATGATACTCGATTAGGACGTTTAAGAACAATGATACTAATTGTAATTATATAATCTCATGTTCAAGTCACATTCTTGAAACTATATAATTTGTATCACTATTCTAAGGAATTTTATTATGTTAACAATTATATTACGCAGTAAATAAAACCATAATAAAATCATATATTTATTCAATCAAATATAATATCAAAATGTTAAGCAATTATATCAAATAATTGGCCTCTAGGGCATAAACTCTATGATCTCCCACTTGCATCAGAGCCAATCACTCACGTATATCTAATACCCATGGAACTAGTGTGGCCAGTATCGTCGTCTCTTCATGCGACAAAGCCTTGGTCGATGGATCTGCAACACATTATCATTTGTTGGCACTCTTCCTATATATACATCTCCTCTATCAATGATTTCACAGATGAGATGGTACCGCCTAAGTATATGCTTGGATCGTTGGTGAGATCTCGGGTTCCTTAGCTTTGCAATGGCTCCATTATTATCACAAGATAGAAAGCAACCGGATCAACAATGGTTGAACAACACCAAGTTCAAATGATTAACTTTTTAATCCATACTGACCTCCTTCGTCGCATAGAAAGCAACAATATACTCACCGTTATGTAATTATAGAATCGCTCCTCGCTTCTTGAACTTTTCCACTAACAACACCACCATTAAGGAAAAACACAAAACCCGACCGAGACTTATAGTCATCATTGTCGATCACCGAAACTAGCATCCGTGTAACCCTTTATCGCCGATTCGTCTTCACATCCATATACCAAGAATGAATCGTTAGTCCTTTTCGTGTACTTCGAGGATATTCTCGATCGCCCGTCGATGACCTTCACTGGATTCGACCGGTATCCGCCATCATGCTTAAAGTATACTGTAGACATCCGGACGAGTACATATCATTGCATACATGATAAATTCAATTGTCAAGCATAAGTGGATCTTTTCGTGATACGCCTCATCATCTTGTAATTTAGGACATTGGGCCTTAGAGATCTTTACACCATGAGTCTCGGGTAAGTTTCCTCTTTTTCGCTTCTTGCATGTCGAACCGCTTCAACACTTTATCGATATATGTACTTTGACTTAAGTAGGGCATTTTTCTCGATCTATCTCTATAGATCCGGATACCAAAAATGTAGGCAGCATCGCCCAAATCTTTCATGGAGAAACATTTTTCTAACCATGTTTTTACAGCCTGTAAGGAAGGAATGTCATTCCCAATAATTAATATGTCATCAACATATAATACTAGAAATACAATGTGACTCCCACTAACCTTCTTATATACACAAGGTTCATCTTCATTTTTAATAAAGCCAAATTCTTTGACTGCTTCATAAAATCGAAGATTCCAACTCCGAGAGGCTTGCTTCAATCCATAAATGGATCACTGTAGCTTACATACCTTTCCAGCATCCTTTGGAGTGACAAAACCCTCAGGTTGTGTCATATACACACCCTCAAGGAGATTTCAGTTAAGGAAAGCAGTTTTGATATCCATCTGCCAGATTTCGTAATCATAAAAAGTTGCAATAGCAAGTAAGATCCTGATGGATTTAACCATTGCCACTGGAGAGAAGGTTTCATCATAGTCAACACCTTGAATTTGTTTGAAACTTTTTGCTACCAGTCGGCCTTTATAGGTTTGTACATTACCATCCATGCCGGTTTTCTTCTTGAAAACCCACTTGCACCGATTGGTTTTACTTCTCTTGGGTGGATCAACCAGAGTCCATACTTGGTTAAGTATACATGGAGTCCATCTCAGATTTCATGGCTTCAAGCCATTTCTCAGAATCTGGTCCATTCATAGCTTCTTGGTAGGAAGCAGGCTCATCTTGATCTATGAGCATCACATCGCCATTTTGAGTCACAAGATGTAAGACCCCAACTTATTATAAATAAAATTGAATTTTCCTTTATTCATTATTCTATGGTTATAAAATATTCATTATTGTCGGGGAATATTCGTTTGGTCGTGGAATATTCTTTTTGTCGGGAATATCCGCATTGACGGCAGCATAATCATTGGTGGGTCCCATATGAGAATAATCGCTTCGGATGAGGAAAACGACAAGTATGTGTTTTTATAAATAACGGCGTAGTTATACCAATTAACACCGCTGGATTACTCCGGTGGTTAAAATACGAGAATACGCGTGGTTACAAAGAAGACACCAGATTGCATGATATTGTTGAATTATTGATCCTTACGTAAAGAAGGCACTATTATTCAATAATTGTTACAATGAGTTATCGCTCAATATTATATTGATTCAATAATTGCTGCGTTGATATTTGGTATCACTATTGTTTCAATAATTGTCATTACACAGTATTTTCCATTATCAAATCAATAATTCATATTATTTGAATAATATTATCAGATAACATTATTGGCAATGTCTAGAAAGTTCATCAAGGAGAGGTTTGGTCACCTAATTCATGCGCCAAAGAAGGAGAAATCCTTATTGGAAAGCCCCCTCTTTCCTGGGAACGGCCTGGTTGTCAGTATTGTGATTCTGTAATATTATTTTTAAAATAATTAATTATTGATTATTATGATAAAGAAAATATTTATTTTATGTGGATATAGATGGAGAAAATTTTTAATGTGACAATTGTTGAAAATTAATATTTTATCTTTTTCTGATAAAATAATTCATTTAAATATATTATTTTAATAATATATTAACGGTGATATTTTTATAATGAATGTGGGATATATGAGTATATGAGGAGGTAGAGTATTTTGTGGCATTAAATGTTTAACATATGTTTTGTGTGTTTGTGGACACAATTCTTGACCAAAATTGATTATATGTAATCGTAAAATCGCTCATTTATGGATTTTGGATAATTTTTGTTTAGAATTTGGAAAAACTTCCTTCCGCAAAGTTGTAGAGAATTGAATTTCCTATACAAAATCGCAAGATTCAATTTTTCGACAAAAAGGCTATTTATCATGAATTATTGAAGTTCCGAGTTCAAATAATTGATTTTTGGAAGTTTTAATTATTTTATATAAGAAAACGCGTTTTTTGTGGTTGTTGGCACATGGGTGGTGATGTTTTTGACCAAGGAAGGCATGCTAGAGTTTTCAAAATATGTGGGTAGGAATTTTGAATAAATAATAATATATTTTATTAATTTAGTCTCTTTTCATGCTCTAACATTTTCCTATAAAATAGAGGGCTAAGTTAGAATTGAAAATCACACCGTAAACTAAGTTTTCTCTTTTCTCTCTATATTATCGAGCGTATTCTTGTGAGTATACTTTGAGTGTTGCTATATCGATGCGAGTTTCACAAGACTATACCTAAATTCAATGTAAGACGGTTATTTTGAGGTAAAGGATGTTATTTCTTTCGCAAATGATATTATTTTCTTTAATATCATTATGCCAAAATCTTTGTTGAACTTTTTATCAAATTTGAAACTTTTTCATGTTTGGGTTACTTATTCATGAATTACTATTCACTTGAGTTACTTATTCATGAGTTATTATTCACGAGTTACTATTCACGAAGCGTGAAGATGTTTTTTGTGAAATTTTTATCTTTTTGTGTTTCGGGTTACTATTCACGATACTAAGACTATTCACAAATACTAAGACTATTCAAGAAAAATAAAAAATTTTCTTTTTGTCCAAGATGTCTATTTCATTACTATCTTTGATTGGATCCATGTTTTGATCGTTATTTTGAGTTCGCTTCAAAATCGTTTATTATGAAGTATTATTGATCTTGGATAAACCGTTGTATGAATCCCTAATATTTGTCCTTCTATATCATCGGATTCGTTCTTAAAAATGTTTTTCATCATCCTCATCCTTAATGGTGATACTTGATGAATATCTTTGGTCTGTAGTGCAAAGATGAATGATTAAATTGATGAATATCTTTGGCCCGTAATGCAAAGATGAATGATTAAACCGATGAATCTCTTTGGCCCAGAAAGCAAAAGATGAACAAAGTGTTGAGAGATGAACATGACCAACTGGTGATATAAATGAATATCTTTGGCACGTAGTGCAAAGATGATTAAAGATGTATATTGATTGTTGGTACAGGATGAAATATTGATGATGGACTTTTAAATCTTAGAAGACAAGAGAATTCATTCTCTACGTGACTCTTCTAATGGATTCATTGCTTCACATTGATTTGTTGATCTAAAACTTGTTGTCTATTGTGTTCTATTAGATTTTTTTCGTGTTGAAGACTAACGATAATTTGTTGTATATTATCTTAGTCATAATATTCTTTATCGGGCTAGTTGAGCTCACCCTTTTCCTTGTTGTTCCATTTTCTTCTCGTGGAGGTGAGAACACAAGCAGGATCGAGTCTGGGTATGGAATGAAGGTTCTGTAGAGAGTTGTTTAGTAGTCCTCACCATTTTTGTAAAATAATGTATCAATAATGATGATGGGGATTTATTTTGCGTGTGGATATTGTCTAGAGCGGCAATATCTATATTTAAACTCATTAAGATGTATTGTCGTATTTCACACGACATTTGTATTATTGAAGTTGTAGTTATTTCGCATCATGTATTTGGCGCACTCAGAATGGGTGGGTGGAATGGACCTATTTTGGGGGGGGCGTCACACAAGATATCCATAATATCTCTCGTGCTCTTGGCGTGTCCTACCAGATCTCATTTAATGACTTCATGTAATTTGAAGCAGTCCACTTTCCCCAATTTCTTGTGGTTCCCGCCACGTTCCAACTCAGTTCAATGATATTTTGTGGTTCTCGAATTTCTTCAAGTTCTACTTTCCTCCCATCGTTTCCTTTAGAGACAAATTCTCTTTCTAGAAAAAAATACCCGATTCGAGCAACAACCACTTTGTTCTCGTAAGGTTTGTAGAAATAATACCCTTTTGTTTCCTTTGGGTATCCCACAAAATTACATTTATCGATTTGGGTCCGAGCTTGTCGTAATCCGCACGTTTTACTTAACGCCTCACAACCCCAAATCTTCATGAACGACATATACTAGGACGCTTCCTAGTCCACATCTCAAATGGTGTCTTCGAACCGCCTTTCAGGAACACGGTTAAGTGTGAATGAAGTCGCCTCTGTGGCATGACCCCGAAGCTTATTGGAAGATCTGCATGACTCATCATTGATCGTACCATGTCCAACAAGGTTCGATTCCTTCTCTCAGATACACCATTCTATTGCGGTGTTCCAGGTGGAGTGAGCTGTTATATAATACCACACTCCTTTAGAAGGTCATCAAAGTCTTGGCTTAAGTATTAACATCCTCGATCGGATCGAAGGGCTTTTATGCTTTTGCCAAATTGGTTTTGAACTTCATTCTTGAATTCCTTGAACTTTTCAAAGGATTCGAATTTTTTTCTCATAAGATACACATATCTATATCTACTAAAGTCGTTAGTAAATGTAATGAAGTAATAAAACCTACCTCTTGCTAACGAACTCATGGGTCCACATACATCACTATGTATAAGTCCTAATATATCGCTAGCCCTGCTCAATCGTGTCCAAATGAAAGGGCTTTAGTCATCTTGCCTAATAAACAAGACTCAGATTTCTCATATGATTCAAAGTCAAATGAATCCAAGAACCCATCTTTATGGAGTTTGGATATCGTTTCTCATTTATATGGCCTAAACGACAAATTGCGAGAGATATGTTGATTTGAATCTTTTGATTTAAATCATTTTGTATTTATGTTATAGATAGACATTTCTAAATCAAGAATATAGAGACCGTTAAACAATTGTGCAACACCATAACAAATATCATTTAAGTAAAACAAACAACGATTGTTCTTTATTATAAATGAAAACCTTTCTTATCCAAACAAGAAATGTAAATAATGTTTTTTGCTTATAAAGCAGATACAAAATAACAATTTTCTAATTCTAAAACTAGCCCAGTGGGCAAAGATAAATGATAAGTTCCTATGGCCGGCAAAGAACTTTTGCTCCATTCCCAACTCGAGGTCAACCTCTCCTTTCGCTTAAAGTCCTACTCCTTCTGAGTCCCTACACATTAACACAAATGTGAGAACCACATCCAAAGATCCAATACCCATGATGTAGAAGTAGACAAGTTGACTTCTATAACATATATACCGAATCAAGTCGATTTCCTTTTTCCTTTTCTTCACTTCTTCCAAATAAGCATGACAGTTCCTCTTCAAAGCTGTCCGTGTTTTCCACAAGTGACATTCACCTTCTTTAGCCACCCCACCTTTAGGTTTTAAAGCCTGTTTGGTTTTGGAATTGGGTTTGGCAAAAGATTTAGATCCTATCTTCTTCTTGCCTTTCCAATTTCCCTTAGCATTCCCTTTTTACACCATCATTATGGGAGCGGGTCTTGCCTTTTTCATGTTGTTCTCGGCAGTTCTTAACATGCTCAACAACTCAGTAAGGGGTTTTTCAATTTCATTCATAAGATAGTTCATAACAAATTGAGAGTAGCTGTTGTTCAAAGATTGTAAAACAAGATCAGTTTGGGCTTCCGGAGTGATTGAAAAACCCAACCTATCAAGGTACTCAATATACCCAATCATTTTCAGCACATGTGGACCAACTGAATCACGTTCACCCATTTTACAGTTGATACAACGCCTTGCTTCAGATCATACCTCTTCGTCGAGCATGCCACTTTTGAACAATTTCTTGAGATGCTCGATCATCTCATAAGCTTCCATCAACTCATGCTGCTTGCAAGCTCAACGCTCATGGTTGCTAGCATAACACAACTCACGCCCCGAGCATCATCTTGATGCTTCAGAAGCATTATGCTCAAGACGTGCAAGTGCGATACGGTGATGTCGCAGGAATGGGCCCATCAAGGACATATAGCTTTACGCTCTTGTTTGAGGACAATCCTCAAGTTCCTATGCCTACCAAGGAAATTAATTCCACTCACTTTGTCCTTTTCAAGGATCGATCGTAATGAAAGACTATTTGTGTTGTTGTTGTTTTTGCCATTGATATCTACAATTTATAAGTGCAAAAAATAATAAGTCAAATTGCAGAGTTGATATTATGTAATTGATAATAGTACATTCAAAATATACCTCCCACTATTTTATTCAAATTAATAGCCCTCACAATTAATTCGAAAAGCATTTTCTATTAAATCTTTCTAGTGAGCCAAGATCCATATTTCATTATGCCTTAAGTTAGCTTTGGCTATTATCTCAAAACATAATTATTTAGGTAGACAACCCTTTGTCAATTATATCATATATAACTCCCCGGATAGTTTGGTAAACAACATTTGTTTCTAGTCCATCTAATGGTACCAACCAAACTCTATGCCTCTAAGTCCACAATCCTATTGAGATAACTTAGTTAAGTTCAGCCCAATGATTTTTTTAGGTTTGGATATCACAATTATCCTATCGCATCTTACCTAGATAAATAAGGTACTTTGCTTTGGCAAACCTACATCTATTGATCAAGGTCTTGATGAGTGTTATTCATTGGAAGGCATCCGATTTAGACTTAATAATTTAATGAGGGATTTTATTAAAAAATAGATCTCACCAATTTTAATCTTATTAAACATGCATTATTATTAATCATATCATATCGCATACAAGCATAAATAAAGTGCAAAATTAAATGTGTCACGCTTATGGCCCAATCCATCGTCAATCTTTTCAAGTTTAATGAAAGATTGAAGGTCAATCTAAGGTGGTAAAAGATCTTAAAATAAATAGCTTCCTTGGATCTTCTTCAAGATGTGCCTCCTCTCCATCATCATCTTTCCATTGTGTTCTCCATCTTGACATCTTCATCAATTACTGATTATTACATGACATAAAGAAACCTCGAAAGTTATATTCGAGGGGATTTAGATGAGAAAAGAATATTACATTAGAATTTATAGAAAGGCACGACACGTAAGTCAGTATTTCAAAACAAAAACCAATAACCTATGGGTCAAAAGGCCATAATCATGCACCACGATATCACAATAAGACATAACAATTTATATATAATTAAAGAAAACTATATATAACATACTGGGGTCACGACCATCAAGGCTACGACGGGGGTCCGGGGGTCTCTTCAGCGGTGGTCCTACTGATCAGATATTAACTACATTCTCAGATTATGGAATTTTTCCATACGAATCTCTGAAATAGTTTCAGAATCATACATTTTAATCCACCAAAACACCCATAATAACAAATCATATATGTCCAGTTTCGATTTAATCATATTAAAACGAATAACAGTACACCCAGAATTTATCATATATTTCAAGTTTCGATTAATCATATTAAAACGATTCTTCATGCTTCTAATTCGATTAGAATAGTTATATAGTTAGTCCACCGATTAAAGATACGATTATCAGTATCATCATATATATTACCAGAATACACATACAACGGAATATCATATATTCAATTTTATATCGGTAAACATGTATCATCATATATCATATATATCGAATACAATTAAAACACGTAATCTGAATTAATCTTTTCGCAAGTAGCTCTGATACCACTGTAGGGTTTTTGATACGAACGCATGTAAATAAAATAGAAGAAATTTAAACCAAATTTGAAACCCTAAAACGGGATCCATGCGAAAAACACAATTAATTCAAGTGGTTAGAAATTATACCGATTAAGAAAGCGATTAAACGATGCTATCGAATCTCCAACGCTTTCGAACGAATCTGCGTCTCTACGGTATCCACATCTAACGCTTCCATTTAAATCCCTACGATCTGCAGAAGAAGGAATCATGATATTAGCCACCAAGGAAGAGGATTTTTGAAATTGTTTTCTAGTCTCTCTCAAGAAATGGCTAGGTTTTTGTTTTGATTATTATTTTAATCGGTCATTTTATATCATATATATAGTAGTTAAAAGGTATTAATCAAAACCTAATTTCATAAAATCCGAATTTATATATATATATATATATATCTCTTAATTAAGTCTTCCTTAATTAATATACATATATACAAATTATCCTTTTAATTTAAATTTGTGAGTTAAATACTATTAATCATATTAATATATTTAAATCCTTAAAATTTAAACTAATTCCCTTTTAAATTACGTTTCATGTGTGTGACCTATAGGTTATAATTACGTTGGCAATAATTTTAAAATCATATTATAAAATTATAAACGGTGAAATGCAAGATCTAAGAATGCATCATCGCTACCCAAATAATAATAAGATCGATGATTTGATGCAACCTTTTTTCGTGACCAATGTTTCAATGTAATTTTATCATTTTAACCTTAATATCCTAGATTAAACTCGAGTCATGGAATGTGTCATACTCTTCATAATTTAATCGAGTTTTCGATCAATGAGTGAACTATATGAAACAAATCACTATTTGAGCATGGCCATGCATTTCATAGTCCTACTCAATCAAGAGGCCTATGGATATCACCCATAATATATAGGATGGTTAAATTCCATATAGATCACTCATATTTCTCACACGATTCATGATGAACCCAATAATCACCTTTATAGTCCACCCTATTAAAGGTGACATTTGATGATATCAAAGTACATAAATTCTCGGTGTAATATATATGATTTTGTGCCTGGAGGACCATTACATCATTATCACTATGAGAATTGCTAATGACACTTTCGTATAATGCTCCATATAGAATTCTCATGGTGGGTCCGCATCCAAAGACATCGTTTTCTAACATGTACCTATGCATCGACTTAATATCTCATATATTTATGACCAACGAGATTTGGTCATCATCGATCCACATACTAGTCTCAATGCATCATTGTTGTCCCATCAACAATGGTACTCGATTCAGGACATTTAAGAACAATGATACTAATTGTAATTATATAATCTCATGTTCAAGTCACATACTTGAAACTATATAATTTGTATCACTATTCTAAGGAATTTTATTATGTTAACAATTATATTACGCAGTAAATAAAACCATAATAAATCATATATTTATTCAATCAAATATAATATCAAAACGTTAAGCAATTATATCAAATAATTAGCCTCTAGGGCATAAACTCTAACAAATGCTTGCATGACTAAGTTAAAAATGGAGGTATAGATGGAGGTACTATACTGTAATTAGTATTTTTCACATGATTATACTATTGATTCACATTATTTACTATTAGGGGAGTTGGTGCAAGATTGATTATACTTGCAGGACTAAATTAAAAATGAAAGAAAAGTCGAGGTATTGTCAGATTGTAATTTTTCGAGCCCCAAAACGCAATTATCGAAACTATATTTTCCTATAAATAAGCTCATTCTTCCTTCATTTCTCACTAATTAACAAAAGCTTTGTGAAATGATTATTATAGAGAGAAAAAAGAAAGTCTGCCACCTCACTATTCCAAAGATCCAGCTTTTTTTAAGGTAGGAGTATTATTTCTTTCTTATCTATGAAGAGAATTTTGTTATTCCATTCTTTATTATTCTCGCTGAATAACTCAGATACGCTGCTACCCTATACTTGGTGAAATTCTTCGTTGTTCCATTCTTTATCATTATGTTGGAACATCCTCGTTTATGCGTTTCACGGGACTGGTTCCGCTTTCTTTATTATTTTATTGAAATATCCTATTCATGCTTTTTACGGCCCGATTCCGCCTTTTATTATTATCGTTGGAATATCATGTATGTATGCTCTATACCGACCTAATTCCGCCTTAATTATTTTGTTGGAATATCGCCGTGCATGCTTTTTACTTGGGACTGATTCCGTTATTTATTATTCATTGAAATAAACCCGCCTGTGCGCTTCATCGCATGCTTGGTGATTTCTTTTGTTATTCCATTCCTTATTATACTCGGTTGGTTAAAGTTTTGACTTCTATACTCCATGAAATTAGTGGAATATCCTCGATATTTGCGCTTCATCCAAAGATCTTTTTATGAAAATATTCTTCCGAGCATTCTTGAATTTTACTCTATAAAGCAAAGATCATGTTGACAATTTGGACGTTATTAGTTCCCGGATAAAATAATTCTTGAACTTGTTTTATTGAATTCTTATATCATTGTCATCATCATCATGTTTATATTTTGTTGAAAGTCATCCGTGGCCTATGGTGCATGTAGATGGACTTGGTATGATTATGATTAGGGATTATTCTTGTAATAATCATGACCGTAATGTTACAAATGATGTAGTAAAAGTCCTCATTGGCCTGTAGAGCATTGATGGATGATTGTTGGCATGATCATGACCATTATTGAATACACAAATATTCTTGGCCCGTAGTGCATGGATAATTGTGGTCGTGATACTAAAAAATATCCTCGGCCGTAGTAGCGAGGGGTGATTCGATGATGTGGATTATTTATTAAATTTGAGTCCCAAATGATAAAAGTGATGAAAAACCTTCTAAATCATAAAAGATAGTAGATTTTATTCTCTATGACTCTTTTAATGGATTGTTTGTTCACTGTAGTTAAACTTGATGGTTATTATATTGTCTCGGTTTAACATCATTCAAGGCTAACGATAATATATTCTCGCATTATCTTAGTCATAATATTTCCCATTGGGCTAGTTGAGCTCACCCTTTTACTTTTATTATTCTCTTCAAGAAATGAGAACGTAGCAGGACTAATCGTGAACGGAGTGATTGGACCGGATGATAACTTTAGTAGTCCTCACTATTCGTGAAATAGTGTAATAATAATTGTAATAAAGACTCCTTTTGAGTTTGTATAATCTCTAGTAGACAATATTTGTATTCAAACTCACAGTTTATATTTTGTCGATTGTATATGACAACAGTATTATTAAGTCAGATTTGAATTTATGTACCATGTAAGTGGCGCACCCAAGATGGGTGACGATACCTAATTTGGGGGGGCGTTACATAGTGACCAAACCTCTACTGATGTAACTTTCTAGACATTGCCAATAATGCTATCTAATAATATTATTCAAATAATATGAATTATTGATCCGATAATGAGAAATCTTCATGCAGTTGACAATTATTGAAACAACAATAATATAAAATATCAACGCAGCAATTATTGAATCAATAAAATAAAATATTGAATAAAGAATTCATCGTAACAATTATCGAGTAAAGGCCTTCTTACGTAAAGATCAATAATTCATCAACACTGTGTGCATCCACGCCAGACATCAGTATTTTAACTACCGTGTATTCCAACAAAGTTGTTAATTGAATAACTACGCCTGTTATTTATAAAAACTCAAACTTATCGTTTTCTTCATCCGACAGTTATTCTGTTATGGGCCCCACAAATGACTGCGCCTTCGTATAAATATTCCCCGACAACAAGAATATTCTATGACCAAACGAATATTTCGTGACAACAATGATTATTTTATAATCACTTGCTTATTTTGCAAAATTTGCACATTTCACCCATAACCAAAATATTTTATTAATTTAACACCTTATTATTCACAATAATAATTAGAGAAAATTCGATTTTATTTATAATAAGTTGGGGTCTTATAGTGTAGAGTAAAATACACCATTCATTTTATAATATAATTTCTCATACACCATTCAAGTTATAATATTTAATATATTCACTAAATAAATTTCTATATTATAATTTTTACTTAACTTGATCTAATTAATTAAATTATGAACTTGTGTAATAAATAATATAAATATTCATTTTAACAAGCAAATAAAGTCACAATTTTTGCTAATTAAATTACTCAAAGATTAAAATTTACATAATATACATTCAAATATTTTTTGTAATTAAAAGTAAAATTTTAATACCCATAAAAATATAAATTAACGCATAAAAATTATAATTATTTTTCCAAAATATTAAATTTTACGTAAAACAAACTTATTGTTACAAAATGAATCTTATTATTCGTATAAAACATATTAAAATTTTATTAATTATTTTTCTCAAATATTAAACTAAACATAAGTCACTTAGACATAATTATTTAGAGTAAAAATAAAATGTTGTTACTCAAAAAAAAAAAAAAAATACATTGAAAGAAAAATATTTTTACAAGATAAAGGTAGTAATAAATATTATTATATTTTCTTTTATTCAACATTATATAAAACATAACACCAATTGTATAATAAAATATATAATTAAAATCATAAACATCCCAAATTTTAACATATACTCAAAAAAATAATAATATGAAACTAAAAATTCAAATAATAATTTTTGTTATTAAACACCAAAAATTAAACTATCAACATACTCAATCATTCTAATTAAACAACTCAATTAATAATTTAATTTAAAATTCTTAAGGCAAAATTAATGATTTGGCCACCAAAGTTGCACGACGCTTGAATAATATTGGATTGAACTTTTAATTTTTCAAATTAAGTCATGAACTAATTTTATTTTCAAATTGGGTCATTATTTAAAAAAAGTTGACAGACGTTAATTTTTTTGTCTACATTATATGACGCGGCAAAAAAACTAAAAAATATTGCTTATATGGCAAAAATAAATCAAAAACAGATTTTAAAAATAAAAAAAGTAACATTTTAAAGTTTTAAAAATAAAAAAACATAATAAAATAAAACAAAAAAATCAGATTTTTTTAAAAAACATGTACTTTTTAAAAAACTATTTTTTTAAAAAAATCTGTGTTTTTAAAAAAAAAACCGTTTTTTAAAAAAAACTGTTTTTAAAAAAAATATGTGTTTACAAAAATCAGCTTTTTAAAAAAATCTGTTTTTTTAAAAATAAATATGTTTTTTTAAAAAAATTCTGTTTTTTTAAAAAAAAACTGTTTTTAAAAAAGATCCTTTTTTTTAATAAAAAAGCTGGTTTTTTTAAAAAAATCTGTTTTTTTAAAAAGCTATTTTTTTAAAAAAAATCTGCTTTTAAAAAACTTTTTTTAAAAGCTCTTTTTTTAAAAAAATCTGCTTTTAAAAAAAAGCTGTTTTTTTAAATATATTTTTTTTAAAAAAACCTGTTTTTTAAAAAAATTTGCTTTTTTTAAAAAAAAAATTTTAAAAAAAATCTGTATTTTTTTGTTTTGCTTTATTATGTTTTTTTAAAATTTTTAAAACTTTAAAATGTTAATTTTTTTATTTTTAAAATCTGTTATTGATTTTTTTTTGCCACAAAAGCAATATTTTTTATTTTTTTTGCCACGTCTGCGCCACGTAGACAAAAAATTAATGTCTGTCAACTTTTTTTAATTTAAATGACCCAATTTGAAAATAAAAATTAGTTCAAATGACTTTAATTTAAAAATTAAAAGTTCAATCGGGTATTCAATAAAACGTGCCAACTTTGGTGGCCAAATCATTAGTTTTGCTAAATTGTTAATATTTGTATCACTTAACGAAAAATATATGTTAATTAAACAAAATTAAAATTTTTTTATAAGTTACCAATAATTTGAACAAAATTAGTTTCTTTCTACCTTACCCAGCTGTAAACGGGCATATTTGATTCCGAATCTGTATTTATATTCCGAAAAAAAAATTATTTGTATTCGTATCTCATATTGGACGAATTTATGAAGGTATCATTCAAATTCGATATTCGAAAAATTATTTGAATTCAAATATTATCTGTTTCCAAATAATTATTTGAATTCATTAGCATTAAAATTAGTAAATAAATAATTTAAAATTTTAAAAATTACTATTTATTATGATATTAATATAACATAACACAATCATCAACCGTGTGATTAAATTATAAAATTTAGAAGGAAAAAAAATCACTCTATTTAATAAAAATATTTTTATAGAATATATTAAAAAATATTATAATTTTATAATAAGACCGGTTATTTGTTTGGGATTATGATACTGCATATCTAATTCGATAGATATATTGACGGACGGATGTTAAACAGATACGAATATATAAGTATCCATAGTCGTATATGTATCAATTTATTTGTGCATATCTCTAATCGAATACGAATAATATATATCCGCTTAAGTCGAGTACGAATAATATCTGTTTTAAACGAATACAAAGACGGACCAATATTCTATTTTTCGATTATTATTTACAGTCTACTTGTCCTCTTCATTTTCATTTTTATAGCCGTACGTTAATGCCATTCATAAACATAAAAAATAAAATAAAAAATCAAACATATATAGAAATCATAAAATATAACAAGAAAAATTCCTTGTTTAAAAAGGTCATATTATGTCCAAAGCCTCCAAATAAAACTCCTTATTTCGTTCCTACAAGTAATAAGATTCATGATAATTTTATTATCATACTATTGTTAAAGTTTATTGGAGAATTTAAAATATGGTTGAATTTATTACAGGATATATAATATATAAAGAAAACTACTCTAAATTCAATATGTTTGATTCTCACTTTTGTGTGATTTTATTTTTTGTTTATGTGAAGTTTATTTTTTTTATGTTAAACTTAATTAGTTGATGTAATTTTTTTCTCATTTAGTATGAATTTTTTGATATAAATTATAAAATTTATTTCTACTTGTATATACCCTAATTGGGACTTAAAATTTAAAATAATACTATGTATAAAAATGGTAAAACTAATGATTTGGCCACCTAAGTTGGCACGTTTTACTGAATATCCGATTGAACTTTTAATTCTTTAAATTAAGTCATCGACTCATAATTTTATTTTCAATTGGGTCATTCGTTGCTGTTGACAGACGTTAATTTTTTTGTCTACATGAAGATCGACGGCAAAAAAAACTAAAAATATTGCTTATGTTGAAAAAAAATCAAAAACAGATTTTAAAAAAAAAAAAGTAACATTTTAAAGTTTTAAAATAACTAAAACATAATAAAATAAAACAAAAAATACAAATTTTAAATTTTTTTTTTATAAAAACTGTCTTTTAAAAAAAAAATCTGTGTTTTAAAAAAAAATATGTTTTTAAAAGTTTGTTTTTTTTAAAAAAACTGTTTTTAAAAAAATCTTTTTAATTAAAAAAAGCTGGTTTTTAAAAAATCTGTTTTTTTTTTTAAAAAATCTGCTTTTAAAAAATCTTTTTTTAAAAAACTGTTTTTTTAAATATATATATTTTAAAAAATCTGTTTTTAAAAAAGCTGCTTTTAAAAAAAATCTGTATTTTTTGTTTTGCTTTATTATGTTTTTTTATTTTTATAATGTTAATTTTTTTATTTTTAAAATTTGTTTTTGATATTTTTTGCCACATAAGTAATATTTTTTATTTTTTTGCCACGTCAGCGCCACGTAGACAAAAAATTAACGTCTGTAACTTTTTTTAACGGAATGACCTAATTTGAAAATAAAAATTAGTTCAGTGACTTAATTTAAAAAATTAAAAATTCAATCGGGTATTCAATAAAACGTGCCAACTTTAATAACCAAATTATTAATTTTGCCGTATAAAAATTGTACACAAAAAAAGTTGTTTATAAAAAGTAGAACTAATGTATTACTTACCAATATAAATATATAGAATATTTATTAATAGGTCTCGCTTCTTATTTTCTCTCTTTTTATTATATTATTTTTATATATAATTTGTATCTATAACATTATTTTGAGTTTGTAACTACTGTTATATTCTTACCTGGTTATGATAGAGAGCACCGTTAGAGAGTGAGCGTTCACACAAGTATCTTCAAATTTGGCGCACCCCACCCCACCCCACCCCACCCCACCCCACCCCACCCCACCCCACCCCATGCCACCCCACCCCACCCCACCCCACCCAACCCCACGCCACGCAATCACCTGGACAACCAAACAAAACACTGACATATGACATACTAATTTTAGAAACAAAATAAATAGGAACTCATACTTCCACGTATAAGATTCATTTTTTAATTATAATTTGTTTAAAAAATAGATCTTACACGTTAAAATATTAAAAAGTATTGTAAAAATATTAATTCTAGATATTAATCAAATATCAATTGATATTTTCGAATTATTTTTTTAATCACACATTAAAATAATAATATATAGATAAGTAGGAGACTCTCCTAGTAGTAATAATAATAATAATAATAATATTATCTACATATAATAATAATAATAATAATAATAATAATATTATATGTAGATAATATTATTATTATATTATTATTATTATTATATGCAGATAATATGTTTAAAATAATAATATATTTCTAATATGTTTAAACATGAAATAATAATAATATTTCTAATATGTTTAAACATGAAATAATAATAATGATAAATAAGTAAATATAATAATAATAACAAATTTTTGGATTTTACATGTGCAAATGTTCTAAATTGGTGACCCCACCGCCACAAACTCATGCCGCAGGGGTGAAATATTGGCAGAAGCAATTTGATAATTTAAGATAATTTTTGAAATTAAATGACTGTCGCTACATGCTAACGGTATGATCTTTTTTAAATTAATTTTGATTAACTCGGTTGCAAAATAATATTCGTTTTACCACGGATGAATTTTCATATATATTTATATATATATATATATATATATATATATATATATATAATAATTCTATGCATTGAAGAAAATGATCGCCAAATTTTTTTTTTTTATTTTTTTATTTTTATAATCGCTCTTCAATAATTTATGTGATTTATTGGAATCGAATTTTTAGAATAAAGCGATTTGGATGTTATTTGATACATGTAAAAATATGCCTGCATGCATACCGGCCCGCATATATATTTTTACATGTATCCAAATGACATCCAAATCATTTTATTCTATAAAAATTTCAGTTTCAATAAATCACATAAATTATTTGAAAGACATTATAATAAAAAATAAATAAAAAAATTTTTGGCCGGTCGCTGCCCCGGTCGCCCAATCCCACTCATATATATATATATATCCATCTCTCTCTCTCCGCACAACACAAGCCCACCTCATTTTCATTTCCACTGTTTAATTTCTGACTTCTGAGTTTCTCTATCTGCTCTCTATATCTAAATAACCATGCTTCTTAGAGCTGCTTCGGCTTTCTCTCTTCTGAACTCCAGTGCCGGGGAGAATCTGACCCCACTAGTCTCCTCCGTTTCGTCTTCGGCGAATTTGGGAAATGGGTCAATCGTTTGTGCGGCGTCAAAGCATGCCAACAATCGGTCGCTGACTGGGGTTGTGTTCGAGCCCTTTGAAGAGGTGAAGAAGGAGCTCAAGCTCGTTCCAACTGTTCCTCAAGATTCTCTTGCTCGCCAGAAGTATTCCGATGAGTCTGAATCCGTTCTCAACGAGCAGATCAAGTTGGTTTTTCCATTTCTCTCTATTCTTTAACAAATATATGTACTACATGAGATATACACTTTCCTTTTTTAACTGTAAGTTTGGCTCCGATCATTTTAAGTAATTCTTTCATCGGTATTTAAGTAAATATAAGGATCTGTATGATTAATATTTGTTATCGTTATGCTTATTTCAATTTCAATTATTTGCAAAAATGTTCTGTTTCGTTTTAGTTTCTTCAGTGTGTACTGTTCTGTGTAATATATGTTTGATTTTAGTCCTCTATGATTATTGGGTACTCGGAAGTTCCTTATTTAACTGTAGTTTGTGTTGAATTTCGGCTTGAGTTAAAATTAGAGAACTATTTCTCTGCTCTGACCCCGTTTTCGACGGTAGTCCTGTAAATTCTGTGGTGGGTTTTAACTTTTGCTTAGCTTTGTTCTTCTTAGAATTCTAGGTTGTTTATAATTTCTTATTTTAAATTGATTTGGTATTAATATGGCTTGAGCTATTGTTTTTGTAGATTTTCATTCCTCTAAAATAATTTATGCCCATTTGTTGGAGATTTCAGTGTTGAGTACAATGTGTCTTATGTGTATCATGCCATGTTTGCTTACTTTGATCGTGACAACCTTGCTCTCAAGGGTTTAGCCAAGTAAGCTATGGAATTTCTCATATCTCTATGTTGCATCTTTCTTCATATGTTTTTTTTGGAACTGGATATAATCTGGTTGATGGTTTTTGCCATGTAGATTTTTCAAGGAATCCAGTGCAGAAGAAAGAGAACATGCTGAAAAATTCATGGAGTATCAGGTGTTCAACAATTTGTGATGTTACTTTTCTTGTTACGTTTCCAAATTTTCTTCAAATTTAGTGTAGTTTTCCTGTTATGGATTTGAATTTTTAACTTATGTTGATCAATAACTTGACAGAACAAACGCGGTGGGAAAGTGAAGCTGCTGTCTATTGTAATGCCGTTATCTGAGTTTGATCATACTGAAAAAGGAGATGCATTGTATGGTAAGTTCTCTATGTTTCTAATGTTACATTTAACTCTAATCTGTAGATGCATGCTACACTGTATAGTGATTTTATATTCTTATATCTTTTGCCCAAATAATTATTATTTGTTTTTTAAGGAGTTGTTTATTTTTGTTTCCCTATTCTCTTTGAAAGGTGTATGCGGTCGGTTTTGTCGGGTAGTCTTCTATGGAATAAGAAGCGTTCATGTTGAGTTGCCGACTCAAACAATGTGGTTCTCCAGAATTCCGTATGAGGGCTTCTTACATATCAAATCGATTTGAATAGACAGCACTTGCATGTTGACATCATTTGGAGGAGTATAAATTACTATTTATGTACATATTTAGTTGTATGTATAGGTGACTCATATTTCTTGCTTAGTATGTGTAATCATTTTGTATCGACCTTTATGAGACAAGTGTATGTGATGATCTGTTGGAGGCATGCAAACTTATATTAGCGGTGATATTTGTAGTTTTCTGGTCTTCCAACATTATGAGTAGGTTCATGAATAGCACTGGTTTATAGTTTGTTACTGTACATCACATACATATCCACTCACACACTCATTTATGAAGTTTGATTATGAGGCATTGATGAAGCAGTGTTAACTTAAATAGTAGCTCTAATTATCTCAAACTTGTGATACAGCGATGGAGCTTGCACTGTCTTTGGAGAAATTAACAAATGAAAAACTTCTGCATTTAAATGAGGTAACACTATACATATTCTTCTATTCATCTTTTTTACAATCATATTGAATAATGTTCTACCTTCCAAAATATAGAGGATTAAGTTTGACCTTTTAAAGTCAATTTGAGATAATTTCAAAGTCAATATAATTTTTTAAAATGTTAAGAGCAAACGATTATGAAAATTGTAAATTATTTAATATGTACTACCAACTACTACTTACAAGATGTAATGTTTTTTTAAAATTAAATGAACTACATCAATTTGGAATATGAAGATGGCATTTAATGATTTTGAAAGGCCAAACTTGATGTTATATTTTGGAATGGAGGGAGTAGGTTGTTGTATCTTTGCGGTTTAATTCTCACTCCCCCCGTGTGCGTGTTTGGTAAGGAAAAAGGGGCATCAGGCAGGATCTTAAACTTGACTGTTCTAGGACACTGCTTTTGAGGTTTAGTCCTGTCTAACACCTTAAATGTTTGTTGACATGCTCCAACTTACGAAATAGGTGGCAATTCGGAACAATGATGTCCAGTTGGCTGATTTTGTTGAAAGCGAGTTTCTGACTGAGCAGGTAAAATACAAATATCACGCATGGTTCCACCTGGAAGTGATTGTTATTTGTGTTATGTTGTTCTCTTTCATTTTTCTTTTGTTTGATTTAGCACAATGCACTCTGATGCCATTAAACTGATATAAATGTCGTATTTTCATTGCCTCTAATCAAGGTGGAAGCGATCAAGAAGATCTCTGAATATGTTGCTCAGCTGAGAAGAGTGGGCAAAGGACACGGTAAGAATTCTAAAAGATGGTTCCTTTGTTGCTCTATCATTTACTCAAATATAGCCCTTCTATATGCATGAGTTAGTCAATTCACTATCACCCCCTATTTCTTAATTTTCTATCTGTTTTCTGGGAATTCCAGGTGTTTGGCATTTTGATCAGATGCTCCTCCAAGAAGGAGCTGCTGCTTGATGTAGAACTGGTCCCTTTTCCTCATGTTTCTTGCACAAGCTCTTGTGGTTGTTTAAGGTCTAGATGCTCAATTGGAAATTTTGGGCGTAGTTAGTTACAGAAACTGGTGTTGATGGTAGATAAAATTGAGCATCTGGCCAGTTTTAGACTTTTAGTGACCTATATTAATGTTAGTTACAAAATGCTTGAGAATTTAGTTCATGCTTCTTAAGTTCCTCACCATGCAATTTGTGCGGATCAAAATTTATGGTTAATGTTATTGCTTATTTATGTTTGAATGCAGAAGAAAATTGGTGGGGAGCCAGTATACCCATTACCCATCACATTCTACTGGTGGCTCAGGCTTCCATTGCCACAATAGTTGACTGGTTGTAGGAAAATAGCACAGTGATGGCTTCCAGCCACTCGATTAGTGAAACTTTGGTTTGGTCATGTGAGAGTTATGTTAATGCACGAAGAGAGCCCCCCCAAATGAGATACCCTTGCTGTCATTCGGGAGGTGAAAGTTCCTTGTTTTTTTTGGGAATAAACAATATCTGCATTATAGTAAGAGCAAGCCTGCAAATATTATCCCAATTTTTATTCTTTTAGGTTTTTATTTCTAAAATTAATAATATTATATAAACTAAATTTGCAACGGTGTGCCTCATGCCCCTGCTATACTTAAAAATGCTAAACATATATAAACTTACGGGTATATCATAATTTTAAATAAAGATATTCGTGTAAAATTATAAATTATTAAATAATAAAATTTGATAAATATATACTTCCTTAGTCCCATAATAAGAGCATTTCAAACAATAATAGCAAAAAAAAAAAATTTAAATTAAAGTTTATCGACATATTACTTGTCAATTTAAAGAGTATTATTTGTTAATAAATATTTTTAACCTTTCATAAAAGTTTTGAAAAGAGATTGAGGTTGCAACTTGCAGATTTGATGAGAGAAAAAGAGATTGTAAATTTGATAATTAAGATTGAAGAGGCCGTTGGAAATAATTTTTTTTGATGTGGGTCAAATATTTGAGTATCCCAAAGTGGTTGAAGAGGCTATTGAAGATACTATAATATAATAATATATGACGTTTTAAATAATTTTATTTATTTCAAATTATTTATCGTTTTATATAATCTAGGAGAATTAGTTATAATATTTTAAAATTACCCCTCATAGGAAAATGTTATAGATGGAAAGAGAGTAATAAATGAAAATTTAAGATTATTATAAATGAAAATTGATATTATTATAAATAATTGATATTATATTTAATATTATTCAATTATTTCGTGCACAACTATAAAACACGGCGGGACTGGTGTAGGCAGGAAGTTAATTCGTAAATATTTTAGTAATTAATAAAAATATGTCATTAGTGAGTAATTTGGCAGATTTCAATCTGAAACGTTCTTTAGACAAATGGGCGACGTGTCGATCTCCTGTTAAACGAACAACATCATTGATCAAATTCAAATTTCCGCACATTCGTACCAAATTTCAGCTTGTTCTCGAAGAAAGCAACTGAATAATCTTGTCAGTACTTTTTATTAATTTTATTTATATCACTCATCATCCAATAATAATTCTTCCTTCCACTTTCAAACCTTCACTGTTAATTTTTCAATCCCACCATTTCCAAGCAGTTTAGAAATGGAGAGAATGACGGTTTTTCTGGTGCTTGTATTGTTATGTGGATTAATACATTCAAACGCTAAAGGGGGAGACGGTTTCGACGTTAAGCAACATCTCGCAACTGTAACAAGGTCAATTCTCTCTATTATTTTAACTGTATGTATGATGTGTATAATTTATTATTGTGAATATCGTTAGGGTTTGGATTAGTTCATGATGGAGTATCTCTGCATTTTTAATTGACTAAATCAACCTCAAGTTTTAACTTTTGATGTTGCATTGTTAATTTCGGAATAAATAGCGTGTTACAAATTTGAATTTTTTTGTTTATACGGTAATCTGAATAACTTGGAATCGAATTGCTTAAGCACATGGAAGAAATTAAGGTTTTTAAGCTTCAAATTTAAGATGTTTATTTTCACTCCATTTTTAACAGAAACAATCTTTAATTGGAATTTGTAAAAATTGGTTCACGGAATGGCGGAAAGGATTTTTTTTGGGAAATTTGGTTTCATATTGGTTTATTTGTACCCTGACAGGGAAATACAATGGGAAATAAAATATTTTTATCAGAAGTGATCATTCAACTAATGGTAACATACTACACCTTTTTTCCCGTTTGTTTTGCATGCAGATATGGTGCTGCGAAAGACATTTCACACAATTCATTTGTACCGTCCAATATTCCAGATCAATGTTCTCCTATCCATCTAAATCTTGTGGTACTCTTCAGTTATAATCCTTCATTGGTATTAAATATTTATTAACCTGTTATTTATATGGTATTTAGGACACATAAGAGCCAAGTGAAATAAGAAGTGGAGCAACTTATAATATTAGTTTTGGTTTTAAGGATTGGTATATGGCTATATGCTATAGACTTGGGTGCAGGCATTGAGTACAGATACATGTGTAGGAGTCTTATTAGTTGAATCGTTAACCATCGATATTTGGATGAGTTAGCACCGGAAACAAGTATATGGAAATGGTTGATTTGTTTATGAATTGTTTTGCAGTAGGTTTACTTGAGAGTGTCAATTTATGATTTTTGCTTTTGCAATCTTTGAAAATTACACTAAAGGGTGTTTTATTGACTTGAGAAAACAAAATAAAAAAATTGATCAAAATCAAGAAAGGACTGTTGGGGTGCTGTGTTTGTTCGGATACAGTTGAGGATCTTATGGTCCTATTTTGTAGTTTTGGGGGAGTAAGGATGACAAGATTCTTTAAAGTTGTGGCTGTTTTTCCATTCTTTAGGGCATTTGCACATAGAGGACTGCTCGTATTTATAACATCTGCATCTAAACCTTTCATTTGTTGTGTGATATGAGCTTCGTAACTTGGAACCTTAGGGGATGGCTATCTTAGATTTACATTGAATTGATGTATCATCCTGCATTTGGACTTTGTATCTTTCTATTACTTGCTATATTTGGAGGACTTTTACTCCTCTTTCCTATTTCTCACAGTAAATTCTTTTTGTTTCTTGTGTCAATTTCTTCCCAAGATTTTGTGCATTATGTGTCCACCATGTTTTCGTCATTCATGTCTTTTTTTTGTTGTGTGTGTGTGTATATATATATATACTCTTATTTCTATTTTCTTCTTTTTCCGTAGGAAAGAATATCCAATTTAAGATGGGTAAAAAACAAAATAAGAAGAAGCAATAGGGCAGCAACATTATACCTTCTAATTGCATGTTTCTGTGTCTAAGGGGAAAGCTCCATTTGGGGGTTCTTGTTTTTTTAAGTAGGAGTCTTATTTATTAGGGAGAGAGAAACAAATGGGGAAAGTAGTAACAGAGAATGGGTTAAAAAGGAAGTAAGCCACCAGAAAATTAAGGTAGCCAATTCCTGCTCTTGTTGCAAGAATTGTAATAGACAATGTTTTAAAAAATCTGATTTATATTCTAACATTTCAACTGCCATTATTATCAATTTTAATGCTTTTTGATCTACAGAATTTGTAAAGAGGAGTTTTGAAACTTTGAACTCTTAAAAGATGAAATAATTAACATATCGCATACATTCAAAATTTTCCATCTTTCAATTTTCTTAGTTGAAGTTCTAAGCTAGCGATCATAGTCTTAGTTGGTATAAGTTAGAATTCGTCATGAAATGAATTGGGATTGTGAGTGATGGAGTAAAAGGAGTTTCAGGAATTGTGGAGATAGATATAGAGATGCTGAGGCTAGATGCAGGTTAGAGTCTTCTGGCAGACGCAGTAGATAAGAAGAATCCGGGGAGAGAGCCAGCAATTATAGAGGTTTTGCTAAAATGTGTTGGATCAGATTGGTTTGTAGTTTTCAAGATCTTGTTAACCCGTTCTTCTTTTTCTAGCTTCTCTTCATTGTTACAATCTACACTAGAGGCCAAACATGGGCTTCCCTTGGCACTGACAATTGTACGCGTGTTTCTCTCATGAAATGTGGCAAGTGCTGATAATTTTATTTCAAGTGTTCTATCACAGAATGAGATGCCAGTGGCAGCCTGAGTGGCAAAGCAACTAATGAGGGATTTAAAGAATAGTAGCCTTCTGTCACATAGAGGGCATGCATACTACCCATTTTTTCATTTTAATCAGATTAATCTTAAAAAATCTTGCTCCTTTAGGGAATAAGAACAAACTCCAGAGCTGAGTTCTTGCAAACAACCCCCTAGCAAAATCCTTCTCTAACAATCCAGAAATGTTGTGTATTTCCGTAAAAATTGGTTGTACGACACATGCACTTGATTTCTTCCTGCCTGTAAATTGAACTTTTTCCAGAACCTTTAACTTGTGGTTCTAGTTCCAAATTTCATCTAGAATGTGTATCGTATGGGTTAATTTTAACGTAAATAATTATAGTTGATATGAACTAACTAAAAACTATAACTAATGGAAGTTTATGTCTTCCTAAGTGTTTTTTTTGCTTCACAGGCAAGGCATGGAACTCGTGCTCCTACCAATAAAAGATGAGAGCATTAGAAGCTTTATCTGTTCACATGGAAATCCTTCTACAAGATGCAAAAGAAAAGAAGTTGTCTTTGCAGAAAATTCATCCTGGATAGGGGTGGAAATCTCCTTGGAAGGGGAAGCTCAAGGGTGGAGAATTGATTAGTGAAGGAGAAACTGAACTGTATAATCTCGGGACCAGAATCAGAAAAAGTTTTCGAGAACTCTTTGATGAAGATTACCACCCAGATGTATATTCCATAAAGGCAACTCAGGTTCGGTATATATATGTTATTTGTTTCTCTTTGTAATGTTACTTATGCGAAAGGTAAAACACTTACGTGAAAGGTTTTATTTTGTTATTGCTCAAGTGAGAAAATTATGGTTGAAATTCCATGAATGCCTTGTGGTCAAAATTCCCACATTGGAAGGAGTTTGCTAAACCAGAAAATTTCATTAACCTGACTGCTATTAATTTGTTATTTAGCTTTTCTTTGTTGTTTGATCTTCATCAATCTTATTAATCTCTATTCTTAACTATGAGATAGATTCCTCGAGCGTCGGCTAGTGCTGTGGCATTTGGCATGGGGCTTTTTAGTGGGAGAGGGCATCTTGGATCAGGACATCATCGAGCTTTTGCAATTAGCACTGAAAGTCGTGCAAGTGATACAATGTTGAGATTTCATGATTGTTGTCAGAACTACAAGGTATATATGTTGATATGTTTTCCTTCCACGTATACTCAAATTGATATACGTGTACTGTGTTTTGCCTTTCCAATGGCACTTTGTTGCACAATCTATAATAAAGTAGACGTGCAAAATCTCAATAGCAGACCTGGGAGCTGCTTCTGGGTTCCTCGTCAAACAGGAGTTTTGGGTTTTGTGGTTACCATGACGAGTATCGTTTATGTGGCATACATGATTGGTGATCATATTTAGGATGCTTAATAACTTTTATCAAGTAAAGTGCAAAGTACACCTAAATGTCCAATTAAGTGATTTTATTCTACATGTCAATTCAATTTAACTATATTGCCCTTGTGTTTGAAAATTAAGAAAAGAAGAGTTTGAAAAGATATCATTCCATTTATCAACACATTACTTAGAGAGTTAGAGGGAAACTAAAATTAAAGTTTTAAGTAACTCTGATTTCTTAAACTGTGTGCCAAGTGAAGAAGGGGACTTAGATTGGGGGAAAGGGGGAGTTATGTATTAACTTTATTAAGGTTTAAGGTATCATTCAGTTTTATTCGACCTTGATCACTTTATTATTAGGATAGGATATAACCACCAGATAATATTCTATGTAGTTCTAGGATTATAGTTAAACCTTTTTTTTAATCTTATATATACCTGATATGTGTGGATAATTAGCTGAAGTAATTAGGTAGTGCCACTTCTCTTTTTAAGAATGAGTAATAATATCTTGTTGCTGATGAATCTTTCCTTTTCCTGACAACCTGTATTTTTGGTTATAATGATGCAGTATCATTGTGCTTTTTGTGTGTGTATGGAGCAACTCATAGTCTGTAGGTAATTTTGAATTTAACCCCTTCATACGTCCCTAAACTTATCATCATTTTCACGTTTAGTCCCCAAACATACTTGGTTCACCAATTTTTTAATTCCTTTAATCTTAGTTAGTAACTTTGGACAGAATCAAACGAAATCCCCAAATATTTTAACGAACCGTTAACTATTAGTAATATGGATACAAGGGCATATTAGTCTTTTCAACAAATAATAAAGGAAAAAAAGGAAAAGGAAACAAAAAAAAAGAAAAGAGAAGAGAAAATCTACTTGTACCCGATCTTCGCTCTCACCCCGCTAGGTCGCGGTGTCTATTGGAATTAATGGAAGTTACTGACAAGTCACCGGCACCATCTCTTTGATCATTAACACAACTACCCACAAAAGTTGTGACCACCTCCCCCAATCTACCATTTTAATCGTCGAACCGATTTAATTTCCACCCTAAATGAATAGATATCTAGTCTAACTTAATCCATTGAATCTACCTTCCTTCTCCACCATGATTCCTCCTTTAACGCTCCGGTCAAGATTTACGGGTCCTAATTTTCACCTAAAACTTTTGTTGCCATTTTTGCAGGATGAGTTAATTTAGGTATTTTTTGTTTGAACATAAATAATTTTTTTATATTTCGTTGGGTTTTGACGGCAATTGTCACGACATGTTTGGTGGTGGATGTGGGTTGACTATTGAGTGTTGGCGGTTGTCGCCTTGAGTGGTGATTGTGGCGATGAACTCCGGTAATGGAACGGCTCAGGGAGAGAAGTTATGATATTTGCAGTCCAATGCCTGAGGAACGTGAAGCACGTGACCAAGATGAGGACGTCGCGCTGTGTACGTCGAGAGAGGCCTCCACATACCAAAATCCCGTGTGGATGAGCACGGCGGTGTGAACCCCACATGGAATGAAGTTGTGAAGGTGAAGTCTCACGAGGGGTTGCTTGAAAATGACGTCATGGCGGCGTCGAATGTCGACATATACGTGCACGGTCACGTGAGGGAGAAGCCGATTAGGAGTGCAAAGGTGTTACTGTCGGACGCGGAGCCGGCAGATAATCAGATTCAGTGCTTGACAGTGTAGGTTTGGAGGCCTTCGAGTATGCCCATGGGTTGCTTAGCTTGTGGGTTCCATATATGTATTTTACTCCTGAACATGTGTTCAGGTGGGGAAAGAGAAAAAGGTTGAGGTAAAATTTGTTGACCCGACCCGACCCGACCCGACCCCGGTTGCCATGTTGCTATTTAATATAAACAAGGGAAGGTAGTGAAGAGACGATTTTATCCCTCAAAGGGAAGATTTTATCATGATAAGTTCAAGGACGTCTGAAGGGGTTATCCTAACTTTAATGTGTATTAAGACATTATTATGTCAATGTTACTTGGGTGATAAGTTCTCCCTACTTCGAGTAGCAACTTGTGGTTTTCTTTTGATTACTAAATAGGAAAATTAAAAAACATAGTTTTGTTTTAATGCTAATTCCAGAAGATTCAGAGTTTAGGTGTAATATCCCGAAAAAAATAATAAAATAATATTAAATTTATATTCTTAAAACATATTGTTTGGAACTTGTCGTTTATTTGGGTCAAACTAGTTATTTAAATTATGTGGGCTAATAAATATTAATAAGTGATAGATAATATTATGTGGTTAAAATTTGGGCCTTAATATTAATTTAACCCAAATAGAAGTTTATTAGGGCAAACCTAATTAATAAATAGCTAAACCTAATATTACTTCATTATACAAACCTAATAAGAAGAGGTGGTTACTTTTGGAGATAAAGGAACAAATACAAAGGGGCTCGGTGAAGAAAGACTAGAGATTTTGATCATTAGTGGAGAAATTTCATCGTGTAATAAGTAAGTATATTATACATTATATAAAGTGGGGATAAATCACGTGGTTCCATATTAAATTATTAAATTTAGTATGTTGTTTTTTCATCATGAGCAAGTACTTTTGTAATTCAAGAACCAAGAGCGATCTTTAAAGATGAGAGAGTTTATTTATTAATGTAATACTTATACGGATGATGTACTTATTATTATTATCACTTTATTCCAATCAGTATGAGCGGAGGAGTAATGTGATTGATTTTGGAGATCCTAAAATAATAAATTGATGATTTTTTAAATAAAAATATATATATAGCAGTAGTAATTAAAGTTTACTTAAAACTTGCATAATTTGTAAGAGATGTTATACAAATAAATATGTAAGATTATATGGAATGAATTAAATCTTAATATTATAAGTAATTATATTTTATAGTCGTACCAAATAGAAGTGTTCATATTTTTATAAATGTACTTACATTTAGTATTATTAATTTGTGTAATTAGTTCGGACGGAAGGAACTTAAAGAGTTATATTTGGAATATAAATTTTGGAGTATTAATAATTGATATAAGACGATGATTAAAGGCATATTAAATAGATTATGAATTATTTTGGAATTATTGAATTGGATTATATTTAATTTGAGGTGAATATGTTTAGGTGATGAATAACGTTTCGTATTTGATATCGTTGGCATTTGAGGGTAAGATTTTGTGGAGTGTGCTATAAATGGTTTGGAAGTATCAGGTACGGATTGCGTACTCTTTCAGCGACACTCTTTTGTTTTTAAATTTGTTCGTTTGCTTCCGTATTTCGAATTCTGTTATGATTTCACATAATTGTTTCTGTGAAATAAATATATTAGTTTCATTTTAGAGTTGATACATATGACTAGTATTTGTACTCTTTGAATTAGGTATTCATGTTTAGTACTATTTATTTCGATAATTATAGAATAATTACATGTTGCTACCTTCTTTTTGAAACCTTGTGATTATAATTTGATTTGGTTCAACATGTACATATAGAACCCTTTTGTTGGTATTTTGTCGCATGTGTTGTGACATGATATTTTTGTTAGAATATACCGTAGGGTATACCTGAGCTATAACCACCTGTGGGGGTACCATGAGATATGTCGTCTTGCACGAGAGACATGACACTTTCAAATGGCGGTGTGATTAGTCCACAGCGTCTCCGCTTTGGGCTCCGGAGGAAGTGGGCCATTGGTGTTTTTTGTTGTGGGGCGTATGGGTTAACCCTAGTTTTCGCTCATGGATGTGTGATGTTGTGCCAAACACACCTATCCGATTTGCATACATTTGGATTCGCGGTCCAATGTGTGATTTGCACATATGTGGCATTATTTTGGTTGCTGTGGCATTATTTTGACTTGCACGTGTGGCAAGATATATTTTGAGCTCATCATTCTAGATAAAATAACTCCGCCCATTTGTTTCAAACCTATTATTTTATCGATTAGTTTTGTTGGTTTCGCTTGATTCAAGTCATTGAAGTTAGTTACTTGATTCGTTATTTCTTTATTCTTTTATTGGTTTCATTAATTACGTTGATTGAGATATATTCATTACGTTGATTCGTATATATTTCATTCAAATCTTTGGATATTATATTTTCGTTCAGATTTGCACTTGAGGCTTTGTTAAGTATTTTGTCTCGATTATTTTCGTTATATCGATTGTATATCTTTTGTATATCTCAGATCCGTGATCGGGCAATTGGCTCATCTTGTGTGTTTTTCTTCCCAAGCAGTTTGCGGGGGTGATTCAGGGGCTAGTATGATGAGATTTTTGCCTTTGACCATTTAGGTTGATTCAATTTTAAGTTTTGATTATTTTGACTCAGTTTGAGAATTGTACTTATTACTTTATTAATAAATCACCACTATTAATATTTTGAGGTTGTTAGTGCTCTGTTTATTTATTTTGAGGTTTGTTGTGCTTTGCACGTGACCTCCCTTTCCTTTTCGGGAAGGGGGTGTTACATTAGGCCATATCCATTATTTGGCATAAGTATGGGATAACACATGTAGGATCATTCAATTTACCTCATATATGTATTAACCAGTTATTAGCTGTCACAAGTAAAAGGTTGCCGATTTGTTCAAACAAAGCAAATTTTTAGTTTGTAACAACACTTTTTTCTGCAAGAAACTTTAAAAAATTTATAAACTATACTTCTATATATGCACAAAGATTTGGTTCTTTGTGTTTTAATGTTTCTCTTCTTCTACACTTGGGATTTGAATTTTTAAGGAAGAACATAACTTGAGTTGTTTGTTGAATGTGTGCTTAGTTGATCTGGTAAGATACTTGTTCACAAGTCTCAATCAAAATAAAGCAACGTTATGCACATATATGTTTACTTTCTCAATAATGTCTAGTTGTAAGCTTATGAAGACAGATTCTTTACCTTTCACCTGGATGCAGGCTTTTAGAAAAAGCCAGGAACCTGCTGTTGATAAGCTTAAGAAGCCTATCCTGCATAAAATTACTAATGCATTAGTCGAGCGTTATGGGCTAAATTTTACAAGTCAGGATACTTCTTCTCTCTGGTTTCTGTGCAAACAGGTACTATTGACTATAAATTTAACATTTTGTTAAAACATTTCTGCATTTAATGTCTGAAACTGTTTTATTATCTGAGCATATGTAAGTTCTGAATCTGGCAGGAAGCATCTCTATTGAACATAACTGATCAAGCTTGTGCTATGTTCAGCCCTTCCGAGGTACGTGGGTTCAGTGCTTATTAGCTTGTCATGACTATGTGCATTGTGCTTATTAAGTGGTTTTCTCAATGTTTGCATGATTGATTCGGTCATGCTTGTTACTTTGCAAATGATCCCATGTCTACTATCATGGTAGTTCTCTCTAAAAAAATGCTTATTGATTTTCCCAAGTGTGTATTCTTAGGTTACTTTGTTGGAGTGGACAGACGATCTGGAGTTGTTCATGTTGAAGGGTTATGGTAATGCACTCAACTATCGAATGGGAGTACCTTTACTTGAAGATGTCATTCAGTCCATGGAGCAGGCCATCAAGGCTAAAGAAGGTAATATAAACTACTCCAGTTTTTCAGTTTCACTGGTTTTAATGTCTTTTCAGAAAGCATTTTCTGATTGAACTTGACTTGATGAAAGTGATTTGGAATTAAAATCAGGATAATAGGATGCATTGAAGGAACTATATTAGTTAATATATTGAGGTGAATTCCCCTACACCACCACCCCCAAACCAAAAAAAAAAACTCCTTTCTCTAGCCTGGGTTGGTGTCAGTATATGATACTTAATGTTGGATAGCTCTAGTACCAAACTCTTAAGGAAAATCCTCACCAATATATTTTCATAAATCGATAGAATGATTATGCAAAAGAGAAACGCATAGAGTAAGATGGGAGAGTTAAACGACAGAGACAAGAAACTAAATGTGACGGCAGAGGGAAAACAAAAATGGCTAAGGTGTAATATTTTTTAAAAATTAAGATGGAGAAAAATCACAATTCTTAAATTAGAATGAAGAAAAGTAAAATCCCAACCCAGAGTAGAATACATCAGACTTCACAATTAAATAAGCTGAGAAATATTGTTATTCTTTTTCTTTCCCAGCGTTCCTTTAATAAGTAATTATCCATGGAGACATCAAACAGACTAATTAATATATCTAATTAAGTTATTCATTTCTTGTGTTATTATTGTTTGTATTAATTTCTTCCGTTGATAAATTTATATATATAAATATATTGAGACGAAGCAAGGAGGTTGCTCTCTCTCTCTCTCCCTCTCCCTCTTTCTTCTCTTGAACTCCTGGGAATCTCTAGCTCACATGCTTCAGGATTTTTTTTTATTTTTTTCACTTTCTTTTTCTCTCTTATTATTGTTTTTTTTGGGCGGGGTCAGTTCTTCTCTCACACATTCTCCAGTATTTTGCGCTTTCACAGTAGTGTTTGTTTCTGGCAATTTTCTTTAGCTTTGCTCTTTATTCATTTGTTGTTAGCATAAGAAAGTTTAATGCTTTTTTTAACGATGATGATAAATGATAATATTGCTTAATTTGAAACTTCGAAACAGTTAAAAATTTAAATCTTTTGTAGTGCTTTGCGATTTAACCTCCTTGCGAAGTATATCTTTTGCAGCTGTTTGTGTTACAACTAATACTGTCTGGAGTGATCGTATTAGCATGTTATTAAGTTGTAGCAAAAATTATCTCTCTTTGTTCTCACAAGGTCATTAATTTTCTTGCATCTTATTGTTGCCAATTGAATTCATAAACAGTGGCTTCTATTTACCACACATTTAAAGATGCTATTCTTATGATTTTACCCTTTATCTTTGCTTTTTTGTCATGTAGAACAACATGCTCCTGGAAGTTATGAAAAAGCAAGGCTTCGGTTTGCTCATGCGGAGACTCTACTTCCCTTCTCATGTTTGATTGGCCTTTTTCTTGATGGATCTGGTCAGTGTCTTTACTTTTAGGTATATTTTGGTTGTAATTCGATGAGTTAGCTTCTGAAGTAAAAGGAGAGGGGGGGAGGGGAGGGGGGTATGCGTAATTAATCTGGAAGGAATCTTTAACCATTAGATGTGATAGAAGTAGTTTCTACTTTCTGCAAACACCTTCTGCTCTATGTTGTCTTTTGAGAATAGATGTTATTTCTTGAACATTTCAGAGTTTGAACTAATACGAAGAGAACAATCCTTGCAACTCCCTCCAAAACCTCCTCAATTAAGAAAGTGGAGAGGCAGTACAGTAGCACCTTTTGGGGGGAATAACATGCTGGTATTGTACAGCTGTCCGGCTAACAACTTGAGCAAATACTTCGTGCAAGTACTGCACAATGAACGTCCTGTTCCTATGCCGATTTCTTTGACTTAGTTTAAGATGGAGTGCACGAAAATTCTAATGTCTGTACAGTTGGATGTTTAGTTGTATTTGTCTAAAGTGTAGGAATGTCACTCTCTTTTTCCATCTTTTGTACTCACAAGTCTTACAAGGTCATTAATATGTATTTGTTATGCACTTTGTGAAATTTAGTTTTAAATGTGATAGCTTTATTAATTGTATTTGTTAAAAAGTTTTAAATGTGATTTTCTTGTTACCTTTTCTCCAGGAAAGAATAGTTGCTCCCCATCTGAAGCATGACTACAATACAGTCTGCAATGGAGGACAGCTGGAAACATCCGAGCGTAAGTCAACCTTCTTCACACGGATGTTCAGTTGGCTCTTCTCGCAGAGTAATGATAATACACAGTCACATAAAGTTGACCTATAGTTATTCCAAGCAGGGAGGAGAATCTTACCTTTATCCTTGTCTTGTTAGGCCAAATTTTTTATACTTGACGCACTCCTGACCGTAGATCCAACTCGCTCTAGCTCATTGAGGCAAAGTTGACATGAATGATTCAATTACGATCTGATCTAAAATTCTATCGGATAGAAACTGAGCATTCAATTTATGTCTGGTATGCGTTACCGAATTCCAGGTTGCATATAATTTATTCAATTGAGTTGGACAGTGACTTTACTTGCATTATGTTACTTCTGGTTCATCAACTCCACCAGGTTGCATATAATTTATTAATTGATTTTGTTCTTGAATAAGCATTTGGTATGGTTTCAATTCCACCGGCTTTTTTGTTGTTTTTGTTCATGAACCTTTGTACTGATTTTGTAAATTTTTTTGTAAATCATTATGTCATTTGGCTCCCTTTCACGAATCAATACAAATCTTAGTAAATTTTAATATCCTTAATTAATCCAGTTGTCTTGAGTAATTCCACAATCTTCCAATCTCAAACAGTTTGTTCAATGGGGTTCTGTTATTATGCTCTCCAACTATGACTTGCTCTTCTTCTTTTTTATCTTCTTTTTCTAGTTTTACTATGAAATGGTCAGTCTTCTTTTAATTATGGAACTCATAATTCATAAAGTAGTATGTATGTTCAGGCTGGTGAATTCATAAATGCCTTAGATCCGGTGTTGGTTACCAGTCAGAATTGGGTGGAAAGGGAAGACGAGTAAAATAAGTTACTCTTGTCTAAAGAGGGGTAATATAGTCGTGACACAAAATAACCTAATTCATAAATGTAAGTGCATGTTTGGTTTTGCAATGAAAATCAAGAAAATGAAATGAATTTTTATTTAACATTTGTTTGAATCCAAACATAGCATAGCATAGCATAGCATATAGCATAAAAGATATATCAGTCACAAGTTGTATTCTTATTTGAAATTCGGGAAAAGAAAAGTCAATGCTAATGTGGGACAGGGTCGTTTAAATCTATTTTACCCAAAGAAAGAATAAGTTCTGGAAATAATATCCAGATGAGCTAAGAAGAATGTAATATGAATATCACGTTATTGTATCAAAATTTTCCGAGCAATCTGGTTGGCGGTGAAGCATCCATCCAATGTTGTTAGGAGTAAACAATATACTACTAGACTAGAGTTGTGGGAAAAGCAGGTCAGCTTCAAAACCCTCTAGAATCTGGCGTTGTGAAAACAGCTTGTCAGCTTAAGTCCCCTCATTTGCAAATAAAAAATAAAAAACTTTACATAAGGGCTTTAAGTCATCAGACGTACCCCTTGTTGAACGGCCATATACAATTTCCTTGGTGCCCCTCGTTACTTACCCGCCAACCAAACTTGTTGTGCTGCCTCTGATCCAGCCTCCCCTCTCTAGACCAAGAGATTTTGGCCACTCATCTGAATAAATATAACCCCAGCTTTGTGAAAAGGATGTATTCAGCATATAAGTATTTACCATACCAGTTGCTATGATAGAAGTTTGAGTTGGATTTTAATCAAGCTATACCTGACAGATGCTAGCAACAATTAAAGATGCTTTACACCATTGTCAAGTGTGCCTCAGAAAGTGAAGAACTGAGGTCTTCTCGGGATTGTGACCTCCTGCTTTGAAGACGCATCTGACTTCTGTGAGGTGACCAGAAGGAACCCATGTTACCGCTCTCAAACTGAATCTGCCCCAAGCTACCTGAAGAATAACTATGTGCAACACTGCTCGAGGACGAGTACAAGGAAGATTCAGCGAGCTCAATGCCACCACTGAAATCATGAGGAGTGCCAAATGGTCTCTGTTGGGCACTTGCTACTGGACTCAATGGCATCTTAACCCTTCCATCCCCTGAATCACCAAGTTTAAAATAAGCCAGCCAAAGTCAAATAATGAAATAGGGCTGTCAAATAAAAAATAATTTTACGATACAAATTTAACATCTAGACAACATTTTACACACATCACAAAGACCAGGGACATCCAAGCGAAACATCCTATAATGGAAAGAAAGAGCATCCTCCTAAAATTTGGTAAAAGCCCGGTACACTACTAGCCCGCCTCGTCGAGTTGATTATTGCCCTTCTTATTTGCAGTACCAATAGCCAGAGTGTTTATCCTAGCAAGATACACAAGTATCAACTGTTTCAGATCAACAGCTTTAGTTTTATCTATTCTATAAAAAACTTAATTTGACCTCAACTTGTCTGTGCAGTGCAAAGTTAAAACTTTCCTATGAATTTAACATCATCCTGTTACTATAGAGAAAAATATCTCAAAGATTAACATCAGTACAACATTTTACACACATCACAAAGACGAGGCATCTACCAAAGAGAAACATGGAAATTAAGTAAATGCAGTTGTTAAAATAGACCCAAACATGTTCTACTCCACACCTAATGAGTTCCTTTTCACACTACCTCTAGCCTTGTACTAAGAATGCCTTTAAAGGGATTGGGGTTTCGAAACTTCATAGGAATGGCTGCTTCTTTTTGGTCCTCACTTCTTCCTTTCACTTTCTTCTCCCCATTCTTTTCAATTATAAAAGATTCCAAAATTTGCTACTTTCAATAAATTAGCTTCTTATGAGAAAATGTGATGTTACTTAAAAAATAAGCTCTATCAAATTGTCTATGTAGCCAGTATGAACTGGGAAAATCCCTCTGCACGGTCCATCTTTGTATCCCTCTTAAATATAACCACCCCCTCCTCCTCCAACCAAAAAAACCAAAAAAAAATAAAATAAAAAAAATCTATCAGCTACCAGCAGGAAGATCTACTCTCAAATAAGTATTTCTCCCTTTGATTCAGAAATTTTAGAAGTCACAGATCCAGAAAATTTTACCTGAACTGATAGGACTCCATCGCTGGAACCGGAAAGGAGTTGGAATATTGAGAACCGAAGTGCTTGAACCACTATTATGCCTAAATAGGGGGAGATATGGCCTACGGAAAAATCTTGGAATCCAATTTCCCACACATGATAAGGCACAAGCTAGGAAAACCAATGAAGCAAACAGAATGGCAAAAAGAATAGCTGGATTGATCTTCATCCGGAGTATTTCATAACTGTGAGGGTCCATTCTGGTAGTAAAGGTCTTTCCAGCTTCCAACAGCGCAACCCCAAGTGTCCACGTAATACTTCCAGAACCAATGATTATATGGTTATCTGTTATATGCAAACCTTCTCTCAACAGGAAAACAACGTAAGGTGCCCTGAAGCAATACTGTTCAATAAAGGGCTGAGGTGCAACACTATTATTTTTTGCAATGTCCCAAGGTTTTTCGTAGAATTCTCTACCTTTTCTAATACATCATCAAGTGCAGCATCAGAAGTCAGATTAAAAAACCGATACACCACATAGAAGCCAGACATCCCATAAAACTGGCCATAAGGACGAGGCAGATTATCTGGAAGAGCACAAGGATACATCTCACAATCAATTCCTGGACTTTTATCAGACCATTCAGACAAATTGACTGCAACTTTTCCAAGTAAACTGCATTCTTCCCAATTTGGAGAACCAAGAAGCTGGACGGAGATTCCGGATTTTCCTCCTTTACCTAATTTCCCTCCTCCAATTGGGGGAATCTCACCATTCTGATAAGCAGAACTGCAGTGAGAGCAAATGTAATGCTCTTTGTACCCAGACTGCAAACAAGGGTGCTTAACTACAACATTCCCACTAGCTAGATCTGCATTACTAATCCGTGGAAGCCTCTTAAGAAGATAAACCACAGACTTGTCAAAAGCATCATTGAGACCATACCCAGATAGTGAATAAGCATTTAGATGATGGTTGACAGGACCAATACTTAGCTGTAAACTAGTCTCATTATGGACATGGACCTCGCTCTCAAATGTAACCTGCAATGAAGAGCCACCCAAGTCAAGTGCACCAAATGTTTCTTTTTTAGGCATAGCCCCCAACACACCAGTGTGATGGTTTAAAGCTATCCATCCAAAATATGCTTCCTCCATACCACTGATAATTTTTACCCACTCTCTCTGGCACAAGAAGGATGAATTCTTCATAATTTTCCAAGCATTGTTAAGAAGCCATTCTGAGTCTGAACTTGGGAGCCTGCGAACACCGGCTGTGGCATAAAGGAAGAGGGAAGTAGTCTTATGTGCATGCTTGGGGATTTGCTTCTCTGCCCATTGAAGTAGGGTTTTATTGCTCCCATTAAGCCCGATACATTATGCACAAGTTTATCAAACCCAGGCTCAGTCTCCATTCGATTATAAGCCCGCCCGCGTTGTAAATTAGGTTTACTTGGAAGGTCTTCTGGTAGGGAGCTCAACAAAATTGGGAGACCACCACCCTTTTTGCGATTAGCAGATGCCCTATACACAAAGACCCGGGTACCAGTGCTACCACAATCAAGTATAACATAGAACTTGGGTGACCCTCTAGACCAGTTAGAATAAAAGAATTGTACTGCAAATACAAGAAATGCAAACAACAGGAAGCAGAAAAAGACCAGGATCACTCGCACCCACTTCTTTCGGGAAGAAGGGGTTCCTGGTAATGCCTTCTCCTTCGAAAAACTAGACCCACCACTTTCTCGCTGTGCAGAAAGAGGCTTTGCATAAATCGAATTCCTGTCAGTTCCAGAATTAAGATTTCCTTCTTCTGGATCAATTTGGCTATATGCAGAGAAATCTTGCAGGGATGAGGAGAGTCTCAAAAAATTCTTTCGCCCAGATTTTGGAAAACCAAAACCATGAGCTCCAGCCAGTGGTGGCAATCCAGGCGATACATATGGAACACTAGAGGACTTTGGGGCTGACAAACGACTTGCTGCCGCAGACACAATTTCTGCAAGTCTACTGAATGCCATATTTGCATAAACTTACAGCCACCGAGTGAGGTAATATTTCATCCTAGGGGTTATGATACTAAATATGTCAACAGATCTACATCCTCTTGTCATGGTGCAGAGAGCTCACAGCAAAATTAGTAGACATTATTCAGTTTTATGTGCATTTCATCAACAGACGTGTAAGCAGTGATAAGTAATTAGGCTGGACCCTGCAGAAACCATGTGATATGAACCAGTTAGCTATTTGTTCTTGACAACTTGAGTTGACTTTAACAACAATCAATTATAGGTGGCTTAACTAGTCATAACCCAAAGTAGAGTCACTTTAATTCATGAATTTGCAACATGGAAGCTAGCTTGATCAACAACTTTAAGTGTAACTTCCAAGGTTTAAAAGGGTAGTTCAAAGATTTTAAGTAGGAAAGTTTATATATAGCTGACATTCAAAATGACCAATAACTTGTAACTATGAATATGTATGACTACAATACGATGAAGTTCTGATTTTGCTGTTTGTTACTTTGACCCATGAGTCATGACTCTTATACATTTCTACACCAAACTAATAAGTCAAATTTCTTAATTGCATTTCACATTTCTTGATATATATACCTAATACCAAAGGGTATCACGGGCATTTCTTCAGTAATCAACAGTTGAACTATCTTACCTCAAGTGCTTCCAATTAGTGAACAATTCAATATTTTAACTGTTTGCAGTAATATAAAGGAGTGAAGTCTTAAAGTTACAATTATTATGGGAAGTGTTGGAGTAGTGCTTCTCATCTTCCTTGGAAAGACATATGGAGGTAAGATGGTTACCAGGAACGTTAAGTGACTATGCGTAACAAAATCAGGTACAAGAAACGCTATTTATGATAGAATGCATAGGCATTTAGTTTTTTAATTCAGAAAGAATAATACCCGATAAGCAGAACGCAGGGAATAAGAATGGGTCCCATGTTGATCTGGGGTGAGATGTCTTTCTCAGATCCGGATTTTTAGTGGGCCGGCTCTCTTAAGAGATACCAAAAAGTAATAAATTTTTCAAAGCAAGAAAGAAAAAAATAAACTTTTCCAAACCAGTTTTACTGAATTTTATGCACAAAAAAGCTGATGAGACATGAATCATTTGGGAAAGTTTCCGAGGAAATGTGATCTATATTCTATCATCTAGTCACTTTTTTAAATATTTTGTCTAACCTGATGTGGTATGGATTTTCTTCATTGTTAAGGATCCCTTCGTAATGAAGAGCTGACTTTGAGGTGCCAAATGCTCCTGCCTGTCAAAAGGGTTCAGTGATGCTGAGATGGTAACATGTTTAGTGCCTTAATTATATTTATTTGGATGTTTGGAAGGCTAAGAAAAGGATAGCCATTGCTATATCTATCTTGAGGTCTGGAGGAAGGAGAATACGGGGTCATTTGATGCGGAGAACTATTAATCCAAAGCATACATAAACTTCTCACTACATTATCTTCGCCAAGGTTTTCCCAAAAATTTTTGTATGCTTGGGGCGCCTTTTAAAGAAGTTCTCTTTATCAAAAAAGGGATGTAGGTAAGAATTTTATGAACTAGCTTATAATGCGATTAAGTTAACTATGAAATCATTTCTGAAACCATTTCCACCCAATATCAATGACTCAGAGTCTAACCATGAAATCAAAATCCCACATCTGTATAAATTTTATCAACATTGCCCACCTACCAATCCATACAACTTACAAGATCAACTACCCTTTTAGATTGCAACAGTCATTTACCTTCCTAATTCCCATGTCATTATAAAGTCAGTTACTTTGACTAAAAATTCAAAAAAAAATATAATACCTACTTCACATTATTTGCAATTCCTGATCAATCATATAAAGATTCAACATTGCAGATCTCAAATTTGGCATAAAAGCCAAGTTTCTAAATACAATCCACCATTTTTAAAATTAAGAAAAAAAATAACAGCAAATCCTTGCATATATAAAAAAGATCACTTACAGAATCAACAGATGGCTTTGGCAGAAAGGATTGGAGACAGATCCAAAGAAGTATAAATGGGAGTCGAGTGAGAAGAAGAAGAAGATGGCTCAAAACTGGAAACTAGTTCTTGTTTAAACCCACTTTCCAAAGATCTTGATGAATGGACCCAGAAATGTTTGGATCCAAAAAGAGGTTGTTTTTTTTTCCCTTCTTTATTAATCGATAAACAATATCAAAACCAACTGCCTTTTTCCGTGTTGAACAACTCCACCGTTCTCACTTTCTCTCTCTCCTCCAGGCCGACGTTTCCCTCACTCTAACGTAAGAAGTTACAACTACTTTTTTTCTTCTCTTTCAGTAATAAGTTGAAAAATGTACATGAAACGGGATATATATAAATATTATCTATATCTATAATAATAATAATAATTTGTAATATTTATTTTCCTTCTCTTATATACAATAAATTATGTCGATATTAAATAAATATATATATATATATATATATATGAATCGTATTAAAAAATAAATAAAATAATATTATTTATGTTTGTAATAATATTGTATAGATTTTTTTATTATCCATATGTATTTATAGCATTTAATATTGACATAAATTTATTATCATAATATGATAATTTTTTTTTATATTTATTTTATCTGACATAAATTTATTTCATGGAGAGTAAAAATTTTTTCTACTTTTTTTATAAGTAATTTTTTTTATTTTTAAGATTTAAGAGAAACTATTAATGATTTAATTTATCATATTATCCCTACATTAAATATTTAGATTTAATTTATTTCTCTTTCATCTTTTCAATAAATTTTAGAAAAATATATTAATATTTTATATTCAATTAAGCAATAAGACAAAATCTTAATTTATATTAATTTTTGGTGTTTATCTAAAACGTCAATTAAAAATAATAAATGAATATATCTATGTGTACATTTAAATTCACACTAAAAAAGATGGATAAAAATAAAATATAAAAAGGAGTGAGAAAGAATTGTAGAAGAAAAAAAATATTTTTATTATTATTGTGAAATTAAATATGTGCATCAAAAGAAAAAGAAAAAGAAATAAGGAGAGTAACGTAAACTCAACTCAAGTTGAGTATTTTGGTTTTTACCCTCTTTTTTTTTTAATATAGTAAATTAAACCGTTATGTTGTTTGTTACTGTTGGAAACCAGCAGGTTGAGGATTTTGAAGTTTCCGATACGACGACGTTGAAGTTGGTGCGGTTACAATGGTTCCAGGCTTCCAGCCCGAAAATATGCAAGTTTGTAGTCCGTCTCATGCACCTGTAAGCTGTAACCTCAGTTCGGTCCATGGGTTTGGGCCCACCACAAAGAATGTCGACTGTTTTGAAGCCCACTAACTGGTGGTCCCGCAGTTTTCACCAATTTTTCATCTCAAAAAAGACGTCAAAAATAAAATTTTGAAATATTCAGTTTTAAAATTAATCAAAAAATAAAATTGATACTCCCTCCGCTCCATAGTTATAGGGTGATTTCTTTTGGCACATAGTTTAAGAAAATTAATTAAGTGACAATTTTTAACATAAATTTTCCACATATACCCCTTAATATGGAATTAATAAATAAGTTAATTACTCATTACTTATCACACTGGAATTCTCAACTTCATTGATTGACGTGTACTGACCATTAAAATCCATAACCTTAGAACTTTAACCAAAGAGAATACAACAACATTAAATGTGGTGATAAAAATAATGACATTGAATGTTGTTTTTCCAAAAAAAGGATAATGGTTGAATATTTATTATAAGGCATAAAAGTAAAACAATGAATCAACTAAATTTTATAAATAGTAAGTAAAGCTTATATTGGGACATCTCAAAATAGAAAATCAGCCTATAACTATGGACGGAGTATTTCATTTCGGGGTAGTCTCAAGGTGTGTGTCGAGCTTAGGATAAAATTATACTCCATCAGTATCTTATTATTTGTTTGGGAATTGATATTTTTCACACGACTTTTCTATATTTTCATATGAAAATTGTCGTTAAAGATGTATAGTAACGGTAAGAATCGTCGATATATGATCTATAACTACGATTTTCATGTGAAAATATAAAAATTTCATGTAGAAATATCAATTTCCATTTGTTGTTTTTAAAAGTGAACACATATTAAGAAAAACAATTAATACTATATTTTCTAGTTAAAAATATCTTTAAATTTCAATATTCTTCTTGCATTGAAATAACATAGTGTTATTTATTGAATAGAAAATTGTGAAAGAATAAAAGTTATATTTGATATTTAGGATAATATTGAAAACTAAATAAATTATACTTAATTAAAATTCTCAAACAACAGATATTAACAGACAAAAACTTATCTAAAACTACATTTAGAAAGGGATGGAGAGGGAGTTAGATATATAGTAGACTAGTAATCACATTTTGAAGCATATGTTTGAAATACAAATAAAAAAATTCTCCATCCATAAAAAAATTTATTGAAAAAAAATTGTATCCAATTTAGCTGAGTACCCCTACCCCTTATTTTTCCAACCCAAAAATGACTACAACCAAAATATGAGCTTGTCAATATATTGAGCCTATCATATTTTAACTTTAAGATGTGCAGAATGTTGTAAATAAGGTCATGGTTAAAAAAATAAAATATATTCCTACATGTAACCCAAAAGTCATCAAGCCCGTCTAGCTCAGTTGGTAGAGCGCAAGGCTCTTAACCCTGTGGTCGTGGGTTCGAGCTCTACGGTGGGTGCTTCAATGTATTTTTTTTAAAAAATAATTCTGGGCAATTCTGTTCAATTTTATTTTTTATTTATTGGAGTTTTCTTATTTTAAAATTTTCTTTCTAATTACATGATGAATAACTTGTTTTGAACTAACTAGACTCATACATATGGGAACTGATCTATAACTAATACTGTAAATTTAATATTATCTTTACAATGATTTTTTAAATGCTTATTCGGATCGAAGCGAGTGTAATGGAACCCTATTTTGCACTTTAATATGAGGGAACTCGCAGTTTAGTTTTACAAACGGAGACCCATTATGTCAATGTACAAAAATCCTCTCTTTTTAAAAGTAATTCTCGTCCGCACAATTAAACTACAGATTGGAGTGATTTTTTTATGTCAAATTGGTTGGAATCCTTCTTTATCTAATTTCAACAAAGAGATCGGCAAATCTCCATTATTAGTCTACACATTGAATTATTCATTTTACTTAATTTATTGAACTTTTATCTGAATTCGATAAATTTGAATTACATATTTTAATGCCATATATTAGCACCGATAATATATTAATTCATTTATATTTTCTCCTGTCTATAAATTTTTTGACTTAATGTATTACAATGGAAACTAAATTCATATTATAAAAAACAAATGAATTGATCTAAAATCAGGACCGGTCCTGGGCTAAAGTCCAAGATGCCTGGGCTTTAGGCCCAAAATTTTTTAGGGCCCCTTAAATTGCATATTGGTCCAATAGTATTAGTCTCCTTCACAGAATCACGTTCGTCCGGTCTTCTTCACGGCTTCAGTCTTCACAATTGCCTGCGTTAGTTTGTCTGATTGTCTCCTTCATCTCATAGATTCAGTTCACACAAATAGTTCACATAACACAAATCAATCAATCGAAAAGGCGTAAAAGCAAACCGTCAGATCCTTCTCCTTCATCACGATTAATGATTAATTTGTGTATTAATTCTATTTTTAGGGTTTTGAATTTAATTTTTTTTATGAGATTTGAAGCATCATTCGATTTTGTAAATTTGTTTATGCCATCGTGGTTTGTGGATTATTTGTTTATGCTAGTCTTTCTTGATTAAGTTAAATGCTATAGAGATGGCGGAATAATATTAGAAAAGTTCCAAATGGGTTGTGTTATAGAGATGAAAATTATTTTTTTCAAAATATTATTTTCAAAATATGATGGGAAATGGATATTGGGATTTGGGCACAATTGATACTTATTTGATTCTTATCCGCACTATGTTTATCGACAAGGATGGGAAGTCAAAGACCTGATTTTCTTTCAAGGATGGGGAAATGAGCAATTTTCATGGGTATGTGTATATTTTTCTTTCTTTTTATTTTGCAAATACATCCATTTCTTTCTTGTTTGAAGTTACATATTGATTGGTATGTGATTTATATTCTCGGTTAAATGGTTCATTTTTTTTGTATATCAAATTGTTAGAGTTGCAAAGTAACAAATAACACAATAAGAGAGAAATCTCAAGAAGCAATGCAAGAGAAAATTTAAGAGCAATTAAAGCTTTAACATTATAATAGCTTATATTTATGTTATGTGTATTCAAAAGTGAAAAGACCTATTTTTAGGCCTGAGATTATCAACTCGATTGAGATTATGTTGAAATTTTGCAGATTTTTAAATTTTAATTCACCATGGCTCCTAAAAAGTATATGTCTGGATCTGAAAAAAGAAAAAGAAAGAAAAAAGCGGATGAATTAGTTTAATCTCAAGCAAGTTCACTTGATAAATTTTTTGGTAGTAAGAAACAAAAGGAGAGTTCTAGTGTGTCAGAGAATGAAGAACAAATAGTAGATACGGGGAATGAAGAACAATTTTTTTTTTTTATGCCTATCTTAATAAAAATTCGCAAAATGCCCATTTTGTTATTATTGTCTTTTAGCTTCTTCAAAACTCGGTGACCTACTGCCTAAAATATATTAATTCATTTGTTTTTTCTCGTACCTATATTATGGGAACTTGTACCTATAATTCTTTTGGTTTAATGTATTAATATCATAAATATTAAAATAATTTTTTAGTTAATGTATTAATATCACATATATTTATTATATATAATAATATATATTTGATAAAAATAATGTACAAATTAATATTTTATGTGCTTAGTATGTTGGACGGTATAATAATAAATATATATATATATATATATATATATATATATATATATATATATATATATATATATAAAGTTAACAAAACAATTAATCAGATTAGAAAGAATATGACCTTAAAATGTTACAAGTGTACCACGTGAGAATAAAATGTTAAATGTTAGTAGTGTAAAATGGTGGGGTTTTAAAAATGATGATGACTCAGTTTGTCAAGTGGATAAAATAGTAGGCGACTCCTACTCAACAGAATATAGGATTGTCCCTCTGTATTTTGCAAATTAATAGGACGTTAATTTAAAAAGTCAAATAAAAATAATAGTATAATAGTTATTAGTTGGGTTATTAGCGGAACTAGATCTAAGCAACTAAATTTACGGACCGGGTCATAATCGGATTGGGCTTTTGATGGACCGAGTCAAAACGGTCTGAATTTTAATGGGCCAAAAAAACAAGTTCAAAGTTCAGGGTTTGGCGGGCGGGTCGGGCCGGGCCGCGGGTTGAAAGCCTTTCATGCCTATTTTTTGGGCTTTTTTTGGGCTTAGCCCAAACGCGAGCAAGCGTTCACAGCCAAAAGGCCCGAAGTTTTCATGCTTCAAAAAATTGGTCCAAAGTTCTTGGACGCGGCAGGGCGCTTTGTCGTCGTCTAAGCGGGAGTTACATTAACCGCATGTCATACTAGCGGTTGGACTTAAACTTTATTCAATCTCTCTCGTTAGATTTTACAATGAACGATAAGAGATGTGTTTGCTTAAAATAGTGTCCATAACAAGCGTTTGTTATGAAATATGTCATATATATGTTCTCATATATATATATATATATATATATATATATATATATATATATATATAAGGAGATGATTCATAGGATTCATACTATCATTGTTGCCATGGATCATTTCGTAAGACCTCAACTTTTTAATAAATATGATTTTTTCTATAAATATCATTTTTGAATATTATGGAATGAATTTGATATATATTATTATTGTCAGGTAATATTTATAAATTTTTATAAAGACGTAAGTTGTTATATAATATTCGATTGGTCTGGGAATATTCGTTTTAACAGAAATATTTATAACTGACGACACAATCATTGGTGGACCCTACAACGGAATTATTATCGGATCGAGAAAATGACAAAATACTTTATGAAAATAACTACGAAAGTTTTACGATTAATCATTTGAAACACACAGTGTTAAAAGTACGAGAATACGCGCGTGGTTGCATAGTAGCATACCAGTATTGATTATTGATGCTTACGTGAGAAGTCACTCGCTTTTTGTTCAATTATTGCTACAAAGAATTGTTGCATAAGATCTCACGTTATTTGATTCAATTATTGTCAATATTTTATATATTATTAAATCAATAATTGAGACGACAAGGTTATTAATATTATTATTTGCAATATTAACGATGTCTATATAAGTTACAAGGAGAGGTTTGGTCACCTAATTTACGCTACCAATAGGGAAAAATTCTTATGGAAAGCCCCTATGTCCCAGGAACGACTTCAGTCGATTAATATTATGAATTATAATAATGATGATAAATGTTGTTAAAAAATATTGAGGTAATTTTTATGAGATATTTTGTTACTCATTATTTAGTTTCCCACTCACTCATTTTTCAAAATTATCAGAAGGAAGTTATAAAGTATATATATATATAGATATACATGTTATATATATATATATATATATATATATATATATTTGACTTGTGTGTGTGTGTGTTTTCGTGTGTGTAGGAGTGTGTGTGTGGTAGTGGGTTTTGGTGGGAGAATTATTATCTACTGTGAATATGTGTGTGTGTGTGTGTGTGTGAAGAATAAAAGGTGGTGGTGTAAAGTGTGGGATGATATATATGTTACATGTGGGGAATGGTGGCTTTTGCTTATTATAGGTGGCATAATCTAATTAATAAGCATCATTATCTATCATTATCTATATAGCTTTTGTAGACGCGCACAAATTTCAACTTAGATGCTTATATATATTATTATATGCAGATAGCATCCTTAGCAAGTTGCATCCGAATAATTGATTCAGCCAATTAAGTTGTACTCTATAATATATAGTTTTTGTTTTACTTGATGAGTTAGGCCCCCGTGAAATATCAGACGAAAGCTTTGGCCCGTGAATTTATTTTAACTGTGCATCCGTGAATTTTCTTAAACAGTACCCTTTCCATTCTCCTATAAATAGAAACTCATTCTTTCATTATTTCTTACGAATTCACTGAAACTATAGAGAGGAAAATTATAGAGAGAAAGAAGAAGAGAAGTCTGTTAACTTTCTTTTCCTATATCCAGTTTTTTTTACGGTAAGGGGTATTATTTCTTTTGTATTCATAAAGAGAACTTCTGTTATTCCATTATTTATTATTATGTTAAAATAACTCAGATCATGCGGCTACCCTATACTTGGTGAAATTCTTACATTATTCCGGTCTTTATTATTACGTTGGAATATCATGTACATGCGTTTTTTTGTACGGACCGGTTCGATCATTATTATTCTGTTGAATATCGTATGCATGCTTTTCTGTAGGACCGGTTTCATTCTTTATTATTCTATTGGAATATCGTGTGACGCCCCCAAAATTAGGTATACATCACCCATTCTGAGTAGGTATACGTCAGATTAGGTATACAACTTTATTTATACAACTGTTGAGCTGTCGTATAGAATACGACCACAGTTAACAATGAGTTTTAATACAAATGTATGTAACTCTCATGGTACCTCAACCACAGCCTTACAATGATACTTTACATAAAAGTATAGTCAACAACCTGTTTTAGAAATTAAAATCTTTGGGAAGTGCTCATGAAACCTTCGCATACATGGAGGCCATGCGCCTCAGGTTATGATAGATATCATATGTCCACATAATTATCCTCGTTGACCCAAAAGTCCCCAAAGAAAACAAAAGATTACTATCATCTTCTTTTCAATGGTGAGTCTTCTTGACATATAAATATCTCCGTTGTCTCCAAGTGAAAATTATATTTCACATAAACCCCAAGATCATATAGTAGTGCTCGTAGATATATTCAAAGAAGTGGATACGCATAACCATGTCTTATGAGAACACGAGATTGTATGTCATTAGACATCTTGTATGATAGTGACAAAACACCCTTCCAAAGTTGGGTTCGCCTCACCCTATTTGATTCACCAAATATAACTACTAAATGATGTATAGAATACAACACACTTTTCTATCTTTGTTTAGGAGAACCTCCTGACTAGAGACCACCGTTCTATTCTCGTTATCCCCCTCACCCTAAGCAACACTCTTATTACCTTAAAAGAAAAGTATTCCAATTGGTAGAGTAGGGAATATACTTGAAGAAAACTTGCACTTCTCAAAGCTTTCTTAAACTCTAAAGAAATACGCCAAGATTATAGAAGAAGAACTCTCTCTATAGTTTTCTCTCAGAGTTTTAATAATTAAGTAAGAAATAATGAAGGAATGAACTTCTATTTATAGAAAAATGGATCGCAGATAGTAACTAACTCATGAACGGTCCAGATTGATTTACTTTAATCTGACTATCCATATTTAAAACAAAATCTTTTAAATAAAATATAATATATTCTATTTATAATCTAATAAAACGAATAACTTTATAAAAGATTTTACTACTGCAAAACACTATGTAGGCTTTATACAAACACTATGCATAATAAAATATAATATATTCTAATTATTGTCTAATAAAATGTATAACTTTATAAAAGTATTCTACATTTTATATAATTTTTTTTACTATTAGCCTAATAAAGCGAATAACTTTATAAAAGTATTACATTTTATATATAAAAGTTTTTTCTGCTTTTATTACATTAATAATACTAATAAAACAAAAGTGAGTGACTTATCACATAAGGATTAATAATCAATACCGTGCGCTACTACGCAACCACGCGCCAGACATCGTATTTTTTAACACGGGTGTTTCAACAGATTAATCAGTAAAAACAACCATCGTTATTTTCATAAAAATATTTTTGTCGTTTTCTCAATCCGACAATAATTCCGTTGTGGGTCCACCAATGATTGTACCATCATACGAATATTCCCCGACTAATCGAATATTTTATATCAACTTGTTTACTTTGCAAAAAAAAAAAATTCACATATTACCCTTAACTTTAACCTTTTATCAATTTAACTATTTACCAAAATAGAAAAATTGAATACTTTTATTTCATAAAATTTGGGGTCTCACATATCCTGTCTGTGCGTTTTACGTCGGACCTGGTTCCGTTATTTATTATTCTGTTAGAATAACTTGTCTGTGCGGTCTATCGCATGCTTGGTGATTTCTTTTGTTATTCCATTCTTTATTATACTCAGTTGGTTAAAATTTTGACTTCTATACTCCATGAAATTAGTGGAATATCTGTGACGCCCCCAAAATAGGTCCATTCCATCCAACCCATTCTGAGTCGCCAAATACATTGTACTGAAAACAACTACAACTTTATTACAACAATTGTCGTGCAAAATACAACAACACATATCTTTGTGAGTTTGGATACAAATATATATTAATCGTGACTCATGTCCCAACCGTGGACAAAGACCTCATAATGACACCTTACATAAAGGTATAGTCAAAAACTGCTTTTAGAAATTAGAATCTTTGGGAAGTGCACAAGGAAACCTTCATACATGGGAGGCCGTGCGTACAGGTTATTAGAGATATCATATGCCCACAGAATTATCCTTGGTTGACCCAATAGACCCCAAAGAAAAACGAGAAGATTACTATCAAATTCTTTCCAATGACGAGTCTTCTCTTGACATATCATTATCTCCACTGTCTCTAATTGAGGGTTATATTTCAAATAGACTCAAGATCATATAGATAGTCTTTGGTAGATATACTCAAAGAAGTGGATGAGCACAACTCTCGTCTTATGATGACACGAGGTTGTATGTCATTAGACATCTTGTATGATAAGTGGAAAAACACCTTCCAAGTTAAATTCACTCACCTCAACATCTATAGACCATAAATTCTATTCCCATGTTATTCCCCACTTCGACCCAAATTTATATATTTTTTATTACCCGAAAGGAATTGTGAAGCAAAAGGGTGAGCACAACTAGCTCGAGAAAGAATATCATGACTAAAGATAAATAAATTATCAATAGCCTTCTTCAACGAATAAATCGTAGATTTAGAACATATGGTAGATGATAAAACTTTTCAACCATAGTTGCAGCGAACGAGCAATCCATTAGAAGAGTCAAATAGGCCATAAAGTCCATTATCTTCTTCATGTTAAAAGTCCACCAACAATATTTTATCCCTGTAACATCAATCAACAATTCTTTTCCACAATCATATGAATAACTCATAATCATAATTGTGATTCTAAATTTCTCTTCTCATCCGTAAGCGAAGATAATTTTTATCATTGTCTTTACCGAAACATCAAAGATCATGGTTATACCAAATCACAGATTCATATTCATAATCATACTAATAAGTCCATCTTTGCACTACGGGCCAAAGACATTCATTAACATGTCATCTTTTGCACTACAAAAGCTAAAGATATTCAACAAGCAAGTCATCTCAGGCTACTGAGCCAAAGATATTCATCAATAATTCATCTTTTGCACTACAAGCCAAAGATATTCCTCAACAGATTCATATTTGCACTACAGGCCAAATATATTCATCAACAGTTCATATTTGCACTACAGGCCAAATATATTCATCAACAGTTCATATTTGCACTACAGGCCAAATATATTAATATCTCAAATAAATACATAATCATTTCAGAATTTATATAAACCATAATTATAACCATATATGTTGATCAATTCACCTTTGAACTTAAACTAAAGATATTCAATTATAAATTCAATGGTCATGATCGTACCAGTCAACAATTCAACTTTGCACTACTAGCCAAAGAGAACCTATAGTCACGATCATACCAATAATCTACCCATCTTTACACTCAAGTCAAAGAGAAATATCATCATTAGGGTTATAAGAATATTATATATGATAATAAAAATAATATAATCAACATATAGATTTAATCTCAAGAGTAAGATTCATAAATCAATGATCTCATAACACCTTAGTCAAAATGTTATAAATCACTTAATAATCTCATAATCTAATATTATTAATACTACCACAATATTTTAATCATTTCTTAAACTTATAAACAATTTATTTTAATTGTTTACACTTTACTAATAAATGCATTTAATTATCCTAAAATGTCAAACTCATAAACTTTCATCACCAATAACCAAAACCCTCATAAAAAATCTGCATATACCTTATATATGATTCTCAAGCCATAAAATCATATTTTCCAATTTTCTTACTTCACAAAACATATTTAATTCATTTAATCATAACTAGAATATTTTCATGAAAAATATCAAATCAGTTCCAAAAATATTTCTTTTCTGGGATTTAGCATAATATAGTCCCATATTGAACATATATTTTCTCGTAATTTTAAAATTCATTTACTATTTTTCATATGGCCAAAACTGCCGAATATTTAGACATTTATCATAAATTGTAATTTTGTCCAAAAATTCTAAAATTTACACGGTATACTTTTGTTATATACATGTACTCCCAATAAAAATTTCATCAATTTTGGAATTAACCACAAGGAGTTATAAGCGTTTATTTTTAAAATAGTCTTTTCTCATAAAATCCATAACTATTAATCTATATATCCAAAAATCGTCATTTTTGAACACAATCAACAAAACTAATCAAATTAGCATTTCAAATTTTTCCAGAATTTTTGAAAGTTCAGAAAAATTTCGAAATTGAAAAAACATAATAACCCTTACATACTAACGACAATATATCCCTTACCTCAAAAGAAAGAAAAGATTACATTTGGAATAACGTTGAACGAACTTGCACGTCAGATAGCAACACTCAATATATCAAAATACTCACAAGAATACACTCGATAATATGAGAGAGAAATAGAGAGAAAACTTCAGTTTCTGGTGTGATTTTCAATTCTAACCTAAGCACCTATTTATAGGAAATTGCTTAGAACACCAAAGCAGAAAATTTAATATAATAATAATAATATATATATATAATTTTCCTAAGCCCACCTTGACCATCTGAATTCAGCATCTAACATGTGAAAGTGGGTCCCACAACAATGATAAAAAACTTTTTCTTTAAAAAATATTTAAAACTTCAAAAATCAATTATTCTGGAACTTCAATAATTCATAATAAATAGCCCTTTTATCAGAAAATTTGAATCTTGCAATTTTTATAGGAAATTCAATTCTCTACAATTTTGCAGAAGAAAGTTTTTCCAAATTCCAAATGTAAATTGATCAAATCCATAAACCAAGCGATTTTACATTTATAATCGATTTCAAATCAAAATTTGTGTACACCATCATGTTTAACATGTGTTAAATATTTTTTGTAACACACAAAACATGTGTTTAGCATTTAATGCAACAAAACTACTCTTTCTCCTCATTTATTCATATATCACACATTCATTGTAAAAATATCACCATTATTATATTACTGTAATATAATAATATATTTTATCAGAAAAGATAAAATATCAATTTTCAACAATTGTCAAATAAAAAAAAATTCCATCTATAACCACATAAAATGAATATTTTTCTTATCAATAATTAATTATTCACAAATAATATTAATCATTGATCTGATAATGGAAAATATTGTGTGGTGACAATTATTAAAACAACAATAATATAAAATTTTAACGTAGCAATTATTGAATCAATAAAATAAAATATTGAACAGTAATTACTGTAACAATTATTGAGTAATGCATTCTTATGAAAAAAATTATCATGCTTCATGAATAGTACTCGTGAATAGTAACTCGTGAATAGTAACTTGTGAATAGTAACTCGTGAATAATAACTCATAAATAGTAACTCGTGAATAGTAACTCGTGAATAGTAACTCATGAATAGTAACTCGTGAATAGTAACTCATGAATAGTAATTATAAAAAATTGAATACTTTTATTTCATAAAATTCGGGGTCTTACAATATCTGTGATATTTGCGCTTCATTCAGTATCTTTTCATGGAAATATTCTTCTGAGCATTCTTGAATTTTACTCTACAAAGAAGTATCATGTTGACAATTTGGACGTTATTAGTTATTGGATAAATTAATTCTTGAACTTGTTTTATTGAATTCTTATATCATTGTCATCATCCTCATGTTTATATTTTGTTGAAAGTCATCTGTGGCCTGTAGTGCATAGATGGACTTGGTATGATTATGACCAGGAATTATTCGGTATAATCATGACCGTAATGTTACAGATGATGTGGTAAAAGTCCTTTTGGCCGTAGTGCATTGATGGACAGTTGTTGGCATGATCATGACCACTAATGAATACACGAATATCCTTGGCCCGTAGTGCACGGATAATTTGAGATCGTTGTGACGCCCCCAAAATTAGGTATACGTCACCCATCTTGGGTCGCCACTTACATGGTACATAAATTCAAATACAACTTAATAATACAACTATCGTGTACAATACGACAAAACATAAACTGTGAGTTTGAATAAAAATATTGTCTACTTAGAGATTATACAAACTCAAAAGGAGTCCTTATTACAATTATTATTACACTATTTCGCGAATAGTGAGGACTACTAATGCTATTTATCCGTCCGTCACTCCGCTCCCCGACTAGTCCCTCGCTACGTTCTCATTTCTCAAGAGAACAATTAAAATAAAAGGTGAGCTCAACTAGCCAAAAGAGAAAATATTATGACTAAGATAATGCAGAATATATTATCGTTAGCCTTCAACATGATGTTAAAGCGATACAATATAACAACCATCAAGTTGAACTTCTGGCGGAACAAGCAATCCATTAAAAGAGTCAAGTAGAGAATAAAATCTACTATCTTTTATGATTTAGAAGGTTTTTCATCACTTTTATCGCTGGGACTCAGCTTCATAAATAATCCACATCATCGAATCACCCCTGCACTACGGCCAAGGATATTCTTTAGTATCACCACCACAATTATCCATGCACTACGGGCCAAGAATATTTGTGTATTCAATAATGGTCATGATCATGCCAACAACTGTCCATCAATGCTCTACGGTCCAATGAGGACTTTTTCCACATCATTTGTAACATTACTACCATGATTACACCGAATAATCCTCGGTCATAATCATACCAAGTCCATCTATGCACTATAGGCCATGATGACTTTCAACAAAATATAAACATGAAGATGATGACAATGATATAAGAATTCAATAAAACAAGTTCAAGAATTATTTTATCCAGGATCTAATAACGTCCAAATTGTCAACATGATACTGCTTTGTAGAGCCAAATTCAAGAATGCTCAGAAGAATATTTCCATGAAAAGACACTGGATGAAGCGCAAATATCAAGGATATTCCACTAATTTCATAGAGTGTAGAAGTCAAAACTTTAACCAACTAAGTATAATAAGGAATGGAATAACAAAAGAAATCACCAGGCATGCGATAGGATCGCAGCATGCAAAGTTATTCCAACAGTAATAATAAAGATGAAATCAGTCCCACGTAGAACGCATGCATGTGATATTTCAATGGAATAATAAAGCGGAATCAGTCCAACAGAAACGCATGCGCAGTGGGGATATTCCAATGTAATAATAAAGACGGAACCGGTCCCAGCGTGAAACGCATGTGACGAGGATATTCCAACTTGTTAAATCTCATTTTCTTGAAATGTCCATTTTTATTGTCATAGCTATGATTACCACCGAAGTGGTTACCATTTCTGGCATATTGATTCCCTCCACGCTTGTTGTCACCGTCTCGATGACTGTTACCACTGGTATTTTCATGCTGCCGACTGCTTTCCCTTGGTTGCGTTGACTTTCGTTCTGCGCTTCCAATAATCGAGCCCTATTTACAACATCTCGAGTACAAACACTGTTTATGAGAAATTAGATATTGACGTATCTCTGGTTTCAAACCTCTTAAAAATATTCGCGTCATTCGCTCCTCATTATCGACCAAATGGGATACAAACCGGGATAACTCCGCAAATTTAGCCTTGTATTGCGACACGATCATATTGTTTTGTTCCAACTTTGATAAACTCCACCTCCTTCATGTGACGAATACTTTCAGGAAAGTACTTATCGTTGAATATCTCTTGGAACTTCTCCCAATACATCTTGAGTTAGCGCCAGTCAGTAGTGCTTTTTCTGATTCCCACCAAGAATGCTTTCTTCACGCACCATAAAGGTGGCGAAGGAACCTTTGCTCCTCGGAGCATCCCAAGACATCAAATATCTTGGTGATCTCGCTTTATCCATGCTTCAAAGATTAAGTGGTTTCGCTTCTCCAATAAACTCCGGTGGTCCAAGCTCCTTGAATCATTTTAATGTAGAATCATCAGAGATTTTCCTGTGTTTACACCTGCATTTTGAATAAGAGCCGCTCTCGCCTGATGTTGCATGAATTGCATGAAGCCTCGGAACATTCTATCATTCATCATTTGGTTAGTGTTGTTGTTTGCATGAGGATTGTCGCCTTCCTGATGCACGTTGTCCTGGTTATTGATCTGTGGAGACTCAACGGTCTCCTGTGCTCCATTGATGTTCTCAACATTCCCGAATGCCATTTTCAAACACTGCCACAAAACAAGGGTTAATTGACATGCAACATATTATCACTATACTCTGACCGACCAATCAAATACCAAATAAACTTAGGTAAGTCATACTAGCGAAGGAATTCCTCGTCTCTCCCCTCCTAGTTCTAGTCTCACATCTTAGCCAAGGATCATATCCCTAAGCTTTGATACCAACTGTGATGCCCCCAAAATTAGGTATATGTCACCCATCTTGGGTCGCCACTTACATGGTACATAAATTCAAATACAACTTAATAATACAACTGTCGTGTACAATACGACAAAACATAAACTGTGAGTTTAAATAAAAATATTGTCTACTAGAGATTATACAAACTCAAAAGGAGTCCTTATTACAATTATTATTACACTATTTCACATAATAGTGAGGACTACTAATGCTATCATCTGGTCCGTCACTCCGTTCCCCGACTAGTCCCTGCTACGTTCTCATTTCCTAAAGAGAATAATAAAAGTAAAAGGGTGAGCTCAACTAGCCCAGTAGGAAATATTATGACTAAGATAATGCAGAATATATTATCGTTAGCCTTCAACAGTGTTAAACTGATACAATATAACAACCATCAAGTTGAACTGCAGCGGAACAAACAATCCATTAAAAGAGTCAAGTAGAGAATAAAATCAACTATCTTTTATGATTTAGAAGGTTTTTTTATCACTTTTATCGTTGGGAATCAGCTTCATAAATAATTCACATCATCGAATCACCCCTGCACTATGGCCAAAGATATTCTTTAGTACCACGACCACAATTATCCATGCACTACGGGCCAAGAATATTTGTGTATTCAATAATGGTCATGATCATGCCAACAACTGTCCATCAATCCTCTACGGTCCAATGAGGACTTTTTCCACATCATTTGTAACATTACGGCCATGATTACACCGAATAATCCCTAGTCATAATCATACCAAGTCCATCTATGCACTATAGGCCACAGATGACTTTCAACAAAATATAAACATGAAGATGATGACAATGATATAAGAATTCAATAAAACAAGTTCAAGAATTATTTTATCCAGGATCTAATAACGTCCAAATTGTCAACATGATACTGCTTTGTAGAGTAAAATTCAAGAATGCTCAGAAGAATATTTCCATGAAAAGATACTGAATGAAGCGCAAATATCAAGGATATTCCACTAATTTCATGGAGTGTAGAAGTCAAAACTTTAACCAACTAAGTATAATAAGGAATGGAATAATAAAAGAAATCACCAGGCATGCGATGAATCACAGACAGCGAGTTATTCCAAAGTAATAATAAATAAATGAATCAGTCCCGGCAGAAAGCGCATGCATGTGGATATTCCAATGAGAATAATAAAGATTTTAATCAGTCCGACGTAGAACGCATGCATGAGGATATTCCAACAAAATAATAAAAGGCGGAATCAGATTAAAATTGTAAAACGTCTGATGCATGGATATTCCAATGTAATAATAAAGGCGGAATCGTGTCAAGGCGTAAAACGCATGCATGTGATATTCCAACAGAATAATAAAGACGGAACCAGTCCGACATAAAACGCATGATAGGATGTTCCAACAGAATGATAAAAAATGAAACAACAGAAGAATTTCACCAAGTATAGGGTAGCTCGTGATACAAAGTTATTCCAACAAAATAATAAAGAAAGGAATAAATGAAGTTCTCTTCATAGATAAGAAAGAAATAATACTCCTACCTTGGAAAAAGCTGGATCTGGAATTGTGAGGTAAAGCAGATTTTCTTCTTCTTTCTCTCTATAATTTCTCTCTATAATAATCGCTTCTAAAGCTTTTGTGAATTGGTGTGAAATGAAGGAAGAATGAGCTTCTATTTATAGGAAAATATAGTTTCGATAATTGCACGTTTTGGGGCTCGAAAATTACAGTACAATACCTCCAACTTTTCTTTCATTTATAATCTAGTCCTGCAAGTATTATCAATCTTGCACCAACTCCCCTAATAGTAAATAATGTGAATCAATAGTTCAACCATGTGAAAAATACGAATTACAGTATAGTACCTCCATCTATACCTCCATTTTTAACTTAGTCATGAAAGTATTATCAATCTTGCACCAACTCCCCTAATAGTAAATAATGTGATTCAATAATACACATGTGAACAAATAGTTAAATAAGCATGTGAATTAATAGCAATTAATTGCTCATTTATCCGATAAATTACCCGATTTATCAATATAACCCCTAGACATCACTTATCATCAGAATAAATGTCGATTTTCACTAACACAAACAATTCCAACATAATGAAACTATTTTTATCAAAAATATAAATTTTAAAATTCCGAAGTTTGACTTTTCTCGAAAAAGTCAACTGTTGACTTTTTGACCAAATAGTGAATCCCGAAAAATTTTGTATTTATAAACTATTTTTACTAATTTCGTCATTTCAGACTCAAATATCACGTCCGCGTCTCCAAATTCAACTCCGAACAACATTCATTATTAATATTATAACTCACAATATTTATCAACCAGGTCGTTCCCAAGAAAGAGGGGGCTTGCCAATAAGGATTTCTCCCTATTAGCGCACAATTAAGTGATCAAACCTCTCCTTGACAGAACTTCTAGACATTGTAAATATTGCAATTTATAATATGAATAACTTTGTAAATCTCAAGTATTGATTTAATAAAAAACATTTTATACGAGATGATCTTGTGACAATAATTGAATCAATAATATGATAGATATGATGCATCAATTCATCGTAGCAATAATTGAGTATAACCGAGTGACTTCTCACGTAAGCATCAATAATCAATACCGTGTGCTACTATGCAACCACGCCAGACATCAGATTTACTTTTAACACCGGTGTTTCAAATACAGCTAATTAACAGTAAAACTTCCGCCGTTATTTCCATAAAGTATTTTTGTCGTTTTCTCAATCGCATAATAATTCCGTTGTGGGGAGTCCACATATGATTGTCAGTTGCATTTAATATTCCTCGTTAAAACGAATATTTCCACCAATCGAATATTATATAACAACTTGCGACTTTGCAAAATTTGTAAATATTACCCACAACTATAACATTATATCAAATCCACACCATAATATTCAAAAATATATTTCGAGAAAATTTAATCTTTATTCAAAAAGTTGGGGTCTTACAACCTCCCATTCTTATGAAATTTTGTCCTCGAAATTAGGGTGCGTAACTGGTATGTCGAAGAGGTAATGATATCTTGATTTCATCTCGATTCTAACTCCCGTGTCATTTCTTCCACATCGTGGTTTCTCCACAAAACTTTGACTTGAGGTATAACCTTGAGGCGTAGAATATGATCCTTTTATCCAAGATTTTAACAGTAACTCTTCATACGTTAAATCTTCCTCTATCTCGTCTGGTTCTAATTCAATAATGTGGTTCGGGTCTTTCACATATTTACGTAATATAGATATGTAAAAACATTATGAACACGAGACATACATAATAAAGCGTAAAGCAGTCTATACGCCACAGTTCCTACTCGATCGAGGATTAAAATAGGCCAATGAATCGAGGGTTGAGCTTCCTCTCTTTCCAAATCTCAGTAACTCCTTCCATGGAGAAAAGACGTAATAATACATGATCTCCAATATCAATTCCACGTCCTTTCGATGAAGATCAAGATAACTCTTTTGTTGATCTTGTGAGATTTTTATACGTTTGTCGGATCATTTGAATCTTTTCCGTAGTCATACGCATCAACTCCGGTCCCAACAACGTTGCTTCACCCACCTCATCCCAAAGATAATCGAGAGCGACACTTTCTTTCATACAACGCCTCAAATGGAGCCATGCCAATACTTGCTTGATAATCTGTTGTTGTAGGAAAACTCCACCAATGGTAGGAACTTATCCCAACTTCCTTGAAGTCAAGGGACACGAGTCTTAATAGATCTTCAAGAGTTTGAATGGTCCTCTCCGACCGTCCGTCCGTCGAGGATGATATGCCAAGCTAAATCGTAAACTGCGCCCATAGCTTTTTTGCAAACTAACCCAAAATCTTGAAGTGAATCTTGGGTCTCGATCGTAAACTATGGATACTAGCATACCATGCAGTTCTTACAATCTTGTTTATGTACATACGAGCAAGACGTTCAAGTGTATAAGTTTCTCGATAGGTAAGAAATGAGCAGACTTGGTCAATCTATCAACAATGACCCAAATTGCATCTATGCCTTGAGAAACCTTGGGAAGACCAGTAATGAAATCCATAGTAATGTGTTCCCACTTCCATTCTGGAATTTCAAGTGGTTGCAATGGACCTTTTGGTACTTGATGCTCCGCCTTAACTCGTTGACAAGTTAAACACCTTGAGAAAAACTCTGCTATCTCTCTCTTCATATTGCTTCCACCAAAATGTATGTCAAGATCACGATACATTTTGGTACTCCTGTGATGGATTGCAAGCGGTGTGTTGTGCGCTCCATCATGATTTTATACTTTAAATCGTGGGTTATTCTGAACACAAAGTCCTGGAGTTGACTCAAGTATTCCTTCTCATCGATTCTTGCTTCCCAGATAAGACCTTCTTGCACTTTCTTCTTCATAATGCATTAGCTCTGTGTGCAGTAGCTGAAAGCGACTTTAACTTTATCGATTAAAGTCGATTCTACTCGTATGTTTGCCATCATCATGTGGGTCCTGAGTCTTTATCTCTAACTCCATCCTTTGCAAGTCATACAAAATGGGCCTGCGTTAACAATATTGCACTGCATTCGTGATCTGATCTTCTACTCAAGGCAAGGCCACCACTACCACGTTCGCTTTTCCGGGATGGTATTGGATGGTATGATCATAATCTTTCATCGATTCAAGCCAACGTTGTTGTCGCGATATTGAGTTCCTTTTGAGTGAAGAAATATTTGAGGCTTTTATGATTCGTAAAGATCTCCATTTTCTCCATACAAGTAATGCCTCCAAATTTTAAGTGCTGAAACAACAAATGCCAACTCTAGATCATGAGTAGGATAATTCCTCTCATATTCTTTGAGTTGTCTTGAGGCATAGGCTATGACTTTCCCATGTTGCATGAGAACACATCCTAACCCCTTTGCTCAAGCATCACTTTGAGATGACAAATCCTCCGAACCGGATGGTATTGTCGAGCAGGTGTTGAAATGAGTCTCCTTTTGAGTTCTTGAAAACTCTTCTCACATTCCTCGCTCCAACCGAACTTTGTATCTTTCCGAGTCAGCTGAGTTAATGGAGTAGCGATTTGAGAAAATCCTTCCACGAATCTCCGATAATAACCAAATTAAACCGAGAAAGCCTCGTCGATTCGATCATCGATTTGGGTTGCTCCCGGCTTTGAATAGCTTCAATCTTCGCCGGGTCAACGGATATTCCATGACTTGATACTACGTGCCCAAGGAATGCTATTTCCTCGCCGCGAACTCGCATTTCTTTAACTTGGCATAAAACTTATATTCACGAAGCTTTTTGGAGTATCAAATTTCAAGTGTTGCTTTCATAATCTTCACGGCTTTTGGAATAAATAAGGATGTCATCAATAAAGACGACCACAAAGTGATCCAAATATTCCTTGAATACTCGGTTCATCATATCCATGAAGGCAAAAGAGGAGCATTAGTTAATCCAAAAAGACATGACTAAGAATTCATAATGCGTCATCGAGTTCGAAGGCGATCTTTGGAATATCCTCGCTTTTAACCTTCAAATTGATGATATCCGAAGCGAAGATCGATCTTTGAAAAAATTGTGTTCCTTGTAATCGATCAAACAGGTCATCAATACGTGGCAATGGGTACCTATTTTTGATGGTGACATGATTCAACTCCCGATAATCTATACAAAGTCGCATACTCCCATCTTTCTTCTTCACGAATAGTAAGCAGGAGCACCCCAAGGAGCGTCTTGAGGACGAATGAAACCAATGTCTAATAATTCTCGCGAATTGGGTCTTTAACTCACAAGTTCAATAGAGCCATTCGATATGGGGCTTTGAAATGGGTTTTGTATCGGGTTCAAGGTCGATACAAAATTCAACTTCACACTGAGGCGGGCAGGAAGTTCTTCAGGAATACGTCAGGAAATTTATTAACAATAGAAATATCCTTCAAATCTGACGTATCTTTGTTTAAATCCGTGACATGAGCTAAGAAAGCTTGACATCCGTTTTTCAATAAACGAATAGCTTTATGGCTTGAGATGACCGTGATTGATTTTAATGGTTTGGTCGCTTTAATTCGCATAATAGGTTTATTAAAAATATGAAAGTTAACAACCTTACGAAAACAATCAATTTTAGCATGATGAGAAGTTAACCAATTAATCCCTAGAATCACGTCAAATTCAAGTATTTTTAAGGAGATAAGATCGACAGGTAACGTGCGGTTACCGATTTGAATCAAACAAGACTTATAAAGCGATTGGATGTAATGAAGGTTTCTCCTAATGGAGTTTCAACAGATAAGTCAAAGTCTAATTTCTCCGAGTCAAATTTAAGCGTTGAGCGCAAGTAGGAGAAATAAAAGAATGGGTAGAACAATTATCAAATAAGGTATTGACTTCACTAGAGAGTTTATGATAAACTTTTACCCGTGATAACCTCGTTCGGGTTCCTTGCTTCTGAGGAGGTCAACAACGCTTCTCCTCTTGACTACCTGGGCTTTGACTTTTTCGGGATCGGCCTTTGGTGCCTCCATCCCTATTTGAATTTGTCTTGATGAACGACAAAATCGAGCTAAGTGACCTTCTTCCACAATTATAACATGCTTTTGACTAAGCATCGCATAGCTTTGACCGATGTGTCCCTCCCTCCGCATTTGAAGCATATGATAGGTGGTCGTTCTCCTTCCTTAACAACGGGTGTTGGTGCTGACGTCTTTCATCATTGTTGAATCTCCTTTTCATGAAATGTCCATTTTTATTGTCTTGGTTATGATTACCACCGAAGTGGTTACCATTTTTGGCATGTTGATTCCCTCCACGCTTGTTGTCACCATTTCGATGATCGTTACCCTTTGGTATTTTTTGTCCGTTACCGCTTTCCCTTGGGTGCGTTGACTCGTTACCGCGCTCCAATAACTGAGCCCTATTTACAACATCTAAGTATAAACACAGTTTATGAGAAATTAGATATTGACGTATCTCCGATTTCAAACCTCTTAAAAACATTCGCGTCATTCGCTCCTTATTATCGACCAAATGGGATGCAAACGGGATAACTCGCAAATTTAGCCTCGTATTGCATACACGGGCCATATTGTTTTGTTCCAACTTGATAAACTCCACCTCCTTCATGTGACGAATACTTTCGGGAAAGTACTTGTCGTTGAATAGCTCTTGGAACTTCTCCCAAGACATCTTAAGTGCGTTAGGCTGGGTACATTTTACAGATTCCCACCAGTAATCTGCCTCTTCACGCAACATGAAGGTGGCGAAGGGAACCTTTTGCTCCTCGGAGCATCCCAAGACATCAAATATCTCGGTGATCTGCTTTATCCATGCTTCAGCCTTAAGTGGTTTTGGCTCTCCAATAAACTCCGGTGGTCCCAGCTCCTTCAACTGTTTAGCGGTAACCGTCCGAGAGTTTCCTGTGTTTACACCTGCATTTTGAATAAGAGCCGCTCTCGCCTGATGTTGCATGAATTGCATGAAGCCTCAGAACATTCCATCATTCATCATTTAGTTAGTGTTGTTGTTTGCATGAGGATTGTCGCCTTCCTGATGCACGTTGTCCTGGTTATTGATCTGTGGAGACTCAACGGTCTCCTGTGCTCCATTGATGTTCTCAACATTCTCAAATGCCATTTTCAATCACTGCCACAAAACAAGGGTTAATTGACATGCAACATATTATCACTATACTCTGACCGACCAATCAAATACCAAATAAACTTAGGTAGGTCATACTAGCGAAGGAATTCCTCGTCTCTCCCCTCCTAGTTCTAGTCTCACATCTTAGCCAAGGATCATATCCCTAAGCCCCCAAAATTAGGTATACGTCACCCATCTTGGGTCGCCACTTACATGGTACATAAATTCAAATACAACTTAATAATATAATTGTCGTGTACAATATGACAAAACATAAACTGTGAGTTTGAATAAAAATATTGTCTACTAGAGATTATACAAACTTAAAAGGAGTCCTTATTACAATTATTATTACACTATTTCACAGAATAGTGAGGACTACTAATGCTATCATCTGGTCCGTCACTCCGTTCCCCGACTAGTCCCTGCTACGTTCTCATTTCCTAAAGAGAATAATAAAAGTAAAAGGGTGAGCTCAACTAGCCCAGTAGAAAATATTATGACTAAGATAATGCAGAATATATTATCGTTAGCCTTCAACAGTGTTAAACTGATACAATATAACAACCATCAAGTTGAACTGCAGCGGAACAAACAATCCATTAAAAGAGTCAAGTAGAGAATAAAATCAACTATCTTTTATGATTTAGAAGGTTTTTTTATCACTTTTATCGCTGGGAATCAGCTTCATAAATCATCCACATCATCGAATCACCCCTGCACTACGGCCAAAGATATTCTTTAGTACCACGACCACAATTATCCATGCACTACGGGCCAAGAATATTTGTGTATTCAATAATGGTCATGAGCATGCCAACAACTGTCCATCAATGCTCTACGGTCCAATGAGGACTTTTTCCACATCATTTGTAACATTACGGTCATGATTACACCGAATAATCCCTGGTCATAATCATAGCAAGTCCATCTATGCACTATAGGCCACAGATGACTTTCAACAAAATATAAACATGAAGATGATGACAATGATATAAGAATTCAATAAAACAAGTTCAAGAATTATTTTATCCAGGATCTAATAACGTACAAATTGTCAACATGATACTGCTTTATAGAGTAAAATTCAAGAATGCTCAGAAGAATATTTCCATGAAAAGATACTGAATGAAACGCAAATATCAAGGATAGTCCACTAATTTCATGGAGTGTAGAAGTCAAAACTTTAACCAACTAAGTATAATAAGGAATGGAATAATAAAATAAATCACCAGGCATGCGATAGACCGCACAGGCAGGTTATTCCAAAATAATAATAAATAACGGAATCAGGTCTGGCGTAGAATGCACAGACAGGATATTCCAGATGTAATAAAGGCGAAATCAGTCCGCCAGTAAAACGCATGCATGCAGACAAGATATTCCAATGTAATAATAAAGATGGAATCAGTCCCAGTAAACGCATGAACAAGATATTCAATGAGAATAATAAAAGACTAACCGTCCGGTGTAGAATGCATGCATGTGGATGTTCCAAACATAATGATAAAGATGGGAACAAAGAAAGAATTTCACCAAGTATAAGGTAGCCCACGTATACAGGTTATTCCAACAGAATAATAAAGAATGGAATAACTGAAGTTCTCTTCATAGATAAGAAAGAAATAATACTCTCTATCTTAGAAAAACTGGATACTGGAATAGTGAGGTAGCAGATTTCTCTTCTTCTTTCTCTCTATAATTTATCTCTATAATAATCGCTCTAAAACTTTTGTGAATTGGTGAGAAATGAAGGAATAATGAGCTTCTATTTATAGAAAAATATAGTTTCGATAATTAGACGTTTTGGGGCTCGAAAATTACAAAGACAATACCTCAACTTTTTCTTTCATTTATAATCTAGTCCTGCAAGTATTATCAATCTTGCACCAACTCCCCTAATAGTAAATAATGTGAATCAATAGTTCAATCATGTGAAAAATACGAATTACAGTATAGTATCTCCATCTATACCTCCATTTTTAACTTAGTCATGAAAGTATTATCAATCTTGCACCAACTCCCCTAATAGTAAATAATGTGATTCAATAGTACACATGTTAATAAATAGTTATATAAGCATGTGAATTAGTAGCAATTAATTGCTCATTTATCCGATAAATTACCCGATTTATCAATATAACTCTTAGACATCACTTATCACCGGAATAAATGTCGATTTTCACTAACACAAACAATTCTAACATAATGAAACTATTTTTATCAAAATATAAATTTTGAAATTTTGAAGTTTGATTTTCTCTAAAAAAAGTCAACTGTTGATTTTTTTGACCAAATAGTGAATCCAGGAAAATTTTGTGTTTATAGACTATTTTTACTAATTTCACGTTAGGACTCAAATATCACGTCCGCGTCTCCAAATTCAACTCCGAACACAACTTCAATTTTAATAACATTCATCATTAATATTATAACTTACAATATTTATCAACCAGGTCGTTCCCAGGAAAGAGGGGGCTTTTCAATAAGGATTTCTCCCTATTGGCGCGCAATTAGGTGACCAAACCTCTCCTTGACAGAACTTTTAGACATTATAAATATTGCAATTTAATAATATGAATAACTTTGTCGTCTCAATTATTGATTTAATAAAATAACATATTATGCAAATGATACTACGACAATAATCGAATCAATAATATGAGAGATATGATGTAGTAATTACTGTAGCAATAATTGAGTATAACTGAGTGACTTCTCACGTAAGCATCAATAATCAATACCGTGTGCTACTATGCAACCACGCCATTCTTATACTTTTTACTAACTGGGTAGTTCGGCAGTTAACTGAGTAAAACTTCCGCCGTTATTTTTATAAAGTATTTTTGTCGTTTTCTCAATCCAAACAATAATTCGCATAATGGGGGGTCCACCAATGATTGTCTGCCATTATACGAATATTCCCCGACCAATCGAATATTATATAACAACTTTGCGTACTTTTGCAAAATTTGTAAATATTACCCACAATTATAACATTATATCAAATCCACACCATAATATTCAAAAATATATTTCGAGAAAATTTAATCTTTATTCAAAAAGTTGGGGTCTTACACGCGGGATACCCTATACTTTGTGAAATTCTTCTGTTATTCCATTCTTTATTACTCTGTTGGAATATCCTGCTTTCATGCGCTTTTTACGTGGGACACAGGTTCCATTCTTTATTATTCATTTGGAATATCACGCTGCATGCGTTTTACTGTGGGACTGAATCCGTTATTTATTATTCATTGGAATATCCCATACATGCGTTTTACGCGGACTGGTTCCGATTATTTATTATTACATTGGAATAACATGCATAAGTGGCCTATCGCACGTGCTCGGTGATTTTTTTGTTATTCCATTCTTTATTATACTCATTGGTTAAAATTTTGACTTTATACTCCATGAAATTAGTGGAATATCTGTGATATTTGCGCTTCATCCAGTATCTTTTCATAGAAATATTCTTATACTGACATTCATTCCATTAAACTTCTCAATCAGTCATTCATTGCAATCACATTGGGCAAAGATTAGAAGGGAATATTAAGTATCTCAAGAAGTTCTTGTGGATATTAATTAGTATCCGCAAGTGTAACACCTCAGTCCCGTATCAAAAGATATAGAAAAAATTTGTCCGTGTAACTTTGAATTTATAATTAACATACATCAATAATGCCTCTTATTTTGACATTTTAAATACATCAACATACATCAATAATATCTCTTATTTTGAAGATCTTTTCGAGACCTTTCCGATGACATAGATTGAAAAATTTGAATTTATAATTAAAAAGATATTAAAATTTGAAATTTAGTTGAAGTAAGAGGAAATTTAGTTGAAGTAAGATTAGGCATGTAAAATATTTGGGAGTCAATAATATGCAACAATGTTCAGTTTTTTAGAATTATTCCCCGCAACTCAGAAAATTCATACTTCCAAATTCCAATCATATCACAAGCAACTTCCCTTTGATTCCTATATCATTGTTTGTGTCAATGAAGTGTTTTTATATTATACTTTTTTATTATTGCAAATTAGTTGTGGAACACGAACATTGCAACGTGGATGGAGGATCATTTTTTGAAATATATTTTTTTTACAAACCATGAGAAAAGAGCTTACAAAAAATTCATTCAAATTACAAATAATAAATCACCAAATTATTACCTACACGAATAATAGTAATAATAATACTAATCCTCTGTTTCTCTCTCTGCACAGAACTGGAGAAAAAAGAACAAAAATGGCGATCTCAGTGGAGAATCTCTTGAAGGAGAGAAAATACCCCTTCATTTTCTCTCTCTTTATCTTACTCTTCTTGTTCTCCTTCCTTTTCGTGTTCAATTCTGAGTCCCCTCTTAATTTCACCTCCGATCTCACTACACAACCACTAATCAAATCCGTCGCATCCACTTCTCCACCTCCGTTGTACGACTCATCATCAGCTCCGCCTCCGCCGACGAGGACGAAGATGGGAGACCCTAGCATAGTGAATTCAGGGGACGCCGTTTCGCCTAATGCTAGTACTGAAGTGGCCGATCTGAAATGGCGGATATGCGCCGGTGTTGTGGCGGTTGATTACATACCATGCCTTGATAATTTTAAGGCTATTAAGGCACTGAAATCGAGACGGCGCATGGAGCACAGGGAGCGGCATTGCCCTCACCCCAGTCCTCGGTGTTTGATTCCGCTTCCCCGAGGGTATAAAGTTCGGGTGCCGTGGCCTAAGAGCAGGGACATGGTGAGATAAGATTGATAGTTTGGTAAGATTTGTGTCTTGTTATTATTGATTCTGAAAAACAAAAATGTCATGTCTATGAATGCCACACTGATTAATTTATCCTGATGGAAGACTCTAACTTTGTCTAAATTGTGTCTTTAGCTCATTTGTGCATGAATTCAGTGTGCTTATTATAGGAATTATTAAGAGAATTAATTGTTTGGCGAGGAATTGTGTGCTCAATGTCTTAATCCGAATGAGATTGATAGTGTAGTTAATTATGACATTGGTTTGTACCCAAATATTAGTAACAAGCTAGAAGGAAGATGGGTATGAGAGGAGCGCAGCGTGCTTTTTTTAAAAATACAACATGAGATGAAAGATGTTCGAAAAACGATGAGAATGAAGTTCTGTTACACTTGATTTTTATTTATCTTACTACATTCAAGTATTTGGGATCGTTTGGTCGTAAAAGATACTATTTCTGTTTTGGGCTTAATCCATTTTTCACATCATACATTAGTTTAATTCACAAAAGTAAATATTACCAATTCACATATATAAGTAAAATTTTCTTTTTCATATGAGAAACCTGTTATCAAACTTGTAAGAAGTTATGCCTCCTATCGGATATAATGATGATACTATAGTAGCAATCCAATGGTTTAAACCAAGTCTTTGTAATGCTAGGTCATCTCTCTTCCATAAAAGTGAGGGTCCAAGCCCAAGAGCAACTTTCTAGTATATAAACTCAATAATTCTTTAGTTCTTAACCGATGTGGGACTTGGCTTCCCACATGTATTTATTATCATTTATCATTTCCAAGGGTGATCTTTGGAAGTTAATTTTTCATTCATTACTCTATGGATTTGAGCTTTCAAATACTTAATTTAATCTACAGCATCTACTCATGGAGTAGAACACATTAATATGTGGAATCAAATAATTAATTAATGAAACCCTCTTCAATTTTAGGCTAAAATTCTAACAAAACTGGTGTTTTAACTCTCTTTACAAAGTATTGTTTTTTCTTATTTCTTTACTAATTCTGTCATCAAAATAATAATTCAATTACCTTGTTCGTAGGTATGGTTTGATAATGTCCCTCACCCTAAACTTGTTGAATACAAGAAGGACCAAAATTGGGTGCAACAATCTGGTGATTATCTTGTTTTTCCTGGAGGTGGTACTCAGTTTAAGGATGGAGTTATGCACTACGTTGACTATATAGAAAAGGTAGAGTTTGTCCTAGTCTGTGCTCTGTCTACTCTTGTCTTTCAAAGGCATCATATGCCTAGAGCTTTTTTTGTGCATAGTTGTCTCATATCACTCTCTCACTCTCTCACTCTACACACACAAACACACACACTCCCCTCCAATGAAAAAACCTGGAATATGTTTCTATTTTTGTATGTAAAGTGGGTTGAAGTTTATTCAGAGGAAATGAACTTTTTCTGAAAATTAAACCATTAAAACATTTTTTAAACCTGGGCACAACAGAAGGATAGCTATGATCAGAGTCTGATATATTAGGCCTCAGTTACTTTGGATCCACACAAATGAGCTGCTTAATACCGCCTTTAAAATAATGTGAAATCTAGTATAGTCTCAATGCTTATCCTCATTCCAGCAAATCCTCAACACCCTGTCTCCCCAGCACCACATAAAATTTACACTGCTAGCTGATTCAGCCAATGGCAAGCCTTTTATTGAAAGCTGATTCACGTAAAAGGTTTGCATGCCTGAAATTTTATAATCTTGTCATCTGATTTTGTTTGCCATTGGCTGAATAGTAAGCTCTACATTCTTCTGTTGTGGATTTGGGGTCTAATTTTCATATTTTGTTGTACAAAGTGATTACTTGCACTGACTTTGTTTTCCTTGCTTTCTTTAGACCTTACCAATGATTGAATGGGGAAAACAGACGAGGGTTATTTTAGATGTCGGTTGTGGTGTTGCTAGCTTTGGTGGCTATTTGCTGGACAAAGGTGTCATTACAATGTCATTTGCCCCAAAGGATGAACATGAGGCTCAGATACAGTTTGCTCTTGAGCGGGGTATTCCTGCTACTCTCTCCGTCATTGGAACACAGCGGCTTACATTTCCAGATAATGCTTATGATTTGATTCACTGTGCACGATGCAGAGTTCACTGGCATGGCGATGGTACAATATAAGATTATTTCCATTCTCAATTATCTGGTTTGACTCTATTTCTGATGGCATTGGTTGACAACTGTAGGTGGAAAACCATTAATGGAGCTAAACAGGATTCTTAGACCTGGAGGATTTTTTATATGGTCTGCTACACCAGTCTATCGTAAAGATGAAAAACATCAGAATGTCTGGAACAGTTTGTATTCTTTTTTTCCTCGGTTTTCTTAAAATGTTTTTTCATTATTTTGCTTTTTAAAATTTGAAAGTTTTTTCTGTTTCTTCTCTGAATTTCTATCTTCCACCACTGAAGTTGTATGTTCAATTTCCTGTAATCTATATAAATGCTCATGCGCCCGGGTTATTGCAGCTATGGTAGCTCTGACAGAATCGATTTGTTGGAAAGTAGTGGCTAAATCATTTTATGCCACTGGAGTTGGTGTTGTTATATATCAGAAGCCTGTTTCATCTTCCTGCTATGAAAAACGCAAAGAAAATAAACCCCCTATGTGCGATCATAATAGGTGGAAGAAAATGTCATGGTATATAATTAGAAGGTTCCAAAATATATGGTTTTAATGTTTAAACATTATTTTCCATCATCATCACCTACTTTCATATATAGGTACGCACCTTTAGATACTTGTCTTGCACCACTTCCGGTGCCAAGCCAGGGTAGCACATACAAATGGCCCATTACATGGCCTAAAAGGCTCACCAGTAAACCGGTAAGCCTATCAACTGAACCAGATGCTGAAGAATTGTTTTATGAGGATACCAAACACTGGTCTGCACTAGTCTCAGATGTTTATCTGGAAGGCCTTGCTATAAACTGGTCAAGTGTGCGGAATGTAATGGATATGAATGCTGGTTACGGAGGGTAAAATATACTACCACTGTCTCTGTCTGTATACAAGTTATTTACAACTTTAATAGAAACTAGTCTATAGATATTTTCTATGGTTGTCACAGATTTGCTGCAGCGCTCATTGATCTACCTCTATGGGTAATGAATGTGATCCCAGTTCACGAACCAGACACTTTATCTGTTATCTTTGATAGAGGACTCGTTGGAATTTATCACGACTGGTGCGAGTCCCATAATACCTACCCTCGAAGTTTTGATATGTTGCATGCCAGTTTCCTCTTGGGAAACGTAACTCAAAGGTAACAAAACAACCATCCCCCCACCCCCATCCCCACCCCCCACCCCATAGCTGTTAAGAAGCCTTGATGTAATTTTAATCCAGTCATTTCAAAATTTTCAGATGTGATATAATGGATGTAGCAGTTGAGATGGATCGCATAGTGAGACCAGGTGGGTTTATCTTAGTTCAAGACACAATGGAAATGACTAACAAGCTTAGTCCAATTTTGCGCTCACTTCACTGGTCAATCACCTTACATCAGGAGCATTTCCTTATTGGTACTAAAGGTTTTTGGCGTCCAGATGGTAAATACTCGTTATGAAAAATCAATGACTCCTCCATTTTTGTAGTTTATTAATTGTATAATCTTACTCATTGTTTTCTCTTCTTTTCTCTACATAGTATAAGAATCTTTTTCATCCATTTCACTAGTTCATGCTTATCTTTTTTTTCTTTTCCTTTTAAAAATGTAAGGAATATAAGTAAAAAAAGGGTGGTATCCGTTGCAATAATAGAGATATGATGATATTCATCTGTTTGCAAGTACTTGAGCTATCTGTGACATATTTCATTTTAAGTACTCTCTCCTGGCTTTCTGAATAACAAATTTTTATTATTTTACCCCTCTAAAAAATTCAAAAAATTATTGTAAATTTATTTAATATTACTTAATATTTATAAAAAAAAATCATTCCGTCATTCAGCCCATTCAGCCAAAAAAATAAGACTAAGGAGGTGTTTAATAAAAATTAAATGAATTTGAATCTGAATAAAAAAAGTTCGTTTTATAATTAACATGTCTTAAACATTTGAATAACAAAATTTATTATTTTACCTCTCTGAAAAAATTCAAAGTTGTTGTAAATTTATTTAATATTACTTAATATAATAGTTAATATTTTTTTTTACTTTTTTAATTTTTTTAAACTTTATTCAATTGCTCATTCAGCCAAAAAAATCTGATTTAGTCATTCAGCTCAATCATCAGACCAATTCAGCCATTCAGATTATTTTTTTCCAAAACAAACGCACTTAATGGTTGACCGATACAGTCATTCAGATGTATTCAGTCCTAAACAAACAGCTCCTAAACCATTAAATCGAAATCGCGAATAGATGATGGCTCACCATTCGCATTCAGACGATTTTTCAAAAAACAAACGACCGAAATGGTCAATTGAAGAAAAAACAAAAAATTCCTAAGTCGTTTTAGAGTTGTGTACAAGTATTAAGGAAATAATTTTAAAGTATGAAATATAATATTAATTGTCTATATTGTCCTTGTATTGAAAAAAGAAAGTGTTATTTATTGAACATAGAATAGTGAGAGAACTAAATTTATATTTAATACTTTAGATAATATCAAAAACAAAGTACTTGAAATTCTCTAAGAGAAAAATATTTCTCTCCAAAACGACTTGTATTAAGGAACGGAATGAGTATTATACGTAAACATATTTAATTATTGTCAACCAACTTCTTTTGTTTTTCCTTCCTTTTTTCATCTTCCTCTAAGCTGTACTTTGACAATGGATTGCAAGAATAACTTGTGTTGATTCGCATCTGAATCTGCCGCAATCGTACATGTTTTATGATAATACCTATTTATGCTCAAACAAAAATAAATAAATTAATACTTTACAAGATGCTAAGCCAAGTTTTAGTTAGGCTTATTTATCCTCTTTATTTGTTTATAATAAACTCTTTATAGTTTTCATACTCCCTTCCTTCAAAAATATAAGAGAAATTTATTTTTAAAAATAATAATTCTTGTAATTAATGCTACTTTAGATAATTTACGATTTCTTGATTAAAATTAAAGTAATTTATAAACTAATTTGAAAATGTAGAATGACTCTTATATTTGGACAGATGGAGTATATTACATCAACGTTGACATTAGGATAATGTAATTTAATTGAGGATAAGGAAATGTTGATTAATTGTAAATATAATGAGTCAAACAAGAAGCCTTCAACATCAGGGAAGCCTAATATTCCAAACTATCTATTCCAAATATTTTGATTATCAGGTGTGTTAGTCAATAGCTTCGTTTTTAACTTTTTCTACTTTACACCCCATTCTTCCCAATTTGTCCCTAAATAAGAAAATTATTTTATAAATTGAATTAGAGGATTTCTACATATTCAACTTTTTTTTATATCACAGTTTTTCATCGTCTCCTATGTGGGAATACATTTATTTAAAACATTATCCCGCATTAGGAGTGCAATTTGGGTTGGGCAACCCACCGATAATTCGAGTCCGTCCGTCTATGATTTTATAGTACTTAGGTAAGAGTTTTTTTTGGGTTCTTTACACTACTATACAATAATTAAAAAGTAATTACAAAATTAGTACATCCACAAAATAATTACAAAAAGAGTGTAATACAATAAACACGAAACACTTATCAAAAAAACATGGAGATCAAAGGAGAAAGTATTGAAAAAAATAGGAGAAAATTCACACGACTACTCTCTGATCTCATCATGGTTGCACATGTTGAAGAAAACAAATTCAGCTAACACTTGAGAACTGTTCTAAAAATTTTTGGTAACCCAATAAAATTGAATTGATTACTTTTGTATGAAGGTTTGGCTACCAACTGCACTATAAAAAAATGTACCGACGACGACAATTGCAAAACCCAATAAAAATGTTCATGATTGCACATGTTGAAGAATATAAATCCAAGTAACACTTGTAAACTGTTCTTAATTTTTTTTATAATTAATTGGTAACCCAATAAAACTGAATTGGTTACTTTTATATGAAGGTTTGACTACCAACTGCACTATAAAAAAAAAATTGATCACTGTAAATTATCGTCTGTAAATTAACACTTAGAAACTCTCAGTCACTCTCTAATCCTATGTTGTCTGTTGTTTTTTCCGGCAATATTTCCACAAAATTTTAGGCGAAGTGAAGCCAGAGGATGCTCCTTTTAGCTATGTCTTCACCGCCGGCATCGTTGCCCCCGTTGATACCTCTTTCATCTCTCGCGATACCTGCTTTCTCTCTCTAGATGTCTATGATTATGTATATGAGAAGGAAGTGGTCACATGATCAACTAACCTTTATGTAACCAGATCCATACGATAGAGTCACAAAGATGGCGTAGAGAGGAGAAATGATAGAATTTTACGGGTGTGGGCCATGTTCGGGAACAATTACCATTAAAACACTCAATTAAATTAAAGGGATACCAAATGCACTAATTTTGTAAATAAAATATTAAAAACTTATTAATTCTGTAAATATTTTTTGAATGCACTTTTGTTGTATTTTTTTCTAAAAATATACTAGAAAGTGTAAATAACCCTAAATTTTATCAATACTTGGGTAACCAAATACAAATCCAACTTCCAAGCCCACTTAGCCCATACCCAATAAATTTTGTGTGAATTAAGGAGGTATTTGTTTAGAACTGAATGATGAATCAAATCCATCATTCATTCGGTTATGCTTTGAATAAAAATCGTATAACATTGAATCGATCGATTTTTTTGATTTTAATAACCAAGTTTAATTTTTTTGACTGAATGAGTTGAATAACTACTGAATGAAATATTTTATATTTAATTTTTTTATAATATTAACTAATATATTAAATAAATTTACAAAATTAACTATTATATGCAAAAAAGTAGGTTTCATATTACTTTAAATTAGAAAATTCAGCCGTAATCTGTTTGGCAGTTTGTACAAGTTAATTTGTTTACTAAAAGAGTAGTAATAATAAATAAATATAATAATGTTTAAACATGAGAGAAGTAAAACATCTAGAAGTATTTATTTATTTAATTAATTAATTTTTGTGTATGTTTCATACCCAATTACACATCTTGGTAATATATTTTTGATATATTCTAATTTAATTAAAAAAAATAGCTGAAAAGAAAGACTTTACTTTAAAGTGTTGGGTGAGTTAGTAGGTATGGTTTCCTTTTCACATAAATTATGATATCACTGAAAATGAATGGATGCAATAAATTATATGGGACAAATAGGACTGTGATTACTTCATTATATCCCAACAATTCTAAAAATATTGGCTCACTTAATGTATGTGGCCCAAATTTTATCTATATATATTGATTTATGTACTTGAATTTAATGGCTAGATTCTAGTTGAAAAGGACTAATTTCAATTTTTTTTACTAACACTGAGATTTCCACCCTAGTTCAACAATTTACCAGTAAAAAAAATATTGATAATCACAAATTCAACATTTACTTTGACATTAATAATCCCAATTTTGAACAAGGGTAATAAAAAATAATTAAAAAATAAATATAAATAATATATCGAATAATAGTTAAGTCCAATGAGTATAACTAATGACTATCATTCACATTATTTTATATACTATTTTTGTAATTAATCTTTTATTAGTAAAGTATTATTATTTGAAGATTTGTGCTACTTTCTAATAATCGCTTTATTTTTTTTTCTATTTGTTATATTAGATTGAAGATTGAAATTTAAACACACTCGTACACTAAATTATGTCAAGAGGCAATGTGACTTATTTGTTAAGGGGTAAATTCGTCCGTTACTTGAAAAAAAAAAAATTAACAAATAAAACTCGTACGGATGTGTCAAAATATAATCGGTTAATAATTTATCATTTATAAGCGTGTGTTATGATTATAATTACGTACAGGTATACATATTATTATTATCATTATCATTGTGTATATATAGTATCTATTATTTAATTATCAAAATATGCCCGACTCTCTTTAATGAAATGGAAGGAAATAAGCCCATTATAATTATTTTTTCTCGTCATTATAAAGATAAAAATCGATTTTCTATGCTATAACGACGCAAAAAACCGTCTTACGTCGATATAGTCGATTTGTTCATAGTTCGTTTTTTTTAATTCGCTAGAGAAGCATACTGATCAAAATATTATTAATACTTGTCAACTTAAATAAACATATGATAAGATCATAAAAAATGAAATTAGAAAGAAAGAAAAAAAAAACAATTTGAACCCGTCTCAAAACGCACCTTTGTTTGGAATTTCTTGGCCAACCTTTTATAACCCATGCGCCAGAAATCCACCAAACCTTAATCACAATGGCCCAACGTCTCAAGTAATCACAGACAATTACGAGAGATGGCTTGGGCCCCACCATATGATGAAATTGTCTTTAATTCCTTAACGTTTACTGTACTATTACTCACCCACTGCCCACACATGGACCTCCATACTGTTCATACGCACATTATCTTATAATTAAATCAAAAACAGAGGCTTCGAGTTCGAAGAGTCCCTGTTCCATTTTGGAATTCCTATTCTTCATCGCCGGCACATCGCCTGAAAATGGCATCGGGAATCTCAACGGCGACTGACCCACTTGCACAACTTTAACTTCCTTCAAGTCCATACTTACACTTGCTTCATCTTCTTCGGTTTTGGTAAATTCTACGCGTTTTTTAAAAACTCCTTTTCTGGTCTAGTTTTGGTAATTACACGTCAAATATTCTTTTCATTCACTGTCTCTATCTCTCATCAATTATATATCCAATTTAGCTTTTCGGATTTGGGTTTAGGTTCTAGTTGCCAGTTGGGGTATTATACCGAGTCAACTCGTTTCGTGAAGAGATTCTTTGAAGTTTGTTTCTGTTTATTATTTTGATTGATTGGAGTTTGAGAGAGGAACAGTCTTCGAGGGTTAATCGCAGTTGCTGCGATGATTGAGTTCCCTAGATTTAATCGGCATCGCTTGCTGATGCTGATGATTTGCTTGCTATATCACAACTTGAAATTATCATGGTCGCTCAATGAAGAAGGTATTACTAACTAATTAGCTTTGTTCTCTGTAATCTTTGGGAAATTGATGTTGTATGACTTTCGTTTTTATAGTTGAACTGAACTGAAGTTTTGATTTCCAATATGTAATTTGAGTACTGAAATAATGTTTTTGATTTTCTTTTATCTATTGAGTGACGAATTGGAACTCCCAGAGGATTTAAATTTGGATAAATGGTATTTTCAGAGGATGTAAGTTTAGTGGAAGTAATATAACTGTTTGTTTGCTGCAGGTTTGGCTTTGTTGAAATTTAGGGAGAGAGTGGTGAGTGATCCATATGGGGCTTTGTTGAATTGGAATGAGGAAGTTGGAGTTATTGATCCGTGTTTGTGGTTTGGGGTTGAGTGCGCAAATGGAAATGTTGTGATCTTGTAAGTAATTCTTCTATGAAATTTCAAAACTTCACTTGATACGAGATATTGTTTATGTGCAAACTGTTTGTTTCATTATGGTAAATATTTATTCTTGATGTTTGTTAAGCTTTATTTCTAGTTTGGCGCTTGTAATTATTGCTATAACTTTCTTTGCTGTTTTGATATTAAAGGAAAGAATATCAAGCTTGAGGTCATAACAATTGCGATTTAATCTTCATCATTTGATGACGAAATGTTGTTCTTTTGCATAACGGAAGTGCCTGTTAAATATTTAGGATTTAGTGAAATGTATAGACTTTTTGTAGCTAAATAGAAATTCGTTTGGCTTTTTGGAATGAACTATATATACAGGATTGATATTAAAGCACCCCTATATCAGAAATTTACATTGGAAATGGCTTTTGTTATTTTTTTTAAAATGTCTTGTTCCCATCTCCTAATCCTATATTGGCTGGTGGATATTTCTTTGATTGCACCTTGTAGATACACACTTGCCAATATTTAAAACAACCAGTTTTATAGTTAGAATTGACATATGGTTGAGCTTTTCTTATTTTGGATTTTAAAGTTCTACATATTGGTGTTTTTATAATTTGTAAAGACTTTTACAATTTGCAGGAACCTGAAAAATCTGTGTCTTGGAGGAACAATAGCTCCTGATCTCCAAAACCTGGTCCACCTAAAGTCTATGTAAGGGTATATAAGTAGTTTCCTAGTTTGAATAATCTGTATTTCCAACTGCTGTTATTCATCTGAAGGACATTTTTCATGCTTTCCGATCTAAGTGGCGTTATTTTTTCTCTCATTCTTTGCAGCATATTACGCAATAACTCTTTCTCGGGTATAATTCCTGAAGAGATTGGAGAGCTAAAAGAGTTGGAAGTGCTGGATCTGGGGTACAATAACTTTAGTGGACCACTTCCATCTGACCTTGGCAGTAATCTTTCACTGACAATCCTGTAAGTCAAGATATAGGAACAGCTTCAACTCAACAGAATGCTTACCTTCTATTTTTCGTGCTCATGTTACCTTACTTTTGAAATATTGCAGTTTGTTAGACAACAATGAGCTTTTTGATAAGATGTCCCCTGAGATTGACGCAATTATATTACTTTCTGAAGTTCAAGTAGATGAGAATCAGCTGTCTAATGCTAAACAAAGTTCATCATGCAATGCAAGATTGACCCCATGGTATGTCCATGCTATAAATTTCAATACCTGTTTCGTAGGTTTATATGGTAGTCTGCCAAGGTAGACCAAATATATTCAGATGTTGATATTTATTACATCTAACCTGGCATATTTTGTTATAAATCACTTAATCATGAGATTTTATCCTGTTATGAATATATTTTAACCAGATAACGATGTCTGTATTCTTTTTTCATGTTTTAATATTTGTATTAACCTTTCTTCTGATCGACGTTTAAATTCATCACTCACCATGAAATTATGATATCTTATTCCTCTTTGACTAGCTTAATAATAGCTGCTTAATCTTATTCAGGAAAACTGCCAATACTGGGCACATTAGGCAACACAGACTGCTAGCAGAGCAAATTAACATTCCGCCACTATCATTTCCACCATCACCGTCACCACCATCACCATCACCATCACCATCGTCAGAGTTTTTTCCCCCTTATCCTTCACCACGTTCTGCACCCTCAGCTGTACCATATGTAGGACCTAATTCTCCTAGTGTCTCTGTGTCTCCACCTTCAGTTTCAGCACCAGTGGATTCCCCTACTGGAATCCCTGGTACATCAAGAAGTTCCAAGCCAAATCATCATCGAGCTTTAATACTGTCTGCAGCCATATGTGGTCCTGCACTGGTATTCATTTTGGCTATTGGCATATACTTCTGTCAAAGCAAAGTATCTGCTGTCAAACCTTGGGCCACAGGATTAAGTGGGCAGCTGCAGAAAGCATTTGTAACTGGTAACCGCTGTTACTTAAAATTAATCACATATACATTTGATATCTATGAACTTACTGAAGGACCTGCTAGTCCATGTCAATGGTTGCTCAAGACTAGAACTCTGTTTATTTGTTTTCTCTTGGTCTTGCAAATTTTAAAACTAGCATGCATCTCATAATCTTATCCCTTAAAAAGAAAATATCTACATGCTGCATATGTTACGTGATTTTTGTTCTGTCTCAGGTGTGCCAAAGCTCAAGAGGTCGGAGCTTGAGGCAGCTTGTGAAGATTTCAGCAATGTAATTGGTTCTTCATCAATGGGAACAGTGTATAAAGGAACATTGTCCAGTGGTGTCGAAATAGCTGTGACATCTCTTGCAGTGGCATCTGCCAAGGATTGGCCTAAGAATCTGGAATCCCAGTTCAGGAAGAAGGTACATAATGATTTTAGTTAAATATTTCAGTAAATATCAATTCATTTAATAAATTCTCATGGTTCAATTTGATATCGTTTCAGATTGATCAATTATCAAAAGTAAACCATAAGAATTTTGTGAACCTTATTGGTTATTGTGAGGAAGAGGATCCCTTCACCAGAATGATGGTTTTCGAGTATGCTCCTAATGGAACATTATTTGAGCATTTACACAGTGAGTATCTAACTGCTTTGATTTCATGTTGGTTCAAGTTCATATTTAATTGATTTCTGTAGTATTTATTTTGCCTAGCAGATCGTTCTAAGGAAGCTGTAAGTATAAGTACTTCTGTGTGGAGTTATGAGCAAGAATTTACCAACTCTATATATGTATCTCCAAGGCGTTATTGAATCAATTAAATGGATCCCCATAATGAACTTTCTAATTATAGCCTCAGAAGGCATCAAAATTTAATGGAATCTTTAATATAAGAAGATACTTGGATATATTCAACATATCTCAATGTTGAGATGTACGACAATATTCCACTTGAGGTCTATTTTGTTCATGACATCTCCATAATGACTTGGTCTGGGTTGATTTTTTTGTTTGTTGTGATCTTTCTCTTATGGTATTAGGAAGCTTGGTTTACTTATTTGACTTGGCCTTCTGAGTTAAAACACATTTGAATGGAGCTAATATAATTATTTACATATGGGGATTAAATATGTTAGCATATAAATATGCTTTCAAAATATAAGAATCATATAAGGCCTGTATCACGTCGATGCTGTCATGTTGGGGAAAAAACTAAACAAAACCCTGCCGGGATTAGTTAATGATGTGGAAATATAGTTGAGGATTAACATTCCCAACAGTGATTGGGGGTGCGAGAAAAAGATTTTTTTGAGTCCTCTTTTTATGTTACCTTTAAATGAGAGGTCTATTTATTGTCAAGCTTGAGTATATTTTGTTCTGTATTGACTCCCCCAAATTCCGTTCTGTATCCATTTCATTTACAATACTTTACTTTATTTTAAAAGTCAATTTCATTGATATCTCTATATCTTTTGAGATTTGCAGTAAGAGAAGCAGAGCACTTGGACTGGGGGATGCGGATGAGAATTGCAATGGGTATGGCATACTGCCTCGAGCACATGCACCAACTAAAGCCACCCATTGCCCACAAAAATTTGAACTCCTCCGCTGTAAATCTCACCGAAGACTATGCAGCCAAGATTTCCGATTTCGGTCTCTGGAATGAATTTGTTGCTACTGAGATGGAATCAAATCCAGAATCTAACATCTATAGCTTTGGTGTTGTATTGTTTGAGATGATAACGGGTAGGCTTCCTTACTCAGCAGACAATTTCTCACTCCAGGACTGGGCATCAGATTATTTGAGAGGGGGGCAACCCTTTAAAGAAATGGTGGATCCAAATTTGAGTTTGTTTAATTTGGAGCAGCTTGAAAATTTTGGAGAAATAATAAAATCTTGTTGCCATCCCAATCCCAAACAAAGACCATTGATGAGGGAAATTACTGCTCGACTTGTAGAGGTAACAGGAATTGGAGCTGATGGAGCTGTCCCAAAACTTTCACCTCTTTGGTGGGCGGAGCTTGAGATTATGTCCTCTGAAGCAATTTAATGCATGAAGTTGAGCTTGTAAGTATACCCTTATTTTTTTGTGTTTTGGTAAGGCGCCAAAGGAATTTGCCCATAGAGATCATCCCGTGTACTTTAAATGGGGAGATGATTCTTGTACATGTCTAAAGATAGGAAAAAGCTGGTCGAGCTAGTGCATAATTTGTTGCTGTTTACAATTTGGCTGTGAAGATGAAAAAACAGAGGAAAATATACGCATTTTCTTCATTGTCCAGGTTCCTTTTTCAAAACATGTTTTTGAAAGTATTTCCAGTCAGTTTCTTCATGACTTCATCAATTTTATAGGGTTGGTTTTATTACTTGCTTCTTCAAATATGTTTTCAAGCCTTGGAAAACTTGGTGATACTTTTGTTATTGAGTATTACTCGATGTAAGTTTTGTAGTTTTATAATTTTTAAGAGTTCTCCTATGTATTGCTATAAATTTATGCCTAATTATAATTATAAAATTTATCAATACATACATGTGATTGGTATAAATTATAGGAGGACTCAACTTATTACACATCTCTCCTTATCCATGTAACTTGCAATCAAAAAGTCTGACGTAAATTTTTGCAATGTGTATCATTTTTCAATTTTTAATGAGTAATTTCAATTTTGAGTTTAAAAATCTTTGCAGTTGCTTTATAAAGTTAACAATAATTAAATAATATGGAACATAAGGAGTATATTATATTATATAAAGATCACAATAATGTAGTTAATTATTCAAAAAAAAAATAGAATCAATAATATTCATTTCAGTTCTCAACCTTATATGCAATTCAGTTTGTTTTTTTTTGAGAAAATAGTGAGAGGATGAATTTCTTCCAGCCAATAAGTTGGAAAAAGAAAACTTAGAATTTTGAGTCAATTTAACCAAATTAGGAGGCCATGGGTGGAACTAATGAAGTCAAAATATTTAAGAATCAGGCAATCTACAACTAAAATATCTAATGGGCAAATATCATCACTATAGTATTGGAAGAGCAGAGACGATCAACAACGATCATGCAATCACTCTCAAGAATGGCCAGTTTGAAGCCAATTTCTTTAGTAAATAGTAGAGCAGAGCAGCAAAAGCTTCAGCATTATCAGCCTCCGTGTTGCCGGTAAACCTATCAATTCCAACTCCCATAATATATATATATATATATATATATATATATATATATATATATATATATACTAATGGGTCCCGCCTATAAAATAATCGTATTTGAACGTGAAATTTATTTCAAACTTCGAATCTATTCTGTATGATTTATCAATTAATAACGAAATTTAAAATTATTTATATTTTATTAAATAGATATAGCTCCGTTGGAGTCCCGCCCGGTGTCGCAATTGATAAAATGTCTCAATCTAACTTTAGTCGATCTGCTTTTGGAGACAAAAAGAGACATACAAATAGACAATAATTAATACTACTATCAACCAAATCTCGACAAACACCTTTTTAATGCGCAGCTTAAAAAATTAGTAGTCCCATGCACGTTTGGTCCAAAATTAATTAAATTCCTAAAAACACATACCACTGCAGTCTGCACTACACTATATATATATATATATATATATAGAGAGAGAGAGAGAGAGAGAGAGAGAGAGAGAGAACTTCCATCAAACAAGTACGTAGTAGTACTCTTTCCACCCATCCCAATTCCCACATAAACCATCTCCTCAAGACTCTAAAAACTGAATCTCCTTGGATTTCAACTCAACTTTTTAGCAACATGGGAAGCAACCAACTCGCATTTCCCGTCTATACACTCGTGGTCTTGGCAGTACTGGCAGTTTTTCCTGCATCCATATCAGCGGGAAAATATAATGTCTCGGAGAAGAATATCAATGCGGTGGTGGAATCCATGGTCTATTGCCAGAGTTGTGACCTTGTCGGATCAGAGAAATTGTCCTATGATAATCCCATTAATGGCGCCACGGTTAGTGTTTTCTGCAATGACAAAAACAATGTAGTAAAATATTACAAGACATTCGAAACCAAAGAGAATGGCCACTTGTACGCTGAATTGAAGGGATTTATGATTAGCAAAAATGAATTGGAGCTTCCTATTAACTCGTGTTATGTCAGGCTTGTTTCATCACCTAATGTTTATTGCGACTTTCCCACAAATGTCAATTATGGACGCAATGGATCCCGACTCCGTTACGAAAACAACACAATCTCCGGTCCTCATTATCAAGCTGAGCTTTATGCTGCCGGACCTTTGGCTTTCAGTCCGGCCAGGTGCACTCCTCCCGGCACCAAACCTTAAACTAGAATGTATCCTGATCGACAGAGATAATTTGGATATGGGTACGGTATAATGGTGGTAAAATTTTATAATTTTTTACTGCATTAATTGGTAAAAAAATATTGTATTTGTGTTGGCTCCCAACAAAAGGCTAGTTAAAATTTAACTTTTGTTAAATAAAGGGAACTGAATTTACTTTGTTGGTACCTTAAAGTGGAGTGTAAACCATAAAAAAAGAACTGAATTTATCATCTTTCTACTTTTTTTTAATTGAAATTCTAAGTTGTGGATTATATATGGTTATGTTATATTCTTTGAGAATGTTCAACTCTTATCATTTATCTCTTGTTTTATATTTTGATGATGTGAACATTTACTTTATCTCAAATGATTGGTTACAAATACTTCCCCGATCGTTTTATTATTAATTACATCAAGGCTTGTGCACATTTTACAACTTGGTTTAGTCTTATATTAGTATTGAAAAAAACTCAACAAACTAAAACAATTTACATCAAAATAAAAGTTCTAAGTAGCTTTTATTTAGGGAAGCACTATTTTTACATATATTTTTAATATTTTAATATGGTTCTTTCTTACATGAAGGTGAGTGAGACCTACAAATTAAAACAATTCACATCAAAAGAAAAGTTTTAAGTAGCTTTTATTTACGGGAGCTGTGAGACCCTAGATTTTATGAATAAATATTTAATTTTCTCGAAATAATTTTTTGAATATTATGGTGTGGATATGATATAATGTTATAATTGTGAGTAATATTTATAAATTTTGAAAAGTATGCAAGTTGTTGTATAATATTCGATCTATTGGGAATATTCTTTTGTCGGAGAATATCCGTATGACGGCACAATCATTGGTGGACCCCTAATAACAATTATTATTGGATTGATTGAGAAAACGACAAAAATATTTTATTGAAAATAACAATGGAAGTTTTACCATTAATATTGCTGAACTACTTGGTAGTGAAAAGATAAAGAATAATGCTATGGTCGCATAAGAAGACACCTGTATTGATTATTGATGTTTATGTGATAAGTCACCAATTTTGTTTTATTGGTATTATTAATGTAATAAAATGTAAAAGCTTTTTATATAAAACATAATACTTTTATAAAGTTATTCGCTTTATTAGGCTAATAGTAAAATCTTTTATATAAAATAGAATACTTTTATAAAGTTATCTGCTTTATTAGACAATAATTAGAATATATTATATTTTATTATGCATAGTGTTCAGATAAAGGCTCTGCATAGTGTTTTTGCATAATAAAATCTTTTTTATAAAGTTATTCGTTTTATTAGTTTATAAATAAAATATATTATATTTTATTTAAAAGATTTTGCTTTTAAATATGGACCGTCCGATTAAAGTAAATCAATCTGGACCGTTCATGAGTTAGTTACTACGCAGCCTATTTTTCTATAAATAAGCTCATTCCTTCATTATTTCTTACTTAATTCACTAAAATTCTGTAGAGATAAACTATAGAGAAAGAAGAAAAGTATTCTCGCTACTTCACTACTCATATATCCAGAGATTTCTTCTTAAGGTAGGAAATATTATTTGTTGTACTCGTAGGGGTATTATTTCTTTTGTATTCATGAAGAGAACTTCTGTTATTCCATTCTTTATCATTCTGTTGGAATAACCTGTATACGCCAATGCTACCCTATACTTGGTGAAATTCTTCGTTATTCCATTCTTTATTATTCATTTGAATATCCTGTCAGGTATGCTTTTACGCCTACGGACCGGGTTCCGTTATTTAGTATTATGTTGAATAACTCGTTCATGCCAAGTACCGCATGCATAGTAATTTCGTTGTTATTCCATTCTTTATTATTCGTTAGAACATCCCGCTTGGCAAGTAATTTCACCGACCGTTCCGTTATTATTATTCTGCTGAATAACTCGCCTATGCCAAGCATCGCATGCATGGTGATTTCTTTTGTTATTCCATTCTTTATTATACTCGGTTGGTTAAAGTTTTGACTTCTATACTCTATGAAATTAGTGGAATATCCTCGATATTTGTGACTTTATCCAAAGATTTTTTCATGAAAATATTCTTCTGAGCATTCTTGAATTTTACTCAACAAGAAGTATCATGTTGACAATTTGGACGTTATTAGTTCATGGATAAAATTAATTCTTGAACTTGTTTTATTGAATTATTATATCATTGTCATCATCCTCATATTTATATTATGTTGAAAGTCATCTGTGGCCTGTAGTGCATAGATGGATTTGGTATGATTATGACCAGGGATTATTGGTATAATCATGACCGTAATGTTACAAATGATGTGAAAAAGTCCTCATCAATTCGTAGAAAGGCATTGATGGATAGTTTCGGTATGATTATGGCTATGGATTCTCTTCTTCGACGGGCGGTGCAAAGATGAATTGTTTTATGGCATGATCAGGACCATTGATGAAAACATGATTATCTTTGGCCCGTGATGCATGGATAATTCGTGGTCGTGATACTAAAGAATATCCTTAATTTATAAATGCGGGGATGATTTGATGATGTGGATTATTTATTAAACCGAGTCTCAGCCGATAAAAGTGATGAAAACCTTTAAATCATAAAAGATAGTAGATTTTATTCTCTATTTGACTCTTCTAATGGATTGCTTGTTACCATTTGCAGCTTTAAACTTGATGATTGTTATATTGTATCAGTTTAACACTGTTGAAGGCTAACAATAATTTATTATGCGTTATCTTAGTCATAATATTTCTTACTGGGCTAGTTAAGCTCACCCTTTCTTTCACTGTTCTCTTCATGAAATGAGAACGTAGCAGGGACTAGTTGGGGAACGGAGTGACGGTCCAGAGGATAGCATTAGTAGTCCTCACTATTCTGTGAAATAGTGTGTTAATAAATGTATTGAAGACTTATTTTGAGTTTTAATGCTGTCTAGAAGACAATGTTTGTATTAAAGCTCACAGCTCATGTTGTATATTTTAGTTTGTATTTGTATTCTGTACCATGTATCTGGCGACCCAAGATGGGTGATGTATACCTCTTTTGAGGGCGTCACAGGAGCACTATTTTCACATGTGTTTTTGACATTTCAACATGATTTCTAAAGTTGAATCCCACTGTATGCTCATGTGAGAGAGGAACATGTTGAAATATCAGTTCCCTTTATTTATAATCATTAAGTACATAAATAAGGTTTGTAATTATTAGAGGGTATTGTCATACATATTAAGAAAATCAAATCAAGGAATTTGAATTGTATTAACAGATTTTCACTACAAGAAAAAGTATTATTTCTGACAGAATTAAGTTCGACTTAATATATATTTCGTCGACTTTAATCTAAGTCCGATTGAATATTACGTCGATATTAAGTCTGTCGACTTTAGTGTATCATCGATGGACATCCGTCTGAAGTAAGCCCTCTCCTTAGTGCCAAGCTTTCCCGCCAGCGCGAGTATAAAGTCGACGGAATATGTGTTACACCCGACACAATAGTTCGTCGAAATTAGAGTAAAGACGATGAAAATAATCTCGTCGGAATTCCGTCGAAAATAATTTTTAAAAACATAATCTGATTGTTTTCTCCGGCCGCCTTGTCTCTCACTCTCACTCTCACACTCTCTCATCTCTCACTCACTCACTCACTCTCACTAACTCCCTCATCTCACTCTACCTACACCACCACCTTCGTCGGATTCTGACCACCACCTCCGACCACCACCTCCACCCACCTTGCTACGACAGCCAACCTCCTTGGCATCCTTACCAGATTTTTGGTTTGGGTTTTTGATCAGCTAGTCGATTTTTTCTCAAATTGGTGGTTGTTTAACTAGTAAATCTTCAATTGTTTGTTAAACATTCAAGCTAATCAAATATATTTGATGAATCTGTCATTTGATTTTGATTAATATGTCTTTTAAATCCATGCCCTATTTTTGCAAAATGGGTTTTATTACAGTACTGCTATGTATTTTGTATATGTTTGGGTATGAAAATTAGTGGATATTTATTTCTCTTGCACTAGCTCACAGATTGTTCTAAAATTGGTTTTTATAATTAGGTTTAAAATTTGTTATATTGGTACCGAAGATATGAAATAGGACTGAAATTGGTATGAGATAGGACTGATCGAGTTGATCAAATTGGTCTGAAATTAGTTAATTAGGGTCTGATGACGAATTACATAAGTGAAAATTGGTATTATATGCATGCCATGAATTGGTGATATGTGTTTGTTTATTATATCATTTTGAAATTGTGAAAAAATTGATGAAATTGGGAATATTAGTTGCAATAGTATCATGTTGATACTTCATAAATTGTAAAATTTCTTGTTATATTTGTTATTTTCGACGAATTCTCAAAATGAATTTCGCCGTAATTATTCAATTACATAATGAGTGGGCCTTGAAATAAAATAAAAATTAATAATAAATTAGAATAATATAAATAAATTGAAAAAAACTATATAAAATAACTTAAAATATATCTAATAAATAAATAAAATAAAATAAGTTATATTTAATTAATTAATATAATATCTAATAAATAAATAACATAAAATAAGTTATATTTAATTAATTAATATAATATCTAATAAATAAATAAAATAAATAAATTATATTTAATTAATTAATATAATATAGTATAATATGATAAAAATTAATAATAAATTATAATTAAATAATTAAATTTAATAAAATAAATTTAAAAATTAGATAATATAATATAATACAAAATAAACTAAGTAGCATTTACTTAGTTTTTTAAATTAAAGAAAATAAGATCAAAATAATATAATATAATACAAAATAAATTAATATTTTAGTAAGTAAAACTAAATAAAATAACTTAAATCAATACAGGTATTATTTAATTCCTTTATCCTTCATGAGAGAAGTGATATTGATGCTCAGTTAATATTCATTGTGAATACATTTAATAGTTATGCTTGGCATGTCTGCTTCTAATATTCAATCCAGATTGTTATCCTATATATCAGGAAATTGCATAGGATATTTGATATTTGAGGAAATCCTTCTTATTATTTCTGTTAACCACTCCCGTCATACATATCACGAAATACTATTAAACAAAGTGAACACAATCTTTAACAAGAAAAGATCATACAGCTTAGACCAAAATTACTAAATCAAAAACATTCCAACTGGATTCTATAAAACAGCCAGAAGATGGCCTTCACGTTGGCAAACACTAAAAAACTACAACATAAAATGCAGCATAGTAGCTCCCACGTCTGTCTCAAAAGTAAGTTGTACTTGTACAAACTATATATATATATATATATATATATATATATATATAACTCTCCATCCGTAAGTACTAATTCATATATCTCACAAGACTATTTCTCTAGCCTCCTCCTCCTCCAAATAAAAATGGCAAGAAGCAAACTCGCATTCCTTGTCTCACTACTCCTGCTCTCGTTCGCCAGCTTCCCATCCACATCGGCTTCTGAAGTCCCAACCAAAACAGTGGAGAAGAAAGTCGAGGTGGTTGTTGAAGGCGTGGTTTACTGCCAGAGCTGTGACAAATACGGATCATGGTCATTAACTGGGGCTGAGCCCATTGCTGCTGCCAAAGTTAGTGTCATCTGCGAAAACCACAGAAACCGAGTTAGCTACTATAAGGCATTCGAAACAAATGCACATGGCTATTTCTACGCACAATTGGAGGGCTTCAAGTTGAGCCATAACTTGTTGGACCACCCACTTCAGTCATGCCATGTGAAGCTGGTTTCGTCCCCTCTTGAAAGTTGCAACATTCTCACAAACCTCAATTACGGACTTAATGGCTCCCCACTTCGTTATGAAAACAAGAGATTGGCTGGAAATAATAATTATGAAGCTGTGATTTATGCTGCAGGACCCTTGGCTTTCCGCCCAGCTCAGTGCACTCCCAGCACCGAACACTAAATCTGTCTGCCAGATATCATACGTACATGCATGCATGTTATCTTGTTTTGGTCTTTTTTGCCTACTTCATTGTTGACATATTGCTCGCTGGGTTTTGTTTTTAAGGTGTTCATTTTCTGGAGAACGTTGAAATAGTACTCTACATATTATTCATGTTTAACTTCTTCTTGAGCGTATAGCTACTCTTTTATATCTTGATCATTTCTTTTTTGATTAATAGTGGTGTGGAACTGTTAAATAACTCGAATAATTGATTCTATATACATAAATATTTGTATTTCTATCATCAACTACAATGTGTCAATGATGGCCGGTTTTAACTAGGAAAGGATTTATGGACACCTCTTGCTAACCCAAAATTTGAAACCAGATTCATCGATTCTAAATGCTGATAAACAAAAATAGAGATAATAGTAATAATTAAAAAAACAGTCTCATTTTTATCACAACTTGTCTTGTTAGCCCAAAATTGAAACTGCCCAACTTTATTAAGGTTTAGTCAACTATCCTATTCTGTGATTTGGGGATATTTCTTAGTTATTTATAGGCTTACAATTAATGAAAAATTTAGCTACTGATCGATTCCTTTAAGTTTTTTTTTTAAATCACTTATAGTTCTTAAGAGCAAATCTCATTATCTCAATAGCAAATTTGATTTATAAAGTCAATTTATAAAATTTTAAGATTAAAAATTATTCCCTCCATCCCTAAATAACTGACGTTTTGAAGGTTTTCACATTTATTAAGGAAGTCATTTATTACTCCAATTTTGTCATTAAAATTGATATGTATTACCACAATTACCCTTGCATTAATTAAGAAAAGATGTACTCCATATAGTTGTTTAGATAAATGAAATACTCCATATAGTTGAGGGCAATAGAGGAAAAATTGTAATTAATGCTTCCTAGAAACTTGGTAGCGTCAAATATATTGAGAAATTTTAAACTCCCTATAACGTCAATTATTTAGGGATGGAGGGAGTACTTGGTTTTACAAAAGGAGTATAAAATTTGTTCCACAAAGTCTACAAGTCTTGCAATGTATTGTGAACTTTTTATCGAATACGATTGCGTAATTGGGTAGAATTATAAAATTGGTCCACCATATTAGATATGTCGTTAAAATATTATCAATTATAATTATTCACTTAACTAGCACCTAAAAAGTTGACATATAAAGTCGCAAGATGTGGCGCCCCTAAATTCCGGCCTATATAATCTAATTTGAGTCGTCAAAATACAAAACAATATACATAAATTTCCCTAATCATAATTATTACAATATCGTGTATATAATTCAATTTGGGTTGCCAAAATACAAAACAACATACATAATTTTTTTTTAATTATAATTATTACAATGTCGTGTATAGTACAGCAACACACACAGACACACACTAAGATCTCACTAAAATTATTTTCACACTATTTTACAATTTAGTGAGGACTTCTATAACTACTAAATCGGACCCCGCCACTCCATTTTTATACCCTCCCCTCTTGCCCCAACTACATTCGCATTCCCTGAAAGAAATTAACAAAAATAAAAGGGTGAACTCAAATAGCCCAATAAAAAATATCATGATATGATTAGGATAACAAACGGATAAAATTATCCTTAGTTTACAATAGTGATATATCAGAAATTTAGAAAATGCTAAACAACATAAGTTTTTTACAAATAACAATTGTGGACTGAACAATTTATTAGAAGAGTCAAATAGACTCTAATGTCTATTATCTTTTCCAATTTAAAATTCATCATTAATATTTCATTAACTGTAACACCAATAGTCATAATAATATCAAACTTCATGCTAATCAGATCTATATATTACCAACACTTAAATATTCTTAGGACACTCAAAAAAACACTCACATTAATAAATATTTAGAAAGTGAGGGAAAAAATAAGTAAGAATGTTATGTCATCTCAAACCCTCTTTTTATAGAAAAAGCTTAACTAACATACGCACGTATCAACTTTAGCACAATTTTCACATTCCAAGATTATTTTTAATCTATCACACATAAATTTTGGCATAACTTTCACATTTTAAGATTATCTTCAATCTATTGTATTTAATTCCGGCACAATTTTCATATTTTAGGATTACTTTTTCTTTACTATTTATAATTATTATTATATTTGTCCATCTTCTAAATTATTTAGTTAATATATTAATATCGTAGATATTTATGTATACAGTGTTATTTACCTAACTTGTTAATAAATTTGTCTAACTTTTTAGTATATACAACTTTTCAATACATAACTTTCCATTAGTACCTTTGTTACTGTCACAATTATTGGTTAAATATTATGGAATACTGTAGTGAAATTGTGCGCTACAATTCCTTTATTATCAGGTATTTTAACAGTTAAATATAACTGTTCTGCCAACAACTTTTATTATCAATTATTTTGTCATTTTCTGTATCTTACAATTATTCTATTGTGAAATCCACTAATGACTAGTTATTACGACGCCGTCATACTTTACCAAATATTAATTGATGTCTTCATCGACATTTTTTATTTTTTTTTGTAATTTGCCGATATCATCTTTAATTTTTTTTTTTTCCAATTTAACATCTTACTATTTTAAAAACAAATATAAAAAAAATTAAGTTTTATTAGTTAAAAATCGAGATCTTAGACCAGATATATCATTATCCTAATATTCATTTTGTAGAATAAAAGGAGTAATACGAATCATGTATGTTTTTTAATAATCTGCACCACATTTTATAAAGTTTAATGATTATAATTATATTAATTAAAATTAAATAAGGATAAAAATATAAGTTTTTTTTATTGTTTAAAATAGAAAAAATAATAATCTAAAACCAGATGATATCCTCAAATTAATAAATAATGATCTAGTTATGGTGTTACCACTATTAAAGTCTAATAGTTTATTATTTTAGAAATAAATATAAAAAATTACAAATAATTTTTTTTGTTTAATGAATTGTTTATATTTATTTATTAAAACTTCAAGTTAGTTTGTCTATTCATTAATATAAGAAAACAATAATTACATGTAAATATAAACTCCCCATGGAATAACTTCTCAAGACAAGGAGTAAAGGATCAGCAGACTGTGTATGTACCCGTCACCGTCGTCCTTTCTATTTTACTTCCGGCCACCGTCTTTCGTTCTCTAGATGCATTTCCTATAACCACATGGCTATCTCCGGTGAAGAATTAGACGAACACCGAAATCCGGACTTAGAACCCCCAATCATCGATGAGGAAGAAGAGGAAGACGATGAAGATTTTGAAGATGACGAAGACGAAGAAGAAGAAGAGGAGACAGTCACCGTGGAATCAAGATTGCATTCCGAAAGAGCCAAAATGGAGATCCTGTTCCGTCGAATCTCCACAGAGAATGTTCCCCTTCGAGTTCACAACGTTTTAATCAAGGGCAATACCAAGACGAAGGAGCCGCTGATCGTTTCAGAAATCGAAGCCCTAAAAGCAGCAACCTCAGTCCAAGAGTTGCTTCAGGCGGCTAGTATTGCTAATGCTCGGCTTCGACGGCTCGAGATTTTTGATTCGGTTAACATTACTCTCGATTCGGGGCCACCAGAGTTTCCCGGGACTACCAATGTGATTGTTGAAGTTGTTGAGACCAAAAACCCTCTCACCGGTGATATCGGCATTTTCTCCAAGACTGAGGTGTACTTTTGCAACTTCTCTATATTGCTATATGTGTATATACTAGGGTATGTCTATTTCAATTAATTACTGATGAATAAATTGTTAGTTGTTTTTTTCAATTGTGTGTTTGAGCGCTTGAGTATAGCAGTAGGAATTTAATTGTAATTGAAGTGAGTAGATATGAGATTTATGCAATCTGCGAAATGGTACTAGTAGTTGCCTAATTCGTAGTAGTTATATTGAGAAACTTAATTTTTACTATGCACCATGGAATAAGGCTTTAAAATTTAAATTGTTTTGAAATATTAAGTCTATGTTACTGACTTAACTGCATATATGAGGCACCAAGTTCGTTCAACTTTAGACCATACAGAACTATAAGTGCAATTTTTCCAAGTTCCAACCGTCCATACTTATTACTGTATTTATGTGCTAATTGAACTTGTTAAAAAAAAAACCAAAAATAACTAATTCAATTGATCACTATAATGCTATGCCCTTACATCTGGAGGCAACTGAATGAACAAATATCTTGCAGCTGTCTACCTGGGTGATCCACTTATATGCTTCAATCGCGTAAAATGATGTAAAACTTGTGTATATTTTGGTTTCCACTCAATGCTGCTCAACTTGCCATGCAGTTCAAACATGCTCTTTGATTTGTGTCTGCAGTTTGTATGGATGAACAAAGCAATGCGTGTCTATTATGTTTTTGAATTTTCAAATGCTTTTGCAGGCTAGATCTTGGTCACTTGAAGGATCAGTCAAGCTAAAAAATTTGTTTGGATACGGAGATCTCTGGGATGGCTCTTTAATTTATGGTTGGGACCAAATGTCAGAGGTCAGTGCTGGTGTATCCTTACCCAGATTTAAAGGATTAGTTACTCCTATGATGGCTCGAGTATCATTGCTTTCCCAAGATTGGCTGAAGTTCTCTTCTTACAAGGAGCAATCACTTGGCCTGTCTCTTGGCCTAATATCATCCACGAATCATGATGTAGCATACAATCTCTCTTGGCGTACCTTAGCAGATCCATCACAAATGTCATCCACATCAGTTAGGAGGCAGCTGGGGCATGGTTTAAACTCTGCACTGAAGTACACATTTAAGATTGATAAGAGAAATTCAGCTCTAAGACCAACACGAGGGTATGCTTTTGTTTCTGCCTCTCAATTTGGTGGCCTCGTACCTGATTATCGGAGTTTACGATTTTTCCGCCAGGTTAAGTATACTTCTCATACCAATCCTTTTTATTTTCCTAGTACTTTGTCAATTATCTTCCTCGAAGCTCTTACTTTATTTTATTCTCATTTTGTAATGTCGCTTTTGATTTTATTTATTTTTGCTTTTTTTTTTACTTCAAGTGTGTATGCTCATCAGGTATATGTAGTTATGTACATGTAATAAACCACCGTCTTATGGCATGTTTATATCATTATTAAAATCTTGGATGTTTGTGATTATCTGTTTTAGTGTGTTACTAAGCTTGACAACCGACAAGCAATTATTTTTTTTTCTTTTCTCAAAACACTTTTAAAATGTCTTTGTTGTTAGCTAAGTTAAAAGCTTAAAATCCACATTATGCTTTATCTGTGTCTTGGTTCTGGTTGATTATTATACTTAATTGATTATTTACTTATGAAAGAAATTAGTTCTTTTTCAAGTTTTCAATCATTATAGTTTTTACTTGTGCTAATAATTCTCTAAGGGATGGGGCCAGGGAATGAAACTTTTTTCCTTACTTTTTGTGGGATCTCAAAGTAAATGCAGAAACTTGAATGCAGATTTCCAACCCACCGATGCATTTATATTGACAACATGAGTGTGAAATTATCAATTTATGTTTTGTTTTATTTACTTTCTGAGTTCCTTCTTTTTTTCTTGTCAAACAGAATTTATTTATATGTTCCTGCTCTTTCAAGTACTCTTAATTATATTTTGTACTCATATTTTCTCTGCAGGAGTTTGATCTTCGATGTGCCTTGCCCTTGGTGTTTTACAATGCTGCACTGAATTTTGGGGTTGCTAGTGGTGTTCTTTTTCCATGGGGAAGTGGATTCTTGAACACACCTTCTTCTTTGCCCGACAGATTCTTCTTGGGTGGTAATACTTCTCCAGTTTGCACATTGGGAGGCCCAACGTCATTATTGGGTTTCAAGTCAAGGGGGCTGGGCCCTACTGAGCCAAGAAGGGAAGTTCGTGCTGATGACAGTAGCTCTGACACTTCTGGAAGGGATTTTCTAGGAGGTGACCTTGCTGTTACTGCCTTTGCAGACCTTTCTTTTGATCTACCATTGAGGGTGCTCAGAGAAGCAGGTATACATGGGCACACATTTGCTTGTGCTGGGAGCCTTAACAAGTTGACAGAGAATGCATTCCGGAATTTGTCTTTCCAGAAATTGCGTGATTCTTTCCGAAGTTCAGTAGGACTTGGGATAATTGTACCAACCAGACTATTCCGCATGGAGGTCAGTATTTGTCCTGCAAAATTTATATTTCCTCCGCTCCAAAAATATAGGGTTATTATTGACTTTTTAAAGTCGACCTAAGATATTTTTAAAGTCAACTTAAGATATCTTCATAACTCATATGCTCATTAACCTTTTTGCTTTGGGACATATTCAGTTTAAGATTGGGCGTGCTCTGTAGTAAATAAGTAGGAAGAGTGGTCAGAATACTCTTAATAATACCAATCTACCCACCCTTATACAAGTATGTCCCCCTAATCTCCTTCAGTTGGTTCGGAGAGAAAGGGAGGTATGGCACCATTTCCTACGCCCTATGCTTTAGTCGGACCCAGCTCTAACAACTGGTTTGGTTTTTGAATCACAGACTTTCAAATTCCTCATTGATGGGATCCAATCCAATATATTCATAAGCAATGTGAGAAGCCCCCGTAACCCAGACAGAAGATTTAGTGATTTCACAATTCAAAATACTCCCTATATTCCAAAATTATTGATATATTTCTAAAACGACAACTTTAAGGAAAACTTTATATTTCTATAACATATCCCTAACATTTTCTATAATGTACTAGTGGTCATTTGCTATAAATGTAAGAGTGAAGATATGATGACTCAACCTACCTAGTGTATAAGTAATGGCATCCTAGGAACTTCACTTTATAGTCTAAAAACTAAAAATGTATATTTAATTTTAGAAACTAAAAAGGAAAATGTATCTCTAATTTTGAAACGGAGAGAGTATCAGCCAAGTCCCTTGGGTGTTGAAGCTGTCTAACCATAATTTCTCACATTGAGATAAGTTCGGTCATCGCCTTGAAACAAATCAAAACTCATCAAAGCCCCTTAACTGCAAAAAGAAGAGAAAAACTATTTGTAGAAAAAAACAAGAAAAAGAATAAGAGATAACATGACAAGTATCAACTTGCATATTTTTCAGACTCTGATGGACCAACAAAAATATGGTGTGGACCTCTACTGTAAAAAGAATATTCTGTGACCTTTATTTTCTGTTTTACCATATTTATTCCTGAACATCACCAATGGCTTGGTTTTTTAATCAGGTTAACTATTGCTATATACTGAAAAAGCAAGAGCATGATGGAGGGAAGAGTGGCGTGCAGTTTAGCTTCTCTTCACCGTTATAGAACCTGTAATTCATTTTCAACTTTGTTTGATGTCCAAAAGCTTTGAGTTGACACTGGATGTAAGAGATTTTTTGTTCTCATCTTGTCTTGGCTGTCTCAATTTACCAGCCCTGATGTTTTTGTAATCTCAAAATCTAGACAGATTTTGTGGCTCACAATACAGGGTAATAAAATTCTAACAGCTTTCAGAACACGCGATGACTGTTGATTGTTCCTTACTAGTTTCAGTGGATTCAACGACATTTCTATACTTCTCCATTGGTATTCATGGCAAGCACTTCCCAGTAGATGCTTTGGTGAAATGGTTTTTCAAGATTATGTTATGTGCATTCATTTTATGATTAGGATTTTTCTCCTTGGATTGGGAAGAGAAACAGATATCCACAGACCTTCCCCTTTTCAGTATTTGGCTATCCTATCCTATTCTGGTGGTCGATAAAGGAAACTATACCCACCTGGACATGGAGAGAGTGTGGAATCTATATGAACTGGTGGTAATTAATAATACTAGTTTTTTATAGGAGGGTCTGGTTGGACTTGTTTAACCCATTTTAAAAGCAAAATATCATATAAATATAATTTCAAAATACGGAGTGACATAATATAATATGCAATAATGTTAGAAATATGGCATTACTCCATGTCCATGGTTTAGTAATCAAATTTTGGGAATTGTATTTGCCTAGAAAAAAGTTTTAAAATAAAATTAAATTAATTGACAATAAAAAAGCAAAAAAGAAAACTATGTTTTTTCGGTTATATGTATGTATTCCTTTTGTTTATTTGTACACGTTGTTATTATTTATTTATAAGTTAATAACATGTGAATATTTTAGCCTTTTTTGTTTACTGTTGATAGTAACCTAAAATATTTGCAAAATATAAAAGTTAGGTACGGATAATTCAAGGTAACACAAAAAAGAAAACGAAAAAATGGAGGAGGAAAGGGAAAATATGGAGAGCCAATGAATATAAAAACAGAGGATGAGGTTCCGAAGGAACAGTGAGAAAACATTTTGTATAAACCAAAATACTTTTGAATATCCTCTTCTTCCCCCTCCCCACCTCCCTTTGGTACAAAGTATATGCTTCCAGAATCTCCTCTTCTTATCCTCCTCCTCCTCCATTTCTTTTTCCTTTCCATTCTATAAATTTCCATTCTTATCTGTCACTTACTTTTCTCTCTGTGTCAGTTATGGCGCCCACAGCTCCAGGATCAGCAGCAGCACTTCACCAAAACCATTTTCTCTTCACTTTCCAATCAAAAAACACCATTAATTCTCTCTTCTTCAACTCCCATAACTGCAAATCATCTCTCCTGTTTTCACCTACTACCAAACCTCTGCTCAATTCTCTCTCTCTCCTCTATTTTTTCATCACCCCCATGTTTTCACATCACGCGCGTCACCACCGTCCCAGTCGAGTACGCGCCACCAGCTCCCGGTTTCGATCTCAACAAAGAAATTGCCCGCCTAAAAACTATCCGCTCCCACCTCTCCCATTCTTTGAACCTGAGGGATAAAATCAGAACAATTGACCGTGATCCCAGATTGAAGAATTTCTTTAATTCACATAAAAATGGGGTTTCTAAGGTTTTAGAGTCTCTGGATTTGGATGAATTCCACCTGTTTTTGCTCAAATGCGTGGTTGCCGCGGGACAGGAGCATGTACTCGGGTCGGGTTCGAATTCAGTTGATAGTGAGGGTGAGTTCGATTTTTCCGCTAGGAGTTCATTGAAGAGTGCGCTTTATGCTTTGGCGGACATAATTGAGAACTGGGATGCGAGAGAGGCTTTTGGGAAGAAGGGATTTGAAGTGAGGTTTGGGGATGAAGAAATGAAGGCATTGAGATCATTATTGAAGAATCTTGAAGATATTGAACAGTTCTATAACTGCATTGGAGGAATTATTGGGTTCGTCTCCTTTTCTCGTAGTAATCTTCCTTAAAAATTGTTTTATTAGCAAAATAGTTACTTCCAAAATGCTTTACCAAACAGTAATTAGAGCTCATAAGTTAATTTTTTTAATGTACATTTTGTCCCATATTTTTTGTCTTCTTTGAGTTTTGTTAAACTCCCTTAATGGACCCTATCCCAATAGTTAATGTCAAAATAAAGCACAGGTCAAAAGTTAGAAGTTTAGGGTGACATAGTTTGGGGACAACAATTTGGGATGGAGGGAGTAATTAAGGCAACTGAAGAGAGTGAAAGTAGAACAGTTAGATGATTAACCTCTTTCTGATAAATACATGGTATTATAGTTTTTGAGTTTTAGTCAATGTATATATAACAAGAAACTGGTGTCTTTGCTGACTTCTTTTACTCCCTCGTTCCGAAATATATGATCAATTTTGACCTTTAGAAGTCGAGAAATTTTCAATTTTAAAATTGATGTGTATGCATATACTTTTAGAAATGAGAATTGTAAACTATCTTTAAAATATTACTCCCTCCGTCCCAGGATAAAAGTCTTGGTGAACTTTTCACGCATATTAAGTTGAGGAATAAAATGACAAAATTGCCCATAATAATGTCATTAAATATGGAGAGAGAATTAGAATAAAAAAAGTATGAGATATTTAATACTACGGGCATAATAGGAAAAAATGTGTAAAAGTTTGGTTATTAAAAGAAAGAGGACATTTAACATGGGACAATCCAAAATAGTAATAAGGACTTTTATCCTGGGACGGAGGGAGTATTAATTACAAATGAATTAGATCACTTTTGGATTCAAAAATATCTCAAATAAACTTTAAAATGTCAAAAGTGATCTTATATTTAGGAATAGAGGGAGTATATTATTTAAACCAAGTACCCGTAATACAATCCATTTGTCTGGCGGTATGGACAGGTGAGTAACAGTTGGAATTTTATGTAATCTCAACTTGCCCGTTATCGTATTACGAATGATGCTTGCTGAATTGCAACTATTGACTGCATTTAAAGAAGAAATGGGAAGAAGAGAATTTTCCCCTTAACTGTCCTCTGTTCTATTTTCCTCGATATTTCCCCATTTTTCTCTTGAATTAATGACAGTATAGGTTGAAGTAATGTTGGTGTTATGTTAGAATTCAGTCTGAGTCGAGAACAAGTAATGATGAATTATGTTACTGCAAAACTTTCTGAAAATCTCAAGTACGCTTTATCTGTCCAGCTACATTTTTCTATTAGTTATTGTTGTTTTCAAATTATTAAAACTAAAAAATTAACTATTTTATATGTTCAAATACTGTTCTAATTTCTAACTATGACTCAAAGCATTTTAGATTATAATTTTATTTACCAATAACTTAAAACCTTTTGTTATAGATATCAGATGATGGTTTTGGAGCTTCTTGCTCAATCAACATATGAAGGACAGAGTTTAAATTTCTCCCATCATGTACCTAAATCAACGGAATCCCAAATTTTAGAAATTCACCCTCCTAATGTACTTAACCTCTCTGAAGATACTGAATATGCATCTCAAGCAGCTTTATGGGGAATTGAGGTTAGCGTCAATGTTTTGTTATTTATTCCTACATAAAGTATGTTGCACATATAATATGGAATTATAAAAGTTTAATTAATCAATTATTTTTATTTAATTTCAGGGCTTGCCAGACTTGGGAGAAATTTATCCTCTTGGAGGCTCTGCAGATAGGCTTGGTTTGTTTGACCCTAACACAGGTGAATGTCTTCCTGCTGCAATGCTTCCTTATTGTGGACGGACACTGTTGGAAGGTCTTATAAGAGATCTTCAGGTATAAAATCTTTGTTTGTCAAGCTTTGAAAATTTGTCTGTTGCCCTTATGCTTGAGCTTGACAATATGAAGTATTGTTTGTTGATAATATAGATTTTGGATAATAAATTTACATGTATGTATTTTAATTGTTTGCAAGGCTAGAGAGTTCTTGTATTTCAAGTTGTATGGAAAACAATGTATCAGCCCTGTTGCAATTATGACTAGTTCGGCGAAGAACAACCATAAACACATCACTTCACTTTGTGAAAATCTCAGATGGTTCGGAAGAGGTCGATCAAGTTTCAAACTTTTTGAACAGGTCCAATATGGAACACTATGACAATGTCATTTATAGTTCATCCCTGAGTTTTTTAGGGTTTGATTATTCAGAGTTATGTAATTTATAATACGTTTGCCAATTGGCAGCCTCTTGTTCCTTCTGTTAGTGCAGAAGATGGCCAGTGGCTGGTCACTGGAAAGTTCATTCCTGTATGCAAGCCTGGTGGTCATGGTGTGATATGGAAACTTGCCTATGATAAAGGAATTTTCCAACATTTTCGAAATTATAGAAGAAAAGGTGCAACTGTCCAACAAGTCAGGTTGACTTCAAATATATTAATAATCCCAGGATATTTCTTACTGTGCCATATGAATTCATTACCTAGTGTTTCTAATATTTTGAGTATATGCTGACATTGACGACTTTGCAGTAATGTTGTGGCCGCTACAGATTTGACCCTCTTGGCACTAGCAGGGATTGGATTGCGCCATGAGAAGGTAGGTTTTCAACATTTATTACAGATACATACCATTCTGTTTCCATTATAATTTGTAACTGAATATTCACTAAATCTTACTATTATGTGACATCAATCGGTGAATTACACATCCCAAAGGATTACATCACATGTTAACAGTAAAAGGATTACATCACATGGCTTTCTGTCATACAAGCCTTTTGCAAATCATGTTTTAGGGATGTGCCAATCTGCCATTGGACATATCTATATATACAATTATCAGTATACTTATAAAGGCCATTGCTGTGCTTATTCCCAACTTCCCATCAGTGGATGGAACTGAGAGAATTAAACTGGCTGTTCACCTATCAAACATCTTAAATTGTTTGAATCAAGTGGCTGCACTCACATTTGAACAATTCTGCAACTTCATTGTGGTTGCCCCAAGCTTTTGCTTACATCCCTGATCACTTCTATGTATTTTGTTACTATATTTTACAAATTTGATGTATAATTAATTTTTCAATGAACTGCCACCACTTTATGAATATACCTGCGTAGGTACCAGCTGCTAGCTTGAGTGTATGGAAGTCCTGAATGGTATGGGTGCGCATCTAAATTTATTATTGAAAGATCAAAAGCAACAAATGTTAGGGTATCTGATATGGTTAGATTTGACTCTCTTATTGATAGATAGTCCCACGTCTTACTTGAGACTTTCAAGGGGAAACTTAGAAGCATTTCTGAAATTTAAATTCATATAGATATCCTCCATAAAGAAATCGTTTCCTTAGAAATGAAAAACAGGGTGATTTTGTAAGGTATATTATATCACATGAACACCGTATTTATTGCCTTAATGGAATATTGCTTCTTGATTTTTTTTTTCAAATTGATTATACAAGCTTCTTTTCATATGCTCTAATGACTAATTGTCAAAACTTATCTTACAGAAACTGGGGTTCGTGCATCATGTAGGCGGAATTGGGGCTACTGAAGGGATAAATGTTTTAGTTGAGAAAAAGAATGGTGATGGGAAGTGGGCATATGGTTTGTCATGCATTGAGTATACTGAGTTTGACAAGTTTGGAATTACTGATGGACCTCTTTCTCAATATAGGTATTATTTAATTCCTTTATCCTTCATGAGAGAAGTGATATTGATGCTCAGTTAATATTCATTGTGAATACATTTAATAGTTATGCTTGGCATGTCTGCTTCTAATATTCAATCCAGATTGTTATCCTATCAGGAAATTGCATAGGATATTTGAGGAAATCCTTCTTATTATTTCTGGGCCAGTATTTCAATCTGAACTATGTAATTAAGTGTAATGCCAAACTGATTAGCTATGAGAAGCCCCTGCCCTGGGGTAAGGCTTTAGCCTCAGCCTCCATATTATTTCCCTGACCAAAGTTGCATGAGAATGCTAAAACAATGACACATGCTGAGTCTCTAATGCAGTCACCTACTGGCTACTTAATTCAATAGCAGAACCATCCACATTTAGTTTAAGGCCTGTAATAAGAGGAATCCATTTGAGCCATTGGGAATGTTAGGCAGAATGATTATCAAGCCTTGAATGCATGTCTGATCATGAAAATCAGCTATATAAGGTAGAGTTACAGTCGCTGAAAACTTGTTAGATCAATTTAAAATCTCTGGAATCAAAGAACAATGAATATTTGAATATATGAGAAATAAGATTTATTTAATAAAATTGTGAGCATTTCATTGTTTCTGCATGATTAAACCCTTAACTAGCTAGCTATCGGCTTGATGGATATCATTCCCATAATATATGTATATTGTTATTATTGGTGAATAACTGTACATATGGCCGAGAGAACCTTTTAGAGAAGGTGGGGGTTGATACCTAATAGATGTCCTGCAGGAATGTTCTTGCTTTCATTCGTTTTGAAAAGAATACAAGTGTATGTGCTGCTTTGATTTTATATATATTTTTTTCTAAGGTCCACCTTTTGCTAGAAACAAGATGCAAAGACACAGTAGTCACTTTATGTTTAAGAGTATGAAGTCTGGAAAACAGTGTACTTGTAACCACTTTCTGCGTCTTAGCTTGTTTATTTTCTATGGGGATAAGCACAATATTGACTGATTAAGATAAGAACCTTTAGTACTTATTATTTACAAGCTCAAACAGATAAAAGTTTCACCTCTGATTCTTTCTTACCTTGGCTGTAAAGTACCTTGTTACTTATAATTAATTGGTTACTTAAATGGCCATATATTAGTTCATGTATAAATGAAATGAAGAGGTGAAGCTATTTCTTTATTTACTGATTAGAACTTTTACATAGTCAGGCCCCAAGTTTTGATGGGATTACTTTACTTGGTTGCCGAAAGAGTGAGTTTTTGAATTTGTTTGCTTGGTAGCTTATGAAATTTAAGGACTTGAATTAACATGTAATTACTAGTTAGTAGTTACTACATTAGTAAGAATATTACTTCAGGAGAAGATTACACAAACATATGCGGGACAACAAAGTCACATCACTCGACATAACTGCATGAAAACTCTTTCCCTTTATCTAACAATCTTCCTATCATGAACGTAATAATGGAAATAAAATAGACAGAAATAATATAACAATACTCTATAAATGCTACATAAATCTTAATCAGGTACAAAGTTTCTTAGATGTTATTACCCCTAGTAGCCTCTTCAGATTAACTAGAGGGCAGTCCTTAGTTTAGAGTTTTCATGAGTCGCGCAGAATGCGCTCTCATATCGAATATATGTAAAGGTTCTATATTTGCATTGAATTAAAGAGGAGTTTAGCGGAGAATGTTTGAGGAATATCAACAAACTGCCTAATTGCACCTACTTAATAGTGTTGAGATTACAACTTGACAAGTTTCTTGTAGGATATCTGTCAATTACTTGGTTCAAATTTCATATTTAGGTACATACAACCATATATTCCTTTTAGCTTTCTCTTCTCCTTTATATGAATTATAATTGATGCTTCAAGTGATTTGTCATGTTTTTCTATGTAATATTTTTATTTTCATATGCTATACTATTAGAATATTCTCCAACGTCAATTCTCCATTATGTTAAGTTTGCAGGAAGAGTTCCCCGCCAATACAAATATTCTATATGTGGATCTGCATTCTGCAGAGCTTGTTGGATCAAGTAATAATGAGACCAGTTTGCCAGGCATGGTGCTTAATATAAATAAGCCAATCACGTACATGGATCAGTTTGGTATCCATCATTGGTACATTCTTTTAACTTCTGATATTCTCTTGTTACTTTCTTAATATATATAATAGAGGACCACCACAAGGAGTATCTGTGACCACAACTTGCAGAAAGAATAAGGGAGCTGAAGTGTTAAGATAGGGTGAGGAAATAACTCTCCTAGAGATTGGGAACACACTAAATGTGAATTTTTCCGTCAATAGCTTTAATCTCATTGCCCAAACACCTCTATATTCGGTTTCTTCAAGTCTTCCTTTAGAAGTTTCAATTTGCAGTCTAGCATAATACCAGGAGAGCACTCCCTAGAGTAACCAAGCCACCAACCCCTTTACCATTTCCACAAAACCATTGACCTTTAACCGCATATTTTCAAAACGGAAAAGAACCTTGCTGCCTTGTATCTCCCCACTGTCCAAAAGCAGTGGCACATGCTTGAAGATTGGTCTCACAAAGCACATCTAAGAAACATCTGGGAATATCTCCTCCCAATGTAACGTCACCAAAAAACTATCAATCCTGGACATCTTTAAAGACTCAACCTCCCACCCCCACCCCCCTGCGAACAACGCGAATGATCCTCACCCCAAGGGTAGATCCACCAAACTCATCTATCCATAGAATTAGTAAAAGTCCTTTGTACCTCTGGTTAGCCTGGAGCAACCCCCATCTCCACTAGGAAAATCACCACATTAAAGTACCCCCAACACAGAATAATACATAATTAAAATAAACCTGGCCGCACCCATTGCATCAACACAACATCATCTCACCCATATACTCCCAAACACCATCAACCCCCCCAAAAAAAAAAAAAAAAATTTTTTTTTTTTTTTTGCCAACATTTAATTCAGCTTAGTTTCTTGCAAGGAGATTACACAAGCCTTTGCCCTCCCAAACATCTCTTTTGCAATTGCCCTCTTGTTAACATCAGCCACCCCTCAAATTCCAACATAAAAATATTCTCTCATCTCATAATAATTGCAGAATTACCCGCTTGTCTCCTACTAAAAGCATTTAATATATTTTTATGTCATCATGATCAGGTGAGATTTTAATTGTCTCGAGTATAATTTGATTAGCTTGTTTGATACCTGTACCTGTCTTTGCCATAGTTTCTTAGATGAGTGTATGTATTACTCCAGCGCACCCTTACTATACAAAGTTGCCCCCCAGCTCACTTAAAGGATGTTGCTTGATTACGAAGGAAAATTTTCCTTAATCTAGAGAGTTCCTTTTCAATATCATCCATGGATAATGTTTACTCAATGATATATGGATTTGTTAACTCCAAGAGTTGGTAATAATTTGCCTGCTTGAACTATAATAATCATTACTTGTCCAGACATTGTCCTTAGTTCTGATCACTGTTTCTTGTGTTAGTGTGTCTGGTGGACGTCTGGAATGCACAATGCAAAATATTGCTGACAGTTTTGTGAACACATATCCATCTCGATGTTACAAAGGTGTAGAAGGTATATAAAGTTGTTATTTTTCAATTTCATTCACGCACTATAAACATCTAATTTCCTGTGCACAAGTCATTATATATATATATATTGTGTCTCTCTCTGTGTGTCTGTGTGTGTGTGTGTGTGCGCGTCTGTGTGTGTGTGTAACTTGGCTACATGATTGCAGATTTGCTGGATACCTTTATTGTGTATAATGAGCGAAGGAAGGTTACATCATCTGCTAAGAAGAAGCGAAAACATGGTGACAAGTCCCTACACCAGGTCAAATTTTTGTTTGGATATTTTCTTTGTTCACTAGGAATGATTACATAGTCTCTTCTAGGACATATTTATATTTACATTTCATATTTATCAAACTTCATATTATTAGTTCTTTAACTTCCCTTTTATCCCTGTTTTTCACTTTTGTTCCTAAAATAATTTGTTTTTTTTTTTGGAAGCTACAGTGTATTGGGGATTTTGGTAAGATCCCTACCCATCTTAGTATTTAGCATCAGGTGTGATGAATACTTTTTCATTAAAAAGATGGAAGAATAAGCAATAATGAGAAAAAGACCTGAGATAGAAATCTTGAAGTAATTGTTAGAAGCAAATTCGTCAAACTACTCTTCCTTGGTTTGTATGAGAACTTATTTGTACACCTACCTTTTTCTTAAATTGAAATATATTGAGATGGACCAAAATCCCCCAAAAGATAACCCAAGAAATGTTTTTAACTATGTAGCAATGTTCAACTTCTTAAATTCTGAACTTCAAGGTTTCGTTTCCATTTTCTGGAATCTAAATTGGAATCGGAAACGAAATCATCTAATTGGGAACATATATTACTCAGTGAACTTGATTACTGTTTTTCTAATATTAAATGTAAATGTAATAATTTTTGGTACTATTAATCCATGAATGAACCTGATGATAGTTTATTTAATGTTAATATTACATGTGCAGACTCCGGATGGTTCACTGTTAGACATCATACGCAATGCCTATGATCTTCTTGCTCATTGTGATATAAAAATTCCTGAGGTATAAATCCAGAATCTTTGTGAGTCTGTCTTAGCTTTCTTTTGATTGATTTGAGATTAGCTCTATCTTTTAATCTATTACTAGACTTATTGGTTTGTTATATATATATATTATGTTATTACATGTTGAAAGAAAGATTTTTTATAGTGTTTGCTACTGTGTCTCTTAGTGAACATACAGTTTTAATTGTATTTCTTCTCTTGTATATTCAGATTGAAGACAACGACAAATATGCTGATTCTGGACCCCCTTATCTCATCTTTCTTCATCCTGCTCTTGGTCCACTCTGGGAAGTCACTAGACAAAAGGTAAGATCATGATTAATAGTATTGTTATATTTAATGGTTCACTGACAATTTCATTTTTGTCATCTTTTCATTGCTAAGTATTGCATGGGATTTTCCATTCAATCCTACTTAATAAGTCATTACAAATTAGATCAGAGAACCCCAAGGTGTAATAGGAAGATCAGAGAACGTATTTGCCTATGAGAATTAGGATCTTTTCAGTAATTGTTGCATTATGAGCATTTGTGTGACTTTATACAAATTTTTAGCTTCTTGAAAACTGTTACGTTGTTTGCTTCATTAGTTCCCTTGTGTTCTACCTGCTGTTTAAATTCTTCTAATATATGACCGAAAATTCTCTGCTTCGTTAACTTATTCCTCAATTATTGAAGCACCGAAAGGTTAAGCAACGATCTGTAACCTTCTTACCTCTATCTTTACTCTTTACCAGTTCAATGGAGGCTCAATTTCCAAAGGTTCTGAGTTACAAATAGAGGTTGCAGAATTCTTGTGGAAGGATGTTCAGGTTAATATTCAGAGATCGTCAATATGGCTTTATTTGTTCTTAGCTGATCTGCTTATACTTTATTTTTAGCTCGATGGTAGTCTGATTGTTGTAGCTGAAAATGTCATGGGCTCAATGAAGATGGATAAAAATGGTGAACCTGTACTACAGTATGGGCATAGGTAATACATTATACAATTTATTTTATTTTCAAAAATTATAGGAAAAAAGAAAAGAAAATAGAAGGAACAAGAAAACTTGTGAGGTAATTGATATAATCTGTAAATTGAAAATCAAGTTCATTGTTGTAGGTGTGGAAGATGTAAGTTAGAGAATGTTAAAGTGCTGAATGATGGAATTGATTGGAATTCTGGCAATAACATATATTGGAAGCATGACGTCCAACGATTCGAAGCATTAAAGGTCATACTTCATGGAAATGCTGAATTTGAAGCTGTGGATGTTATCCTGCAGGTTATATCCACACTAGACCAATTTACTTAAAAACTGTGGTATAGATTTATTTTTCTGTTATATAAAAACTAATTACTGCTTGATGAAGGAATCACTGAATTGTCGCCTACCTGACCCTAGCACCTTAAACATACAATTCAGGATAGTCTACTGCTCTTGATCAACAAATATATTTATCAACTTTATGAATTTTCAAGGAACCCACTAGACAAATAATTCACAGATACTTGATATGAAGTGATAATTACGAATTTAAAGTCATCTTATGAGAACGTATCAGTTTATGCTCAAACAGGTCTTTTTAGTGAAATGGTTCCACTTGCCATATGTGAAGCTTTTACTTAAATTCTAGCTATAATGGAAACTTTTGAGTTTTTGTACATTGATCTCAACGATTTAAAGCGCTCAAACACTTTTTTTGCTGCTCTTCCTTAATGCAGGGCAATCATACATTTGATGTCCCAAATGGCTATAGCTTGAAGATTACGTCCGGAAATTCAGGTTCTTAGACAATTAAATTAGTTTATGTGGCATAAGTGGTTACTTTTGTACCAGACATTCTGATTGCAAACGAAGAATTCCATTGCTTTTTTATTTTGTGTTAGATTGGCATCATCCATCAAGTGGAAGAAATAATTTCATATTTAGAACATATATGAAAGTGCAAGACCTCTGTAGTGTTAGAAGAAAGAAGGGTCTCATTAGTATAATGTTCTCTTTGTAGAATGTGTCAACATCACTGTACAATCTACCTATCAAATTATGTTCTTTAAAGTTCCCAGATATTATTGAATGAGCTTGGGAAGCTGGGAAGATTGTGCTGGCTCACCAACCCATTGTTTTCAATTTTACTTTACTTTTCTGTTTCTTTATTTGGTGTCAGTTTATGTTGGTCATGACCTTTATGGATTTGGGTGTTCCAAATGCCCATTAATTTCAACACGAGGCACTAGACACTAGACATTTCCCTATTTGTTCTCCAATTCTATATATTTTCCAAAACAAAACCGAGTCAAATTGATTGTTCTTGCCTTGGAATTTGGTAGTTTAAACTTGATGCGGTTTTCAATGTAGTGTGCTGACGACCGCCATGAAGAGTTAACTTGTTGAAATTTGGTTGTGATAATTGTAGGAGGTAGAATTCATTATTTTTTCACTTTTATCAGTTAATTACTCTTTGTCTAATTGTGTAGCCTCCAATTGTTAACTCTCTGTGCTTTTATAGTATGTACAATTTATGTCCTCTATTGGTGTCGACTGATGTTTTAACTTCTAAGTTAATTCTGGGTTGGGGGAAATGGCTGAGAAGCCTTGAGGAATAACCGCGAGGGGTCAATACTAATTGCCAAAAAAGGGATAAGTTAATTCTACTTTTTATGCCGAAAAGGATTTTACACCTGTAGAGTTTCTTTATTTGTCTTTGTCTATATATACATATATGGGAGCTGATTCATAACTAGCACTAGATGGTGATATTTTATCTAGTGCATCTCCCACCGTCCAAGACTAGATGTGAAGGTCCAAATTTTTAAAAAAAATTACCTTCCGCTCTAGAGCAGAAGGTAAAAAATAAAAGGTCATTTCACTCCTCTAAGGGGCGGACGGTTAATTACCCTTTTGACCCTATTGGTATTAATAAAATAAGTCGGATGTATATTATTAGTCTATGTATGTATATTTTAATAAAATTTGTTTAAAGTATGTAGTTTCTATTATCGGATTAAAACAGATTAGTATAAAAATATTAAATTATGTGAATACACTTTTTTTAAACTTTAATAAAAATAATATTTTATATGATGCTAAAATACATTTAAGAAAAATAAATTAAAACTCTTTGATAAATTAACAAGCATTTTAGAATACTATGGATTGCATTGATTCACAAGCATTTAAAAATAGTTGACTTTTTGAAATCCCCCAATGATCATAATTCATGCAATTGTAATTAATGGAAGCCTTTTACTTATTTTTATTAATAACAATAGGGTCAATAATGTAATTTCTCCTTCCGCGCCCATTAGAGGAGTGGAAGGAAGGGCCTATTATTTTTGTGCGGAAGGTATTTTTTCAGCTCTTGAATCTTCCTTTGGACAGTCTTAAATGCACTAGTTGGAATAGTATTACTATCTAACACTAGCCATGGATCACCCCCTATATATATAATATCAGCAATTATATCTTCTGAAATTTAATTTATTTTCTTTTTACATTTTGTTTCTTTTCGAATCATGTTATGCCATTGAAAAGCCTTATTTTCCGTTTTTTCCTGGCCATATTGATATATTATTTGCCTTACAAAGGATTGTTTGTTAACACATCTATCCTCTTGTTTTCTAATGTTTTTGTGGTCTTGATGGTTCTTTTGTTTTTTTTCTTTCTAAATTTAAGACTGAATTAAAAATGGGTCTTTTGTTTATAAAGTATTAAAGCGTTTATCATTTGACTTTCGCCAAAAATGAAATTTATCAGTTGAATTTTTCACTCATCAGTTCCGAACATCCTCTCCCCTCCCCCTTTTTTGCTCCCTCTTGGGCTTAACAAATCTAGCCACTTGTTTTTTAATGTTTATGTAGTCCCGATGGACCTTTTGTTTATAAAATACTTAAATGTCTTATTTGACTTTCCTCTAAGATGAAATTTATCGGTTGACTTATTTAAAAAAAAAATTGTCTTTTGAAATTCTCATTTGTTCCTTGTCCTTCATCTCTGTGTGTGTGTGTGTGTGTGTGTGTGTGTGTGTGTGTCATCTGCTCTCTCCTAGGCGTAAAAGGTTTTCATGGCTTAGCAATTAACTTTGCAGATATATCTGCTAAGAACAGCGAAGGGGCTACGTATTAATTAGCTTTTCTTTCATAATTTTTTGATTCAGGTTTAGCAGCCCAGTTAAAACCTATCAAAAGGAATATATGGATAGCGGAAGCTGGTTTTGGAAGTACCACATAGAGGGCAATCATGTTCAATTGGAATTGATGGACTTGTAGAAGACTAACCAGATCCCTAACCTTAGATTGTGAATCACAGTTCACATATGGATTTGGAGTACACTTAGTGGCCCATTCGATTTATCTTGGTTGAACGGAAGTTAAACCTTTTCACCTTTTTTTTGGTAGCAGTAATATTTGTAGTGAGATCCTAGTGTGATATAGTGGATCAGGTTGCTGCCATTGTAACTTCAATGTAAATTACGTGTAAAAGCAATGCCATGACCTCATTAATAAAAGTTTATATAATTTAAGTTTTGTTATGTCTCTCACGCTTCATCACTTGGATCTTGATGTTTATTTAATCCAAACCATGATGAACCCTCAGAAAACATTTCCAGTTGCAATAATCTTTCCATTTTGGGCCATCTGTTTTACATGTTTACATTGGACCTGTTGCTAATCCACATTCAGAGTGAAAGACATGTTGTCTCATTTAGTGTCTAAGAGATGCTAAATCATAAGGTGTATACCAGCAGCATTGTCATTTTGTGGTTTTATTTATGCTCTGATTATTGGGAAATCAAGTGACTCTGAAAGTGCTCTTGGATCTAGTTCCATCAAAGCTTGAGAATTCTAGGATGTTTCTTTGTTATGCTTCTTTCTTTCATTTTATGTCATGAAAATCCTGCTTTGTGCTTTGGATTTCGTTGATTTTAGTTCTGTGCCTTATTATTCTAAGAGAATCCTAGTGATTTTCATCTTTGGCTTTTGGTTAATGCTGTTTACAAGGTAGTATTTCGACTTCTGAGCAGCAGGTAGGACAATCATAAAGTCTATGGCAAGCAGGGCTGCTGCCTTAAGTATCATCTTCTGCACAAAAGGCTGTATCGGGTCCAGATTCTTAGAGCTAGGTAATTTTGCTTATGCGAAAGTTTTTATTATATTGTTAATTGTTCTAACCTAGCAAACTAGAAAGGAGAGGGATTTAATGTATGGAATCATTAGATGAAGAAGCAAGGAGGTCGTACTGCAGTGCCATATGAACACAGTTTCCATATATGTAATCTCCACAGATTTACAATTCTCTATTTTGGGCAATTTTCTTACACTCACTTGTCTCTGTTATCCAATAGGATTTCGAGATTGGAAGCAACATCTATTGAGCAATCTAAGCAGAGCATCAGCCTTTCTCGAGCTTTCAAAGACCCATCAGCAGCCAAGCTTTGAGAGAAGGAATGCTTCTCGGATTCATCAATAATCTCCTTGCAACTTCCTCACCGCCATCTTTACACAGGCCCAATAGAAGGGTTATAGAGTTCTCTTTTCCCTTGGGAGATCCAAATCTCAACAAATCAATGAGAAGTGGCACTAACACCCTACTCTTCCTTATTTCCTCCAATCCTTCATTGCACCCCAAAAGCAGTGCAAGCACCGCTAAGGCATCATCTGTGATACCTGCCTTGTCATCCATCAACAAATCAATGAGTAATGGAATGGCCCCGGCAAGCACAACACTTGCCTTGTTAGCATTATAAACTGCAAGATTAAATAGTGCTGTCGCAGCATCCCTTTTTCCAGCTGTAGTGCCATCTCCAAGAAGTTCCACCAATGCAGGAATTGCTCTAGGATGGGCACCAATATTTACCTTGTAATCATCTATCATGGACAAGCTGAATATTGTTGCTGCAGCATTTTCTTTTGCCTCCATTGTTTTCCCTGATTGAAGAACATGTATTATGTTGTCAAGTGAGCCTGCAGCCATTATTAGTATCTTGTTGTTGTCAAATATGGAAAGGTTAAGTAGAGCAGTGATTGCATTCCCTGGATTCTCAAGTCATGGGAGCCTAGCAATGTGACCAGAAATGGAATTGCTCCTGCCTCCGCAATCATCTGCGATTGTCCATGCCAGTTTTGGCAAGTAGCGGAGCTCATATGCAGCCTGTCTTTGGATGTCTGGTGATCCTGTTGCTAGTTTCCCAACTAGAAATTCTGCCGTCATCTTAACAGCATCACTTGCAGTTTTTGTGGCAGAAATGTGATCAACAGCCATTCTCATGTAACTTCCTCTTGCTACTGCCCTGCTCCAAGTCTGAAGAAGAAGATGTAGATTCAGTTATTGGTACATTGTTCTCTTGGCACCATTGATGGATTAGACTTTTGAGTGCATAGTTAGGTATGAGTGCCATGTGTATTAGCCTCTGACCGCTCTTAGGGCATGTGTGATGCCCTGAGTTTATCCACTGGGCAATTGAATTACGATCGTAAGTATGCCCTGATGCTACTATCACTGGATCTCTCATTAATTCAAGTGAAATCGGGCAACGGAATTCATCAGGGACATTGAATACCGTTGACTGAGATGATGATGATGAATGATCTTGCCAATTTGATGCCGAGGACTTCTTCAGATCCTCTTGGGTTTCCTCATTTTCTTCCTTGTTTGAAAATCATGTGTTTGGATAATGAAACAAGAGACATAAGATTGTTAATATTGGAAACCACAATGAGTCCACCTGTGCCTGCCTGCTTCTCGGCTTCAGCCTCTAGCTTGGAAATTTCTTTCTCAAACTCTAACGGACTTCTCACACCAATGCTGGTCAAAATTTCTTTCATTTTGTCAAAATCGATTACACACTTGTTCTTGTTGTTTCTGTCATTATAGATAGCCATCACTAGGAGAAGCTCCTCCTTCTCTGAATCTCTCTGGGTTCAACAAACAATTCAGCCCTTTTTGCTTGCTTACGAAGAAGCTCAACTTGCTCTCTTGTGTCGGTTGTTATCTTAAGCAAGCTCAGAGGTAAGATATCTAATGCGCTCCCCATCTCTTTCACTATTACATGATATTGATTTGAGATAAGATCTGTCTGCATAAGGTTCCACAAAGAGCTACCTTCCTTGCACCTTTCAATCAAGAACTTTGCTCATGGATCACGGAAAATAGCTCAGTGAGACACAAGATTGATGATGGTGGAAGTGAGGTATTTGTTTCTCGAATCTCTTCAAACAATGAAGAAAGAAGTTTGATCCTTCTTATCATCATCGAGACATTTTCACCTGCACAAGTGGAAACTTTTCCATGGATGTAACTTCATTGGAGATGTGAATCAATGATTCTAGCAAAAGACCCAGTTGGAGGAAAGCCCGAGGAGACCATGAGAGGAGGTAGAGTTATATCCATGGTGTTGTTGCCGTTCAGAGTAACTTTATATTCATTGTTCTTTGCATGTTTTAAGTTTAGATTTCATGGAGAAAACTCCTATGTTAGGACAAGATGATAATTATAAACTAAAATATTGTGGTGGAGTATTGACTGGTTCTGTTTGTACTGTTGTTGTAGGTGACAATAAGATGGCTAGTTGGAGAAGTCCCGAATTTCTGCCACTTGGAGGGCGTACCGCTCTTGCCGGGTCAGTTATATTATATTCTCCATCAATTTAATATTCAGAGAAACATACATATACAAAAAAATGAGGCTTGTCAAGAATTCCGTTTATCGGTCATAGCTTCTTATTAAAGTATTTAGTTGCAGATTATTAGTATATGTTAAACTAAGTAGGAGGGAGTTTCTTATTTAGACAGAAACGTAGCTTAGGATCAGTGCAACTTGATTCACATATTATTTTATTTATTCCCTGAGTAGTTTATTTTAAGATATCATCTGGAAGATCCATTATTTGAGTTTTTGTGCTCTGTTGATGTTGCTTGGATCAACAGAAGAGAAAATAGTTAGTAATTGAGCTTATTAGTTGATTTGCCTCATGCTTGATGCGCTGAGCAGCATGAACTTGTAACTGATTTTTGTGGTTTAAGAAAATAATAGAGCCAATATTTGACTTGGGTACCACCACCACACCAATATCTTCTTCTTTATTGTGGTTGGATTATGTGTTAATAATAATAATAATCGGCATTTCCTTAGATTTCCCCGTCATCATCTAATTTTATATTCTTAAAGTTTGATACAAATCTCAAACGTTTTCATTCATTAACCATGTCATCAACACCGACTGACCTGCATTTTACTTGAAAATTCCAAACTTGCCAACCAACTCTTGCACACTGTTGTAATTAGATGATGATAAGTAGGCTTGATTTTTTTTTTTTTGTGACCAAGAACCTGTCGTATTTCAACTAATGAATCAGCACAAACTCATGGCGGATTTACTTGTTTGACTCTCTCTCTCTCTCTAAATTATAGAAGTCAATGCTTATTGTTTAGTATCGCGGTAAGATATTTCTTGTTGAAATCATTTTTGTTTTTAACAATAAATATATAAAATGTTTGTTTTTTTTGAAATATATTTCCTTGAAACAAACGGGGAGTGGGGGTGATAGTCCTCCTACTCGTAATCCTTTTCTTGCCTTACATTGGAAAATACGCCAATTCTTAAAAATATGGATATGATTTGGTTTGGTTTTAGTTTACATAAAATGATTATGATGGTTTTAGTTTACATAAAATGATTAATTGAAAGAAATTAATTACTTGAAATCGTAAGGACGGCTGTATGTAATTGAGAGCTTGTAAATGAAAGAAGCAGTAATTAGGAGTATTATTGATAGTAGTATGATTTGATTGTAGAGTGTTGCAACTTGATTTTAAGAAATGACACGAGTGAATAATAATAATAATAATAGCCCATTCCATTCCATTCAATTCAATTCAAGCTACTGCCTAATCCTGCCTGCAGTATGTATGTATGGATACATTATTATTACTATTATTATTATCATAGGGGAGGAGGAGGAGGAGGAGGAGGAGGAGGAGGAGGAGGAGGAGGAGGAGGAGGAGGAGGAGGAGGAATACGGAAAAATTGCTCCTAAATCTGAACGGAAAAGCAGAAATATTGAATCACACATGAGCTTCAAACTTCAATTTAACAACAAGTAGCACAAATTTAATTGACCTGTTTATATCATATATACACAGAAGCGAAGCGCATGTAGTACATTGAATTACTAATACTATTCAACTAAAACATCTTAATTTCACATAAATGCAATTGTCTAATGATAATTATTGGATCATTGTTTAAAAAGAGAGTTGATAATATGCTGTCTGTCAAGGGGAGAAAAAACACATGAAATAGTGAAAGGAAGAGAGAGAGAGACCATTGAATTGAATGTGGAGTGTTTGGAAAGATATGGAAAGTGGACCAACACTGAGGATGAGCTGCATGTGTTTCTGCTTAACCAAACATGTTCAAGTAATTACGTGGATTTTTGATTCAAATCTCTCTCTCTCTCTCCAGGCTGTGTATAGCTGCATTAATAATATATTATTATGAATAATTTTGTCATTTCATTCTTCTTTTTAATATGCGTGAAAAGTTTATCCTCAGACGGAAGAGGGAGTATAATATTTCAAAAAGTTTGTCGTTTATAACTTTCGAGGAGAATAAATTATTTACTTTTCTATATTACTCCTACCTTCTCTCATTGTCCCAAGAAATTCTTTCCCTTATATTAATAGTTTTCAATTTTTCATAAAGGAGTAGTGATGAAATTTCAAATAAATTTTACTTGATAAATGACACTTCTTTAATCTATGTGTCAAAATTTTAAATGATAATTTTTTAAGAACGGAGGGAGTAGTTATCAGTTAAGAAGCAACTCTCACCAGTCATGTTCATAAGAGTATTTTGTAGTATAGGCTAGGCTAGGTGTGATATGGAAGACTGAAATATGTGGGGGCTGTCCATTTCTCTCTTGAAGCTCGAATATAACACTATTTTTTTTTCTTTTTTAAGTTCAGCTGAAATTCTTACTTGGACATGAATGAATCTTAAGACCTTTTAAACTCAAAGCCTTATGAACAGTTATTTTATCATTGAACCAAGAGAGACTTGATGAATATAACACTATTCCCTTGTCCTGAAACTCGAGTTTCATTTGCCTATTTCACCTTTCTTATTTATTTATTTTTTATTATTATGTATGTATATTATGTTTGAATTAAGGAATGAATATTAGAATGAAATCACTCATTTATATATATATATATATAAATTATGCTGGGTTGTTCCTTTAGAATGAAATTATTTTTGACAAATTTATGAATTTTATTTATTAGAAAATATATGAAATGACTCGTTTCAGCCGTTGAAATAAAATGAATCATTACACTTTTTATTCAATTTCTTTCTTTATTTTATTTCTTCAACAATTTCATTTGTTCAATCCAAACGTAACATTATTTATCTTTTAATTCTTAGAATTCCAAAAATGCATTTTCTTTAAATATAGAATAAATATGTTCTGAATATTTACCAATTTTGTAAACAAGACTTTATAATTTTATGAGGAGGGAGTATATAGTATGTACTTTTGGAACATGGAAAACGGCGGATGAAAAAAAGAGAGGAAAGATAAATATTTCATCAGTTACAAAATTAAAAATAAAATGGCGGCATATTAAACTTTAAATTAATATATATATATATTTATTTAATTTTAATTGAAATAATTATTATAATTGTATGGTATATATAAAAATTATTAATCGCAAAATTTATTTTATTTTAAATTTTTATGAGACATACCAATTTTGAAATTTAATATATCGTCGTTTAACTTCAAAAGTCAAATTATATCTCTAATTTTAGAACGAGAAAAGTACAATTATCCCAATCAAGATTAATCTAATTCTAATTCTAATTCTAATTCTATACTAGTCAAGTATGCCACGTAGAAAGACAAGAAAAGTTGTAGAATTGCAATAATGAATGAGGAATTAGCTAGAAAACAGAATCAATTAATTTGTAGACACACGCTACCTAGTGAATTAATTCAAATCCTCACAAGTCTAATAGAGCACAATCTTCATACCTGACTAAAGAGGATCACATGTTTTAATTTTAAATTAAATTACTTACTTAAAGTTTAATTATGACGATTATAAATATACTCCATATTATAGGGTAAATTTTGAAATATATGAAAAATCTCCTTTTAAATTGTATATAGGACTGAATGTTATAAGTAAATGAATTATTGAAAAAAAATATGTTAATTATTGTTGGGATTGATTCATATTTTTGTGGGCCCGATCAATGACCACTACGACAGAATAATTGGGAATCTCGTTTTTTCCCTGTGCGTGAATCATGTAGAGACATTACTTAATGAATTAATTCAAATCGTCACAAGTCTAATAGAGCACAATCTTCATACCCGATTAAGAGGATCACATGTTTAGTATAACCTGTAAATTTTAAATTACTAACTTAAATTAAAGTTGAATTATAACGCAATCAGTGTTAAGTTTTTTAAATGACTTTTTCTTTTAGCATAAGAGTCGAATATTTTAAATCTCAATAGACGATTATAAATTTAATCGAGATATTGTAAGATGAATATCAAAACATATGATAAATCTCCTTTTAAATCATACATAGAATTGAATGTTATAAATGGGTTACCGGAAAAGAACGTGTTGATTATTGTTGGAATTGATTAATATTTTTATGAGCTCGATCAATGGTCATTACGACAGAGATCTCATTTTGTTCGATGTGTAAATCATGTAGAGTATGTGAGAGACCGCTAAATGAATACTATATCCTCAAATTAATTAACATGAATGGAGTATTTAAATTTCTGGGAAGCTACCTAGCTTGCTCAAATTTCATATCATGCATTAAGTGAATTTATTAGATGTCACACAGTTCAAGAGAACATAATTTCATTCATTCCAGAACCTATCTTCTAGCATTTATTATATATATATGAGAGGGAAGATCAATTAAGATCTGAATCCATTATCGATCTCTTCCATCAAATATATGTATAGGCTATAGCTGGTGTTGTCCCGGACAAGCTTAATTTGTCAGTTCCATTTGTCTCAGTTTTGCACATAGTAGTAATACGGAAGTATAAGTTCTATATATATATATATATATATATATATATATATATATATAGACCATACGGACTATATAAAATACGGACTCTATAAAATACGGACCATTTTTTTTTTTTTTTGAAATAACTAAAAAAAAAAAAATATATATACAGTGTTTTGGGTGTGATTTGGATGCATATACCAAAACATGTATGTACAGTCTGTACATACATTTTTTGGTATAGGTATCCAAAATACACCCAAAACACTTTATTATGTAAAAATTCCAGTTCCATAATTTTTTATTTTTTTTTTAGTGTTTCAAAAAAAAAAAAAAATTTGGTCCATATTTAGGACTGTTCTTGGAGTCCTAACAGGATCCTATATATATATATATATATATATATATATATATATATATAGTATCCATCCACAAAGAATTGTTATTCGTGGGGAACCTATTTTGGCCAAACCACTACAACCTCAGTAGCTGCTTATAAAAAAAAAAAAGTAACAAGTCACATACTATTCAGAAGTTTGGTAAATCAGGTTCTGCCACAACAACCTAGTTCTTTGTGAATGAATTAATTATATATATATATATATATATATATATATATATATATATATATATATATATATGATTCGTTTTATATATACCCAGTAGTGTCGTTATAATGAATTGACTTAAAAATGTGAAAATGTAATAACAAGATGTTAAGGTCGAGTTCTAAACTACTAATGTTGTTCCACAATGCATAAAATTTCATACATTAATACTCATATGACTAAATATAATCCACAGAATAATTCACCAGCTGGAATGCTAAATGACTATCATAATTAAAATTTACTTGAATAAATTTAAATGTTACTCTCTTCGTCTCTTAATATAAGTTATTTAAAAAAAATATTTTTATCTCTTAATATAAGTCGTTTGAAAATTTTAAGTAAATATTAATTAATTAATTTTTAATATTTTTTTAATATTTATATTAAGGGAGGGAGTAGTTTATTTTGGAGAGTCAGCGTTCAAAATTAAAACTTGAAAGAAACAGCACGTTTGTGGATAGCAATTCTTTGGTTTCGATTTATGTAATGGATGGATGGGATGTTTGCTGAGAAGACGTGAGGCTTTTACAAAAAGGAAGAAGAAAAAGAAAAAGAAAAAGAAAAAGAAAAAGAAAAGAGAAGCCTAAACATATCCATGCAAATCCAACGAAAAGAAAGGTATATATAGAATTATTAAATGGCAAGAATGACTATTCAACCAAACAAGTTGATTCTGGTTGATTTGGATGATAGAAGAAATTTGTGATTGGTCTAGTTTTCTTGACATGTGGCGTGAATTCCTTTTGTGGTTTGCAAATTACATTCTACTTTTAATTAAATTACGTATGCTGCCTTAGCTATGGTACATGGCGGCGATGTAAACTTCCTATATATGGCCCATATCTTTATGTAAAGATAAGTTTATATTTATGTATACATAATGTAAAAATAAAAATAATGATACATAATATAAAAATAAAAGATAATGATAAGATAAATTCGAATAAAAGATAAACTTATTTAAATTTTATATTTTATTATAAAAGATAAATTTATCTTTTACACTAAAATAAATTTTATCTTTTATAATAAAATAAATTTATCATTTATAATAAAATATAAATTTTATTTTATAATAAAATAAAATTTATAAAATAAAATTTATATTTTATTATAAATGATAAATTTATTTTATTATAAAAGATAAAATTTATTTTAGTGTAAGAGATAAATTTATGTTTTATAATAAAAGATAAATTTATTTTATTATAAAAGATAAATTTATCTTTTATTCAAACTTATCTTATTTTTACATTATATATTTATAAAAATAAGTTTATCTTTTATTCAGACTTATCTTATCATTATCTTTTATTTTTATATTATGTATCATTATCTTTTATTTTTTACATTATGTATACATAAATATAAACTTATCTTTACATAAAGATATGGGCCATAGGTGGGGAGTTTATTCGCCGCCACAGAGCTGTAGTAGTATGTAATTTAATTAAAGCGCAGAATGTAATTTGTAAACAGACAAAAAAAAAAAGTGATATTGCTATACAAATTTGTAGCATAGGAGAAAACTCGACCAAATCATGTGCCTTCCATTGTCCAGATCAACCAGAATCAACTTGTTTCATTGAATAAAGGTCCACGGCAAACGTTTCATATGGATGAATACCTATATATATATATATATATATGTAAGGATAAAGTGCATACTCCTTATCTTATTCATCCGTGTTCACTTCCTTTAAGCGATTTGCTTTGATCATACAACCGTAAGTAAATATACTTTTAGCGACGCTATATGTTGTCTGTCGCTAAAAGTATAGACGACGATTATATGACCGATAAGACTATGTTCTCTCCCCGAACAAAGTTTTTAATAACAAACTTACGCATGCGGTCAACACAACAAAAGATCTCTGGGTTTATGACTGGACTCAAATTTTCCCTTCAATCACTAATGCAAGCGGCTTCGATACGTGCTTTCAAATCTTTGTTCAAGTATGAACTAAAAAAATTAACAAATTTCATTATAATGTACTTTTTTAGTATTTTCTTTTAAAAATAATTTTAGACTTTTTCACTTCACTGGTAAATACTATTAAATAAGTTTTTTTGGGACAATCTTAGAGCTATATTTGATTGCCTTTTGAAAAAGGGAAGTATTTTTAGATAGCAACAAATTTCATCACTGAAATGCACAAGGCAGGCTCTCATTTGACCATAATTCCGGGAGGAGGAGGAGGAGGAGGAGGAGGAGGAGGAGGAGGGGTGACTGGGGATTTTTTATATACCATAAGATCTGTCAATTAATTGTTTACTTCATCTAGGTAGGATTAACCCCTTTATTCTCATTTTAGTGCTACGTTTGGACTGACGAAATAAATAATGTTAGAGATATAAATTATTTTATAAATTATTGATGTGACATACTCTATTTTAGTATATTGTATGGGGTCGAAGACTACATTGAAACAATTTGTTGATTAATATGCTGAGGTGGAGTATGTTACATCAGCAGTTTATAAAATAGTTTGTGTCTGTAGCATTACTTTTGAGAAAATATAATAAAAAATAAAATAAAATAAATATATTTGATTATTATTTTAGAGAATAAATCATTTCAATGTTCCTTTATTTTTTTATTGCATATGGAGAAAATGGAATAAAATACATCCCAATGAAATGTATATATGTGATAATTTTATTATTATATGACAACACGTACCACCACCACCACCACCACCACCACCAATAACAAAATATATACTTAAAATATCTTAAAATCATTCAATTTCGTCTTCCATTTCATTACTTCAATCCGAACAATGCATGTCAAAATTCTTATATATCTATTGTTACTAGGCTATGTTTGTTTGTAAGGATTATATTTGAGATATGACTATTAATTCAAAGTATTTTATTTATTTTTAAATTTAGACTTATAACTATTAACCTCGAAATTATAAATTATCTTAATAATTTTTACATTATAATTATAATCTCGTAACCATAGAGTTTTCGACCAAATAAATTATTATGAGCAATTATTAGTGCTGAGACATGCTATGATCACACAATATCTCAATCATGCTCGAGTAAACGTACATTTGGATCCGGTTAGCATAAAGTTTATTTTTTAATAAGTTGATCAATTAGTCAATAGAATGTTGACACATATAAAGCTTCGCATGCGTGTCATCACTCTATTGACTAATTAATCAACTTACCAAAAAATGAACTTTATACTAACCACTCCCCGTACACTTGTATGAGTAGCTTCACATAATAATATACTAATTTAAAGACTTAGGTTAATTTGATTTAGTAACTGATCCTGTTTTTATACTTTTGCTTTTATTTTTATTTTTATATATATATTTATATATATATATATATATAGAACTTATACTTACGGAAATTTTCTAAAGCGAACTGAAAAAACGGACCATCAGCGAACTTTAAAAAAAACACGCGGGTCGCTGATATCTGGAGCGGCTTGTGAATATGGGTCAATTATTATAGACACAAAAAAAAACCCTTCCCCAACTCATACTCTCTCTACCTCTCCAACGAATTCTCAGATAGCTTTAGAAAGGTTCTCCGATTTCTTCGATCTCGCTCCAAATCCGATGAGTTATCTCCCTCTCTACGAAGGTAAACTGAACCCAAGATTCTCTCTATGAAGATAAAACTGAACCCAAGTTCGCTTTAGTTGTATTTTCCCCAAATGTTAATTTTGGAGCTTTTTATTCGAACCCAAGATTTATAAAAAAAAAAATAGGGTTTAATTTCTGTGTTACTTATATATAGAAAATTCTCCTATGTTTTAGTTTGCTTTTTATTTATTTTTTGCAAAACAAGCCTTCAAAGACTTTCAAACCCCAAAGAAAAATCTTAAGCTCAAGCAACATGTAGTGTTGAATGATTTTACGATAAGAAAACCCATTGAAGCGTCCTTGCTAAAATGGCAAGTTTATGTAACAAGACACTTGCATTATCACTCCTAATCACCTTCTTCTTCATTTCTTCTACTTTCTTCTCTTTATCATATAGAGATTCTCATTTTCCACCTTCCAATCAATACCCAGTTCAGGTACTTACCTTTTTCTCACAACCCTTTTATTTATTTTTTGGCTGGATTTTGAATTTTGGGTGCAATTTTTTTTGGAATTTTGGAACTGATTTTGATACCTTTTTTAATTTTTAATTTTCAGGGGAGGTTCAAAGGGGGTCAAGAGATTGCTTGATGAAGGACAAAGTGAAGAAACCCCTGTGAATTCATCATATCTAATTTCGGCTCCAAAGAGGACTTACAAATGAGATCCTCTTAATGATTTTAAAAGATATACAAGAGGGTGGAACATTAGTGAGCGTTATTACTGGGCTGTAAGTTCCTTTTATTTATTTACTTTAATTTTGTTATAAAATTCAGGAAGTCTAGATAATAAATATAATTTCAATTCATTGTTCTGAATTTAAAGACCCCTAAAGTTAGTGTATTTTGTTTGATCCTACAAATCTTTGTTCCTCTTTTTATATACCCACATTTTTGCAATTTTTTTTTTTAATAATTATGCCTTGTTTGGATGTCTCTAAAATGTACTTGATTCATTATTTTTTATTATGTAATCGGGCTTAATAACATGGATGTATGGAATTTTTCACTTATTTTATTTGTAGGCTTACTTTAATAATCAATGTTTAGAGAATTTTTTTAAATTTTCATACTGCCCTAAGCTGAAATATATATCCAGGAAGTGATATGGTTTCACTTATAGGACGGCCAAACAAGACCCTTAAGTCTCAGATATTATGAGTGTATATGCCCAACACACTGGTCCTTGAACCATCATTTTGTATGTCACCTTGATGAAGTTATATTATATTTTGGTTTATTATCGGTATAATAAAACCATTTACGCTTATAATAATATTGTGGGTAGGATCGAGAATAGAGTAGTCGCCACATGTTGGTTTAGTGGTATAATATTAAGATGGGATAATTGAATTTTAAAGAAAATTGGCCAAGGATGATATCTCGGTCAATGTAGTAGACTTAAATATGTTGGGCTGTAATTGATGAACCAAACAATTTCTCCCATTTGTGTTTATGCTTCAGTGATTGGGAATCCTTTAATTTTTGTACTGATTTTCTTACTATTTGCATTACCATCAGGAAGTAATGGTGGTTGTTGAGAAAGCAGTTGCTGTGGTGGAGGTTGAGGTTGAGGGGAGGGTTTCCCTTTTTTACATTTCAAACTATAACATTTCCAAGAGTCTTTGCGATGGGAGATACCAACTTGGAACCACAATCAGTTGAAGAAATTTGATTGAGGAGCAAGATGATGCCCCTCAGTGGATCAAGGTCAATGAGTGAAGAATAACAAGTGCTTGAGAATAGTTTATATTTTTTTAAAAAAAATTATCTATTCCTCCTGTATGATGAACATGTAATTATTTGTATTTGCATGGCTTGTGCCATGGAGAATGACCAGCTGAATGTTATATCTGAATGCTATCTCTCGATGATTGTATATTAATCAAGATTTTTTTGAATTATCCTCGCTGTCTGTCTCCAATCAATCATATATACCTTTCGTTTCTCTAGTACTTTATGGTACACAATAAGCCATTAATTAACTCATATTAAGGAATTTCCAGTTTTGAATAAAATCTATCCAAAAATGTTTTCAGTTCTAAGAACTGCAACCTTCAAAATCAACCATTCCCTTTATGATCTGGTGGCACTCCACAGGTGATAATGTATCAAGCCTCAACATAGACAACCTCTATAGGGAAATTTGGAGAAATGTAGATATGATATAAAACATTCAATTGCCAAAAAGATTGAACAACACAAATGTCTTAACAAATTTGAAATTAATATCATCCAATCATACCCATTGCTTAACAAGTAAACAATAATATCTCTGAAACGGAATGCTAATAAAAATAACCATGTCTGTATACAAGACTCTGTAGAAACTATCAAACAAAACAATAAACTCTTTGTTTTGCTCAAACGACCTTCTAATTGTGTTCAATCGTCACAAAGAAGAAGTAGGTGTTGTTGCATAGAAAAAATAGATCCAGATATTGGATTAGTGGCTGGTAATATGTAAGATAAAAGTGGCAGATAGGTAAAAACTATTAGAGGATCATTACTTTAATGTGTATGCACTGCCTGCTTTGACTTTGCCACAATCCTTACAACCCCATATCCCTACTGCCTCTCTCTTCACTGCATACTGCATTTGGTCAAGTACATCATTAAACAAAAACCTAAAAGTTGATATTAACAGGATATGCGTAACTTCTTAGACATTACGAATAACAATAAAAAAATAAGACATTAATATTAATGACAAAGCAAATGCAATTTTTGCAGCTCTTGGACTGCACACAGCTTTCTTATTATGTTAAAGTCTCAAGTACGAGGGTGCAACCAAAAATATTGTAAGAATATACAACCTCTTTTAATGATTTTAAAAACAAACGACGAACAATGAAATGTCATACCTTTCCACAAAATTCACAGAAGTATCTGCTGTGCAAAAGTACTGTCTTGAGAAGAAAATGATGAATAGATAATTCTATGTCACTTTCACTTTTTGAAATAGTAGCAGACTTTGTCCTCTTAGTATGTGTCCACATTTGTGACGCCCCCAAAATAGGTATACAACACCCATTCTGAGTCGCCAAAATACATGGTATAGAAAGCAAACTACAACTTTGATAATACAGATGTCGTGTAGAATACGACAATACAACGGTGAGTTTAAATACAAATATTGTCTTCTAGACAATATACACACCCAAATAAGTCCTCATTAATTATTCATACACTATTTTACGTAAATAGTGAGGATAAATTAAAACATCTTCCTAGAACCATCACTCCATACCCCGACTCGATCCTCGCTATGTTCTCACCTCCCGAGAAGAAAAATAGAACAAAAAGGAAAAGGGTGAGCTCAACTAGCCCAAGAAAAGAACATTATGACTAATATAATATACAACAAATTATCGTTAGTCTTCAACGAGGAAAAAATCGATAAATTATAATGCACAACAAGTTTTAGATCAATAAATGCGGACGAATAAAGAATCCATTAGAAGAGTCACGTAGAAAGAATTTCATTGCTCTTCTAAGGTTTAAAAGTCCATCATCAATATTTTATCCTCAGAATAACAATCAATATTCATCTTTACACTACAGCCAAAGATATTTATTTAAATCACCCGGTTGGTCATGTTCATCTCAACACTTGTTCATCTTTGCACTACTGTGCCAAAGATATTCATCGATTAATCGTTCATCTTTGCACTATGGGCCAAAGATATTCATTTATATCATCATTTAAGATCGAGGATGATGAAAAATATTTTAAAAAGCGAATCCAAATTGAAACAAAATGACAAGGATTAAGGATTAAGGATTCGTACTTTGTTTTACCCATGTCCAAAAATACCTCAAAAATAATCATATTGGTGTAAAATTCAAGAATGATCAAAACATGGATACAATCAAAGCTAGTATCCGAATAGATATTTTGGGCAAAAAAGAAAAATTTTATTTTTTAAATTGAATAAGTGTCGTGATTCGTGAATAAGTGTCAGATATCGTGAATAAGGCCGTATACGTGAATAGTACTCCCGACACAACAAGTTCCAAATTTGATAAAAAGTTCAACAAAGATTTTGGCATAATGATATTGAAGAAAATAATATCATTCATGAAAAGAAATAACATCCCTTACCTCAAAATAACCGTATTTACCGATTGAGTTTCAGATATAGTCTTGTAAACTCGCACCGTGATATAACACTCAAAATATACTCACAAGAATACGTTCGACAATATAGAGAGAGAAAAGAGAAAACTTAGTTTACGGTGTGATTTTCAATTCTAACTTAACCTACATTTATAGGAAAACGCTTTAACGCATAAAAGGAGACTAAAATAATAAAATATTATTTTTTATTTAAACTTCCTACGCATGCTTTGTTAGGCCAAGACCAGCAGCCCATGTGTTTAATCACACCAACCAAAGTGGGTCCCACCCATTAATAAAAATTATTTTATTTTCCGAAACTTCAACAATTCGTAAAAAATAGCTCGGTTATCAAAAAAATTCAAAACTCGCGACTTTCTATGGGAAATTTCATTCTCTACAACTTTGCAGAAGAAAGTTTTTCCAAATTTCAAACAGAAATTGACCAAAATCCATAAACGGGCGATTTTATAGTCTATAATAAATTTTCGGTCAAGAATTGTGTCCACCGACACACAAAACATGTGTTAAACATTTAATGCCACAAAATACTCTACCTCCTCATATACTCATATATCACACATTCATTATAAAAATATCACCGTTAATATATTATTAAAATAATATATTTAAATGAATTATTTTATCAGAAAAAGATAAAATATTAATTTTTAATAATTGTCACATTAAAAATTTTCTCCATCTATATCCACATAAAATAAATATTTTCTTTATCATAATAATCAATAATTAATTATTTTAAAATAATATTACAGAATCACAAGATCTTGATAACCAAAAGGTAGCTCCTCAGAAAGAGGGCTTTTCAATAAGGATTTCTCCTTCTTGTACAGCCTTGCAATTAGGTGACCAAACCTCTCCTTAGAGCCAGTAACTTTCTAGACATTGCCAATAATGTTATCTCGATAATATTATTCAAATAATATGAATTATTGATTTGATAATGGAAAATCTTGTGTAATGACAATTATTGAAACAACAAATAATACAAAATATCAACGCAACAATTATTGAATCAATAAAATATAATATTGAGCGAAAGAATTCATCGTAACAATTATTGAGTAAAGGCCTTCACGTAAGGATCAATAATTCAATAATACTGTGCAATACTGGTGCCATTGTGCAAAACCACGCCAGACATCGTATTTTAACCACCGAGTAACCCAATGTTGTTAATTCAGTAACAATTTACGTCGTTATTTATAAAACTCAATCTTTGTCGTTTTCCTTCATCCAACCGCTTTTCCGTTATGGGGGCCCACCAATGATCATATAGTAAATGCACGGAGAGATTCCGAAAAAAAGAATATTCCACGACCAAACGAATATTCCCGGCAATAATGAATATTTTATAACCACTTGCTTATTTTGTAAACTTTGCACATTTCACCCATAACCAAAGAATTATATCAAATTAACCCTTATTAATTTAGAATAATGAATAAAAGAAAAATTCAATTTTATTTATAATAAGTTGGGGTCTTACACCATTCCTGCATAATCATACAGTAGAAAGCTCAGGACAAATGTAAAAACAAGGATAAGAAGGAAAAAAAATACTTCGGCCTCCATAACTACAAGCTCAGAATTCATCTTTGATTCGTCGATGTATTCTTATTAGACTGATGCAGAATACAAGTGGATTTACGTAATACTAGCTCCTAGTAACAATTAATTTACAGAGCTTCTCCCATAGTAATCTTTCTACTAAATCTCTCTTGTTACTTTTATTTGTTTTACTTTGTTTAAAGTTGCTATTACACATGGAGAGAGAAATTTTGAAAAATATATGAATCAAGTGATCGAGTGAATATCGATGGGCATCACCTGCAACAAACTCGGGAGAGACAAGAGCATGACCTACCAAGTATCTCAAAGGAGCATTCTTCTTTTGATCAGAAAAGGCAACAAAAGATGCAAGAAACCCAACAAAAGATGCAACAAAATACTATTACCTTAGCCCCTAGGAAATATTTTGGAATTTCGTTTTCTAATATTATATCAAGCATTCCATATATATACCATTCCAATGAAAAGCAATAACAAAAAAACTTTAAAGCATTCCAATAAAAAAAGAAGCATCAATTCATTAATATCAACAAAAAACTTACAAGAGATTTTACCACCCAAATTCGGTTATTCTAGAAAAGTTTACTGCCACCAACTTTTCCCTAAAATAATAGAGAGACGGTGGGATTTGACAAAAATGACTAACAATAACTAACAATCTGAGAGACATCACCATAAACATAAAGTTAGGATTTTACAAAAATGAGATAACAAATAACCCTATATTCTTTATAACAGATTTCCTAGGGATAAGATAATAGATAAAGATTTATAAATAGTCCAGCCATACCAATTGACAATTCATTTCAAATCCTACCCAGAAATTAAACCCTATTTTTTTATAAATCTTGGGTTCAAATGAAAAGCTCCAAAATTAACATTTGGGAAAAATACAACTAAAGCAAACTTGGGTTCAGTTTTACCTTCATAGAGAGAATCTTGGGTTCAGTTTACCTTCGTAGAGAGGGAGAGAACTCATCGGATTTGGAGCGAGATCGAAGAAATCGGAGAACCTTTCTAAAGCTATCTAAGAATTCGTTGGAGAGGTAGAGAGAGTATGAGTTGGGGAAGGGTTTTTTTTGTGTCTATAATAATTGACCCATATTCACAAGTCAGCTTCCACCATATCAGTGATTCGTGTGTGTTTTTTAAAGTTCATTTGATGGTCCGTTTTTTCGATTAAGCTTTAGAAAGTTTCCGTATATATATATATATATATATATATATATATATATATATATATATATATATATATATATATATAGGTATCTATCCACAACAATCGGTTGTTGAGGGGAAGCAACACATTTTTACTCAACCGCTACAACCTCTGTGGCGGCTTATAAAAAACAACAACTAAGTAACAATGCTCGCTACAGTTGAAGAAATTTGAATGGAAAATGGATTGCTCCCCAACAACCGGTTGCTGTGGATGGAATCCCATATATATATATATATATATATATATATATGATTCGTTTTATATATACCCAGTAGTGTCGTTATAATGAATTGACTTAAAAATGTGAAAATGTAATAACAAGATGTTAAGGTCGAGTTCTAAACTACTAATGTTGTTCCACAATGCATAAAATTTCATAGATTAGTACTCATATGACTAAATATAATTCATTGAATAATTTACCCGCTGAAAATGCTAAATGACTATCATAATTAAAATTTACTTGAATAAACCTAAATATTACTCTTTTCGTCTCTTAATATAAGTCGTTTAAAAAAATATTTTTATCTTTTAATATAAGTCGTTTGAAAATTTTAAGTAAATATTAATTAATTAATTTTTAATATTTTTTAAATATTTATATTAAGGGAGGGAGTAGTTTATTTTGGAGAGTCAACGTTCAAAATTAAAACTTGAAAGAAACAGCACGTTTGTGGATAGCAAATCTTTGGTTTCGATTTATGTAATGGATGGATGGGATGTTTGCTGAGAAGACGTGAGACTTTTACAAAAAGGAAGAAGAAGAAAAAAAAAAAAGAAAAAAAAAAAGAAAAAAAAAAGAAAAGAGAAGCCTAAACATATCCATGCAAATTCAGCGAAAAGAAAGGTATATATATATACGGAGAGGATCTAAAACGGACCAAAAGAACGGATCAAGAATCGGACTAAGGTAAAAACACACGGGTTTCAAGGTCTGGGTCAGAAAAACACGCGAGTTGACCCTGAAATTCGCGTGTTTTTGCCTTGGTCCACTCTTATTCAGATTCTTTTCATTCGCTTTTAGATCATCCATATATATATATATATATATATATATATATATATATATATATATATATAGAACAAAGGATAAAATGATCTTTCCTTATCTTATTCATCCGTGCTCAGCTCTCTCTTTGGCGACGGTTTCGATCATATAACTGTTGCCTATACTTTTAACGATGATTTATATGTTGTCGTCATTTAAAAGTATAGACGACGATTGTATGACCTAAACCGTCGTTTTAAAGGATGAACAACACGGTGAATAAGATAAAGATGTATATCTTGATCCGGATCGGTAATGTATATATATATATATATATATATATATATATATATATATATATATATATATATGGGATAAATAATTAAATTTCCCATCGATCTTAATCTTATCTACTTCATCATTCCATTCCATGCATTTTTAAGCTTTTTTTTATTTTTATTTCCAAACAAACGTACATATTCTCTTTCCTAACTGGGGCCTCCTGCTAAATTTCACCTAATAATAGTAATACAAATACTACGGTTGTTGTCTAAAAACAAGAGAAAAGAATATCATTAATTTTTTTGATTAAATATTCTTTCTATTCCAAAATATTAAGTTTGACATTTTAAAGTTTTTAGGATATTTTTAAAAATGAACTGATGCAATTTAATTTATTTTATTTTTAAAGAAAAGAATCTTGTTATTGTTTATTAATAGTATTTTTATATAGCTATAGTATCTAAAATAAATTTATATTAATAATAAAATTATAAATATCTCAAAATTAATCATATATTTAAAAGAAGGAGAATAAATAAATCGGAATCTTTTTCTTTTTTGCTAATGCAAGGGTTAGTCTTAATTATAAACACTTGTACTAATGGTAGTTTACAACTTCATAAATATCTTACGATATTAGATCCACTCATGTATAATTATATATCGACACATTATTTTATCATTATACCCTTAATAAAATTAATTAGGTGAAAACATAGAAGTTAAAATTTATACTAACTGTTAACGCCAAGATCTTCTGTCACGTTCCAATTACGTAAGACGCCCTGATCCTGCACAGTAAACACGGTAAACACTACAAGCTTGACGACTGTTCCGTCGGGGGATAGCTCAGGCGTGAGAGTCAGTATACGTGTTCACAAGGTTAACAATGGAGGAATGTAATGTCTAGTGTCTAGAGAGAGATAATAATTCCCTGTTGTGTGTATGTGAGAATATAAATATGAAAGTGTATGAGAACGCCTCTTTGTGAAGACTTCTGCTAGGTTATACTCTTCGCTTGGATTATTGTGCCACCCACCACCATCCGACCTGACCACCGATCGATGGGTTCATTGACCGTGATATGGTGCATCCATCGCTTTTGGCCACTTTTTTTTCTCACGCCACCGACTATGATCCCATTCACATTAATGCATGGCAGGAGTTTTGGTCAACCGTCATGCTTTTTCATCATTGCAAGTCAAAGCAATAGATATTAAAATGTCTAATATGGAAATAATATGGTGTTGGGGCCGATGACTTTCAGCAGATTCAATAATAAAGGCCCAATAGATTAATTAAATGAGTAAGCCCAATTTACACTACCAAAAGAGAGAAATATCATGACCCAACATTGCCCCCCTAGTTTTTGTTGAATGAGAATGTTTAATAGAAAACTATAAATGAATCCATGATAATTTACTAAAGGTCCATAGTAAGAAATAATTGAAGTATACCCGATTCTTTATTCACGAGATGAAATGAGAGGAGAGCTGAGGCCCAAATCGAAAGGTCCCGTTTATTAAATATCCGGACCGGGCAGGACGCTTCCCATTCAAATTCTAAATCATTACTAACATTTAATGTGCCAAACCTTGAACATCGTGGTAATCGTAAAAGATAAAAGATAACTTTACCAAATTTGTGATTTTACCGCCCATTTGAAATTCGAGCGCCTTTTGAATTTTTCGCTCCTCCGAACTCTCTTTCTTCCTCTGCAAACCGTCAAAAATGGCTTTCCAAGACTCTGAACAAGGTTCACCCATACTGGTAACATCGATCACCGTCGTTCCACCAAACCCTAACCCTCGCGAAGGGACTTTGACCTTGAATCCCAAGGGGTCGAAAACCGACAAGAACCCCCTCCCAAAAACTCCCAAAACCCCCTCCGAATACTACAGGAGCACGGATCGCTTCTCGCATGCAAATACTCCCTCTATCGTGGATCGAGGTCGAGTTACTGAGAGGATTCGATCCGGTACCACATCAGGATACCCATGCGGTTGGGGTTCCCAGATCCGTGAAAAGATGTATCAACGACCATAGGGTTGACTACCGTCCCCGTGACCTTACTCGAGAAGGGGTTCGTTCCTCTCCGCACATTTTTATAGTGACTATATTGGGGTTCTTGGGCGTGGGGTTCACTTAATTGGTACCAAACTCTTATATTCATATTTTGGCCTTCGTAGCTTACGCCATGAGTCAAGGCGTTGAGCCTTCCTGGACTTCTTCTTCACCAGTATACAAGATAGTCCAATCTAGAGAGAAGGGGTTGAAGGCCCTTTGCAAACACTCCCCGAAGTCAGGAGAAAAGTTCGAGAGGTGTTCGCTGGTGAACACTCCTTCGAGCAATAGGGGATGGCACGAGAAGTGGTTCTACGTCAAAGGTCCCAAAGTTTCTTCTTTACCAAACTGGGCCACTGACGAGAAGATCTCTCACGACGGAGACATTTTCGATTGAGCGGGAAGTTGAAATGATGGAACTTTTCGATAATTTCCCTAAGGAGGAGTGGAAGTATGGACTCCTCTCGAAGCAGGCATGGTTATATGACCATGAATGTAAGTATCGATCTATTTTATGTATATAAATTTTTGAAAATGCTTTTATGAGGTGGAATCTAACATAGAACTATTCGTTTTATGCAGTATCTTTGATCAGACCGAGCTCCTTAGAAATAAAGGAGTTTGAAGATTTTTTGTCCGGAAAGTCTTCGGAAGTTGTTGAGAGTCTACCAATAGAGGCTACTCCCGAAGCCGAGCCAACCCCTGAAATACATACCGATGAAGCCCAAACAGAAGAACCAGAAGCTGATGAGGTTCACGTATTGGAAGAGACCCTTCGTCCTCGTCAGAAGAGGAGGGCCACTAGAAAACCCAGATCAACTCCTCTCCCTAGCCCTTCCGAAGCCACCCCAGAAATTGAGCCAACCGCAACATCAATTCCTCGAAGAGGAGGCTTACTCGATCATCCTGATCGAAGAAGTATCCTTCGAACCAAAAAACTGAAAACCAAGATAATGCCCCTGACCGCCGAAGAACTCAGGGTGCCACAGGCTTCGATCATCCCACCCTTCGTGCCGCTTGTAGAAATACAAATAGCCGAAGAAGGTAAGCGAGGATTTCAAACAGTTCAAATTTGTCCGGGAAGAGAAGCGTACACCGACGACCATCCAAGTTCTGCTTCGACCCCATCTCCCCAGGAGCCGATTCCCAACAAATCTCCTTCTCCCGAGACTATATATGCGGACCCTACTCCTCCTGAACAGCCAACCCCTTCTCCCGAAAGATCGAGACCTTCCCCAAACGACCTTGGTCCTTGGTCGGGTTATCATCTCGAGGCTATGGGGTCCCGACTCACGGGCCTAGATTCAATGCAAAATTCCCATTCAATCTTTTCGGAGCTTTCGTCCGGAACGCTGACGACCATCGGTTCAGTGACCATACGGATGGAAATCTGCTTGACGAGGGGATGAGCTATCTGGCTAAGGTAAATAACAGTTTCTTTATTTTCTATTTCTCTGTTCTTGTTTAGATATCTGAACACTGATTTGAACACTGTTGAACATAAGCAGGCCAATGCTGTCTTCGGACGTTTGCGTCTGAGGCACATAAATGGGGAGGTCGAGGAAGATTTCATGAGACAGGAGATCAACATGCTGAGATTGACCCTGGCTCGAGAAAGGGCTGATCGCGAAGACGCATTTCTTCATACCATCGACTACCTTCAAAAGAGACTTAGATCGGGCTAGGATGGACTTCAAGACGTCGACGACAGCTAAGGGCCACGAGGATAATGGGTTGCGTCCGGCCGGTCAACAAGTTTTAATCGATATGAGAACGCCTACCGTCAAGAAAACCTACTCTTGAAGGCAAAAAATGAGGAGTTTTCTTCAGCCAACCAAAGCTTGGCGATTCAACTTGGCGAGGCTCAGGCGAAGGCCCAGGACGAGGAGCGAAGACATAAGGCTAAGCGCCATAAACTTCGTCACAAAATAAAGGAGCTTGAGGGACGGGGTCCTCTTCTGATCGAAGAGCTGCGGAAGCAGATTCAAGCGGACTACAGGGACTCGGACGAACTTAATGCCGAAATCATGAAGGTCTATTCGGAGGGGTATGAAGATTGCCGAGAGCGAGGTAAAGAAAAGCTGTAAGACCCCAAATAATTAATAAATGAAATTTATTTTCCTCTATTTATTATAGTAAGGGTTGATTTGATTAATGTGGTTAGTTATGGGTAAAATGCGCAAATATTTTAAATAAGCAGGTGGTTATAAAATATTCATTTTTGTCGGGGAATAATCGTTTGGTCGGAGAATATTCTTACTGTCGGGAAATATTCGTACGACGGCGCAGCCATGTGTGGGCCCCATAACGGAAAGCGATTGGATGAAGAAAATGACAAATATAAGTTGTTTAAAATAACACAGCGTAGTTATTCACAATTAATCTTGTTAAAATACTCGATGGTTAAAACACAATAAGACACTCAGTATTGCACCAATTATTGATTCTTACGTAAGAAGGCACTACTCAATAATGGTTCTGATAATTCTCGCTCAATATTTTATTTAATTGATTCAATAATTCTTTGTGTTGATATTTTATATTACCGTTGTTTCAATAATTGTCACTACATGTGTATTTTCATTATCGAAGAAATAATTCATATTATCTGAATAATATTATTGGATAACATTATTGGCGATGTCTAGAAAGTTATCATCAAGGAGAGGTTTGGTCACCTAATTGCGCTGCCAAGTGAGTGAGAAATTCTTATTGGAAAGCCCCTTTCCGAGAAGCGCACGTTGTCAATATTGTGATTACGTAATATTATTTGTGAATAATTAATTATTGATTCATATGATGAGGAAAATATTGATTTTATGTGGATATAGATGGAGAAAATTTTTAATGTGACAATTGTTAAAAATTAAAATTTTATCTTTTCTCGATAAAATAATTCATTTAAATATATTATTATATTTTAATAATATAATAATGATGATATTTTTACGATAAATGTGGGATATATGAGTATATGTGGAGGAGTATTTTGTTACCAAAATATTTAAAGCATATTTTATGTGTCGGTGGACCCCATTTCTTGGTTGAAATTTGATTATAAATCAGTAAAATCGTCTGCATTTGTGGATTTCGGTCAATTTTTATTTGGAATTTGGAAAAACTTTCTTACGCAAAGTTGTAGAGAATTGGATTTTCTATAAAAACTAAGTAGATTTGAATTTTTTCCGATAAAAGGGCTATTTATTATGAAATATTGAAGTTCCGAAGCTCCGAAATAATTGATTTTTGGAAGTTTAAAATAATTTAAATTAGAAAAATGTTTTTGATATGTTTGGTGGGCTTGGTTGGTTGTTGAAATGAGCTGATTTCAGTTTATAAGAGTGTTCGTAAGAAAAATTATATATATATTAATATTATAATAAATTTTCTACTTTGGTGTTCTAAGCATTTTCCTATAAATAGGGTGCTTGGGTTAGAATTGAAAATCACAATTAAACTGAAGTTTTCTCTCTATATTATCGAAGCGTATTCTTGTGAGTATTTTGAGTATACTTTGAGTAATCGCTTTATCTTTATATTGCAAGTTCAAGTCATAGGTTATATCCGGTGTTTCAACTGTAAATCTTGTCTTTTGTGAAGTAAGGGATATTATTTTTTAGTAATGATATTATTTCTTCAATATCATTATCTTTGAAATATTGATCTGAAGTTTTATCAAATTTGGAACATTTGGTGTCTGAGTTCTTATTCACGTATCGACCACTATTCACGATATCTGACATTATTCACGAATCTAAAGACTATTCATCGAAAAATAAAAAATTTCCTTTTTCGTCCAAAATATCTATTCCGGATACTAGCTTTGATTGTATCCATATTTTGATCATTCTTGAATTTTACACCACTATGATTATTTTTGAGGTATTTTGGACATGGATAAAACAAAGTACGAATCCTTAATCCTTAATCTTTGTCATTTTGTTTCTTTGGATTCGTTTTTTTAAAAATATTTTCATCATCCTCGGTCTTAAATGATGATATTATTGAATATCTTTGGCTGTAGTGCAAAGATGAATGATTTCGATGAATATCTTTGGCCTGTAGTGCAAAAGATGAAGCAGTGTTTAGATGAACATGATTAATGATGAATATCTTTGGCACGTAGTGCAAAGATAAATATTTGATTTCGAGATATATATTGATTGATGTTACAGGATAAAAGATAGAGCGATGAACATTTAAATTCATACATAGAAGATAGTAGTTTGCATTCTCTACTTAACTCTTCTAATGAATTATTATTTCCGCTGCGAATATTGATTTAAAACTTGTTGTCTATTGTATTCTATTAGATTTTTTTACCTGTTGAAGACTAATGATAATTTGTTGTATATTATCTTAGTCATAATATTCTTTATTGGGATAGTTGAGCTCACCCTTTTCCTTTTTGTTCCATTTTTCTTCTCAGGAGGCGAGAATATAGCGAGTACGGGTCGGGGTATGGAATGAAGGTTCTAGAGAGAGTTGTTTAGTAGTCCTCACCATTTTTGTAAAATAATGTATCAATAAATATGATGAGGATTTATTTGAGTATAGATATTGTCTAGAAGATAATATTTGTAATCAAACTCACAGTTTTACTGTTGTAATAATAAAGTTATAGTTGTTTCTGTACCATGTATTCACAACTCAAAATGGGTGATGTATACCTATTTTGGGGGCGTCACAAAAGCTATCTGCCGCTCAGCTGGATCCGGCCCTTCTTAACTCCGAGGACGAAGGTGGTGCCTGAATGTCCCTCCTGCTTTTGTTTTAACTATGTAAAAATTTAACTATTTAAACTGTTTATGTTTTTTGGAATTGTTTTTGAGACTTCATGCATGGATTTTGACATTGTGTCTATATTGGCGTAGTTAGTCTATGAACGAATTAAATGAATGAATGTTCTATTTTATTGATGAATTTTAAATTTTGATTGATTGTGCACTCTGCTTTGGTTGTTTCTCAATAATTTAAGATCAATGAACCGAACCCAAATAGTGAATCACCTAAGGCATATAATGATTAATTTATGAAATGAAATGAATTGAATTTTATGGATGTAATTTAACTTAATGAATTGAATGGATTTGAACTCAATACTTAAATAAAATAAAGTAATATATACCTCCTCGGTTCAAGTGTGAGATCGGTCATGTGTGAGGAAATTGGTGATCCTCCTTGCACCATTGTGATCTTAGGACTAACAGATTAGGATCAATAGTGACCATTGACTTACCACCCTTGGTAAAATCAATATAGGATCATAAGGACCTTTGTCTACCACTCGGGGGTAGTGTAACAATAAATGGGCCGCCATCGAATGGCCAAATGAGTCCTACCATACCTCCTTACACCATTGTGACCTTAGGACAAATAGGACCAGGATCAATAGTGACCATTGACTTACCACCTTTGGTAAAATCAATATAGGATCATAAGGACCTTTGTCCACCACTCGGGTGGTAGAACAACAAATGGGTCGCCATCGAATGGCCAAATGAGTCCTACCATACCTCCTTACACCATTGTGACCTTAGGACAAATAGGACCAGGATCAATAGTGAAAAAGTGACTTTTTATTGATAATGGACAATCACATCTGAGACTTAGATAAATTGACTTGATCTCTATTGAAAGTATTTCCGAAGCCTGCCAGCATGCCAAGTGTTCTTGATCTCAGAACCATCTAATGCTTTTAACCGATAAGTGCCCGAGTTTGATACTTCGATCACTTCATACGGCCCTTCCCAGTTTGGCATTAACTTTCCCGTGTTTTGAGGTGTAGAAGCTTGATTTCTCCGAGACGAAGTCTCCTACTTGAATCTGCAAGTTTGACTCCTTTGTTGTAATGTTTAGCTACTCTTCGTTGATAAGCAGCCAATTTGAGTAAAGCCACTTCTCTGACTTCTTCTAGTAGATCCAAATTGGCCTTGATCCTTCGTCATTATAGATCTCTTTGAATTGGTCGACCAAGACTTGGAGATCCAATTTCGACGGGACCAAGGCATCGATCAGAGGCCCGGTAGAAAAGGTGAATCCCCTATGGTTGTCCTCGGCGTAGTCCTAGAGTAAGCCACAAAGACGCTAAGCGACTCTTCCGCCATCTTCCTTTAGCTTCATCCATCAAGGCTGATCCTGATCAAGATGTCATTCCGTTGGTCACCTCAACTTGCTCATTTGACTATGGGTGAGCCAACCGAAGTCTTCTTATGCTGAATCCCCAGCTCCTTTAAAAATCCTTCAAATTTGGATCCTACGAACTGACGTCCGTTGTCCGATATCACCACTCTTGGAATTCCGAAGCGAAACACTACGGACTCTTTTATGAATTTCAAACACTCTTGTTCCGTTATTAATCGAAGTGGCTTCGCTTTCTACCCATTTGGTCACGTAATCAATAAAGAACATGACTATTTAAGTGACCGACCTTTAGCTTTAGGCAACGGACCAATATATCTACCCCCAGATAAATGAAGGGTATAGGAGATAAAATTGAATATAGCTCTTCCGGTGGCTGATGTGGGGTCGGACTGTTGAGCTGGCATTTTTCACATCTCTTGACATACTCTGTAGCTTCCTTGAAAATTGTAGGCCAATAGTAACCTTGCCGAAGTACTTTATAAGCCAAAGACTTGGCAGCCATATGATCCCCGCAAATACCCTCATGAACTTCCCGAAGAGCATACGTCGCCTCGGATGGGACCAGGCACTTCAGCAATGGTGAGGAAAAGGCCAATCGATAAAGATCCCCATCAATAAGAACAAAATTGGCACTCTTGTACTTGATCTTCTTTGCCAACATCTGATCCGAAGGAAGAATGCCCTCTGCCAAATATTCGATATAGGGAGTCATCCAGCAGTTAGATCGCTCGATACACATCACCGCTTCATGTTGAACACTCGGCTGCTGCAAAACTTCCAAGTAAACCGATCCATTGAAAACATCTGCATCCTTAGTGGGCTACCGAGCAAGTGCATCGGCAATGGAATTGTGCCACGCCTATGCCCCAAACTCGTGACTGAAGCAAAATACTGAAGTCGGTCTTTTAATTCCGCCAGATACTTGATCATCCGGGTCCCACGAGCTTCATAATCTCCCGACAGCTGTTTGACGACCAACTGAGAGTCACTGTAGATGATCAACTTCTGGACTTCTAGGCTCTTTGCCAATCGAACACCTGCTAACACTGCTTCGTACTCGGCTTCGTTGTTCATCGCTTTAAACCCGAATCTGATGGCCTGCTGAACTTTGAACCCCTCTGGACTCGTCAAGATAATTCCTGCCCCACTAACAGTCACTGTAGAGGATCCATCTGCATACAGCGTCCAAGCATTCTGACCCTGCTGAAGAACCGCAACTGCTCGATCGGACGATTCAGCCTCTGGCAACTCGGCATCTGCTTCGGTAAACGAACATTCCACCATGAAATCGGCCAAGGCTTGACCCTTGATAGCCGTTCGGGGATGGTATTCAATGAAGAATTGGGACAACTCCATAGTCCATGCCGCTTTAGTCTCCACGAAACCTCCGGTTTGCCCATCACCTTCTTCAATGGTCGATCCGTGTATTTATTAGAATGACTTTGAAAATATTGCCAAGCTTTCTACTAGCAATTATTAAAGCAAAGGCAAATTTCTCAATATTCGAATTACTGGTTTGAAGATCTCGTAGAACGTGGGTGACATAATAGATCGAATCGCTTCCCATCGACCTCCAGAACCAAAGATCGCTCCAATCGCCATCGAACTTGCTGCAGAGATATAAATATAAGGTCTCTACTGGGGCGGGCTTCACCAATAAAGGAGCAGAAGACAGATATGTCTTTATGCCTTGGAAGGCGTCTTCACACTCCGAAGTCCACTGGTACGTCTTTGCATTCTTCTGGCCCTTTAATGTGTCAAAGAAAGGAAGGCATCTCTCCGCAGATTTGGCGATGAACCTCCTTAAAGCTGCAATCCTACCAGTCAGACGTTGGACGTCTTTGAACGACTGAGGAGTCTTCATATCAAGAATGACCTGGATCTTATCCGAGTTGGCCTCGATGCCTCTCCGACTGACTAGATATCCCAAAAACTTTCCTGCACCGAGACCAAAAGTACATTTGGCCGGGTTGAGTCTCAGTTGACGATGACAGACGATACCCGAAAGCATTCCTCCGGATCGTCTAAATGCTTCGAACTCGCATGCTCTTCACGATCATATCGTCTACATATACCTCTATGTTCCTTCCTAGCTGCCTGTCGAAGATGAAGTTCATCATTCTCTGGTAGGTGGCTCCCGCGTTTATAAGGCCAAAAGTCATCTTCTTGTATGCGTACACCGAACGGTGTGTAATGAACGTCGTCTTTGGAATGTCCTCCTTGCATGGATATTTGATGATAACTGAAAAAGCATCCATAAAGCTTAGTAATGCATACCCGAAGTGGCATCGATGGAGTCGATCGATGGGACAAAGGATAAAGTCCTTCTGACAAGCTTTATTGATATCGGTTGTAGTTGATGCAAACCCGCCATTTTCCATTCTCGCTTCGCACCAACACCACATTCGCCACCCACTCGGGATAATCAATTTCATAGATGAAGTGGCAGCCTAATGACTTTGCAATTTCCTCATCAATGATCTTACACGCTTTCGGCGCAAAGATCCGCTTTTTCGCCTCATTGGATTCTTCGAGGGATCTACATCCGCATCAGGCTCACCTATCTTCCCGGCTTAACTCTGTGCATGTCCTGTGGTTCCCATGCAAAGATGTCCGCATAGCAGCGAAGGAGTTCCACAAGGTTTGTCCGGAGAGGCTCTGGTAGACCCGAACCGATCTTCACTGTCTTGTCTGGTTTTTCGAGGATCAACTCGATCTCCTCTGTCTCACCTGCAGGAATTACCAACGGTTCCGAGCTGCTCTCGGTGAAGGGCTCGATCTCAATTGCCATTGTTTGTTTTTGTTTGCTGACTCCCACTCCGAAGGAAATAACTGCGTTCCGATAACATCTTCGGGCCAGATCCAAATCCCCCGCTACCTCTCCTACTCCATGCGCCGTGGGGAACTTGATCTTGAAATGGGGGATGGAGGTCACAGCTTGGAGAGCAGTCAAGGTAGGTCTCCCCAGTATAGCATTATAAGCCGAGTCCACATGCACAACATAGAATTTACACATTATTTCTACCTGCCGACGAGCTGTGCCGAAGATAACTGGGAGTTCAATAGTGCCTGCAACTTTGACTGGATCATTGCTGAAGCCGTATAAAGGAGCCTCCTGCCCGACCTCCATTTTTTGCCCACCAAGATGCATCATCTGATAAGCATGGGCATATAGAATATCCACCGAAGACCCGTTGTCTATCATCATGTGTTTCACATCCACCGAGCCCACTTGTGCTGTGATCACCAATGCCTCTTCATGTGGCTCGATGGGCTCCAAAGGATAATCTGCATCGGTGAAAGAAATAACAGTCCCTGGAAAAGGTCTGTCGGCCTTCGGGGGAGCACCCGCCACGGACATGACCGAATCCAGATATCCTCTCTTCTTCTTCCTTACCAACTTCCCTGCCGTCCCGCCGGTTATTACATCAACAACGTGCCTTGGCGGTGGTATTGGAATACTTTGGGCCGGTAGGACCGTTTGAACGGTCTGAACAATATGATCAGCATTTTGCTGACCTTGTTGGTCCCTCCCGGCCACGTACTGAACCAGCAAACCATTTTGAATCTTCCTCTCTACGAAATCTTTTAAATTGCAACATTCATTAGTATCGTGACCAGCGGCTTGATTGTAGCCACAATATTTTTGGGTATTGCCCTGCCCTGGCTTGATGTGGTCACGAGGCGGCTCATAGAATGGATGGTTCCTAATTTGGTCCAAAATCACCGACCTATCCGTGTTCATCTTGGTGTAAACCTTATTCACCTTCGAGGCGGACGCAGGTGGACGACTACTCCCCTATCACCATGAGTTATTGAACTTCTTCGAATTGCCCTCTGGCCGATCATTATATCATCCCCCTTTCTCTGATCGCCATCTGCCTTAGGAGCATCTGCATCCTTTAACTGGTCCGAAGAAGAACGTTTCAGGCTATTCATAGCCTCCTCTACAACAATATATCCTTCTGCTTTGTCAAAAGCTTCTGTCAGGCTCTTCGGATGGTGGAACATCAACTTCTTCACCAACTTCTCGGACTTTACCAGATCTAGCCCATTTTAAAACAAACCTACGGCCTGGAGATCATTGAGGTCGAACACCTGACCAACTGCTTCTCTGAACCTCTTCACATATTGACCCAAGGACTCGTTGGTGAACTTCCAAACCTGTGCTAATGAACCAGTGGGCTTCCCTCTCCTTCGGTTGCTCCCAAAGCGGGCATGGAACTTATCACAAAGCTCGGTCCAAGAGGAAATTGAATCTGATGGCAAAGTCCCCATCCACTGCCTCACATCTTTCCTCAATGTCGTAACAAATGTGTGGCACTTGGCAGCATCAGTGAAATCATAATAATCCATGAGCCGGTCGAACGCCTAGCTATGGTCGTAAGGGTCCCCGGACCCATCGTAACTCTCCATACGAGGCAACTTTTTGGTGATATCTGCCTTTTCCTTGAGAATATCCGAGGAAAAAGGGGATGCCTTCTTTTCCGGAGTGTCCTTCACCTATTGAACCTCAGCCAACTGCTTTCGGAGCTCTTTCAACTCCTTCACTAAAAAATCAACACCTTCGGGCTGCGAGGAGACCTCTTTCTCCCGAATGACATTCCGCCTCCGAGTGGATCGGGATTCTCCTCCGCCGATCCCATTGCCCTTGTGGGGCTTCTGGATCTACTCCGACGTACAATTTTGTCCTCATGATGAGAATAGTCACGCTGATGCTCTCTTCTTCTGGTTTCTGGCATGATCTCCCTCGACCTGCTCCTTCGCCTGTCGTCATCTCGATGCTGAGAACCAACGACCACCAGTGTCTTCTTCAAGGCCACGAGAGTTCTGCTCCTCGATCTCCTTCTACCGTGAGAACGATCCCTATACACATGTATGGAATGTTCCGGCTCTTTCCCCTCTCGCCGTGGCATCTCCTTATGCTTACTCCGTCTTTCGGACTGAACATGGCTAGATGCTTCGTCCCTTAACTCCGCCACCCGAAGCATCTGCTCGGCTATATCTTCCTCCGCTTAATGTAACCTCCAAGGCTTTATCCGCTTGCGTTACGCCATCTTTGCCAACTTGGCGTACTCATCCCTCCCGACCACTTCGGACGATGAGTCCTAGTTCGGTGAGCCCTCGCCGCGCCCTCGACCACGCATCATGCCATTTATCAAAGATCAAGACCAACCTCCGTCTGCTCCCACCGTGGATCTTCTAAGGAGATCACCCGAATTATGCTTAGAGGCCGTGCTCTCGTGAGCACTTTTTGAAGGACCTGGACTATCCTTTATCAAATACGAGGCAAATGATTGAGCTTACGTACCATCGCCTTCGCCCTTGGGCGCATCACTGCCTCTACTCCTCACCATCTTCCAAAGTAGATTAAATGGATGTGATTGAAAATTTCAATGACACTAGAACTCAGCCCTCCTTCTAGCGCTAATGTTAACGCCAAGATCTTCACCAACGTCCCAATCATGTAAAACGCCCTGATCCTGCACAGTAAACACGATAAACACCACAAGCTTGACGGCTTCGACCGTCGGGGGATAGCTCAGGCGTGAGAGTCAGTATACGTGTTCACAAGGTTAACAATGGAGGATGTAATGTCTAGTGTATTGAGAGCGATCATAATTTCCTCGGGCCAGTGTGTATGTATATGAATATGAACGCATTCTTTTGTGAAGACTTGGTTGATAGGTTATACTCTCTTGTCCGGTTTACCGTGCCACCCACTACTAACTGACACAACCCCCATGATCTGATAGGCTCTGCCGACTGCATGCAGTCTACCCACTACCTTTGGTCACTGTTTATGCCGCCGGCCAGCTATAGTCCCATCCACATTAATGCATGGCAGGTGTTTTAGTCAACTGTCATGTTTTTTCATCATTACAAGTCAAAAGTAATAGATATAAAAAGATCCAATGGGTTAGTCCAATGAACCGACCCGGTATCATAGGGTTAAATAGAAGTAATATGGTGACTAGGCCCAGTGACTTTCAAGGTTCAATAATGAAGGCCCAATAGATTAATTAAATAAGTAAGCCCAATTTACTCGGTTCAAAGAGGGGAAATATCATGATCCAACATGTAAGATTAAGAGAACTGATATGTTCACATGTATTTTTGATATTTTTATATGATCTATCTTCACATAAGAAAAAAATATGTAAAAATATTAAAAACACAAGTAAAATAATGATGTCCAATGTTATTAATGATCTTTGTAAATCTAGAGGTGATAGTTTTGAAAATTCGTGTATATGCAATATCTAATCGTAATGTGAGATTAAAAAGATAAATATACCAACTGTAAAATCAGATTTAGTAACTGATTTTGTTTTCAATATTTTATTTTTAATCTCACCTTTTTAAAGTGGTCTAGGATTGATCCCATCTAATAAAAAAAGCAGTCACACCATCACAAGTAGAAAACATTGTTTATTTATTATTTTTACTTCTGAAAAAACTTATTTTGGCAACAAAAAGTGTAAATGCCAAAAAATTGTTTTTTTTATTAAATTTTACAACACATGTAATCATTATAATTTTAATAAGATCCAAAATTAAATACCTTACTATTTATATAAAACATAGTAAAAGTAATATTTAAATATTTTAATCAAACAATGTCACTTGATTTAGTAAAAATAAAAACATATATATAAAAATAAAAATAAAAGCAAAAGTATAAAAACAGAAACAGTTACTAAATCAAATTAACCTAAGTCTTTAAATTAGTATATTATTATGTGAAGCTACTCATACAAGTGTTCGGAGAGTGGTTAGTATGAAGTTCATTTTTTGGTAAGTTGATTAATTAGTCAATAGAGTGATGACACGCATACGAAACTTTATATGTGTCAACATTCTATTGACTAATTGATCAACTTACCAAAAAATAAACTTTATGCTAATCGGATCCAAATATACGTTTACTCGAGCATGATTGAGATATTGTGTGATCATAGCATGTCTCAGCACTAATAATTGCTCATAATAATTTATTTGGTCGAAAACTCTATGGTTACGAGATTATAATTATAATGTAAAAATTATTAAGATAATTTATAATTTTGAGATTAATAGTTATAAGTCTAAATTTAAAAATAAATAAAATATTTTGAATTAATAGTCCTATCTCAAATATAATCCTTACAAACAAACATAGCCTAGTAACAATAGATATATAAGAATTTTGACATGCATTGTTCGGATTGAAGTAATGAAATGGAAGACGAATTGAATAATTTTAAGATATTTTAAGTATATATTTTGTTATTGGTGGTGGTGGTGGTGGTACGTGTTGTCATATAATAATAAAATTATCACATATATACATTTCATTGGGATGTATTTTATTCCATTTTCTCCACATGCAATAAAAAAATAAAGAAACATTGAAATGATTTATTCTCTAAAATAATAATCAAATATATTTATTTTATTTTATTTTTATTATATTTCTCAAAAGTAATGCTATATAGACACAAACTATTTTATAAGCTGGCGATGTGACATACTCCACTCAAAGATATTAATCAACAAATTGTTTAAATGTAGTCTTCGTAATTCCCCATACAATATGCTGAAATAGAGTATGTCACATCAATAATTTATAAAATATTTATAAAATAATTTATATCTCTAACATTATTTATTTCGTCAGTCCAAACGTAGCACTAAAATGAGAATAAAGGGGTTAATCCTACCTAGATGAAGTAAACAATTAATTGACAGATCTTATGGTATATAAAAAATCCCCAGTCACCCCTCCTCCTCCTCCTCCCGGAATTATGGTCAAATGAGAGCCTGCCTTGTCCATTTCAGTGATGAAAATTTGTTGCTATCTAAAAATACTTCCCTTTTTCAAAAGGCAGTCAAATATAGCTCTAAGATTGTCCCAAAAAAACTTATTTAATAGTATTTACCAGTGAAGTGAAAAAGTCTAAAATTATTTTTAAAAGAAAATACTAAAAAAGTACATTATAATGAAATTTGTTAATTTTTTTAGTTCATACTTGAACACAGATTTGAAAGCACGTATCGAAGCCGCTTGCATTAGTGATTGAAGTGAAAATTTGAGTCCAGTCATAAACCCAGAGGTCTTGTGTTGTGTTGACCGCATGCGTAAGCTTGTTATTAAAAACTTTGTTCGGGGAGAGGACATAGTCTGGTTGCAAATATTTAAACCTAAAAGTCTTTATTATTTTAAACTCTTTGATGTTTTTTAAATGTCCTAATTTATTAAAATAATTTAATTATTTAAATTTAGGAGAGGGATAACTTATTATTTTCATGCACTGCTCCCTTAATTTTGGACCTATATCTTTGTCTTTCTTAATAATGTAAATTTACCAAATATTCTGTAATATAAGTTTTAAATAGTACACCGCCAAATGAATATTAAGAGACCATATGAATCTTTAGCTTGTGGATTTGTTGTGAAAATTAACGACCGTAATCAAACATCCACCAGCTATATATATATATATATATATATATGTATATATATATATATATATATCTGAAAAAGGATCTTTTAAGCTCACCTTTATTGAATTTTCACTCAGCTCACCCTTTTTTTTTAAACAACTAATAAAAAATATATAATAATTTTTGGAATTGAATTTTTTTTTAAAAAAAGTGTTTTGAGTGTGATTTGGGTACATATAACAAAACATATTTTTTTTAAAAAAACTTTCAATTCCAAAAATTATTATACAATTTTTATTAGTTATGTTTTTTTTTATTAAAAAAAAAAAAAAGGGTGAGTTTCGAAGTAATTTCAATAAGTGAAAAATTTTAAGAAATGGACTATATATATATATATATATATATATATATGACCCTGATTGAAAATAAATAAAACAAGAAACACCAAAATTAGAGAGAGATCGAGAATCAACAAATGTTTTGTACAAAAATTGTGAAGTAAGAAGTTTATTTATCTTTCCTTATTTTTTAACACTAAAATGCTGTACATGCATGATTCATCTGCCCACCACTTCCAGAACCAACATAACTTTAATTACTGATTGTGTCATTAATTTAATTTACAAGATTAATTGGGCATGTGAAATTAATGACATGATAATCTTCAACTAAATTGGATCAAAACATAATATTAATATAAGTCATTTTAGTGTTGTGCACGAGTATTAAGAAAATGATTGTATAGCATTAAATATAATTTTAATTGTCTATATTGTCCTTGTATTAAAAAAAAAGAATATTATTTATTGAACAAAAAATAATGAGAGAACCAAAGTTATATTTATTACTAAATAATTAATACTTACTTGAAATTCTCAAACGACTTAATTAAGGGACAAAAATATTTTTCTAAAATAACTTATATTAAGAGACTGATAACATAACTCGTAAGAATTGAGAGGTGTTGGTATCCTCTCAAAATGAAGAAGAATGAAACAATACAAAGTCTTTTAGGTCCACAATCGTACATGCTATTAATTGATCATACCATTATGCATTTGGATTTTCTGATGATGAATAGGCCGCCTAATCAGTCATGAACGAATACACCAGCTACGCCTGGCTATATTACCAATCAATAAACATAAAATTCTCCTTTATGAAGTTAATTTTGATCGATTGACCAATACAGTGTCGATATACAGATCGAGAGATGATCTCTCTCCCTGCGTATCAGCACTGTATTGGTCAATTAATCAATTTACTATGAAGTTAACTTCATAGTAATCGAATTCGTTATAGTTATATACTACTCTCTCCGTTCCTAAAAGATTGTCGTTTAAGGTTTTGACACATGGAGTAAGAAAGTGTCTTTTACCAAGTAAAATTTGTTTGAAATTCTATCACTACCCCTTTATGGGAAATTGAAAACTATTAATACAAGAGAGAAAATTTCTTGGGACAATGAGAGAAGGTAGGGGTAATATAGGAAAGTAAATAATTTATTCTCCTCGAAAGTTGTAAACGACAAACTTTTTAGAACAAATTTTTTCTCCTAAAACGATAATTTTTTAAGAACAGAGAGAGTAATTAATTGTTGTGCATGATAAATAATATTACAGTACTATAACTAATCACTAATTTATCTAGATTCATAAACTAGACAGTTTATTTCTAGCCAGTAGTTTTGGCTTATCCTTCTATAATTCACTTGCCCTTCCTCCTAACTAAATCATCCTTTTATAGTGAGAATGCTAAAGAATCGTTAGTATGAAATTAATTTTAATCACTTAATCAATACAATGTCAATACACATACGTAAAGTAATCTCTTTCCTGCATCTTCCCAAAATAGAATTGTCTGACATATGGCATGTACCATATCCCTGTCTAGTGTCTAGTACTGTTGTCAGGAAAGGATAAATTATAAATTCCCCCAAATTAAAATTGTCTACATCCTACCTAAATTAGATTACTACAGTATTGGATACTGAGGAAACACCTAGACAGCATCCATCTCCATTAACTCATATATACTCACACCCGGTGGCGGAACCACAAGATTTTTATAGGGGATCAAAATACATCAATAAAATTTTTTTATTTATTAACGCTTAAAATGCTTCTTTCGGTTGTATAATTAAAAGGAGACAACTGTATCATGCGAGTCTGTATAGTTTAAAAACGTCTCAAAATTTACTCGTTTTCAATTGTTGAAAAAATATAATAATTCAATGTGTTTGTAAAAATTATAGGAATATAAAAATGAGCATATTTGATTGAATCTCTTCACAAAGATTTCTTGATTACATATTAACTAAAGGTTAATTTGAAGTTTTTCTGGAGAAGAATGCATTTAAAAATTGAGATGCTTATTATATCATCCATTAATTAAATTAAAGGCTACTTTGGAGTTTCTAATGCATCAAATAAGAAAGAAATTGTGTTTTCATGCGACTTTTAATTGATTTTGACTATTGAGAGCAAGTGCCTCAGAATTTTTAAAATTAAAAAAATTATATTAATTTAGAGTTTAAAATTATCTTAATTTGATTTTAAAAAGTTCATAATAATTTTATATTGAACAAAACAAAATCGCCTCTTTATGTTTTTTATTTGCAAACATTTTGTCATTATTTAGACATTTCAAATTTACGTTTCTCACTCACATACATTGAGATGCAGGACCTATAAAAAAAAATTACAGAAAAGATATAAAATATATGTAAATATAATTTTTGTTGTAAATATTACTACATTAATATAAATATAGAGTGATCGTTCCATCCACTATATCTTCCACCCAATTTTCTTTAATATCTTGTACACATTTAATAACAAAAATAATATTTTTAATAACATGATAATATTTATCCTAAATAATTAAACCGTTATCAAAAATAATATTCGAACAAAATGTATAACATATATAATCAAGAAGAAGAGGTAGGCCTTAGGCGGCTGATTAGATGTTTTTACCTATATGGCTATATGATAGTATATCCCTATAAATAAAAATATAAACATGTATCCACCGAACAGCAGAAAGCAGACGAAGGCAAAGGGAAGCAACCTGGTTTGAACTTTGGTTAACATAATATTAATTTTGTTCAATTGATCAATATAATATCGACATGCAGGTCAGAAGATGATCTCCATATTTAATTGACTAATTTATCATAAAGTTAGTTTCATGATAATTGAGTCCATTTTATAATAATAGGGATCAAAATATAAATAAATAAAATTATAAAACACTGATGTCTAATTTTCATATCCGTATATAATTTTTTATTTTTTGCTACAGTATTCCATAAAGTTATGCCTGGAGAATCTCGCACAAATCTTTCACAGCGTAGAGAGAAACAAAATTAAAGATACACATTCACATGCTCCGTCCCTTCCTTCCCTGTATACTATTTGAATTAAAGTTTCGTAACCATCTGCGTATGTATACACACAACACAAGCGATATAAAATTTTGGGAAGTGGTTAGGATGAAGTTTTTTTTTTTAGGTAAGTTGGTTAATTGATTAATAGAGTGTTAACACGCATGCGAGATTCTATGTGTGTCAGTATTTTATTAGTCAATTGATTAACTTACCCAAAAATAAACTTCATGCTAATCGGATTCAAAATTTTGATATGTTATTAATAAAATATTTATAACGATTAAAATTACTCTTATTTTGATAATGCGGTGCAATTTTAAAATTGTTGGCACTTTGTTGGTGTATAAAAAATAAAGTTTTCCAATAATATATAGTATTAAACATAATAATAGGGAATTATTAAGTTGAAAATAGTTTTCCAATAAAGAGGTTGTTACAAGTTTAAATGAATACTTATTAATTTGAACACTAGTTATGGAATCGGTTATCGTGAATTTAACTTCAAAATAAGTTGATCAATTAATAAATACGGTACTAAAAAATAAATAATCTCTTTACGCGCATATCAACAATATATTAATCAATTAATCACTTTTCGGTATATTATTAAAAAAAACATGACACTAAAGTAGTAGAAGTATTGTTTTTGCCACTTGTCAAATGCAATCTTGAATAAATAAATAGTATAGATACATCAATTATTCACCCCCTTAATTATAAAAACAAACCCCACCAGCTTCTCACTCATATATATACACCATCATTCTATATCAATCATATCATCATTTTATTTTTATCAGACTATGAACATGGCCACCAATGTTAAAGTGAAAGAAATCGGTTTTATCACCCCTTCAGAACCAACTCCGACTCATACTCTTCAGCTTTCCGCTTTAGATTCTCAGCTTTTTCTCCGGTTCACCATTGAGTACTTGTTAATCTACCGGTCTCGCCACGGTCTGGACAAATCTACGATCACTGCTCGTGTCAAGGGAGCATTGGGTCGAGTCCTGGTCCCTTATTATCCATTGGCAGGTCGAGTGAGAACTCGGTCTGATGGCTCTGGGCTCGAGGTGATTTGTCGAGCCCAGGGTGTAGTTTTTATTGAAGCTGTCTCCGATCACAAAGTGCCCGAATTTGAGAGGGCACCGCGTTACGTCACCCAAAGGCGAAAGTTCTTATCGTTACAAGTGGAGGACGTGCTCAAGGGGGCACCACCGCTGGTGGTGGTGCAGCTGACGTGGCTGGCGGATGGTGCTGCGGCGCTTGGGGTTGGGTTTAGTCATTGTATATGCGACGGGGTTGGAAGTGCTGAGTTTCTGAACTCGTTTGCTGAGTTAGCTAGACTCGGCGATTTCAAGTCTAAACCAGTGTGGGACAGGCATCTTCTTGATCCGTCACCGTTACATGAAACATGTGCCAACTCAGTGACCCATCACGAGTTCGACCGAGTTCCAGATCTTTGTGATTTTGACTCGCACTTTTTACCCGAACGACTCACTCCCACATCTGTCACATTCGGTAACAAGTCTCTAAATGAGCTAAAGAAACTAGCTAAATCAACGTGTCGACTCGGTGAGTCAAAGTACACGTCATTTGAAGTTCTCTCAGCTCATGTATGGAGAGCCTGGGCTAAAGCATTAAACTTGCCACCCAACCAAATTCTGAAACTTTTATTCAGCATCGACATTCGCAACCGAGTCAATCCGAGTCTACCCAGTGGGTTTTATGGCAATGGGATCGTGCTCGGCTGCGCACAAACGAGCCTTAAAGATTTAACAGAGAAGGATTTAGGGTACGCAACTGAGTTGGTGAGACAAGCAAAAGAACGAGTTGGAACCGAGTACGTGAGGGAGGTAGTGGAATTAGTGAGTCAGACTCAGGCGAGTCCCGGCTCTGTGGGTGTACTGATTTTGTCGCAGTGGTCAAGACTTGGGCTGGACAGAATTGACTTTGGGATGAGTCAGCCAGTCCACGTGGGACCCATTTGCAGCGACCGGTACTGCCTGCTGCTGCCAGTCCACGATCAGGCGGATGCAGTGAAGGTGATGCTGGCGGTCCCCACATATGGCGTTGATAAATACACAAGTCTACTCAGGAGCACCAACTCCTGAAGAGCATCTGATCTGATCCCTAATTAACACGTTGACTTTGTAAGATACCCGTTGAGAATTTAATTCTTTAATTAATGTTTTTTTTTTAATTTTTCCTGATCGAATTTTAGATTGGGTCAGCTTAGATATTGTTTCATGAGGAATGTACTCGTCACACAGAATATATTTTTCTTCCGTTTTATTTAATTATTGGATAGGATACATCGTGGATTAGTTTATGCCTGTTCTATAAATTGGCTTGTTAGAAAGGGTCATAACCAATGTCACAACTCATATATTACATAATTAGGCTTGTATTAAAGAAATATAATAGAGGAAGAAATAAAATAAAAACAGTATATTTGATAATCATATGGATAAATTATTCTAATAGAATAAAAATTTATTTTGTCTTTTTATTTTTTTTATTCCATGTGGAGAAGGTAGAATAAAATTCATTCGAATGGAATGCATATACATGATAATTTTGTCATTATATGATACTCCCTAGGTTCTATAATAACTGTCTTTTTAAAAAAAAAAAATTGTGTTTTAATTTATTTGTCGTTTACAACTTTCTAGGAAAGAATAAATTATTTATTTTCTTATATTACCTCTAACTTCTTTCATTCTCCCAATAAATTAAATATACATTTAAAATACATTAAAATCATTACATTACGTCGTTTAGGATACTCCAAAGTGTTTGACAATTATTCAGATATCCTCACTCTAATTAGCATACTACTGACCCAAATGGGCTAAACTCTACTCTTTTGTATATAGAACTGACGATGGGCTAAACTCTATTATTCACAGTGGAGTGGGTAGCCCACATGATTTTACATTGGGTTAATTACATATATTAGTATATTTTTAAAAATAATTACAAAAATCATACATTTATAAAATAATTATAAAAATACTACAGTTCATCATTTTTATTTACAATACTAATACAATTAAAAGTCCTTAAATTAAGGGATTAGTATTAATGGGCTGACATGACAAATTAATTTACATCTTCCTCAAACATTCCTTTCTCGTTCGGTCTCTCTCTCTCTCTCTCTCCGCCCTTAATTCTCGTTCGGTTTCTCTCTCTCCGCCATTACTACTTCTCTCTCTCCTCTTGAAGCCCACTGTCGTCAATCGGGATGAATCTACTTCTGCAGACGATGGAGTTCTTGCTTTGGTAGAACCGCCTCCTTTTGGAACCTACCATGCGGTATGTATATGGTTGAAGTGCTGCTGTCATACTATGAGTCTGTACTTCTGGTGACATTCTGTTTATGTTAATTTTTTTATTGAATGAATTTTTCTTTATCTCTATGACTGGGTTATTTGTGATAGACATCATTTAACAGCATAATATTTGTTAAAATGGATAATTATTTTTAAATTGTTTAGGCTCTTAACATATCTAGTCTGCTTTTGAATGATCATGATTGTCTCATCTTTATTTTGCCATTTTACTTCAGATCATATAACCGACACAAGCACTCATGAACTAGGGGCTGAGCGGGGCATCTCGCTTACCAGCAGAAGTTAAATGTACAATGATCCAATGGTTCAGTGGAGGGGAGGGGCGGCCACCACTCACCAATCGCCTCTTTTACGCTTGATCCGCCATCATCATCTTCTTCGCTTCTTCTTCTTCAATCACTTTGCTTCACGCTTTTGGTTCCCATTTACGTAATTTGTTTTGTGCTCATTTGACTAGTGGTAGGTAGTGGCGGTCGTCATTGATGATGCATTTACTAATTAATGGCCGAAAAAATACTAGTCTTTGGACTTTTCTTTATATATAACTCCTTATCTATTACTAGGATTTAGGAATAGTCTTAAATCTTAATATTATATAGTAATTTCAGATACCGTGAGGGCAAGACTATCATGAATATGCAATGTTTATCCTAATAATTGGGCTTTGGTCCAATACACACTATCACAACTTAACTTTTTTTTTTTTAAGTTTTAACTGGCATTGATAAAATTTGGTAAACAGAGTTCTCTTTTTATGTTAATTTTTTTAGATTAATTTATTATATATAACATGTTTATAAATACACTTTTTATGTAAAAAAAGTTAAAAATATTTATTATTTAAAATTTGATATTGGGCTTTTGATCCACTTATGATTACTTTGATAGCGTTATAATTGTAATTGTGAGTTCTTAATTGATGTATTTTGACGATGTTCAAAATCAAACCCAAAGACCTTAACTCCACTCTCTTGCCGCTGTAATCTACACGTCGTTGTTCCGGATCTCCGGTAACCGCCCTCAATTTTTGCCCCCCCTCAAATTTTGTTCTGGTTCCGCCACTAGACACAAGACCAATTTCTGGGGGCTTGATGTAATGCTTACGTTGTAGCTACGTCAAGCAATAAAAAATAGATACTGTTATATAACTGTTTGGTTACTTCTGCATTATGTTTTGGTTACTGTTAGCTTGAGATTCGGATACCATGTTTATTACCTTGATTTAGTATTTTGGTTACTTTTTTATATTGTTATGGTTACCATGTATTTGCTTAGTATACATGGTTGATTAAACTGATTTTGGTGTACATGTTGTTTATGTATTGGTTACCATTAAAACATGTTTTGGTTCTTATCATATAAATATTTGGTTACTTCTTTAGTATGTTTTTAGTTCATCGTTAGTTTCGATTTGAATTCCATTTTTATTTCCTTGAGTTGGGATTTTGCTTTATTGTTTTTTTTTTTGTTCGTTACTATATATTTGCTTAGTATATATGGGTTGACTAAACTTTGTTTGGTCTATATGTTGTTTATGTATTGGTTACCATTAATATATGTTTTGGTTACTAACATATATAACTTTGTTTGATTACTTCATTAGTATATTTTTTATTCTTGTTAGCTTTATGATTTGGATACCATTCTTTTCCCTCAATTGAGATTTTGGTTACTTTTATATGTTGTTTTAGTTACAATGTATTTGTTTCGTAAAACTGTTTATGATATAAATAGTGTTTATATACGTTACTAATATTTGTGTAAATCGATTTTGTTTATTTGCAGTTATGGAATCTTTACTATGAGGAATGCAATAGAAAATTCATTGGAAAAGCTATATTTTGGTGTGACATGGAAGTCCCCGACATTATTACCAAGAAATTAAACCCAAGACAGTTGAAGAAGTTTAAGGCATCATTAGTTTGTGGATGTAAATAATAAACCCAAGTCATAATAAACCATGTATTTGCTTAGTATACATTGATGTATTATTTTTGTAAATTCCTTCAAATATCTTCTACAAGGTTTATGCTATATATTCTATTTCTACTTCCATTTCCACAAACACATCCTACATATTCTGGTTACATTCATAAAACTATTTGGTTACTTCTTTATTATGTTTTGGTTACTGTTACCTTATGATTTGGCTACTATTATTGTGTCCTCAATGTGGGATTTCAGATACTTTTTATTTTTTATTCTGATTAATATGTAATTGTTTAGTATACATGGATTGCCTAAACTGGGTTTCATTACATGATGTTTCTGTTTTGGTTACCATTAAAACATGTTCAAGTTCTTATCATATAATTATATGGTTCTTGTTTTTATTATGTTACATTATGGTTACTTGTTATTAGTAACCAGAGATAGTTATAAGCTTGTATCGGGACAAACATCAATTGTTAAATGTATACGTATGTGAGTGTCATATTTATCTACAAGCTTGTTAAGAACCGAGATAATTATCATAGATAAATACAAGCTTGTTAGTAACAGAATAATTATAAGCTTGTATCAAGATTTATAAAACTTGTATATGTTTACTTTATATTGATAACTTATGATGGAATCAAAAATTAAAATATTAATCAACATCAATTTTGGTTACTGTACACCATCAAAAATGTTACCAACCATGTGATTAATGGTTACTAACAGTAAACAATTAAATTTGTTTTATTGGTTACTGTCAGTCTCCATTGTCTAACAACTGAATAAACATTGTAAAGTAACCAAATCAATATTAGACATTAACCAAATTACATAATCTAAGTAACCTGAACAGAAACCACATTTTACATGCAATTTTGAAGGCCTAAATGATGGAATTTGATCAAAAAACCCTGCAGTTCACCAGCAAAGCTGGTGACTTTTGATCGTTGACCCTTTTTCAATGAAATTAGGCTCCGAAAATGCCAAAATCCGACACTTCAAACTTGACAAAAACTACCAAATTCTCACTGGATCAAATCTTTACATAAATTGACACGCCTGCTCTTCAACCGCATCAGTTTGTTACCACCTAAAGACTAATAGTTGTATGAAGTTAAGCAATGTAGTCAATAAGTAATCATCAATATAAAACAAACAAGTATAAAACACACTAATATTATACAGTAATCATAACAACATTATACAGTAACCAAATTTAGATTATACAGTAACCAACATATATCTATTTAGTAACCAATTAAATCAATGTTAGATAGTAACCAAACTATATGATGTTAATAACCAGAACATAAAACACATTTGTACATTCATCTTACAATAGAAATAATCAGTATATTGATATTTGTTACCAATTAAATTATAACATTTGTATGTAGGTAACCAATATAGCCAATAAGTAACCACCATATTAAAACAAACCAATATAAAACACCGTAACATTATTCAGTAATCATAACAACTTTATACAATAACTAAATATATTTTAGATCAGAATCAACACATATTTATTTAGTAACCACAAGATTACCACATTTTCCATTGCATTTTTATAGTAAAAAACAACCAGTATAATTTGTTTGTTACTAACTAAAAGCAGACTTTTGTAAGAATGTATCCAATTTGGCTAACAAGTAACCATTAATATAAAAAATATAAGTAGAAATTTACATTAATATGTTTCAGCAACTGTTGATCGATTTCGCAATCAATGAATTCGTGCAAGTATACACGGTCAACAAGTAATAAAGTGATAAGAAAAGTATCGTTCCACGAAGAATTATTTAATAAAAATTACCAAGTACTAACTCTTAACCAAATCAATTTTATTTAAACAACTGCAAATTGTGATTTTTCTAATTAAGAAAACTAAATTAACTAATTAAACTAAATTACTTTATAAATGAATTCAAATAAATAAAGGTTAAGACTACAATATCCCCAATTATGAACTATAAACCAATTATCCAATTATCCCAATTACTATGCCTACTGAATTGTTAACAGGAATTCTCAAATGCCAAAAACCCTTTTCCAAGTGATCAATTGACTTTTATTTAATCCAGATTAATCTTGCTATATTCCTATGCAAAACAATTGAATTAAACTCATTCAATTCCAATTCCTTATGTGTTACATGCGGTGAACAAATATTTTCATTCAATTCACAAACCTAATTATTCACCATGCAAATAACTAAGTCACATGTTACCATGCCCAGTTCTAACCCTAGAATTCCTCTTTCAATTCCTTCTAGAGTAACAAGGTAATTACTGATCAGATAATTAATCAATAAGCTCAAGACAAGATAAACAATTCACTTTGACATAAATAATTAGAATAAATCAAATAACTAATTTATAGATATAAAAGGTTCAATTGAAATCTTAATAAAAGATTTAGTTCATAAATAATGAATTGAAACCAAGAATTCATAACTGAATAGACATTAAAAGATAAAAGTATGATAAGAGAAGAGAATAGAATCTGTTGTCAAAGAAATCGATGCTCCTCTCGCTTCTCGATCTTCAATGATCTCCAAGTTGCTTCAATCTCCAAAACTAATAAGAACTAGGGTTATGTTCTAATCTAATGAAGTGTATCTCTAATCTAATCTATGTAATTCCCCCTTTATTTTATGCCTTACATCATGTATTTATAGGTTACAAGTCCAATTTTTAGCTTAGGAACAAACCCAATCCTATTTGGAGTCAAAAAGGTGTCAAAATTCACCCCAAAACGTGTCCAAGCTTGCACAACCTCTTCCAGTCACTTCAAATACTGGGCTGCGCATTGGAACCCCACCCCTAGTTACCCTTGGCATTGGCTCCATTTTTTTGGAAATTTTCATTCGATATCTTTTGGAAAAATGGCCATAACTTCTTCGTCCGAAATCCGATTTTGATGATTCAAGATGTTCCGAAAAGAGACGAAGTAAATCTACAACTTTCATTCTTTGAGTTTTTCGAAATAAGGTTCGGAGAAATACTCAAATTGGCTCGGAAGTGACTGCTGTGTAAATGGCAAGCCGAAAACGCGAATCTAGCCACCCCAAACGTCGATCCATGTAACTTTTATCCCAATTCCTACAAAACAACGTAAAACATGTATGAATAGACATAAACACTTAAAATCAACCAAAAGATTAAGCTCAAATGCACTCAATTATAAGTATAAAACTCACTCATCAGCAACCAATAATACAGTAACCAATTAATCACTGCAGTAATTAAGTTTGGATTAGTCAGTAACCAAGTCAGCATGACTCACTAAATAATATTTTTACACAGTAACCAAGTCAGCATTACAATTTTATACAGTAACCAATTCAGAATTAGTCAATAACCATTATAGTGTTTGTGACGCCCCCAAAATAGGTCCATTCCATCCAACCCATTCTGAGTCGCCAAATACATGGTACAGAAATAACTACAACTTTATTATTACAACATATAAACTATGAGTTTAAATACAGATATTGCTATCTAGACAATATCCACACGCAAATAAATCTCCATCATAATTATTGATACATTATTTTACAAAAATGGTGAGGACTACTAAACAACTCTCTCTAGAACCTTCATTCCATACCCCGACTAGTACTCGCTACATTCTCGCCTCCTGAGAAGAAAAATGGAACAACAAGGAAAAGGGTGAGCTCAACTAGCCCGATAAAAGAATATTATGACTAAGATAATATACAACAAATTATCGTTAGTCTTCACAAGGGGAAAAATCTAATAGAATACAATAGACAACCAATTTTAAATCAACAAGCTGCGGTGGAAACAACAATTCATTAGAAGAGTTAAGTAGAGAATGCAAACTACTATCTTCTATATATGAATTTAAAAGTTCATCGTCGATATTTTATCCTCAGTAACATCAATCAATATATATCCGGAATCAAATATTCATCTTTGCACTACTGAGCCAAAGATATTCATCGATTGGTCATGTTCATCTAAACACTGTTCATCTTTGCACTACGGGCCAAAGATATTAATCGATCCATTCATGTTCATCTCAACACTGCTCATCTTTGCACTACGGGCCAAAGATATTCATCAAGAAATCATTCATCTTTGCACCACGTGCCAAAGATATTCATAATATCATCATTTAGACCTCGAGGATGATGAAAATATTTTAAAGAAAGCGAATCCCGGTGAAACAAAAGAACAAATATTAAGGATTCGTATTTTAAACAATCCAAGTTCAAAAATACTCATAAGTAATCAGAGTGGAGTAAAATTCAAGAATGATCAAAACATGGATACAATCAAAGCTAGTATCCATAATAGATATTTTGGACAAAAAGAAGAAATTTTATTTTTTGGTGAATAGTGCTGTATTCGTGAATAGTGCCATATACGTGAATAGTAACTCCGACACCAAAAGATAGAAATTTCACAAAAAATATCTTCACGCTTCGTGAATAGTACTCGTGAATAGTAACTCATGAATAGTAACTCATGAATAGTAACTCCGACATGAAAAAGTTCCAAATTTGATAAAAATATCCAACCAATATTTCAGCATAATGATATTGAAGAAATAATATCATTTTCGAATAAAATAACATCCCTTACCTCGAAAAACAAAGATTTAGTTAAAACACCAGAATATAGGCTATGACTTGAACTTGCAATTAGTATAGCAATACTCAAAGTATACTCAAAATACTCACAAGAATACGCTCGATAATATAGAGAGAAAACTTGATTTCGATGTGATTTTCAATTCTAACCTAAGCACCCTATTTATAGGAAAATGCTTAGAACACCAAAGTAGAAAATTTATTAAATATTATTATATTATTATTATTATTTCTACAACTTCTACGCCCAACCTAGAATCTGATTTTTGAATTAAAACACATGCAAGACCCACACTCAAATCACCAAAAACGTTTTTCATATTAAAAAATATTTTAAACTTCCAAAAATCAATTATTTCATATAGCTTGAACTTCAATAATTCATAATAAATAGCCCTTTTATCGAAAAATTGAATCTAGCATTTTTTTATAGGAAATTCAATTTTCTACAACTTTGCAGAAGAAAATCAAATTTCAGTCAAGAAATGGGGTCCACCGACACATAAAACATGCTTTAAATATTTTTGGTAACAAAAATACTCCTCCTCCACATATACTCATATATCCCACATTCATCGTAAAAATATCATCATTATTATATTATTAAAATATAATAATATATTTAAATGAATTATTTTATTAGAAAAAGATAAAATTTCAATTTTCAACAATTGTCACATTAAAAATTTTCTCCATCTATATCCACATAAAATTAATATTTTCCTCATCATATGAATCAATAATTAATTATTCACAAATAATATTATAGAATCACAATATTGACAACCAAGCAGTTCCCAGGAAAGAGGGGGCTTTCCAATAAGAATTTCTCCTTACTGGCGCGCAATTAGGTGACCAAACCTCTCCTTAGACAGAACTTTCTAGACATTGCCAATAATGTTATCCAATAATATTATTCAGATAATATGAATTTTTACTCCGATAATGGAAAATCTTTGTGTAATGACAATTTATTGAAACAACAATAATATAAAATATCAATGCAAAGAATTATTGAATCAATAAAATAAAATCTTTGAGCGGTAATTATCGTAACAATTATCGAGTAGAGCCTTCTTATGTAAGAATCAATAATTGGTGCAATACCCGCGCCATTCTTGTTCAACAACAGCATTAGTGTGTTTTTAACCACCGGGTATTCCAATGAAGATAATTGGTGAATAACTACGTCGTTATTTATAAACAACTTATATTTGTCATTTTTTCTTCATCCAATCGCTTTCAGTTATGGGGCCCATAAAAGGCTAGCGGCAGTGCGATACGAATATTCCCTAGACAAAGACGAATATTCCACGACCAAACGAATATTCTCCGATAATAATGAATATTTTATAACCACTTGCTTATTCAAAATATTTGTGTATTTTACCCATAACTATCCACATTAATCAAATCAACCCTTACTATTTCAAAATAATAAATAGAGGAAAATAGATTTCATTTATTAATAATTTGGGGTCTTACAGTGTTACACAGTAAGCAAGTCAGTATTAGTCAGTAACCAATATAATATTACATAGTAACCAAGTCAGCATTAGTCAGTAATACCAAGTCAGCATTAGTCAGTAACCAAGTCAGCATTAATTAGTAATATTATGCAGTAACCAAGACAACATTAGTGAGTAACTAAGACAACATTAGACAGTATAATGTTACACAGTAACCAATACAAAATAATCAGTAACCAAGCCAACATTAGACAATAACCAATTTATATAACTTTAGTAACCATAATATAAAACATGTTTTCAAATACATTTTGCAAGCACAACATTCAGTATTCAAACTTTGTGATAATTTTAAGTTCGAATAACTTAAGAAAGGTAATCAATATAGTAATTCGTAGTAACCATAGGTATCTATATGCTTATAAATTTTAAACTCACATGCCATAGTATTTGTATCGAAGCTGATGTTGATTTTGTATTCAACAATCACTGCCGTAATGTTTTTGGTTACTGAACTTGAAGGCGTTGTTGATTTTGTATGTTATTTTCGATCTTACAGATTCATCGCGACAATAGGTTTCTTCTTTTTCGATTACGAGTTGCGTCGCGACAGGATGCTTCGTTTTCTCCGATATCAGAGTTGTGTCGCGACAGTAGATTTTGTCTTCTCCGATTGATTTGGCGTTGATCAGTTATCTCGATAACTGACGTGTAGGAGTTAATGACGTGATTTTAGCAACGTAATATATTGTGTTTTGTTATTTTTATAATTATTGTGTGTGTGTTTTATTATTGTAATTACTTTCTAATTGTTGTATATTAGTGTTATGGACCCTTTTACATTTCTGTTTCGATGGGCTACTTCAGCTTCCAACGTTTGAGCTATGTTGTCCTTTTATTTTTATTTTTATTTATTAAAAATTATAAAATAATAAATTTTATAATGAGTAATATTTTTAATATAGTTTGCAATAGTCATCATTGTATTGACTAAAACTAATAGAATCTATGTTAATTTAAAACTTAAATTTTTTTTAAAGTTGATTTCAAAAAAGTCACTAATAATTTTATATTTTTGAATAGAAGGAATATTACAATTTGTTTTGAAAGATACATTTCAAATTTAAGGGTATCCAAAATTTAAGAAAAATGGATATATTTAAATTATGATATTACACAACAAAAAGAAATTGTTGACATAGTTCGGGGTTTTGTGACCCTTAGTTATATTGTTGATTCAAAAGTCAAGTTTTCTATTGAGCTTACAGTTCTTGATTATGATCGCCTGTTGTCAGAAAAAGTTATGCTATTCAGTTAAATCTTATTCATTGATGATTCATATGTTGTTATTATTTATTATTGTCTTAGTGAACAATTTATTTGCTCACTCTTGCATATAAATATTGCAGCTATGATCGAAATGTCTGAGGAACCCTCTACGAGCAAGGGCAAGATAAACTGAACAAATAATGAAGTCTAAGTTTATATTATGTTGGAAAGCTTATGTAATCAGATTTAATTATGTTTTAGTTTTATTTCCGCTGATGATGTAATAAAGGTTAGATGACCTGAGATTTTGATTTATTTAACTAGGAGTGTAAACGAGTCGAATCTCAGCGAACACCTTCATGCTCAGATTCAACTCAGATTCGATAAGGGATTTATATTTTTGCACTAGATTCGACTTAGATCATTACTCGGACCTACTCGGCTTGTAAGTACTCGACTCGTTTACAAAGCGAGTTACTCATGAGCCTTTAAATCGAGTTTCGAATATGAATCATTTCACTTAAAACTGAACCATTACATACTAAATTGGTTACTTAACTAATATTTATATATATAACTTTTTCACTTTTATTTATGTATTGAAATTATAAAGAATGTAATATAAATTGACATTCAATTCATTGATTTATTCAAGTACAAGTTTACATAATTTCATACTATACTTTATATATTTTTGTAAAGATTGATACAAATATCATATATTTAATTAGCTTACTAGCATGGATCAGACCAACTAATATTCAAATATGATCCATCGAGCATGTATTTAGTATGGTTCAAAAAAAATTAAATACTCGAACCCTAATCTGAGCGAACACTGGTATATTCGAATTTGACTCGTGTATCATTAAACAAAAAATGAGTATGGATTAGATTCGACTCAGATCAACTTCGAATTCGAGTTTTGAATTATATTTCTGAGTCGATCTCGAGTCGAATACCGAACTACTTGACTCGGCTTACACCCCTATATGTAACCCTTTAATGGGATGATGGCTTACTAAATTTATTATTATCTTTTGTTATGAGTAGTTAGATGTGATTGTGTTGGACCGTGAACACCAAATCTGTGAGATTAAAGTATCCGGATTTGAGGGTATCACAACTAATAGTAAATTAACTAAGTTTAAATTAAGTAATAATTTAAAGTTAACTAAGATAATAAAAATATTAAATTAACTAACAATAAATTAACTAAGATAATAAAATATTAAATTAACTAACAATAAATTAACTAAGATAAATAAAAATATTAAATTAACTAACAGTATATAACAATATTAAATTAACTAGTTAATTTACTGTTAAATATATATAGTAAAATTAACAAACAGAAAATTAACCAAGATTAAATTAAATAACAATTTAAAGTTTAGAGTTGAATTAACTTAACTGTAAATTAACTAAGATTAAATTAAATAACAATTTAAAGTTTAAAGTTGAATCACACGTGATATTTTCTCTCCTTTTTATGTATTCCGTAATATATTGATATAGTATTATTTAATATAAATAAACAGAACATAATTTTATATAGATAAATTCGAGTCTTTTGAATTTACAAAGTCTCCTTAAAGTAAATTTATTCTTTCACTGGTGCTAAAAATTAAATGAATAATTGCTTCTTAAGATAAAACAGATTTTCAGTTCTTAATTAGAAACACTTCAAAATTAAGAACACTACGAACATAACTTTATGTTATGTACTGAACTGTATGAATTAATGCATGCATGAAGAAAACATAAAAAACTTACTGAACAATATTATTTGCAGAAGCGGGCGGAAACTATTCATGCGAGCGGGAAATAAACTACGTAAGCAGGGGTTCTTTGTAGAAGGAAGGAACGGGAAAGCTTCTATAGAACGGGATTTCTGTACAAGGGAAGGAACGGGAAAATTTAATGAATATTTTTAGGCGCCCACATCGATTATTTATAGAATAATTCCGCGGTTGGTATGTTTCCGTTAGCGCGGTTTATTTCCGTTGGCGCGGTTTATTACCGTTGGCAAAACTACGTAGTATCATGATAATCATTTTAACAAAATCTGATAAAACATTAAATAGATTTTGTCAAAAATATATATATATATCATGACCCACCCACCCGAACCCAGCCCGACCGAACGGCGGCGCGCGTGTGGGTTTGAACCATGTCTTGGCTAAGTCCTCTCTCTTCTACAAAAGTGGGACGCCCCTTGGGGCCCTTCCCATTGAGCAAATATTCCATATATATGTTCTTCATTTTTCCCTCTAATGCCCTATGTGGGACTTTTGCAATTTCCAACATTACAAGTAAGTGACTTTGGAGTCAATTTTCTCATTCAATTCTTAATGGATTTGATCATATAAATATACCACGTTATACTCCTTGTGGAGGAGAACGTATTGGTGCATGGACCCGACATTTCCGAAGTGTGGATTCCACATTAAATTAAGCCTCAAAATATTTTAATATTTATTTTGTCAAACTCATTTCTAACATTTTATACCATGTGTGCAAGATTTTTTTGTGTATAGTTGATATTCCACATTTATTTTTGTTTTTTGCCAATGTATAGAATTTTAAATTTAATATTAATCTGATTTTTTTAAAATATTAGTACAATCAATTATATTGAAATAAACTAACACTTTTTTTTATACTAATTATCATTTATTTCGTTAAATAAAAATAATTTTTAAAATTAGATTACCATTTTAGGCGATTTTGTTATGCTTGTAAATTAAGGGTAATATAGATTGCAAAGGGTAATATAGTTATTTAGCAAAAAGAAGAAGAAGAAGAAGAAGGGTAATATAGATTGCAAATAGGTCTCTGAGCATTGTACACATGTTTTTGGACGGATACTGTTAGCATAAAGTTTAATTTTTGGTAAGTTAGTCAATTGACCAATAGAATGCTGACACACATAGAACATCGCCTATGTATCAGCACTTTATTGGTTAATTGACCAACTTATTTAAAAATAAACTTCATGCTAACCACTTCCTTTTTGGACGATGAGTACTTGAGCGAATAACAATTGAATCACGTGATATTATAGTCATTTAAAAAAAAATTGAGGTTAATTTTGTCGTAGAATTTCTTAGTTTCAAATGGTGGGATAATAATATCTAGTTGAACATGATTTTAAATAATCCATTATATTAAGCTATTTTATAATATTTGGACTAATAATCTTAAGTTCAAATTTTAAAATAAATAACACACTTATGATTAATAATTCTATCCTAATTAGTGTAATCTTTGCAAATAAGGTTTCGTTGTTTAAAAAAATAAAAGTTGAGAATTTCATTTATCATATATCAAATTAAATATATAATAAAGACAAAAATAAAAAAAAGTTGAAACATTAGCTAACTTTGTAACATCCATTTTGGTAGCAAAATGAGAAAAAAAGAAAGAATAAAGTACTATGTATATAAACTGTACATAAAAATAGAGTTCATATATTTTTTATATGTACTTGTGCTTGAGAGTTTGAGAATTCCAAGGCGACCAGGCAGGCAGGCACATGCACTCTGGTGCCATACTTCTTCTTCTTGCTGACACCTCATCTCTTCCATGCATGCACACCCTTCTTTTTTAACCCCCTCCCATGATTCCTGCCATCCCTTCAACTCATCATAATTATAACCCTTCTAATTTAAGGATTCAACTTTGTCTCTCTATCTCTTACCCCCTTCCACCAAGTTTCCTTTATTTCCTCAGTTATCATGCATGATGTTTAATTTTCACTTTCATAATTATTCCTATTTCCCTTACTAGTATAAGCTTTCTTTTATAAAACTGCTTATAATTAAAAACAAACCAGGAAATATTAAAATTATATTTGAAAAGATGACCTTTTCTATTAAAAAAAAGAATTTTTTTAATATAATTTTAATATTAGTTTGAAAGTTGTAATAGTAGCATGCATGATAATATTAAATCCATTTAAGCTATAAATAATCACATATTCTTATGTTCTTTTAAAATTTAAAATTAAATATATATTTTTGTTATACATTATAATTCAGATCTAAAGTTCAAATCTCGCCAATTGAAAATCAACCTTAAATCCATTCGCAATCGAAGATGAAAATGAGAAAAAGATGATGAACCCTTTTTTTTTCTTCAACTGACTTGAAATGAAAGATGCTCTCAGTGTACTGTCATACGCACTCACTGAGATATTAGGCAAATTATGGTTTGCTCAACGTAGGGTTTCTAGTATGCCGTTCTCATGATATTATTAGGGTCCGAATATATAAATGGGGTCCGAATATTAATATTATTTTAGTATCTATTTGAATGAATTTATATTTTATAGATTTATTTATAAAATAAATAAAATTTCGTGAGACGAAAGTAGTATTAACACTAACATCTTTAACTATAAGAATGGCCTTTTGAAACCAATATTTCAGCAAAAAGGAAAGAATAATAAGACAATATTATCCCCACAAGTTAAATTTATTTAATTATATTTTCTATTTTCTTTAATTTGGCCTATAGTACAGAATCATTAACCTTACTTCGGCAATAAGGTAAGAAAATTTGACCAACAATTTCTAAGTACGAATACCTCATCTTAACAAATTTAAATGACTAAATAAACTTCTGTTACATCAAGTACCATTAAATATATAATTTGACTTAAAATTTTTGGCCTTACAGTTCACTAAATAAACTACCTTTTTCATACAATGTCTCCCAAATTCAGATTCGGGTCAAAATATGTTGGAATACCTAAATTGTCGGTTAGATCAGAATTGTATACGATTTGACCGTATATAATATGATTTTTTTTTTTTTTTAAAATAACAACCTTTGTTTTCCGGAGAGAAGAAGACCAACAATAAAGAAGACAATAAAAAGGAAAGAAGAAGAGAAAGAAGAAGAGCAACAAAGAAGAAAACCAGAGCAAGAAGAGAAGAGCAAAAAATAAGAAGAAACTAACTAATTGCTGCCGTGCTTTGTCAATATGGTTTTTCGGCTACACTTAGGTTCTTTGCTTGTCTAATTTTTTCTTCTTTCCTTAGCTAAATTTTTTTGTTGCAATGAAATAGTGCTTGTAATTTTTCTATCAAAGTTTCATGCCTTTTCCCTTTTGCAGAATGGATGTGGATATTTTTGTTGGATTGATCCCCCAGTTAAAGGTGGGTTGTTAACAAGATGCACAAAAATAGAAAAGGAAGTGTTGGGATATTTCATATAAATCTCACATCAGATAAATTCAAGAGCATAGATCGATGTGTTAATAAGTACGGTGAAGCCTCCACATAATATGTTTACCTTTTAGGTAAAGAGATGATCTAACATGTTTATTGGGCTAGTGTTCAGGATGACGGTTTATTCGATGTGGGGCGGCATTGTATGAAATTAAGTAGTTTATGCATTGTATGAAATTAAGTAGTTCATCTGTTTATATAGTAAATTGTAAGCCCAAATATTTTGAGTATCGAATTATAAAATTGATGGTACGTAGTGTAAGAGAAGTGTAATTAGCACAAATTTAAATACTAATATATCATATTTTCTCCTAGACAAAAATATTCCAAGTCTCAATAATAAAAATTATTAATTTCATGTGGTTCCTCCATGTATTAATATCATCACCAAATCAATTGTTAAAATTATATACCAGCATCTTTCTTAATTACTACTACTAAAATTTGAGAATTTTAAAGAGGCCATATATTTATGACATTTTTGAGTATATAAAGATTGATGAACACTTGGAGATTATTTTTAGTTCGCAAATTATTTACTTAATTTAGTGGATAAAAACAAAGAATTAATAATATGTGAGATGCACTGAAGGGAACAAACAAAAACAGAAGACACCAAAACCAAATTCCTTTTCCATTATGCACGACTGCAACAGCTAGGTCTGCTCCTTCACAGCGCAGCGATCTTTCAAGCTATTTGTATATTATACTCGCCGTCTTAATTATTTGTTCAAAAAAAAAACTATTTACAATTTTACAAATGAATGAATACAATGAAATCTCATTATACAGACGCAACTATATAAACTATAATATGTTCAAATGTTCTATAAATAAATAACATAAATACGTACTAATGAATTAGATTGAATAACATAAATACTAATGAACTATAATCTAGTAATAGTATTATCATCGGGCGGAGGTGGACGACGCCCGTCTGGTGTCTGAAAATATCGATCATCCTCCTGGTCGTCATCGTCAGTCCGCTTGTCTTCGCCAGTCCGCTCGTCATCGCCACCCTGTTGAAAGAATTATAAATAAAAATAATTAGTCCGTATATATGTGAGAATTAACATGCTAGCCTTAATTGAAAAAAAACATCAACAATAAGAATACTTGAGTAGGCGGGGGCGGACGAAAAACCTCCTCCAAGAGGGTAATCACCATCCGGAGCATCTCGACGCGGAAAGCGTCGAACTGCTCCCGCGGTAATCTCGTACTATCTGCAGAGGCCCCTGCTATAATATCTCGAGTAACTTTGGTGAAAAGAGAAGCTGCTAGGCAATGGCGGCCGACGAAAGATCGGATCGGAGACAGAACTTATCAGGACACGGCCCCATCACCTCTGGAAGATCTCGTCATCCAAGCCAACCTTTGTATGAGATGGTCCGACGTATGTGTTTCTGGGGATATTTGTTGGAGCCTACAAAAAGAGAGACAAATTCCATTACTAATAATAATTTATATAATGTGATAAATTCTGATAATTTTGTGAAACATAAAAAATATTACCTCTAGGAAGTGTATATGCGGGTATCCTCGGCAGACCCAACACTCGATATTTGCCGGTACTACTAGTAGATGGATCTTGAGACGTGACCAATAGTCTCAGCTCCTCATCCCGATCTAATACCATATCGGGAAAGGGGTGGCAGAATTTAACGACCTAGAACCCCTCCTAATAGCCTCCAGCTCAGCTATGCACTGGTCTCGAAGCCTCTGAAATCGGTCTTGTAATTTATTTTGTATACGTATGTTAATTATATCATTTTATTTAAGATTGAATAATACTAAAAGCTAAATAGTAAGATTAGTTTTACTCGTATAGCTAAAGATGCCTGAGACAAAGCACGTTCGTCCTTAGGCGTGTGGGCTCGATCCTAAAACTCTAAAATGGTGGAATCTCGGCCCAAGGTCATCCTCAAGGCCTAATAAAAATATTCATAAAACATGTATTAAATATTTGTGTGAGAATTTGATAACTAAACAACAAAATACAACGCACTTACCGTCTTCGCCTCCTCGAACGACTGAGAACTAGTGGTGTGTACTATGCGGAGCTGACCACGGTTTTTCTTTACCTGCTCAGACTTTTTCTTGAAGTTATCAACATCCCAGTGCGCACACATAGCCTTCCAGGCTAAATCGGAGACTATGCGGGGCTGGTGAGATCTGATGGTGGTCTCGAGCTGGTCCTCAACTGCCCGGGCTGCCCTCTGTCGCATCTAATACAGCTAACCGGAGTAATTCTTAGCGACATGTGAAATAATCACATCGTCGCCAGCTGTTTGAGAGATGCTCTGGTCAAATCTATAATAAACGTATAACAAAGTTTAAAAATTAGGAACAACTATGTAGTAATTAATATAATATGCTTAACTTACGTGAAACTCCCGCAAGACAGTCTGCATAAACGTGGCATCCACCGGTACTGCGTATACTGGCTGAACCGCATGCACCATCTCGGGAGGTGCGTCAAACAGATCGAGTGTAGGGTGTGCTTAGCCACCGGGTCTAATATACTACAGAAAAAATATAACTATGTGTTATGTGAATTGTGTGTTGCAATAACTGACAAAAATATTAACAATATATTAACACTTATTGTCTAGAAGCGACATCCACCGGTACTGTAAATGAAACTGTCGGTGGACGACCAAAGATACCGAGGTTTGTCCCTCGGTGTTGTCGACAAGGTGCATCAGTAATAATTGTATTTTACTGAGTCAATAAACTTAAACTAATGCAGCTTGAGATATATTTAAATCTTAGTTAAGACAACTTACTAGATCCTGAAGACGAGCCTCCATCGTGGCTACCGTCTCCCATACCGGATTGCCCACCACCTCGGCGACCTTCACCGTTATGTCTAACCATGAATATCTTACTGCAATAACCAAGTTGGTAGATTATGTGTAAGGTTAACAATATGTCGTATTTACTAATATGAATGCTCATTTTCAATTATGTACGTCATCAAACCCATTAGAATCAACGTATATATCATTCTCAGATTCGGTATCTTCCACATCCTTAGTTTCGAGATCAGTTTCGTCATCGTTATTATCCTCAACGACTACATAATCATTCACGACGACGTTTTTCTCGACATCCTCATCGTCAGGTACGTCAATGACATCAGTACTCATCACATCTTTAGCATTTAACACTACGACCAAAGGGTTGCTTACACCTTCTTGCAACGTCTCATCTATACCAAACATGTTCTCAACATCAAATGAATGTGTTTTAGTTGTGACTACTGTGTACCAGGGGCTTTGAGTATTTACGACATTAAGAGCGTAATACACTTGAGTCGCTTGACTTGCTAACACGAACACGTCATCAGACTTTAACACCGACTTGATATCTACGATTGTGATTCTATTACGATCAACTTTAATATTTAATATAATTATTATTTAATATTTTTTAAATACTAATATTTTATTTTTAAATATATTAAAAATAACTATTTTTAAAATAAATATTTTATTTTAAAATATTAAAATAATAATTAGTTTAAAAATAATAATTACTTTTTAAATATTAAATATATTTTTAAAAATGTTAAATATAATTATTATTTTAAACTTATTTTTTAAAAATGTAAGACCCCAACTTTTATGAATAAAAAATAAATTTTCTATAAATATCATTTTTGAATATTATGGAATAAATTTGATATAATGTTATAGTTGTGGGTATTATTTATAAATTTTGTAAAATATGCATGTTGTTATATTATATTCGATTGGTCGGGGAATATTCGTTTTAACAGGGAATATTCGTGCAATAAGTAGCAATCATTGGTGGACCCATAAGCGAAATTATTGTCGGATTGAGAAACGATAAAAAATACTTTATAAAAATAACGGCGGAAGTTTTACTGTTAATCATTGAAACACCGGTGTTAAAAAGTACATGATGAATGTCTGGCGAAGTTACAAAGAAGTAGCTGCGGTATTGATTATTGATGCTTACGTGAGAAATCACTTAGTTTTGTTCAATTATTGCTACATTAATTCTTTGACAAGTATCTCACGTTATTTGATTCAATTATTGTCAATATTTTGTATATTATTAAATCAATAATTGAGACGACGAAGTTATTAATATTATTATTTGCAATATTAACGATGTCAGAAGTTACATCGAGGAGAGGTTTGGTCACCTAATTGCGCGCCAATAGGGAGAAATCCTTATTGGAAGGCCCCTCTTTCCTGGGAACGACCTGGTCGATTAATATTGTGAATTATAATAATGATGATAAATGTTGTTAAAAATATTGAAGAGATTTTTATGAAGTATTTGTGGTAATTTTAGTTTATTTTATGGACCCCCATTTATCTATTTTTCAAAATAACCGGTAGTAGGTTATTCATTATATATATATATATATACACGGATGACATGAATGTTGTGGGGTGGGGTGGGGTGGGTAGGGGGGGAAGTAATGTTGTCAGTGGGTGATTATATATATATATATGAATTGATTTGAAAAAAATTGGCAGGGAGTACAATTATTATGATTATTATATTTATATATATGTTATAGTTGAATGTTTGGCAGACAGTGTTCACGGGGTTCATAACCCGTGACTAATGTTATATATATATATATATATATATATATATTATTTTATTTAAAAGATTTTTGTTTTATTAGAATATTTTATTAAATCAATCTGGACCGTCCGTTTAAAAGTAAATCAATCTGGACCGTTCATGAATTAGTTATTATGCAGTCCATTCTTCTATAAATAGAAGCTCATTCCTTCATTATTTCACGAATTTCTTTGAAGCTTTCAGAGAGAAATTATAGAAACTATAGAAAAGTATTCTCGCTACTTCCTCTTTCTTATATCCAGTTTCTTTTACGGTAAGGAGTGTTATTTCTTTTGTATCCATGAAGAGAAACACATTATTCCATTACTTATTATTCTCGTTGGAATAACTTTGATACGCTGCTACCCTATACTTGGTGAAATTCTTACATTATTCAATTCTTTATTATTCATTGGAACATCACATGCATGCTTTTACGTGGGACGTGGGTAAAATCTTTATTATTCTCGTTGGAACATCCTCGCATCATGTTTTACGCAGGACTGGTTCCCTTTTCTTTATTAATACATTGGAATATATCACATGCATATGCTTTTCTTTTGGACCGATTCCATTCTTTATTATCTTTGTTGGAATATCACATCATGCGTTTTATTAGGACTGGTTCCGTTATTTATTATTCTGTTGGAATAACCTGCCTGTGCGTGTAAGACCCCGAATTTTATGAAATAAAAGTATTAAATTTTATTATTCAGTAAATGGTTAAATTGATAAAAAGCAAAGTTAAGGATGATATATGAAATTTTTTCAAAATACGCAAGTGGTTATAAAATATTCATTGTTGTCGGGAAATATTCGTTTAGTCGTGGAATATTCTTTACGCGGAGAAGAATATTAAATGCGATGGCGTAACCATTTATTGGGCCCCATAACGGATAAGCTGCCGGATGAAAAAGCGATAAATTTGAGTTTTTACAAATAGCAGGCGTAGTTATTCACAATTAACATTGTTTGAATACGGTGGTTAAAATACGATGTCTGCGTAGTAAGACGCGAAGCACCAGCGGTATTGCAAGATTTTTTTTAATTATTGATTCTTACGTGAGAAGGCACTACTCAATAATTGTTACAGTAATTACTGTTCAATATTTTATTTTATTGATTCAATAATTGCTGCATTGATATTTTAAATTATTGTTGTTTCAATAATTGTCACTGCACAGTATCTCCATTATCAGATCAATAATTCATATTATTTGGAATAATATTATTAGATAACATTATTGGCAATGTCTAGAAAGTTCTGTCAAGGAGAAGTTTGGTCACCTAATTGCGCACCAGTAAGGTGAAATCCTTATCGGAAAGCCCCACCTTTCCTGGGAACTGCCTGGTTGTCATAAATGAGATTCTGTAATATTATTTGTGAATAATTAATTATTGATTCATATGATAAGGAAATATTTATTTTATGTGGATATAAATGTTGGATTTATTTATGTGATTATAAATGAAGGAATTAATGTTGAGGTATTTTATCAGTATTTTATTGGATTGGAGGTATTAAAAGATCAAATCAGTGTTCTTACAACTTTATTGTGTGAGTTATAATTTTTAATCTGACCGTTGGATCGTTGTAATTTTTGAATATGTTATACATATATAAGTTGAGTATATGTTCACAAATTTTGAACCGTTAAAAATGAACGAATGATTTGTTATGAATTTTAAGAGGTGACTGATTCGAAAATTAGGTTTATAAATGATTTTGGTGAAAAATTCTAGAAATGGGTGGGCCCCACTTTTGGTTGTTGGGGAAGATGGCGACTCAAAATGGGTTGGATGGAATGGACCTGTTTTGTAGTTGTCACAGTGCGGTCTATCGCGTGCCTGGTGATTTCTTTTGTTATTCCATTCCTTATTATTCTCAGTTAGTTAAAGTTTTAACTTCTATACTCCATAAAATTAGTGAAATATTCTTGATATTTGCGCTTCATCTAGTATCTTTTCAGGAAAATATTCTTCTGAGCATTCTTGAATTTTACTCTACAAAGAAGTATCATGTTGACAATTTGGACGTTATTAGTTCCTGAATAAATTAATTCTTGAACTTGTTTTATTGAATTCTTATATCATTGTCATCATCCTCATATTTATATTTTTGAAAGTCATATGTGGCCTGTAGTGCATAGATGGACTTGGTATGATTATGACCAGGGATTGTTCGGTGTAATCATAACCGTAATGTTATAAATGATGTGGTAAAAGTCTTCATTGGCCCGTAGTGCATTGATGGACAGTTGTTGGCATGATCATGATCATTAATGAATACACAAATATTCTTGGCCCGTAGTGCATGGATAATTGTGGTCGTGATACTAAAGAATATCCTTGGTCGTAGTGTAGGGGTGATTCGGTGATGTGAATTATTTATTAAGTTGAGTCCCAACAATAATAGTGATGAAAAACCTTTTAAATCATAAAAGATAGTAGATTTTATTCTCTACTTGACTCTTTTAATGGATTGCTGGTTCCGCTGCAGTTAAACTTGATGTTGTTATATTTTATCAGTTTAACACTGTTGAAGGCTAACGATAATTTATTATGCATTATCTTAGTCATAATATTTCTTCTTTGGGCTAGTTGAGCTCACCCTTTCTTTCATTCTCTTCGTGAAATGAGAACATATAGCGTTGACTAGTCGAGGAGCGGAGTAGCGGTCAGAGAAGGATAACATTAGTAGTCCTCACTATTACGTGAAATAATAATTGTAATGAGGACTCCTTTTGAGTTTGTATAATCTCTAGTAGACAATAATTGTATTCAAACTCACAGTTATGTTTTGTCGTATTGTACACGACAGTTGTATTAGTAAGTTGTATTTAAATTCTGTACCATGTATCTGGCGACTCAAGATGGGTGATGTATACCTAATTTTGGGGGTGTCACAAAAAATATTATATTTTAAAATATTAAAAAATTGGGTTTGGTCAAACTGAGTCGATTTTGGTCAAAATGTGTCGGGTTGAGGTCAAATTAGCCTAAAGAAACGAAAACGCCAACAAAATGTATCTTTAAGAACCTAATTGACGAAAAGTGAACTTTAGGGACGACTTTAAAAGTGGGTGACAATTTGAAGGAACAGAAGTGTACGTCATTCAGCCTTTTTTTAAATCTTGATCATCATATGAAATTAGAAGCATTTTTTATGAAGCTATTACTTCCTCTATTTTAAAATTAGAGATACAATTTAATTTTTGAAATTAAACGACAAAATATTAAACTTCAAAATTAGCACGACGCATAAATATTTAAAACAAAATAATTTTGTGATTAATAGTTTTTATTATATATTATACAATTATAGGAATTGTATAAATTAACATCAATTTAAAAGTTAATATATTGTTGTTTGATTTTAAAAGTCAAATAGTATATTTAATTTTAAAACTAATGAAATATATTTACTGTGAATCATACTCCCTCCTATCCTAAATAAATGACGTTTTAGGGAGTTTAATTTTATTTTATATAAGTGTCGTTTTGGAATTTTTATGTAATATTGCACTATTTTTTTCCTAATTACCCCTCTATTTAATATGCTTAGTAAATGTAATTCTATGAACCATTTTCCCATATATACAACCAAAGTTCTAATAACTCATTAATTGCCTTCATCTTTTGGCCATTACCTTTTTTATTAATTGTGGAGAGAGAAATAATTAATTAAGGGTACAAAAGATATTTTGTGTTATTTCTTAATAAGTGTGCTTAATTCTAAAGCGTCATATATATATATATATATATATATATATATATATATATATATATATATATATATATATAGGGTTAGGATCGGTAAGGACTCTCTAGGTACTAAAATGCTAATTTTTTATTTTTTTATTTTGGCTTTTTTTAAACAACTAATTTTTTTTTTTAATATTTTATGAAACAGAAATTTTTTCATAATACAGTGAGATTTGGATATATATACCAATACAGGTCAGTACATGCCTGTTTTGTTATATATATCCAAATCACACCCAAAATACTTTATTATGAAAAAAATTCCAGTTCCATAAAATATTAAATTTTTTTTTTGTTTTTAAAAAAAAAAGCCAAAAAAATAAAAATAAAAAATCCCGCATTTTAAGAAAATGCGGGAGCCCTCACCTGATCCTTTCTCTCTATATATATACTAGCTGGGTCCCGTGCCTTCGGCACTGTATGAACGGTGAGATTTATCTCAAACTTTGAACGGTCCAGATGATTTATTGAGTGAACAGAAAATTCAAAATTATTTATACTTTATTATATATATATATATAAGAGTAATTAAAAAGAGTGAGCATGCACCGCCCTCATCTAGGGATGGGCAAAAAAATTGGTTTTTTCGGTTTTTTTTAATGCTGTCTGCAGTCCAAACCCGTAGGTTTGGGATAAATCTTAAAAGCAGTTTTGTTATCGATAAAATAATTAGATATATCCTGGTTAAACAGTTGATTCAGTTTCAGGTTAAGTGGTTTGAATTGATCGGTAAGAATCTTGGATGGGGCCGAATATATCTGGGTATTATTCTACTAACTTACTAATTTTAATTTTTCCGGATCGATTCTCTGACTCTTACTACTTCTCTAGTTCTCTCTTCGACTCTTCTTCATTTACCACTTTCCAAATAGATCTAGTTTCTTCATTCGCATTTCTTCGCTTCTCTCACACTCACAAGAGTCACGTCTCTCGATCCTTTGTGGTTTTCTTTTATTACTTGGTCTTCATTTACTTCGTGGTTTCTTCATTCATTTACTTGACTACTTGCCAGTGGTTTCGCTAGTCGCCATCAGCTTAACTCCATCTACGATCCTCTCAGTCTCTCACTCTCAGCCTCAGGCTATCGGATCTCCTCCTCTCCCTCCGAGCTCCGGCTATCTTCTCTCCGGATCTCTGACTCTCTCTCTGAGCTCCAGCATCCGGCTAGCTTTGCTTAGGTAATTTTTCTAATTCCAGACTCCGGCTATATAATGAGCATGAATATGGCATGAGAGAAATGACGATGAGGATGAGAGCAAAACTAGATAAATATTGGGGGAATGTGGATAAGATGAATAAATTATTGTACATTGCGGTTGTTCTAGATCCTAGACATAAATTAGAATTTGTGGAATTTTCTTTCAATGCAATGTATGGGAGTGGGACTGAAATGGCAAACAAAATGATAAAATCGGTGCGTGATGGCATGGAGGAATTGTTTAAATGGTATAGTCTCAAATATGCATCACAAGGTGCACAATCATCCCAAAGTGCACAATCTAATGTGTCTTGTGACACCCCCAAAACAGGTATACATCACCCATTCTGAGTTGTCAATACACGGTACAGAAACAACTACAACTTTATTATTACAATAGTAAAACTGTGAGTTTAAATACAGATATTGACATCTAGACAATATCCACATACAAATAAATTCTCATCATAATTATTGATACATTATTTTACAACAATGGTGAGGACTACTAAACAACTCTCCCTATAACCTTCATTCCATACCCCGACTCGTTCTCGCTTATATTCTCGCCTCCCGAGAAGAAAAATGGAACAAAAAGGAAAGGGTGAGCTCGATTAGCCCGATAAAAATATTATGACTAAGATAATATACAACAAAATTATCGTTAGTCTTCAACAGGAAAAATATAATAGAATACAATAGACAACAAGTTTTAAATCAATATTCGCAATGAAATAATAATTAATTAGAAGAGTTAAGTAGAGAATGCAAACTACTATCTTCTATGTATGAATTTTAAAGTTCATCGTCTATTTTTATCCCTCGTAACATCAATCAATATATATACGGGATCAAATATTCATCCTTGCACTAAGGCCGAGGACATTCACGATTGGTCATGTTCATCTAAACACATGTTCATCTTTGCACTACGGGCCAAAGATATTCATCAGAAATCATTCATCTTTGCACTACAGCCAAAGATATTCATCATAAATCATTCATCTTTGCACTACAGGCCAAAGATATTCAATAATATCATCATTTAAGACTGAGGATGATGAAAATTTTTTTTTAAAAAAACGAATCTAGTGAATCAAAATGACAAGGATTAAGGATTAAGGATTAAGGATTAGTACTTTGTTTTATCCACGTCCAAAAATACCTCAAAAAAATAATCATAGTGGTGTAAAATTCAAGAATGATCAAAACATGGATACAATCAAAGCTAGTATCGAGAATAGATATTCGAGACGAAAAGAAAATTTTTATTTTTCGATGAATAATGCCGATTATTAAATGAATAAGTACCATATACGTGAATAGTCCAGAGTATACGTGAATAGTAACCCCGACACCAAAAGTTCCAAATATGATAAAAACTTCAGATCAATATTTCAGCATAATGATATTGAAGAAATAATATCATTTGAGAAGAAAATAACATCCCTTACCTCGAAAAGATAGTACTTCTAACTGGAATACTAGATATAGGCTATAACTTGAACTTGCACCGTATAACAATACTCAAAGTATACTCAAAATACTCAGAAGAATACGCCGATAATAATAGAGAGAAAACTTCAGCTGGGTGTGATTTTCAATTATAACCTAAGCACCCTATTTATAGGAAAATGCTTAGAACACCAAAGCAGAAAATTTAATAAAATATTAATTTATATTAAAATTTTCCAACACCCACTCTTATCAACTGAATTCAGCTCATATCACATGTTAAATGAGAGCCACAAAACGAAAATCACGTTTTAGTAATTAAAAATATTTTAAACTTCCAAAAATTAATTATTTCGGAGCTTCGGAAATTCAATAATTCATAATAAATAGCCATTTTGTCAGAAAATTCGAATCTTGCGTGTTTTTATAGGAATTTAAATTCTCTACAACTTTGCAGAAGAAAGGTTTTCCAAATTCCAAACAAAAATTGACCGAAATCCATAAACGGGTGATTTTAGAGGCTATAATCAAATTTCAGTCAATAAATGGGGTCCACCGACATGTTTAACATGTTTTAAATATTTATTGCAACAAAAATACTCTTCCTCCTCGTATACTCATATATCCCACATTCGTTGTAAAAATATCACCATTATTATATTATTAAAATATAATATTATATATATTTAAATGAATTATTTTATCGAGAAAAAGATAAAATTTTAATTTTCAACAATTGTCACATTAAAAATTTTCTCCATCTATATCCACATAAAATCAATATTTTCCTCATCATATGAATCAATAATTAATTATTCACAAATAATATTACAGAATCCTGATATTGACAACCGAGGCGGTTCTGAGAAAGAGGGGCTTTCAATAAGAATTTCTCCTTCTTGGCCGCAATTAGGTGACCAAACCTCTCCTTAGATGTAACTTTCTAGACATTGCCAATAATGTTATCTAATAATATTATTCAGATAATATGAATTATTGCTCGATAATGAAAAATCTTGTGTAATGACAATTATTGAAACAACAACAATATAAAATATCAATGCAAAGCAATTATTGAATCAATAAAATAAAATCTATCGAAGCAGTAATTATCGTAACCATTATTGAGTAGTGCCTTTCACGTAAGAGTCAATAATTGGTGCAATACTGTGTGCTTCTTGTGCAACAACACGACATCGTGTTTTAACCACCGGGTATTCCAACAAATGTAAAAGCGTAATAACTACGCCATTATTTTTAAACAACTTATATTTGTCGTTTTCTTCCTCCAATCTTTTCACATGGGGCCACACACGGGCTGGCTGGCCGCATTTAATATTCACAAGCGATCTTAATATTCCACTACCAAACGAATATTTCCGAACAACAATGAATATTTTATAACCACTTGCTTATTTTGAAATATTTGCGTATTTTGTGGACGCCCCAAAATAGGTCCATTCCATCCAACCCATTACGAGTCGCCAAATACATGGTACGGAAAATAACTACAACTTTATTACAACAATTGTCGAACAAAATACAACAACACATATCTTCGTGAGTTTGGATACAAATATATACCAAATGTGACACATGTCCCAAGTGGATGACACCTCATAGTGACACCTTACATAAAGGTATAGTCAAAAGCTGTTTTAGAAACTAAAATCTTTGGGAAGTGCTCAAGGAAACCTTCGCATACATGGGAGACTAAATGCGTACAGGTTATGATAGATATCATATGGCCACGTAATTATCCTTGGTTGACCTAATAGACCCCAAAGAAAAAACAAGAAGATTACTATCATATTCTTCCCAATGGTAAGTCTTCTTGACATATCATTATCTCCACTATCTCTAATTGAGAATTATACTTCAAATAAACACCAAGATTATATAGGTAGTGCTCGTATATATACTCAGCAAGTGGATGAGCACATCCCTGTCTTATGATGATACGATGTTGTATGTCATTAGACATCTTGTATGATAGTGACAAAACACCTTCCAACGTTGGGTTTGCCTCACCCTCAACAATTTATAGACCACCGTTCTATTCCCTCGTTATCCCCCACTCGACCCAAATTTACACTTTTATTACACGAAAGGAATTGTGAAGCAAAAAGGGTGGTGAAACTAACTAGCTTCAATAAAGAATATTATGACTAAAGATAAATAAATTATCAATAGTCTTCATCGATAATAAATCGTAGATTTAGAACATATGGTAGATGATAAAACTTTTCAACCATAGTTGCACGTGAATGAAAGCAATCCATTAGAAGAGTCAAATAGACTATAAAGTCTATTATCTTCTTCATGTTAAAAGTCCACCAACAATGTTTTATTCTCAGTAACATCAATCAACAATTCTTGTCCACAATCATATGAATAACTCATAATTGTAATTGTTGTTCTAAATTCCTTTTCTCATCCAGACAAAGATAATTTTCATCACCCGAAACATCAAAGATCATGGTTATACCAAATCACATTCATGTTCATAATCAAACTAATAAATTCATCTTTGCACTACGGCCAAAGATATTCATCAACAGATTCATCTTTGCACTACTAAAGCCAAAGATATTCATCAACAGATTCATATTTGCACTACATGCCAAAGATATTCAACAAGCAAGTCATCTTTGCATTCTGAGCCAAATATATTAATATCTCAAAGAAATATATAATCATATTAGAATTTATATAAACAATAATTATAACCATGTTGATTAATTCACCTTTGCACTTAAGCTAAAGATATTCAATTATAAATTCAATGGTCATGATCATACAGTACCACAATTCAACTTTTCACCACTTTGGCCAAAGAGAACCCTAGTCATGATCATACCAATAATCTATCCATCTTTACACTCCAAGGTGAAAGAGAATTTCAACATCGTGGTTATAAAATGTTATATATGATAATAAAATCAATATAATCAATATATAGTTTTAATCTCCAGAGTAATATTCATAAATCAACTATAATTTGGTTAGAAAACCAATTTTGTCATGAATAGTAACTCATGAATAGTAAATTCGTGAATAGTAACTCATGAATAGTAACTCGTGAATAGTATCTCATGAATAGTAAACCCGACTCAAAAAGGTAGAAATTCCACAATAAAATCCATACCAATATTTTAGGTATAATGATATTGAAAGAATAATATTTTTTAAGCTTATAAACAATTTATTTTAATTGTTTACACTTTACTAAATAATGCATTTAATCATTCTAAAATGCCAAACTCATAAGATTTCATCACCAATAACCAAAACCCTCATCAAAAATCTGCATATACCTCATATAGGATTCTCAAGTCATAAAATCTTATTTTTCAATTTTCTTACTTCACACGACTTATTTAATTCATTTACTCATAACTAGTCCATTTTCATGAAAAATATTAAATCAGTTCCAAAAATATTTCTTTTTTGAGATTTAGCAGAATATAGAGGATATTGAACATATATTTTTATCAGAATTTTTAAAAGTCATTTACTATTTTTCACATGGCCAAAACCACCGAATATTTAAACATTTATCATAAATTGTACTTTTATCCAAAAATTCTGAAATTTACAGAGTATACTTATATAATATAGATGTACTCCCAATAAAAATTTCATCAATTTTGGAGTTAACCACAAGGAGTTATAAGCGGTTACTTTTAAAATAGTCTTTTCCCGTAAAATTCATAACTCTTAATCTATACATCCAAAATCACCATTTTTGGACACAATCAATAAAACTCATCAAAATATCATTTCAAATTTTTCCAGAATTTTCGATGGTCGAAAAAAGAAGTACGAATGAAAAACATAATAACCCTTAAAATCCCCTTACTATCCCTTACTATCCCTTACCTCAAAAAAGCAAAGACTTCCCGATTGGATATCGGATATATTTGAAGGAAACTTGCGGATGAATATCAACTCCCCAAGTATCTAAATACTCACAAAATACACTCAATAATCTAGAGAGAGAAAAAGAGAAAACTTGTTTCTGGTGTGATTTTCAATTCTAACTTAGCCCTCTATTTATAGGAAAATGTTAGCAGACTTGACCTGCAACCTGATGGCTTTACCTGCTACTATTCTCACCCACCATATTTGAAATAAATTCAGCACATTTCTTTACCAACCACAAGTGGGGCCCACTCAATTCTAGAATTTTCCACCAAAATCATTTATAAACCTAATTTCTGAATCAGTCACCTCTTAAAATTCATAACAAATCATACGTTCATTTTTAATGGTTTAAAATTTGTGGACATGTTTAAAAATTATAACTCACACAATAGAGCTGTAAGAACACCGACTTGATCTTTTAATTCCTCCAATCCGATAAAATACTGATAACATACCTCAACATTAATTCCTTCATTTATAACCACATAAATAAATCCATCATTTATATCCACATCAAATAAATATTTCCTTATCATATAAATCAATAATTAATTATTCATAAATAATATTACAGAATCACAATAATGACAACCAGGCAGTTCCCAGGAAAGAGGGGGCTTTCCAATAAGAATTTCTCCTTACTGGCGCGCAATTAGGTGACCAAACCTCTCCTTGACAGAACTTTCTAGACATTGCCAATAATTCTATCTAATAATATTATTCAAATAATATGAATTATTGATCTGATAATGAGAAATATTGTGCAGTGATAATTATTGAAACAACAATAATATAAAATATCAACGCAAAGAATTATTGAATCAATAAAATAAAATATTGAAGCGAAGAATTCATTGTAAAAATTATTGAGTAGTGCATTCTTACGTAAAGGATCAATAATTCATCAATATCAAGCGTCCGGCGCCAGACATCGTATTTTAACCATCGGGTATTCCAACAAAGTGTTAATTCAGAATAACTACGCCTGTAGTTATTTATAAAAACTCAAATTTGTCGTTTTCTTCATCAAGTAATTTATCCATTATGGGGCCCATAAATGGATCTTGCCGTCGTCATTTAATATTCCCGACGTAAAGAATATTCCACGACCAAACGAATATTCCCCGATAACAATGAATATTTTATAACCACTTGCTTATTTTGAAAAAATTCATATATCACCCTTAACTTTAACCTTTTATCAATTTAACCATTTACTAAATAGGAAAGTTGAATACTTTTATTTCATAAAATTCGGGGTCTTACATATTTTATCCATAACTATCCACATTAATCACATCAACCCTTACTATTTCAAAATAATACTTAGAGAGGAAATTTCATTTATTAATAAAAAGTCGGGATCTTACAACCTCCCCTCCTTATGAAATTTCGTCCTCGAAATTGACGTACGTACCTGGTGTTTCGAAAAGATGAGGATACCTCGCTTTCATTTTCTGCTTCCAACTCCCGTGTCATTTCCTCTATAGCATGGTTTCTCCACAAGACTTTAACTTGTGGTGGTACAACCTTCGTCGTGGGGATACGCTCCTTTCTATCCAAGATCTCGACAGCAGCTCCTCCTCATACGTTAAGTCTTCAACTATCTCGTCGGAGTTCTAACTCAATAACGTGGTTCGGGTCTTTCACATATTTACTTAAGTACGGATATGTGAAACACATTATGAACATGAGACATACTCGGAGGTAACGCAAGTCTATAGGCTACATTACCTACTCTGGTCAAGAATTTGAAATGGACCAATAAATCGTGGATCGAGCTTTCTCTCTCTTTCTCGAATCTTGTAACTCCCTTCCATGGGGCAACACGCAATAATACATGATCCCTATACTAAATTCCACGCCCTTTCGATGAAGATCCGCATAACTCTTTTGTCGATCCTGTGCCATTTGTATACGTTGTCGAATCATTTGGATCTTTTCTGTAGTCATACGCATCTTAACTTCGGGTCCCAACAATGTTGTTTCACCCACCTCATCCCAACATATTGGAGGCGACATTTTAAATCCATATAATGCTTGAATGGGGCCACACCTATACTTGCTCGATAAGCTGTTATTGTAGGAGAATTCCACCAATGATAAATACTTATCCCAACCGCCTTGAAGTTCAGGACATAGAGTCTTAATAAATCTTCAAGAGTTTGAATAGTCCTCTCGATTGTCCGTCTGTTTGAGGATGGTATGCCGAATCGAATCTTAAATCCGTACCATAGCTTTTTGCAAGCTAACCCAAAATCTTGATGTGAATCTTGGGTCACGATCCAAACTATGGATATCGGCATGACATGCAATCTCACAATCTCATTTACGTACATTTGAGCAAGACGTTCAAGGAATAAGTCTCCGTGATCGGCAAGAAATGAAGCAGACTTGGTTAATCTATCAACAATAACCCAAATAGCATTTATGCCTTGAGAAACCGTGGGAAGTCCCGTAACGAAATCCATGGTAATATGTTCCCACTTCCATTTCGGAATCTCAAGTGGTTGCAATGGTCCCTTAGGCACTTGATGCTCCGCCTTTACACGTTGACAAGTTAAACATGTTGAGATAAACTTTGTAATCTCTCTTCATATTGTTCCACCAAAATGTATGTCGAAGATCACGATACATTTTAGTACTTCCAGGATGGATTGCAAATGGTGTATTGTGTGCCTCCATCATAATCTTGTACTTCAAATCAGAATCGTTAGGAACACAAAGTCTGGAGTGGACTCAAAGTATTCCTTCTTCATCAATTCTCGCTTCCGGAATAGCACCTTCTTGTACTTTCTTCTTCATATGCATCAGCTCCGGGTCGGTGGCTTGAGTAACCTTAACTTTTTCTATTAAAGTTGGCTTTATGCGTATACTTGACATCATCGCACTCATTCCTGCATATGATCTTCTACTCAACGCGTCAGCTACCACGTTCGCTTTTCCAGGATGGTATTGAATAGTGTGGTCGTAGTCTTTTAATAGCTCGAGCCAACATCGCTGCCGCATGTTAAGTTCTTTTTGAGTGAAGAAATATTTAAGGCTTTTATGGTCTGAATATATCTCCACTTTCTCCCCATATAGATAGTGCCTCCATATCTTTAGCAAGAAAAAGCATTGTCGCTAACTCTCACAGATCATGAGTAGGATAATTCCTCTCATATTCTTTAAGTTGTCGCGAGGCATAGGCTATGACTTTCCCATGTTGCATGAGAACACATCCTAACCCTTTGCCCAAGATCGTCAGAGATAACAAATCCATCCGAATCGGATGGTATTGTTAGAACAAAATGAAATAAGTCTTCTCTTAAGCTCTTGGAAACTCTTCTCGCATTCTTCACTCCAAACGAATTTTGTATCCTTCCGAGTTAAGCGAGTTAAGCGGATAGCGATTCGAGAAAACCCTTCTACGAATCTCCGATAATAACCGGTAAGCCAAGAAAGCTACGACTTGACCACCGTCTTGGTTGCTTCTAACTTTGTATTGCTTCAATCTTGGCCGGGTCAACAGATACTCCATGTTTTGACACCACATGCCCAAGAAATGCTACTTCCTCAAGCCACAACTCGCATTTCTTTAACTTGACATATAGTTTGTTTTCACGAAGCCTTTGGAGTACCAGCTTCAAATGGTGCTCATGATCTTCACGACTTTTGGAATATATGAGGATGTCATCAATAAAGACAACAACGAACTGATCCAAATATTGTTTGAATACTCGGTTCATCATATCCATGAAAGCCGTAGGAGCATTAGTCAATCCAAAAGACATGACTAGGAATTCATAATGCCCGTACCGAGTTCAAAAGGCAGTCTTTGGAATATCCTCGATTCTAATCTTCATTGATGATATCCGTAAGCGAAGATCGATTTTGAAAAGAATTATGCTCTTGCAATTGGTCAAACAAGTCATCAATACGAGGTAGAGGATACCTATTCTTGATAGTGACATGGTTCAATTCCGATAGTCAATACAAAGTCGCATACTCCCGTCTTTCTTCTTTACAAATAAAACAGAACACCCTAAGGAGATGTCAAGGAGGACGAATGAAACCAATGTCCAACAACTCACGTAGTTGGACCTTTAACTCCACGAAGTTCAATAGGAGCCATTCGATATGGGGTTTTAGAAATGGGCTTTGTACCGAGTTCAAGGTCAATAAAGAATTCAACTTCACGTTCGGGGTGAGGCAAGGAAGTTCTTCAGAAATACGTCGGAAAGTTAATAACAACAGGAATATTATTCAATTTTGACGTGTCTTTATTCAAATCCATAACGACTAAGAAAGATTGACATCCGTTTTTCAATAAGCGAATCGCTTTATGATTAGATATGACGGTGATTAATTTTAATGGTTTAGTTATGCGAATTGAACAACAAAGTTATTTAGGAATATGAAAGCTAACAACCTTATTTAAAACAATCAATTTTGGCATGATGAGTAGTTAACCAATCAATTCCTAAAATCACATCAAAAGCAAGTATCTTTAAAGAGATAAGGTCAGCGGGTAAGATAAGGGTGCCAACTTGGATTAGACAAGATTTATAAATGTGGATGTGATGAAAGTTTCTCATAGCGGAGTTTCCACAGAGATAAGTCAAAGTCTAATTTTTAGAGAGTCAAATTTAAATGTTGAGCACAAGTAGGAGAGATAAATGAATGGGTAGCACTTAGGTATCTAGTAAAGTATAAACTTCACAAGAATTTATAAATAGCTTACCCGTGATCACCTCGTTTGGGTTCCTCGCATTTTGACCGATCCACAACAAACGCACTTCCAGAACCGATTGACTTTGAATTTTTACGGGGATGATCTTTTGAGTCACCGTCCCCATTGAACTAGGTTTCTCTAAGTGCAATCTCGAAGCGATATGTCCTTCCTTTCCACAATTATAATATACCCGAATTGTGTGGGCGCTTTGACCGATATGTCCCTCTTCCGCAGATTTATAAGATATAATGGGTGGTCATTCTCCTCCTGGAACGATTCTTTGTGTTGCACCGTCGTCTTCACATGGTCATTGTTGAATCTCTTCTTTTTAAAATCTCCTCCCGACTCGCTTCTTCTATTTTCATGGCCATGATTACCACCGAGTGGTTACCATTTTGTCCGCCTTTTTCTTTCTCCACCTGGTTATTGTTGTTTTGTTGATACGCTATCCCTCGGTATGATCCTAATTGTGGTACCTCGGTTGACCGTACTCGTTATCTCGCTTCTAACAATTGAGCCCTCATTAACAACATCCGAATAGAGATAAAATTTATGAGAGATGAGATATCGACGTATCCGAAGTTTCAAACCTCTCGAAACATCCGTCATCGTTCCTCATTCTCCACCAAATGAGGTGCAACACGGATAACTCGCAGAACTTCGCCTCGTCTTTGGGACACCGTCATGTTATTCTCGCTCGGTCTAATAAACTCCACTTCCTTCATATGAATGAACACTTTCGGGAAAGTATTTGTCATTAAATAGTTCTGAAATGTCTCCCAAGACATCTTTGAGTGCTTGGATGGGTACGCCTCACGCAGACTCCCACCGATGATACGCCTCGCCACGGAACATAAAGGTGGTGAACGGAACCTTCTGTTCTCCGTGCATCCCAAGACATCGAATATCTTGGTAATTTGCTTGACCCATGTTTCCGCCATGATCGGATCTCGCTTTCCTTAAATGCGTGGTCCCAACTCTTTGAAGCTGGCTTGTTTGTGACAACCCGTGAATTGCTATCATTTCCTCTCAGATTTTGAACACGAGTCTCCCGTTTGATTTTACATGAATCGCAAAAAGCTTCTAAATATCCCTCGTTCATCATCTCGCTCAAAGTTGGTGTTGTTCACGGGAGGAACATTGCTGACTGCTGCACGCTCTCCTCGCTGGTGAGTAGTACAGGCGTCTCCACGGTCTCATTTCCATTGTTAATATTCTCAATCGACATTCTCAAATAATGTCATAAAACAAGGGTTAATTAAGCAAATCAATATATCACATAATATCCTTATATACTGACCAACTAACAAATAAGCTTAGGTAGGACACACTAGCGAAGGATTTACTCGTCTCTCCCATCCTAGTTCTATTCCCCGATCTCCGCCAGAGATCATATCCCTAAGCTCTGATACCAACTGTGACACCCCCAAAACAGGTATACATCACCCATTCTGAGTTGTCAATACACGGTATAGAAATAACTACAACTTTATTATTACAATAGTAAAACTGTGAGTTTAAATACAGATATTGCAATCTAGATAATATCCACATACAAATAAATTCTCATCATAATTATTGATACATTATTTTACAACAATGGTGAGGACTATTAAACAACTCTCCCTAGAACCTTCATTCCATACCTGACTGCATCTCGCATTATATTCTCGCCTCACGAGAAGAAAAATGGAACAAAAAGGAAAAGGGTGAGCTCGATTAGCCCAAGAAAAAGAATATTATGACTAAGATAATATACAACAAAATTATCGTTAGTCTTCAACAGGAAAAATATAATAGAATACAATAGACAACAAGTTTTAAATCAATATTCGTAGCGAAATAATAATTCATTAGAAGAGTTAAGTAGAGAATGCAAACTACTATCTTCTATGTATGAATTTTAAAGTTCATCGTCTATTTTTATCCTCGTAACATCAATCAATATATATCTCGGATCAAATATTCATCCTTGCACTACTGTGCCAAGGACATTCATCGATTGGTCATGTTCATCTAAACACTGTTCATCTTTGCACTACGGGCCAAAGATATTCATCGAAATCATTCATCTTTGCACTACGGGCCAAAGATATTCATCGAAAATCATTCATCTTTGCACTACTGTGCCAAAGATATTCATCATAAATCATTCATCTTTGCACTCTGGGCCAAAGATATTCAATAATATCATCGTTTAAGACCGAGGATGATGAAAATATTTTTTAAAAAGCGAATCCAAAGTGAATCAAAATGACAAGGATTAAGGATTAAGGATTCGTACTTTGTTTTATCCACGTCAAAAAATACCTCAAAAATAATCATAGTGGTGTAAAATTCAAGAATGATCAAAACATGGATACAATCAAAGCTAGTATCCGAATAGATATTTCGAGACGAAAAGAAAAATTTTATTTTTCGATGAATAATGCCGTGATTCGTGAATAGTACATATATCGTGAATAGGTCTTGATATCGTGAATAGTAACCCCGACACCAAAAGTTCCAAATTTGATAAAAACTTCAGATCAATATTTCAGCATAATGATATTGAAGAAATAATATCATTTGAGAAGAAAATAACATCCCTTACCTTGGAAAGATAGTACTTCTAACTGGAATACTAGATATAGGCTATAACTTGAACTTGCACCGTATAACAATACTCAAAGTATACTCAAAATACTCACAAGAATACGCTCGATAATATAGAGAGAAAACTTGATTTACGGTGTGATTTTCAATTATAACCCAAGCACCTATTTATAGGAAAATGCTTAGAACACCAAAGCAGAAAATTTAATAAAATATTAATTTATATTAAAATTTTCCAACGCCCACTCTTATCAACTGAATTCAGCTCATATCACATGTTAAATGAGAGCCACAAAACGAAAATCACGTTTTAGTAATTAAAAATATTTTAAACTTCCAAAAATTAATTATTTCGGAGCTTCAGAAATTCAATAATTCATAATAAATAGCCATTTTGTCAGAAAATTCGAATCTCGCTTGTTTTTATAGGAATTTAAATTCTCTACAACTTTGCAGAAGAAAGTTTTTCCAAATTCCAAACAAAAATTGACCGAAATCCACAAACGGGTGATTTTAGAGGTTATAATCAAATTTGATCAATAAATGGGTCCACCGACATGTTTAACATGTTTTAAACATTTATTGCAACAAAAATACTCTTCCTCCTCGTATACTCATATATCCCACATTCGTTGTAAAAATATCACCATTATTATATTATTAAAATATAATATTATATATATTTAAATGAATTATTTTATCGTAAAAGATAAAATTTTAATTTTCAACAATTGTCACATTAAAAATTTTCTCCATCTATATCCACATAAAATCAATATTTTCCTCATCATATGAATCAATAATTAATTATTCACAAATAATATTACGAGAATCACAATATTGACAACCGAGGCGGTTCCAGGAAAGAGGGGCTTTCCAATAAGAATTTCTCCTTCTTGGCGCAATTAGGTGACCAAACCTCTCCTTAGAGCGTAACTTTCTAGACATTGCCAATAATGTTATCTAATAATATTATTCGGATAATATGAATTATTGCTTCGATAATGAAAAAAATACCGTAATGACAATTATTGAAACAACAAAGAATATAAAATATCAACGCAAAGAATTATTGAATCAATAAAATAAAATCTTTGAATAAATAATTATCGTGTAACCATTATTGAGTAGTGCCTTCATACGTAAGAGTCAATAATTGGTGCAATCTGCAAAGCATCTTCTTTGTGCAACAACGCGTAGACATCGTGTTTTAACCACCGGGTATTCCAACAAAGATAAAGCGGTAATAACTACTGCCGTTATTTTTAAACAACTTATATTTGTCATTTTCTTCCTCCAATCGCTTTCCAGTTATGGGGCCCACACACGGTCTTGTGCCGTCATCACGAATATTTCCCGAGAAGCATTTAATATTCCACGATCAAACGAATATTTCTCGACAACAATGAATATTTTATAACCACTTGCTTATTTTGAAATATTTGCGTATTTTACTCATAACTATCCACATTAATCACATCAACCCTTACTATTTCAAAATAATACTTAGAGGAAATTTCATTTATTAATAAAAAGTCGGGATCTTACATGTCTAGTGAAAGTTTTGATGTGTATGATCGAGACAAGTCAAGGAGAAGGATGAGTGAAAAATTTGTAGAACACATTGCAGATGTTCTAGGAGGTGATAATACCAAATTAGATAAGTATTTGAGTGAGCATGTTGATCAAACGACTTCAAAATATAATGTTTTGGGTTGGTGGAAAAACAATTCTCCTAGATTTCCCATTCTTTCTCAAATGGCTAAGGATCTATTGGCGGTTCCTATATCAACCGTTGCTTCCGAGTTGGCATTTAGCACAGGTGGTCGTGTACTTGATTCATTTAGGAGTTCTTTAACTCCTAGAATGGTACAAGCTCTTATTTGTGCTCAAGATTGGCTTCGTTCAAGCAAACAACCAATGTCTGTGGAGGAGAACTTAGATTCACTTGAAACAATTGAGAAAGGTAATCCTTCATTTTAAATTATATAGCTTTCATTTATAATGTTTAATTGTTTATATGTTAATGAGTTTCTTTAACTATTTTTATTTTCTTTTGATATTCTTAGAATTTGTGGAAGTTTTGGATATGGATGGTGGAGTTTAATGGAGATATCGGATATGACACTCGACATGTAATATGTAGAGGTACTCAGTACATAACTGTTAAGTAAATTCGCTTAATATGAATTCAATTTTAGTAGTATGCTTTAGTGGAATTTAATGGAGATATGAATTCGGTGGAATTCAATTGGAATTTAATGAATTCAGGTTTTAGTAGTATGCTTAATATGAATTCAAGATACATATGATTAAGAATACTTGTCGTATTCTCCAACTCTTGTGCACATGTTCATTTTATGGGACAATGAACATAATTTTCTCGACATTCATGTACCGAGATAGTTCATTCAAATGATATTCATGATACTAATGATAAGGCCTCTTTATATATTATTCAACCTCAGTTCTTAATTTATATGCTTGGTTAAAAAGTAACCGTCTTTGTCTTGATTGTCTTTCGCCTTTGTTAGTCTCTTGACTTCTTCGCCTTTGCTTGGTTCATAGTTTATGAATTGTGTACACCGTCTTTTTGTCTTGACTTCTTTCGCCTTTGCTTTATTCAAGTTAATATTTTAGATTGTAGACTTGTAGTTCTTTGATCTGTTCATTATTGCTTTCTTTGGTCTCTCGCCGATAGTTGATGTTCATTGGTGGATATTTTGGCGATTGATGTTATTGGATATGCTTGTAATTGTAAATTGTAATATGATCAATTACGTAGTTGGCGATTAATGTTACGTAATATGTTGATTCAGTAGTTGGATGTTCGGTTGAATCGTTGAATGTGCCCTTGACTTAATAGTTCAGTAGTTGAATCATGAATGTGCTTGGATGTTGATTGAATGTGCTTGGATCGATTGAGAATGTGTTTGTAATTTAAGATTTTTAAAAGCGTTAATGGAAACAGGTATGAGAAGCGGTTGGTACACAAGTAGGTTCGAACCTAGCATCAGCATTCTAGCTTTTGGACCAAACTAATCGATTCGATAAATCGGTTCAATCGATCTGATATATCAAGTATCAATTTTGGTGAATTCGATTTACGATTTGATACTGATGACGGCGCGGTTCGATCCGGTTAATTACAGGTGAACAGTCCTACCCTCATTCACCATATTTAGAGAGTTGGAATCAAAACAAGGCCTTCAAAGTCCTCTCTCTTTAATACTAGTAACAAACTGAAACAAAGAACGAGGCAACTAGCGTCTAGCTCAGCTAGGCTTAACCTTACTTCTCATTTCTTCACATTTAGTAATTAGTATTATAAGCACTGAGCTACTTAGTTTTCAGTACTTGCTCCTAAAAGAAAGCACCATGCAGACTATGGACACTGCACTCCATCACCATCACCCCCCTCACCCTACCCAAGACAACATCAACAACAACCCTAACAAACCCCTCCATAATAACACTAACTCTTCATCAAACACTCCCCACTTTTTCTCTCTCCCCACCACCAGCATCACCGCTGAAGCCACCACCAGCACCGCCGCTCATGCCACCACAAACAACAACCGAACTAGAAGCAAAAGCAAAGGAGGCCCAGACAACAACAAGTTCAAGTACAGAGGAGTCAGACAAAGAAGCTGGGGCAAGTGGGTGGCCGAGATCCGTGAGCCACGTAAGCGAACGCGCCGCTGGCTCGGCACGTTCGCCACCGCCGAGGACGCCGCCCGGGCGTACGACCGCGCCGCCCTCATCCTCTACGGTTCTAGGGCTCAACTCAACCTCCAGCCCTCCTCCGGTTCCAACTCCCAATCATCTTCCTCATCCTCCCACAACAACTCCTCATCTTCCACTCAAACCCTTCGCCCCCTCCTTCCCCGCCCTTCAGCCTTTGCCTTCTCTTTCTCTCCGCAGTCCTCCGCCTCTTTGACGGCGGCTTACATGCCGTACGGTATTTACCCTACCGTACATGAGTACCATAATCATAAAATAGAAACTCCTCAAGTACTTGTTCAACAACAACAACAACAACAAATTTATAACCCTAATTTTGGAACTGGCTCCACCAGTGGTACAACTACTAGTTGTTCTTATCCAAACCCTAATTTCCAACATCAACGTTGTTCTAATCGTTATAGTGAAATGAATTCAGTGGCGGGCACAGTTGGGTCGACCAGTTTGTCTTTGTCTAACAATTGTTCTTCACAATATATGGTTGCACCGGTGGTGTCGGATCCGGTGGTGTATGGTGGTTCTGGATCTCAGGGGTTGTGGGCTTTGTCTGATTATGACGAGTACCCCCCAGCTAGTATTTGGGATTTTGGTGATCCCTTCTTGGATTTTTAAGGCTAGGGTTTCTCAAAGATGTCTTCCTTGATTAAGCTTTACTATACATAGACAGAAGTTTGCATGGAATAGATGCAGTTGAAATTGCGTTTGATTTAATTACAATATACTGAGCTAATTAAGTGATGAAGGGATTACACCAAACATATTCAAAGGGTACTGATCATAACTTTGCATGATTTGAAATTTTGGAGTGGAAGTCTTGAAGATCTCAATTCTCAAGGTGTTGAAGATTACTCTGTGCTTTGTTTTTCAAATCAGGTGAGAGAACTAATTAATTATAAGAATTTCGTGTTTTTTTTTATTCTCTGGGAGTGGGTGTTAAATGGAAGATTTGTATTATCATATTGAGAGATGGAGCTGTAAAATGTAATTTTTTTTTTGAGTGGGGGAAAATGTTATAAATAAAAAGGAAAAAAAGAAGATAAATGTTGTAAATTTGTATTAGTAATTTTCAATTTGAATCATCCGTGTCGGTATAAATGTTATGGTAGATACTAGTATTTTAATTGGAGTTATTGAAAAGTTAACCACTTGCTTAATTATGATTTTGTCAATATATATAGTTGGTTTATATATTATATACATACATGTATATCTGTAAAAATATATAAAATATATAAGAACATCTTTTGTTTATATGGTGGTTTTGATATAGGTTTTATTTATATGGTGATTTTGATATGGGGGTCCCAAAAAAAATCAAAAGCACCGGTCGTTATCGGTCATTAACAGAACCGGACTGCCCCCCAATTAGTTTTTTCCTCTACCATTAGATAAAAACTAATGAGTGTTGGAACTTGTGACTCTTATTGAAAAAAAGTTAGTGTGCGGAGTGTAGCGGAGCGGATTGAAATTTAATACTCCTTTAATTCTAAATTAATTGCTCAGTTTTGATTTTTTAAAGTCAAATTGATCATTTTTAAAACTAATCTTTTTACTATTTTTGTTAAAATATAGGTGAAGAAATTATAACCAAAAGAAAGTATATACAATTTATTACTAATCACAATTTTTTTAATTTTAGAAATATATTTATATATGCTTAATTATTAATTCTAAAAATAGTCAATTTGACTTAAAAAAGTCAAAACTGAGCAATTAATTTGGGACGGAGGGAGTAATTTGTTTTGGGAGGACATTATGGGTAATTGAGATATAATGTGAAGTAAGGTTGGAAAATGATTAGTGACTATAAATACTTTCTATTGTAAAGTCCTATTTAACCAATGAATCATCAATAAAACAACAAACCGCATGTGAAGTACCCAAATTAAAAAATCACATAAATCTCTGTGATTCTTAATTTACTATTATCATGTGTATGTGTGTGATCCTAATTTCTAACAATCTGATTCTCGAATTTTGTTTGCTCCTCTCCCTCAGGTCGAGGGGTTGAACTTTTGGGATATTGTTGGCAAAGGGGAAGTTCGTTTAGAAGGCTAGATAAAGAGTCCACAACTTCATGGACAGTGGCGAAGACATGAATTAATTTTAATTAGTGAAATTTTATGTTTTTTTGGATGATTACATATGTAAAACATGTATTTAGTTACAATATTATTAATATAACAAGTAATAATATTATATATATATATATATACACACACACGTACATATCCCTTATTGACCCTTAATTAATACGTCTTTCTAATAACACATTTGTTAATAAATATTTAAATTTCTTATGTTATAAAAATAATATAAATTATATTCTTGTTTAATTTAAAATATTAGAGGAAGATGTATACATAAAGAGTAGCTAGAAGTAACATAGAATTGAGAAAGTTATAAAAAATTCAATTTGACCCTGTATATTAAAAAAATTATAAAATTTTAGTGTGATCAATTTATTCATTACACTTAATTTTTTTCTAAATTGATCATATATTATAAAATAATTTTTTTTTCTAATGGAATTAATTGACCCCACACCCTGAAGGGTGGCTTCGCACGTGTTCATGGATATGAAACATGCATATTTTCTTGCTTAAATATTTATGGTTATTCTTAATTAGAGTTGTATGTCATAATTTTAATTCTTATTAGTCTTGAAGAGCTTCTGGTGCAAGTGTTCTTCACAATTTTTGTCACAGAGCGCATTATTAACAGTTAAAATTATTTACACATTTTTATTTATTAAAAAATATATATAATTCATCATGTATCAAATCTTTTTTTGGGGGATAAATTTTGTATCAAATCTTTTATAGGATAAATATTTTGTGATGTCTGTATTGTGTTGGTTAGAATTTAATAACGAATAATAATACACACACATAAATTATATGAAGAACGGAAAAATAAGAACAAATGATATATCCAATTTTATTAATTTGGTTAGTTTTATTTGTGTGATATATTTATTAGATGTCTCACACGCTCTACAATACTTGCTTCACATAAGAGAGCCATTACAGGCAGGCAAAGGGCTACGAGACTCATCGTCCGGGGTCCAAAATGAGGGGGCCCAATTTTTTTTTAAAATTATGTATATATGTGTATAAAAAAATAAAAAAATAAAACAAAAGAAATTACCGCATGTACCTGTTAATGAAAAGGGAAGCCAATCAATCCAATTAGTCTTTATATACTCAATCTCAATAAGAAACGTACCGAATAAGAAAGTCTCATATTAATTATAAAATATAATATAAAATAAATATGGAAAATCAAAATAGACTTTTAACCACAAAAAAAAAAAAAAGGAAAAACCCTTCGACCCTCTCAGTTTATAACATAACGCAAGTGTGACGACCCCAAAATAGGTCCATTCCATCCAACCCATTCTGAGTCGCCAAATACATGGTACAAAAACAAATACAACTTCAAGAATACAATCGTCGTGCAAAATACGAATAACACATATCTTGTGAGTTTGAATACAACTATTATGCAATAGGCGATATAAAAACTCAAAAGGGGTCCTCATTACAATTATTGATACATTTATTTCACGAATAGTGAGGACTACTAATGCAACCATCGAACGTCAATCCATTCCCCGACTACCCCAATTTATATTCTCATTTTCAAGAGAAACGGTGAAAGAAAGGGTGAGCTCAACTAGCCCAAGAAGAAATATTATGACTAAGATAATATACAACAAATTATCATTAGTCTTCAACAGAAAAATCGATAAAATTATAATAGACAACAAGTTTTAGATCAACAAGCTGCAATGAATAAGCAATCCATTGTAAGAGTCAAGTAGAGAAAGAATTCTACTATCTTCTATGAATTTAAAAGTTCATCATCAATATTTTATCCCTATAACATCAATCAATACACATCTTTAATCAAATATTCATCTTTGCAATCATGCGGCCAAAGATATTCATTTGTATCACCAGTTGGTCATGTTCATCTCAACACCTGTTCATCTTTGCCATACGGGCCAAGGATATTCTTAAGGTAATCATTCATCTTTGCACTACAGGCCAAAGATATTCATTAGTTAATCATTCATCTTTGCACTACTGCCAAAGATATTCAAGAATATCATCATTTAGGATCGAGGATGATGAAAATATATTTTAAAGAACGAATCCGGTGAAATAAAATAACAAATATTTGAGATTCGTATTACAGTTTATTCAAGATCAATAATACTTCATAATAACCAATTTTGAAGCAAAATTCAAGAATAAAGATCAAAATATGGATACAATCAAAGATAGTAATCATAATAGACACCTTGGATAAAAAGAAGAAAATTTTATTTTTCGGTGAATAGTGCCGTATTCGTGAATAGTGCCGTATACGTGAATAATAATTCCGACACCAAAAGATAGAAATTCTACAAGAAAAATTATCATGCTTCGTGAATAGTACTCGTGAATAGTAACTCATGAATAATAATTCGTGAATAGTAACTCGTGAATAGTAACCCCGACATGAAAAGTTTCAAATTTGATAAAAAGTTCCAACCAATATTTCGGCATAATGATATTGAAGAAATAATATCACTTACGAAAAAAATAACATCCCTTACCTCAAAAAGATAATACTTTTGGCTAAAATACTGGATATAGTGCTGAAGGAACTTGCACCGTATAGCAACACTCAAAGTATCAAAATACTTACAAGAATATGCTCGATAATATAGAGAGAGAAAGAGAGAAAACTTATAAATTCTGGTGTGGTTTTCAATTCTAACTAAGTACCCTATTTATAGGAAAATGCTTAGAAGCATGTAGAAGACTAACATGCTACACGATGGCTTTTTACATTCTTATTGCCACCCACCACATTTGAAATTCAATTGAGCACATTTCTCACCAACCAATTCTAGAATTTTCCAAAATGTTTTATCATTTAAACAATAATCAGAAACTTTAATAATTCATAGAAAATAGCCCGTTTATCAGAAAAATACGAATTTTATATCCATTCCACACGAAATCGAATTCTCTACAACTTTGTAGCTTTGAGTATTTCTAAATTCCAAACAGAAAAATACCCGAAATCCACAAACGAATGATTTTTAAATACTTTCAATCCGAAAAAATACTGATAAAACATCTCAGCATTAATTCCTTCATTAATAACCACATAAATAAATCCATCGTTTATATCCACATAAAATAAATATTTCCTTATCATATGAATTAATAATTAATTATTCACAAATAATATTACAGAATCACATTTATGACAACCAGGCTGTTCCCAAGAAAGAGGGGGCTTTTCGATAAGGATTTCTCCTTACTGGCGCGCAATTAGATGACCAAACCTCTCCTTGACAGAACTTTCTAGACATTGCCAATAATGCTATCTATAATATTATTCAAATAATATGAATTATTGATCCGATAATGGAATCTTGTGCGATGACAATTATTGAACAACAATAATATAAAATATCAACTCGGCAATTATTGAATCAATAAAATAAAATATTGAGCGATAACTACATGACAATTATTGAGTAGTGCCTTCTCTACGTAAGGATCAATAATTCAACAATCATTTGTAATACTGGTGTCTGCTCTTTGCTAACAACCGCAGCGTATTACTGTATTTTAACCACCGGGTATTCCAACAGTCTTAACGGTAACAACTACGCCGTTATTCAATTTTATCGTTTTCTTCATCCGACCGTTATCCGTTATGGGGCCCACAAATGGCTGCGCCGTCGTACGAATATTCCCCGACAGAAAGAATATTCCACGACCAAATGAATATTCCTCGTCAATTGAATATTTTATAACCTCTTGCTTATTTTGCAAAATTTTCACATTTCACCCATAACCAAAGTATTATATCAAATTAATACCTTATTATTCACAATAATAAATAGAGGAAATTCGATTTTATTCACTAAAAAGTTGGGGTCTTACAACCTCCCCTCCTTATGAAATTTCGTCCTCGAAATTGACGTATATACCTGGTGTTTCGAAAAGGTGAGGATACCTCGCTTTCATTTTTGATTCCAACTCCCAGGTCATTTCTTCAATAGCATGGTTTCTCCACAAAACCTTAACTTGTGGTATAACCTTCATGCGTAGGACATGCTCTTTCCTATCCAAGATCTTGATAGGTACCTTCACGTACGTTCTAACGCAATAATGTGGTTTGGGTCGTCCACATATTTACGTAACATCGATACGTGAAAAACGTTATGAACACGCGGCATACTTAGCGTTAAGGTGAGTCTATAGGCCACATTTCCTACTTGATCGAGGATTTCAAATAAATCGAAGGCTTGAGCTTTCTTCTCTTCATCAACTCTTACTTCTAGAATAACGCATTCTTGCACCTTCTTCTTTATATTCATCGACTCGGTGTGTAGCAGCTTGAGCGATTTTAACTTTATCGATTAAAGTCGATTCTACTCGTATATTCGTTATCTTCACGTGGCTCCCTAGAGTCTTTAACTCTATCTTCATCATTTGTAAGTCATATAGAATGGATTTTTTTTTGTGTGTGTGTTAACAACATCGCACTTGTAAACGCATACGATCTTCTACTCAACGCGTCAGCTACCACTTTCGTTTTCCCACGATGGTATTGAATGGTACGATCGTAATCTTCAACAGCTCGAGCCAACGTCTTTGGCGCATTATACGTTCGTTTTGGTTGAAGAAATATTTAAAGGTTTTAGAAATGGGTTTTGTACTGTGGTCAATATAAAATTCGATTTCACGCTCTAGGGGTAGGCTAAGAAGTCCTTCGAGAATACGTCAGGAGATTTATTAACAATAGAAATATCATTTAAAAACTGTGACTCTCATCCAAGACTTGGATAGCACATTAAATGAAGGTTTCTACTAACGAAATTTTAATCGCTGAGTCAAAGTCTAACTTCTCTAGAGTTAAATTTAAACATTGAGCGCAAGCAAGAGAGATAAAATAATGGGTAGAACCGATATCTAATAAGGTATAGACTTCACAAGAATTTATAATTAACTAACCCGTGCTAACTTCGTTCGGGTTACTCGCTCTTTGAGAAGTCACGAAAAACGCTCTTCCTGAAACCACCAACTTTGTTTTGTCCGTATCCACCATTAGTGCCACCGTCCCAACTGGACTTGATTTTGCTTCTGAGGAAAAATCGAAGCTATGTGACCGTCTTTTCCACAACTAAAACATATCTTGGAAAGTGTGAGCAGTTTGGACTTATATGTCCCTCTTCTCTCCATCTTCAGTCATCTAAAGCGGCCATTCGTTCTCCTCCCCTAGAATTTATTCTTTGGTCTTTGGTCTTTATTCTTGGCGTCTTCCCGTTATCGTTAAATCTTCTTCTTGAAATTTCCACTTGAATCATTTCTTCTATTATCTTGGCCATGATTACCACCAAGTGGTTACCATTTACGGCATGATAATTTCTTCCACGATGGTTATCATTGTTAGATGACCGTTGTTACCGGTACGATTATTATCGTGTTGTTGCTCGTTATCCTTCGGTTGGGTGGCTCATTATCGCGCTCCACTGGCGAGCCCTATTCACAACATCTGAATATAAACAAAGTTTGTGAGAAATGAGGTATTGACGTATTTCGGGTTTCAAACCTCGCAGAAACATTCATATCATTCGTTCCTCATTATCAACCAAATGGGATGCAAATCGGGATAACTCCGCAAATTTAGCTTCGTACTGCGACACGTTCATATTGTTTTGTTCCAGCTTGATGAACTCAACCTCCTTCATGTGACGAATACTTTCGGGAAAGTACTTGTCGTTGAACAATTCTTGGAACTTCTCCCAAGACATCTTCAGTGCGGCAAATTGAGTACGCTTTACAGTTTCCCACCAGTAATATGCCTCTCATCGCAACATGAAGGTGGCAAAGGGAACTTTTTGCTCCTCGGAACATCCCAAGACATCAAATATCTTGGTGATCTACTTTATCCACGTCTCTGCCGTAAGTGGTTTTGGCTTTCCCAAAAACTCCGGTGGTCCCAGCTCCTTGAACTACTTAGCGGTGACCTTAACCGTAGGTTGCCATTGTTTCCCACGCATTTTGAATAGGAACAGTTTTAAATTCGATGTTGCATGAATTGCATAAAGCCTCTGAACATCCCATCCTTCACCATTTCATCAGTGTTATTATTTACCTGAGGATTATTGTCTTCCTGCTGCACCTTATGTAAGACCCCAACTTATTATTAATGAAATTTAATTTTCTCTATTTATTATTTTGAAATAGTAAGGGTTGATTTGATTAATGTGGATAGTTATGGGTACAATACGCAAATATTTCGAAATAAGCAAGTGGTTATAAAATATTCATTTGTTGTGGGAATATTCGTTTGGTCGTGGAATATTCAGTATTATCGGTATTTAACACTTAAATATTTCGTTTTGGTGCGACCATGTGTGGGCCCCATAACTAAAGCGATTGGATGAAAAAACGACAAATATAAGTTGTTTAAAAATAAATAGCGTAGTTATTGCTAATTAATCTTTGTTAAAATATTGATTGGTTAAAATACTGATAGCACACGCGGTATTGCACCAATTATTGATTCTTACGTGAAGGCCTTACTCAATAATGGTTACGAATTAATTCTTATTCAATATTTTATTTTATTGATTTAATAATTCTTTATTTGATATTTTATATTGTTGTTGTTTCAATAATTGTCATTACACAAAGTATTTTTCATTATCGAAGCAATAATTCATATTATCTCGAATAATATTATTAGATAACATTATTGGCAATGTCTAGAAAGTTACATCTAAGGAGAGGTTTGGTCACCTAATCAAGGCTTGGTAGGTAAGAGAAATTCTTATTGGAAAGCCCTCTTTCCAGGGGCTGCTACAGTTGTCAATATTGTGATTACTGTAATATTATTTGTGAATAATTAATTATTGATTCATATGATTAGAAAAATATTGATTTTATGTGGATATAGATGGAAAAATTTTTTAATGTGACAATTGTTGAAAATTGAAATTTTATCTTTTATGATAAAATAATTCATTTAAATATATTATTATATTTTAATAATATAATAATGATGATATTTTTACGATAAATGTGGGATATATGAGTATATGTGGAGGAGGAGTATTTTTGTTACCAAAAATATTTAAAGCATGTTTTATGTGTCGGTGGACCCCATTTCTTATTTGAAATTTGATTATACTTTTGTAAAATCGCCTTGGTTTGTGAATTTGGTCAATTTACATTTGGAATTTGGAAAAACTTTCTTCCGCAAAGTTGTAGAGAATTGGATTTCCTATAAAAATTGGCGAGATTGAATTTTACGATAAAAGGGCTATTTATTATGAATTATTGAAGTTCGAAGCTCAAAGAAATAATTGATTGATTTTTGGAAGTTTAAAATAATTTAAATTGAAAAACATTTTTGATATGTTTGGTGGGCTTGGTTGGTTGTTGAAATGAGCTGATTTCAGTTTATAAGAGTGTCGTAGGAGGAAAAATTTTATATATATTAATATTATATTAAATTTTCTACTTTGAGTGTTCTAAGCATTTTCTATAAATAGGGTGCTTGGGTTAGAATTGAAAGTGACACCGTGGCTGAAGTTTTCTCTCTATATTATCGAGCATATTCTTGTGAGTATTTTGAGTATATTTTGAGTATTGCTATACTATGTAAGTTCAAGTCATGCTTTATATCCAGGTGTTTTAATTTAGAAATCTTGATCTTAGAGGTAAGGGATATTATTTTTTTTCGTAATGATATTATTTCTTCAATATCATTATGTTGAAATATTGATCTGAAGTTTTATCAAATTTGAAACTTTTGGTGTGAGTTCTATTATTCACGTATATGGCCTTTATTATTCGTATCGACCTTATTCACGAATCTGGCACTATTCATCAAAAAATGAAAATTTTCCTTTTCGTCTAAAATATCTATTGTGGATACTAGCTTTGATTGTATCCATGTTTTGATCATTCTTGAATTTTACACCACTATAATTATTTTGAGGTATTTTTGGACATGGATAAAACAAAGTACGAATCCTTAATCCTTAATCCTTGTCATTTTATTTCTTTGGATTCATTTTTTAAAAATATTTTCATCATCCTCGTCTTAAATGATGATATTATTGAATATCTTTGTTTTGTAGTGCAAAGATGAATGATTTCGATGAATATCTTTGGCCCAGTAGTCTGAAGATGAGCAGTGTTTAGATGAACATGACCCGGTGATGAATATCTTTGGCTGTAGTGCAAAGATGAATATTTGATTTCGAGATATATATTGATTGATGTTACTGAGGGATAAAAGATGAGCGATGAACTTTTAAATTCATATATAGAAGATAGTAGTTTTCATTCTCTCTTAACTCTTCTAATGAATTATTATTTCATTGCTAATATTGATTTAAAACTTGTTGTCTATTGTATTCTATTAGATTTTTTCCTGTTGAAGACTAATGATAATTTGTTGTATATTATCTTAATCATAATATTATTCTTTCTTTGGGCTAGTAGTTGAGCTCACCCTTTTCCTTTTTGTTCCATTTTTCTTCTCGGGAGGCAAGAATATAGCGAGTACGAGTCGGGGTATGGAATGAAGGTTCTAGAGAGAGTTATTTAGTAGTCCTCACCATTTTTATAAAATAATGTATCAATAAATATGATGAGGATTTATTTGAGTATAGATATTGTCTAGAAGATAATATTTGTATTCAAACTCACAGATTTCTTGTTGTAATAATAAAGTTGTAGTTGTTTACGTGCCATGTATTGATAACTCGGAATGGGTGATGTATACCTATTTTGGGGCGCCACACCTTATCACGGTATTGATTAAAGGTGTCTCCACCGCATCTCATTCACTCCATCGTTAATATTTCACGATGCCATTCTTAAATAACGCCATAAAACAAGGGTTAATTAACAAATCACATATTATCCCTATACTCAACCCACCAATTAAATACCAAATAAACTTAGGTAGGTCATACTAGTGAAGGAATTCCCGTCTCTCCCTCCTAGTTCTTGTCTCACATCTCGGCCGTGGGGATCATATCCCCAAGCTTTGATACCAACCGTGATGACCCCAAAATAGGTCCATTCCATCCAACCCATTCTCGAGTCGCCAAATACATGGTACAAAAAAACAAATACAACTTCGAGAATACAATCGAATCCGCAAAATACGACAACACATATCTTGTGAGTTTGAATACAACTATTGTCTAATAGGCGAGTATAAAACTCAAAAGGGGTCCTCATTACAATTATTGATACGCTTATTTCACGTAATAATGAGGACTACTAATGCAACCATCTGGGCAAGTCAATCCATTCCCCACTAGTCCCAACTATATTCTCATTTCCAAGAGAAACGGTGAAAGAAAGGGTGAGCTCAACTAGCCCATTAAGAAATATTATGACTAAGATAATATACAACAAATTATCATTAGTCTTGATAGGAAAAATCGATAAAATATAATAGATAACAAGTTTTAGATTAACATTTGCAATGAATAAGCAATCCATTAGAAGAGTCAAGTAGAGAAAGAATTCTACTATCTTCAATGAATTTAAAAGTTCATCATCAATATTTTATCCCTATAACATCAATCAATACACATCTTTAATCAAATATTCATCTTTACACTGTCGGCCTAAGATATTCATTTGTATCACTAGTTGGTCATGTTCATCTCAACACTATTCATCTGCACCTTACTGCCAAAGATATTCATTAGGTAATCATTCATCTTTGCTTCTGGGCCAAAGATATTCATCAGTTAATCATTCATCTTTGCACTACAGGCCAAAGATATTCAGTAATATCATCATTTAGGACTGAGGATGATGAACAATATTTTAAAGGAACGAATCCAGTGAAACAAAATAACAAATATTAGAGATTCGTATTACAGTTTATCCAAGATCAATAATACTTCATAATAACTAATTTTGAAGCAAAATTCAAGAATAAAGATCAAAACATGGATACAATCAAAGATAGTAACCATAATCGACACCTTGGATAAAAAGAAGAAAATTTCATTTTTAAATTGAATAGTGCAGTGATTCGTGAATAGTCAGTATACGTGAATAGTAACTCAGAACACCAAAAGATAGAAATTCCTGAAAAAAAATCATCATGCTTCGTGAATAGTACTTTCGTGAATAATGGCGATCATGAATAGTAACTCATGAATAAGTAACCCCCACATGAAAAGTTCCAAATTTGATAAAAGTTCCAACCAATATTTTGACGATAATGATATTGAAGAAATAATATCACTTACGAAGAAAATAACATCCCTTACCTCAAAAAAAAATAATACTTCATTTCAAAATCTTTGGATATAGTCTTTGAAGAAACTTGCAAAGATAAAGAACACTCAAAGTATCAAAATACTCACAAGAATACGCTCGATAATATAGAGAGAGAAAGAGAGAAAACTTATGAATTCTGGTGTGATTTTCAATTCTAACTAAGCACCCTATTTATAAAAAAATGCTTAGAACGTCATAGAAGACTAACCTACTACCTAATGGCTTTACCTGTTACTATTGCCACCCACCACTTTTGAAATTCAATTGAGCACATTTCTCACCAACCAATTCTAGAATTTTTCAAAATGTTTTATCATTCAAACAATAATCAAAAACTTTAATAATTCATAGAAAATAGCCCGTTTATCAGAAAAATACAAATTTTATGTCCATTCCACACGAAATCGAATTCTCTACAACTTTGTAGCTTTGAGTTTTTCCAAATTCCAAATAGAAAAATACTCAAAATCCACAAACGGATGATTTTTAAATACTTCCAATCCGACAAAAATACTGATAAAACATCTCAGCATTAATTCCTTCATTAATAACCACATAAATAAATCCATCATTTATATCCACATAAAATAAATATTTCCTTATCATATGAATCAATAATTAATTATTCACAAATAATATTACAGAATCATATTTATGACAACTAGATCGTTCCCGTGAAAGAGGGGCTTTTCGATAAAGATTTCTCCTTCTTGGTAGCGCAATTAGGTGACCAAACCTCTCCTTGATGAGAACTTTCAGACATTGCCAATAATGTTATCTAATAATATTATTCAAATAATATGAATTATTGATCCGATAATGAAGAATCTTTATGCGAAAGGTCAATTATTGAACAACAATAATATAAAATATCAACGCTTGCAATTATTGAATCAATAAAATAAAATATTGAATCTGTAATTCTCTTGTGACAATTATTGAGTAGTGCCTTCTTCACGTAAGGATCAATAATTCAACAATACTATGCAATACCGTGCTTCTTGCATGCAACCACGCGTAGACATCGTATTTTAACCACCGGGTATTCCAACGGTCTTAGCAGTAATAAACTCTTTGTTATTCAATTTATCGTTTTCTTTATCCAAACCGTTATCCGTTATGGGGCCCACAAATGGGCTGCTTGTCGTAAATGCATTTAATATTCGAGCACGTAAAGAATATTCTACGACCAAACGAATATTCACCGTCAATTGAATATTTTATAACCACTTGCTTATTTTGCAAAATTTTCACATTTCACCCATAACCAAAGTATTATATCAAATTAATACCTTATTATTCACAATAATAAATAGAGGAAATTTGACTTTATTCACTAAAAAGTTGGGGTCTTACAACAAGCAATTTTTTTTCCCGGTGATTCTCCTCTTCTCCAACAAAGTTGAAAAATAAATCATCCAACAGCTAGACCAGTGCCTTTCTTTGAGGGTAATTTTTTTTAAAGATACATATAGAATCTAGATATATAAATTTTGTAAATTATAATATATATCTTTGTTAACTTTTTTTTATTTATTATTTGATTCAACAGAAAATTTGGCTGTGATTCTTATTCTTCGTTTTTAATGCAATGTTTACAATTCGGGGTATTCTTTTTCCTTCGTTTGGGGTTTTGTCCCATTGGATTTTCCCTAAACAAGTTCTTTAATGAGGCCCCAAATTATTTTTCCTTATCTTTTGTAAATTCTTATAATTTTAATAAAATTAATTAGTTGATAATTTATTTAGTTTTTGTTTAATTTGTATAAAGGGGCACACTTGAAAAATTTTGCTCTGGACCTTAGAAAATTTAGGACTGACTCTGTTCACACACCAAATAAAATTTTATAATAACTTTAAAATTCAGGACTGACTCTGTTCACACACCAAATAAAATTTTATAATAAAATTTTCAATTTAAATATAGTTACTCCTTTATACAAATAAGCATCAGCTTAATGTTGGACACGCCTGCCTGGTTGCACGTGCACCTCTGCAACTTTCTCATCATTGAGACCTTTGAAACTTTCTTTGTTACAGTCCTATCAACTACTGGATCAACCAAGCTGACCAAAACTTGAATTCAAGTTGATAATAAGTAGACCTGGCAAACGGGCCCAAGGCCCGCGAGCTAGCCCGGCCCGCCCACCAAAAATCGGGTTTTGGGCCGCATTTTTCCAGCCCACCAAAACCCGACCCTTTTTGGCCCGGCAGTTTTTAGCCTTGGGCATGATTTTATCCCGGCCACCAATGGCCTATAAACTTTTTTTTTTATAAATAAAATGTTACTACTTGTGGGTTGTGAGGCTTGAACACAAGACTTGTAAGTAAATAAATAATAGTTCAAACCAACTGAGCTACAATAACTATTTGTTTTTAATGCAATCTTCAATATATTTTAACTATAATTGAAAACTATAATTAAGATATGTAGTTAATGTAGGTAATTAAATTAATACTTGGCAATTAATTAACTACATTAACTACATATCCTTTATTCAATTTTTCACTCTACTTATGTATAATAATTTAACTGAACAAATAAATATGTAAGAATATAAATTCGTTTATCAACAAATTAAAGTGTATAAATTATTTAAGGGAATGATTAAGAAAATACTGACTGACTTGAAGAGATTGAGAAGAAACATGCATTTACACTGAAAGAGGAGAAAACATAAAAGGATTGCCAATTAATTAATTAAATTAATTAATAATACTAATTTATAATATTATTAAAATTTTAATTGATTGAGATGTGTAGTTAATGTAGGTAATTAATTAACCGTGTTTTTTTATTATTAATTATTTTATTATTTTTAATATTTATTATTATTACTATTTTTTGTGTAGCAAAGAGTTTGCAAAAAAATAATAATAAATAAATTAAAGGAGAAAGCCATGGCACGTAAAATTTGGCCATCTTGTTTCATAATTCCAAACCACCAAAACACAGGGCCTTTTTAGCTTGGTCATTAGATGATTTTGCTTTTACCCGTAGTTTTCAGTCTAATAATAAGAAAGACAATTACATAGCAACGTAACTATAACTTTTCGGTCAAAAGAAATTAATAACAAAGTACTACATGATTGCTGGAAATATATCTTTGAAAGTCCTTCAATATTAGACAATATAAGTCTTTAATATATTCCCAACAATTAAACTATGCCTTGAAATTAAAATGCTTTGGGTTAGAAAGTCTTACATAAATTCCTAGGACCCAAATACACACTAACAGACTTTACTTCTAAGTTGGGCCTTCATGAATTCAACACCATTATTAGCAGCATCATATATGACTAAATCAGTCCTTGTAGCTCAAAAACTTGCTCATACACATTAGCTCCATAACACATATATTGTCATCATTAAAATCAAAATATATAAACCAACATTCTCCCCATTTGAAATGAAGACAATATATAACACCTCTAAATATATGGCAATATATAAAAGCACAAAACATCTCCATATGTTGTTATCATTAAAACCAAAAATATATAAATCAACATTCTTCCCCTTTTTGATAATAAAAATATACAAGATAAAACTCCCGTAAATATATGGTTTCCCTTAAGCTTATGCATATTAAGGAGCAATAAATGACTTGATTATACATACTGTCAACATAACCAGTAACATACCCATCATGCACATAATGCAAATATAATTAAGCGAAACAAATTTCAAATAACCATCATTTGCATATTCCTGCACAATACAATATCACAGTACTAACAGGCCTAAACAAAATAAAGTATCAATGTACCACAAAAATAATCAGACTACGTATCAAATAAGATCGTTCAAGAATATCAATTCAAACCAATTTAAATATACCCAAATATATATCCATCTTTGTCATTATCAAAAAGAAATAAATGAAACCATGCATATTAATCCTTAAGCACAAGTTGATTATAACATATGCATATCAGTTTAGTTATATCTCTCCCTCTTTGTCATCAACAAAAAATAATTCATATCAATTTAGTTGAATTTAGTTATCTCACCACTTTTGTCAACACTAAAAGAAATAAGTGCAACGATAAAGAATGACACTGGAGCAAGATTATAACAATAGCACATATAGTAATTAAGTAAACAAATTGATCATACATTTGTAATTTATTACAAATATATATATATATATATATATATATATATATATATATCAACATTATTTACCAGTAGTAAGCTTGCATTGATAGATGTGCTCCTTAGTGTAATTTTAGATTTTGTATTTTCATAACAAAAATATCTTTAATAACACTTCTTTTGGTCATCCCAGTGTTAAGGTCTTTAAAGCTCATGTTAGGATGATGATTTTTCAATGTTCTGGTTGTTCTCGGAAAATTGTCATTGGTAATTTGCTCTTCTGGTGTGACGCCCCCAAAATAGGTCCAATCCATCCAACCTATTCTAAGTCGCCAAATACATGGTACAGAAAACAACTACAACTTTATTACAACAATTGTTGTGAGACCCCAGATTTTATGAATAAATATTTAATTTTCTCGAAATATATTTTTGAATATTATGGTGTGGATTTGAGATAGTGTTATAGTTGTGGGTAATATTTATAAATTTTGCAAAGTATGCAAGTTGTTGTATAATATTCGATTGGTCGGGGAATATTCTTTTTGTCGGGGAATATTCGTACAACGACACAATCATTAGTGGACCCCACAACGGAAGTATTGTCGTAGTTAGAAAATGACAAAATTATCTTTCTATAAAAATAACGACGGAGGTGTTACCATTAAAAGCATTGAACTACCCTAGGTAGTAAAGAAAAGATGTCTGGCGTGGTTGCATAAGTAGCATTACGGTATTGATTATTGATCTTTACGTGAGAAGTCACTCGGTTATACTCAATTATTGCTATAGTAATTGCTGCATCATATCTCTCATATTATTGATTCAATTATTGTTACAGTATCATCTACATAATATGATATATTATTAAATCAATAATTGAGACGACAAAGTTATTCATATTATTATTTGCAATATTGACAATGTTTAGAAGTTCTATCAAAGAGAGGTTTCGTCACCTAATTGCGCGCCAATAAGGAGAAATCCTTATCGGAAAGCCCCCCTCTTCACGGGAGCGACATTCGTTGTTAAATATTGTGAATTATAATATTAATGATGAATAAGTTCGTGTTAATTAAAGATGAATTTTATAATTCCTTTGTGTTGGACTTATTTATGTTAGTATAATTGATGTCTGGAGGTTATATTGTTCAATCGGGTATTCGGGGCACTTTTTGTGTTGGAGTACTATTCACGAGTTACTATTCACGAGTTACTATTCACAAGTTACTATTAACGGGGTACTATTCACCCGTAGGATATATTTCTTTTTTGTCCAAATCATTTTTGGGTACAATAGTATTCCATGAGGAGATGTGCTAATTTTTCAGACCGTGGGTTGAAGATATAATGGTAAATCAATATGGACATTGGTGGAAAGTTATAATAGTAAATCAATATGGATCATTTGGTTTAAAGTTTTAATAGTAAATCGGTATGAATCGTTGCTTTAAGTTTTAATAGTAAATCAATATGGACCATCCGTTTAAAAAGTAAATCAATCTGGAATAGTTCATGAATTAGTTACTATTCAGTCCATTCTCCTATAAATAGAAGCTCATTCCTTCATTATTTCTTACGAATTCACTGAAACTATAGAAAGAGAAACTATAGAGAGAAAGAAGGAAAATATTATGCTACTGTACTACTCCAATATCCAGTTTCTTCTAAGGTAGGGGATGTTATTTGTTGTACTCGTAAGGGGTATTCTTTCTTTCTTATTCATGAAGAGAACTTCTGTTATTCCATTCTTTATTATTACATTGGAATAACTTTGTATCTGTGAGGATACCCTATACTTGGTAAAATTCTTCTGTTATTCCATTCTTTATTATTGTGTTGGAATAACCTGTCTATGCAAAGTACTGCATAAATAGTGAAATTCTTCTGCTATTTCATTCTTATTATTATGTTGGAATAACCTGTTTATGTGAAATACCGCATACATGGTGAAATTCTTCTAATATTCTGTTCTTTATTATTACGTGGAATATCCTCATGCATGCGTTCTTTGGGACTGGTTCCATTATTTATTATTACGTAAAATATCTTATTGCAGACGTTTATGCTGGGACTGGTTCCATTATTTATTATTCATTTGGGAATAACACATGCATGCGTCTATCGCACGCATGGTGAATCCTTACGTTATTCCATTCTTTATTATTATTACATTGGAATAACTTTTGTCATGTGGATTACCACATGCATGGTGAATGATCCTTTGTATTCATTCCTTATTAAATTGTGGAAATGATCTGTATACGTGGATTACCGCATGGCGGGTGAAAATCTATTTGTAGTTTCATATATTTTATTATAAACAGTTGATTAAAGTTTTGGCTTCTATACTCCATGAAATTAGTGGAATATATTTGATATTTGTGCTTCATCCAGTATCTTTTCATGGAAATATTCTTTTGAGCATTCTTGAATTTTACTGCACAAAGCAGTATCATGTTGACACTTTGGACGTTATTGAGTTCAGGATAAATTAACTTATAAATATTTAAAATTTATTCTTGAACTTGCTTTTTTGAATTGTCATCATCCTCATGCTTATATTATGTTGAAAGTCATCTTTGGCTTACGTGCATAGATGGACTTGGTATGATTATGACCAGGTATTATTCGGTATAATCATGACCGTAATGTGACGAATGATGTGGTAAAAGTCCTAATTGGTCTGTAGTTCATTGGTGGACAGTTGTTGGTATGATTATGACCATAGATTATTCGGTATAGTCATGACCATTGATGATTACATGAATATCCTTGGCCGTGGAGCAGGGATTGTGAAAGGAATTGTGAAGCAAAAGGGTGAGCACAACTAGCTCAGTAAAGAATATCATGACTAAAGATAATTAAATTATCAATATCCTTCATCAGTAATAAATCAGAGATTTAGAACATATGGTAGTTGCAGCGGAACGAACAATCCATTAGAAGAGTCAAATAGACTATAAAGTCTATTATCTTCTCCACATTAAAAGTCCACCAACAATGTTTTATCCCTGTAACATCAATCAACAGTTCCTTTCCACAATTATATGAGTAAATCATAATCATAATTGTGATTCTAAATTCCTCTTCACACCCAGGACGAAGATAATTTGCATCACCTATCTTTACCTGAAACATCAAAGATCATGGTTATACCAAATCACAGTTCTTGCTCATAATCTTAATAAATTCATCTTTGCACTACGGGCCAAAGATATTTGTCAACAGTTCATCTTTGCACTACTGGCCAAAGATATTCAACCACAGATCATCTTTGCACTACAAGCCAAAGATATTCGACAACAGATCATCTTTGCACTACAGGCCAAAGATATTCAACAACAGATTATCTTTGCACTACAGGCCAAAGATATTAATATCTCAAAGAAATATATAATCATTTTAGAATTTATATAAACAATAATTATAACCATGTTGATCAATTCACCTTTGCACTTAAGCTAAAGATATTCAATTATAAATTCAATGGTCATGATCATACCAGTCAACAATTCAACTTTGCACTACTGGCCAAAGAGAACCCATAGTCACGATCATACCAATAATCTACCCATCTTTACACTCAAGTCAAAGAGAAATTCCATCACCAATGTTATAAAAATGTTATATATGATAATAAAAATAATATGATCAAAACATGGATTTAATTTTAAGAGCAATATTCATAAATCAACGATAATTTGGTCAGAAAAATAAACCAATTTTTTCGTGAATAGTACCCCGTGAATAGTAACTCATGAATAGTAATTCGTGAATAGTAACCCATGAATAGTAACTCGTGAATAGTAATTCCGACATAAAAAAGGTAGAAATTTCACAATAAAATCAATACCAATATTTCAGTATAAGGATATTGAAAGAATAACCTTTCTTAAACTTATAAACAATTTATTTTATTTTGTTTACACTTTACTAAATAATGCATTTAATCATAATACAATGCCAAACTCATAAGATTTCATCACCAATAACCAAAACCCTCATCAAAAATCTGCATATACCTTATATAGGATTCTCAAGCCATAAAATTCTATTTTCCAATTTTATTACTTCACATAACATTTTTAATTCATTTATTCATAACTAGTCCATTTTTATGAAAAATACCAAATCAGTCCCAAAAATATTTATTTTCTGAGATTTAGCAGAATATACTCCCATATTGAACATATATTTTTCTCGAAATTTTTAAAATTCATTTACTATTTTTCATATGGCCAAAACTGTCGAATATTTAGACATTTATCCTAAATTGTACTTTTGTGCAAAAATTTCAAAATTTACAGAGTATACTTCTATCATATACATGTACTCCTAATAAAAATAGTCTTTTCCCATAAAATTCATAACTCTTAATCTATAAATCCAAAAATCGCCATTTTTGGACACAATCTAGAAAACTCATCAAATTATCATTTCAAATTTTTTCAAAATTTTTGATGGTCAGAAAAATTACGAAACTGAAAAACATAACAACCCTTAAAATCCCTTACCTCAAAATAACAGTACTGCTGATCGGAATATCGGTATAAAGCTGAAGGAAACTTGCACTGATAAATAGAAACTCACAAATTATCTAAATACTCACAAAATACACTCGATAATATAAAGAGAGAAAGCTTATGTTTCTGGTGTGATTTTCAATTCTAACTTAGCCCTCTATTTATAGGAAAATGTTAGCACGTCGAAGCAGACTTGACCTGCAACCTGATGGCTTTACCTGCTACTATTTCCACCCACCATATTTGAATAAAAATTCAGCACATTTCTTCACCAACCACAAGTGGGGCCCACTAAATTCTAGAACTTTCCACCAAAATCATTTATAAACCTAATTTTTGAATCAGTCACCTCTTAAAATTCATAACAAATTATACGTTCATTTTTAACGGTTCAAAATTTTGGACATATACTCAACTTATATATGTATAACATATCCAAAAATCACAACGATCCAACGGTAAGATTAAAAATTATAACTCACGCAATATATCTCAAGTACAATGATTTAATTTTTAATACCTCTATTCTGACAAAAACCCCTCAACATTAATTCCTTCATTTATAACTACATAAATAAATCCATCATTTATATCCACATCAAATAAATATTTTCTTATCATATAAATCAATAATTAATTATTCATAAATAATATTACAGAATCACAATAATGACAACGGTGCGGTTTCGTGAAGAGGGGCTTTTCGATAATGATTTCTCTCTTCTTGCGCCATGCAATTAGGTGACCAAACCTCTCCTTATGAGAACTTTCTAGACATTGCCAATAATGCTATCTAATAATATTATTCAAATAATATGAATTATTGATCCGATAATGGAAATCTTTGCAAAGTGACAATTATTGAAACAACAATAATATAAAATATCAACGCAAAGAATTATTGAACCAATAAAATAAAATATTGAACAATAATCTTTGTAACAATTATTGAGTAAGTGGCTTTTACGTAAGAATCAATAATTCAAAAATCTTGTGTAAAACCGTAGTGTACTACTATGCAACCAATGCCAGATTATTGTATTTTAACCACCGGGTATTCCAACGGTGTTAATTGTGAATAACTACGTAGTTATTTGTAAAAACTCAAATTTATCGCTTTTTCTTCATCAAATAGTTATATCCGTTATGGGGCCCACAAATATCGCTTTACAGGTTATGCGAATATTCAAACAACAAGAATATTCCACGACCAAACGAATATTCCCCGACAATAATAAGTATTTTATAGCCACTTGTTTATTTTGAAATTTTTTTTATATATCACCCTTAACTTTGTTTTTTATCAATTTAACCATTTACTGAATAGTAATTATAAGAAAAATTGAATACTTTTATTTATAAAATTCAGGATCTTACAATCTCCCCTCCTTATGAAATTTTGTCCCCGAAATTTACGTACCTGGTATTTCAAAGAGTTGAGAATACCTTGCTTTCATTTCAGATTCCATCTTCCCTGTCATCATGATTTCTCCATTTGCTCATCTCCTGTATTTCAGATATCATTCTAGAATACAGCTTCAAAACAAGGGTTAATTGAACAAATTAACATATCACATAATATCCTGATATTATGACTGACTAACAAATAAGCTTTTAGGTATGACACACTAGCGAAGGATTTACTCATCTCTCCCCTCCTAGTTCTATTCTCCGATCTCTGCCAGAGACCATATCCCTAAGCTCTGATACCAACTGTGACGCCCCCAAAATAGGTCCAATCCATCCAACCTATTCTGAGTCGCCAAATACATGGTACAGAAAACAACTACAACTTTATTACAACAATTATCGTGCAAATATAACAACACATATGCTGTGAGTTTTGATACAAATATATACCAATTGTGACTCTCATCCCAACCTTGGATAGCACGTTACAATGTCACCTTACATAAAGGTATAGTCAAAAACTATTTTAGAAATTAAAACCTTTGGGAAGTGCTCAAGAAAACCTTTGGGAAGTGCTCAAGAAAACCTTCGTACATGGGAGGCCATGCGTCTAGGTTATTTTAGATATCATATGTCCACATATTTATCCTTGGTTGACCCAATAGAACCCAAAGAAAAATGAGAAGATTACTATCATGTTCAAAAAAACTCCAAGATATAGGTAGTGCTCGTAGATATACTCAGCAAGTTGATGTGCACAACCCTGTCTTATGATAACACGAGGTTATATGTCATTAGACATCTTATATGATAGTGGCAAAACACCCTTCCAACGTTGGGTTCGCCTCACCCTATATGATTCACCAAATATAACTACTAAATGATGTATACAACACACTTTTTATATCTTTAAGGAGAACCTCCATGACTAGAGACCACTTGTTCTATTACCTGTTATCCCCTTTCGACCTAGCTACACTCTCTTATTACGAAAAGGCTGTGAAAGAAAAAGGGTGATCACAACTAGTTCATAAAAGAATATCATGACTAAAGATAATTAAATTATCAATAGCCTTCATCAATAATAAATCGTAGATTTAGAACATATGGTAGATGATAAAAAATTCAACCATAGTTCTTTGTGACACCCCAAAATCCAGATACATTACCTATTACGAGTCGCCAAATACATGGTACAAAATTCAAATACAACTTAATTATACAACATGCGTGTAAAATACGACTAAACATATCTTTGTGAGTTTTAATACAAATATTGTCATCTAGACAATATACAAACTCAATGGGGTCCTCATTATATTTATTATCACACTATTTCATGTAGAATAGTGGACTACTAATTCTATTATCCGGACCATCACATTTCCCCGACTAGTTCTCGCTACGTTCTCATTTCACGAAGAGAACAATGAAAGCAAAAGGGTAAGCTCAACTAGCCCAGTAAGAAATATTATGACTAAGATAATGCAGAATAAATTATCATTAGCCTTCAAACAATTGTTAAAGCGATAAAATACAACAAACATCAAGTTTAACTGCATCGGAACAAGCAATCCATTAGAAGAGTCAAGTAGAAAATAAAATCTACTATCTTCTATGATTTAAAAGGTTTTTCATGACTTTTATCGCTGAGACTCAGCTTAAAAAATAATCCACATCATCCCTGCACTACGGCTAAGAATATTCATTAGTATCACAATCACAAATTATCCATGCACCACAGCCAAGGATATTCGTGTATTCATCAATGATCATGATTATGCCAACAACTGTTCATCAATGCACTACGGGTCAATGGGGACTTTTTCCACATCATTTATAACATTACGGTCATGATTACACCGAATAATCCCTTGTCATAATCATACCAAGTCCATCTATGCACTACAGGCCACAGATGACCTTCAACATAATATAAACATGAGGATGATAACAATGATATAAGAATTCAATAAAACAAGTTCAAGAATTAATTTATCTAGGAACTAATAATGTCCTAATTGTCAACATGATACTTCTTTGTAGAGTAACACTCAAGAATGCTCAGAAGAATATTTCCATGAAAAATACTGGATGAAGTGCAAATATCAAGGATATTCCAATAATTTGAGGAGTATAAGTCAAAACTTTAACCAACCTGAGTATAATAAAGAATGGAATAACAAAAGAAATCACCGGTGTCGCGATAGAATCGCATGCATAAAAGTTATTCAATGAATAATAAATAATGGAACCAGTCATGTATAAACGCACCAAGGCGGGATGTTCCAATAGAATAATAAATAATGGAATAATGTAAGAATTTCACCAAGTATAGGGTATCCCACAGATACAAAAGTTATTCCAATGTAATAATAAAGAATGGAATAACAAAAGAATTTCACCAATAAAAAAATGAATACCCCTAACGAAAGTACAACAAATAATATCTCTTACCGTAAAAAAGAAGAGTATTTTTTTTGGTAGAGGCGAGGATATACTCAAAGAAAACTTGCACTACGCTCAAAGCTTTCTTAAACTCTAAAGAAATACGCCAAGATTATAAAAGAAGAACTCTACAGAGTTTCAAGAATTGAATTCGTAAGAAATAATGAAAGAATGAGCTTCTATTTATAGAAGAATGGATTGCATAGTAACTAATTCATAAACGGTCCAGATTGATTTACTTTAAACGGACGGTCCAAATTAGTTTACAATAAAATATAATATATTCTATTTATAATCTAATAAAAAGAATAACTTTATAAAAGTATTCTGTTTTATATAAAAAGATTTTACTATGCAAACACTATGCATAATAAAATATAATATATTCTAATTATTGTCTAATAAAATAGATAACTTTATAAAAGTATTCATTTTTATATAAAAGATTTTTTATTAGTCTAATAAAACGAATAACTTTATAAAAGTATTCTATTTTATATAAAAGCTTTTCTCGTTTTATTACATTAATAATACTAATAAAACAAAACTCATCATCATTATTATAATTCACAATATTAATCGACTGTGTCATTCCCGTGAAGAGGGGCTTTTAATAAGGATTTCTCCCCATCATGCCGCAATTAGGTGACCAAACATCTCCTCGATGTAACTTCTAGACATCGTTAATATTGCAAATAATAATATTAATAACTTTGTCATCTCAATTATTGATTATAAAATATTGACAATAATTGAATCAAATAACGTGAGATACTTGTCAAGAATTATCGAATAATAATTGAACAAACCGGAGTGACTTTCTCATGTAAGCATCAATAATCAATACCGTAAAGCATTTGTGCAACTACGCGTAGACACATCGTACTTTTAACTTTGGGTGTTTCAACGATTAACGGTAAAACTTCCGCCGTTATTTTCATAAAGTATTTTTGTCATTTTCTCAATCCGGCAATAATTCCGTTGTAGGGTCCACTAATGATTGTGTCGTTGTCACGAATATTCCTTGTTCAAACGAATATTCCCCACCAATTGAATGTTATATAACAACTTCACAGTGACTTTGTAAAATTTATAAATATTACCCACAAACTATAATATTTTATCAAATTTACTCCATAATATTCAAAATGATATTTATAAAAATTCATCTTTATTTATAAAAGTTGGGGTCTTACAACCTCCCCTTCTTATGAAATTTCACTCGAAATTGGAAGATGACGATACGGTATGTCAAGAGGTAAGGATACCTTGATTTCATTTGATTCTAACTCCCAAGTCATTTCCTCAACATCGTGGTTCCTCCACAAAACTTTGACTTGAGGTATAACCTTGAGCGTAGAATATGTTTCTTCTTATCCAAGAGTTGAACAGGAACCTCTTCATACTTTAAATCTTCCGCTATTTCGGTTCTAACTCAATAATGTGGTTCGGGTCTTTCACATATTTACGTAACATGGATATGTGAAAAACGTTATGAACACGAGACATACTTGGCGGTAAAACGAGTCTATAGGCCACAGTTTCTATTCGATCGAGGATTAAAAATGGGCCGATGAATCGAGGATTGAGCTTTCCTCTCTTTCCAAATCTCGTACCTCCTTTCTATGGAGCAACACGTAACAACACATGATCTCCTATATCGAATTCCACGTCCTTTCGATGAAGATCAACATAACTCTTTTGTCGATCTTGTAAGGTTTTTATACGTTGTCGGATCGTTTGAATCTTTTCCGTAGTCATACGTACCAACTCCAGTCCCAACAATGTTGTTTCATCCACCTCATCCTAGCATACCGGAGAACAACACTTTCTTCCATACAACGCCTCAAATAGAGCCATGCCAATACTTGCTTGATAACTGTTGTTGTAGGAAAACTCCACCAATGGTAAGAACTTATCGCAACTTCCCTTGAAGTCAAGGACACAGAGTCTTAATAAATCTTCAAGAGTTTGAATAGTCCTCTCTGACTGCCCGTCCGTCTAAGGATGATATGTCGAGCTAATCATAAATCTGTGCCCATAGCTTTCTGCAAACTAACCCAAAATCATGAAGTGAATCTTGGGTCTCGATCAGAAACTATGGATACTGACATACCATGCAGTCTTATAATCTCATTTGTGTACATACAAGCAAGATGTTCAAGTGTTTAAGTTTCTCGTATCGGTAAGAAATGAGCAAACTTGGTTAATCTATCAACAATGACCCAAATCGCATCTATACCTTGAGAAACCTTAGGAAGACCGGTAACAAAATCCATGGTAATGTGCTCCCACTTCCATTCTAGAATTTCAAGTGGTTGTAATGGACCTTTTGGTACTTGATGCTTCCCTTTAACTCGTTGACAAGTTAGACACCTTGAGATAAACAGCGCTATCTCTCTCTTCATATTGCTCCACCAAAATGTATGACGAATATCATGATATATTTTGTTACTCCCAAGATGGATCAGAAAGCGGTGTGTTCATGCGCCTCCATCATGATTTTATACTTTAAATCAGGTCGTTAGGAACACAAAGTCCTGGAGTTGACTCAAGTATTCTTTCTTCATCGATTCTTGCTTCCTAAGATAAAGACCTTCTTCCACTTTCTTCCTCATACGCATCACTCTAGTCTCGTAGCTTGAGCGACTTTAACTTTATCAATTAAAGTCTGGTTCTACTCGTATATTCGCCATCATTACATGGGTCCCTGGAGTCTTTAACTCTATCTCCATCCTTTGCAAGTCATACAAAATGGGCCTTTGTGTTGACAATATCGCTCTTGTACTTGCATAAGATCTTCTACTCAATGCGTCAGCTACCACGTTCGCTTTTCCAGGATGGTATTGGATGGTATGATCATAATCTTTCAACAGTTCAAGCCAACGTCGTTGTCGCATGTTGAGTTCCTTTTGAGTGAAAAAATATTTGAGGCTTTTATGATCCGTAAAGATCTCCACCTTCTCCCCATTTAAGTAATGCCTCCAAATTTCAAGTGCGAAGACAACAGCTGCTAACTCTAGGTCATGAGTATGATAATTCCTCTCATATTCTTTGAGTTGTCTTGAGGCATAGGCTATGACTTTCCCATGTTGCATGAGAACACATCCCAACCCTTTGCCCGAAGCATCACTGTAGATGACAAATCCCTCCGACCCAGATGGTATTGTCAGAACAGGTAATGAAATGAGTCTCCTCTTTAGTTCTTAAAAACTCTTCTCACATTCTTCGCTCCAACCGAACTTTGTATCTTTCCGAGTCAGCTGAGTTAATGGAGTATCTATTCGAGAAAATCCTTCCACGAATCTCCGATACTAACCACCTAAGTTCGAGAAAGCTCATTTTGGCCATCGATTTAGGTTGCTCTCAACTTTGAATTGCTTCAATCTTTCTTGGGGTCAACAAATATTCCATGACTTGATACTACGTGCCCAAGGAATGCTACTTCCTCAAGCCAGAACTCATATTTCTTCAACTTGGCATAAAGCTTGTATTCACGAAGCTTTTGGAGTATCAGCCTCAAATGTTGCTCATGATCTTCACGGCTTTTGGAATAAATAAGGATGTCATCAATAAAGATAACCACAAAGTGATCCAAAGATTCCTTGAATACTCGGTTTATCATATCCATGAAGGCAGCAGGAGCATTAGTCAATCCAAAGGACATGACTAGGAATTCATAATGCCCGTACCGAGTTCTGAAAGCCGTCTTTGGAATATCATCGGTTTTAATCTTCAATTGGTGATATCCGGAATGAAGATCAATCTTTGAAAAGAATTTGGCTCCTTGCAACTGGTCAAACAGGTCATTAATACGTGGCAATGAGTACCTATTTTTGATGGTGACATGATTCAAATCCCGATAATCAATACAAAGTCGTATACTCCCATCTTTCTTCTTCACGAATAGAACAGGAGCACCCCAAGGAGACGTACTAGGACGAATGAAACCAATGTCTAACAATTCTTGCAATTGGGTCTTTAACTCCTGAAGTTCAATAGGAGCCATTCGATATGGGGCTTTGGAAATGGGTTTTGTACCAGGTTCAAGGTCGATACAAAATTCAATTTCATTTTCTGGGGTAGGCTGGGAAGTTCTTGGGGAATACGTCAGGGAATTTATTAACAATAGAAATATCATTCAAAACTGACGTATTTTTGTTTAGATCCGTGACATGAGCTAAGAAAGCTTGACATCCATTTTTCAATAAACGAATAGCTTAATGGCTTGAGATGACCGTGATTTATTTTAATGGTTTGGTCGCTTGAATTCGCATAATAGGTTGATTAGGAATATGAAAGCTAACAACCTTACGAAAATAATCAATTTTAGCATGATGAGTAGTTAACCAATCAATCCCTAGAATCCCATCAAATGCAAGTATTTTCAATGAAATAAGATCGACAGGTAATGTGAGGGTACCGATTTGAACCAAACAAGACTTATAAACAGTGGATGTAATGAAAGTTTCTCCCAACGGAGTTTCCACAGATAAGTCAAAGTCTAATTTCTCCGAGTCAAATTTAATCGTTGGCGCAAGTAGGAGAAATAAAAGAATAGGTAGAACCATTATCAAATAAAGTATAGACTTATTTAGAGTTTATGATAAGCTTACCCGTGATGACCTCATTCGGGTTCCTTGCTTTCTGGGAGGTTACAACAAATGCTCTCCCTTGCACTACCGGCTTAGACTTTTCTGGGATGGCCTTTGGTGCTTCCATCCTAGTTGAACTTATCTTCGGTGAACGACAAAATCGGGCTAAGTGACCTTCTCTTCCACAATTATAACTTGCTTTGGACTAAGATCGCTGCATAGATTTGATGATGTGTCCCCACCCTCTGCATTTGAAGCATATGATAGGTGGTCATTCTCTTTCCTTAACAACGGGTGCTGGTGCTGATGTCTTTCCATCATTGTTGAATCTCCTCTTCTTGAAATGTCCATGCTTATTGTTTTGGTCCTGATTACCACTGAAATGGTTACCATTTTTGGCCTGTTGATTCCCTCCACGCTTGTTGTCACCGCTTCGATGATCGCCTCACCGGTATTGGTATTATCATTTTGTCAATTACCGCTCTTTTTGGTTGCGTTGACTCGTTATCGCACTCTACTAATCGAGCCCTATTTATAACATCCGAATACAAACACGGTTTATGAGAAATAAGATGTTGACGTATCTCGACTTTTTTAAACCTCTAAAAACATTCGCGTCATTCTCTTCATTATCCACAAGTGGGATATGAAACCGAGACAACTCAAAGAAACTTAGCTTCGTCATCGCGACACACGGCCATATTATTCTCGCTCCAACTTGATGAACTCTACCTCTTTTATGTCACGCGAATACTTTGGGAAAGTACTTGTCGTTGAATAGTTCTTGGAACTTTACCAAGAAATCTTGATCTGGCGGCGAGTTGAGTACGCTTTATCGATTCCCACCAAGAATTTGCCTCTCCTCGCAACATAAAGGCGGCAAAGGAACCTTTGCTCCTCGGAGCATCCCAAGACATCAAATATCTTGGTGATCTCGCTTTATCCATGCTTTCGCTTTTTAAGTGGTTTTGGCTCTCCAATAAACTCCGATGGTCCCAGCTCCTAGAATCTGTTTAGCGTTGACCGTCCGAGAGTTTCAAGAGTGTTTTCACCTATATTTTGGATAGAGCCTGCTTCTGCTTTCTTTGTTGCATGAATTGTATAAAGCCTCGAACAATCCATCATTTGTCAGTGTTGTTGTTGTTTGCATGAGGATTGTCGCCCTCGATGCACATTATCCCGATTATTGATATGTGGTGAATCAACGGTCGACTGTGCTCTATTGCTATTCTCAACATTCTCGGATGTCATTTTCAGATACTGCCACAAAACAAAGGTTAATTGACATGTAACATATTATCCCTATATTCTGACCGACCAATTAAATACCAAATACCAAATAACCTTAGGTAGGTCATACTAGCTAAGGAATTCCCCGTCTCTCCCCTCCTAGTTCTATTCTCACATCTTAGCTAGGGATCATATCCCTAAGCTTTGATACCAACTGTGACACCCCCAAAATCGGTATACATCACCTATTCTGAGGCGCCAAATACATGGTACAAAATTCAAATATAATTTAATTATACAACAGTCGTGTAAAATACGACTAAACATATGATGTGAGTTTTAATACAAATATTGTCATCTAGACAATATACAAACTCAATGGGGTCCTCATTACATTTATTATCACACTATTTCATAGAATAGTGACGACTACTAATTCTATTATCTGGACCATCACTCTGTTCCCCGACTAGTCCCTGCTACGTTCTCATTTCCTGAAGAGAACAATGAAAGCAAAAAGGTGAGCTCAGGATGGATTTTGGTACTCCCAAGATGGATTGCAAACGGTGTGTTGTATGCCTCCATCATGATTCTATGCCTCAAGTCAGAATCATTAGGAATACAAAGTTTGGAGTGAACTCAAAGTATTCCTTTTTCATCGATTCTAGCTTCTGAAATAGCACCTTCTTGCACTTTCTTCTTCATACGCATCAGCTCCGGTTCTGTGGCTTGAGCAACTTTAACTTTATCGATTAAAGTTGGTTCTACTCGTATATCATCACGTGAGTCCCTAGAGTCTTTAACTCTATATCTATCATTTGTAAGTTATATGAAATGGGTCTTTGACAATATCGCACTCGTACTCGTATACGATCTTTTACTCAACACGTCTGCTACCACGTTCGCTTTTCCAAGATGGTATGGTCAGAACATGTGCCGAAATGAGTCTCATCTTGAGTTCTTCGAAGCTCTTCCCACATTCCTTGTTCCATTCGAATTTTGTATCTCTACGAGTCAGCTGCGTTAATGGAATAGCGATTCGAGAATATCCTTCAACGAATCTCCGATAATAACTAACTGCTTCTGTAAAGCTAAGTATTTCGATTACCGACCTAGGTTGCTCTCAACTGTGACTCATATCCCAACCTTGGATAGCACGTCACAATGACACCTATCAATTTACTATCGCACGAATATGGCGTCCCCTTCGGAAAGTCTGGCTTCGGTGCATTCCACAAAAGAAGTCACCAGATAGAAGCTCGATTATCAACTTCTATAGTTGGGTTTTTAACTCCTGAAGTTCAATAGGAGCCATTCGATATGAGATTTTAGAAATGGGTTTTGTACCGGGTTCAAGGTCGATACAAATTTAATATCACGCTCTGGGAGTAAGCAAAGAAATTCTTCAGGAAATACGTCAGGAAATTAACAAACAACAGAAATATCACTCAAATCTGACGTATTTTTGTTCAAGTCCATGACATGGGCTAAGAAAGCTTGACATTCATTTTTCAATAAACAAATGGCTTTATGACTTGATATGAAAGTGTTTGAATTCAAATGGTTTGGTTGCTTGAATTCGAATAATAGGTTGCTTAGGAATATAAAAACTAACAACCTTACGAAAGCAATCAATTTTGGCATGATGAGTAGTTAACCTTAAAATCACATCAAAAGCAAATATCTTTAAAGAAATAAGGTCAACAGTAATGTGATAGTGCCAACTGAATCAAGCAAGATTTCTAAACAAATGGATGAAATGAAAGTTTCTCTAGCTGAGTCTCCACAGAAAAGGTCAAAGTCTAATTTCTCCGAGTCAAGTTTAAACGTTGAACGCAAGCAAGAGAGATAAAAGAATGGGTAGAACCGGTATCTAATAAGGTATAAACTTCGCAAGAATTTATAATTAACTACCCCGTGCTAACTTCGTTCGGTTTCCTCGCATTCTAACCGGTCACGACAAACGCTCTTCCAGGAACCGTTGACTTTGTCTTTTTCATATCCGCCTTTGGTGCCACCGTTCCAAATTGGACTTGATTTATTTCTGAGGACAAAATCGAAAGTTATGTGGATCGTCTTTTCCACAACTAAAACACACCTTGGAAGGTTGTGAACAGTTTGGACTTATATGTCCCTCCTCTCCGCATTTCTAGCATCTAACTGGCGGTCGTTCTCCTCCCCTAGAATTTGTTGCTGGTGTTGGTGCTGCTGCCAACGTCTTCCCGTCATCGTTAAATCTTCTCTTCTTGAATTTTCCACTTGAGTTATTTCTTCTATTATCTTAGCCATGATTACCACCGAAGTAGTTACCATTTACGCACGATAATTTCCTCCACGATGGTTATCATTGTCCGACGGGGCGTTGCCACATGACGATTATCATCGAATTGTAGGTCGCCCGGTTGAACAGACTCATTATCTCGCTCTAATAATTGAGCCCTGTTCACAATATCTGAATATAGAGAAAATTTATGAGAAATGAGATATTGACGTATGTAGGGTTTCAAACCTCTCGAAAACATCCGCGCCATACATTGCTTTCATTCTCTACCAAATGAGGTCTGAACTGGATAACTCCATGAACTTCGCTTCGTCTTTGGGACAATCGCCATGTTATTACATTTCTAGTCTAATAAACTCTACCTCCTTCATATTACGAATACTTTCGTGAAAGTACTTGTCATTGAACAATTTTCAAATGTTTCCCAAGACATGCTAAGTCATGTGGCTAGATGGAGTACGCTTCACAGATTCCCACCAGTAATCGCTTCATTACGGAACATAAAAGTGGCGAATGGAACTTTCTGTTCCTCCGTGCATCCCAAGACATCGAATATCTTGGTAATTTGCTTGACCCACGTCTCCGCCTTAATCGGATCCGGCTTTCCCCAGAATTCTGGTGGTCCCAACTCTTTGAATCGCTTGGTTTGTGACTCAATTTGTGCGTTGCCATTGTTTCTTCCTATATTTTGAACAGAATCTCCTTCGTTTTGGTTTTACATGAATGTAAAAAGCTTCTAAACATCTCATCGTTCATAAATCGCTTTCGGTGGTGTTGTTTGGGAGGAACATTGCCGACTGTTGCACGTTCTCCTCGTTGGTGGTGAAGACAGACGTCTCCACTGGTCTCATTTCCATTATTAACATTCTCAAATCGACATTCTCAAATACTACCATAAAACAAGGGTTAATTTAACAAATTAACATATCACATAATACCCCTATATTATGAATGACCAACAAATAAGCTTAGGTAGGACACACTAGCGAAGGATTTACTCGCCTCTCTCCTCCTAGTTCTATTCCCCGATCTACTTGGAGACTATATCCTAAGCTCGATATTAACCGTGACGCCCCAAAATAGGTATACAACACCCATTACGAAGTCGTCCAAAATACATGATGTAAACAACTACAACTTTATTAATACAACATAAAAAAGCGTGAGTTTAAATACAAATATTGTCATCTCAGATAATATCCACACTCAAATAAGTCCTCATTACAATTATGAATACACTATTTTTACAGAATAGTGAGGACTACTAGAACCACTTCTAGAACCATCATTCCATACCCCGACTAGTACTTCGCTACATTCTCGCCTCACGAGGAAGAAAAAATGGAACAACAAGGAAAAGGGTGAGCTCAACTAGCCCAGTAAAGAACATTATGACCAAGATAATATAGAACAAATTATCGTTAGTCTTCAATTGGGAAAAATCTAATAGAATACAATAGACAACAAGTTTTAAATCAATATTCGCGAATGAAACAATAATTCATGTAAGAGTTACGGAAAATGAAATCTACTATTATCTATGAATTTAAAAGTCCATCGTCAATATTTTATCCCTGTAACATAAATCAATATATATCTGGAACCAAATATTCATCTTTGCACTACAGGCCAAAGATATTCACCAGTTGGTCATGTTCATCTAAACACCTATTCATCTTTGCACTACGGGCCAAAGATATTCATCAGAAATCATTAATCTTTGCACTACAGGCCAAAGATATTCAATTATATCATCATTTAGGACTGAGGATGATGAAAAATATTTTAAAGAAAACGAATCTAGTGAAACAAAATAATAAATATTAAGGATTCGTATTTTAGCTATTCCATGTCCAAAAATACCTCATAAATAAACATAGTGGAGTAAAATTCAAGAATGATCAAAACATGGATACAATCAAAGCTAGTATCCATAATAGATATTATGGATGAAAAACAAAAATTTAATTTTTCTATGAATAGTGTCGTATTCGTGAATAGTGTCGTATACATGAATAGTAACTCCGACACCAAAAGATAGAAATTCCACAAGAAAATCATCATGCTTCGTGAATAGTACTCGTGAATAGTAACTCATGAATAGTAATTCATGAATAGTAACCCCAACATGAAAAGTTTCAAATTTGATAAAAATTCAGACCAATATTTCGGTATAATGATATTGAAGAAATAATATCATTTACGAAGAAAATAACATCCCTCACCTCAAAAGAATAGTACTTATGACTGGAATACTGGGCATAGTGCTGAAGGGAACTTGCACCGTATAGCAACACTCAAAGTATCAAAATACTCACAAGAACACGCTCAATATATCGAGAGAGAAAGAGAGAGAAGATTTCAGTTTCTGGTGTGATTTTCAATTCTAACCTAAGCACCCTATTTATAGGAAAATGTTTAGAATACCAAAGCAGAAAATTTAATAAATTAATAATATAATTTTTTAAATTTCCTTAGCACACCACACCATCTGATTTCAACCATTAACATGTGCCACTCAAATGGAAAAAATGTTTTTCATAAAATAAATAATTAAAACTTTCAAAAATCAATTATTTCGGAACTTCGAAACTTCAATAATTCATAATAAATAGCCCTTTTGTCATAAAAATTTGAACCACATGTCCTTTTCATAGGAAATTTCATTCTCTACAACTTTGTAAGTATAAGTTTTTCCAAATTCCAAAGAGAAATTGACCGAAATCCACAAACGGGCGATTTTACAGGCTATAATCAAATTTCAGTCAAGAAATGGGCCCACAGACATGTTTAACATGTTTTAAACAACTTTTACAACAAAAATACTCTTTCTCCTCATAAACTCATATATCCCACATTCATTGTAAAAATATCATCATTATTATATTATAATAATATAATAAAATATTATTTTATCAGAAAAGATAAAATATCTATTTTCAACAATTGTCACTTTAAAAATTTTCTTCATCTATATCCACATAAAATGAATATTTTCCTCATCATATAAATCAATAATTAATTATTCACAAATAATATTACAGAATCACAATACCGACAACCAGACAGTTCCTAGGAAAGGGGGGGCTTTCCAATAAGGATTTCTCCTTACTGGCGTGCAATTAGGTGACCAAACCTCTCCTTAGACAGAACTTTCTAGACATTGTCAATAATGTTATCTAATAATATTATTCAGATAATATGAATTATTGCTTCAATAATGGAAAGTACTGTGTAGTGACAATTATTGAAACAACAGTAATATAAAATATCAACACAGCAATTATTGAATCAATAAAATAAAATAATTGAGCAAAGAATTCATCAGTAACAATTATTGAGTAGTGCCTTCTTACGTAAGAATCAATAATTGGTGCAATACCGTGTCTTACTTGGCAACAACGCCAGTATTCTTGTGTTTTAACCACCGGATATTCCAACGATTGTTAATTGTGAATAACTACGTCGTTATTTATAAACAACTTATACTTGTCATTTTCTTCATCCAATCGCTTCCGTTATGGGCCCACAATAAGGTCGCTGGCCGTCATACGAATATTTCAAAGCGGTAAGAATATTCCACGACCAAACGAATATTCTCCGACAATAATGAGTATTTTATAACCACTTGCTTATTTGAAATATTTGCACATTTTACCCATAACTAACCACATTAATCAAATCAACCCTTACTATTTCAAAATAATAAATAGAGGAATTAAATTTCATTTATTAATAATTTGGGGTCTTACAATTATACCGAATAATCCCTGGTCATAATCATACCAAGTCCATCTATGCATTACAGGCCACAGATGACTTTCAACATAATATAAACAAGAGGATGATGACAATAATATAAGAATTCAGTGAAACAAGTTCAAGAATTAATTTATCCAGGAACTAATAACGTCCAAATTGTCAACATGATACTTCTTTGTGGAGTAAAATTCAAGAATGCTCAGAAGAATATTTCCATGAAAAAGATTTGGATGAAGTGTAAATATCAAGGATATTCCACTAATTTCATGGAGTATAGAAGTCAAAACTTTAACCAACTGAGTATAATAAAGAATGGAATAACAAAAGAAATCACCATGCATGCGGTACTTCGCATAGACAGGTTATTCCAACAGGATAATAATAACGGAATTAGGTCAGGCGAAATTCGCACCAACAGGATGTTCCAACACAATAATAAAGAATGGAATAACAATAGAAATCACCATGCATGCGGTACTTCGCATAGACAGGTTATTCCAACAGAATACTAAATAACGAAACCAAGTTAGGCGTAATAATGACCGATGTGATATTCCAATGTAATAAATAAATAATGAGAATCGGTCCGGCGCAAAACGCATGCATACATGATATTCCAAATGTAATAATAAAGAGCGGAATAAGGAAGAATTTCACCAAGTATAGGATAACCCGCGTATACAAGTTATTCCAACAGAATAATAAATAATGGAATAACAGAAGTTTTCTTCATGAATACAAAAGAAATAATACCCCTTATGACTACAACAAATAATATCCCCTACCTTAAGAAGAAGAGTAGTGGATATATGAAGAAGTGAAAAGCGAGAATACTTTTCTTCTTTCTCTCTATAGTTTCTCTCTAGAGTTTGAAAGAAATTCGTAAGAAATAATGAAGGAATGAGCTTCTATTTATAGAAAAATGGATCAGATAGTAATTAACTCATGAACGGTCCAGATTGATTTACTTTAATCGACCATCCATATTTAAAGTAAAATCTTTTAAATAAAATATAATATATTCTATTTATAATCTAATAAAACGAATAACTTTATAAAAAAATTTACTATGCAAATACTATATGAGCCTTTACGCAAACACTATGCATAATAAAATATAATATATTCTAATTATTGTCTAATAAAATAGATAACTTTATAAAAAGTATTCGCATTTTATATAAAAAGATTTTTCTTATTAGCCTAATAAAACGAATAACTTTATAAAAGTATTACATTTTATATATAAAGTTTTTCTCATTTTATTACATTAATAATACCAATAAAATAAAACCGAGTGACTTATCACATAAGCATCAATAATTAATACCGCAGACTACTACGCAACCACGCCAGACATCGTACTTTTAACACCGGGTGTTTCAACAGATTAACTGTAAAACTTTCGTCGTTATTTTTATAAAAATATTTTTGTCGTTTTCTCAATCAAACCAATAATTCCGTTGTGGGGTCCACCAATGATTGTACCATCGCACGGATATTCCCCACTAATCGAATATTCCCCGACACAAATAATATTTTATATCAACTTGCTTACTTTGCAAAAAAAAATTCACATATTACCCTTAACTTTAAACTTTTATCAATTTAACTATTTACCAAAATAGAAAAATTGAATACTTTTATTTCATAAAATTTGGGGTCTCACAGGGTATTCCAACAGTGTTAACAGTAACAACTACGTCGTTATTTATAAAAACTTAAATTTGTCATTTTCTTCATCCGACCGTTATCCGTTATGGGGCCCACAAATGGCTGCGCCGTCGTACTAATATTCTCCGATAACAAGAATATTCCACGACCAAACAAATATTCCCCGACAATAATAAGTATTTTATAGCCACTTGTTTATTTTGAAAAAAAATTTATATATCACCCTTAACTTTGCTTTTTATCAATTTAACTATTTACTGAATAGTAATTATAAAAAAAATTGAATACTTTTATTTCATAAAATTCGGGGTCTTACATCTGGTGCATGCTTTGGTAGGTCAGATTCTACTTCTGAAGTTTCATCTATTTTGTCTCCTAAAGTAGACAGGTCAGACTATCTGGATTCAGCTTGACCACATCATGTAAGGGGCAATTAATAAAACAACGGATATAACGAGTAGGTCTTAGGAATCCATCCCTGCTTAAAGATAGATAATTAATGGGCAACAAGCAACGTATATAACGTTTCACCGTATTTTTTTTAATGTGTTGTGTTTATAAGTTAAATAAGTTATGCTATAAAAAAAATTGTTAAAAGAACAAAATTTTAAGTATGTTTATGTGTATGTTAGTTACTCAGCGTTTGTAGCGTTTGATGCGTTTAGAGCACTTAAAAGTTCAAACGCACTTATAAAATTTATTCGTTTAGTAGCAACTTATTTTAAAAGTAACTTATTTAACTCACAAACACAACACTTGAGTCTCAAACCCAATGCACCAAAATTATTGCGTTTTGTTTACATATATAAATACTGCACACGCTACCACCTCAAATGTTAGTAGCGGAACAAACCTATCATCATACACAAGAATTTCGGTGGTTCAATGCGGCTTTACCCGGTGAACGAAAGAATCGGTTCACAGAGTTCGATTTAGTTCCTACTAACTTAAAATTTATAGATATATAAAATTAGGCTCAGAATAATTTATGTGTTTTTTGAATTAAGTGTCATGAATTTTATTTTTTGTAATTTAGTTGAGACTTTGTTTGGTATTATAGAGATGTTTGCAATCATATTTAATCAAACACTTGAACTTGTGGTTGAATTTCTGAATTTAAATATATCTTAAAGATGTTTATGTTCATGTGTTTGATTTTATCACTTTTGAGTTATGAGTATGATTTAATATATTTATTTTCATACAAATTTAGTATTTATTTGAATTGTATAAAGTAAACATTGTACAAATAGATTTATTTTTATTTTATTTTTTTGTAGATAAATTAATTAATTTTACATATTTAATAAATATTGTATATAATATATAATAATAATTAATATAATTATTATTTATTATATATTAATGACGTTATTTGGTCAATAACAATTCGATCACTAATTAAATCAATAATTCATCCATTTAATATTTTTATGGTTGGATGATCAATCCCAATCTGAAAACATTGCATGAATATGACTATTATGAGTAGGGTTGAATGACACTTTTGTCTCCCTCCAAGTTGTCACTAATTTTTAAAGTCATTCCCAAAGTTCATTTTTTGTCAGTTAAATCTTTAAAATGACATTTTTTTGACATTTCTGTTCCTACTATCCGATTTGGCTCAACCCGACCTATTTTGACCAAAATTTTACCCTACTCGGACTTGTTTGACCCAACCCCAATTTTTAATATTTTAAAATAAAATAAATATTTTTAATATTTTAAAATAAATAATATTTTTAAAATAATAACTATATTTAATATTTTAAAATAATTATTATTTTTAATATTTTAAAAGAAAACATTATTTTAAAAATTAAATAAATAATAATTTAATTTAATATTTTAAAATAATTTGAAAATAATAATTATTTTAATATTTTAAAATAAAATATTCTTTTCAAAATAATCGTTATTTGATATATTTATAATAAATTATTATTTTATAAAGTTTTAAAATAATTATTAATTTAAGGAAAAATTTAGAAATTTTAATTTTTTCAAAAATGAGTAAAGTTTCATAAAATATAGATTTAAAAAAAGTAAAGTTAATTTTTTTTTTAAATCTTAATTTGTTTTATGAAAATTTACACATCTTTAAAAAATTTATTTTTGTTTTATGAAAATAAATTTTATTTTTGTGTTTTACTTTTTTGAATATAAATTTATAAAACTTTACTCATTTTTAAAAAAACATGAAAATTTTCCTGAAAAAAATAATAATTATTTTCAAAACTTTTGAATTTATTTTTTAAATAAAAATTGAATCGATTTTTTATTTATATTTTACTATTTCTTGTATTTTAATTTCTATTTTTAGTTTTTATTTTTAAAAATTCTAATATTAAGAATACATATAATAATGGTGAAGATATTAACCTTTTTTTTAAAATAAAGTTTTACATAAAAATGAAAAAAAAAACTATTTTTTAAAATAAAGTTTTATTTCTTATTTATTTTTTTGAACCAATATTTTATGAACTTTGTTTTTTGAAAAATAAATTTCTAATATTTTAAACTTACAATAATAATAATTATTTTTATAAGATTTTAAAAGTAATATGTTATTTTAAATAAAAAAGTAATTATAATTTTAAAAAAATATTTTATTTAAAAATATTAAAAATATTTATTTTATTTTAAAATATTAAAATTGGGTTGTCTGAGTCAGGTTAGGATCAAATCGGATAGAATGAATAGAAAAATAAAAAAAAAATTAAATACAAATTTAAAAATAAATATCAACTTAAAGGGAGAGAAGTGATATTCAACCTAAATTACTTCCTCATCACATTGCTTTCCCATACCGTGAAGTCACATTTTGCACGCGCTGGAAGTGCAAATATCTAACCCTTCACTTGTTAGTTCTTACAATTATACTATTACCAAGTGGCAACAGTTACAAATTTTTTTCAGGTACAACCTGCTTGTCATTTTAGATCCATCTAGTTCCTCTTTCATCCTATCCATCCATGTACCACAACCATCTCCGCCGTCCGCCACTAACCGCCACCGCGTAATGGCTTCGTTGCAGGAATCCCAACGCTGGCATTACGCCGAATTCGACGACCGGAACTTCCAAATTCGCGGCCGAACTCTCTTCTTCATGGTCGTACTTTTCTCCGCCGTACTCCTCGTCACTGTATTATTCCTCTACGCCCGCTGCATCTGCCGCTACCGTCCCAGCTCGCCCGCCACCACCTCCGCCGCGAACGTCATTCACGCGCCGCCGCGGCGTCATCCTAAACCTCAAGGACTTGACTCCGATTCAATTAATAGCTTGCCAATCATATTGTATCGGCCGTCCGACAATGAATTAGTAGCTGAGTGCTCTATATGCCTTGGGATATTTGTAGAAGGGGACAAGGTGAAGATGCTGCCAAATTGCCGCCATTGTTATCACTCCGAGTGTGTGGACAAGTGGCTCACCAATCAATCCAGCTGCCCACTCTGTCGGGGTTCTCTCCGAGTAGACTCAGTCGTTTGAGTAACTGAGTTATAACTTATAAATGTAAATTATTTTGTTCAAATTATAAGAATTGATATTTTCATATGCTATGTTTACGGATCCGGTTAACATGAAGTTTATTTTTTGGTAAGTTGGTCAATTAACTAATAGAATGCTGACACACATAAAATTCCACCTGCGTATCTGCACTCTATTGGCCAATTGACCAACTTATCCCAAAAATAAATTTCATATTAACCACTCCTTATGTTTATTAATTACTAGTGTCTTTAATTTGTGGAACTTATGCAACATTTAATTATAAAAAATATCGTATTTTTGTGTTAAAATATTAATTTTAAATATTATTGGAGAGGGAGTTCGAACGGGTAGGAGATGGGTATTTGTCAATAGACTATCGATTATTAAGATATTTTGATTCCTTGATAATGCTACAATATGTAATACTATCATATACACCAAATTTTGTAAAGTGTTAGGGTTGATTGTTCGGCTATAATCGAATTGAATTAAATAATTTATTTGATTATAATTAAATATTAAAATTTATATAATTTTAATATTCAAACAATTATCTGAATTATGAAGTAATCGAGTAATCAAATTTATCATTTTAAATATCCGAATTATAAAATAATCGAGTAATCAAATTTATCATTCGATTAATAATCGAATGTATAAGATCTTTGCGTTATGTAACATTTCATTTCATTTCGTATTACTTTTCAGTCAATAAAATATTTGTCCATCAGACCCACGAATACATATTCTTCTGGTTTACTGGTAGTTAAGAAAAATTTATCTAGCCAATTAAAAATGCTATAGTAATTAAAAAAATATGTTTGAAGTTCACAACTTATAAACATGTGGCTTACATTGCACCGGCGAAGTAAACAATTATGTGCAGTTACTAGAACAGATTATCAAAAATATAGTATCTGGGTTTAAGGTTGTAAAATGAGCAGATAATTCGGGTTCGATTCGTAATCGCTAGACTAAAAGTTCAATTTAAACTCGTCTAGAAATATAAATGAGTCAAATATGAGCAAAATTTAAAGTTCGATAAATTACTCGAATATCATCAAATTGTAATTTTCTATTGATACTCAAATAATATTCGTTCGAAAAGTTCAAACTGCTCAGACTCGATTCGGAATCGTGCTCGACTAGGTACTAAAATAAGCCTCAATTAAATCTTATTTTATACTCAATAAAATTTACAAATCAAACAATACTCGAATCGACTCGATTCGTTTATGCCCTTATCTGGGTTCAACTTCTCAATGGATGAAACTTGGCCAACTCTTTTAGTGGTTGAATTTATTACTAACGGGAGTCAATCAACATCTTATTAGTGGTGCTTTGCGGATTCTATTTCTACCAAGTGGGTATGATTTGGTTATAAACTTTAATTCTTGGGATCCGTAAGAATTAGACTAAATTTTACCACTTGCACTACAGCCCAATGGTGGTGATCCAGTGACCAAAAAGGGTTTTTGTGCCCATCCAACAAGTTGAGGTTAATGCTTTTTATCAGGATCAAATCAAAATGCAATCACACTACTAAATTCTTAAATTACTTCATTGATAAAGAAAATCTTTTTTATAATTAGTATCTTAATTTCAAATTCTAATTCAGTTAAAATTAATTAATTAATAGATCTAAACTAAACTGTAGTTTCAAATTACAATCCTATATCCATCCTAATGCGGCTTTTAGCTTGTCTTTATTCCTTTTGGAGATTTAAAAGAAAAATTCTTGATTACATACATTCCCACTAGCTAGTTCTTTAGATTCTCATTAGATTCAAGCGAATTAATTAAGTTTTGGGCAAACTGACGATTTTGAAGATTCATAGAAGCATTTTGAAAACTCTTATGAGCAGATTGAATATGTTCCTAATGTTTTAATTAGTAGGCTGATTCTCATAGAAACACTTTCTTCTTAATAATTCCCTGATGGTAAGAGAATTCCTCAGTGTTTCGAACCCCACATGACTGCCAATTTGGATATATATATATATATATATATATATATATATATATATATATATATATATATATATATATATATATAGGTAATTAGGTTAAAGGATCAGTGTCATGATTCCATGAATATTATTGAGCAGGCCATCCAGGGAGTTGTGTCCTAGACAAAGCATCCGCAGCCTTATTTTCAAGCCCTTTTTTATGATAGTGGTTAGTATGAAGTTTATTTTTGGGTAAGTTGGTCAATTGACCAATATAATACTGACACGCAGACGAGGTTCTATGCGCGTCATCATTTTATTGGCCAATTGACCAACTTACCCAAAAATTAACTTCATGTTAACCAGATCCCTTTTTTATATATAGACTATCTCATAGTCATACCCTAGGCCCTAGCTATCAGTTTGGATAACCATTCCTGTTGTAATATATAAGGTTAAATGCAAAATCAGCCACTGAACTTTTCTGATATTTGGGTATTGAGCTCCTTTCTTCTGGTCAACGCAAAACTGAGCCCTTTTCCCTTTCTTCTGAGCCTTTTTCCCTTTTGAACTTTGAACTCCGAGGCGCCACATGTACGCCTACGTGGCACACGTCACCAGGTATGACATGATATTTAATAATAAAATTTGACACTTGTGCTTACGTGGCACACGTCACCAGGTATGACATGATATTTAATAATAAAATTTGACACTTGTCCAATAACATGGCAGGTATTTTAAATTTTTCCCAAAACTTGCCTCTCCTCAAACCCACAACCAAACGTTGGAATTTTGATCACTCTACCACCCAAGCACCACAGACCTTGCTGGAATAAGTTTTATATCAAAACATGATATTTTCCCCAAAACAATTAAAACACTTACAGATTTACTGAGACAATAAAATAATAATAATAATAATAATAATAATAATAATAATAATAATAATAATAATAATAATAACAATAACAATAATAATAATAATAATAATAATAAAATAGTAATAATAATAATAACAGTTAGTTATTTTAAAGATAATAATAATAATAATAATAATAATAATAATAAAAAATAATAAAAATAAAATAAAATAGTAATAATAATAATAACAGTTAGTTATTTGAAGGATAATAATAATAATAATAATAATAATAATAATAACAATAATAATAATAATAATAATAATAATAATAATAATAATTATTATTATTATTATTTATTATTATTATTATTATTATTCAAATAACTAACTGTTATTATTATTATTATTTTATTTTATTATCCGTGTATGCTAAATTTTTTAAATGCATGTGTGTAGACAAAATGGAAAGTATTTATGCATGTGTATCCGTGGATACATACAAAATAAAAAGAAATGTATTCATGCATCGAGCATTTAATGCATTCAAAGTTGGCATTTTTTTAGTCCGAAGCTTTGCAATTTTCGGATGAACTGATGACTGGGCAATCCATGCGAAACAAACTAATAAATCTCATCTAAACCTTACATTTTAACCAAAAGAATTTCAGCCCTTGATTTTTCAAAAAGACCCTTGAATGTTCTCTTTTTCTTATTAGTTTAAAAAATTAAATTATATAAGTCAATAAACTCCACCACCAACGGCAACAAGAAATATTATTATTATTACTATTTTATTTTATTTTTATTGTTATTGTTATTATTATTATTATTATTATTATTATTGTTATTGTTATTGTTATTATTAGTAGTAGTACTATTATTATTATTATTATTATTATCTTTAAAATAACTAACTGTTATTATTATTATTAATATTTTATTTTTATTTTTATTTTATTGTTATTATTATTATTATTATTATTATTATTATTATTATTATTATTATTATTATTATTATTATTATTATTATTGTTGTTGTTGTTGTTGTTGTTGTTGTCTGTAAATCTATAAGTGTTTTAATTGTTTTGGGGGAAATATTATGTTTTGATATAAAACTTATTCCTTGCAGATTACTAATTGCAAGGTCTGTGGTGCTTCGGTGGTAGATTGATCAAATTTACAACGTTTGGTCGTGGGTTTGAGTCTAAGGAGAGGTAAGTTTTGGAAAAAATTTAAAATACCTACCATGTCATTGGACAAGTGTCAAATATTGTTACAAACCATGGGAGAGCCACACCTTAAAAGCTAGCTATTAAGGTTGAAGAGCCCAAAGTTTATAAATACCTCACATTAAAGTCCCATGCCATCGATGTGGGACACAAGTCCCATACCTTGCAATAGGATCATAACATTAAAGGGGCTCAATACCCAAATATCAGAAAAGTTCAGTGGCCGATTTTGCATTTAACTCGTAATATATATGGTTGTTAACTTTTGCTCGAGTGAGTGCTTAAGGCTCTTGTTGGGTCATGATATTTCTCCTATTGGGCCTTGTGGATTGGGCTTATTTATTTAATTAGTCCATTAGGTCTCCACTATTGGGTCTTAAAGTTATTGGGCTTAATCCTTACATTATATCTCCTTAATATTGGGCCGGGTCAATGGGTTGATCCATTAGATCTTTTAATATCTAAGTCTTTGACTTGTAATGATAAAAAGGAAGGTTGTTGACCAAAAGTCTGCAGCTCATTAATGTGGATGAGATTTTATCCGATTTACGACATATACGACAAAGAGAAAAAAGGTGACAACTTCGCATGCATCCCATGAGAGTAGGAGAAAAAGGTGACAACCTGCATGCATCCGGTTGAGATCAGGGAGAAGTAGGGGGCTGTGTCAGATAAGAGTTGGTGGCACGGTAAACCAGGCAAGAGAGTATAACCTATCAAGAAAATCTCCAAGAAAAGGTACGCATACACACAATACACAAATCTTATCTCTCTAACACTAGACATTTTTATCCTCCATTGTTAACCCTTGTAACGGCTATCGACTCTCACGCTCGAAATTTATCCCCGAAATGATACGGTAGATTAAGCTTTTAGTGTTATTTGTGTTTCTTTGTCTTGCAGGATCAGGGCGTCTTACGTGATTGGAACGTGGTAAAAGATCTTGGCGTTAACATTGGCGCTAGAAGGAGGGTTGATTTCTAGTGTCATTGAGTTTTCAATCACATTCATTTAACATACTTCGGAAGATGGTGAGGAGTAGAGATAATACGATGCGGTGAGCGGTGGCTGTGAGTTCATCGTTGCCTCGTATTTCAGTGAAGGATCGTCTGGATCCTTCGAAGAGTGCTCATGAGAGTGAAAGCACTGCTTCCAAGCATGATTCCAAGGGTTCTCGTTTGAGAGCTCATGGTGGTGCCAGACGAAGGTTGGAATTTGCTGATGATAAAGGTCGAGACCAAGATCGTAGGCGAGTGGAGGGTTCTCCGCCTAAAACCCATCACCGAAGTGGTCGAGATGACAAAGCTGCCAAGTTGGAAAAGATTGCAGAAGAGGCGGATAAATCTTTGGAAGTTCTACTAAAGCAAAAGGAAGATATAGTTGTGCAGATGCTTCGGATGGCGGATCTGAAAGACGAGACGTCCACTTATGTTCAGACTGAAAGACGAAGTAGGCATAAGAAGATGCAACGGCGAGAGGGAAAAGAGCCGGAGCATTCTGTACACGTGTCTAGGGATCGTTCCCCAGACAGAAGGAGGTCGAGGAGCAAAACTCCCGTGGCCTTGAAGAAGGTACTGATGGTCGTTGGTTCTCAGCATCGAGACGACGACAGGCAAATGAGCAGGTCGAGGGAGATCGTGCCAAAAACCAGAAGGAGAGAACAACAGCGTGAGTATTCTCGTCATGAGGATAGAGTTGTACGCCGGAGTAGATCCAGAAGTCTAACAAAGGCGCAGAGGTCGATATAAGTAAAATCTGTCGGGAGCAGAAGTTTGTCCAGGAGAGAGAAGTCTCCTCGCAGCCAGAAGGTGTGGATTTTCTGGAGCTTAGAAAGCAGTTAGCTGAGGTGCAACAGGTGAAGGACACTCCGGGAAAGAAGGCGTCACCTTTTTTCTCGGATATTCTTAAAGAGAAGGCAGATATCACCAAGAAGTTGCCTCAGATGGAGAGTTACGATGGGTCTAGGGACCCTTATAACCATAGCCTTGAGCGTTAAATGGTGATGGATTATTATGATTTTACCGATGCTGCCAAGTGTCACACGTTTGTCACCACGTTGAGAAAGGATGCGAGACAGTGGATGGGGACTTTTCCGTCAGATTCAATTTCCGCTTGGACCGAGCTTTGTGACAAGTTCCATGCCCATTTTGGGAGCAACCGAAGAAGAGGGAAGCCCACAAGTTCTCTGGCACAGGTCAAACAATTCACCGATGAGTCTTTGGGTCAGTACGTGAAGAGGTTCGGGGAAGCGATTGCCAGTGTCGGACCTCAACGATCTGCGGTTTGTAGGTTTATTTCGAATGATAAAATTTGGATCTGGTAAAGTCGAAAAGTTGATGAAAGAAGTCGATGTTTCACCATCAAGAAGAGTTTTGTGTGAAGCTTTTCGATAAAGCGAAGGTTATATCGTGGTGGAGGAGGCCATGAATAACCTTAAACGACCTTCCTTGGACCGAACAAGGAGGCGATATATTCAAGACCGAAGCGATCATAAGAAGGTGGGGGTATAATGATCTATCGGGAGGGCATTTCGAAGAAATACAATAACACATGGCGACAAGGAAATAATCGCCCACCTGCTTCTGCCCTGAAGGTGAATAAAGTCTACACCAAGATGAATACGGAAAGGTCAGTAATTTTGGATCAGATCAGGGGTGAGCCGTTCTTGGAACCACGTCGTGATAACTTCAAGCCAGGACAAGGCAATACTCAGAAATATTGTGGCTATCATCAAGCTACGGGTCACGATACTAATGAGTGTTGTAATTTGAAAGATTTTGTGGAGAGGAAAGTTCAAAGTGGTTTGTTGATTCAAGATATGTGGGGAGAGACCTACAGAACAGCAACAGAATCTTTGATCGTCTGATTCAGATGGTTCAAACAACTCCTCCCGTATTACATACAAATCGACCACCAAGGCATGTCATTGATGTAATAATAGGTGGGAATGACAGGAAATTGGTAGGAAAAGAAGAAGAGGATATCTAGATTGATTATGTCGCGTGGCGGTGTTCCCCGAAGATCGACGACCATTTCCGGGTCATTATATCCTTCACCGTCTGATTATCCTTCAGAACCCATCGAACCCCATGAAGGAACCTTTGGTGATCACTGCACAAGTGGGTTCAGTAGATGTGAAACGTATGATGATAGATAACGGGTCTTCGATGGACATTCTGTATGCCCATGCCTATCAGAGGATGTATCTTCATGGGCGAAAAATGGAGGTTGGGCAAGAGACTCCCCTATATGGCTATGCAGACATCTTTGCATGGGAGCTGCAAGACATGCCTGGGATTAGTCAAAAGATTTTCGAGCATCGGCTGGATGTGGATCCGTCAAAGAAGCTAGTTCGACAGAAAAGGCGGATCTTTGCACCCGAACGTCAAAGAATCATTGATGAGGAAATCGCGAAGCTGATAGTTGCTAACTTCATCTTCGAGATCGACTATCCGGAGTGGATGACAAATGTAGTGCTGGTACAGAAGCAGAATGGGAAATGGAGAGTCTGCATTGACTACACATATCTGAACAAAACATGACCAAAAGACTTCTATCCTTTACCCCATATTGACTAACTTATTGATGCGACTTCGGGGTATGCACTACTAAGCTTTATGGATGCTTTTTCAGGTTATCATCAAATTTCTATGTGCAAGGAAGACATCCCAAAGACAGCATTCATCACACACCGATCGATTGTCGCTTTATAAGAAGATGACCTTGACCGATAAATCTTTGGAGCCACCTATCAGAGGATGATGAACTTTGTCTTCTAGAAGCAGCTGGGAAAGAACATGGAGGTGTACGTGGATGACATGATCGTAAAGAGCACGATGGTTCAGAAGCATTTGGATGATCTGGAGGAATGCTTTCAAACAGTACTTTATCACAAATTGAGGCTCAATCCTACAAAGTGTACCTTTGGGCTCGGTGCAGGGAAGTTCCTGGGCTACCTGGTCAGTCAAAGAGGCATTGAGGCCAATCCGAAAAAGATCCAGGCCATTCAAGACATGAAGACTCCTCAGTCGTTCAAAGACGTTCAACGTCTGACTGGTCGGATTGCAGCTTTGAGGAGGTTCATGTCCAAATCCGCAGAGAGATGCTTACCATTCTTCGACACACTAAAGGGACCAAAGAATGCGAAGACATTCCAGTGGACTTCGGAGTGTGAAGACGCCTTCCAAGGCATAAAGACATATCTGTCTTCGGCTCCTTTATTGATGAAACCTGCCCCAGCTGAGACTTTGTATTTATATCTGGCAGCTAGTTCATTGGCAGTTGGAGCAGTACTGGTTCGGGAAGTCAGTGGGAAGCAGCATCCAGTCTATTATGTCAGCTAGTTCATTGGATGTTGAAACCAGGTACCCCAATATAGAAAAATTTGCCTTTGCTTTAATAATTGCTAGTCGAAAGCTTCGGCAATATTTTCAAGGACGGCTCCTAGTCGTCTACACGGATCAACCATTGAAGAAGGTGATGAGCAAACCAGAAGTCTCGGGGAGATTAGCAGCATGGACAATGGAATTATCACAATTTTTTTATTGAATATCTTCCTAGAACTGCTATCAAAGGTCAAGCCTTGACCAATTTTATGGTAGAATGTTCGTTCTCCAAAAGCGAATATTTGGCGCGAAGTTGAGACGTCTAATCGAGTGGGTCTTTATTCTTCAAGTATGGTCGAGAATGCATGGACCTTTGTATCCGGATGGGTCTCTACGGTGAATGTTAGTGGGCGAGGATTATCTTGACAAGTGGGAGGATTCAAGTGTGCAAACAATCAGATTTGGATTTAAAGCAACAAACAACGAGGCCGAGTATGAAGCAGTGCTAGCAGGAGTTCGACTGGCGAAGAGTCTAGAAGTCCAGAAGATGATCATTTACAGTGACTCTCAGTTAGTTATCAAACAACTGTCGGGAGATTATGAAGCTCGTGGGACCATGATGATCAAGTATCTGGCAGAATTAAAAGACAAACTTGATACTTTATTTCTTATGAGTTTGAGGCATAGGCGTAGAACGACAATTCCATTCTTGATGACTTTGTGAAAGTCGCCACTACGGATCGCGAGAGGTTTTCAATGGATCGGTTTATTTGGAAGTTTTGCAACAACCGAGTATCCAACATGAAGCGGTGATGTGTATCGAATGATCTAACTGCTGGATGACTCCCTACATCGAATATTTGGCAAATGGCGTCCTTCCTTCGGATCAAATGCTGGCAAAGAAAATCAAGTACAAGAGTGCCAACTTCGTTCTTATTGATGGAGATCTTTATCGAAGGGAATTTTCGTCACCATTATTGAAGTGTCTGGTTCCGTCTGAAGCTGAGTATGCTCTTTGGGAAGTCCACGAGGGCATTTGCAGTGATCATATGGCTGCCAAGTCTTTGGCTTATAAAGTACTTCGACAGGGATACTATTGGCCTACAATTTTCAACGAAGCTCTGAGTATGTCGAAAGTATGAAAAATGCCCATTTCAACAAATCGATCCCACATCGACCACCGGAAGAAAGCTATACTCAATTTTATCTCCTATACTTTTTTACATCTGGGGGTTGATATATTGGGTCCGATTCTTGAAAGCAAAAGGTCAAGTCGGTTTTATCATAATTCTTATTGATTACATGACCAAGTGGGTAGAAAGCGAAGCCACTTGAGTTATCTTGAGCAAGAATGCTTGAAATTCATGAAAAAGTCCGTAGTATTTCGCTTTGGAATTCCTAAAGTGGTGATATCGGACAATAGATGCCAGTTCGTGGGATCTAAATTTGAGGGATTTTTAAAGGAGCTGGGGTTTAGCACAAGAAGACTTGATAGCTCATCATCCAAGCGAGCAAAAAGGTGACAAAGCAGGAACAACTAACTTTGAGCGGGATCAAGTCTTGAATTTGGATGAAGCTAAAGGAAGATGGCGGAGGAGGAGCCGCTTCGAGGTACTATGGGCTTTTCGGACCCAACGAGGACTACCAGGATTCACCTTTTCGATTGGCTATGGCACTAATGCCTTAGTCGGTCAAAATTGGATCTCAAGTCTTGGTCATCAATTCAAAGAGATCTACAATGCACGAAGGATGAAGGCCAATTTGGATCACATTAGAAGAAGTCGAGAAGTAGCTTTGATCAAGTTAGCGACTACCATGGGAGAAGTAGCTAAGCATTACAACAAAGTGGAGTCAAGCTTGATTTGAAGTAGGGGACTTCGTCCTCGGAGAAATTTGAAGCATCTACGCCTCGAGAACACGGAAAGTTGATAGGCTGGGGAAAGGCAGTATGAGGTGGTCGACGTACCAAAGCCAGGGACTTATCGATTAAAGGCATTAGATGGGTTAGAGATCAAGAACACTTGGCATCTTGGAAGACTTGGAAATATTTCCGATGAGAGATCGAGTCAGGTTACTAGGAAGTCTCGTATATGATTGTTCAACATCAATAAAATTCACCTTTTCACAACTGGTGATCTTCTTCCTATTTGTACTAAGTTCACAATGGTGTAAGGAGGTATGGTGGGGACTATTTGGCCATTCGATGGTAGCCTATTTATTTGTTACCCCGTGCGGTGAGACAAATCCTATGGTCCTTTTATATTGCTTTTCTTGATATGTAAATCAATAGCTTAGAAGTAAGGAGGGCGGGGTGGACTCGTGACCATTCGATGGTAGCCTCTTGGCGAGGAGTGTCCTTATGGTTTTGTTATACCCTGCGTGGTAGACAAATTCCATGATCCTTTTTGATTTTGATTTACCGCGAGTGGTAAACAAAAGACACTGAAGTAAGGAGGTATTGTAAGACCCCAAATAATTAATAAATGAAATTTAATTTCCTCTAATTATTATTTTGAAATAGTAAGGGTTGATGTGATTAATGTGGATAGTTATGGGTAAAATGCGCAAATATTTTAAATAAGCAAGTGGTGATATAATATTCATTATTGTCGGGGAATATTCGTTTGGTCGTGGAATATTAAATGCTTTGTGGGGAATATTAAATGCGGCAAGTAGCGACCATGTGTGGGACCCATAACGAAAAGCAATTGGAGGAAGAAAACGACAAATATAAGTTGTTTAAAAATAATAGGCGTAGTTATTCACAGATTATCTTTGTTGGAATACCGTTGGTTAAAACACACTAATACTACGTTGTTGAACAAGAAGGCACAAGATTGCACCAATTATTGATTCTTACATAAGAAGGCACTACTCAATAATTATTACGGTAATTCTTATTCAAGATATTTTATTTTATTGATTCAATATTTTCTTTGTATTGATATTTTATATTATTGTTGTTTCAATAAATTGTCATTACACAGTATTTTCCATTATCAGATCAATAATTCATATTATTTGAATAATATTATTAGATAACATTATTGGTAATGTCTAGAAAGTTCTGTCTAAGAAGAGGTTTGGTCACCTAATTGCGCGCCAGTAAGGAGAAATTCTTATTGGAAAGCCCTCTTTCCTGTGAAGGCGCTGGTTGTCGATATTGTGATTACGTAATATTATTTGTGAATAATTAATTATTGATTCATATGATGAGGAAAATATTGATTTTATGTGGATATAGATGGAGAAAATTTTTAATGTGACAATTGTTGAAAATTGAAATTTTATCTTTTTACGATAAAATAATTCATTTAAATATATATATATTATTATATTTTAATAATATAATGATGGTGATATTTTCACAACGAATGTGGGATATATGAGTATCTGAGGAGGAATAGTATTTTTATTAAGTAAATGTTTTAAAACATGTTAAACATGTCGGTGGACCCCATTTATTATTTGAAATTTGATTATAGCACGTAAAATGCCTGTTTGTGGATTTTGGTCAATTTATGTTTGGAATTTGGAAAAACTTTCTTACGTAAAGTTGTAGAGAATTGAATTTCCTATAAAAACTCATAAGATTTGAATTTTTACGACAAAAGGGCTATTTATTATGAATTATTGAAGTTTTGGAGTTCCAAAATAATTGATTTTTGGAAGTTTTAATTATTTTAAATAATAAAAACGTTTTTGGTGAGTGTTCCACATGTTATAAATGTGTCATGTTCTTTGAATTCAGATCTAGGAAGGTTGTCGTAGAAAACTTAATATATATATTATTAATTTATTAAATTTTTCTACTTTGGTGTTCTAAGCGATTTTCTATAAATAGGTCTTGGGTTAGAATTGAAAATCACACGTAAACTGAAGTTTCTCTCTCTATATTATCGGCGTATTCTTGTGAGTATTTTGAGTATACTTTGAGTATTGTTATACGGTGCAAGTTCAAGTCATAACTTTATATCCCAGTATTTCAATTTAGAAATACAGTTTTTTCGAGGTAAGGGATATTAATTTTTTTGTAATGATATTATTTCTTCAATATCATTATGCTGAAATATTGATCTGAAGTTTTTATCAAATTTGGAACTTTTGGTGTCGGAGTTACTATTCACGTATACGGCACTATTCATCGAAAAATGAAAATTTTTTCTTTTCATCCAAAATATCTATTGTGGATACTAGCTTTGATTGTATCCATGTTTTGATCATTCTTGAATTTTACACCACTATGATTATTTTTGAGGTATTTTTGGACATGGATAAAACAAAGTACGAATCCTTAATCCTTAATCCTTGTCATTTTGTTTCACTGGATTCGTTTCTTTAAAAATATTTTTCATCATCCTCAGTCTTAAATGATGATGTTATTGAATATCTTTGGCTGTGTAGTGCAAAGATGAATGATTTATGATGAATATCTTTGGTGCATAGTGCAAAGATGAATGATTTCGATGAATATCTTTGGCCCGTAGTGCAAAGATGAGCAGTGTTTAGATGAACATGACCAATTGGTGAATGTCCTTGGCACGTATAGTGCGAGGATGAGTATATGATTCCAAATATATATTGATTGATGTTACTGAGGATAAAATATTGATGATGGATTTGTTAAATTCATAGATATTAGTAGATTTCATCCTCTACGTAACTCTTACATGAATTAATATTTTTCATTGCTGAGTATTGATTTAAAACTTGTTGTCTATTGTATTCTATTAGATTTTTTTCCTGTTGAAGACTAACGATAATTTGTTGTATATTATCTTAGTCATAATATTCTTTTGGGCTAGTTGAGCTCACCCTTTTCCTTGTTGTTCCATTTTTTCTTCTCGGAGGCGAGAATGTAGCGAAGTACTTAGTCGAGGTGTAGAATGATGGTTCTAGAAAGTTGTCTTAGTAGTCCTCCTCACCATTTTGTAAAATAATGTATCAATAATTGTGATGAGGATTTAGTTGGGTATGGATATTGTCTAGAAGACAATAATTGTATTTAAACTCTCACATATATATATGTTGTCGTATTTTTTTCACAACAAATGTATTAATAAAGTTGTAGTTGTTTCGTACCATGTATTTGGCGACTCGGAATGGGTTGGATGGAATGGACCTATTTTGGGGGCGTCTGTGCGGTATGGTCGGACTTCTTCGACCATTCGATGGCGGCCTTATTGTCAAGTGTGTCCTTATGAATTTGTTACCCGTGTGGTAGACAAATTCCATGGCCTATAAAATTGTTTACCCCGAAGTGGTAAGCAGATGTCCTTATATACTTGTTTCACCAAGTGGTAAACAAATGTCCTTATATACTTGTTTCTACCTTGAGCAGTGCGAGATCTTGATGGTGCAAGGAGGATCAGCCGAATTCACCTTATACACAACCTGCCTCACACTTCGGAAATGATAAGTATGCATTACTTTATTTTGTTCAAGTGTTGAGTTCGGTTCATTCAGTTCAGCTCATTGAGTTCAGTTCATTTCATTCCTCAACTTAACTATTACATGCCTTATCTGATTCACAGTCTGAGTTAAGTTTATTCAAGATCATAACAGCTAAATTATTGACAAGAAACGAAGTAAACAGAAGTTATGGTAAAGAAAATTGAAATTTCATTAACACTTAAACAAGTTCACTTAAATTTCTTTCTGAGACAAAATTTTTAAAACAAATCAGATAACAACAAAAAGCGCAGAGATCCTAAAACTAAAACAAAATAACATCGGACTTCAAAATTGCGACCTCATTCTGAGTCAAGAAAATTTGGGTCAGTTGAAATCTGAATTGACTTTTTCTTGCCTCGACCTCGGCAATCTTCATATCCTTCATAGTATACCTTGAATTTCTGCGCCAAGCTCATCTGGACGTCGATAGATCCTTTGTGTCTCTTCACTAACTCGTCGGTCAAAGGAGGATCTCATTTCTTTAAGCACTATTATTTTGCTTTCTGAAGTTTCGCCGTTTGGCCTATGTGTTTTCTTATCATCTCGAGCCTTTAAATCGAACTTCGCGAGAGTTGTGTTGACAATTTTGATTGGTGCAAAGAAGCCCCTCATTGTTATTTTTCAGAGCTTCGGTCTCTGCAACAAAGCGGACATTCATGTTGGCCAATTTTGTTCGCTGGCTTTTGTTGTCTTCAATTATCCTCTGACTGAGATCAGCACATCATGAGTTCCCCTCAGATCTTCTTTGTTTTGGGCCAATTCCCTCTGAAGGCCTTCATTGGCATGAAGAATGGCTTCGCGTTCATCTCTCTCCCGAGCCAATAAAGCCCTCAACATGTTGTTCTCCCTTCTCATGGTCTCCTCATCAGACTCAGCATTTATGTGCCTGGGACGTAAACGCCCGAAGACTGCATTGGCCTGCACATATTCGACAATATCCAGTCAATTTCAGATATTTAAAACAGGAAAAGAGATGTTTAACCAAGGAAACTGTCACTTACCTTTGCCAAATAACTCATGCCTTCATCAAGAAAATTCCCGTTTATATGGCTATCGAATCAACGATCGTCAGTTTCCTGAACGAAGGCATCAAAGAGCCGGAAAGAAAAATTTACGTTAAACCGAGGCCACAGGGTCGGTGCTCCGGTAGCCTCGGAGGGGAAGGCATAGGTTGGTCACGAATGGGAGAAGGGTCCATGTATATATTTTCGGGGGAGGAAGATCGAGCTGGAGTAGGGTCGCGGGCTGGTGAAGGTACAGATTTTGAGCTTGGATGACTGTCAGACGGTCGCTTTCTTTTCTGAGATGGTGTTACAGTGGTCTCAATTCGCTTCCCTTCATCAACAGATTGAGTATTCGCTAGAGTTGTTGGGGGGAAAACTTTGGAAGGAGGTATCCTAAGCTCATCGGGGGTTAAAGGGGTAATTTTGGTTTTCAGCTTTTTTATCCGAAGGAGTTGTCTTCGATCATCTGCAGGTAGATCTACTAAACTTCTTCGAGATGATATCGGGTTGACAGTTGGTGGTATCGGGTCGATAGGTGGTGGTGTTGGGATGACAATTGGTGGTATCGGGTCGATAGGTGGTGGTGTTGGGATGGCAATTGGTGGTATCGGGTCAATTGTTGGTGGTGTTGGGATGACAATTGGTGATATCGGGTCGATTGTTGGTGGCGTTGGGTTGACAATTGGTGGTATCGAGTTGATAATTAGTGATACTGGATTGACAATGGGTGGTATCGGGTCGATAATTGGTTCAGATTTAGAAAGGGTTTTAGAATCTGATGGTATAGAGATCAGTTTGGGATTTCGAGTAGCTCTTTTCTTTCTACGAAGCTTAAGGACTACTTCAGGAAGAATGGGTTCATCGACTTCAGCCTATGAAGTAAGGGGTTGGATATGGGTGGTTCAAGAGGTGGTTTGAGTTTAGAGGTGGTCTCCCGGTTGGGAAGGTCAAAGATCGACCTCTGCAGATTTCATTTAGATTATCTTTAGAAGGATCTCCGTTGGGAGGATTCTAGCGGTGGCCCATGGACTTTCCAGCTAGAAAATCCTCCAACTCCTTCACCTCTGAAGACGATGGTTTGATCAAAGTTACTATAGAAGATTAACAGTTTTACATCAAAATCCATTTTACAGCGATTTTCAAAATATTGATAAAGTAAATCCATACTTACATTTGTGGTCGTATAACCACGCTTGCTTAGAAAGAAGCCCATATTTCCATTCTTCCTTTGGGAAGTTGTCAAATAGTTCCATCATTTTGGCCTCGCGTTCTTCGGAAATGTCTCCAAAATCGGCAGAAATCTTTTCATCAGTGGCCCAGTTCGGTAAGGAGGAAATTTCAGGTCCCTTGACGTAAAACCATTTTTCATGCCACCCTCTATTGCTCGAAGGAGTGTTCACCAATGAACGTTTTTCAAATTTCTCTCATGTTCTCGATGCTTGCTTACTTATAACTTTGAATCCCTTTTCGCGAGATTGACCGATTTTATACACAGTAAAAAAGAAGTCAAGAGTGGGTTCGACTCGACTTCATGTGAGAATCTGATGAAGGCGAATGTGAATATAAAATTTGGCGCTAATTGGGCGAACCCAACGCAAAGCGAACCCTAGAATGGTCACTTTAGAAATGGGTGTAGAGGAACCTAATTCCTTTCTCGAGAATTGTCACCTGGACAGACGTCCATCCTTCGGACCTTTGATACATTCTTTCCTCAGACTTAGGAACTCTTATCAGATGAGTATTGAATATGGCATCGATCTCATGACTTTAGTAATTTAACCGGTGTGATGAGATGCGAGATTCGCGTGGGTAAACATTTCCTTTCTTATAAAGAATTCGGAAAGGAGTGGTAGAGGTTTTGAGAGTACTTTTCTTCTTAGGGGGTAACGATTGGAGGGTTGGAGCTCGAAGCCTCTGTATTGGGTTTAGGTTGAACAGTCGTGAGGGGGACTGCCTTGATTGGGGAAGTCTGGTTTGTACCAATTACCACCATTGTTAATGATTTGCAGAGAAGAGAAAGAAAGCTCGAGAGGTAAAAAGAAGGCTCAAAGGTCCAAAATTCAAATTGACAGGTAAAACTGTCAAATTTGGTAAAGTTTATCTTTTATCTTGCGGTTACCACGACATTAGAGGCACATTTAATTGATAATCATAATCACGAATTCGAAAGGTTGCGTCCGGATTGAGTTTTAAACATCTAGTGGATTGGGCCCTCCAATTGGGCTTCCGGTTTTAATCCACCTTTTCAGTTTATTTTTATCCTTAACCGGTTGGGCTTTGGTAGGTCTCATCTTGGGCTTATTTCGATCCTATCAAACCCAATAAAGTCATAGACCACTTATAGTTTTCCATTAAATATCCTATTTAATAGAAAATTAGGGGGCAATGTTGGATCATGATATTTCTCCTATTGGGCCTTGTGGATTGGGCTTATTTATTTAATTAGTCCATTAGGTCTTCCTTATTGGGTCTTAAAGTTATTGGGCTAAATCTTACATTATATCTCATTAATATTGGAATTGAGTCAATGGGTTGATCCATTAGATCTTTTAATATCTAAGTCTTTGACTTGTAATGATGAAAAAAGGAAGGTTGTTGACCAAAAGTCTGCAGATCATTAATGTGGATGGGATTTTATCCAAGCTGCGACATATCTGATGGGAGAAAAAGGTGACAACTGCATGCATCCGGTGAGATCGAGGGAGAGAAGTAGAGGCATGTCGGATAAGAGTTGGTGGTACAGTAAAGCAGACAAGAGAGTATAACCTATCAAGAAAATCTCCAAAAGGTATGCAGCATATACCTGACAACACACAAATCTTATCTCTCAACACTAGACATTTTATCCTCCATTGTTAACCCTTATAGCGGCTTTTGTCTTGACTCTCACGCTTTGAAAGCTATCCCCAAACGGTCCGGTAAGTCGAGCTTTTAGTGTTATTTGTGTTTTTGTCATGCGGGATCGAGAGCGTCTTACGTGATTGGGACGTGGCAAAAGATCTTGGCGTTAACAGCTCTGATGCTCAGTTCTTATGATGAAGTGATGCCTTTGTAGGTAGTCGAGGCCATGACTATTGCTAAAAGCTTTTTCTCAGAAGTTGATTGGCCTTGATGTCTAGGTGTCAATCCTTTACTGAGATATGCTATAGGCCTTCCTTCCTGCATCATTACAGCTCCTACACCTTGTTCATAAGCATCAATTTCAATTATAAATGGTTTAGTAAAATCTGGGAGTGCTAGTACTGGAGTTGTGACCTTGGAGGATGGTTTGTAATTAAGGATTGAGAAGTGAAGGAGAAAGACTAGGGGAGACCTTGGTTGGATGACCAACTTATAAACAATGGAAAGTAGGTTTTATATATACAAACTGTTGGGTCGTGATATTTCCATCTATTGGGCCGGGTACATTGGGCCTTTATTTTTAATCCGTTAAAGCCATTGGGCCCAGTCACCATATTATTTCCGTTTTAATCTTTAAAGTAAATTAGGTCCGATTGGATCGACCCATTAGATATTTTAATATCACATTACTTTGACTTGTGATGATGAAAAAGCATGACGGTTGACGAGCCTCTGCCATGCATTAATGTGGATGGGATCATGGCCACGTGATGAAAATAGTGGCCAAAAGCGGTAGATAAACCTTATACGATTCGGCAGAGCCCATCGGATCGGAGGGGGTGTCGGGTAGTAGTGGGTGTACGATAATCAAGCAAAGATAGTATAACTGTGAGGAAGCCATAAATGCAGAGTGCGTTCTCATACATATTGATTTTTCATATTCTCCCATATACACACGGTCGAGAATTATTATCTCTCTCTCCGCACACTGCATACAAGTACATTCCTCCATTGTTAACCTTGTGAACACATATTAATTCTCACGCTTTGAAGTATCCCCAAGCGGAACCGCCATCAAGCTTGTGGTGTTTACCGTGTTTACTGTGCAGGATCAGGACGTCTTACGTGATTGGGGCATGGTAGAACATCCTGGCGTTAACATTAGCGCTAGAAGGAGGGGCCTTTTGAGTTCTAGTGTCATTAAAATTTTCAATTACAATCGTTTAACCTACTTTGGAAGATGATGAGGAGTAGGGATGAGTACGCAGGAGAAGAGGTGCGACGGTATTTGCTGGCACAAATCGTCAACGCCTCGTGTTTCGAGTGAAGGATCGTCAGGTCCTTCTAAAAGTGTTCATGAGAAACACGGCCTTTAAGCATAATTCGAGAGATCTCGTCAGAAGATTAAATGGCGGGGCCATACGAAGATTGGTTTTGGTGCGGATAGGGAGGCGAGATCATGGTCGAGGGCAAGTAGAAGGCTCATAAACCGGGACTTATATCGTAAGTGGTCGGGAAGATAGAAAGCCGCTAAGTTGGCGAGGATGGCAGACGAAGCGGATAAAGCCATGGAGGTCCTATTAAAGGAAAGAGAAGATATAGCCGAAACAGATGCTTGGTGGCGGAATTCTGGGATGAAGCATCTAGCCGTGATCGGTCAGAAGGTGAAGTGGGCACAAGGAGGTGCCACGCCGAGAAGATGAGGCCAAGAAGCATTCCGCGCGCAGTTTTTAAGGATCGTTCTCGCGATAAGAGGAGATCGAGGAAGCGAGAACTCCGTGGTCTCGAAGAAGGAAATAATGGTCGTTACCTCTCGGCATCGAGATGACTATAGACAAAGGAGCATATCGGCGAGATTATGCCGAAGTCGAGAATAAAGGACTATCAGCGTGATCATTCTCACCATAAAAATGATTTGTACACCGGAGTAGATCAAGAAGTCCCAGGCGGTAGGATCGGCGGGGAGGAGGTCGATCCTCTCAAAGACGGAATGTTGTTCGTGAAAAGAGGTCTCCCCTGGCCCGAAGGCGTTGATTTTTAGTGAAGGAGTGAAGGAACTTAGAAAGCAATTTGGTTGAAGTTCGGCGGTGAAGGACGCTCAGGAAAGAAGGCATCCTTTTTCCTCGGATATTCTCAAAGAAAGGCGGACATCACCAAGAAGCGCCTCGCATGGAAAGTTACGATGGTGCAGGGATCCTTATGACCATAGCCAGGCGTTCGACCGGCTAATGGACTATTACGACTTCACCGATCTTTGCCAAGTGCCATACCTTTTATTACTGACGAGAAAGGATGCGAGGCGGTGGTTGGGAACTTTGCCTTCGGATTCAATATCCTCTTGGACCGAACTTTGTGATAAATTCCATGCCCGTTTGAGTGCGAAGAAGAGGAAAGCCTTCTGGGTTCTCAGCGCACAGATCCGTGATTTACCAAATGAATCTTTGGGCGATATGTGAAAAGGTTAGGAGAAGCGATCGGTCGGTGTCCGATCTTAATGATCTCTCAGTCAGTAGGTTTGTTCCAAAATGGATTAGATCGGTGAAATCAAGAAGTTGGTGAAGAAGTTGATGTTTCACCATCAGAAGAACTTAATGAAGCCTTTGACAAGCGCGAAGGCTATATCGTTGTGGAAGAAGCTATGAGCGACTAAAGCATCTTCCTTCGGACCCGGTGAAAAGAGTCGGTAGCTCCCAAGGTTGAAATTGATCAGAGGAAAACGGGGGGGTATAATGATCGGACAGAGGACAGTTCGAAAAAATACAATAATTCTTGGCGGCAAGGAAGCAGTCATCCCTCCATTCCGGTCCCGAAGGTGAATAAGGTCTACACCAAATTAAACAGCGATAGATCGATAATTCTAGATCAAATCGAAATCAACCTTTCTTGAGTCAGCCCAGTGATAACTACCGAAGGCAAGGCGAGGTAACTCTCGTAAATATTGTGGCTATCATCAAGCTGCTGGACACGATACTAACGAGTGTTGCAATTTGAAAGACTGTGGAAATGAAGATTAAGGATGGCTTGTTAGTGCGATGTATGTGGCGTGAATGATCGTGAGAATATTAACCATCTTATTGAGAGATTATTCAAAGGGCTCAGTCTTGCGCCAAGGCATGTCATCGATGTGATAACCGGTGGATCTGTAGGGAAGTTGATAGGGAGGAGAGAAGGGCTTACTGGATTCGGTCATGGCTGATGACGAGATGCTCCCCCGAAGGTGGATAGACCATTCCGGATTGTCATATATCATTTCTGACGCCGACTATCCGCCGGAACCCATCGAGCCACGTGGGGGCCTTGGTGATCACAGTATGAAGTGAGCACGGTGGACATGAAGCGCATGATGATAGATAATGGATCTTGATTGGATATTGCAGACGCCCATGCCTATCGGAGGATGCACCTTGATGGGCGAGAAAATGGAGGTCGGGAAGGAAGCTCCTTTATCTGACGCTTCAAAGAATGATCCGGTCAAAGTTGCGAGCACTATTGAACTCCGGTTATCTTTGCACAAGGCCCAAAGAAGTCGAAATAGTATGTAAATTCTATGTTGTAGACGTTGATTCAAACTTACAACGCTTATCTTTGGGAAGACCTACCTTAAGCGCTCTCTGTTTTGTGACCTCCATCCCTCATTTCAAAGTCAAGTTCCCCACGGCTCATGGAGTAGGAGAGGTGGCGGGGGACTTGGATCTAGCCCGACGATCTTCTAGGAATCTTGTCATTTCCTCCGGAGTGGGGTCGACAAACAAAAGCGGCGATGACAATTGAGATTGAGCCCTTTACGAAAGTAGTTGAGCAGATGGTGGTTCTGCTTGGGAGGAGCGGAGGAGGTCGAGTTGATCCTTGGAAAGCCGAGACAAGGCCGTGAAGATCGGTTCGGGTCTACCGAACCTCTTCGGACAAACCTTATAGAACTCTTACTGTTCTTTATGCGGATATTTTTGCATGGGAACCAAGAGGACATGTACAGAGTTTGTCGGAAGATAGGTGAGCATAGCTTTGAATGTAGATCCTCGAAGAAAGCGGTTCGGCGAGAAAAAAGCGGATCTTTTCTTACCAACGACGAGAAAATCATTGATGAGGAAATAGTAAAAGGCATTGGTGCCGACTTCATCTATGAAATTGATTATCCAGTGGATGGCGAATGTGGTGTTGGTACAAAGCGAGAATGGAAAATGGCGGGTTTGCATCGACTACACCGAGCCTCAATAAAGCTTGTCAGAAGGACTTTATCCTTTGCCTCATATTGATCGTACTCATCGATGCCACTTGTGGTATGCATTACTAAGCTTTATGGATGCTTTTCGGGTTATCACCAAATATCCATGCGTAAAGAGGACATCCCAAAGACCGCGTTTATTACCCACCCGTTCGGTTGTCTGCTTTCTGAAGTCGACTTTTGGCCTTATAAATCCGGAGCCACTTACTAAACAATGATGAACTTCATCTTGATGGCATTAGGAAGGAATATGGAGGTATCGTCGATGACATGATCGTCAAAAGCATGCGAGTTCGAGAATCATTTGGACGATCTAGAGTAGTGCTTTCTGGGCCGTCCTGTCCATCGTCAAGCCCGAGACTCAATCCTTGAAGTGCACTCTTGGCCTCGGTGCGAGGAGTTTTGGGTTACACGGTCGATCAAAGGGGATCGAGGCCAATCCGGAGAAGATCCGAGCCATTCTTGATATGAAGACTCCTCGATCGTTCAAGGACGCCCAACGTCGGTGGCGAGGATTGCGACTTTTGAGGTTCGTCACGAGATCTTGAGAGGTGCCTTCCTTTCTTTTATACATTGAAAGGGCCAAAGAATGCGAAGACACTCCATTTGACTTCAGAGTGTGAAGACGCCTTCCAAGGCATAAAGGCGTATCTTTCTTCGGCTCCTTTATTGGTGAAGCCCATTCCAACAGAGACCTTATATCTGTATCTTGCAGCAAGTTCGTTAGCGGTTGGAAGCAGTCTTTGGTTGGGAGTTCAGTGGAAAGCAGCATCCGGTCTATTATGTTAGTCACGTCCTGCGAGATGCTGAAACCAGGTATCCGAATATTGAGAAATTTGCCTTTGCTTTAATAATTGCTAGTAGAAAGCTTCGGCAATATTTTCAAGGTCGGCTCCTGGTCGTCTACACGGATCAGCCATTGAAGAAGGTGATGGGCAAGCCAGAAGTTTCAGGGAGACTAGCGGCATGGACTATGGAATTGTCCCAGTTTTTCATCGAATACCATCCCGAACCATTATCAAAGGTCAAGTTTTGGCGATTTCATGAGTAGAATGTTCGTTCACAGAAGCTGAGATGTCGAGTTCTCGGGTCGAATCGGCCGTCGAGCGATTGTAGTTCTTCAACAAAATCGAGAATGTTTGGACTCTATATGCAGATGGTTCCTCTACCCTAAGCATTAGTAAGGAGAATTATCTTGACAAGTCGGGACGGGTTCAAAGTTCAACAGCCATCGATTAGGATTTAAAGCGACAAACAACGGCCGAGTATGAAGCGGTCTTTAGCGGGTGTTCGATTGACAAAAGAGTGCAGAGGTCCGTGAAGCTTATCATCATGGTGACTCTCGGTTGGTTGTCAGCATTACTATCGGGGATTATGAAGCTCGTGGAAATCGGATGATCAAGTATCTGGCGGAGTTAAAGGACCGACTTCAGATTTTTAAAAACATGCGAATTTGGGGCATAGGCGTAATGACAATTCCATCGCCGATGCATTGTCGAAGTTAGCTACTACGGATGCGAGATGTTTTTAATGGATACATTTACTTGGAAGTTCTACAACAGTATGAGTGTTCAACATGAAGCGTTGATGTGTATCGAAGCGATCTAGCTTTGGATGACCCCTACATCAGTATTTAGCAGATGGCGTCCTTCCTTCGGATCGGATGTTGGCAAAAAGATCAAATACAAAGTGCCAACTTTGTTCTTATTGATGGGGACCTTTATCGATTAGCCTTTTCTTCACCATTATTAAAGTGCTCGGTCCCATCCGAAGTGAATATGCTCTTCGGGAGGTTCACGAGGAATTTCTTGTGACCATATGGTCGCTAAATCTTTGGCTTACAAAGTACTTCTCCTATACCCTTCATTTGTCTCTGGGGTAGATATATCTGGGTCCATTGCCTAAAGCTAAAGGTCGAGTTAGCTTTGTCATAGTTGCTATTGATTACATGACTAAGTGGGTAGAGGCGAAGCCAGCCAGTTAATTACTGAGACAAGAATGTTTGAAGTTCATAAAAGAGTCCGTAGTAGTGTTTAACCGGGATCCCTAGAGTATTAATATCGGACAACTGGACGCTTGATTAAATGGATCAAAATTTGAAGCATTTTAAAGGAGTTGGGGATTGAGATAAGAAGACTTGATGGCTCATCCACGATCAAATGGCAAGTTGAGGTGACCAACGGGAATCTTTGAAGCAGGATCAAGCCTTGATTGGATGAAGCTAAAGGAAGATGGCGGAGGAGAATCTGCTTTCGGTGTTGTGGGCTTACTTAGGACTACACCGAGGGACTACCACTGAGGATTCACCTTTTATTTGGCATATGAATGCGATGCCTTAGTCCCTGTCGAAATCGGATCTCCAAGTCTTGAAGGTCAATCAAAGAAATATACAATGACGAAGGATGAAGGCCAATTTGGATCTGCTAGAAGAAGTCGGAGAGGTCTTTCTACTTAAATTGGTACGCTTATCAACGAAGAGTAGCTAAGCATTATAACAAAGGAGTCAAGCCAGTTGATTCAAGTAGGAGACTTCGTCCTCAGAGAAGCCGAAGCTTCTACACCTCAAAACACGGGAAAGTTAATGCCAAACTGGGAAGGGCCATATGAAGTGATCGAAGTATCAAAACCGGGCACTTATCGGTTAAGGGCATTAGATGGTTCCGAAATCAAAAACACTTGGCACGCTGGCAGGCTTCGGAAATACTTTCAATAAAGATCAAGTTAATTCATCGGAAGTCTGTATATTATTGTTCATTATCAATAAAAAGACACTTTTTCACTATTGATCCTGGTCCTATTTTGTCCTATGGTCACTATGGTGTAAGGAGGTATGGTAGGACTTGCTGGCCATTCGATGGCAGCCCATTTGTCGTTCTACCCCGAAAGTGATGAGCGAAGGATCCTATATTGATTTTACCGGGGTGGTAAATCAATGGTCACTATTGATCTGGTCCTATTTTGTCCTATGGTCACTATAGTGTAAGGAGGTATGGTAGGACTTCTTTTGGTCATTCGATGGCGACCCATTTGTCGTTCTACCCCAGTGGTGAGCGAAGGATCTATATTGATTTTACCGAGGTGGTAAATCAATGGTCCTTATTGATCCTGGTCTATTTTTTCCTATGGTCACTATGGTGTAAGGAGGTATGGTAGGACTTTTGCGGCCATTCGATGGCAAACCCATTTGTCGTTCTACCACAGTGGTGGCGAAGGATCCTATATTGATTTTACCGGGGTGGTAAATCAATGGTCACTATTGATCCTGGTTTCTATTTTGTCTATGGTCACTATGGTGTAAGGAGGTATGGTAGGATTTGTTGGCCATTCGATGGCAGCCCGTTTGTCGTTCTACCCCGAGTGATAGACGAAGGATCCTATATTGATTTTACCAGGGTGGTAAGTCAATGGTCACAATTGGTCCTTATATCTTGGTCCTTATATTTTGATCCTTATATATTGGTCCTTATATGATTGTTCCACCATTTAGAGTGGTAAACAAATGGCCGATCTCACACTTCGGAGCAAATGAGTATGTGTTACTTTATTTTATTTAAGTGTTTGAGTTAGATCCTTTCTGACATCAGATTAAGTTAAATTACATCCATGAAATTCAATTCACTTCGTCTCATACATTAACTATTATATGTCTTAACTGATTCACTGTTTAGGTTCATTTTATTGATATTGAATTATTGACAAGAAACTAACAAGAAAACATAGTTCACAATTAAGGAAATTGCAGATTCATCAGGAAAACTGAAACATTCATTCGATCTATTCATTCATGAACAAAAATACACCAATATAGAAACATAAAAAGTTTAAACAAATAAATTTTTACATAAGTCGAGAATGAAAGCGGGAAGAAACGCCTAAGCACCACCCGTCTTGGAGTTGAGCAAAATTTGGATCCAGTTGAAGCGTGAGGCAGTTTTTCTTTGCCTCTCTCGGCGGTCTTCATAACCTTCCGAGTAGACTTTCATGATCTCGACGTTAAGCTCGTCCGAATCCTATATTACATTTGTGTCTTCGCTTTACGAGCTCTTTGGTGGAAGAGGACCCTTCCCTCAAGCTCCTTTATTTTAAGACGAAGCTCATGGCGTTTGTTCTTATGTCTCCGTCCTTTCGTCTCTGGGCCTTTGATTGAGCCTCGCCAAGTTGAATAGCCGAGCCGGTTGGTCAAAAAACTCTTCATTTTGACCTCGGGGCGAGTTTTCTTGACAGCCGGGCGTTCAGATCGGTTAAAGTTTGTTGACTAGCCGAGGCAGCCAACCCATCTCTTGTGACCCTTAGTTCATCATCAGACGTCTTCAAGTCCATCTTAGCTCGATCTAAGTTTCGTTGGAGGCCATCGATTACATGAAGAAGCGTCTTCTCGATCGCCCCTTTCTCGAGCCAAGGTCGATCTCAAAGATATTGATCTCCTGTCTCATGAAATCTTCCTCGGCTTCCCCATTTATGTGCCTTGGACGCAAACGTCCAAAGACAGCAATTACCTGCATATGTTCAAATAGTGCTCAAGTGAATACCCAGATATCCAATTAAGAACAGAAAGACAGAAAAATAAGGAAATGATTATTTACCTTAGCCAGATAGTTCATCCCTTCATCAAGCAGATTCCCGTCCGTATGATCATTGAACCGATGATCGTCGGCGTTCACTACGAAGGCCCGAATAGGTCGAGCGGAAAGTTAGCATTGAATCTAGGCCGCAGTCGGAGATCCCGGCTTTCGGATGATAACGACGACGAAGGGCCAAGATTAGATTCAGCGAGAGGTCTTGACCTTTGGGGAAGAATTTGGTTACTCGGGAGGAGTAGGTTCGGAGTTCGCGTGCGGTCTCGGGAGAGGAGATTTGTTTGGACTGGGTTCTTGGAGAGGTGTGCCGATGCAGAGCTTGGGTATTTGTCGGTGTCGTTTCCTCTTTCTGGGCCGAGTTTGGGCGCTTCATCTCGATCACCCTCTTGCAATCTGTATTTCACAGTGGTGCTGAAGGGGGATGACCAAGATTGGGGCACCCTAAGCTTCTTGGCCATCGAAAGGCGTTATTTTACTTTTTAGCTTTTTAGTGCGGAGGATGCTTCTTCGATCGGAGACGATCGAGTAGGCCTCCTCGTCGATCGAGGACGGATGTGGTGGTTGGCTCAACTTAGGGGTGACCGGAAGGGCTTGGAAAGGGTGTTGTTCTGGGTTTTCGATTGCCCTCCTTTTCTGCCGAGGACGGAGGGTCTCTTCCGAAGCAGGAACCTCATCGGCTTCTGGTTCGTCTGTTTGGAACTCGTCTGTGTATGTTTCTGGGATTGGTTCGGTTTTTGAAACCTGCACGCTGAGTTTCAACGACTTCGAAGGCCTCCTAAAACAAAAATCTTGAACTCTTTTATCTCTAAAGAGCTCGGTTTGATCAAAGATCTTTGCATAACCAATACAACTCGTGTTAGAATCCTGATATAAAAGCATTTTCAAAAAATTCGTATACATATAAAATAGATCGATACTTACATTTATGGTCATATAACCATGCTTGCTTCGAGAGGAGTCCGTACTTCCACTCCTCCTTGGGGAAATTATCAAAAAGTTCCATCATTTTTATTTCTCTTTCTTTAGAAATGTCTCCAAAGTCAGCAAAGATCTTCTCGTTAGTGGCCCAGTTCGGTAGGGAAGAGATTTCGGGGCCTTTGACGTAGAACCACTTTTCATGCCATCCCCTGTTGCTCGAAGGCGTGTTCACCAGCGAACGCCTCTCGAACTTTTCTCCTGACTTCGGAGAATGCTTGCTAATGGCCTTGAACCCCTTCTCCCTAGATTGTACTATTTTGTATATTGTAAAGAAGGAGTCGGGGAGGCTCCACGCATGATTCATGGCGAAGGCCACGAAGGCCAAGATGTGAATGTATGAGCTCGGTATTAGTTGGTGAACCCCACCCCCGTAAACCCCAAAGAGGTTACTTTATGAAGATATGCAGAAGGAAACGAACCCCTTCTCCAATGAGTCATAGGAACAAACCGTCCAACCTTCGGCCGTTGGTACATCTTTTCACCATGGGATCTAGGAACCCTAGTTGTATGGGTATCCAGGATGTGGTATCGAGACCGAATCCTCTTTAGTTCAAACCTCTGTGATGATCGAGGAGTATTGGCACGCGAGAATCGCTCGATATTCTGTAGTATTGAGGAGGGGTTTTGGGATTTTGGGGGGGGTTCTTATCGATTTCGACCCCTTTGGGTTCGATGTCGAGGCTCCTTCATGAAAGCGGCGGTGGTAGGATTTGGTGGAGCAATTTTGTGAGTGGGGTTACCAATATGGGAGAGCCTCATGCGAATCTCGGGAAGCCATTGTTGATTAATTGCGGAAGAAAGGAGAAAGTGAGAGAAAGTCGAGAGAGTTAGGAGAAGGCGCTCGAAATTCAAATGGGCAAGGAGTAAAAGCGCCAAGATTGGTAAAGTTACCTTTTATCTTGTGGTTTTACATGTGTTCAAGGCCGCTCATTAAATGTTAGTAATGATTTGGAATTTGAATAGGAAGGGTTAGGTTAGGGTTCATGTATCCATTTGATAGGGCTTTTACGATTTGGGCCTCTATTCTCTTTTTCTTTCATTTCGTGAGCTAAATGATTGGGTACACTTCAATTATCTCTATTATGGACCTTTAGTAAACTATCTTGGGCCATTCATAGTTTTCTACTAAACATTACTGTTTAACAAAAAACTAGGGGCAATGTTGGGTCGTGATATTTCTATCTATTGGGTAAAGTACATTGGGCCTTTATTTTAATCCGATTAAAGCCATTGGGCCCGATCACCATATTATTTCCGTTTTAATCTTTAAGGTCGAATTAGGTCCAAGTGGATCGATTCCATTATATATTTTAATATCTACATTACTTTGACTTGATGATGATGAAAAGCATGACGGTTGACCAAGCCTCCTGCCATGCATTAATGTGGATGGGATCATAGCCGTGGCGTGATGAAAAAACTTGATGGCCAAAAGTAGTAGATAAACCTTATCTGATCGGCAGAGCCATCGATCGAGAGGGTGTCGGGTAGTAGTGGGTGGCACGATAATCCAAGCAAAGATAGTATAACTAGCAAAGGAAGCCATAAATCAGAGTACGTTCTCATACATATTGATTTTTCATATTCTCCCATATACTTTGATGAGAGAATTATTATCTCTCTCCGGACACTAGACAAATTACATTCCTCCATTGTTAACCTTGTGAACACATACCAATTCTCACTTTGAAGCTATCCCCGAGCGGAACCGTAGTCAAGCTTGTGGTGTTTACTGTGTTTTCTTGTCTATGGGATCAGGACGTCTTACGTGATTGGGGCGTGGTAGAAGATCTTGGCGTTAACACAAACCATTATAATTTCCTCTCTTCATTTCATTGTATTATTTCCCTAAGTAAGAAAGCAAAAGAGAGAGGAACACGGGCAGAGAAGAGAAGTGGAAGCTTAAGCTATCCTCCATTGGCAAGCAGAGAAGAAGAAGAAGAAAGAACCACAAGAGGTAACCTTGAAATCCTAGGCTCAAACCTATGAAGCTAGGCTTAAACATATTTACTGCCCTTTTGATCTTATCATTAAGGTCACTAACGAAGCTAGAGACAAAATATTGTTCAGTAAAACCAGCTTGGCCAAACATCAGTTGTGACCTTAATTCTTCAAATTTATCGCAATTCTCATCAACTGTCCCTGTTTGTCAAAGTTAGTTGAATTGATCTTGAGCATCATTTTCTGGTTTCTAGAACCTCAAGGCAACATCCCTCACAAAATCCTCCAAGGAATGTATCCTCTATTAGATTGATAATGTCTAAACTATATCTATCTTGTCCTCAAAATAAATTCCAAGATTCATTGTTTTCTTGTTTTCGTCGATGGGGTCAAACTCAAAAAAATTATCTCTGCTTCTTACTACCATCTTTTGGGTCTGTTCCATCAAACTTGGCAAATTCCATCTTGGGAGGAATGGGTGTATAAGGGTTGTGTGGTGGTGGTAGTCTATAAGATTTGGGTGTGGGTATTGATTATAGGGGTTATAGTTGAGGCTTTGCATCTCTGGTGGAAAGGAAACGAAAGATGTATGGAATGGTGACAATGCTGAAAAGGAAGGGTAATTGGTTACTGGTTAGGGGTGGAAGGTGGTTGTGGGTGTTAACGCCAAGATCTTTCTCCACGTCCCAATCACGAAAGACATCCTGATCCTGCACAGTAAACACGACAAACACCACAAGCTTGGACCACGGACCACGGGGGATAGCTCAGGCGTGAGAGTAAGTATGTCTGTTCACAAAGTTAACTCAAGAGGATAATAGAATTTAGCGTATTGAGAATGGTTATTCGTCACTGGTCCTGGGATATCCTCCCTTCCTGATTGGACCATTTTAGAGCGTGTCTCTGCTGACTTTGGTGACATCCCCGAGGGGCGTGAGAGGGAGATGGGTGACTTCCTGAAGAGGATCCCTCCTCAAGAGTGGAGCTTCACTCTACTGACCAAGCAAGCTTGGCTGTATGACCATAAATGTGAGTCTCGGACCATTCTGTGATATAATTTTTGAAATATTTATGTGGTATGGATTCTAACTTGTGATTATTTGCGGTGTCTTTGATCAAACCAACTTCCCCGGAGTAAAAGACTTGGAAGATTTCTTGGAGGGAGGATTCTTCGATGCAAATGAAGAACTCCCTAACGAGGAGCCTTCCGAACCGAACCTCCCCGCCTCGAACCAACAACAACTCCTCTTGGGATGGCGACCACGAAGGTGACGATCTCATCATCCTCAGAAGAGGTCCTCCGAGCCTCGCCATAGAAGGAAGAAAGTACGCCAAAAGGCCAGGACTCCTCGTGAGATAAACCCTGAAAGCGATGAGGAGGCCCTTCCTGAGGTAAACCCACAACCAATTCCTCCAACCGAACCCACGACAACAACCTTTGAACCAACCCCAACAACTTCTGAACCAACCCCAAAAAAGAGGAGTCTTCTTGATATTCCTCCACACGATCGGGCGAAAGTCCTTCGTGCTAAAAAATTAAGAACCAAAATAATTCCCCTTACCGCCGACGAACTCCGCATCCCTCCACCTTCAACAACCAATCCCTCAAATGAAACCCAAACACTGACGTTGGTGGTGGTCGGGTCAGCCCTTCTTTGTCCCGAAAAAAGCGGCCTTGGACAACCCAACCCGGTTCGACCGAAGACCTTTCTTCAACTCCCGAGCCGATACCGGCTCGATCACCTTTCTCGGAGGCAATACATGCGGATCCTTCACCGGTTCGCGATCGGCTATGCCTCTCTCAAGGACCGATGACCTCCAAAATTCGGCGATGATGCTGCGGGTCCCCGCAACCATGTGGCCTCGGTTCAACGTAATTTCCCTTTTAATTGTTCGAGGCCTTCGTTCATGAGGCCAGATGACCATCGGCTCGAGAGCGATTCGAATGAGGGACTTGCTTTCGTGAAGGCATGAGCTACTTGGCTAAGGTAAATGACTCTTTCCTTCCTTTTGCTTACTTATTTTCATACTCATACATCTGGTGATTGAATAACACTTGAACATGTACAAGCAAATCTTGATTAAGGCGTCTGCGCCCGGATCCCTCAATTTGAATCCGAGAGGAGGGCGAGGAAGAAAAATTCCTCCTAAAATCGCCTGGCTCGGGAAAGGACTCACCGTGAAGGCCTTCTTCATACTAATGAAGGTCTTGAGAAAGAGTTAGCCCAAGCTAAAGAAGAAGTGAAGGCCTCGAGGAAGAACTAAAAGTCGACTAAGGCTCAAGATGTCTTTGAAATTGTCAACATGAATGTCGACTTAGTTCGGAGGAGTGAAGCGAGGATGAATAAGATCAAGGAGTTGAAGTCAACGCCAAAATCTTGAACAAGGCGATCCATAAGATGGAGCGGGATGAAAAGCATCAATGAATATCTACGGTGACTCGGCAAGAAATCCGAGAACTCAAGGCTCTTGGGACCTTGGGCCTCCATTGACCGATGCTCTTGTGAAGAAATTTGTGAAAGAGTATAGGAACTCAGACGAAATAAGCGGAGAAATCATGAGGATTCACAAAGAAAGCTACGAGCTCTGCTTAGAAGTCTTGGCAAGGAAAAAGGCGATCAAGGCTAACTTAGATCCATGCTTCTTAGACTCTTGGGATGATGATGGCATACTGCATGAAGCACCAAACTTTATGGATTGTCTTGATCTTATTATGAATATTTGTAAAAAAAATTATGTTATTTCCTTATTTGTAAATGAACCAAGTATTAATGAAAATGATTTCCTTCCTTATGACTTGATTGCACTTTTATTTTATGTCAATACTTCAATATGAATTTATATGGACAAGTGTACAAAAAACCCTTCGAGGATTTAACTTCAAATAATTAAGCATGTCATATAACGAGATGAAATGAGTTTAAAGAACGAGGCATTAGAACTCAACACTTAGAAAAACTCGGGTAATAAAGTAAAGAATACTTATCAAGTTACCAAAAGTGCGAGACATACGCTTTATTGGGAGTTTCTTTACCCAAAAGGCCTAATGAACTATAAGATAACATTCGCTTACCACGAAGGGCTATTCGCGAAGTTTAAAGTGTCGATCATTGCCTACCACGAAGGGCCCGACAATGTCTTAAAGATGACAACACTTGCTTCACGCAAGAAGGGCCTCGATAAGGTTTAAGTGGCTACAATTGCCTACCCCAAAGGGCTGACAATGCCAAATAGTGGCGATAATTGCCTACCCGAAAGAACTTGACAATGCTAAATAATGGCGACAATTGCCTACCCCAGAGGGCCTCGACAATGCCAAATAGTGACCTCGCCAAAAAAGGTTACCATCGAATGGTCGCCAAGTCCTCCCGAACCTCCTAACACCAATGAACCGAGTAGCAACAAAGACAAAATTTGCTTGAGACAAAAGAGGATCTTTTATTGATGATGATGTAAATATTCTGAGACTTTTGATGTATCGACATCGAATCTCATTGAAAGTACTTTCTACAAGCCTCAGTAGCATGCCAAGTGTTTTTAATTCTTGACCCATCTAATGCTTTCAAACGATAAGTCCTGGCGGAACTTGATTGATTTCGTAGGGTCCTTCCCAATTTGGCATCAATTTACTGGAGTTCCGAGGCGTAGATGCTTCGACTTCTCTAAGGACAAAATCTCCCACTTCAAATCATGCAAGCTTCACCCCCTTATTATAATGCTTAGCCACTCTTCGTTGATAGCCGCCAATTTGATTAAGGCTATTTCTCGACTTCTTCCAACAAATCAAGATTGGCCCTCGCCCTTCTTCATTATAGACCTCTTGAAATGACTAACTCAAGACTTGGAGATCCAATTTCAACCGGGACTAAGGCATCGCATACCATAAGCTAGTCCGAAAGGTAAATCCCGTTGTAGTCCTTGGAGTAGTTCGATAAGCCCATAGTACACTTAGTGACTCTTTCCGCCATCCGCGCTTTTTAGCCCGTCCAACCTACGCTTGATCCCATTCGCCAGCGTTACATTGGTTACTTCAACTGTCTGTTTGATTGAGGATTAGCCATTGAAGTCTTTCGTCTTTGGATCCCCAATTCGGTCAAAAATGCTTCAAACTTCGATCCCTGGTGGCGTCCATTATCCGATACTACCACCTTAGGAATTCCAAAGCGGAATACCTGCGATTCTTTCACAATTTCAAACACTCATGTTCGTTATTGACCTAAGTGGCTTTGCTTCTACCCATTTGGTCATATAGTCTATGGCAACTATAACAAAAGCGGCGACCTTTTGCCTTTGGTAGTGGACGAGATATCAACCCCCAGACAATGAAGGGTATAGGAGATAAGATCGAGTATAGCTCTTTCGATTGGTGATGAGGTATTGATTATTAGTGGCACTTCTTGCACCTCTTCACATACTCGATTGCTTCCTTGAAGATAGTAGGCCGATAGTACCCACGACGAAGTACTTTATAGGCTAATGACTTAGCGACCGTATGGTCGCATACAAATGCCTTCATACACTTCTCGGAGAAGCATAATCGACCGGATGGAGTCAAACATTTTAATAATGGAGACGAGAAGGCCCTTGAAAGAGATCCCCATCAATCAAAACAAAATTGGCACTCTTGTACTTGATTTTTTGGCGAGCATCCGATCCAGAAGGTAAGGCGCCATCGACCAAATATACCGAGATAGAGGCGTTAACGGTGATTGGTTGATCGATGCACATTACCATCTCGTGAAGAACCCTAGGATGTTGCAAAATTTCCAGATACACCGATCCCTCAAAAACATGAACATCCGTAGTGGCTAGTCTGGCGAGTGCATCGGCAATAGAATTATTATTACGCTCGACCCTTCAAACTCGTCTATTTGGAAATATCAAGTCGTTCTTTACTTACGCCAAATACTTGATCATCCTCGGACCTCTAAGCCAGATTCTCCGGACAACCTATTTAACAATTAAGCGAGAATCTTTGAAGATGACTATTCTTTTGCACTTCAAGACTCTTTTCTTAACCGTAAACTGGCCAATATCTTTCATATTCAAACCGTTGTTTCGTCGCTTTGAATTGAAATCGATGGCTTCTTTGCACCTGAATCCCTTGATTTGGTCAAGATAATCCTGCCCACCGACGTCCAAAGTAGAAGACCCATCTGCATACAACGTCCCATGAACTCTCCTTCTGTCAAGAACTAAGAATCGCTGCTCTGCTGTCGATCCTTCACCTTTTTGGCCACGACTTCATCGACAGACGGAGGAAGCGAACACTCAACCCCAAAATCACGAAAGGCTTGCCCTTTGATGGCGGTTCGGGGATGATACTCAATAAAGAATTGGGACAATTCCATCGTCCATGTGTTAGCCTCCCGATACCTCCGAACACCCATAATCTTCTTCGAGGTCGATCTGTATACTATTACAGATCTACCTCGAAGTATTGCCTAAGCTTTCACTAGCGGTTATTAAAGCGAAAGCAAACTTTTCAATGTTTGGGTACCTTGTTTTCGGCATCTCAAGGACATGACTTACATAATAAACCGGTCTTTGCACTTTCAACTTCACGCACCAAGACCGCTCCAATTGCCAATGAACTATCTTTAGAGTGCAGTATAAAGGTTCGCGCAGAATGGGCTTTACCAAGAAAGGCGCCAAGATAAGTAGGACTTGATGCTTTAAAAGGCGTCTTCACACTCGAAGTCCATTGGAGCGTTTTTGCATTCTTCTACTTCTTCAATGTGTTAAAAAGCGGCAAACACCTTTCAAAGAGACTTGGACATGAACCTCATGAAAAGCTGCAATCCTTCCGAGAAGAAGATTGAACATCTTTAAATGACCGAGGAGTCTTCATGTTCAGGATCACTTGAATCTTCTCTGGATTGGCTTCAATTCCTCTTCGACTGACAAGATACCCCAAGAATTTGCCAGCACCCAGACCAAAAGTGCATTTAGTGGGATTCAGCCTCAAGTTATGATGTTGAATGGTCTGAAAGCATTCTTCTAAGTCATCCAAATGTTTGTGCACCAACATGCTTTTGACAATCATGTCATCCACATACACCTCAATATTCCCACCCAACTGATATCTGAAGATATGGTTCATCATTCTCTGGTATGTGGCCCCAACATTGATAAGGCCGAAAGTCATTTTCTTATAGGCATATACCGAACGATGCGTAATGAACGTCGTCTTCGGTATATCCTTTTTACACATAGAGATCTGATGATATCCAGAGAATGCATCCATAAAACTTAATAAAGCATACCCGAAGTGGCATCAATGAGTTGATCGATGTAGGGCGACGGATAGAAATCCTTCTGACGGGGCCTTGTTCGGTCGATTAGTAATCAATGCAGACTCGCCATTTGTCATTCCGCTTCGACCAAAGACCACATTAGCCATCCATCATGGGTAGTCTATCTCAAGATGAAATCACCGCCAAAAGTTTTGCAATTTCATCATCTATGATTCGTTGATTTCTAAGTGCAAAGATCCTCCTCTTCATAGGAAAGAAGCTTCTTTGACGGGTCTCACTTCAATCGATGCTCAAAGAATATCCCCGCCACTCTTAAGATATCCACGAGGTTCCATGCAAAGATATCAACATAACACCTCGGGAGAGCTCTACGAGGTTCGATCAGGGAGAGGTTCCGCAAACTGAACCTATTTTCACAAATCTTGTCCTCCTTTTTTGGGATGAGCTCTATCTCTTCTCATCTCTTTAATTTGGCATGACCGATGGTTTAGAAAGCTACTTTCGGTGAAGGGTTCGATCTCTATGAGTAGTAGGAAATTTGATTTTAAAATGAGGAATTGATGTTACAAACTTGTAGAAGCAATTAAAGTAGGCCTCCCAAAATAGCATTATAAGCAGAATCTCGTATGCACAACATAAAATTTGCAAATAATTTGTACTGTTGAGGGGTAAAGATCCGAATATGATTGAAGCTCAATGGTTCCAACCCACTTTAACCGGATCATTCTTTGAAACCATAAAGAGGAGCTTCTGTCGTCAATTTCCATCTTTCGCCCATCCAAATTCATCCTTTGATAAGCGTGGGCATACAAGATGTCTACTGCAGACGATCCGTTATCTACCATCATCCTTTTCATATCTACACAACCCACTTCATGCAAGTAAGTACCCAATGATCCCTCATGAGGTTCGATAATTTCGAAGGTAATCTTCATCGAGTGAAAGAGATTACCATGATTCGGATAAGGTTTATCGATCTTGGGAGGAAGGTACCGCACAAACGAAGATCGAATCCAAATAACCGGCTTCTTTCCAACGAGCTTTGAAGTACCCTGATGATGACATCTATCACATGCCTTGCGGTGATCCTGGAGGTGGCAACGGTGATTAGGTTAATGAGTGGAACGGACAGTACTGGTCCCCTTCTTTGATTAGTTCGGGCGACACATACCGAACTAAAGCTCCACCTTGTACCTTTCTTTCAATGAACTCTTTTAAACCGCACAATCGTTCATCTCATGTCCCGACGCTTGATGGTAGTCGCGTAATACTTGCGGGATTTCCCTTTCCGGGAGCAGCGTTATCTCGTGGTGGCTCGAAAATAGGTTGATTTTTTGATCGATCTAAGATAACGATTTCCATCGGCGTTAGCGCCGTGAAAAGTCTGTTCTTTCTGCGGGGTGGAGCGAGACGAACGTCCTCCCTTTGCCTCCAATTGTTATACCTTTTCGACCCGCCTTCACGATTTCGGTCTTTGTGTCCTTCACTCTTCTTACGGTCTTCATGGTTTTGTCCCGATCCGTATCTCCGGGCCGATCTAAAGAAGGACGCTTGAGGCTACTCATGGCTTCTTCCACTACGATATATAGCCTTGACTTTATCAAAGGCTTCTACCGGACTCTTCTTGGTGGTTAAACATAAGTTTTTTCACCAACTTCTCTGACTTGACCAGATCCAGCCCGTTCTGAAACAGTCCCACCACTTGTAGATCATTCAGCTCCGCCACTTGACCGACTGCTTCCCGGAACCGTTTCACATATTGGCCCAAAGATTCATTAGAGGATTGCCTAACCTGAGCCAAAGAACCAGTTGGCTTTCCCCTTCGTCGGTTGCTCCCAAAACGTGCATGGAATTTACTGCACATATCTTCCCAGGATGAGATAGAATCTGAAGGTAAGGTCCCCATCCACTGCCGGACATCCTTTCTAAGAGTTGTGACAAAAGTATGACATTTAGCAGCATCACTAAAGTCATAATAATCCATGAGCCGGTCGAACGCTCGACTATGGTCGTAAGTGGTCCCCGATCCATCATAACTTTCTATATGGGGCAACTTCTTCGTGGGGAATTGACTTTTTCTTCGAGAATATCCATGAAAAAGGGATGCCTTCTTCCACGGAATGTCTTTGGTTTTACGGACTTGGTAAGTTCGCTTCAAGTTCTTTCGATTCTTTAACCCAGATACTCCACGCCTTTCGGTTGAGATGACGCCTCTTTCTCCGGTGACCCTTCTTCTTATAAGCGGAATAGGATTCTTTCAATGGAACCTTCAATTTTAGAGGGCTTCTCCCGATGATGAGTGTTCACAGTATGGGATGCCCTCAAGAGACTCTCGGGAGTATGTCCTCTGGATACACTGCCGACTACCGAACTCTGGGCACTATGGTGAGAATGTGCGATGATAAAGTGCTCTCTTTGATGCTCCTGAAGACGATCTCGGATCGACCTCTTCTCTCGCTTCGTCCCTCGCTTCTCCGTAATTGGCGTAATAACGAGTCCTCTTTGATTTCGAGGAGTAGGGCTTCGGGACCTTCTTCTTTCCCTATTTCGACCCAGAGATATGCATACTGAATGAGCAAGTTCCTTCGCACTCCGATGTCCTCGCTTCTTTGATTTGGGCATAAATTGAGCTCTTCATCTCTCAATTTCATCATCCGAGCCATCCGCTTTCATTATATCTTCGACGCCGCTTTAAAAGTACTTCCATGGCCTTATCCGCTTCATCCGCCATTTTAGCCAACGGGAGGCTTTTTTGCGTCTGGTCATCTCTCGAGATCGAGTTAAGCGAGGTGCCTTCTACTCGCTTCCGACCATGGCGGACCACTTCTCCGTCGGGTATACTAGCTTACGCTTTGCTTTACCGCTAACGCTTTGATCGAGAATGTTGGGATGAATGGTTAGACGCCGTGCAGAAGCAAGATGCACACTTATGGTTGGTCCCAAACGATCCTTGGCGAATCTTCGCAGAATGACTCATTTGACAGACATCGGTACATCCTTGAGTGTAGGTGTTTTACTCTTTCCCATGAAAAATGAATAGAATAAAACACACTCTGTGATTGAAAAATACTCAAGACACTAAAACAAAAGCCCTCCTTCTAGCGCCAATGTTAACGCCAAGATCTTTCTCCACGTCCCAATCACGAAAGACGTCCTGATCCTGCACAGTAAACACGACAAACACCACAAGCTTGACGGCCGGACCGCCGGGGGATAGCTCAGGCGTGAGAGTAAGTATGTCTGTTCACAAAGTTAACTCAAGAGGATAATAGAATTTAGCGTATTGAGAATGGTTATTTTCTATATGTTGTGTGAATGTGTCTATATGAATAAAACGTACTCCTTACGAAGACTTACTCACCAAAAAATAATATCTTTGCACGATTACCGTCGCCCACTATCACCCGACATATCTCCCTCATCCGATGAGTTCGACCGATCGCATGGAGTTTATCCAATGTTTCTTGCCATCTTCTTTGCACCGCCACGGTAAAATTATAATCCCATCCACATTAATGCATGATGATATCTTGGTCAATCATTATACTATATCATCATTACAAGTCAAAGTAATAGATATTAAATGATTCTAATGGGTTAATCCAACGAACCCAATCTTAGGTTCAATAGGATTAAATAAAGTTGACACAATAAATGGGCTCAACGAGCCCCATGGCTTAATTATAAAAGCCCAACAGATTAAACTGATAAATGGGCCCAATATATTCGGCCCAAAATAGAAGAAATATCATGACCCAACAGTGAGGAATTAATATGAGAATTGTGGGGTGGGTTGTGTGGTGGTGTTTGGTGTAAGGGATTTGTGATTGGGGCTGTGGAAGTCGTCATTTGTCTGAGATATATGAGTGATTGTGGCTGTATAGGTATAGTTTTGAGGGTATGTTAGAGGGTTCATGGTGTGCAGCAAGTGAGAATTGGAAAAGAAGAGTATTCTCCTTCTGGATTGCTATGTGAAAGAACAGCCCTGGTGGTGGTTGCTGGTGGACTGCGGTTGCATTCCTAGAAGTAGGAATGGAAAACAAGCTTCAAGAACCGAGATCATATAGATATTCTTTCCTTCCGTACTGCTAGCAAATGATTTATTATGAAATTACTCTTCTACCCATCGTTACTTACTACTCAGAGCCTCTTCGGCGATGACTTATTTTAAAATAATTTAGGGGGTGTATTCAATTAAAATTTTTAAAGACTTTTAAAGATTTTAAAAGTTTAGTTGTATTCAATCAAGACATTTAAAGAGTTTATAAAAATTTAGTGGTATTTAATTACAACTTTTTTAATGTCTTTAAAAGTTAGGTGATATTGAATTAAGATTTTTATAAAGTCTATAAAAATATTTTGGTATTCAAAAAGTCATAGATTTTAAAGATTTCTATTAAATTGTAGACTTTGACAGACTTTAGAAAAAAATTATAACTATCAACCCATATCCAAAGTCTTGCCTCACTTTTAAAGATTTCTAAAGACTTCTAAATAAACACAAAGGTGGATAAAACTAGTTATTAATTGGACTTTTGCTTTTATTGGGTCAAATTAGTTATTTATTTTATATGGGCTAATAAATATTAATATGTGATGGACAAATAATTTGATAAAATTTGGGCCATAAAAAGAGAATTAGTAAACAAATAACTAGATTTAATCTGAATTAGTGAAGGAAAAAACAGCCGTTCGAAAGCTTCCAATAGAAAAAAGGAAGAGAATTTGTTCAACAAAAATGAGATAAAATCATGAAACTCTCATATTAGTTGTAAAGATTATGTTTATATAATATATGAAAATAGAAAATATATGATGTGTATATTTTTTTTAATTTTCTGCCATTTTAAACGAAGAAAATTACTGTTAATTTTTGAGACATTCTCCATATTCGTCTTCAAGTGTCTTTGGTGTATCATAGTAAAATAATGTAACATGTGGTTCTATTCATGCATGACAAATATATATATGTATTCCTGCATGACAAATATATATGTATTTCATTGTCATATTATTTTGTGAAAAACAGAGTTTGATATTCCTACTAAAAAGCGTACGCATATGCATAAAGTATATATAGCTCAATAAAAAGTGAGCTTAATTTTTGTATTGTGTATGTAGTTTCTAAAATTTTATTGGTATCCGAGTATCCAAATGTATCATGAAATGAGTAGAATAATGTGAACGCTTTCAACATATATAAAATCTCATGCCACAATAATATAATGAGATTTACTCTTGTTCATGAAAAAAGAGGGAGATATTGTACACATGGATTAATTAACAATTAATATAAATTGCAAGATAAATATTAGAAGTATACAAAAGTCTATCATAGTCTTGATAAAAAGTTTATAAAAGTCTATTACTTATTTCATGGAGTCTATAAAAGTCATTTTAAAAAAGTCTTTAAAGTCTGTGAAAGTCATTAAAATCCCATAAATTCTACAAAAGTCTGTCACTTAAAAAAAATCTTTAAAAATCATAATTGAATACACCCCCCTTAAAGCTAAAATATAAGTTGACTTATAAATTATTTTAAATTATAATTTTTAAGTAAAAACGTTCGGTATTAATTTAACTTATAAGTCAAAAATTAAGTTAATTATGAAGGTGTTCGGCTCATAATAACTTATAAGTTAAATTCAAATGTAAATATTATTAAAAAGAATATTAATAAAAAGATGAACAAAATAGAATAGGGGAAAAATAGACATTATATTTGGTCAAATTAAGTCATTTTAAAATAAATTATAAATACTTATTTATTTTTTTGACTTAAAAATTAATTTATAAATAAAAAAATAAGTCATTGCAAATAAGGGAGCAGAACATGCTCTTAGTACTTACTACTAATGGGTCACACTGTATCCCTCCTGTTACACAAAATTCAAGGGGAGTTAACTTGAAATTATTGGAAACTTGGAGTAGTTTATGGGGAATGTTGAGAATTAATCAAAACCATGTGTAGGTGAGGTGAGTCGAACCGGAGACTCTTTATGTGGACTGTTTATTGGCTAGGGTTCTGTTCACTATAAATAAACGTCAAAGCCGTAACTCTCATTTATCTTCCGTCTCATTTCCTCCCCAGTTTTGCTAGGGTTTTGGAAGAGAAGAGAGACAAAAGAATTCCAAACTCATCACCATGAGGGCCAAGGTAACTCCTCAATCTCCGATACCTAAATTTATCATTTTTGAATTGATTTTAGCTCATATCTTGAATTTACCATTTTCCATAAATGGATAACGAAATTGATTGTTTGAAATTGAATATGATTTTGCAGTGGAAGAAGAAGAGAATGAGGAGGTTGAAGAGGAAGCGCCGAAAGATGAGGCAGAGATCTAAGTAATTTATATCTGTTAGTCATCGATACCCCTCCTGCAGGCTCTCAGTACTGTTCTAGCCTTTAGGCTCTGTTTCAGTTTTCTGTATTATTTTTTTTGCTTAGCGCAAGTACTTTTTCTTCGATTCCGGAATCCATGGACCTTATTTTCTGGAAATATGTTCTCTTTTCTTCTTACTATTTGTTGGTAAATTAGATCTGGTTATGCTGATATGCTGTTTAGAATGGGACAGTTTTGCATTTAAACTGTGTTAATAATTTCCTAGATTGAATACCTTTTCCATTAAAACACAGAAAATTTAGTGTTAGGAGGATGAAATTTAGCTGCCATTGCTAGGGATGTAAATTTTCAGGCACAAAATTATTTTGTATTAGCATTCGTTGTTCATGCTTAGGCATAGATATATAAATTAATTTTTGTTTGGTAGTTAACATTGGCCACAAGTAAGGGGTTGCAATGAAAAATGTAGACATTGATGGATATACAATATCTTGAAGTATATTACTGCTAAAGATTGCTCATTTGGATTTTAAACAGTTCCCTTACAGTTGGATCATGAATGTTTTCTGTTAGTTGTGTTATATGTTTATGGGATTCTTTTTCAAGCATCCAACAACTTTTCGAAAGTCCTTTCCTTTCGTAATTAAATGTAAGAGTTTCTTATTTTTAGATGGCTGCTTTAGCACATTTTCTCTCGAATTCCAAATAAAATATGCAGTATTTTCACATCCAATGTAGAAATTGTATGTTGAGACTTTTAAATTTTAAAATGCATGTTCTTATTTTGGGCACTAAATTCTAGTTGGTATGCATAGTTTCTCTGTATCTTTTTTATGTAACAGATCATCTAGTATTGTGATCTTACTAGATTTTAGACTTGCTGAGCATGAAATATTGGTTCACAATTGAGTCCAATGTTATGACAAAGGCGGTGTAGCGGTATCTAGAGTTCTTTACGAGTATGGGTGTGCATCGTAAAACAAATGAAACACAATTGCTATGGCTTAGTTTAAGGGATTAAGGGTTGTGGAAGCCAGTCATTCTCTAATTTTCATGCATGGTGCTCCTCTTGGCTTTTCATTTTGTACACCCGCACTATCTTCTTGACTTACTTTTATGTTCCCTCATCTCAATTGTAATTGCCCTGTTTTATCAATTTAGTGAGATTGGATGTTATAGAAGAGAGAGAACAAGTTTGAGGACTATAGTAGTAGTTAGGGCTGTAAATGGTAACTAAAAAATTTGTATTTGCTTGCATTTGTATTCGGAAAAAAGCGGATATTATTCGTATTCGAAAAAAACGGATATATTTGTTGTAATAACCCAAATTTTTTTAAAATTTAAATATTAATTAATTTTATTTTATACAATTGTATTCAAATTGGAAAAGGTAAGTGACTATTTTTTTTTCTTTGTTTTGTTTGGAAAGTTAAATTATTTTAGTAGATAATTAAATAATCGATTAAATTAAAAATGGGAAGTCCATTAGAGTTTTGGTAGCTCCTATATTGAGCTATATTTATATTTAAAGAGTGAAGTTTTAACTTTAATCCTATTCTAATTTGATTAGTTGAATTTTCGAGTAGAATATTTATACGTGCTGCAGTCCATTAGAAAAATTATAATTAATTCATCCGATGTAGGAATTGAGTGAATCCAAATCAGTTCCTTGCTTTTTCGTCCCTTTACAATTTTGAAGAAGTAAGCAACTTGAGATAATTTTAGATTGTCAAAAGCGGGTTATGAGGAGGAAGACAATCCCATTTGTTAAAATTTTGTGAAAAAAAAATATTCATCCTGTGTGGCATTGTTTTGACTTGCCTGTGTGGCAATGTATATTTCTGAGCTCACTCGGTATGAAATATCACTCAGCTATTTGATTCAGCCTATTATTTCATTGTATTAGTTTTGTTTGTTTATGTTCTGTTTAATTAATTGAGTTAGTTACTTCAGTTCATTCTTCACTCTTCTGTTTGTCTCGTTAAATCTGTTGATTCGGATATATTCTATTCAGACGTTGGATATCATATTTTCGTCAGTCTTTAAGCTTGAGGCTTTGTTAAGTATATTGCTTCAGTTGATTTTGTATTTCAGTTATACATATTTGTATTATCTATATCCGTACTGGACAATTGGCTCATGTTGTGTTTTTCTTCCAGCAGGTTTGCAGGGGTGATTCAGGGCTAGTTTGATGAGAGAGTTGTCTTTGACCATCTAGGTTGATTCAACTTTTTTTAGTTTTGATTATTTTGACTCTAGTTAGAGAATTGTATTTAGTACTTCATTGATGGATATCACTACTAATATTTTGAAGTTGTTAGTGTTCTGTTTACTTATTTTGAGGTTTGTTGTGCTTTGTACGTGACCTCTCTTTTCTTTTCGGGAAGGGAGTGTTACATCTGTATTCGGTTTAAAAGTATTCGCAAATAAACGGATACGAATACAGATATAGGTGTATTCGTATTCGTTTAACATCCGACTATAAATATATTGGGATAAGGTCCAAAAATACTCCTGATGTTTACACGAATGTCCCATTTTCACCCTGAACTAATTCTATTCTAATTTGATTAGAATATTCCAAAAAATATTCATCCGGAGCGCGGAGCTACTTAGGAGATTGAGGAGTCTATTCGAGCGGAGTATCCGCATCTTTTTGATAATTAGGTACTTTTCATTCTTTTGATTCCGGGGACGGAATTTTTTTTAAGGGGGAGGTAATGTAATACCCGAAAAAAAGAAGTATTTATGTTTGTGTTTTAAATATATTGTTTGAATTTTTTTTGTCTTTAAATTGGGTCAAAGTAGTTATTTAAATTATGTGGGCTAATAAATATTAATAAGTGATATATAATATTATGTGGTTAAAATTTGGGCTTTAATATTAATTTAACCCAAATAGAAGTTTATTAGGGCAACTTAATTAATAAATAGCTAAACTTAATATTACTTCATTATACAACTGAATAAGAAGAGGTGGCTACTTTGGAGATAAAGAGAACAGCTACAAAGGGGGCTCGGGTGAAGAAAGACTAGAGATTTTGATCACTACTGAGGAAATTTCATCAGTAACAAGTAAGTATATTATACATTATATAAAGTGGGGATAAATCATGTGGTTCCATATTAAATTATTAAATTTAGTATGTTGTTTTTTCATCATGAGCAAATATTTTTGTAATTCAAGAACTATGAGCGATCTTTAAAGATGGGAGAGTTTATTTATTAATGTAATACTTATACGGATGTACTTATTATTATTATCACTTTATTTCAATCAGATTGAACGGAGGGAGTAGTCTGTGATTGATTTTGGAGATACTAAAATAATAAATTGATGATTTCTTTAAATAAATAAAAATATATAGCAGTAGTAATTAAAGTTTACGAAAACTTACAAAATTTGCAAGAGATGTTATACAAATAAATATGTAAGATTATATGGAATGAATTAAATCTTAATATTATAAGTAATTATATTTTATAGTCGTACCAAATAGAAGTGTTTATATTTTTATAAATGTACTTACATTTAGTATTATTAATTTGTGTAATTAGTTTGGACGGAAGGAACTTAACGAGTTATATTTGGAATATAAATTTTGGGTATTACGTTGCTCAATTCAGGTACGGATTTCGTACTCTTTCAGCGATACTTTTGTTAAATTTGATTTGTTCGTTTGTTTCTTTATTTTGAATTTTGTTATGATTTCGCATAATTGTTTCCTGTGAAATAAATATATTAGTTTCATTTTGGAGTTGATACACATGACTCGTATTTGTACTTTTTGAATTAGGATATCATGTTTAGTATTTATTTTTGATAATTATAGAGTGGTACATGTTGCTACCTTCTTTTTGAAACCTTGTGACTATAATTTGATTTGGTTTAACATGTACATATAGAACATTTTTGTTGGTATTATGTCGCATGTGTTGTGACATAGTATTTTTTTTGTTAGAATATATCGTAGGGTATACCCGAGTTATAACCACGTAGAAGTACTTCTGAGCATGTCGTCTTGGAACGAGAGGCATGACACTTTTAAATGGTGTGTGATTAGTCCATGGCGTCTCCGTTTTGGGTTAGGAGGAAGTGTGCCATTGGTGTTTTTGTTGTGGGAGGTATATATTGGTTAACCCTAGTTTTTACGCTCGCTTGGATTGGTGATGTTGTGTCAAACACACCTATCTGATTTGCATACATTTGGATTCGCGGTCCAATGTGTGATTTGCCTGTGTGGCATTATTTTGGCTTGCCTGTGTGGCATTGTTTTGACTTGCCTGTGTGGCAATGTATATTTCTGAGCTCACTCGGTATGAAATATCACCCAGCTATATGATTCAGCCTATTATTTCATTGTATTAGTTTTGTTTGTTTATGTTCTGTTTAATTAACTGAGTTAGTTACTTCAGTTCATTCTTCACTCTTCTGTTTGTCTCGTTAAATCTGTTGATTTGGATATATTCTATTCAGACGTTGGATATCATATTTTTGTCAGTCTTTAAGCTTGAGGCTTTGTTAAGTATATTGCTTCAGTTGATTTTGTATTTCAGTTATACATATTTGTATTATCTATATCCGTACTGGACAATTGGCTCATGTTGTGTTTTTCTTCCAGCAGGTTTGCAGGGGTGATTCAGGGCTAGTTTGATGAGAGAGTTGTCTTTGACCATCTAGGTTGATTCAACTTTTTTTAGTTTTGATTATTTTGACTCTAGTTGGAGAATTGTATTTAGTACTTCATTGATGGATATCACTACTAATATTTTAAAGTTGTTAGTGCTCTGTTTACTTATTTTGAGGTTTGTTGTGCTTTGTACGTGACCTCTCTTTCCTTTTCGGGAAGGGAGTGTTACATCTGTATTCGATTTAAAAGTATTCGCAAATAAACGGATACGAATACAGATATAGGCGTATTTGTATTCGTTTAACATTCGACTATAAATATATTGGGATAAGGTCCAAAAATACTCCTGATGTTTACACGAATGTCTCATTTTCACCCTAAACTAATTTTTTTTCAAAAGTACCCTTAACGTTAGCAAAATTAGGTCACATGTACCCCTGCTGTCAACTGACCTGCCACCTGGACTAACTCTATTAACACGTGGATATTTTTGCTGATTAGGCACTTAGGGAGAGAGAGAGACATTTGCATCACTACTGATCGTTGTGAACAAGCTCCTCATTTGTTTTCGGCCAGTCACCATCGAAACTAATGATCCCATCTCTCATTCGAATGATCATACAGTCGTTGAAAGCTAGATCATCATCATTTTCAGACAAGGAGAATCGGAAAATTGCACTAAATAAAATCACAAATCAAGATAATTCATCCAGAAGTTTTGTCGAGATTTGAAATCCATTTTAGTCGATGCCTCAACACAAAGTTAATAATTTTACAAATCCTACACTTGAATGTTTCGGGTGTTAGTTTTTGTCTATTTATGTAACAAATTCGTTTAATTATTTACGAAACAAAGAGTTTGTGAAGCGATGCAAATGCAGACTCATTGAATCTGGTCTTGAAATCATCGACAGATCGTGGAAACGACATCACCGGAGGAGCAATTCGAAGCGATGGTTGATCTCTTTCTCTCTCCTTTCTTCTTCCTGTTTAAAATTTTTTCTCTCTCCTTTCTTCTTCCTCCTGTTCTAAAATAACAAAAGCAGATCTAATTGGGCATCGATGAGTGGACTCAGATTGATTCAAATGTTGGTGGGTGTTCATTTTTTTGTATCTCGTCTGGATGTCCTTTGAAATCCCAATTCTCTTTAAAACTAGTTTAGGGTTTGAATCACCCGAGGTAAGTTCCAGCCCATTAATTATTTACACTAAAATCTACGATTTTATGACAAAGGTCCCCTGAAATGTTTTAGGTAGCTTATTTGTGCGAGCGCTTGAAATGGCGGATGATGAGAGAACTTCAAGAAAGTTTCGGTTTAGTTTTTTGAAAGTGCCTTGGATAGTATCGAGAAAGATGAATACTACGAGCTTCTCAAGATGGCAAGAGGATTCTTTTGTTGTCGGTAAGAATCTTTGGGAAGATATTGAATCGTAAAGTTAAAATTGTGTTGGAAAAAGAGGAGAATTACTCTGAGTCGCGCCCAAATTCAGTGTCGTGGGATAAGTTTATAAAGAGGGGTGGGATGATTATGATGGTGTTTGGAGGGGAGAGAGTGAAATGGGTTTGATCACAGGGAAAATAGAGAAGAGAAGAGAAGAGAAAAGAATAAAAAAAAAAAAAATTGCCACGTCAGTTGATTTTAAGGTCTGTTTGTCTATCTGGCATGTTGGTTAATGGGGAGGGGCATAGTTGAGCTGTGTTTTTTAACGTTAAGGGTACTTTTGGAAAAAAAATTAGTTTAGGGTGAAAGTGGGACATCCGTGTAAATATCAGGGGTATTTTTGGACTTTATCCCTAAATATATTCGTTAGATATATATATATATAGTTCCAGTCCGGACTCCCGAACGTTACTAAAATACGGACCCTTTTTTTTATTTTTTTTTAAAAGAACTAAAAAAAAGTTAAATATTTTATAGAATTGGAATTTTTTCATAATACGGTGTTTTGGGCGTTATTTGGATACATATAACAAAACTGTACAGACTGTACAGTCTGTTTTGTTATATATATCCAAAACACTATATTATGGATGTAAGACCCCAAAATAATTAATAAATAAAATTTAATTTTCTCTAATTATTATTTTGAAATAGTAAGGGTTGATGTGATTAATGTGGATGGTTATGGGTAAAATACGCAAATATTTCAAAATAAGCAAGTGGTTATAAAATATTCATTGTTGTCGGAGAATATTCGTTTGGTCGTGGAATATTCGACTCGCTTTGGGAATATTAAATGACGACAGCATGACCATGTATGTGGGCCCCATAACTGAAAGCGATTGGATGAAGAAACGATAAATATAAGTTGTTTAAAAATAACAGGCGTAGTTGTTCTCAATTATCTTGTTAAAATACTAAATTGGTTAAAACACACGAAGACACTTACAGTATTACCAATTATTGATTCTTACGTAAGAAGGCACTACTCAATAATGGTTATGTAATTCTTGTCAAAGTATTTTATTTTATTGATTCAATAATTGCCGTGTTGATATTTTATATTCTTCGTTGTTTCAATAATTGTCACTACACAAGTATTTTTCATTATCGGGCTAATAATTCATATTATCTCGAATAATATTATTGGATAACATTATTGGCAACGTCTAGAAAGTTCTCGTCTAAAGAGAGGTTTGGTCACCTAATCAAGCGGCATGATAAGGAGAAATTCTTATTGGAAAACCCCTTTTTTGGGAACTACGGTTGTCAATATTGTGATTCGTAATATTATTTGTGAATAATTAATTATTGATTCATATGATGAGAAAAATATTGATTTTATGTGGATATAGATGGAGAAAATTTTAATGTGACAATTGTTGAAAATTGAAATTTTATCTTTTTCTCGATAAAATAATTCATTTAAATATATATTATTATATTTTAATAATATAATAATGGTGATATTTTTACAACTAATTTGTGGGATATATGAGTATACGAGGAGGAAGAATATTTTTGTTGCAATAAATGTTTAAAACATGTTAAACATGTCGGTGGACCCCATTTATTGATTGAAATTTGATTATAAATGTAAAATCGCTTCGCTTATGAATTTCTTGGTCAATTTTTGTTTGGAATTTAGAAAAACTTTCTTACGTAAAGTTGTAGAGAATTGAATTTCCTATAAAAACTCAAGAGATTCAATTTTTTATTAAAAGGGCTATTTATTATGAATTATTGAAGTTCGAAGCTCCAAAATAATTAATTTTGGAAGTTTTAAATATTTTTTTAATAAAACGTTTTTCTCACATTTTCTAGAAGATGAGCATATGGGATATGTTAGAAATCTGATTTTTCAAGGAGGCGTATGAAATTTATTATTAATAATATATTTTAATAAATTTTTTGCTTTGGTGTTCTAAGCATTTTCCTATAAATAGGGTGCTTAGGTTAGAATTGAAAATCACATCAGAAACTGAAGTTTTCTCTCTTTATATTATCGGCGTATTCTTGTGAGTATTTTGAGTATACTTTGAGTATTGCTTTATCGGTGCAAGTTCAAGTTATAATTTTATATCCTGTGTTTCATTTTTAAGTATAAATCTTTCGAGTTAAGGGATATTATTTTTTGTAATGATATTATTTCTTCAATATCATTATGCTAAAATATTGATCTGAAGTTTTTATCAAATTTGAAACTTTTTGGTGTCTGAGATTCTTATTCACGATATCTGACTATTCACATATCGATTAATTATTCATCGAAAAATGAAAATTTTTCCTTTTCGTCAAAATATCTATTCTCGGATACTAGCTTTGATTGTATCCATGTTTTGATCATTCTTGAATTTTACACCACTATGATTATTTTTGAGGTATTTTTGGACATGGATAAAACAAAATCCTAATCCTTAATCCTTAATCCTTGTCATTTTGTTTCCTTTGGATTCGTTTCTTTAAAAATATTTTTCATCATCCTCAATCTTAAATGATGATATTATTGAATATCTTTGGCCTGTAGTGCAAAGATGAATGATTTCTGATGAATATCTTTGGCACAGTAGTGCGTAGATGAGCAGTGTTTAGATGAACATGATTAATGATGAATATCTTTTGGGCAGTAGTGCAAAGATGAATATTTGATTTCGAGATATAAATTGATTGATGTTACAGGATAAAAGATAGAGCGATGAACTTTTAAATTCATGCATGTAGAAGATAGTAGTTTGCATTCTCTACTTAACTCTTCTAATGAATTATTATTTCATTGCGAATATTGATTTAAAACTTGTTGTCTATTGTATTCTATTAGATTTTTCCCTGTTGAAGACTAACGATAATTTTGTTGTATATTATCTTAGTCATAATATTCTTTACTGAGCTAGTTGAGCCCACCCTTTTCCTTTTTGTTCTATTTTTTTTCTAAGGAGGCGAGAATGTAAGCGAGTATTTAGTCTGGGGTATGGAATGATGGTTATAGATAGAGTTGTTTAGTAGTCCTCACCATTTTATAAAATAATGTATCAATAAATGTGATGAGAATTTATTTGGGTATAGATATTATCAGAAGATAATATTTGTATTCAAACTCACAGCTTTTACTATTGTAATAATAAAGTTGTAGTTGTTTACGTATCATGTATTGACAACTCAAAATGGGTGATGTATACCTATTTTGGGGCGTCACAATGGAAAAATTTCGGGGCCCATAAAATATTAAACCTTTTCTTTTAGTTGTTTTTTTTAAAAAAATGTCCGAATTTTAGCAAAGTCCAGGAGTTAGGACTTGATCCTATATATATATATATATATATATATATATATATATATATATATAATAAGCAAAATAGTTTTTTTAAAGTGACATTCCTTGTACAATAATTAGTTTTCACTATCATAAGAAAATTATTTTAAAAATATATCATTTCACTTCTCAAAAGCAGGAAATGACACTTTTATTCTAATATTTATAAACTGAAATAAATTCATTTACGTATAGTTAATAGATTTTTACTATTATAAAGTTAAAATATCTAAATTGTATCATTTACGAAAAAAATTGTTTACTAGAGGAATAAAATTATAGTTATTAGCTTGTTATAAGTTTTTTAATTGTTAAAATGTGTTGAGTCCGAATTAATTTAGAAGGGGGTTAAATAATTAATTCACGTTTATGAATTTTTGGATGGAGGGAGTATTTATTACTTTTATTTATCCAATTATTTAAAAACTAGAAGTCTAAATATTTAAAGTAAGTCCAAAGTAAATTTTGGATCAAGTTGGATTAACTAGTTGTAAGTTGTTACTTGTCATATATACATTATAATTCGCACTCTATAAATATAATAAAATAAAATAAACTTTTTATAACTATGTAAAGTGTAATCTATGTATTGATGATAAATTATAAATAAAAGTTCTCATAAACATATTATTAAAATTTTAATCAAGTATTTGAGAAAAAATAATTAAATATTCAATGTAAACTTTAGAATCTAATTATAAATATTCATACACACTACAATATTACTCTACACACATAAAATGAATATCTAAACATTAATAAGTAAATCATTCATTTTGATTTCAAAAATGATGAAAACTTATTTGAATTATAATTTAAAACATTGATTATTGTAGTTAAATATTTATTATAAATAAATAAATTAACATTCATTCATTAATAAATTATATTTTAAAACTCATTTTTTATTCTAGTCATTTTAGTCAATTGACCAATATAATGTCGACACACAGATGAAATATAATCTTTTTTTTTGTGTGTTAACACTGTAATGGTCAATTAATCAAATAAAATTTACTTTATGTTAACCGAATTCCATATATATAAAACCAAAGCTTTATAAGTATCCTAGCACCAGAAAAAATGTATTCCATATTGGAGTAATTAATTCACGTTTTCACACAAAAGCTTGATAATACTTCAATTTCAATTTTGGTCAACCGAAATTAAAAAAATAAGATTTAGATACTATTGATCAATCAATGAATAATGAAGCCGTAATTACATAATTAAATATATAGACTTATCAAGTTTATATCAACTTAATTTTTGTTTTAAGTTATTTCATATTATTTATTGCCTCCTGGCTGCATTACATCTAGGCCTGCAGACAAATTGAACTGTTCTTGGACCCGTTCGAATTTGATGTCTTGTCGAACCAAGTTCACATATGATTTCACGTTCGATTGCTCGATCGAACATGTTCGTGAACTATGTGGTTCGGTAACAGTTCAAGTTCGGTTCGAAAAGTTCGAGATCAATTCGAGTAATTCGATTTCTAACATGGGTTTGAGTGATTCGATTTCTTACGTGTAAAATTTATTAACTGACTTGAAAGTTGAAAATATAATCAGCCGACGTGGTTCATCAAAATATTCGCGAACTTGGTTATGTTCTCGAACATGTGTTCGTGAACGTTCGCGAACTGTTCATGTTCGCGAACTTGATCATGTTCGACTATGTTCGTGAACTCGATCATATTTGCGAACAGTTAACGAATATTGAACTCGCACATAGGTGTTGGCTCGATCATGTTAATTGAACATTTTCGAGTTCGACTAACCGTTCGAGTTCGATTCAAGTTTAACAAAATTCGGATCGATTCAGTTTGTTTGCAAACCTAATTACATCTATATCAAAGATTATACTCGGACTAAAAAGGAAGTCATTTAAAAAGTAAAGCAAGTACAAATACTAATTTTATCATAACTGCAACTGCGTCATAAAACTGTTCTTTAACAAATAAAATTTGGAAGAAAAACTCATAAAAAAAAAACTTGTAATAAAATTCATATTTACCATATTTTCTCAAGAGTTCTTTTTCTTATAGACCACCACCGGTTCGAAACGGGGCCCAAATTCACCTTTGGCCATTAAACTGTCGATGTAATTCCGAACCTCCTGAGCAATCATCCTCTGCATGATCGTCACCAAACACGTCTCTTCCTTTTCCACCGTCGATCTATCTCTCTCCTCCTCCTCTACTTCCCCCGATACACGTGTCTCTTCCTTCTTCTCCACCTCTTTTTCCTCATCCGGCGGTGACACCATGCTCCCTCCCGGCGGTAACAGCGTCAGCAAAGTCTTAGGCCCATCATAACTATTCTCTTCCGGCAACCCACCCGAACACTTCCTCATCACCTCCGAGTCCGACTCGGACGATCCGCTAAACACATCCAAACACGGCCGCTTAACCGCCTTGTTCGACCCGGACGATGTGAACTCCGCGTTTCTCCGGCGACGTAAAGTGGAGTTCCAATGATTCTTTATAGCGTTATCGGTCCGACCCGGCAATTGGCGCGCGATAGTGGCCCATCTGTTACCGTGGATAGCGTGCGCCTGGACGATAATTTCGTCCTCCTCGGGCGAAAACGGGCGGTGCTGCACCGCCGGACTCAGCTGATTACACCACCGCAGACGGCAGGACTTACCGGACCGGCCCGGAATACTAGTGCTGATGAGGGACCAGTTACGCGGGCCTAATTGCTCCACCAGCTTCATCAGGGTAGCATCTTCCTGTGGGGTCCACGATCCCTTGATCTTATCACCACCGTCCGTTTCCATCCCTAATGCAATTCTTCTTTCTATCGTTTTTACGAAGATGATGAGAGAGAAAATGAAAATGGGAGTTAGGGTTTATGTAGATAGAGATCGAGGGGCTTAATTAACCGTCTGGAAAGAGGTGGGGTGGGGGTATGAATGAACCGTAAAACTGCAATTAATTTGTTTTGTATTCTCTCACATCGAGGAAACCATTTTAGTTTTGTTAGTGTTTGGTTAATTTTTTGTCTCTCTATATGAGTTTGTGCATGGCTGGAGTTGGTTGGACTGTTTGGTATTTGTAACTAACTACTACACTAACTGATTCAATCTCTACGTACGTAACGGCTTTTGCTTGTTCAATTCCCCTGGCGGTTGACATTTTATACAACCCCCTATCTTTGTTTACAAAGATTATACGTGAAATCATAGGACTATTAATTTTAAGTGTTTTATTTGTTTTTAAATTTAGACTTAAGACTATTAACCTAGGGATTATAAAATGACTTAACAATATTTAGATTATAATTATAATTTTGGGCTATGTTTGTTTACAAATATTATAATCCCAAGACTATTAATCTTAGAATTATAATCCCGAGAGTATAATTATAATTACAAGACTATTAAGTCATTTTATAATCCCTAATAATAGTCCCAAGTCTAAATTTAAAAACAAACAAGACAGTTGAGTTATGTTTGTTTGTAATGATTATAATATCAGGATTATAATTATAATGTCAAGATTATTAAGTCATTTTATTAGTCTCAAATCTAAATTTGAAAACAAATAAGACACTTAGGATTAATAGTCATATTTTAACTATAATTCTTGCAAACAAACATATATAGCCTTCGGATTAATAGTTTTATTCCGAGTATAATCCTTGCAAACGAACATAGTCTTGAATTATAATCCGAATTATAATCTTTGTAAACAAACATAACCCTAGCAGTTATATATGCGTATTCTACCGTATACTCTTACGTTTTTCTAATATTATTTGAGAAAGTAATACTCACAATTTTGAACACGTAGGCACGTTTGTTTGTAAGAATTATATTCCCAAGATTACTAATTTTAAGAGTACATAATTTTATATTATGTTTGTTTTGCTCATATTTATTTAAAAGATTGAATAAAAATTTATCGTTTGAACTATTATACTCTTACTAGTAATAATAAAAATATCGTAATCTCTCATAAGTGTGAATATAGATTAATATAATAGTTAAGTGTACATCACTTATTTTAAAAAAGATAAAATTTAATTTTATTTATAAATTTTTTATCCAAAATGATAATACCTACTTTGATATGTATTAAATAGTTTAAGTACTGACGTGGAGATTTTGTGTTACGATATTTAGTCAATTATAACTGTTTTAGGATGATGGATATATTTTAGGCGATTGTGACTTGTTGGGTCATCTCATCAGCTACCTGAGTAACGGAACGGTGACAAATATTGATGTTGTCCGTTGCAACGGCCATTTCGTACGTCTCTTTGTTTCTGCTTCAAAAGTCCGTATTACGTTTTATATATACACAAACGGTTCCGAAATTTGAGACACATTCTATAGTTTTTAAATTATTTTAGTTTTAAACATGATTTGGATTATATAATTTTAAATCAATAAATATAAGAATTAGTAATATTTTTATAGTAAATTTATAACAAGTATATATAGTTATTTGAACTATCATCAAATAAATTTGATAAAATTTTGTAAATTTATTTTAAAATTGTAAAATGTGTTGTATTTTAAAACTGAAAGGAGTACTCGTGGAATATAGATAATATTATTATATCAATTAAATTCTAACTTAATTAAAATTATATAGTAAAAGACAATTATAAATGCTTTTTGTCACTCTACTTTAATTTAACTTATAATTGAGTCACTCAATTTTTTTTTCTTATAATCAACTCATTTAACTTTTGTTTTCTTACAAAACGTTACAAAATCTGTTAAGTTATGTTGACTTTAAACGGTTTGACCACATAGGAGGGAGAAAGCTGACATGGAATAGTGGCGAAGAAAAAAAGAAATATTTATTGAATCCTAGTAATTACACATATAAATTATAGCTCACCCATCAAAAATAAGTATACCCATTCCTACCCAGCCGACCCGACCCGACCCAAAAATCCAAAGTGGATCATTTTATCTTCAAATAATTCAATTCACAAAATTAAAAGTTGAAACGTCATCAAAGTCAACTGGCCCCGATTGATAATGGAGTTAGGTTGTGTTTGATAAATTTGAGAATGTGAATTAAGATCTGAATGATTATGATGTCTTAATAAATTAGATTATTTGAATGGTTATAAGATCTGAATCTAAAAAATTGTTTGATAATTAAAAAATAAGTTGTCTCTTAATGACACTATTTTACCATTTTAAAGGGTAAAAATTTATTTAATAATTTTAAATATTTAATTTAATAAAAATGAGTGTATTATATTGTTGAATATATTTATATAAAAAAAACTATCACAAAAATTTTATTAAGAGGTACCTCTTAATTATTAAGATTTTATTTTCTGTCTTACCGATTAAGAGGCATTCAGATGTAACAAAAAAATAAAAAAATAATATCATACCTCTTAGCGAATAAAAGACGATCCTTTAAGAAGCAATCAGATTTAAACAAACATCACCTTACTCTGTCTCCTCTGCTCTATCCTCTCCTTCAGTCTTCGCGGATACTAACAACTTCGTGTAATTTATTTCTTAATTCTCGAGTTTTTGTTCATCATTGTGCAATTTAATCTTCATGGAAATTTTGCTACAGATTGGAATGTCAAAACCAATTACTCTTCTGATTAAATTCAAGCTCAAGCTTCAATTTTTTAGTTTCAAAAATTAAATAGAAGTACAGAATTTTATAAAGTTTAACTTGATTAAACTGTTATTATGTGTATGCTAAGAAGTTATAAATACGTACATATATGAATTTTTTGAAACTATTTTTAATTTTAGCATATTTTTACTTTTTTTTATTTTATAATTTCCTTAATTATTTTTGCTAATAAATACATAAAAACTCATTTGATATTAATTATAAAATGATTAAATATATTTTTTCATTTATGTTATTGTATTTTATATTTTTTTACTAAGTTTTTTTATTTATATTTTATTTTAAAATAATTTATTTCATTTTCTCCAAAAAAAAGTGTTCATTTCCACTTAAGCGTGGCTACATCATTTATAAAAATTTCATGTGAGCTTTCTCTCTCCTATGTGGTCAAATCGTTTAAAGTCAACATGACTTAATAGATTTTGTAACGTTTTGTAAGAAAATAAAAGATGAGTGAATTGAATGTAAAAAAAAAAGTTGAATGACTTAATTGTAAGTTCACTTGAAGTAGAGTGACCAAAAAAATATTTATCCCTAATTTTAAGAGAATCATGAACAACATGGTTATGTTTGTTTATAGTGATTATACTTGGGATATGAATATTAATTTCAATTATCTTATTTATTTTAAAATTTAGACGTAAGACTATTAGTCTAGGGATTATAAAATAGCTTAATAGTTTTTGAATTATAATTATAATTCTTACAAACAAACATAACCCAAAAGTCTATCATTATAGGTTATGTTTGTTTGTAAGGATTATAATCCCGATATTATAATCCATGAGATTATAATCTCAAGACTATTAATTTTAAGACTATATTTGTTTGCAGGAATTATAATTGGGTTAGAATTACTATTAATTTCAAGTGTCTTGTTTGTTAATTTTTAAATTTAGACTTGAGATTATTAGTTTATGGATTATAAAATGACTTAATAGTCTTGAGATTATAATCTCGGGATTATTCTAAGAATTATAATTATAATTCAGAGACAATTAAGTTATTTTATAATATATAGTCTGTGACGCCCCCAAAATAGGTATACATTACTCATTCTGAGTTATCAATACATGGTACAGAAATAACTACAACTTTATTATTACAACAGTAAAACTGTGAGTTTGAATACAAATATTATCTTTTAGACAATATCTATACTCAAATAAATTCTCATCACATTTATTGATACATTATTTTACAAAAATGGTGAGGACTACTAAACAACTCTCTCTTAGAACCTTCATTCCATACCTCGCCTCGTCTTTCATTATATTCTCGCCTCTTGAAAAAAAAATAGAACAAAAAAGGAAAAGGGTGAGCTCAACTAGCCCGATAAAGAATATTATGACTAAGATAATATACAACAAATTATCGTTAGTCTTCAATGAAAAAAATCTAATAGAATACAATAGGACAACAAGTTTTAAATCAATATTCGCACGTGGAGATAATAATTCATTAGAAGAGTTAAGTAGAGAATGCAAACTACTATCTTCTATGTGTGAATTTAAAAGTTCATCGCTCATCTTTTATCCCCTGTAACATCAATCAATATATATCCGGAATCAAATATTCATCTTTGCACTACAAAGCCAAAGATATTAATCGATTAGTCATGTTCATCTAAACACTGCTCATCTTTGCACTCACGGCCAAAGATATTCATCAGAAATCATTCATCTTTGCACTACAGGCCAAAGATATTCAATAATATCATCATTTAAGATTGAGGATGATAAAAAATATTTTTAAAGAAACGAATCCAGTGAAACAAAATGACAAGGATTAAGGATTAAGGATTCGTACTTTGTTTTATCCATGTCCAAAAATACCTCAAAAATAATCATAGTGGTGTAAAATTCAAGAATGATCAAAACATGGATACAAACAAAGCTAGTATCCAGAATAGATATTTTGGACGAAAAGAAAAATTTTCATTTTTCGATGAAAAGTGTCGTATTCGTGAATAGTACCGTATACGTGAATAGTGTCGTATACGTGAATAGTAACCCCGACACTAAAAGTTTCAAATTTGATTAAAAAGTTCAGATCAATACTTCGGCATAATGATATTAGAATAAATAATATCATTAAAAAAAATATCTCTTACCTCGAAAGATCAAGACTTTCAAATTAAAAACAGGATATAGGCTATGACTTGAACTTGCACCAGATATAGCAATACTCAAAATATACTCAAAATACTCACAAGAATAACGCTCGATAATATAGAGAGAGAAAACTTGATTTCGATGTAATTTTCAATTCTAACCTAAGACCCTATTTATAGGAAAATGCTTAGAACACCAAAGCAAAAATTTAATATAATATTAATATATAAATTAAATTTTCCTACGCCAACCTTCCAAGAACTGAATTCACTCATTCAACACACATGTGTAACACACCATAATGAAAAAAAAACGTTTTTGTTATTTAAAATATTTTAAACTTCCAAAAATCAATTATTTTGAGCTTAGAACTTCAATAATTCATAATAAATAGCTCTTTTATCGGAAAATTCAAATCTTGTGAGTTTCTATAGAAAATTCAATTCTCTACAACTTTTTACGAAAAAGTTTTTCCAAATTCCAAATGAAATTGCCGAAATCCACAAAGCAAGCGATTTTACTGTGCTATAATCAAATTTCAAATCCAAGAAATGGGGTCCAGACACATAAAACATGCTTTAAATATTTTTGGTAACAAAAATACTCCTCCTCCACATATACTCATATATCCCACATTCATCGTAAAAATATCATCATTATTATATTATTAAAATATAATAATATATTTAAATGAATTATTTTATCAAAAAAAGATAAAATTTCAATTTTCAACAATTGTCACATTAAAATTTTCTCCATCTATATCCACATAAAATCAATATTTTCCTCATCATATGAATCAATAATTAATTATTCACAAATAATATTACAGAATCACAATATTGACAACCAGGCAGTTCCCAGGAAAGAGGGGGCTTTCCAATAAAAATTTCTCCTTACTTGCGCGGAATTAGGTGACCAAACCTCTCCTTAGACTGAACTTTCTAGACATTGCCGATAATGTTATCTAATAATATTATTCAGATAATATGAATTATTGCTTCGATAATGAAAAATATTGTGTAATGACAATTATGAAACAACAAAGAATATAAAATATCAACGCAGAATTATTAAATTAATAAAATATTGAATAAGAATTATCGTAACCATTATTGAGTAAAGTGTCTTCATGTAAGAATCAATAATTGGTGCAATCTGTGTGCTATTCTTGTGTTTTAACCACCGAAGTATTTTTAACAAGATAATAGCAGAATAACTTACGTCATTATTTTTTAAACAACTTATATTTGTCATTTTCTTCATCCAATCGCTTTCAGATTATGGGGCCCACAAAAGATCACTACTGCATCGAGCGAATATTCCCAAGCAAGAAGAATATTTCACGACCAAACGAATATTCCCCGACAACAATGAATATTTTATAACCACTTACTTATTTTAAAATATTTGCGTATTTTACCCATAACTATCCACATTAATCAAATCAACCCTTACTATTTCAAAATAATAAATAGAGAAATTAAATTTCATTAATAATAAGTTGGGGTCTTACATAGTCTATTAGTCTAAACACAAGTTTAGGCTATTAGACTATTAAGTCATTTTATAATATCTTTAGATTACCTCATGGGTCATTGGCGACAGGGTTGTCCGTCGTAACTTTTTTTTGTAGTGTGATTAATCATAAATTTTGTTATTTTAAACATAAAAATTATGGCAAAACTATGTTTTTCACCACTATACTTGGCAAGTTTTACTTAATACACCATTGAACTTTTAATTTTTTAGATTACCCCATAAAACTAATTAAAATAGTAAAATTGGGTCATTCAGTTAAAAAAAGTTGACAGACGTTAAAATATTGCTGAGGGTGGTGCTGACGTGGCAAAAAAAATAGATTTTTATTGCTTATGTGGCAAAAAAAAAAATCAAAAACAGATTTTTTTTAAAAAACTAAAATTTTAAAGTTTTAAAAAGGGTTAAGTTCAAATGACCACCTGGGATTTAAGCGCTTTCTCACTTAACCACCTGTAGTCAGTAAAGCTACATTTAAACTCCCGACTTTTTGAGTTAAAGTGAAAACGTCACCTTTTCCATCCAACTTAACTGTGCGTGTATGTCACACGCCAAAAACGCGTGAGAAGGTACTAACACAGTCAAAAAAGACTAGTAAATCTCCAAAATACCCCCTTTTTCTTCCTCAAACCACAATCTTCTCAATCATTTCTCACTCCTCAAACTGTGCGTCCTCTCTCTCTCATTTCAAGCAAAAGATTCACAGAGATTTCTTGGAAGAAAATGGAGATTCAATTGCAAGGTGAGTTGTAAACACTAAGATTGAAATTTGATTCGAAGATGATCGAGTCATGTTGCCTGTGTTAGAGATTGTGTGGAGTTACAGTGTGGATTTGGATAAAATCGATTTGGAGAAATATAGGGAGAAAGGAATCTGAATCTACCTGATAATCCGAATCTGAAACTCGTAGATTTGTCAATTTATTTCTCTATTTGTGATTTTAGGTCTTTTTTTAATTGTTAATTCGAATCTGGAACTCGTGGATTCTTATACCCTTGTGGGAGTTGGACATACCCTTGTGGATTCTTATACGAGGTTTTGTTCTGATCTAGGGATTGCGAGACAGCTGTTTGATGAAATGTCTGAGAGGAATGTTGTGTCTTGGATGGCTATGATTTCTGGTTATACAAGAGTTGGGGAGATGGGTAATGTCGTGTTGTTATTATACAAAAAAAATCAAAATTCTCAATCATACATCCCTTACTGCTCCCAGATATCAACAGGAAAATCTATCATCTTTTGTTAGGGGGAAAAAGTTGTCACTTTCTCTCACCAGAACTTAGTGTAATTCTATAATAAGCACACCTAGAGGGGGGGTGAATAGATGTAAATACTTAGACGTGATCTACAGTGGCCAATTTTTTAAGTTTACTATAGCATACTATAATCGGACGGTCTAACCCTGTCCGTATTAGTTATATTCTTAACTGTTAAAAACGGACAGCTAATACCGATCCAGATTAGTGTAAAACTTTTTCGACGCAAACAACAAAACTGCAGAATATTGAAACTAAAAACAGAAGCAAAAGGTTGTAAATCACACCCAGATTTTTACGTGGTTCAGCCCCTATCCTCTACTCTAGTGGCCTAATCCACGTCCAATCCCAACTAGGATTGGAGACTCACTTTACTAAAATAATATTCGGCAATTACAAAGACAATAAAACTCCCTGTTACAACGACGATCGATTGGACACCTTTGCCCCCTTTGCACCTCTACAACACCTCTCACCTCTGAGACTTTAATAGCTTCATTGTAAAGACTGAATATTACTAAAATAAAAACCACAAGCCAACCTAGACTTGTACTATGTTTACAATAGATATGAAATAAGGAATACAAGAACACTGTAAACCAAGACTAAAAGAATGATATGATAATTGATGTGTATCTTTGATAGCTTGAAGAGTTTCTGCTTAGTAGTCTTGTGTATTTCTTGAAGCCGTGTAAACATTATATATATAAAGAAGTGAGTAACGGCTATGTACCCTTCCAAATCCTCCTGCAACGTCTATATCTTTTTGATTGAAAATAGGAGATCCACGTTACCAAAGACAACATCAGTAGATAAGGAAATTCAGCTATAAAGAAGTCAATTAGGAATCAAATACTAGTTGAAAGAGTCCTATTAGCAATTAGCAAGATCCCTTAAAATAGCAATTCTTTGTTTTAGCATGTGACAAAATAATAGCTCCATCAACTTTAAATAAGAATCCTTAATAAAACCAATTCTAAAACAAAAGATCTCAATATATATATTACGTATAAATTGGTAGCTCAATATATTTAATATATATATATATATTGGAAGGATATAATATATACAATTAAATATAATAGAAATTTAAGGAATATTAATATTAAATAGATTTTCAATCTCCTTAAAATACTCCAATTTGAATTAATCTTCAAAGCAAATCAGATTGAATATATATTCTATATAAACACTTAAAGCATGTGACAAAAATAACTAACTTGATTTACTCACCCAATATCGCATTAACTTACGTGAGTAATAACCATGACCCAATAACATAGTGATTAATCCATGCAATAACACATGCACTATTATTATATAATTAATATTTGAATAACATGACCCAATGTGATTAATCCATGCAATAACCCATGCAAACTATTATTTATTATATAATTAATATTTGAATAACATGACCCAATTAAAGAATAAGTCAATATAAAATCAATTAAGCTCATATAAATATTGTCATCATTAAAATCACAAAGTATATAAACCAACATTCTCTCCCTTTTTGATGATGACAATATATTATCTTTTAAATTTATATGTTCCCCCTATCTATAAGGCTCCCCTAAATATATGCATATTAAGGAGCAAAAAAAATGATTTGGATCTTGATCCAAATATCCAGTCAATTCAAATTTCAAATACCAGATATCTCTCCCCCTTTGTCATTATCAAAAAGAAATCATTAAGCACAAGTTGGTTAGAACATAATCATCATCACCCAAATATCACTCCCCCTTTGTCATTAACAAAAATTAATTCATATCAATTTAGCAAGCTTATAACAAACTCACATATAACAAATAAACAATATGATCATACCTTTGTGATTTGTTACCTATATATCAACATTGTTGTTACCAATAGTAAGCTTGTTAGATGTGCTCTGAAGTTTTTGATTTTGGATTTTCATACTCAAATCTCTTCAAAAACACTTCTTTTGATCATCCAATGTGGAGGTCACCTATAATCAAATTTGGGGGTTGTTTTCTTACAGTTTTAGATGATCTAGGAAGCTTGGCAGTGGTCATCTGTTCGTTAGATTCAAACTGTGATATATCAAATTCTGTATCTGATTTTTCTTCTAAATCGAACGGGTCTGGCTGTCTATTTTTCGGTGTCTGCATGTCTCAATTTTTTACTAAAACGGATGAGTCAGTCATTCGATTTCATTGTCTTTCCTTTACGATCCCGGACAAGATAAGTTGCTTTATTTTAGCTGTCTTTTCTTCTAATTCGGACGACTTAGGCTGTCCAAATTTAGTAGTTTGGCTTCTACGACTCAAATTATTATTTCCTGCAAAATCCTCATTCTCTTCCTTTGACATGTCATGGTTAAATTCATTAAAAAATACAAATCTGAGATCCTCATCATGATTGTCATGTGTATTAAATATAGAACATTTAGCACAATAAAAACTTTAGAATAAATAATATTATGAACCTTTGGGTTAGAAAAACCATATATCTAATTAAAACATTATTAAAAAATAATATGAGGTACTTACAGATTTCACCAAATAATTTATAGGTAACTACTATTCGTCTCCTTTTTGACCTTGAAACATCTACAAAATGAACAAATAGTCTCTACCTTTTTGGTACCCAAATCTTCTTGGGTCCTTTTGGGTTAGTAGCATATAAATCACATTTCTTTACCCAAATTTGTTTTATTCTAATTTTATTACAATTAGAATCAAAATGACCTTTAAAACCACATTTTTTGCAAGTAACAAAAGGTGAGCAATAAAGAGGCTTGTTCCTTGGTTTATTATTTATTACCCTAAGTTTATTAGTAGTGCTTGTAATGTTCTTAACAGGATTGTACCCAATTCCTTGTTTATCTAGACTTGACCTTTGAGCACCTAACATTATATTTAAATTCTCTTCTCCTTGAACAAATTTTGCAAGATCCTTTTTCAATGATAATATTTCTTCCTCATTATTATTTTGCATGTTTAATACTTTCCCATCATTAAAAGCATCAATACACGTATCTCTCATTTTCAAACTTTCTTTTAAAACATCATTTTCCTTTTTAAGATCATTGAATTCTTTATTTAATTTGTTTGCACGATTATATAGAATTTTATTATAGTTATCAAGATAATCAATTTTAGCATTTAACTTAGATACTTCACTTGATGTGCAATCTTTAACTATTTCTTGTTTTTCTTCAATTAATGTTTCTACCTCTTTCATTAATTCATTTATCCAATTTTTTAAATGAGCATTTTTCTCTTTAATACAAATATTTTCATTCTTTAAAACTAGATAATCAGAAATAATAATATCACCAAGTTCAGAGTTTACCTTGGATGATTCTTGATTGCATAATCCAGTGAAACACAGTTGAACAGTTTCATCTTCTTGTTTCATGTCGGACTTGCTCACTGGAGTTGAGCTACCTTTTTGATTTTTCCTTTGTTTCTTCTTTTGAAGTAGTCTCTCGAGTTTTCTTGAGAGCGTTTCAATTTCATCATCAAAATCTTCGTGATCACTTTCATTGTTGCTCTCGACTTGAAGTGTCAATGTTTTCTTTATTGGTGCTTCATCTTCTTCATCATACCTCTTTAGTTGATTTTTGAATTCTTCAAGCTCTCCAAACAAAGTTAGAGTTTCCATCGAACTGATTTTAGTTGAGTCTTGAAGAGTTGTAACTTTTGGTGCGAACCATTTGGGCATGACTCTAAGTATCTTTCTATTTATCTCCCTTTGATCAATTTTTCGGCCGAGCATACTTAGAGAGTTCATAAGAGTGAGGAATCTAGCTTGAGCTTCCTTGATAGATTCATTCTTCTCTAACCTGAAAAGCTCATAATCTTGCATTAACATACTTAATTTGACTTCTTTTACCTTAGTAGTTCCATCATGGCTCATGATGATTGTATCCCATATTTCTTTAGCAGTGGTGCATGAAGAAACTTTGTCAATTTCAGCTTGAATCATCCCACTTAGCAGCGTGATCATGGCTTTGGAGTCGTAGGATACCATGTATGATTCATTTGAATCCATTTCCATAAGAGTCTTCGGTTTTCCATCATCATGTCTTGGAATGACAGGGCCATTCTCAACAACCCACCATTCCCATGGGTCTCGTTTGAGATAAATCATCATTCTAAACTTCCAAAAATTGAAGTTTTCACTTCCGAGCAACAAAGGTGGCCGACTTGTGGATTGACCTTCTTGAAAATTGAGGTGTGCCATAGGATCTTTCCCTACGACCTGCAAAGATCAATATTAGTAGAGCCTTGCTCTGATACCAAATGTAATTCTATAATAAGCACACCTAGAGGGGGGGTGAATAGATGTAAATACTTAGACGTGATCTACAGTGGCCAATTTTTAAAGTTTACTATAGCAGACTATAATCGGACGGTCTAAGCCTGTCCGTATTAGTTATATTCTTAACTGTTAAAAACGGACAGCTAATACCTTTCCGGATTAGTGTAAAACTTTTTCGACGCAAACAACAAAACTGCAGAATATTGAAGCTAAAAACAAAAGCAAAAGGTTGTAAATCACACCCAGATTTTTACGTGGTTCAGCCCCTATCCTCTACTCTAGTGGCCTAATCCACGTCCAATCCCAACTAGGATTGGAGACTCACTTTATTAAAATAATATTCAGCAATTACAAAGACAATAAAACTCCCTGTTACAACGACGATCGATTGGACACCTCTGCCCCCTTTGCACCTCTGCAACACCTCTCACCTCTGAGACTTTGATACCTTCGTTGTACAGACTGAATATTACTAAAATAAAAACCCCAAGCCAACCTAGACTTGTACTATGTTTACAATAGATATGAAATAAGGAATACAAAAACACTGCAAACCAAGACTAAAAGAATGATATGATAATTGATGTGTATCTTGGATAGCTTGAAGAGTTTTTGCTTAGTAGTCTTGTGTATTTCTTGAAGTCGTGTAAATAGTATATATATAAAGAAGTGAGTAACGGCTATGTACCCTTCCAAATCCTCCTGCAACGTCTATATCTTTTTGATTGAAAATAGGAGATCCACGTTACCAAAGACAACATCAGTAGATAAGGAAATTCAGCTATGAAGAAGTCAATTAGGAATCAAATACTAGTTGAAAGAGTCCTATTAGCAATTAGCAAGATCCCTTAAAAATAGCAATTATTGTTTTAGCATGTGACAAAATAATAGCTCCATCAACTTTAAATAAGAATCCTTAATCCAATTTAAAAATCCCAAAACGTATAAATTCAATTAAAAGATCACTCAACACACACACATAAATTGGTAGCTCAATATATTTAACATATATATATATTGGAAGGATATAATCCCACAATTAAATATGAGAAATTTAAGGAATATTAAACAGATTTTCAATCTTCTTAAAATACTCCAATTTGAATTAATCTTCAAAGCAAATCAGGATTGAATATATATTCTATATAAACACTTAAAGCATGTGACAAAAATAACCAACTTGATTTACTCACTCCAATACTGCATTAACTTACGTGAGTAATAACCATGACCCAATAACATAGTGATTAATCCATGCAATAACACATGCACACTATTATATAATTAATATTTGAATAACATGACCCAATGTGATTAATCCATGCAATAACCCATGCAAACTATTATTTATTATATAATTAATATTTGAATAACATGACCCAATTAAAGAATAAGTCAATATAAAATCAATTAAGCTCATATAAATATTGTCATCATTAAAACCACAAAGTATATAAACCAACACTTAGCCCCTTGTATATTTCATTTTTCTAAAAACCTTGCCTTGTATATTTCATTTTTCTAAAAACCTTGCCTTTTTATTCATTAATGTCGACCGATATACGATGAATTTACCATTTTTATTTCAACCCCATTTAGAGATTCTTTAATTTGAAGAAAATTAAAACTTCTTGATATGAGTAATTTACATGGAGTCTTTTTAAGTTTGATTTGGTCGATGTGTTGGTGATTTTCTTGGAATATTAAAAATTGGTGTGGGTTTGGGGTTTTACTTGGTGATATTCTTAAATTTTAGCATTGTTGTTTCAATATTTAGAAAAGTTGTTGAATTGGAAGAAATTCACAGTTCTTGGTACATATGGGAAAATCTTTGAACAAAGTATATTACATGGAGATTCCTGCGATTAATCTTTCAAATTGGGTATTCTGCTTGTGTTTGTGAATTATTGAAGGATTGTATTTGGGTGTTAGGGTATAGGGTTTAAGTTGTTGGGTGAGGATGGGGATGGATAGTCTGCTGCTTCCACTGTGGGACCTCCAATAAAGAGGCGAGCTGGGTTGCGGAGGAAGCAGGCAGGAAGAGGTTTTTACAGAGGTAGGATGGAAGGGTATGGTAGCTATCATAAACTCATAAGCTATCTACAGCCTACTTGAATTTTTTTTGTACCAAGTGCAATTGTTTATCTTGAACATTAAATGTTTTGGTGGGCAGTAGGTGATTTCTGACATTCTTACTAATGTGAAAAATAATCCTATAGATTCTGGTGCTCACCTTTAAATGTGGCTTCATACAAGTCTCTTTTCATATTATTTTCTTTCTCTCTTTATTCAAGTTTTTCAATTAGTTTAATCTTTGTTCTAAAACTGAACAATCAAGTTATTTAAGTATGATATTTGTTTATATTCACATCACTTCTTAATTCTTTGTTGGACATGTTGCAGTTACTGGTAAGCATTTGTGGATATCTGCAAATAAGCATGCAATGGAATCCTGTTCCTTGTTAGAGGTGAGGTATTAGTTTGATTTATTATGATACTGTATTGATGCGACGACAAAAAGATTCAAGAGAGATCGATGAGTAGCTGATGTTTACTTCAGAAGAATCAACTATATAATATACAGAGTTACTTTTATTGGCTTGTTGAATGCTTGTACCCACGGTGGATTGGTTGAACAAAGTTGTAATTATTTTAGTCTCTGTTAAAGCTAATTAAGTCTTTAGCCAAATCATTTAACGGAGTTAAGACGAAAAGCATTTTTTTACTTCAACTCAAAAAGTCGGGAGTTTAAATGTAGTTTTACTGACTACAGGTGGTTAAGTGAGAAAACGCTTAAACCCCAGGTGGTCATCTGAACTTAACCTTTTTAAAAATAAAAAAAAACATAATAAAATAAAACAAAAAATACAAAATTTTTAAAAATACAGATTTTTTTTTTAAAATAGAATTTTTTTTAAAACAGATTTTTTTAAATAACAGTTTTTTTAAAATCATATTTTTAAAAAAACAGATTTTTTTTTAAAATCAGATTTTTTAAAAAAGTTCCGTTTTTTTAAAAATTCTGTTTTTTAAAAAAAATAATCTGTTTTTTTAAAAAGTCTATTTTTAAAAAACCTGTTTTTTAAAAAAAAAAAATTTAAAAATTCTATTTTCTAAAAAAATCTGTTTTTAAAAAAGTATATTTTTTATAGAATTCTGTTTTAAAAAATCTGTTTTTAAAAAGTTCTATTTTTGAAAAAATTCTATTTTTTGAAAAAATTCTATTTTTAAAAAAAAAGCTGTTATTTTTAAAAAAACCTTTTTTTAAAAAAAATCTGTTTTTAAAAAAAAACTGTTTTTATAAAAAAAATCTGTTTTTTAAAAAGTTTTGTTTTTTTTAAAAAGTTCCGTTTTTTGAAAAAACTGTATTTTTATTTTAAAATGTTACTTTTTTATTTTTAAAATCTGTTTTTGATTTTTTTTTGCCACATAAGCAATAAAAATCTATTTTTTTTGCCACGTCAACGCCACCTCAGCAATATTTTTTTTAAACGGAATGAACCAATTTTACTATTTTAATTAGTTTAATGGGGTAATTCAAAAAATTAAAAATTCAATGATGTATTAAGTAAAATTTGCCAAGTATAGTGGTAAAAAACATAATTTTACCTAAAAATTATTAAATTACCCAAAAAAATTATTAAATAACACAAAAACAATATATGTGTCTTGCGCAGGCTAATAGACTAGTAGTCTTTTAACTCTCCGTTGAGTACATGAAAATTATATACTTATATATTTATTATTATTATTGTTGGGGTCACATCGATTGGGTGAGTAATCTTATAATACTTCTTAAAAAACTAATCAAGAATATTTTGTTGGCGTTGAAGGTTGCTTTTTTAATCCTTACAAAGAAAACGGTTTGGAAATCCATGGGTCAATTAGAATAATTAGTCTATATCATTTTTGGGCCTGGAGCTTTATTTGGGCTACATTTGATTTATTTTGTTATTTTGAAAAGCCTTTTTCGAACTCACTAGGCCCAGAACAACAGCCATTCCTCTTCCTCTTCCTCTTCCCCTCCTTTCAGTTTTATTTATCAAATTTTTTTGTTTCGGAAAAAAACAAAAAAATAAAATTCGTCAATTACACAACATCATCAAATTTGCCTCATAGTTAGTTAGTTCATCATGGTGTCATAATTTTTATTAAAATTTTAATATTTTTAAGGGTAAACATCGAATAAAATACATTCTAAATTCTAAATTTTAATATAATTTTCCTATACTTATTCATCTTCATTCAAATGTCAAAACACCCCAACTTCTTACAAATTTGAAAGTATTCATGAAATCTTTCCTACAACCAGTAAGGTGATTAATTTCATCAAATATGAGGGGTGATTATAACACAAAAAAATGGGAGTAGTTAGTATGAAGTTAATTTTAGCTTTGGTGGCCAATAAAGATTGGAGGCGATCTAGCGGGGTAAAAGGGTATATGCCGTAATTAAAATTCTATTTTTACATAATTCTCTTCCCTAAAAGAAAAATATTGATGAGAACATAGAAATATCAAAAAATCAAAAATTAAACACGACTAAAACAAATTATTACTGGTATTATTATTATTATTGGGAATAATGAGAAGGGAAGAAGAACCTCTGCCTCTTGCTCTTTCCGCGATAGTTAGAGGGCGCAGATGATACAACAATTCTAGTGAATACTAGTTTAAGGGCCTGTTTGAGAGTGTTTATTCCGGCAACCCCATTTTTATGATCAGTGCCATCCTTGGTGCAAAGCACAAAAGTGCCCTTAATTCTGCCACCCAAACTGGTCAGATCAGCTTGAATCATTCTCAGCCTTAGGCCTTCCATGGCATGGTTGAGCTCGGCAAACAGCTCCGGCCGATCGTCGCAGCAGAATAATACCCTGATGAAAATATTGCCAGTTGTGGAATTTGGTTCTTGATCATCCATAATTGTAACTTCATCCATGTCCGTCGGAATTGACATCATTTTGCTCACTTCCAAACTTCTTCTCTTCAATTCTTTAACATGTTCAACTACACTTCCTAGAAGAGCTGCTTTGTCCATCTGCAGACAATACCAACATGATTTCTTTTCTTGTTTATTAATTAGAAATTTGTTCGTACCAACCTTAATTCGATGATGATGATCAAGACAATGGCAGCTGGGATGATACAAAACAAATATATATATATATATATATATATATATATATATATCAGAAATGAGATCCCTTACAATGGATGGGAAAAATAAAAAGTTTAATATATATATATATGAATATATATATATATATGGAACCTTTTGTAGTACTCAAATAGCACTATGAAAAAAAAGCACATATATTAAATGGTTTATTAGCCAGAACGATCCTGACTATATATATATATATATGTTAAAATACGTACGTAAATAATGTCGTCCTATCCTATTAGAAATTAATTATACGGCTCGGTAGTATTTGCAGAATAAATATGCAAAACTCAAGTACAAAACATCTACACGTGCACTAACACATCAATCTCATGCATAGCCACATCTTTTTCTTTATATATTCTGAACTAACGAATGGTGATCATTGAATCACTCCTAGACCCACACAACACTACTCACTGTTAATGATAATGTACATGTTACGTTTTAAATTAATAATAGGCTAGTACTGCCTAGCTGGTGTGTATATATATATATATATGTCTATATATATATATATATATAACATTTAAATATTTCTATATCTATTGTTGCTCCACTGCAAGGTACGTACGTAGAGCTTAAAATGATGCACATTTTTATGAAGATATTTATAGTGCAAATATAATCAATCTCCCATGCATATCCAAAAATAACCAACAAATAATAAAGAAGAGAGAAGAGTGAGTATAAATTATATGTACCTTATCCGATTTTGGAATAAGCTTCCTAAGAGTTGCAAGTTGTGCATTGATCCTATCCCTTCGCCGCTTTTCGGCTTGGCTATGGCTCTTGGAAGCTGATGCAGCTCTGTCTTCTTCAACCCCTTCAAACGGCGGCGGGACGGATGAATAACCGTTTGAATCGCCCGGAGGATCAAGCCAGCAGGGGACTTGAAAAGAAGTGCCTTCATTTACTGCAGCTTGGCAATGACACCAAGCTGCTACATCTTCAGAAAAACCAAAACAAGAACAGTTTTCCATACTCCTTTTTTCTATTATCGCTCTGTTTGTTTCCCTATTTATAGAACAATTGCTACTGCTACTAGCCTACTAGTACTGTTTTTCTTCACTAATAATGTGAGAGTTAGATAGATAGATAGATAGTGATTGGTACTGTGATATATAGCAAGTTGTGACCTTTCAACAGGTCAAACTAAAATCATTAATTTTGGGTGTCCCCTCAAATTGAAAATGAAATTTGCCTAACAAAATTAAACAATTTCTAGCCGTAAAAGTATCTTAAATGCTAGACTAGACACTGACATTCTGCCTATGGAGACTAAATGACAATAACTTATACTGTTGGGAGTGAGAGAAGAGGGAACCCTATTTATTTTGATGGGAATACTACCATATCTACATTCACCTAGTAACAAGAAAAATATCCAAGTTCAAGATCTGGCTAGCTCTTTGTCATAATCCCAATATGATGCTTTACTGCAACACCATATATTATAAATTATAATCAACATTTAGTAGGCCGGTGGACCATCACATTAATTCATGTAAAGATAGTGCCTTGGATTATCCATTCTAATCCATTTTGCATAGGAATACTTACTGTTAGGGTCCCCCGAAATTTGGGGTTCAGATGATGTATAATAAATTTGTTGACTACATCACTTGGTGGATCCGCATGCAAAATGTGCATAAGAATGTTTGAAAATGGACTCAGATATAGAGCTATTAATTAATAATTAAGCATTATTAATCCCCTCCACTCGATCCATTTACTAGTAGTAAAAAGGGAAAGAACAACTCGATCTATATTTTTTACTCTAAATAGTTACATACAAGCCTATAAAACATAGAAAAGAGCTAGGGATTTCCATGTTGTGTAAATGTCGAATGTACCAAATTCTCATAAAGTTTTATATTTCCATTAGAAGGAGCTCGTATATGTTCTACAGTACTCAGCTTCAAAAGCTCAAGTTGTTAGAAAATGAAGTAATGAACTTAGTTATGTCCACCAAGCCAATAATAACCCCCACCCCACCCCACCCCACCCCACCCCTCCCCTCCCCTCCCCTCCCCCATTAGCACTAGCATGTGTGAATATCAAGGACAAACAGAATTGGGTTATAGAGTTGATAAACTACATACAAACATAATCTCAAAAACAGAAAATGCATGTGGAGCCGAAATGATTTAACTGAACCCACCACTATCTTCGAAAATTAAAAACATCTCCGTCTGCTTCGAATCTCAAGATTTTAATTCATCGTTATATATATATATATATATATATATATATATATATATATAACAAAGAAAAGGAGTCATGTGTTTAATGTTTTTCTTCAACTATAAGGAGCAAGAAATTTCTGACTAGTCATTCTAAGCTAGAGACTTATCCTTAGTCTAAATAGTAAGGTCTATTAAGAAAAGGGATTATGTTTGGATGGGAGATAGGCATCCACCATCCATCCAGTTGAGGCCAATCATTTCGGTGCTTGCATTGATTTCAAATCTGCGCCTGACTTGAAGTTTTGTCCTTCACAAGAAAACAAAACAACTTAATTTGCAAACACCCTTCAAGTCATAAAGTAGGACCCAAATCACATTCATCATTCTAACACCACCATAAAGAGGATTGAAAAGACTGATACGACCATTGATCTACCACTCAAGTCAAAACATATTTGCTTGTTTCTTGCATATCTCAGCTTTGTGTGGCCCTTGTGATTCCCTAGCTCAGCTCTTTAGTCTATCCTTTTCTCCATGTAATTGTAGTTAAATGTTAAAAGAACCCCAGCAGTTTTTCTCCATCAAGGTCGTAGTTAAATGTTAAAGAACCACAGCAGTGGTTCAAATGAGCTTCCACACAGCAACATTTTGTCGAAAACCATAAATAATTAATGGAGAACATAAATAGTTCATGGGCGAGCCACGAGAACGTGGGTTAAGCCCGTATGAAGTGAGAAACTCGGGTTCGTGAAGATGTAGGGAAACTCCCGGTTATCAAAAAAAATGTTAAAAAGGGTTATTGGAGGTTAGATCCGGAGAAATTTCATTTATTTTTGAGATTTGCACAATCCATGAAGATTGATCATTAGCTAATTATCCTTTTGGAATCAAGTCTATGATTATGGTAGGAATATATCCATCTATCCTTTACGGAAGGGAAGATCGATTGTCATTTTGATAAGGGCTATAGAAAAGTAAAGGGAAAGGTAAGGTGGAGATTCTCCTACCTAGCTAGCTGGGAAAGGAAGAAGATATATATTTCCTAAGAAATTAAGAATAGATAGAACACTTTTTTTTTGAGGAAGAGGAGAATCTTGGTTTAGTAATCTAGCCTGAAATTCAACATTTCCACAACCCCTCTGTATCACTAGTTTCTGTGGCAACTGGCAACCAACATTATCACCATTTGCAAATAAAATGCCCATTTTTTATCCTCTATATAATTTTAAGGCTCTCCTGATTAGGGGCGAGCATGGTGCGGTTTAAAATTTAAATCGCACACAAAATCGCTTAGGTGCGGTTTGATAAATTTAAAACCGTACATGAAACCGCTTATAATTGGTGCGGTGCGATTTTATTTGGTGCGATTTTGGTTCCAAAACCAATTGAAACAACAAATTTTATACAATTTAACATCACACAATATTAAATACTACTTTAATAACTAACACACACAACCTTACTTATAATATTTTATCTAAATAAAAGTTAAATAGAACTTGATGAATTATTATCTGTTTACATATAAAAATTCTAAATATAGATAATTAGTTAATAATGATTCTAACTTTCTCACCTTCACTATAAAGTAGTTCATTGCCTAAGAATGTAACAAACAAGTTACAAGAAGCTTATATTAACTGATTAACCCCATAACATAACTAAAGTATTTTGCAAACCGAAACAGGCTCAGTAGTACATATTTGGTGGGTATTTAGTGGGGTGAATTAAATTTCAAAAGACAATAGTACATTTGAAAAGAAGTATGATGCGATTTCGATTTTATGTATACGATTTTGGTCAATAACCAAATCCAAACTGTAAATTCAGTTTTTCAACTCACATAAAACCACCACATACGCCAGGAACCGTTGGTGCGATTTTAATTATTACGGATTGTACAATTTTTGATACAGTTTCAAAAGCAATTTAATTCCTTACTCGGCCCTACTCCTAACACAATGAATTGTATCAACAACAAAACTCAACATAAACAACCCACCCTCTATAATAAATTGAGGATTAGCATCATCATCAAATATGTGCTACTACATGATGACATACATCAATTCTATTACTTCATTACAAACCCAAAAAGAAAAAGTCAATTGATATACAATTGAAGTGAGGCATGTTTTCAGAATGGTTCTATGGTCTAGCGGTTAGGACATTGGACTCTGAATCCAGTAACCCGAGTTCAATTCTCGGTAGAACCTTGTGAATTATTTAGTTTTAGACTTCACTTTTTTAAACTTGAAAATTGTAAAAATCTAACTTTTCACAGGCATAACATTTGCCTAATGGCTACTTAGTAACTTGGTACTTTAATAATCTGGACTTTAAATACTTTGAGCAGAGTTTTCATTATTTACAACTACTTCTATTTCTTAAAAAAGTTGCTCTTTTTTGAACCTCTAAAATAAATATCAACATTAATTGATAAAATACTAAAAGCAAAAATAATATTTCGTTTTTACTAGTGAAATTAGAAACAAATGAAATGAAAGCACAAGGAAATTGCATAAAGCGAACCAGTTAGTTATATTTATCAAACTAACCCTTGATTATAGAAAGTTTATCAACAAACTGTTGATTAAAGGATATGCAATCTGTTTACCTCTTGCCACAAACAAAATCAAACATTCTACCTGCAACTGTTTTGAAAGGATCTACAAAAAATGGTTAAAACTTTTCTATGATATTTTTGTACACAAGACGAGCCACGCGGGTTCCTATATTCTTTAGGGCTATCTACTGCATTATCTAGTTATTTCTCAGGTTGAGAATGGCACATAACTTGGCATACGGCAGTTTTAAAATCTTCGTAAAATCTCTGTTCTGAAAACCTGCTGGCTCGCTGCCTTGCAGCCTCAGCCATCTTAAGTCTCTCACTTTCTGGCATCCTTATAATTTTCAAAATAGCATCTGCATACTCTTGGACATTTTGGGCAAGAAATCCAGTTTGCTCTCCACCTTCTTCCAATACAATGTCCATTTTTGGGCCCGCAGAGTTATGAGCTGAAAAGAATAAAGTATAGGTTACATACACTCACAATGATATGATCATACTTTTAAGGCAGCATCTGGATACTAAGGTTTGTATGATACAATAATATGATCAATGCTTTAATGCATGTTCTATAGTACTCCCTCTGTCCGGAAAAGGTTTGTATGATATTTTTTTCTGCTAAAGCACACCTTCCGGGCAGAATATTAAGGTTTATATAGGAAATACACGCATCCATTTTCAATGTTTTTTCTAATATTAAAGAGTAAAATTTAAAATTAGGAAAATATAATGGAGAAAACTATGTCCAAGTGTATTTATGCAAACCTTAATATTCATATAATAGAAAGAGAAAAAAAGCTAATAAAAAAGTAGGACTCTCTTTTCAATGTAAGTAAGATGTAGTATATGATAGGAACAGAAGTACAGTGCATACCGATTGGTATGGCTCCTGCTGCCATGTACTCTACAACGCTAATGCCAAAATGCTCATCTATCATGGAATGGATTCCTGCAACTGCACCACCTAAGAGTCTCACCAAATCCCTGCGGTTCAAACAAAAAAATAAAATAAAGTAAAAAAATAACTTCTCAATGAAAGGAAAACATCTGAGAAATTTAGTAACAGACTATAACCCCAAATCAAGTGATAGATATGGCACAAGCCTCCATAGCTGCTCATACAAAGGCAAACATAAAAATCACAACAAATGACCGAGTCAAAAAATGAATATAATAAATATATACACACGCGCACACAAAAACAAAAAACAAACACAAAGAAGGTAAATGTAAATCACAGCAAGTGACTATGTTAACCATTGTTAAAATTCAATTTTTGTGAAATATTAATAACTCGATACAAATTATCCTTTCAAGCTAGTTGCCCCAGCTCATCAAATTTCATAATTGTACATTGATAGTTAACTGAGAAGAAGATTCTTCCAAGCATTGAAAAATGAGGCATGATGAATTTCTTAATCCAGAAATATCAACCCACGACCTTTCCCTTAATTCAAAAACTGGGAGAGGGGTATTTGAGTCCTACATACATCATTCATGTGTAGGAGTGACTGCAAAGGTCATATCACATCAATTCTGAGAATCTGCCAAACTATATGAACCAGCATGTTATGAATTTAAAATTGCATTCAGCTAGTAACTCAATTATAACTCCAAATAACAATACCATCATCCAGACATTGTTTCGAAACTTGAAGTGGAATGTAGAGAGCATAAAACTTCAATAACCAAAACAAGGAAGACAGATTTTTCCTTGGGTAATTTACATATATAAAATCCTAAATTTCCATATAATAATTTCTTTATACTGCTTCAATTTTTACTATATGCAATTACATATTTTTAACGTATTAGTTTTATTCATAAACAAGATTGGAAGAAACAAAGAATTCATGCTTAGTTTAAAATACCACTGAACTACCCTACCTATTACAAGGAATGTCAGCATAGTACCCAAACTATACATGTATGCGTCAGAAGCAATCGATATATAAATTTGAATTGCCACAAACCTGTACATAACATTCTTGAAGAACTCCACATGCTCATCAACCTTCAGTTCAACAGCTTGGTCTTTCAAATTCTGCAACCTAGTTTCATCTGCCTCATTCCGACAACTACCAACAAATTGGAGTTTCGGTTTAGGCAAGTCCTCATCTAAATTCTTGATGGCAAGTGAAAATGCCTCCAGTTGAAGAGAGTGTGCCTGAGAAACAAGAATGTAGTAGCATAAGGTTTAGAGCCTACAACTATACTACCTTGTGCACATAAGGTTTATATTATAAAAAATGTTCACCTTCTCTGGACGAAATTGAGCCACAGAAATAATTTTTGGTGGTATTGTTGACCTCTCCAGTGGAAGCGCCTATTCAACTAAAACAGATTAGAACCGACAACATGATGCAAGTAATACAACTGTGTAAATATAAACATTTGAACAGGGAGGAGCATGACTATAGAAACTAAGAAATTTTAAACCTGAAGTTCTGATGTATCACAAGGAGGATAGACACGCTTTGTGCGATCTGGTATTCCCCAAAGCTTATCAATATGAGAACGTGTCCATGAGGAATTAACCATCACAAGGTGCGCACGAGAGCCTACAATCCCATAAAGCCAGCTAAAAAATGTATAATAGACGACTTTGCACTGGGATAGCAGAATGCTGTCATTCAAGTGAATATGTCAGCTTCACATGAGAAGAGAACTCAACTAAAAGAGATTGGACTTTTCAACCTTTAATAGACTAGCATCCCAAAATTGGCAATTTATTACTTGTAGATTATGAACAGTAATCTAAAAACCCAATTAAGAAACAAGAAACTTTTGACCGAGTTAGAAGACTATAAAAGAACCAGGAGGTTTGAATTACGGTATTGCAAATCCATTGGTACCTCCGTCTGTTTGTCAGCCCATGCATGCACAGTTGTTAAGGTCTCAATAAACCCCAAGTTTGCAAAATTAGATATCTTTCATGACAGTTATGATAGGACAAAACTTCCTCCCATCATCTTCCAACATAGTTAAAAACAATATTCATAAGCATGTATGCAAACATGTAACATAACTTAGATTACAAACCTTTTAGCAACCACGGCATCATTGTTGTACATAGAAGTCCGTGCATTGACACGAGAAAGCATGTCTAAGCTGATTGTTGGGTAATGCGTGTAGCATATGACTTTGCACCCAAATATCCTGGCAAGAGGATAGGCAAAAGCATATCCACTTGTATCAAAATAATATATAGGAACCAACTTGCATAAGGCTTCCCATGAGAGGTATATTGAACCAAAGCTTTGACCGATCATTGTAAAGCGGGGGTAAGTGGTATCTTCAACCCACTTCCTTTCATTTAGATGGATCACCTGATATAAACAGAGTGGTATGTCAAGAAGACATTATAGGAATTCCAAGTTTTTTTAGTTAGTCAAGGACTAAAGTCCGTCAGATATTACACCCAAACACCAAGGATCAAAATTAAGTTCCACTTAATAGAAGATATTGCTGTAAATTTCTTATTAAATACCTAAAAATCTATGTTCGTTGAAGTTAGAATAGTCCCATTTTACAGGCAATTGAAGTAGTGAAAAATAGGTATTTTGTTTCAAAAACTACTCCCCATCAAGACTTGGTCTGAATCAAGTGTGGATTAGAATCCATAACAACAAGGCCTTCTTAATTTATTAGCCAGCACTGAATCATTATTTGTCTTAAATAATCAACGCACAAGGTTAATAAATGCTTAGAACCTGAAAAAAAAAATATCCAACAAAACAAGCTCATAGCATCTTCTCAACCTCTCCGAATGAACCAAGTTATCTCCAAAGGTTTGACCATTAACCAAACACAAGTGTCACACTCTAAAGTTTCTTTATGTCTCATCCACCAGAGATGCAGCCTCAACTAACCGAGGGAGAGACAATCATACCAACATAATACACAGTGCTCTTCATCTTGGTCCAATTTAACAAACCAAGGCCTAATTATTATACACACGAAACATTCATTCCCAACTACATAAATATAAACACATTAACACTAACACATTGTCACAATAGTTAGTACAATAGTTAGTCGTGGCAAGGGCGTAATTTACTTCAATTGTGAGTTTTATGTTCAAGTAGGAAATGTGGATTGTTAGAATATTATCCTATATATATCATTGCAATCTGCAGAAGAGAATCAATGAAATATCAATTTTCATGTTTCATTCTTTTCCTTTATCATTTCCTTTAATGTTATTTTTCTTTCATCTTGTTCAATGTCAATTCATGAATATCCTTGTTATTATCCTTGCGGATACTTTGAATCCATTTTCTTACAGTTATACCTTCATGGCTGAGTCCCAAGCTCTATCCCGCCTTGATGAAGTCATGAGCTCAAATCGTGACAAAGTGGTATCAAAGCCATCGTTCCTCGGCACCTTCCGGCCATGGGAAATGGTATATGATTTGCCATGGAGCACCCCTTCGTGTGACCAATTGAGTGGAGTTCCAGCAATGCAAGATTACAATGTTCCTTTCTCCAGCAATGATCCTAGTGGATTTATTCAGGGCTATGAAGAATTTTTTAAAGTGAATATTTCAAAGGGGAAGCACTAGAATGGTATTATCAGTACGTGGAAGGAAAGTTTTTAGATACATGGACTCCGGACTGTTGGGAGGATTTTGTTATTGAGCTATAAGGAAGGTTTGCAAGTGAGCATCAGGTATTTGTTGAAAGGACTGAAACATAAATGGAAAACGTTAGTGAATCAAAGTTTATAGGGTATGAACCTTCTGAAGTTGTGCACAACTTGTTTGCTAAAATTTCTGAGCCAATGGGATACACTACTAACCTTAACCCGGATCTCCCAATGGTTTTGGTCAACTTACTCATAGTGGAACAACTAAGAAATGGGATCCTGCGAATATTATGTTTAATTATAACACTGGGAATTATGACAAGATAGGAGTACAAATGCTTTATGGGATTAAGGCGTGCAAAGTATTCGATGAGATGTCTAGAAGAGAAACTTTGTACTGGAGTGAGTACAAGGTTCCAAAGGAGGTTAGTGAAGTTGCTCCATTTAGCCTCATCCAACCAAGTGAGGCCTGCTGTGCTGCTATCAAATCTCTCGACCAGACTTGTTTTTGTGTGCTCGTAAATGGTCTTTCGATTTTTGGCATCGACTGGAACATGGCGTCACAGCTTCTTGACAACTGCACTGCTAATTTTGAAACATATGTTGGAATCTGGATTGCACGGAAGTAGTTCGCTGAAATGATTGATAGAGATATTATTTCTTCGAGTGTGATGATTAGAGGGAATGCTCAAGATGATGAAGCCCATGGTGCTTTGGGCTTGTATCTTGAGATGTTATTAGGGGGTGGAATTGAAATAGATGGGCAAGCAATGATAAGTGTACTTCATGCCTGCATTAATATAGGGAACCTTGGAGTAAGCAGTTTGGCTCAGGGATTTGAAATATGTAGAGGTTTAAATTTTTATTTGTTTGTAAGGAATTCTTTGGTTGATATGTATTCAAAGTGCAGCGATGCTGATTCAGCCTATAAAGTGTTCACGGAGATGCCTCGGAGGAACCTTAGTTCATGGATTTCTATATTATCTGGAGATGTCCACAATAAGAACTATATAGAAGCTAATTTTCTGTTTGATTCAATGTTGAAGGCATCCATTCAGGCCGGTGAGGTTTGCCTTAAGAAAGGTACTGTTTACCATGAGATCATCTCATGTACTTGGTGAACCAGAACTACATTAAGCCTTTTAATATTCAATTTTTAGCAATGGTGGATACTGAGACATTCGTTGTACAAGTTGAGATCAACCATCTCTTGCATCTGATCACCAACACTTTCTATAGCAACAAAGAGATATTTCTTCGTGAGCTTATCAACGCCTCCTCTGATGTTCGAGATAAGATTCGGTTTGAGAGCTTGACTGACAACAGCAATCTAGATATCCAACCAGAGCTCTTCATTCACATTATTTCTGACAAGACAAGTAATACATTGACTATTGTTGACAGTGAAATTAACATAACCAAGACTGATTTGGTCAACAATTTAGGTACCATTACAAGATCAGGTATTGAGGCTGTTGCTGGTGTTGATGACAGCATGATTAAAAATTTGGTGTTGGTTTTTATTCTGCTGACTTAGTCGCTGAAAAGGTTATTGTCACAACAAAACACAATGACGATGAACAGTATGCATGGCAGTCCCATGCCATTGATTTCCCAGCTCTTCAAGGTTACACTAATTTGATTGTGCTGAAATTGGGTGGAAGTTTCCAAACTCAAAGTAGGTACATGATAATTAATAGGTTCCCTTATAGTGGAAATCTTCTCTCAAGTGTAAGGATTCCAATGAACAAGCTGGTGCAAGTTTCTCATGGGGTAGTCGATATGGTCATTGCACAGCACAAGGCATTAAAACTTTTTAGAAACATCGGTGTAATTAAGCCACAATTGATGAAGGTTTACAGTTTCATGCTGAGCGGAGAGCTAGTATCTAATTTTTCTAAAGCTCAATTGTGGTTTATTTGGTCATTAATTGTGGAGGAAGACAATCTTGATCTCGCAACTTTGCTATTTGAGAAGGCCAAGTCTAACCGGGTATTTGTAATGATCCCTTACAATTTAGCAGTTGCAAAAAAAATTATTTTTGATGCCAACAATGCAATTGTTCTAGCATCTAGCATTCTTGATGACGGGATGGTTTTAAATATTGAGCCAGATTCTATCACAACATTTGGATATGGTAAATCCAATGGAACTCTTAATACAGCAGCAAAAATGTTGTGCGAGACAACAAATGAAAATCTTTGTGAAGTCAGGATAATTTTTCATGTCAAACGGTTGTTGTTAATCACTGTTGTAGCAATGAAGCTTCTTGAATCTATCATGGGCTTATTTCGGTTAATTCTTGTGCATCAACTTGCTCTTCACATATTCATCATTAGTGATTGGCTATTTTTAGCAGCATGTACGCATGCATCTGTGAAGGACAACTCTTGGGCTAATGAGCAGCTGATGGTAGATTGTACCACAAATGGGTAACATACATTTAATACCCTTGGGCATGGAGGGGAATCTTACATGCTAGAAAGCTAGGTGATGGTTCTGAAATTCAGCCTTGAGGACAAGGCTTTCTTTAAGGGATGGGGAATGTCACAATAGTTAGTAGAATAGTTAGAAGTGGCAGGGGCGTAATTTACTTCAACTGTGAGGTTTATGTTCAAGTAGGAAATGTGGTTTGTTAGAATATTATCCTATATATATCATTGCAATCTGCAGAAGAGAATCAATGAAATATCAATTTTCCTGTTTCCTTCTTTTCCTTTATCATTTCCTTTATTGTTATTTTTCTTTCATCTTGTTCAATGTCAATTCATGAATAACCTTGTTATTATCCTTGCATGACTGGTTATATGGATACTTTGAATCCATTTTCTTACAGTTATACCTTCATGGCTGAGTCCCAAGCTTGATGATTTGACAGTCATGAGCTCAAATCGTGATACACATGCATTCACATATAATTATGTCGTGAATGCTGAGAGGTCACAGAGAATTAACCTATTCATAGAGTGATCATTTATGACTATGCTCGACCCCTTGTTTGATAATTCCAAGCATATCGCCACAGGGTTGGACAAAATTTCTGAATAATCGCATTTACATTTACACACATATAAATGGCGAGAGGGAGAGAGAAAGTACCTTAGGGGGTTTAAGTAAGTTAACCCCAAACCGATCGACAGCGCGAGCAGTGAGAGTCTCGGGAGAAGCATCGTGATCGCCGGTATAAACAACACAGTCCAGATCCGGAAACTCTTCTTGGATGGCTTTGACGGCACACCAGAGTACTCTCTCTCCTCCGCCGCCGTCGTTGGTGTACGGATGGAAGAAACCTACTGCCTTTTCCCTGTTTCTCCGACCTTTGATCACCTTCAACACGAATTTGAAGGCTGGGGCCAAAATAAGTATTTCTATCAGAACAGTGCAAATCGACTTGAATATTGACATGAAATATTTAGGATCAAATTAGGGGCAGTATAAATGGCGATGGAACGATTTCAGATGCAATAACTAACTAGGGTTTTTGAGCGGAAAGTGGAAAGCGCCGAGTGATATAAAATTTTAAGTTCCAATTTCTATTGTCATACCACTCACTAAACTACGGTAATCTCAATAAATTAAAGGATAAAATTTACATGTCTTTTCCTAATTAGAAACACTAGAACTTTAAATAATTTTTATTTGGCAAAAAGCACTTTTTTCCATTGTATTCGTCGAGCCAATGTACTTTAAAAAAAATTAGAATTAAGCCATTGAACTTTTTAAAAGTTCTTAATTAGCCAATTCCATCCAATTTATCTAACATACGTCAATTTTCTTTTAATATTTTTAGACATACTTTTTAAAAAAAAATAGATAAATACCGACCTTGCTTATATTTTTATTTAAGTGAGTCCCACGTAGATCTATTATTTATCTTCTAAACTTCATCTTCAACCTTTCTTTCTCTCTCTCTCTTTTTTGAACTTCATCTTCAACCTTTTTAGGTGTTTGATTGTATCTTGACTTGATGTATCTTAACAATTCAGCTCTTAATATATTTTAACAGCTCATATTTTTTGTATTAAGAGGTTATCTGAATAGTTTAGATTCATATTTATATTTTAACTATTCAGATGATCTCTTAATACAAATATGTACACTCTTAAGAGGCATTAAGAGGTTGACCGTTAAGATGCAATCAAACATTTTTAGATCTATTCTATTTGAACATCCCAATCCACTTTCAAAACTTCATAATCATCATTATCTATCTCCTTTTGAAAACAAAATCATATGAATCATTCCCAATCTTTTACAAATTTCGGCAAGTTTTACATACCCAGATCCAAATCTGTTAAAAAATTAACAAATTAATTTCTCCTACCATAGATTTTTTTAAAATCAAATTAATGTCTCCCATGTTCCACAATTAAAAATTCAACAAATTATTTTCTTTAATGATGAATCTACGACCACGATTTACAGTTAGCCTCGTTCAAAATCATTGTCCTTCAAATTTTCCTTTTGTAAAGCTTCAATAATATTGACACAATCGTCGTCGGAGATGGATTTTTTAGATGTGGAGGTGTAAGCAAAGGATTCGATAGTGGGCGGATGTGGTTTTAGGATTTTAGAAGAGGGTTTTTTTGTTGTTGTTACTGCGGTTGAGAATACGAGATGGGTTGAAGGGGAGTTCGAGCCATTCATCCTCTGAGATTTCTTCGAATGCTTGATTCATCTTTCTTCGTTAATTTACTACGGCAGAATGCATCAACTACAATCGAATTCTCCAACCAGTCCCCATATTGTAATTAGATTTTGACTTCAGACTCATATCTGAGTTTTTGGTGGAGGCTCGGTTGCTGAGTTTCTTAGTGGATTTTCTGATGGTTGCAAGGGTTTCCTTGATTGAATAGTCGGAATTCATAGTTTTTTCTGGATGTGCTTTTAATTATTTTATCTTCTCCAATTGAATCAATTTGGGTGGCTGGGTTGAAGATGATCCACGTTGGAAGCTACATTAGCATTTAATTGTTTTTTAAAAAGCAAAGTATGAAAATAAAAGACAAATACAGTCGATAAAAGGTACTTTTTGCCATTTTTATTTTGACTTTTTAAATACAATAAACTCGGTATTTTGTAGGAAGACGCATTTGGAAAAGAAATTGTTTCTATTATATATTTATCCACGTTCAGGAAGCCAACCCAACAGAGAGTGAGCAGAGTCGATTAATATAATAATAACATACTACCATTTTGTAATACTATAAAATTCAGTGTTATTTTTGGCTGTTCTGGTTATAGGATAGGAAGGAGACAACCCGCAGACCACGGTCCGTCCTTCCTTCCTTCCTTCATAAAGGCAAAACACTTGAAGCTAAAATCTTTGCTCAAATTCAACCCAGGTTGAGGAGCGCAAGAATACAAAACCCACAAATTTAATCCAAGTACAAAATGTTGCATATTTTTTGTATAGGCCTTTTCCTTCCATACAACACAAGATTATCCTCAACTTGCCCGCGCCTACAAGCCGTGCAAAAAATTGCCTCTGCTACTAAAGAATATTACAAACAAATATAGATATATCCACATTATGACGGCCAAAACTAGAATGACATTATTTCTGAGGAAGACCTTCGCTTTTTAGCCCAGTATCAGCAAAAAGAAAATGAAAATTAACCACCCCCTATTAAACACCAAATGGAAAAACATCAACTGCCAGTTAATCATTCCTCATTAAACAACTTCTACTCCTGCAAATTTCCACTATCATAGTTAACCATAAATCAATAGCCCATTGGCGGCATCCCAAAGGGGGGCATAGGAGGCATCCCCATTCCACCCATTGGTGGTGTTTGTGGTGGACCATATCCTCCCATCCCCGGTGGTGCAGGTAAAGCAAGAGGCAGCAACTGCGCATACATGTTCTGCATCACAAACAATGTCCAGTCAAATATTTGACAAGCTTCCAATTTTAAACTATAATGAAAAGAAATGACAACAACGCACATCAACAGAGAAATCAATAAATGATCTAAAGATCAGGACCAACGACAACAATGCACATTAACAGATAAATCAATAACTGATCACAATACATAAAAGGCCTAAGATCAGGACCATTTTAGGCTTCAAATTTAATGCAAGAACAAACAAATAACCAATACCGATGGGCCATGGGTTTGCTATACAAAGAACAGAAATATGATAATTGACAAGAAAAAAATAAATACCTGCTGCTTAATTACATCCTTCTCTTCGCTTTCTTTAGCCTTCATTTCATTGGCTGCCTCTATTTTGTCCTTAATAAGTTCATCAACTTTGCCTGTGTACTCGCGGATAAACTGTATCAAAGGAAACAAAGTAAGATTCGAATGGTGAATATAATATTTGAACAATGAGGATTCACCAAGGCATCAGTGTAAGGAATAAGCTGCAGCCTAGAAAGCCAACTCCAACAACTAAATATATATGAACTATAGGGAAATTTAACACATGTTGAGCTCATACCAGGTCAGAGTACTTCAACTATTCAGCTCAACCATGTCATCAAAAGGAATACCACATAGTATTGCTACAAAAAAAATCAAAACTCTCTTCCAAACAGAAAAAAAATATATGACTAGGTAAAACTTCATAGGCATGAGAGGGGGAAGTGGCATATAGGCCAATAGCTCAAACTATTGCTGGTAGATCTAATTAATTCCATGCCTAAAACTAAAAAATAGAAAAAGAGAAAGGAAACTAGAAACAACACATTACATACCAAACCAAAATAGAGCTAATACTAAACATTTTTTATTAGGAAACTTGATCCTTTTATGCACAATGAAAAGTTATCAACTAATAAAATCAAGGACTTTTTCTTTATTTTTCTCTAATGCGTCTTTTACGCTTTAAATTTGTTTTTCCCCTACTACTCATCCACCCAACCACATTTACACACCCAAAAAGTAGATTACCTGCAACAGATATGGAAACGCAAAGTCGATCATATTGTTCATCCAGGCAAGCTCAAGAGCAACATCAGCACGAATTAAATCGTAACAAACAAATAGGCACGATGCAAAGCATTCCTTCTTTCCCTGCACAAGCATAAAGACGTATGTATGAGACTCAATAATTATGATGATTATTCTTTCCTACTCCTAGTTATGGCTGTTAGTCTGTTACTTAATAGATTTGTTCTTGTCTTACTTTTATTGATTTGTTACTTTTTGTGCATATTAATATTAAGAAAGAGGATAAAATGACAAAATTGTCCATATTTAAATTCTCATTTAATTGCATAGTTTTTTGTACATGACTAATGATACTTCATAAATATGCATAGAGAATAGAAATGTGACAATTAATACTAAGGGTATTATATGCAAATTATTGTAAAAAATATATTATTTAAGATAAGTAGACATTTAACTGCGAACTACCTAAAATAGTAATAAAGACTTATCCTGGGACGAAGGGAGTATTATAAAGCATTTCTTTTGTTCTATCAAAAACTTGAATTTCCTTGACCCACTTGAGAAAAATAAAGTCTCAAGTTTCATGAACATGTTCAGATGGTTTCAAAGGTTCACATAAAGTGAAGTATCAAATATGTGCCTAAAGTGGCCAATGTGGTGTAGGACACGTTGACCTGTGGAAGTATCTGCGCTTTATGGTTTCAAGAAAACTCAAGTCCGGACTGATACCTGCTCAATGAAATAAACAAGCAAGTCCTCAGCAAGATCACGATCTCCAGATTGTGAAGCAGTCTCCATGGCATCTTTGTAAAGATTATCCTTCTTAGACAATGCAATAGATTGCTTCCATCTGCCAGCCTTTTTGTAAATATAAGCAGCAACCCTTCTCATCTCAAGAAGCTCGTGTTTCTCAATCTACTCAAACACATAATAAAAAAAACTACCAAAATTAGATTGCTCTTAATTTGGAAAAAAAAAGTAAACAAAATTATAATGCAGTTATAACTAACCTTCTGTGCAAGGCCAATCTGATCAAAGTTATCGTGTAAATCGATTGATTCACGCAGCCTGTCATAGTCTTCTTCCTCAACATAGATCTCATTCAGAGCCTCATTCACAGCAGATACATCGTTGCTCTGGACTGCAACCATGTACGGTTTCACAAGATGCAGAAAACCGCCTGAAACCCACAATGGAAAAAACATGTATCACATAAAGAAAAGAAAGCCCTTCAGAGTTTAAATCATGGTTGTAGTGGATGAGATATTAAATACAAACCTTCCGCATTATGTCAACCACACGTGTATGGTCCACACGAAGTGCGAGAACATTGAGAACATCATTTATAAGATCAGGATGCTCTTGTAAGTAAAAGTGCACAGCCTTATAATACAGCTCCACATTGGCCACTTTAACAGCAATATCTTTGAATTGCATGTGATCCCAAGCATCTGGGGAATGATTCATGACCGTTGAAGCAGCATTGTCAAATTCGTCATATTGAATGTACAAATAGACAAGTTCCTTCCAGTGTTGTTGTTCATCACAAGCTCGAATTAGCTTGGGAATGTTGAGACGGGTTGAAAATAGTTTAATATGCTCCATAAGCTTCTCATGACGGTATCTAGCATAAAGGACCCCCAACTCGGTAAAGATTCCCATATGAGCCCGTTCCAATCCTAAACCACTCTCCATAAGAGATATTAGTTCGTTGAAGCATCCTCTGTTCTGGTAAAATTCACTAACCTCTTCCAAGTCATCCACCTGCCAAATATATAAAAACAACAGAAAATAATAGCATCAGAAATAGGAGCAAATTTAGTACCCAAGAAGCTTTTAAGGAAACCATGATATGGCAATTAGCATAGAAAACGACCCTAAAATATCTAATAACAAGTGGTATAATGCTAGAAACTGTGCCATCCAGTAGTTATCTCTCTCTCAAACTGAAGTATTCAAAGCATAGCTGGTAGATCATACATCGTCTTATAACTTCCAAAGTCACAACTGGGAAAAATAAATGTCCCCCCAAAATATGTCGCAACAAAAGGAAGTTTTACCCAAAACCATCTACAGGGACCATCTCTCAATCTAAAACATTCAAAGAATACCAGTTGAATCAAATCATAATACATTGTGTTACGTATGAATCCACAACCGGGGGAAAAAGAAAAAATAATCAACTTGAAAGATCTCATCTAAAATAATAGGTCTGGTTTAAAATGTGCTATCTAAGGACTAAGGGTCCGTCGATCAAACTAAAGAATCCAGAGGATAGATTGTAGATCAATTAGTCAAATAGAATAATAAGTTCCAAAGTCAACTGAAATAAATAATAATAATAATAAATAAATCACCTGGACAATAATGTTGAGCCCGCAAATCTGAGCCAAACGGAATTCCTCGGCATCAACACAAGCAAAACAAACTTCTTTCCATGTCTTTGAGCTATTTGCTTTTCGAGCAGCATCAACGGCACCTTGAAACTGTTTCAGCTTTACAAGTGTGACCGCCAACTTTGCCCAATTAGAAATAAATGCATAAATTATCTTTGCTGCTTCATATAGGCCTTCATCATACAAGCGATCACCAACATTAGGCAAATTAGCAACGTTTGGCATGAGAATGAATTCTTCAATGTCACTCAGCCTATCAATCTTTGCATATGCATAAATGAGTTCACTGTCCACCTTAGGCTCCTTCGTCTTCTGCCTAACCATTAGAAGGTATCTCACCAAATCATGATATACATCCCCATCCTCAGCAGCATGAATAACGTCCAGGAATTGAGTGGCATCATCAGCACGAATAATAAACGACTCAATTGCATCACTTACTAAGCCCTCCCTGAGTTGGGCTTTAGCCACCTGGCTCCAAACGGCATCTTCCTCAACACGAAACGCAAACTCCACAGCCCTTGCAATGTTTTGAATATTATCCAGTAACACATTGACAGCCTGGACATTCAGGTTGAACTTTTTGAAAATTGCAAAAGCTTCTTCATATAATTGGGCTTCCACTGCCACCTCCCCAACTGCAGGTCCATCGAAGTTATCTAGTCTATTAATATAATCCATTACTCTAGATGGATCAGCCTTGATAGCAGTCAAAATAAGCAAGTTTTGCAAATTAAAGTTCCCACTGAATGCAGAGTTTTGGAGCACAATCTTTTCTAGAAGTTCAATTAATTCATGAGGAAGATCAGCAGTCATGAACGCTTTAACAGCTGCAGAAACTTGCTCAGGGCTCTTGCTTTTCCGCAAAGCAGTAGAAACAACTTGATCAATGAGCTGTCTTCTATATTCATTTTCAGGATTAAGAACTTTTTCCCAGAGATCACCATCCATCCTTTCAACCACATACCTAAAACAAGAACATGGTTGTGTAAACCTCCAATTATAGATTAAAATTATGCACGATTCACAAACTTCAGAACTCAAGTCACAAACCTGGCCTGCAGTTTGAACAAAGAGTTCTTGTTCGTGACATTGATTAATTCATCATCACATTGCCCTCCTCTGGTAAGCGACCACAGCAAGCGTGGGATCACGCTTCTCACAATATTTACCAACAACACGTGAATCATAATACGGGTTGGTAGTTAAGAAGTGCTCTGGATTATTGTTACTATCTATTATGATCTTACCCAGAGCATTGTGAACATGTACATCTTGACTTCCCTCACTCACAAGATGCTCCAAAACTGGGTAAGTAATCGAAGCCGATTCCTGAAAGCACAAATAAAGAGTGAATATGCAAAGTAAAACAGTTACCACAACAGATGGTGCATGCAAATAAAAAAGAACCCCACCTTTTCTCACACTCATCCACAAGGGGCTCAACTGGAAGCAGAGGAACGGACAGATAGGATAAGCCCTTTGATGAAATCTTCAGGACACTCGTCATCTAGCAGCTGCCCTACCACTAAAGGAGCATTTCCTGGGTTGACCTAAATAAAATAACAATTGGAAGTCATCAGCACAATTTTCAGCAAGTGTTTGTATTGCCAAATAAATGGTCAAAGGTCCTTCACATAAGTTATACCTTTTGCACATAACCTTCAATATATCAAGCATGTTGCTTGTATACAGGTAGTGAGTAAGATCTGGAACAAAACCAAAGCGGTCACACATTACATTAATTAGTGTCGTGCATCTGGAAGTTTGGCTTCCATCAAAAGTTCTTCGTCTTCTCAGCATCATAGAAGTTTGATTCTCTTGTAACACGCTCAACCTCCTTGATTTGTCCAGTCTTGGCAGCTGCCTCAATGTATTTAAAGTGAATGTCAGGATCCTCACTGCAGACAAACCAATCAATCAATAAAGAACTACATATATCAAAATTTATAAAGGCACAAATAAAAAAATGGAAATCTCCCACAAAAGAAACCAAATTTATTAGAGAACATTTACCTGGAGCTCAAATATGACCCTAGGAAGAAGTACAACCCTTCATATGACTTAAATTGCTCAAAGAGTTTTATGCATGCATCAACGCCCAATTGCTCAGAATATTCTTTGGCAACCTGCACTTGGGCATGTTTAGCTTTGGTCATCCTAAATAAAGCAAGGGTAAATCACTTGGAAATTCAGATGATCGCCAGAAAATCTAGCCTAATTCATGGTCGAGTATTAGCTTGAAGTCCAGAATTGTCCAATCAATAATATTAGAAGCACATGCCTCGACTAAGTTCTATAGCAGTAACAAATACCTGGACAATAATCTGAAGGTTGCCTCTCAGATTGACCAGTAAAAGGTCCTTCATGCACTCCAATGCCCACTCCTTAGACAGAGTGCCAAAGAATTCCACAAGAGACTGAAAGGAAGAAAAAAATGCATGTTCAGAGCCTCAGATACTTACCATGCTTTATTCTACAATAAAAGGTAGGCACAAGGACAGGAACAGACAAACCTGAGGCTCAATTGCATGAGTATTCACAATAACACGTTTAATATCAGGCAGCTCTGCATAGTGCTGCCAAGAAGGTCAAATGTTAGATCAATTCATCAAGTTGTTAAACATTATATCCTAAAAAGCAATGATCTTTGGGAAGTTGTCCAACCTGAAGCGCTCGTACATAAAGACCAGCTTTTTCACAAAGTTGAGCAATGCGAGGACGGTCGTAATGACTAAACATCCCATTTGCTAAAATTGCATCAGCAACATTAGGGAAGGTAACAAGATTTATTTCCAGAACCTATATAAATTATAAACATTAAGATGATAATGTAGATTCATGCTAACAAAAAGGATTTCCTCGGCATCTCTAAAAAAGGCAACCTTAGTTTGCAGGAAAGCATGTTCCGGTAAATTGGGCTTCAGGACATCCAATAGAAATGCAGTTGCCTCCCGTATTAAGTTCCTCTAAGGGATTGAAAAATGAATGGGGAGAAATAATTAGTATAGTTTGTAATCGGCTACTCAAAAATAAAAACTTCTGTGTAAACTAGATAAGAAAAATGAATAAGAACAGCATCAACTAATATCAATAAGCGCACAGTTTTAAAAATAAACAGTCTACGTCTGTGCAAGTGCAAGGGCACCATCAAAGCACGTGGTTCAGCCAGAAAAGCTTAATATAAAAATGCAAAACTAGGAGGAAACATTACAGTTCAGTATGGTTAAATGTAAAACACAGATAGTAGAAACCTGGAGAAAAAGGTCAGTTATCGTGTTGTAATCAACTGGACAACCACCCTCCATTTGAGACATCATAAGTGCAAAATTAACAGCCCCCTACAATAAGCAGAAAAGAGTTACTAATCAAAGTTTCATTCACAACAAATGTTATCCACTTACTAATCAAATCGTCATCAGAAACAAATTTATGTTATTCAACTCGAATTCCAACAAGTTATTTCTCGACATGAACAGAAGGGTAAAGGATACAGTGAAGTTTTACGAAAAAGATAAAAGTTTTATTTATAAGTTGACCGACATATAATAGTTATCCAATTGTTTTAATTCCTTCATACCTGAGGATCTGATCAAGAATTGTTTGCAGTAAAATAAATAATCAGGTGTGTATCCAACCTGTGTCAGAAAAAATAAATGATTGTACACTCCTTAGAATTGTAACAGCAATCAAAATTAAATCTGTAGCGGATTCAAATAAACAATATATATACCAGAATTAAATTATTGGAAAATATTAGGACATACTGCACTAAATATGTCACTAACCTGCTTGGAGTATATAAGAATTTTGTCAAATTCCCTTCGCTCAGCAAAAGCTGCAACAACTTTTGGAGTTGCTCTTGCTTTAATATAAATTTTTAAAGCAAGATCATTGTCCACAGTCTACAAGGAAACACTTTAATAATGTCAGAAAGGTGCAAAAACAATTACTTAGCCGCCATGTTTAAAAAACATTTATGGGACGCGTTTTGGGGTGCATTACAAGGCGAACAATGCAGCAAAAGTGCATAAAAATACAATTACTGGGGCAGGAGGCTTGCAAGGCGTGCATTTTTGCCCTCAGGGCATTGCCTCCTTTTTTTAATTTTAAAAACACAGAAACACAGAAACAAACACAAAGGAGGGGGAGGGGGAGAAGAGAAACCTTAAAATTATACTTTTGACCACATAAAAATAGAAACTTATGTAATTCCCAACAAATATTTAAATAACAATACTGTTTTTTTTTTATTTTACTAAAATTACATATTAGGTATAATAAATTTTGAATACCAAAAAATTAATGCCCCTAGTTAGGACTCGCCTTGTGGGAGGCAGAACACCTCGCCCTATGCATATCATATCAATATATCAAACCTTACCTTCACTAGGTCCCCAAGTTCCTCGCTACATTCCAACTTGTCCTCAGCCAACCAATTCTCTAAAAGATTCTTCTTGTTCTGGTTCACGACAAGGCGAGACAATTCTATAGACTCAAATGCATTAAGTTTACCCTTAGTTAAAAGGGTTCCAAAATATTGCAACAGTGGTGGTGTTTGTCCAGCTTGAACGGGAACACTCTGCAAATGATACACGTAACAATTATCCTCATCTCAACCATTCCAAAAAGTTGCACACAGAAATTCCCAAATAACGTTATTTAAGCCATTTAACTAAGATATAACTTTAATCCTCAAATTTTTATGATTATTAAACTTTCTCGAAATATCAATATCGTAAAAGTATCAACTAATACAAATCACGTAAACCCAATTAGTCAACAAGGAGATTTGTTTTTTGAATTTATTTCATTTTGAAATATTCTCACCTCTTCCATCAAAAAATCCAAAAAGGGTATTTAAGCCAATCAACTACTTAAATAACTTTTATTACTTTTTATGGTTATTAAACTCATGTCGATATTCCAATATCGTAGAATATCAACTTATACATAACACTAAAATCAATTTATCAAAAAGGAGAGATGCTTTTTGAATTTCTTAAATTTTGAAACAGTTATCTTCTCTTCCATTCAAAAAAAATTGCAAATATAAATTCCCAAATAAGGGTATTTAAACCATTCAACTAAGAAATAGGTTTAATCATCTACTTTACTGTTACTAAACTATCTCGAAGTACATATATCGTAAAATATCAACTTACATATAAAACACTAAAACCAATTAATCAACAAGATTAGATTTTGAATTTCTTAAACTTATCATGAGAAATATTTATTAGTATTAAAACTTGAATGTTCTTGTGGATACATATTTATATGTATAAAAAAACGTCCATTAAATATGTAAATATGTGCTATATGTATACAAATGCCAATATTGGATCCCATAACTTCTATATTAGTTTGTTGATAATTATTAAGATTTGAGAACTCTGTTCGAAACAAATATCAATTTCCCCCATTTATGTTAAAACAGAATTATTTTAGTAAGAGGTAAATTTCACAAATGCAGCACCATTATCAGCCCAGAGGAAAATAGGTTTGATTTGTTACAAAATTCCACCAGGTGGTGCCACAAAATCAACCAATCTTTTTTCCTAGGGTTGATGCCAATCATGTTCCTAAATGAGAATAGAAACCTGAAATTTGGCAACTGTGTCAGGGGTACGAAGGATGCCTTGAGGAGATTCTGCTGCAAGCTCAGCAGCCTCTTTGTACTTGGTTTGAGCAAACAACTCTTGGAAACGCTGAACAACCTGGGATACATACAAGATGCAAGTTGTCAGATGAAAGATAACTACATAATTTTAACCAACTAATAGCAAATATAATTATTACTTCATATTTTTGGATGTCCAAAAATAAGTGAACTAATATATTCAAACCATTCATTGTCCTTGCTTTTCTTTTTTGGGGTAAATTATCCAAAAAATTCATTCTCTCTATCCAAAAAGTGAATTTAAAAGTACAAGAATCATTATTTTCCTCAAACATGCAGTTAAACCAGCTTTACTTTCAGAAAGAGGGAGAGCAAACGACAAGGGATGTCAATCATAAGTTATCACCACACTGGTGATGTCTGAGTATTTTATAGAACAAATAATGACGTCTATCCAATTTTATTAGTCCCTTTTGTTTGCGTATATTTACCACACATTAAGGTGTGTGAAAACACTTGAAAAAATTTGAAATGTTTTACATCCTTAGAATATTTATATTAAATTTTGAAATATATTAATTCTTTACATAGTTGTCAATTCGTGAATCATATCGTGAATTGAAAATGTATCGTATTGTAAGATACAGAAATAATGTATAAAAATAATAATTATAGTATTTATTCATATTGAGAACATACTTTATGGCTTAAATTCATAACAAAAAGTACAAAATATATATATTAAAAACAAAAATTAAGATTATGATTAATTGTATTAAATAATTACTTACTAGTTACAAATAAATTATAGCACTAAAAAAGTATATAACACGGGGGGCTAGTAAATTAGTGTTGTTAATGTTGTATATAGAAGTCCTTTATATATTGTATTACTATCTGTATTACTTCATATATTTCACGTATGACTTTAGTTGGACTTGGATCCAAAATGAAACATGTAACTCTGATGACGCAAGAAGATAAAACACAAGTCGCACAACTCGACTGAAACTGTAGTCGTCGATAATCATTGAAACCGATAGAGACGAAGATTATGATGGAAGCTATAGCTCACGTAACTCACTTTTGGGGCTAATCAAGAAGTTGACAAAAGTTTTTGGGACTGATTGAAAGTTTTTTTAATGATATGAGACTGGGTTTGAATTTTTGCATTCGCGATTGTTGGCTATAAGAATAGAGCAATGGGGTAAACAGGTAACAATTATCTTTTTATTTGGGCTTTTTTAACGCTTATTTTTGTTTCAATGGAGTATCGATGCATGCGATACGCATACAAAGATCGATTCTACTACGATTATGAATCGATTATCTCCTGTATCGTACTATATGTATCGCGTATCATACGATTTTGACAACTATGATTCTTTATAACATAAAATCTACAAGTACCTTTTCATCACATCTTAAAATGAGCAAAAAACAGAGGGCAAATTAAAATCAATCGGATGGAGCAGTTGATTAGTAATATCATGCCAGAAAAGACAATTAGCAATCAACTGGGAACATGTAATAAAAGTTGAGCCAACTTCGGCTGCTATTTCTCATAGTAATATATTATCAATTCTCCACTGAATTTTGAAAATCCCGCAAATTTACACCAACAAATTTGAAACATTTTATTATGACAATTGAACCCGCAACCACACTTTGTGCACTACTAAACCACCATGTACGCATAATACCCAACCAATTATGCACAACTAGGTAATCCCATAGTAAACTAAGTATGTGGTGGCCCGAAGGAGATCATAGCCTGTATAGTACCATGACCTCCTCAAGGTACTTTTCGGCTCACTGCCACTTCAGCTAACACCTTGGGGATGTTCAAATTTGACATATCCTTTTTCCTAAATATCATAAATAGCACGCTATTCAGAAATAGATGAATCAATTTACCAAATTCTCTGCACCCGGAAGGTTTCCTCTTTTGGCAAGATTGACAGCAAGCTCAAGATTATTCAACTGAAAGAATATAATTAAGAAACATTAATAAACAAAAGTAGTCAATTAATCATATCACACACAAAAAAATTGAAAAGCTTTCAAACTTACCTGGCCACTGACAAAAGGAACAATTGTTGATTCATTTACAGTGGCAATCAACACTTGACCTCGCCTATTGATGGCATAAAAACCCCCAGCTGATGAAGCTTCTGAGGTCAAAAAAATTGGATCTGGACTAATCCTATTTCTATAGACTGCAGTAGCTGTTTCAAGGTCATAAACGAATAGAAGTCCAAGCTTGGTGATTACATAGATCAAGCTATATTTATGGGATATCTGCCAAATTACAAAAAAGCATATTAGATTAGAATCTAATCCACTATAATAAGAAACATTTACAGAAAACAGACCTGCATGGCAACTGGAAAATCATCAGCAAAATCAGGAGGAAAGAACAGATCTGCTTGTTTCTTTGTAAAAGATGGTTTTCCTGCAAAAGAAAGCAGATTTATACAGAATGAGCATCAGTCTATAATTAGATTCCAATATAAGAAGAGAGAGCTGAGAATAAGGGGTGTTTGATAAAAGCTGAATGAATCTTAATCTAAATGAGTTGAATTGAATAAAAAAGTTATTTGATAATTGACATGTTTGAAACACATTTTATTATTTTACCCTCTAAAAAATTCAAAATTGTTATAAATGTATTTAATATTACTTAATATAATAGTTAATATTGTAAAAAAAACTTCATTCAGCCAAAAAAAATGACACTAAACCATTCAGAGACAATTTTTTTCCAAAACAACGCACTTAATAGGCGATTGATTCAACCATTCGGACCTAAACAAACACCACTAAGAAAACTAATAAAATGATTCTAACAATAGCTATGCAACAGAGCACCAAAATTTTTTGTACAAGGGCACAAGACTAAGAGACATACAGAACTACTGTCCAAATCAGACAGATATTATACTAACCATAAATGTAGGCCTATAGAATATATATGGAAAATTGGAAGGGGGAAATACCTCCATACCACCCCTTCTTACCCCAAATTTAACAATTGAGAATACAAGATACATCATCAGAAAACTGATTTCACATAAAAGAAGGGCATGCTTATACCTCTATATAAAGCTTTTGCACATAACATATAATAGAATGAAATGCTGAGACATCACCAACCTCACTATTGCAAATACATCAACGTAACACAATAAAAGGGGTAACAGTATTTGGAAAGGCACAAGTACCTGGCTGGGCGCCAAGCTCAATAACATGTAACTTTGACGTAACCTGTCCAGCATTAGAACTTTTTGTTGCAAAGGAAATAAGAATCGAGGGATTTTCATTCCCTGGCACCTAACACAATGCAAAAGATACACCGTGAATTTTTTCCTTAAAGGAGTGAGAAAAAGTAACACCACGCATTAGAGAGGGCAAAAAACTTCTATGCAGAACAGGAAACAAACTCACTTTGAACGAGGCAAATGATGCGGCATGAGCTTCAAGAGCTTGACTGCGCTGCTGATCCACAGAAAAAAGTTGCATGTTTCCCTTGACTAATTGGGGTCTCTATTATTAACAGAAATGGGATAAAACACATCAGAATAATAAATTTATAAAGGTCACTTTTTTATTAATGGTATGGCGCTTCCCTTAGATACCTTCTAGCAGGCCTTAACGCCTTTCTCTCTCAGATTCAATGTGGAAAATTCAAAGGGGGTATTATCTCCACTTTCTTAATAAAGTAAAAGTATAAAGCACATCCAACTATCCAAGGCTTCATTCAAAGCACTAGACTTACAAGAATATCTCTTGTGATATCATAAACATAAATGGACAACACATTTCACATGTTCTGTAACAGTTATTTATCACGTGCATTTATAAAGAGAGGTGACGAGGGAGAAATTATCTCCACTTTTCTTACTAAAGTAAATAAAGTATAAATACATCCTAGAATTCCTTCAAAGCAGTAGACTTACTAGAATATCTACTGTAATATCATAAATATGGGTTAAAGTGTGACTCAAAATTGAAACACCATACCATATCTGATGGAAATTCCTTAAATAAATTATTTGTAATTTGGATCATTTAGTGAATATGGTACTTTGACAATAAAAAACCAACTCCCTGTACAGTATGACAAATGACATGAAACCAAGTTTTTGCTTGTGATAATGCTGAAATGAAATTATATGAACATAAATCTTAGAATGATGACCATATTTGACAACTAAGTTCAGAATAAAATAAAAATGGTCCATGCATGCTAGTGGGACTAGTAAAATTCATTAAACAAAGGTACTACATAGCATGGCACAATAGATGTAATATGGTAACAACAAAAAGGTTTAGCTTTGATGCTATAGTAAGATACTAGGCTCAAAAGTCAAATATACAATATTTGCAGTTTAGTGTAAGAGAGCATACTCAACTATGCTAGTTATCCCAAACTAGTTGTGGTACGCTGTGTAAGGGAGAATAAATGGAAGAACTTAAAAATATAATAGCACTGAAGAATGGGACTACATACCTCTGGTGAACCAGGAGCAATTCCAATCAGAACCAACCATTTTTCGGAAGGATCACATCTATAATTAATTATCTGATTGTTTGCCAGGTTAGCTGTTCTATCAAACATCTTTACAGGTTCAGAATCACCTACACAAATATCAATAGAGAACCTTTCAGAGAAATCAATGTGAGAGGTCATAGAAATAATTTAAAATGGTACTATGAAATGACATTCACCGGTTCTGATACAAGAGTGGGCATCTTACCTTCAACTGACCAATGATATACACATGCTTGGGTTACCAATCCCAACAACTTGGGAGTAATCCACTTCCAAAAGACAACCTAATTAAAAAGTAACAAGTAATGATTTTGTTAGTCTAAATTTTAGATCACAAAGGCAAGGTGATATGTTCGAAAAAGAGAATAAGAATGTCACCTGCTCAGGCATCTGGTACGACTTCATTTTTGCTTTCATCTCAATGTTAAATATTTGCAAGTGGTCCTGAGTAGTTCCGGCAAGTGAAGCTTCAAAAGGATATTATCATTTACTAGTTAGAATCTTGTGATTAATTATAAGTCTTGAACGTAAGGTGTCTATTTTACCTAATAGAGTCATTTCATTTTCAAGAACTCCAGTTATGCATTGGGGAAGTGAACAAAGCACTGGATAATGCCAGCACTATAATCAACAAGTTATAGTTTGATAAATAGGTGAATATATTGAATTCTAATATTATTATTAGCACTAGTCTCACTGTTACAGCAAACTAGTGCGTGTATTTATATATATACATTTATATATATATATGGAAATATCCCAAGTAACGCAATTTTTTTTAGCATAACTGCATGCTATTCCATTCATATTCTATGAATAGAGTTTGCTGTACTTACCGGAAATATATGCACACAATAAATATATATCCAATAAAACTACTGTTCTAGTTTAGGAGATGATTGCAATCTAATGTTGCCGGTCAGCAACTTTGCCAATACCAGATCAATTGGATGTATAAGGAAAACAAATTGAGAAGCATTAAGTAAAGGTTGCATAACAACATTTAATTCTTAGGTATCCATGAGAATCATAAACAGTGAAAGAAAAAAAATTCAATTTTGGAAATTTCATACAGCCTTATGTTATGAGATAACCATAAAGACAACAAGCTGACAGTCAAGGACAAATAATTCCAACCAATTCTACAGTTGTTTAGGTAAGTAAATACGTGAGACATACAGATAACGACAAGGTCCTAAAAGCAATCTTTCATAAAGCATCTAGTTAAGTTAGTGTACCTTTTAGGGCTAGAATTCTTGAATTTGGATTCATAAGGGCTGAGTCTGCAGTAATGGGTCTCCTCAAAGGCTGCATTGGCATGCTCATATCAATAATTACAACACTGTTCTGTGGTGCCGTCTCACGAACACATATATACTTCTCCGATTCCATTGTAACATTCGTAAACGTGATAAATTGTGGGTTGATCCCTATGCTTGGCAGCTGTAACAACATCACATCGAATTACTTAATTAACCATGTACCAACACCCAAGGCACACCCAAAAGCACACCCAGAGTACAGAATTTTGATTTCATATACATAAATTCAGCATTTTTAACTCCACAAATAAACACTCCTATATCACAGATCTGGAAGCAATTGCACATAACAGATCTATTAGCTCCTTAGGGCATATATTAAGCAACAGGAACACTTCTACTAATATAAATCGCACATAAGATAACGGAAGTGAGGCTAAGAACAGAGATTTCAACTTTCAATTGATTTCAAACTGTGTTCTATCAGTTCAATAAACAAAAAAAAACATGTCAACCCAGCTGAAATTTTAATGAATAAGTGCGAATTGGAGCAAAATGTCAAAGGTAATTTACCGTTAGGGTCTCCTTCATGGTGATCGGAGCGTTAGCGGCCGCCATGTTGGCGAGGAAGAGAAGTTGAGATCAAAAGTCGGATCTGTGAGTGATATCTGATGTGATGAATCGCCAATTGAGAAGAGTCCACTCAAATGGCTACGAGATCTGACAAACCCTCGCACCCTCAGAGAAATAGAGAGAGAGAAAGTGGGAGATCTAGCGAGAGGGTGACTAGAAGAAGAGAGAGTCAATCTGGGTTTTCTGATATATGGGGCAAAAAATGAAGAATTGAAGGGATAAAATAAAGAGGAATACAGATCAAAAAAGGAGTGGGGGCTTGAAAAAGGAGAATAAAAAAAGAAAAAACATTTCATTTTTCTTCAAATCATAAAAATGAAAAATATAGTTTTGTAAAATTAAGAATCGACCAAAAAAGAAATAGATTAGGGTAAATTATAGTTTTTTTCATTTGATCCTTCAACATCATAGCCAGTATTATCTCTAAAGAAATTCTAAAGTTACTTTTCACTTGAACACGTTTAGAGAAAACATCAGTCTTGCATTATCATTTTTTCACCAATTGAAAGAAAATTGTTAGAGGTTATACAGTTAAAAATTAAACAATTGGATTTTGGAATTTAGAATTTGTTTGATGCGTTATTGGAAGGGCTTATAGCTGAGGGGTCAAATTCGTTGGTTCGAGCACTTGATGCATTTGTTAAGGTCAATATTGTAATAATAATAGTCTAATATATTATTTTTTAAATTAGGTATAGTTATGATTATATTCTATAAGTCCTCCATGCAATATATAAGATAGAATTTCATTATATCTCTAGCATAAACTTTTAATTTTTGGAGAACTAGATAAATCTTCTTGCTTGTTATCGAATATATGGTCTGCGTTATTTTATATAGTGTATGTTTTAGTTTTAAAGAATAATTCCTTTATTATAAACTAAAACTATTTTACGTGTCTCACTGTTCTATGATTTGATGGTGAATTTGACATGTTTGACAGAAGGGACTTTGGTTTTATGCTTGATATAATTCTCATTGTCGACTTTGTCACTAAGTTAATTGTTCGATCAAGTTCTATGTTAAATTTTATTGAAGGCTTAGATTTTTTTGTTGTTTCAATTGATTTTGGGCAAAGCGCACTGCAATTAAAATCCATAGACACTTTAAAACCAAACCGCACTCAATCACAAGCGGTTTACGTAATGCGATTTAAAATTTTCAAAGCGCATCTAAGCGGTTTGGTCTTTATTTGGACTTCAAACCGCACCAAACCGCACCATGTTCACCCCTAATTAACGTATTGAATTCAAAAAAAAATCATTATTGGTTTAAGGGTTTTATTTTGCTTAAACTTAATTACAGAGAAGGGCTATGAAAAGGAGAATAACATACAAATTAAGAGAATAAAGGGTAAAGGAAACTAATTTTTTTAAAACATTTGTATATATATCAAGGTCATAACAGTCCTTACAAAAATTTTCTAAGGAATATTTCACTTCCACTCACAACTATAATTGTTTGTGCTCATTTTTAAAGTTAAGTGGTGAAATGAGAATTAGTGTAAACCTCATGTAGTCATCTGAATTTTACCCAAAAGAATATTACATTCATTTACATGTTAATTATTGTGGATAAAATAATATTCCGGCATTAAGTAGTATTGATGAATATAACAACTGTGACGCCCCCAAAATAGGTCCATTCCATCCAACCCATTTTGAGTCGCCAAATACATGGTACAGAAATAACTACAACTACATTAATACAATTGTCGTGCAAAATACGACAACACATAAACTGTGAGTTTAAATACAAATATTGTCTTATAGACAATATCCACACTCAAATAAGTCCTCATTACAATTATTGATACACTATTTTACAAAATAGTAAGGACTACTAAAATAACTATCTTGAACCATTACTCCACACCCTTTACTAGTTCATTTATATTCTCGCTCTCCACGAGAAGAAAAATGGAACAAAAAGGAAAAGGGTGAGCTCAACTAGCCAAAGTAAAGAATATTATGACTAAGATAATGTACAACAAATTATCATTAGTCTTCAACGAGGAAAAATCGATAGAATACAATAGACAACAAGTTTTAGATCAACAATCGCAATGAAACAACAATTCATTAGAAGAGTTAAGTAGAAAATACAATCTACTATCTTCTATATATGAATTTAAAAGTCCATCATCGATATTTTATCCCCGTAACATCAATCAATATACATCTTGAATCAAATAGTCATCTTTGCACTCAAAGCCAAAGATATTCATCGATTAGTCATGTTCATCTCAACACTGTTCATCTTGCACTTCTACAGCCAAAGATATTAAATCGAACCGGTCGTGTTCATTTAAACATCATTCATCTTTGCACTACGGGCCAAAGATATTCATTATAAAATCATTCATCTTTGCACTACGTGCCAAAGATATTGATTATATCATCATTAAGGGGTGAGGATGATGAAAAATATTTTAAAGAAAAGCGAATCCAAATTGAAACAAAAGAACAAATATTAAGAATTCGCACCTTAAACAATCCAAGTTCAAAAAATACTTCATAAATAACCAGAATGGAGTAAAATTCAAAAATGAAGACCAAAACATAGATCCAATCAAAGATAGGAATCATAACAGACAATTTTGGACACAGAAAAGAAAATTTAATTTTTACGTGAATAAAGTGTCATATTCGTGAATAATTGTCGTAGATCGTGAATAGTCTTGAGTATCGTGAATAAGTAATTCAGAGCACTAAAAGATAGAAATTTCACAAAAAATATCATCATGTTTAAGTGAATAGACTTCGTGAAAGTAAGAATCGTGAATAAGAACTCATGAATAGTAACTCGTGAATAAGTAACCCATGAATAAGAACTTCATGAATAGTAACCCGGCATGAAAAAGTTCCAAATTTGATAAAATTTCCAACCAATATTTTTGGCATAATGATATTGAAGAAATAATATCATTTTGAATAAAATAACATCCTTACCTCGAAAGAATAAGATTGATTGGAATATTTGGATATAATATAATCTTGAAAGAACTTCAGACCAGTATAACAATACTCAAAGTACTAAAATACTCACAAAAATACGCGATATATAGAGAGAGAGAGAGAAATCTTTAGTTTCGGTGTGATTTTCAATTTAACCTAAGCACCCTATTTATAGAAAAATGCTTAGAACACCAAAGCAGTAAAATTTAATAAAATAATAATATTTATTATAATTTTTCGCCAACCTTGAACAATGATCTCAAAGAACTTAGCATGTGATTAATGAGGCTCTAAATATATAAAAAAGCGTTTTTTATTAAAAAAAATTTAAAACTTCAAAAATTAATTATTTTGAAGCTTGAATTTGAATAATTCATAATAAATAGCCCTTTTATCGGAAAATTGAATCTCACAATTTTTATAGGAAATTCAATTCTCTACAACTTTGTAGAAGAAAGTTTTCAAATTCCAAAAAGAAATTAATAGAAATCCATAAAGCAGACGATTTTACTGTGCTATAATCAAATTTCGAGTTAAGAAATGGGGTCCACGAAAACACACAAAATATGTGTTAATCATTTAATGCAACAAAAATACTCTTCCTCCTCATATACTCATATATCCCACATTCATTGTAAAAATATCATCATTATTCTATTATAATAATATAATAAAATATTATTTTATCAAAAAGATAAAATTTCAATTTTTAACAATTGTCACTTTTAAAAAATTTCTCCATCTATATCCACATAAAATCAATATTTTCCTCATCATATAAATTAATAATTAATTATTCACAAATAATATTACAGAATCACAAAGATCTTGCAACCGGTAGTTCCCAAAGAAAGAGGATTTTCAATAAGAATTTCTACTTACTTCTTACTTGGAATTGATTAGGTGACCAAACCTCTTCTTAGATGAGAACTTTCTAGACATTGCCAATAATGTTTTCTAATAATATTATTCAGGATAATATGAATTATTGATTCGATAATGGAAAATCTGCAGAAGTGACAATTATTGAAACAATAGTAATATAAAATATCAACGCAGCAATTATTGAATCAATAAAATAAAATACCGAAGCGGTAATTCTTTATTACAATTATTGAGTAGTAAGTGCCTTCACGTAAGAATCAATAATTGGTGCAACGCCGCAGTATCTTCTTGTGCAACAACGCGTATTCGTGTTTTAACCAAGGGTATTCCAACGAAGATTAATGGTAACAAGCTCGCTACTGTTATTTATAAACAACTTATACTTGTCGTTTTCTTCATCCAATCGCTTTTCGTTATGGGCCCACACAAGGCTGTGCCGTCGTACGAATATTCCCGGCAGTAAGAATATTCCACGACCAAACGAATATTCCCCCAACAACAATGAGTATTTTATAACCACTTGCTTATTTAAAATATTTGCGCATTTTACCCACAACTAACCACATTAATCAAATCAACCCTTACTATTTCAAAATAATAAATAGAGAAAATTAAATTTCATTTATTAATAATTTGGGGTCTTACAATAATATTTATATTAACTAGTTTGGTAGGCCGTGCAAAGAACGGGCCTGTTTGATAAATTTGGGGTTAAGTTGTATAAGATAATTATAAAAATTAGTCCTGATAAAATTGGCCCAAACAATTTGGTAAAGCCCACTTATTATAAAAAACATAAGCTTTATTTTTTCAGCCCATGAAAACTTGGGTCATTTTGGCCCGGCCTGTTTGGGCTCGACCCATAACTATGTCAAAATTTGGTCATAAATTCGTCAAAGTTTGCAGCCCGGCCCGTTTGCCAGATCTAATTAAAAATAGATGGAGACTCGTTGAAATTGATACTCTCATAAAATATAATTAAAGTTTTATATTAATTAAATTGTATTAAGTAGGTTATTGATATTCTTATTTTAATGCATGATATATACAAGAACCTTTTATTTTTAATAAAAGGCTAAAATATTACTGAAAATATATCCCAAAATTTATAAGAATTAGATAGTGGGATATAAAGAAAATTGATGCTTTTGTTTTCTATACAATTGTTGCTATCATTTCTGATTAAAACTGTTGGTACGTATAATCTTCCTGCAAAATTGATGCTCCATCCGTCCTATGATAAAAGTCTTTATTACTATTTTGGGTAGTCCCATGTTAAATGTCTATTTTCCTTTAATAACCAAACTTTTACACATATTTTTCTATTATACCCGTAGCATTAAATATCTCATATTTTTCTTATTCTAATTATCTCTCCATATTTAATGACATTATTATGAATAATTTTGTCATTTTATTCATCTTCTTAATATGCGTGAAAAGTCCACCATAACTTTTATCCTAGGACGGAGGGAGTATTAAATATTTCTCATTACCTCCACCAACTCCACTCTTGTACATTTGGATTTCATTTGATCAAACGAGCTTAAATGTTGTTCTTCTATCAGTCTTTGATTCTGAGTCTTGTTTGCTTCACTTTATTTAGTGCATGCTCCTTTCATATAACATTTGTGAGCATATCAAGTGAAGGAAAAAATAACATTGTTAAAGCATCGATTGAAATGTCTAAATTAAAAGCTAAAAATAATTATTTGGACAATTATAATAAATTTTTGCATAATCGTGCTAATAAATTACATGAATAAAATATTAGTCTTAAAAAGGAAAATGATGTTCTAAAAGAAAATCCTAAAAACAAGAGACACATATATAGATGCATTTAATGATGAAAAAAATATTAACATGAAAAATAATAATAACGAATAAATAATATTGTTGAAAAAGGATCTTGCAAAATTTGTTAAAGGAGAATAAAATTTGAATATAATATTGGATGTTCAAAGATCAAGTCTTAATAAACAAGAAATTGGGTACATTCCTATAAAAATGGTTAAAAGTAAAACTAAAAACAATGATGTGAGAATAATAAAAAAACATACCTAAGCATAAACCATTTTACTGTTCACCATTTGCTACTTGCAAAACTTGTAGTTTAAAAGGACATTCAGACTATAATTGTAATAAAATAAAATTAAAGTACATTTGGGTAAAGAAGTGTGAGTTGAATGTCACTAGCAAAAACGGACCCAAACAGTTTTAGGTACCAAAATGATGAGATATATTTCTGTTTTGTAGGTATGCTTAAAAGTTAATGTTCCATCAAATAAATGAGTACTAGAAGTGGGTTTTCTATACATATGACCGATGATAAGTTTTAGTCCATTTCACTTGTTTCAAAGAAAGGTATGACTGTGACATTTGGAGATGACAAGACATGTCAAATTATCGATAAATGTAAAGTTAAAAATTGTAAGGTCTTTATTGATAATGTTCAATATGTTGAATGGCTGAAATATAATTTGGTTAGTGTAAGTCAACTTATGGATAATGGTTACAAAGTAATTTTTGATAAAGATAAATGTGTTATTATTCATGCATCTCATAATATTCCTCTAGTAGCTAACAAATAATGAAATATTTATACCATCAATTTTGAAAATCAAAATGAAGACATTTGTTTAGTTGTGTTCAGGATCAATCAATCATTTAGCATAGAATGTTAGGGCATATACACATGGAACTAATTAGTAAGTTAGCTGCAAAGGGCCTTGTCAAAGGTATACCAAAGTTAAGGTATCAAAAAATGGTATCTGTACTGCATGCCAAATAGGTAAACAAGTAAAAAATTCATTTCCAAACAAGAATCAGGTATCTACTTCTTTGTCATTATAGTTGTTGTATCTTGATTTATTTGGTTCTAAGAGATATGTTAGCTAAGAAATAATCATTATGCATTTGTTATTGTTGATGATTTTTCAAAATTTACATTGGTCTTATTCTTGAAAACTAAAGATCAAGCTTTTATATAATTTAATAAACTCATAAATAATCTTGAAACAAAGCATAATCTGTAGCTAATCAGTGTTCGGAATGACCATAGTGGTGAGTTCGCACTACCAAAAAATTAACCTATAACGACGAGCTATAGCGACGGTCGGAACAAAATCGTAGCAACAGGGTATCAACGGTCACAAGCTTGCTGTTGATATATGCCTTCGAAGATATTCTAAAGGTCATAATTCGGTCGTCGGTATAGAGTTTTTTTTTGGCATAAATCCCTCCCATTTCTCCCCAAATTAGTATAATATTTCCCCTCAAACTCAGTACTCGATCAACCCTCTCTCACCCTTTCTCTATCATCTCTCACCCTTTCTCACTCGATCGATTGGCCATCGTGCGAACGATGTCGACAAGAGGGCCTCCGCTAGTAGGCATTATGTGTTCTCAGATCTTAATTATACAACAAGAAGCCCTCTGCTAGTAGGCCATCAGCCCACAGTTTTTCTTGTTCTTATCGTCAACTGCAATCGAGGTAATTCTCACTTTAATCTATGATTTTTCATGAATTTATGAGCTTGTGTTTTTTTTAATTTGTTTAGTAGTTGATAATTTTTATTCATATGGGATACATTATACATAAATGAGTTAACCATTAATTCCGGAGTTCAATTTTTACTTTCAGTAATTCGCTTGCCTACAAGAACTGGGAAATAGATTTTCTGAACTTTTAGTAAAAAGAGTAGAATTGACAATTTAACTCAACTTATATCATCTATGTGAAAGACTTTTGCAATTTTCATGTATAGGGTTAGTTTTATGTTAAGATTTTGTTTGGTTGTGATTATAATTTTTACACTTGTTTTAGAGTTTCCTGAAATTGTTTCTTTAAACTGATATTCTGAACTTTCCAGTTTCCATCGTATGCAAAATTAAAAGAATAACCCACACTTAGGAATCAAGATATATATTCATCTGTTAAATCGATATTAATAGTTGTTATAGTCAATTTTACTCCATAGATATCGACAAAGGTATCAGTCATTTTAACATTATATATGACATGCACCATGTGACGCCCCCAAAATAGGTCCACACGACCCATTATGAGTCGCCACATATTGCACTATAAAAATCAAATATAAACTTCATTTATACTGCTGAATTGAGCGTAGATGCAGTACGACACAACAAATAAGTTGTGAGTTTTAATACAAATATATATAACTCTCGTGGTGCCTTAACCACAAGACCTTACAATGGTACCTTACATAAAGGTACAGTCAATAATTATTTTAGAAATTAAAATCTTTGGAAAATACTCAAGGAAACCTTAGTACATGGGAGACCATGCGTCTAGGTTATGATAGATATCATATGTCCACATAATTATCCTTGGTTGACCCAAAAATCCCCAAAGAAAAACAAGAAGATTATTATCATCTTCTTTCTAATGGTGAGTCTTCTATTGACATATAATTATCTCCGTTGTCTCCAAGTGAAAATTATATTTCAAATAAACTCCAAGATCATATAGGTAGTGCTCGTAGATATATTCAGCAAGTGAATATGCACAACCCTGTCTTATGATAACACGAGGTTGTATGTCATTAGACATCTTGTATGATAGTGGCAAAACACCCTTCCAAAGTTGGGTTCACCTCACCCTATTCGGTTCACCAAAATTAAATATCAAATGACGTATATAATACGACACACTTATCTAAAGTTCTCAACAAAATTATTTCCATACTATTTAGGGAGAACCTCAACAGCTATAGACCACCGTTCCCCTGTTATCTCCGCTCTGTGACGCCCCCAAAATCGGTATACATCACCTATTCTGAGTCGCCAAATACATGGTACAAAATTCAAATACAATTTAATTATACAACAATCATATAAAATACGACTACACATATGCTGTGAGTTTTAATACAAATATTGTCATCTAGACAATATACAAACTCAATGGGGTCCTCATTACATTTATTATCACACTATTTCATAAAATAGTGAGGACTACTAATGCTATTATCCGGACCATCACTGTTCCCGACTAGTCCTCGCTACGTTCTCGTTTCTGAATAGAACAATGAAAGCAAAATGGTGAGCTCAACTAGCCCGATGAAGAATATTATGATTAAGATAATGCGAGAATAAATTATCATTAGCCTTTCAATGATGTTAAGCGATAAAATATAACAAACATCAAGTTTAAGCTGCGGTAGAACAAAGAATCCATTAGAAGAGTCAAGTAGAGAATAAAATCTACTATCTTACATGATTTAAAAAGTTTTTCATGACTTTTATCGTTGAGACTCGACTTAATAAATAATCCACATCATCCCTGCACTACGGCCAAGGATATTCATTAGTATCACAACCACAAATTATTCATGCACCACAACCAAGAATGTGTATTCATCGATGGTCATGATCATGCCAACAATTTGCCCATCAATGCACTACAATTCGATGAGGACTTTTTCCACATCATTTATAATATTACGGTCATGATTACACCGAATAATTCCTGGTCATAATCATACCAAGTCCATCTATGCACTACAGGCCACAGATGACTTTCAACATAATATAAACATGGGTATGATGATAATGATATAAGAATTCAATAAAACAAGTTCAAGAATTAATTTATCCATGAACTAATAATGTCCAAATTGTCAACATGATACTTCTTTGTAGAGTAACACTCAAGAATGCTCAGAAGAATATTTCCATAAAAAGATACTGAATGAAGCGTAAATATCAAGGATATTCCACTAATTTCATAGAGTATAGAAGTTAAAACTTTAACCAACTGAGTATAATAAAGAATGGAATAACAAAAGAAATCACCAGGCATGCGATAGACCGCACAGATAGGTTATTCCAACAGAATAATAAATAATGGAACCAGGTCATGCGTAAATGCACCGACAGGATATTCCAACAGAATAATAAATAATGAAACCAGGTCATGCATAAACGCACAGACAGGATGTTCCAACAGAATAATAAACAACTGAACCAAGTCATGCGTAAACGCACAGACATGATGTTCCAACAGAATAATAAATAATAGAATAATAGAAGAATTTCACCAAGTATAGGGTATCCCGCGTATATAGGTTATTCCAACAGAATAATAATGAATGGAATAACAAAAGAATTTCACCAATAAGAAAGAAGGAATACCCCTAACGAGTACAACAAATAATATCCCTTACCGTAAAAGAAGAGTATTTTGACTTGTAGGGCGAGGATATACTAAAAGAAAACTTCAGACTACGTTTCAAAGCTTTCTTAAACTCTAAAGAAATACGCTCAAGATTATAGAAGAAGAACTCTCTACGGTTTTCTCTCTAGAGTTTTGGTGAATTCGTGAAATAATGAAGGAATGAGCTTTATTTATAGAAGAATGGAATTGATAAGTAATTAATTCATGAGCGGTCGATTGATTTATTTTTTAAGCAGACTATGGTCAGATTGGTTTACAATAAAATATAATATATTACATTTATAATCTAATAAAGCGAATAACTTTATAAAAATATTTTACTATGCATACCTTATGCATAATAAAATATAATATATTTTAATTATTGTATAATAAAGCAGATAACTTTATAAAGTATTACATTTTTATATAAAAAGATTTTACTATTAGTCTAATAAAACGAATAACTTTATAAAAGTATTACATTTTATATAAAAGCTTTTCGCTTTTATTACATTAATAATACTAATAAAACAAAACTCATCATCGTTATTATAATTCATAATATTAATCGACCAGTGTCGTTCCGAGGAAAGAGGGCTTTTAATAAGGATTTCTCTCCGTTGTGTATGATTAGGTGACCAAACCTCTCCTTGTGAACTTACAGACATCGTTAATATTGCGAATAATAATATTAATAACTTTGTCATCTCAATTATTGATTATAAAATATTGACAATAATTGAATCAAATAATGTGAGATCTTATCGGCAAATTCTTTGTAACAATAATTGAACAAAATTGAGTGACTTCTCACTTAAGAATCAATAATCAATAATCGTGTATTCTTTGTGTAACTACGCCAGACATTCTTGTACTTTTAACACTTAGGGTGTTTCAACAGTTAACTGTAGAAAACTTTCGCCGTTATTTTCATAAAATATTTTGTCATTTTCTCAATCTGACAATAATTTTGTTGTGGGGTCCACCAATGATTGTGCCATTGTACGAATATTTCCTGTTAAAATGAATATTCCCCGACCAATCGAATATTATATAACAACTTGCGTACTTTGCAAAATTTATAAATATTACCCACAACTATAACATTATATCAAATTTATTCCATAATATTCAAAAATGATATTTATAGAAAATTCATCTTTATTCATAAAAGTTGGGGTCTTACACGCTCGACCCGACAACACTCTTATTACCTCAGAAGAAACTGGATAGTGGAATAGTGAGGTAGCAGACTTTTTTTCTTCTTTCTTTCTATAATTTCTCTCTATAATAATTGCTCTATAGCTTTAGTGAATTTGTGAGAAATGAAGGAAGAATGAGCTTCTATTTATAGAAAAATATAGTTTCGATAATTGCCCGTTTTGGGGCTCGAAATATTACAGTATAATACCTTCCTTTTTTTCTTTATTTTTAATTTAGTCATGCGAGTATTATCAAACTTGCACCACCTCCCCTAATAGTAAATAATGTGAATCAATAGTTCAATCATGTGAATCAATAGTTATAATCATGTGAAAATATGAATTACAGTATAGTACCTCCATCTATACCTCTATTTTTAACTTAGTCATGCAAGTATTATCAATCTTGCACCAACTCCCCTAATAGTACAAGAATGTGAATCAATAGTACACACATGTGAACACATAGTTTCTGATATCGAGACCTAAGATTCACTTCAAGATTTTGGGTTAGTTTGTAAAAAGCTATGGGCACAGATTTACGATTTAGCTCGGCATATCATCCTCAGACGGACGGACAGTCGGAGAAGACCATTCAAACTCTTGAAGATCTATTAAGACTTTGTGTCCTTGACTTCAAGGGAAGTTGGGATAAGTTCCTACCATTGGTGGAGTTTTCCTACAACAACAGTTATCAAACAAGTATTGGCATGGCTCCATTTGAGGCGTTGTATGGAAGAAAGTATCGATTCTCCCGATATCTTTGAGATGAGGTGGGTGAAGCAACGTTGTTGGGGCCAGGAATTGTAATGCGTATGACTACGAAAAAGATTCAAACGATCCGACAACGTATAAAAACCTCACAAGATGGACAAAGAGTTATCTTGATCTTCATCGAAAAGGACGTGGAATTCGATATTGGAGATCATGTGTTATTACGTGTCGCTTTCCATGGAAGGGAATTCGAGATTTGGAAAAGAGAAAAACTCAACCCTCGATTCATTGGCCCATTTTTAATCCTCGATCGAGTAGGAATTGTATGGCGTATAGACTCATTTCCGCCGTATGTATATCTCGTGTTCATAACGTTTTTCACATATCTATGTTACGTAAATATGTGAAAGACCCGAACCACATTATTGAATTAGAACCAGACGAGATAGAGGAAGATTTAACGTATGAAGAGTTACCTGTTAAAATCTTAGATAAAAAGGATTATATTCTACGCTCCAAGATTATACCTCAAGTCAAAGTTTCTTGGAGAAACCACGATGTGGAAGAAATGACCTAGGAGTTAGAATCTGAGATAAAATCAAGATATCCTTACCTCTTCGACATACCAGGTATGCACCTTATTTTCGAGGACGAAATTTCATAAGAAGGGGAGGTTGTAAGACCCCAACTTTTTGAATAAAGATTAAATTTTCTCGAAATATATTTTTGAATATTATGGTGTGGATTTGATATAATGTTATAGTTGTGGGTAATATTTATAAATTTTGCAAAAGTACATGCAAGTTGTTATATAATATTCGATTGGTTGGGGAATATTCGTTTTAACGGGGAATATTCAGACAACGGCACAATCATTGGTGGACCCCACAACGCGAAATTATTGTCGAATTGAGAAAAGCGAAAAAAATACTTTATGAAAATAACGGCGGAAGTTTTACAGTTAAGCTGTTGAAACACTGTGTTAAAAGTACGATGTCTGGCGTGGTTGCGTAAGTAGCATACGGTATTGATTATTGATGCTTACGCGATTGAAGTCACTCGGTTATACTCGATTATTGCTACGATAATCACTTTGATCATATCTCTCATATTATTGATTCAATTATTGTCATAATATCATTTGCATAATATTTTATATTATTAAATCAATAATTGAGACGACAAAGTTATTCATGTTATTATTTGCAATATTGACAATGTCTAGAAGTTCTGTCAAGGAGAGGTTTGGTCACCTAATTGCGCGCCAATAAGAAAAAAATCCTTATCGGAAAGCCCCCTCTTTCCTGGGAACGACCTGGTTGTTAAATATTATGAGTTATAATATTAATGATGAATAAATTGTGTTGATTAAAAATGAATTTTGATAGTTTCATTGTGTTGGGATAATTAGTGTTAGTAGAAATCGACATCTATTCCGATGATAATTGATGTCTAAGGGTTATATTGATAAATAGGGTAATTTATCGGATAAATGAGCAATTAATTGCTACTAATTCACATACTTATATAACTATTTGTTCACATGTGTGTACTATTGAATCACATTATTTATAATTAGGGAAGTTGGTGCAAGATTGATAATACTTGGATGACTAAGTTAAAAATGGAGGTATAGATGGAGAGTTATATTTGTAATTCGTATTTTCACATGATTATACTATTGATTCACATGATTGAACTATTGATTCACATTATTTACTATTAGGGGAGGTGGTGCAAGTTTGATAATACTTGCGAGGACTAAATCAAAATGAAAGAAAAGTTGGAGGTATTGTCTTTGTAATTTTCGAGCCCCAAAATGTGCAATTATCGAAACTATATTTTCTATAAATAGAAGCTCATTCTTCATTCATTTCTCACCAATTCACAAAAGCTTTAGAGCGATTATTATAGAGAGAAAAGAAGAAGAGAACTATCTTACCTCCTTTTATTCCGATATCCAGTTTTTCCAAGGTAGGGAGTATTATTTCTTTCTTATCTATGAAGAGAACACATTATTTCATTCTTTATTATTCTATTGGAATAACTTTTATCTATGCAAGCTACCTATACTTGGTGAAATTCTTACATTATTCCATTCTTTATCATTCATTGGAATATCCACAGCATGCGTTCTGGTGGGACTCGGGTTCCATTATTTATCATTCTGTTGGAACATCACGTGCATGCGTTCTACGTGGGACACGGGTTCCATCTTTATTATTACGTTAGAATATCCTATCTACAATGCGTTTTTCTGTAGGACTGATTCCGTTATTTATTATTCTGTTGAAATAACTCACACATGCGATTCTATCGCATTCTGGTGATTTCTTTTGTTATTCCATTCTTTATTATACTCGGTTGGTTAAAGTTTTGACTTATACTCCATGAAATTAGTGGAATATCCTTGATATTTGCGCTTCATCCGATATCTTTTCATGGAAATATTCTTCGAGCGATCCCAAATAATTAATAAATGAAATTTAATTTCCTCTAATTATTATTTTGAAATAGTAAGGGTTGATGTGATTAATGTGGATAATTCACGGGTAAAATCATAAATATTTCAAAATAAGCAAGTGGTTATAAAATATTCATTGTTGTCGGGGAATATTCGTTTGGTCGTGGAATATTAAATCTTGTCGGGGAATATTAAATGCTGAGTAGTTGACCATGTGTGTGAGCCCCCATAAAAGCGATTGGAGGAAGAAAATGACAAATATAAGTTGTTTAAAAATAGCAGGCGTAGTTATTCTACAATTTACCTTTGTTGGAATACCGGTGGTTTAAAACACGATGTCTGGCGTTGTTGAGAGCGGTAGCTGCGGTATTGCACCAATTATTGACTCTTACGTGAAGGCCTTTACTCGATAATGGTTACGATAATTCTTTATTCGGTGTTTTATTTTATTGATTGATAATTCTTTGCGTTGATATTTTATATTCTTTGTTGTTTTAATAATTGTCATTTTACGGTATTTTTCATTATCGAAACAATAATTCATATTATCTGAATAATATTATTAGATAACATTATTGGCAATGTCTAGAAAGTTACATCTAAGGAGAGGTTTGGTCACACTAATTGCTTGGCTGTGATAAGGAGAAATTCTTATTGGAAAGCCCCTGCTCACAGGAGGGCTGCTGGTTGTCGATATTGTGATTACGTAATATTATTTGTGAATAATTAATTATTGATTCATATGATGAGGAAAATATTGATTTTATGTGGATATAGATGGAGAAAATTTTTAATGTGACAATTGTTGAAAATTGAAATTTTATCTTTTTACGATAAAATAATTCATTTAAATATATATTATTATATTTTAATAATATAATAATGGTGATATTTTACAACGAATGTGGGATATATGAGTATCTGAGGAGGAAGAGTATTTTTATTTGCAATAAATGTTTAAAACATATTAAACATGTAAATTGGACCCCATTTATTATTTGAAATTTGATTATAGCCTCTAAAATCACCCTTTTATGGATTTGGTCAATTTACATTTGGGAATTTAGAAAAACTTTCTTACTGCAAAGTTGTAGAAATTGGATTTCCTATAAAAACTCATGAGATTCAATTTTTCGATAAAGGGCTATTTATTGTGAATTATTGAAGTTAGAAGCTCAAAATAATTAATTTTGGAAGTTTAAATTATTTTAAATTAGAAAAACGTTTTTTTTATTTTCTTCTAGAAGGTTGGCATGTGTGAATTCTTTGAGATTCAGATTTCAAAGAATCGTATAATATTTTTATAAATATTAATATTTTATTAAATTTTATAACTTTTGGTGTTAGCGATTTCTATAAATAGGTCTTGGGTTAGAATTGAAAATCACACGAAGCTGAAGTTTTTCTCTCTATATTATCGGCGTATTCTTGTGAGTATTTTGAGTATACTTTGAGTATTCTTTATACGGTGAAAGTTGAGATATAGTCATATCCGATTATTAGGTTAAATCTTGATCTTTCGAGGTAAGGGATATTATTTTTTAGAAAAATGATATTATTTCTTGATATCATTATCTTTGAAATATTGATTGGAGTTTTTATCAAATTTGGAACTTTTGGTGTGGGAAATTCTTATTCACGTATATCTGACCTTTATTCACGTATCTGACCTTATTCACGAATCTGACCTTTATTAAATTGAAAAATGAAAATTTTTTCTTTTTCGTCAAAATATCTATTGTGGATCTAGCTTTGATTGTATCCATGTTTTGATCATTCTTGAATTTTTATACCACTATGATTATTTTTGAGGTATTTTTGGGCGTGGATAAAACAAAATCGAATCTTAATCCTTAATCCTTGTCATTTTGATTCCTTTGGATTCGTTTTTTTAAAAAAAATATTTTTCATCATCCTCGGTCTTAAATGATGATATTATTGAATATCTTTGGCTGTAGTGCAAGATGAATGATTTATGATGAATATCTTTGGCGGTAGTGCAAAGATGAATGATTTATGATGAATATCTTTGGCGCGTAGTGTCGAAGATGAATGATTTTTGATGAATATCTTTGGGCGTAGTCAAAGATGAGCAGTGTTTAGATGAACATGACCATTTGGTGAATGTCCTTGCTTTTGTAGTGCGAGGATGAATATTTGATCGGATATATATTGATTGATGTTACGGGGATAAAAATAGGCGATGAACTTTAAAATTCATACATAGAAGATAGTAGTTTGCATTCTCTCTTGCTCTTACAATGAATTATTATTTCATTGCGAATATTGATTTAAAACTTGTTGTCTATTGTATATTATTATATTTTTCCTGTTGAAGACTAACGATAATTTTGTTGTATATTATCTTAGTCGTAATATTCTTTCTTTGAAATTTAGTCGAGCTCACCCTTTTCCTTTTTGTTCCATTTTTTCTTCTCGGGAGGCGAGAATATAGCAAGAAATGCAGTGGGGTATGGAATGAAAGTTCTAGGGAGAGTTGTTTAGTAGTCCTCACCATTGTTGTAAAATAATGTATCAATAATTATGATGAGGATTTATTTGTATGTGGATATTATGCAGATGGCGATATCGTATTTAAACTCACAGTTTCTTATTGTAATAATAAAGTTGTAGTTTTTTACATGCAGTGTATTGTGACTCGGAATGGGGATGTAGACCTATTTTGGGGGTGTCGCGGTTGGTATCGAGCTTAGGGATATGATCTCTGGCGGAGATCGGGGAATAGAACTAGGAGGGAGAGCGAGTAAATCCTTGCATTTAGTGTGTCTACTAGCTTATTTGATAGTTAGTCGATATATAGGGATATTATGTGATATATTGATTTCCTTAATTAACCCTTGTTTTATGGCGGTATTTGAGAATGTCATTTGAGAATATTATGATGGAAATGAGGCCAGTAGAGCGCTTTGTACTCACCCTGAGAGAGGAGAGCGTCAGCAGCAGTGGCAATATTCTCTCTGTAAACAACACACCTGGCGAGCGGATGATGAGCGAGGGGATATTTAGAAGTTTTTTTGCGGTTCATGCAAAATCGAGACGAGGAGACTTCGTGTTCAAAACATAGGAGAAATGATAGCAATTCACGGGTTGTCCGCATTGACGATTGAAAAGTTGGGACCACGAATTTAAGGAAAGCGGATCGATCATGGCGAAACATGGGTCAAACAAATTACAAGATATTCGATGTCTTGGGATATGCGGAAGAACGAAGGTTCCATTCGCCACCTTTATGTTAGTGGCGAAGGCGAGACTCTTGGTGAGATGCGTGAAGCGTACCCATCAATGCATTTCGGCGTATGTCTTGGGAGGCGTTTGAAACTATTTAATGACAAATACTTTCACGAAAGTTTCGTCGTATGAAGGAAGTGGAGTTTATTAATTTGGGCGAGAACAACATAGCGGTGTCTCGATGCGGCGAAATTTGCGAGTTATCGGTTTGCACCTCATTTGGTGGAGAATGAGGAGCGTATAGTGCGGATGTTTACGAGAGGTTTGAAACACGGCGTCGTCGATATCTCATCTCTCGTAAATTTTCTCTCTATTAGGATGTTGTTATGAGGGCTCGATTGTTAGGCGAGATACTTGAAATGCGGTCGGTAGGGTACCCTGATCGAGGATCATCTAGGAGATAGCGATCAACAAAACAATGATAATCGGTGGAGAAAGAAAAAAGCGGACAAAAATGGTAACCACTACTGGTGGTAATCATAGCCGTGAAAATAGAAGAAAGCGAGTCGGGAGGAGATTTTAAAAAGGAGATTCAACAACGACCGTATGAAGGCAGCGGTGCAATGACAAGCTGGTTCGAGGAGGAGAAGCGACCCACCGTCGTATATCTTATAAATCACGGAAAAAAGGACATATCGGTCAAGCGCCCTGATGATTCGGTATCTTATAATTGTGGAAAGGAAGGACATATCGCTCGAGATTACGCAGTAGCGAAACCTAGTTCGGTGAGGGACGGTGACTCAAAAGTATCGAGAAAAGTCAAAGTCAGCGGTTCTGGAAGGCGTTTGTTGTGGTGGTCAAAATCGAGGAACAAGCGAGGTGATCACGGGTAAAAGTATTTATAAATTCTTGTGAAGTTTATACTTTCTTGAATCTAGGTCTTACCCATTCATTTATCTCTCTGCTTGTGCTTTCAGCGTTTAAACTTGACTCAGGAGAAATTAGACTTTGACTATCTGTGGAAACTCAGTTAGGAGAAACTTTCATCACATCCTTTGTTTATAAATCTTATACAATCCATGTTGGCACCCTTATCTTTTTTATTGACCTTATCTCTTTAAAGATACTTGCTTTTGATGTGATTTTAGGGATTGATTGGTTAAGCTACTCATCATACCAAAATTGATTGTTTTCGTAAGGTTGTTAGCTTTCGTATTCCTAAACAACTTTGTTGTTGAATTCAAACAACTAAACCATTAAAATCAATCAACATCATATCTAATCATAAAAGCTATTCGTTTATTAAAAAGCGGATGTCAAGCTTTCTTAGCCCATGTTATGGATTTGAATAAAGACACGTCAAAATTGAATAATATTTCTGTTGTTATTAACTTTCTGGCGTATTTCACGAAGAACTTCGGTCTACCCCGAGCGTGAAGTTGAATTCTTTATTGACCTTGAACACAGATAAAGCCCATTTCTAAAACCCCATATCGAATGGCTCTATTGAACTTGAGGAGTTAAAGGTCCATTACGGGGAGTTGTTGGACATTGGTTTCATTAAATCTAGTACATCTCTTGGGGTGCTCTGTTTTATTTGTAAAGAAGAAAGGGGGGAGTATCGACTTTGTATTATTATCGGGAATTGAACCATATCCTTTATCGAGAATAGGTATCCTCTACCTCGTATTGATGACTTGTTTGACCCGATTTGAGGAGCACAATTCTTTTCAAAAATCGATCTTAGATTACGGATATCATCGGTGAAGATTAGGCGAGGATATTCAAAAGCGCGCTTTAGAACTTCGATGCGGGCATTATGAATTCTTAGTTATGTCTTTCGGATTGACTAATGCTCCTGCGGCTTTCATGGATATGATGAGCAAGAGTATTCAAAGAGTATTTGGATCGGTTCGTTGTTGTCTTTATTGATGACATCCTCATATATTCAAAATAGTGAAGATCATGAGCACCGTTTTGAAATTTGGTACTCGAAGGCCCGTGAAAACAAGCTTTATGCGAGTTAAAGAAATCGAGTTACGGCTTGAGGAAGTAGCATTTCTTGGGCATCAGTGTCAAAACATGGAGTATCTGTTGACGTGAAGATTGAAGCAATACAAAGTTGGGAAGCAGCAGAAGTCGGTGGTGAAATCACGTAGCTTTTTGAGGCTTAATTTGGTTATTATCGGAGATTCGTGGAAGGGTTTTCTCGAATCATTTACTCAGATTAACTCATCTAACTTCGGAAGGATACAAAATTCGTTTGGGGCGAAGAGTGCGAGAAGAGTTTCAAGAGCTTAAAAGGAGACTTATTTATTTTGTTACAACAATACCCATGGTTCGGATGGATTTGTTATCTCTGATGATCTTGGGCAAAGGGTTAGGATGTGTTCTCATGCGGCGTGGGAAAGTCATAGCCTTTATGCCTGCGACGACTTAAAGAATATGAGAGGAATTATCCTACTCGTGATCTAGAGAGTTAGCGGTGATCGTTTTTTATTAAAGATGGAGAGCCTTATCTCATATGGAGAGAAAGTGGAGATATATTAGGACCATAAAAAGCCTTAAATATTTCTTCACGAAAAAAGAACTTAACATCGCGCGGTGACGTTGGCTCGAGCTATTGAAGAGACTCGACCACCTTTATTGATACCATCTGGAAAAGCGAGCGTGGTAGGCGGCGTTGAGTAGAAGATCATATCACGAGGAATGAGTGCGATGATGTCAAATATCGCGTAGACCCGACTTTAATAGAAAAAGTTAAGGTTCTTTCGAGCCCCAGGCCGGAGGTGATGCGTATGAAGAAGAAAGTCAAGAAGGAGGCTATTAGGAGGGCGAGAATTGATGAAGAAGGAATACTTGAGTCACTCCGGACTTTGTGTTCTAGCGATTACGATTTGAAGTACAAGATTATGATGGAGGCACACTGATACACCATTTCTGATCCATCGGGAAATCTTAAAATGTATCGTGATCTTGACATACATTTTGGTGGAACAATATGAGAGAGAGATTGCAAAGTTTATCTCGACATGTTTAACTTGTCAGCGTGTAAAAGCGAGCATCAGTGCCTAAGGGACCATTGCAACCACTTGAGATTAGAAATGGAAGTGGGAACACATTACCATGGATTTCGTTCACGGGACTTCCCACGGTTCTCGAGGCATAAATCTTATTTGGGTTATTGTTGATAGATTAACCAAAGTCTGCTCATTTCTTGCCAATCACGGAGACTTATTCCTTGAGCGTCTTGCTCGAATGTGCGTAAATGAGATTGTGAGATTGCATGGCATGCGGTATCCATAGTTTGGATCGTGACCCGAAGATTGACTTCAAGATTTTGGGTTAGCTTGCAAAAAGCTATAGAGTGCGGATTTAAGATTCGATTCGGCATACCATCCTCGAAGCGGACGGATGATCGAGAGGACTATTCAAACTCTTGAAGATTTATTAAGACTACGTGTCCTGAACTTCAAAGGCGGTTGGGATAAGTATTTACCATTGGTGGAATTCTCTACAACAGCAGTTATCGAGGCAAGTATAGGTGTGGCCCATTTGAAGCATTATATGGGCCGAAAGTGTCGGCTCTCCGATATGTTGGGATGAGGTGGGTGAAGCAACATTGTTGGGACTAGAGTTGAAATGCGATATGACTCTAGAAAAGATCGAATGATTGACAGCGTATCTGAAGCGGCACAAGATCGACAAAAGAGTTATGCGGATCTTCGTGAAAGGATGTGGAATTTAGTATAGGGGATCATGTATTGTTGCGTGTTGCCCGTGGAAGGAGTTACAAGATTCGGGAAGAGAGAAAGCTCGATCCACGATTTATTGGTCCATTTCAAATTCTTGGTGAGTAGAAGGAAATGTAGCTATAGACTCGCGTTACCTCAGTATGTCTCGTGTTCGTAATGTGTTTCACATATCATACTTCGTAAATATGTGAAAGACCGAATCACGTTATTGAGTTAAAGCAGGACGAGATAGTAGAAGACTTAACGTATGAGGAAGTACTGTCGAGATCTTGGATAGGAAGGAGCATGTCCTACCCTTGACGAAGGTCGTACCACAAGTTAAAGTCTTGTGGAGAAACCATCTTATAGAGGAAATGACACGGGAGTTGGAAAGCGGAAATGAAAGCGAGGTATCCTCATCTTTTGAAAAACACCGAAGTGCGTCGTCGATTTCGAGGACGAAATTTCATAAGGAGGGAGGTTGTAAGATCCCAAATAATTAATAAATGAAATTTAATTTCCTCTAATTATTATTTTGAAATAGTAAGGGTTGATGTGATTAATGTGGATGAATTACGGGTAAAATCATAAATATTTCAAAATAAGCGAAGTGGTTATAAAATATTCATTGTTGTCGGGGAATATTCGTTTTGGTGGTGGAATATTAAATCTTTGTCGGGGAATATTAAATGCTGGCAGTATGACCGTGTGTGGGCCCCATGTGAAAAGCGATTGGAGGAAGAAAATGACAAATATAAGTTGTTTAAAAAAATAACGGCGTAGTTATTCTGAATTTACCTTTGTTGGAATACCGTTGGTTAAAAACGATGTCTGGCGTTGTTGAGCGGTAGCTGCGGTATTGCACCAATTATTGACTCTTACGTGAAAGCCACTACTCGATAATGGTTACGATAATTCTTTATTCGGTGTTTTATTTTATTGATTCAATAATTCTTTGCGTTGATATTTTATATTCTTTGTTGTTTTAATAATTGTCATTTCTACGGTATTTTTCATTTATCGAAACAATAATTCATATTATCTGAATAATATTATTAGATAACATTATTGGCAATGTCTAGAAAGTTACATCTACAAGGAGAGGTTTGGTCACTAAATGCTTGATGAGGAGAAATTCTTATTGGAAAGCCCCCTGCTCTCGCAGGAGCTGCTGGTTGTCGATATTGTGATTACGTAATATTATTTGTGAATAATTAATTATTGATTCATATGATGAGAAAATATTGATTTTATGTGGATATAGATGGAGAAAATTTTAATGTGACAATTGTTGAAAATTGAAATTTTATCTTTTACGATAAAATAATTCATTTAAATATATATTATTATATTTTAATAATATAATAATGGTGATATTTTTACAGCGAATGTGGGATATATGAGTATCTGAGGAGGAAGAGTATTTTTGTTGCAATAAATGTTTAAAACATGTTAAACATGTCGGTGGACCCCATTTATTGGTGAAATTTGATTATAGCCTCTAAAATCACCCGTTTATGGATTTGGTCAATTTACTGTTGGGAATTTAGAAAAACTTTCTTCTGCAAAGTTGTAGAGAATTGGATTTCCTATAAAAACTCTGAGATTGAATTTTCTGATAAAAGGGCTATTTATTGTGAATTATTGAAGTTAGAAAGCTCAAAATAATTAATTTTGGAAGTTTAAATTATTTTAAATTAGAAAAACGTTTTTTTATTTTCTTCTAGAAGGTTGGCATGTGTGAATTCTTTGAGATTCAGATTCAAAAAGAATCGTATAATATTTTTATAAATATTAATATTTTATTAAATTTTATAACTTTTTGGTGTTAGCGATTTCTATAAATAGGTCTTGGGTTAGAATTGAAAATCACACGAAGCTGAAGTTTTCTCTCTCTATATTATCGGCGTATTCTTGTGAGTATTTTGAGTATACTTTGAGTATTGCTTTATCGGTGAAAGTTCAAGAGATATAGTCTATATCCGATTATTCAGGTTAAATCTTGATCTTTCGAGGTAAGGGATATTATTTTATTCGAAAAATGATATTATTTCTTCAATATCATTATCTTTGAAATATTGGTTGGAAGTTTTTATCAAATTTGGAACTTTTGGTGTCGGAGATTCTTATTCACGTATCTGACCTTTATTCGCGTATCTGACCTTTATTCACGAATCTGGCCTTTATTCATCTTGAAAAATGAAAATTTTTCTTTTAAGTCAAAATATCTATTGTGGATACTAGCTTTGATTGTATCCATGTTTTGATCATTCTTGAATTTTACACCACTATGATTATTTTTGAGGTATTTTTGGGCGTGGATAAAACAAAGTACGAATCCTTAATCCTTAATCCTTGTCATTTTTGATTCTTTGGATTCGTTTTTTTTTAAAAATATTTTTCATCATCCTCGGTCTTAAATGATGATATTATTGAATATCTTTGGCTGTAGTGCAAAGATGAATGATTTATGATGAATATCTTTTGGCGTAGTGCGAAGATGAATGATTTATGATGAATATCTTTGGCGTAGTGCAAAGATGAATGATTTTTGATGAATATCTTTGGCGTGTAGTGCAAAGAGATGAGCAGTGTTTAGATGAACATGACCGGTGGTGAATGTCCTTGGCACATAGTGCGAGGATGAATATTTGATCCGGATATATATTGATTGATGTTACGAGGATAAAAATAGGCGATGAACTTTAAAATTCATACATAGAAGATAGTAGTTTGCATTCTCTCTTAACTCTTTAATGAATTATTATTTCATTGCGAATATTGATTTAAAACTTGTTGTCTATTGTATTACTATTATATTTTTCCTGTTGAAGACTAACGATAATTTTGTTGTATATTATCTTAGTCATAATATTCTTCTTTGAAATTTAGTCGAGCTCACCCTTTTCCTTTTTGTTCCATTTTTTCTTCTCGGGGAGGCGAGAATATAGAAATGCTGAGTCGGGGTATGGAATGAAAGTTCTAGGGAGAGTTGTTTAGTAGTCCTCACCATTGTTGTAAAATAATGTATCAATAATTATGATGAGGATTTATTTGTATGTGGATATTATGCAGATGGCGATATCGTATTTAAACTCACAGTTTTTATTGTAATAATAAAGTTGTAGTTGTTTACATCTAGTGTATTGACAATTTCGGAATGGGGATGTAGACCTATTTTGGGGTGTGTTTGTGGTTAAGGAAGGAGAAACGACCACCCATCATATGCTTCAAATGCGGAGGGAGGGACATATCATCAAAGCTAGCGATGTCATCCAAAGCGTGTTATAATTGTGGAAGAGAAGGTCACCTAGCCCGATTTTATCGTTCACCGAAGACAAGTTCAGCTAGGATGGAGGCACCAAAGGCCGTCCCAGAAAAGTCAAAGCCGGTGGTGCAAGGGAGAACATTTGTTGTGACCTCCCAAAAAGCAAGGAACCTGAACGAGGTCATCACGGGTAAACTTATCATAAACTCTAGCGAAGTCTATACCTTATTTGATACCGGTTCTACCCATTCTTTTATTTCTCCTATTTGTGTTGAACGATTAAATTTGACTCCGGAGAAATTAGACTTTGACTTATCTGTTGAAACTCCGTTGGGAGAAACCTTCATTACATCCACTGTTTATAAGTCTTGTTTGGTTCAAATTGGTACCCTCACATTACCTGTCGATCTTATTTCATTAAAAATACTTGCATTTGGACGTGATTCTAAGGATTGATTGGTTAACTACTCATCATGCAAAAATTGATTATTTTCGTAAGGTTGTTAGTTTTCATATTCCTAACCAACCTATTATGCGAATTCAAACAAATAAACCATTAAAATCAATCAATGTCATTTCAAGCCATAAAGCTATTCGTTTATTGAAAAACGGATGTCAAGCTTTCTTAGCTCATATCACGGATCTAAACAAAAATAAATGGATTCGAATGATATTTTTGTTGTTAATAAATTTTCTAACGTATTCCCCGAAGAACTTCCTGGCCTACCCCCAGAGCGTGAAATTGAATTTTGTATCGTCCTTGAACCCCAGACAAAACCCATTTCAAAGCCCATATATCGAATAACTCCTATTGAACTTCAGAGTTAAAGACCCAGTTGTAGGAATTGTTAGACATTGGTTTTATTCGTCCTAGTACATCTCTTTGGGGTGCTCCTGTTCTATTCGTGAAGAAAAAAGATGGGAGTATACGACTTTGTATTGATTATCGGGAGTTAAATCATGTCACCATCAAAAATAGGTACCCATTGCCACGTATTGATGACCTGTTTGACCAGTTGCAAGGCGCCAAATTCTTTTCAAAGATTGATCTTCGTTCAAGATATCATCAATTGAAGATTAGAACCGATAACATTCCAAAGACGGCTTTCAAAACTCGATACGGGCATTATGAATTCCTAGTCACGTCCTTTGGATTGACTAATGCTCCTGCTGCCTTCATGGATATGATGAACCGAGTATTCAAGGAATATTTGGATCATTTTGTGGTCGTCTTTATTGATGACATCCTCATATATTCTAAAAGCCGTGAAGATTATGAGCAACACTTGAGGCTGATACTCCAAATGCTTCGTGAAAACAGGTTATATGCCAAGTTGAAGAAATGTGAGTTCTGACTTGAGGAAGTTGCATTCGTTGGGCACGTGATATCAAATCATGGGATATCTGTTGACCCGGCAAAGATTGAAGCAATTCAAAGCTGGGAGCAACCTAAATCGTTGATCAAGAAAGACGTAGCTTTCTCGGCAATTTGGTTATTATCGGAGATTCGTAGAAGGGTTTCTCTAATCGCTACTCCATTAACTAAGCTAACTCGAAAAGATACAAAATTCGGTTGGAGCGTGGAATGAGAAGAGTTTTCAAGAACTTAAGAGAGACTCATTTAAGACCTGTTCGACAATACCATCCGGCTCGGAGGGATTTGTCATCACAGTGATGATGCTTTCTAGCAAAGGGTTAGGATGTGTTCTCATGCAACATGGGAAAGTCATAGCCTATGCCTCACGGCAACTCAAAGAATATGAGAGGAATTATCCTACTCATTATCTAAAGATGGCAGCTGTCGTTTTTGCGCTTAAAATTTGGAGGCATTACCTGTATGGGGAGAAAGTGGAGATCTATACGGATCATAAAAGCCTCAAATATTTCTTCACTCAAAAGGAACTCATCATGTGACAACGACGTTGGCTCGAACTGTTGAAAGATTATTATCATACTATTCAATACCATCCTCGAAAAGCGAACGTAGTAGCTGATGCGCTGAGTAGAAGATCATATGCGGGTACGAGTGTAATATTGTCAACGTAAAGGCCCATTTTGTATGACTTGCAAAGGATAGAGTTAGAGATAAAGACTCCAGGGACCCATGTGATGATGGCGAATATACGAGTAGAACCGACTTTAATCGATAAAGTTAAAGTTGCTCAAGCTACAGACCTGGAGCTGATGCGTATGAGGAAGAAAGTACAAGAAGGTGCTATGCCAGAAGCAAGGATCGATGAAGAAGGAATACTTCGAGTCAACTCCAGACTTTGTGTTCCTAACAACCATGATTTAAAGTATAAAATCACGATGGATGCGCACAACACACCATTTGCAATCCACCCTGGGAGTACCAAAATGTATAGTGATCTTCGACATATATTTTGGTGGAGCAATATGAAGAGAGAGATAACAGAATTTATCTCAAGGTGTTTAACTTGTCAACGAGTCAAGGCGGAGCATCATGTACCAAAAGGTCCATTGCAACCACTTGAAATTCCAGAATGGAAGTGGGAACACATTATGATGAGGAAAATATTGATTTTATGTGGATATAGATGGAGAAAATTTTTAATGTGACAATTGTTGAAAATTAATATTTTATCTTTTTCTGATAAAATAATTTATTTAAATATATTATTATATTTTAATAATATAATAATGGTGATATTTTTACAATTAATGTGGGATATATGAGTATATGAGGAGAAAGAGTATTTTTATTGCATTAAATGATTAACACATGTTTTGTGTGTTGGTGGACCCCATTTATTGACTGAAATTCGATTATAGCTTTTGTAAAATCGCTTTTGTCAGGATTTTTGGCCAATTTTGCTTGGAATTTGGAAAAACTTTCTTACGCAGTTGTAGAGAATTAAATTTCCTATAGAATGGACATAAGATTTGAATTTTTCTGATAAAGGGGCTATTTATTATGAATTATTGAAGAGAGAGATTACAAAGTTTATTTCGATGTGTTTAACTTGTCAACGTGTAAAGGCAGAGCATCAAGTGCCTAAGGGTCCATTGCAACCACTTGAGATTCCAAAATGGAGGTGGGAACATATTACCATGGATTTCGTTACGGGCCTTCCCACGGTTTCTCAAGGCATAAATGTTATTTGGGTTATTGTTGATAGATTAACCAAGTCTGCTCATTTCTTGCCGATACGGGAGACTTATTCCCTTGAACATCTTGCTCATATGTATGTAAATTAGATTGTGAGATTGCATGGCATGCCAGTATCCATAGTTTCGGATCGTGACCCAAGATTCACTTCAAGATTTTGGGTTAGCTTGCAAAAAGCTATGGGCACGGATTTACGATTTAGTTCTAAGATACCATCCTCAAGCAGACGGACAATCGGAGAGGACTATTCAAACTCTTGAAGATCTATTAAGACTTTGTGTCCTAGACTTCAAAGGGAGTTAGGATAAGTATTTACCATTGGTGGAATTCTCCTACAACAACAGGGTTATTAGGCAAAGATATAGGTGTGGCTCCATTCAAGCATTGTATGGACGAAAGTGTCATTTCTCCAATATGTAGGGATGAGGTGGGTGAAGCAACATTGTTGGGACTGAGTTGAGTACGTGTATGATCTACGGAAAAGATCCAAATGATTCGACAACGATATACAAATGGCACAGGATCGACAAAAGAGTTATACGGATCTTCATCGAAAGGATGTGGAATTTAGTATTGGGGATCATGTATTGTTGAGAGTTGCTCCATGGAAGGGAGTTACAAGATTCGGGAAAAGAGGAAAGCTCAATCCACGATTTATTGGTCCATTTCAGATTCTTGATCGAATAGGAAATGTAGCCTATAGACTCGCGTTACCTCCAAGTATGTCTCGTGTTCATAATGTTTTTCACATATCTGCTTCGTAAATATGTGAAAAGACCCGAACCACGTTATTGAAGTTAGAACCGGACGAGATAGCCAAGACTTAACGCATCTGAGGAGGTACTGTCAAGATCTTGGATAGGAAGGAGCATGTCCTACGACTGAAAGGTCATACCACAAGTCAAAGTTTTGTGGAGGAACCATGCTATTGAGGAAATGACTTGGGAGTTGGAAACGGAAATGAAAGCGAGGTATCCTCACCTTTTTCAAAACACCGATACCGTCGTCAATTTCGAGGACGAAATTTTATAAGGAGGAGAGGTTATAAGACCCCAACTTATTATAAATAAAATTGAATTTCCTCTATTTATTATTTTGAAATAGTAAGGGTTGTTTTGATTAATGTGGTTAGTTATGGGTAAAATGCGCAAATATTTCAAATAAGCAGGTGGTTATAAATTATTCATTGTTGTCGTGAAATATTCGTTTGGTCGTGGAATATTCTTCCGTCGGAAATATTAAATGACGATGGCGCGCGATCTTATATGGGCCCCATAACTGGAAAGCGATTGGATGAAGAAAACGACAAAATAAGTTGTTTATAAATAATCGGCGTTGTTATTACCAATTATATCGTTGAAATACTTCGGTGGTTAAAACACAAGAAGATGCGGTATTGCACCAATTATTGATTCTTACGTAAGAAGGCACAACTCAATAATTGTTACAAAGAATTAATCGCTTAGTATTTTATTTTATTGATTCAATAATTGCTGCATTGATATTTTATATATTACCGTTGTTGCAATAATTGTCACTACACAATATTTTCCATTATCGGAGCAATAATTCATATTATCTGAATAATATTATTGGATAACATTATTGACAATATCTAGAAAGTTCTGTCTAAGGAGAGGTTTGGTCATCTAATTGCGCGCCAGTAAGGAGAGATCCTTATTTGAAAGCCCCCTCTTTTCTGAGAACTGCCTGGTTGTTAGTATTGTGATTCTGTAATATTATTTGTGAATAATTAATTATTGATTTATATGATGAGGAAAATATTGATTTTATGTGGATATAGATGGAGAAAATTTTTAATGTGACAATTGTTGAAAATTAATATTTTATCTTTTTTTGATAAAATAATTCATTTAAATATATTATTATATTTTAATAATATAATAATGGTGATATTTTTACAATGAATGTGGGATATATGAGTTTATGAGGAGAAAGAGTATTTTTGTTGCTTTAAATGATTAACACATGTTTTGTATGTCGGTGGACCCCATTTATTGATTGAAATTTGATTATAGATTGTAAAATTGCCTGTTTGTGGATTTCGGTCAATTTCTGTTTAGAATTTGGAAAAACATTCTTCTGCAAAGTTGTAGAGAATTAAATTTCCTATAGAATGGACATAAGATTTGAATTTTTCTGATAAAGGGGCTATTTATTATGAATTATTGAAGTTCAAATAATTAATTTTGAAGTTTTAAATATTTTTTAAAAAGAAAACATGTTTGGTGTGTCTGTGAGACCCATTTGCATTTGTTTGTATTGAATTCAGGATGGCAAGGTAAAAGCGTAAGAAAATAATATAAATATATTAATATTTTATTAAATTTTCTGCTTTGGTGTTCTAAGCATTTTCCTATAAATAGGGTGCTTAGGTTAAAATTGAAAATCATACCAGAAACTGAAATCTTCTCTCTCTCTCTCTCGATATATCGAGCGTATTCTTGTGAGTATTTTGATACTTTGAGTGTTGTTATATATTTCTGCAAGTTCCCTTCACCACTATATTCAGATTCCACCCGTAAATCTTTATTCTTTTGAGGTAAGGGATGTTATTTTCTTCTTAAATGATATTATTTTCTTCAATATCATTATGTCGAAATACTGGTTTGAACTTTTTATCAAATTTAGAACTTTTTGTGTCGGGGAGTTATTATTTACGATACCAAGACTATTCACGTATCGACCTAATAATATTCATTTGAATCACGACACTATTCATCGAAAAATGAAATTTTCTTCTTTTTGTCCAAGATGTCTATTATGAATACTAGCTTTGATTATATCCATGTTTTGATCATTCTTGAATTTTACTCCACAATGATTACTTATGAGGTATTTTTGGACATGGATAAACCGAAATACGAATCCTTAATATTTGTTATTTTGTTTCATTGGATTTGTTTCCTTTAAAATATTTTTTCATCATCCTCAAACCCTAAATGATGATATTATCGAATATCTTAGGGCCAAGAAAGGCAAAAGATGAATGATTTACGATGAATATCTTTGGCCCAGTAGTCTAAAGATGAACATGTGTTTGTAACATGACCAATTGGTGAATATCTTTCGCCCGTAAATAAGAAAAGAATAATATTTGATTTATGATGTATATTGATTGATGTTACAGGGATAAAATATTGATGATGGACTTTTAAATTCGTAGATAATAGTAGATTTCATTCTCTACTTAACTCTTCTAATAAATTATTATTTCCGCTGCGAATATTGATTTAAAACTGGTTGTCCATTGTATTCTATTAGATTTTTCCCTGTTGAAGACTAACGATAATTTGTTCTATGTTATCTTAGTCATAATATTCTTTACTGGGCTAGTTGAGCTCATCCTTTTTCTTTTGTTCCATTTTTCTTCTAGAATTCGAGAATGTAGCAAAGTACTTCGGTGGGGTATGGAATGAAGGTTCTAGGAAGTTGTTTTAGTAGTCCTCACCATTTTTGTAAAATATTGTACCAATAATTGTAATGAGGACTTATTTGGGTATGAATATTGTTCAGATGACAATATTTGTATTTAAACTCACGCTTTTTATGTTGTATTAATAAAGTTGTAGGCATTTCGTACCATGTTATCGACGACTCAAAATGGGTGTTGTATACCTATTTTGAGGGCGCCACACTACGCACTCCAGAAAGTGATGTGTATGAGGAAGAAAGTGCAAGAAGGTGTTATCTTAGGAAGCAAGAATCGATGAAGAAGGAATACTTGAGTCAACTCCAGACTTTGTGTTCCTAACGACCACGATTTAAAGTATAAAATCATGATAGAGGTACAACACAATCATTTGCAATCCATCGTGGGAGTACCAAAATGTATCATGATATTCGGTCATACATTTTGGTGGAGCAATATGAAAAGAGATAGCGATGTTTATCTCAAGATGTCTAACTTGTCAACGAGTTAAAGTTTTGACATCAAGTACCAAAAGGTCCATTGCAACCACCGAAATTCCAGAATGGAAGTGAGACCACATTACCATGGATTTCAAGCACGGCCTTCCTAAGGTTTCTCAAGGTATAGATGCGATTTAGGTCATTGTTGATAGATTGACCAAGTCCGCTCATTTCACCGACACGGTAAACTTATACACTTGAGCGTCTTGCTGTCAGATATACATAAACTAGATTGTAAGATCGCATGGTATGCCGGTATCCATAGTTTCGATTGAGACCCAAGATTCACTTCACGATTTTGGGTTGGTTTTACAGAAAAGCTTTGGGCGCAATTCTGATTTAGCTCGGATATCATCCTCAGACGGACGGGCAATCGGAGAGGACTATTCAAACTCTTGAAAATTTATTAAGACTCGTGTCCTTGACTTAAAGGGAAGTTGGGATAAATTCTTACCATTGGTGGAGTTTTCCTACAACAACAATTATCGCTAAGTATTGGCATGGCTCCATTTGAGGCGTTGTATGGAAGAAAGTGTCGTTTCCAAAGATATCTTTGGGATGAGGTGGGTGAAGCAACGTTGTTGGGACCGGAGTTGAGTGTACGTATGACTACGGAAAAGATTTAAACGATCCAAACAACGATAAAAACCTCACAAGATCGACAAAAGAGTTATGCTGATCTTCATCGAAAGGACGTGGAATTCGATATAGGAGATCATGTGTTGTTACGTGTTGCTCCATGGAAAGGAGTTGCGAGATTTGGAAAGAGAGGAAAGCTGTGAGACCCCAGATTTTATGAATAAATATTTAATTTTCTCGAAATAATTTTTTAAATATTATGGTGTGGATTTGATATAATGTTATAGTTGTGGGTAATATTTATAAATTTTGAAAAGAATGCAAGTTATTGTATAATATTCGATTGGTTGGGGAATATTCGTTTTAACAGGGAATATTCGTACAACGGCACAATCATTAGTGGACCCCGCAACGGAATTATTGTCGGATGGAGAAAACGACAAAAATATTTTTATGAGAATAACGACGGAAGTTTTATCGTTAATAATGTTGAACTACTCGGTAGTAAAAGTACAGTAATACGCATGGTTGCATAGTAGCACACTATATTGATTATTGATGCTTACGTGATAAGTCACTCAGTTTTGTTTTATTGGTATTATTAATGTAATAAAGTAGAATACTTTTATAAAGTTATTCTATAAATAAAATATATTTTATTCTATTATGCATAGTGTTGCATAGTGTCTGCATAGTATTTTGCATAGTAAATTTTTTTTATATAAAACAGAATACTTTTATAAAGTTATTCTATAAATAGAATATATTATATTTTATTATGCATAGTGTTGCAATATGTTTGCATAGTGCCTGCATAGTGTTTGCATAGTAAAATCTTTTATAAAGTTATTCCTTTTATTAGATTATAAATAGAATATATTATATTTTATTTAAAAGATTTTGCTTTAAATATGGACCGTCAAAGTAAATCAATCTAGACCGTTCATGAGTTAGTTACTTTGCAGTCCATTTTTCTATAAATAGAAGCTCATTCCTTCATTATTTCTTACAAATTCACTGAAACTCTAGAGAGAGAAACTATAGAGAGAAAGAAGAAAAGTATTCTGCTACTTCACTACTTATATATCCAGTACTCTTCTTCTTAAGGTAGGAAATATTATTTATTGTACTCATAAGGGGTATTCTTTCTTTCTTATTCATGAAGAGAACTTCTGTTATTCCATTCTTTATCATTCTGTTGGAATAACCTGTTGGGAGAATGCATAGCATGATTTGATGTTTTAATATGCTTGTGATTATTGTAAGGTCCTTAATTGAATTTATGTACAAGGACTTAGTGATGGAAAGATCAAGATTGTTAGTCGATCTAAGCTTTCAACGTGTATCATTACGTTTCTAGAATGTATAGATAGAAAGATCAAAACTCGTTAGGTTGATCTTATGATGTAATAGATAGGCTTGTTCGATCGTCGAAGACCGCACTGTAAGTCGTGAATCTGCCAGAGAGTCGAGAGTCAACTCTTGGAGCTATCGAAAGGAATAGAGAGTATGCAAAGATAGTGAGATCTCGGAGTTTCGTAGACTTCAGGAAACGAAGAAGGATCGAAGGTGTCGAGATGAGCCTCCTCAAGATCGAGTGTCTTGAGGAAGTCATGTTCAATCGTAGAGATAGCTGCGCCTATAAGCCGAACGACAATCTGCCGAAGCTAACTCTCCGATCGTAGTGTACTGAAAGAAACATGAAGTTTACAAGTCAGCGATCGTAGAGTGGACTCAACGTTCACCAAGCTAACTCTACGATCGTAGTGTGTAGAGTCAACAACACGAGCAAGTAAAGATCGTAGTGTGCTCTCGGGATCGTAGAATCAACAACACGAGCAAGTAAAGATCATAGTGTGCTCTCGGGATCGTAGAGTCAACAACACGATCTGAATCGTAGAGTACAACAATCCAAAATGTAGAGCTACATCTGTCATGTCAGAAAATGTTAAAGCCTCATGAATTGTTAATTCAACAATACGAGGAATGGATCCTAGATGCTGCAGTGCCCATCAGTCCCAGAATAAATAAAATATCCTTAGTATGCAACAAAGAAGCGTATTGAAGAAGCTAAGGATAATACTATGAATGAGAGGGACAAAACACCTTTTCAGGTGGTAGGTGAAAAAGATCTGCAAGTTGTCGGTGGTCCGTAATGCGTAATTCAAAAGATGTGCGTAAATGTTCCATCACAAAGATGTAAAATTCAGATGCATTTAATGCCACAACGGATGGATCCAATCGGATAGTTTTCAAAATCACATATATATGAATCATCGATGCAGATAAAAGAGAAAGAAGCATAAACATTTAACATGAAGAACTCTCTAAGGCTCAACTCTATGATCTGAGATATTACAAAGCTTGCTCACTACTCAAACTATTACGTAACCGTAGCTTACACAAGAAACCGAAAAGAACCTTCGTAACGCAACAACAACAATCATCAATCAATGAAGAAGTATACAAAGTCTGCTGGACTTGAAGAGTTAAGTAGTGAATCGTAAAGAAAGCCAAGTCTCTTTGGACTTGAAGAGTTCAAGAGTGAACTAGAAAAGTTCTGCATCTGGCCGGTGCAGAAGGAATCTGTGTGATTCGGAAGATTGTATAAGACATCCTTAGTGGATATCCTACTGCGTTGAGTAGAAGAGTGGACTAGGAGCTTTGAGTGCTCCGAACCACTTAAAAATAACTATGTCGTTTACATTCATGCTATAACTGCTATATCTGCCATAACTGCCTTACTCGCTCATAACTCCATTGCTTGGTAAAGAAGATTAAAACAAACATTAATTCCGCAAAGTTTTAATCATTATCTAAGAACAAGTTAAAACGAAAGGATTTTCAAATATCTATTCAACCCCCCCTTCTAGATAACTTGTGCCTACTAGGGACTAACAATTGGTATCAGAGCAAGTTCTATTTTACAGCTTACACGTTTTAGTAGATCCAATGGCACTTTCGTGCAAGCGAATCCAGACGGGGGGGAAAGAAGCCACCAATGTGCAACAAGGATAAATTTGCTGAATCGGAAAGTCGGGATGCAAGCTTACATGGACTCAATAGATGAAGATCTATTTGAGACCGTTCTTATGGGCCCTATATACCAACAAAGCTTGCACCAACCATTGACGATCCAAGCAGTACAAATAAAAATAAAAAAAGAAGAATGGATGCATACGAGTAGAAGAGTCATCAACTTCGACAAAAAGGCGAAGAACATCCATTCCAATCCTTAGAGAGACGATTTGTTAGAAAATGTTGTAAGCAAAGAAAGCACTAAGGAGGTTTGGGGAAGCATCGATCGATCACGCGCGAAGGAACCGAAGAAGTTAGAGAGAAAAAGCGATTCTCTTCTAACACAAAGAATACGAGATTTTTGCTCGTGTGCAAGTCGAAAATGTAAGCGCCACTTATGAAAGATTCAACATTCTCGCTTCAACTCTCTACGAGCATATGGAAAGATCTATCCTAACAAAGATCGACCATAAAGTTCATGAGAGCTCTACCGAAAGCAAGTGGGATGCAAAGACCCACGTAATAAGAGAAAGTCAAAGAATCTTAATGAGATGACGGTTCAACAACCGTATGGCAATCTCGACATACGAAATTTGAGCTAACCTAATGTCTTTGAAACCCTTTCGTAAGGAAGAAGAAAAGACAAGAGGTGTTGCTCTCAAGGCAAATGAAGGTGCATCAAAAGTCATCACCGAGATTGACTATGATGATGATGAAGACGATGATGATGACTTTCTTATCTTTGGTAAAGAGACTAAGAAGGTTCACGCGACGAAAGCGTGAGAATCCAATGAAGCGAGGAAAGTCAAGATTCACGCCACCAGAACAAATAAATGATTTATGCTACAATTTGCAAGAAACACGGTCATTTCATTGCCAACCGCAACAAGCCTATCAAAGAAGAGCTAAAGAAGAAATCCAAGGCAAAGAAAGAATACTGAAAGGAACCGAGAGGCCTCGTAAAAGAGACAAAGGCACGGGTTCTTGGGAGGATCGTGGAGTGATTCGAGATAATGACTCAAATGCGGACTCAGGAGATGAGGAAGAAGAACCACATATAGCCAATCTGCGCTTAATGGCCAAAACATGCAAAGGACAAACAAAGCCTAAACATACATGATGTAAAGTATCGATGAGGTATTTGATTTTAATTCTCCGATGTAGATATAAGTGACTTAAGAACCGCTTTGCATGGCATAACCATCGATCTACATCAATACATGAAGTGGTTCGAGTCTTGTCTAAAGATCATTCTCTTCTTGAGAGAGAAGAAGAAAGTTCAAGAAGAACAAGCTTGACCCTTCTAAGTACTAATCTTCTCTCCAAGCTTGAAGTTGAGAATGAAACTTTGAAAATGCACAAACACACATCATGCTCAAAGAGAGTCTATGCTAACCTCTAAAATTGAGGATCTAGAAGACTATCTCTACATGGAACAGATCCACATCTTCCATGGATTGCCGCTTTCTCTAGTCGAGGAAGCGCGCATTCGACGTAAGCGGGCTTAGAAGCTTTGGGGAATCCATCTCGAGCTAAGTATGGAAAAGACAATGGAAACTAGCACCAGTAATGTCTCAAGTTTTGGTAGAAACCGCCTTGTGTGAAATCCTCATGACTCGAAGAACCCGCTCAACCTTGTTCCACCGCATCTCTAGTTATACTCGTAGAAGTAAAGGATCTCACGGTTGTCCAGGTTTCATCAAGGAAAAGAGAAACCCAACCTCTACTTACCAACCTCGAAGAATCGTAAAGTCAAACAAAATCAACTCTACGAATCAAGCTGGGAAGGTACAAGAGAGGTAAAGCACACTCATCACTATTTATGAAACCTAAGGACACGTGGAAGAAAGAGAGTCGGGCTTTAATGTAAGGTTAACTAAGGAACCATACAAGTCAAGTGGAAGATGAATCACCACACATACACAGGCATGCATTATAATAGATGCTTCATATCTGATAAATATGGTCATAGGGCCACAAAGTGTTATTATAAATCCATGCATGAGACCCAAGATTAAACAAATTTGGGTCCCCAAAGGTCTTAATAAATAAGGACCCATGCAAATATGGGTACCAAAATGAAGGTTCAAATGTTTTGACAGAAAAGAGCTCCACATCCTCAACATGGTATCGGGACGGTGGTTGCTCGAGGCATATGACAGGAACAAAGCTCTACTATCCAACTATGTAGAAAAGGAGGGTCCCTCACCATCTTTGGAGATAATGGTACTGCAAGAGAAGAGGCTATGGCTCGGTAGGAAATGGTGTGATATCATTCGAAGAAAGTGGCTTTATGTGGAAGGTCTGCCGCAAAGACAACCTTCTAAGCATTAGTCAACTCTGCGACAAGGGACATCAAGTAACATTCATCAATAATCAATGTCAAGTCGAGAGATTTGAAGACATCTGCGCAGAAAGAAAGCTAACCGGAACAAGAGAAGGAAATGTCTACACAAAGAAATCTTGGACAACTAAGCTCGCAGACGAGATAATATGTTTTTCTAGCTAAAGCTTCGAAGAGATGAGGTGGCTATGGCATCAAGATTATCCCATCTCAACTTCAAAAGCATGTCCAAACCGGCATCAAAGATCTCGTGGTCGGCCTTCCTAAGTTCAACTTTGTGAAGGAAAGGCCATGCAATACTGTCGCTTTGGAAAACAAACCAGAAGCTCATTCAAAAGCAAGACTGATAACTCTATTGACAAGCCCCTACAGTTGCTTCACATGGATCTCTTTGGGCCAATCCCAACAACCAGTCTCGGAGGAAAAAGATACTCTCTAGTCATAGTTGACGACTACAATTCACATGGGTATTCTTCCTAACTTCAAAGGATGAGACAAGCTCCGAATTAATCAAAATGTTCAGAATGGTGATGAACGAGAAAGGAGAGAAATCAAGGCCATAAGGAGTGATCATGGCAGAGAATTCGATTTCTCAGAAATGGATCAGTTCTGCTCAGACAATGGCATCAGTCATAACTTCTTAGCTCCATGAACTCCTCAACAAAATGGAGTCGCTGAAAGAAATAACAGAACCCTGATAGAGGCTGGGAGAACTCTACTAAAAAATTTCGATCGGCTCTGAATACTTTTGGGCAGAAGCAGTCAACACTGCATGCTACACTCAGAATAGATCACTAATTCACTCTACGATCAAGAAGACGCCCTACGAACTATGGAAAGGAAGAAAGCCAAGTGTCAACTACTTCCATGTCTTTGGATGTGCATGCTATATTCTCAACAATGGAAAACAATACCTGACAAAATTTCAACCAAAATCGGATGAAGGAATCTTCCTTGGGTATGCCACTGGACAAAGAAGGCATACTGAGTGTTCAACAAAAAAGACGCTGAATGTCGAAGTCTCAATACACGTCATTTTTGATGAAACCGACTTAGAAAAAGCAAGACCTCAAGACACTACGACCAATGATGCGAGCAAGACGACTAAAGTCGTCGAGGTCAACACTACGAGTGTAGTACCGCATGTGAGAAATCGCAGAAAGCATGATAATGCAATCGTAGAGAGGACCATCCAATATAATGAACCTTCACTTCAAGAAGAAGAAATAGACCTTGAAGACTTAAGACAAGAAGGCATCAGGACAGATGTTCTAACTGGCAGCAGATGGGCAAGAGATCACACTCAGGACCTAATCATTGGAGATCCGAATACTAGAATCAAAACAGATCTCGCTACTCGAATGAATGTTTCTATCTAAGCTTCCGTCACAAATTGAGCCAAAGAAAATAGAGGATGCAATGGAAGACTCGGGTTGGATAGAAAGCTATGCAAAGAAGAACTCAACCAATTTGAACGAAGCAAAGTGTGGAGATTGGAGCCAAGACCAAATGATCATCCAGTGATAGGAACTAAGTGGGTCTTCAGAAACAAAATGGATGAAGATGGGGTCATTACCAGGAACAAGGCAAGATTAGTGGCAAAGGGCTATTCTCAAGAAGAAGGTATCGACTATGATGAGACTTTTGCACCCGTTGCCAGACTAGAAGCCATCAGAATCTTTCTTGCCTTTGCTGCCCACATGAAGTTCAAAGTCTTTCAGATGGATGTCAAGAGTGCATTTCTAAACGGAGAGCTTCAAGAAGAAGTCTATGTCGAACAACCTCCAGGTTTTATCAATCCATCTCTTTCCAATTATGTCTATAGATTAGATAAAGCCTTATATGGTCTTAAACAAGCACCTAGAGCATGGTATGAAACTCTAACTAACTTCTTAATAGAAAATGGGTTCACTAGAGGCAGGGTAGATACCACATTATTCCTTAGAAAGCACAAAGACAAAGTCTTACTAGTTCAAATATATGTTGATGATATCATTTTGGTTCTAATCGATTTAAAAGTTATGGAAGAGATTCTCTAAGCTAATGCAGAGCAAGTTTGAAATGAGCATGATGGGTGAGCTGAATTTCTTCCTTGGACTGCAAGTGAAGCAGACTGATGAAGAAATATTCATTAACCAAGCCAAATACATCAAAGACTTACTAAAGAAGTATGGCATGGAATCAGCTTCTCCCATGAAAACACCAATTGCTCCTGCAACTAAGCTTGACAAAGATGGGAATGGTAAAGGTATTGATATAACTCAATACAGAGGTATGATAGGTTCTCTTTTATACCTAATCGCTAGTAGACGAGATATAATGTTCGCAACATGCATATGTGCTAGATTTCAGGCTAACCCTAAAGAGTCTCATTTATCTGCTATAAAAAGGATCTTCAGGTATCTCAAAGGCACACCTTACTTGGGGCTTTGGTATCCCAAGAAATCCTCATTTGAACTAACAGGATACACAGATCTTGATTTTGCAGGATGTAAAATAGATAGAAAAGAGTACCCGAGTGGCACTGTCAATTGCTAGAAATAAGCTTGCATGTCTGGTTCAAGAAAAGCAAAACTCGGTGTCCACTTCGACCGAAGGTGAATATATTGTCACGGCAAATTACGTGCTCAAATCCTATGGATGAGAAACCATTTAGTTGACTACGGGTTTGATTTCAAAACTATACCCATACACCGTGATAACACAAGTGCCATAGCAATAACTCATAATCCTCGTTATGCATTCTAGGACCAAGCATATTGAAATAAGGTATCACTTCATTAGGGATCACATGCAAAATGGAACTATATCACTACAAAGATATCCCCATGAAAATCAACTTGCGGATGTTTTTACTAAACCACTAGATGAATCCAGATTCAATAAGTTATTAAGTGAACTAGGCACGCTTAATCTTCAACCATAAAATATATGCTCTAGACCGTGTCTTAACCATAACAGTACAAAGGCTAAACTCAATATCATAGACATGATCAAGAAAAGTCCACGACCGCAGAGTTGAAAGGATAGACTCGACGATCGTAGAACAGACTTGACGATCGTAGGACAGACTCTACGAATGATGATCAGACTCGACGATCGTAGGACAGACTCTACGAATGGTAGACAGACTCAACGACCAGAAGACTACCTCTACGATCGTAGTCATTCTAAGGACATCTCAGCACTGAAGACTCAAAGGGCAAATCAGTACATTCAAGCAAAAGGCGACACCTGTCCCACTAAGTCAAAAAGAGAGAGGTAAGCTACAAGTACAAATTGGAACCATATTTTTGAAATCTGAAGTTCAAAAGATTATCTCTCTCTCTCTCTAAGCAAAACCCTAACTCAAGAGAAAGCTCAACCAGATTCCACTTCTCAACCACGTAATCATGGTCGCTTTTAAATGTAATCTCAATGCTACTCACGACTGCTTCGATGAGTTCAAGGATGCTCCATCAAAGTTTCACAAGACCTTACCACTACTAAAGAAGGCGGGGTCTCAAGAGGCTATTTGAAAATTCTGACACACCTCATCTATCCCAAGCTAGTGAAGGAGTTCTACAAGAATGGAGTGTCTGAACACAACACCATCACTATCTGAGTAAGAGGAGTTGAAATGACGCTAAGGAAGAAAACTTCAATCTGCCCTAGGTTTCAAGAATACAGGCACCTACTTTCGACAAAGATAAGATTTGAAGAGGATTGAAGAGAATGCATCACAAAAAGAACTCTCTCGTAAAAGGTTATAAAAAGAAGGAATTCCCTCAAAGGTATGAATTTCTAGGCGATATTGTTGGGAAATGTATCTCTTTGAAGAGTTCAGTCATGACTCTGTAATGAAGTTCAACTTAAACTCATGATCGCCATAACTCTTGGAATTAACTAAATTATGGAGCCATACTACTTGAAAGTGGATCGTGCAAGTGGATCAGAGGCTCAAGAAGAAATCAAAAAGTTCTAAGAAGATCTTTGTATGGGAGATTTATTAGCATCATTCTCGCAATCATGCTATGGGTGATAAAATTGGGGATGATGAAGGAGAAACCATCAACCCAAAACCAAGAATGACACAAAGAATTGTTTAAAAGCGTGAAAGAAACCTGCATTGAGTATACAAGAATGATGACAGAGTCCAGTGGGAGGCGGGGAACAAGGGAAGCAGGAATGACTATTGTCAATGAAGTTGAAGAAGAAGAAGAAGCGAGATAAGGAGAACCCTCTGCTCTTGTCAGAAAAGTAAAAGCAAGAGAAAGCCGAGGGAACACAAGTCAAGAGCCTCAAGGATCTCTGAATTAATATGCCTGTAGAGTCCTCCGACATAGAGACTCTAAGGAGGCCGAGGAATATACAAACAAGAAGAAAGAGGTCAAGAGGATCAAGCCACCATTTCACAACTCTTAAAGAAGAATAAGGTTTGTCATAAGTCCAAAAGACCAACAAGTGTCTTCAATCGTAGAGACTCACTGTTTCATTCCTCAAACCAAAGCCAAATGTGGCAGAAATAGAGGAAGCTACTCCAAGGACAGTGGCCGGTCAATGTGGCAAAACAACCAAAGAAAAAACCAGCAAAGCAAAGAGAAAGCTGGTCAAGAAGTATATTCTTGAAAATGAAAAAGTTCTGAAGAAGGAAGCCAAGAGCATGGCTGTAAAAGTAGAACTGCCCCAAGCAACCGAAGAGAAGAATGCACCAGCTGAGGGGGAGAAGCCTACTGCTCAAGAAGAAGTTCCAGCTGAGGGGGAGTTTCTAAAAGAAGATGATCATATTGAGGGGGAGCCTCACAATATCCTAATGACTGAAGAAGAAGTTCTTGCTTTCAAGATAAAGATGAACCAATGCCAAAGGTCATTGAGATAATGGATTCTTCGTAAGACAACAAAGAAGAGAAAGAGGATGATGATGATGAGCTTGAAATAAGCGGTGTAGGTAAAGATGGATCTGAAAGTTATCAGACAACCAAATGTTTTCTTATTTCTACCCATGATGGCATACCATCAAGCTCAGATTATGAAATCATGGGACCATATGTTCGGAGCTTGAGGAATATCCAAACTATCACGATTCCGCTCATGGATTTCAAGGAAGTCATCTTTGCTAAAAAGTTGATTACAAACCATTCCTCATCAAATGCCAAACCGAGGTATTGACTATCCCCTACAAGCTTTAGAGTTAATCATAAGCCATCATCTTCATTTAGTTATTTCTATGAATTTCCTAAATGGCTGGAAGTGGTTCTCAACCCAATAAATCAGTTTCCAGTTACAGAATCCCAAAATTTTGTAACTGAAGAACCAGAAGAAGCCAACTTTGCTCAGCTCCAACAAATCCTCTCGCTTCACGACTTCCAAGCTATAGTCCTCTAGAAGAATCAAATATCGGAATCGTAGAGTCACCTATCCCATCCATCCAAACTCAAGCCCCTCCATCAGACATCCCTTCCTCGTCCAGAAATGAATGTTTTAATCTTGAACTTGCTCTTTGCTCCCTAAAAGAACAATTCAACAATGCACCACCCTCTTCCTCAAGATTTCCCCGGATGGATGAGATTCTCTCGTAATTGTCTACCAAGGCCGATCTATCGCCTATGTTCAAGAAAGTGATCAAGGAAGAAGAGAGTCTTGAAGATCACTCTGAATCGACTCAATTTGAGACCGACATCTATGATCAATCTGCAAACACCCTTCCACAATCTCTCGAGCTCTCAATTGTCCAAAACACTAAAAAGAGATCATCGAGAAATGCTTCAAAGCATAAAGGACGTGGGATGACATTCACTTCTGCAACAACCAAAAGACATAGGGATCTTTGTCTTAATCTTACTAAAGAAAATCAAGAATCTCGGAACAAACGGATGTGTGCAGAGAGCATTCAAAATCTTCTGCATCAGCATCCGGAGAGTTTCAACAATTCTATGTCGGCGTCAACAAATGCAGACAACATTCTATCCATCCTTCAACGAAAGAAGCAAGGTCCAAGTTCATTGAAGAAAATAGAGAAGACATTGCTCGGACTAAAAAGTCGACTAAACGAACTTGTCCAAGGAGTTCTCGTCTGTCGCCGATGACATTGAACTCTTGATCCGATATAAAGGGGAGAAAAGAGGCAAGGAGATCGGGAAGGAGATCGTGCAGACCAAGGACATAAGGGACGCAGATTCCAAACAATAAGGAATCGGCCTGCAAGGCATATCTCTCAGCAGACTCAACGATCAGATCAGCAGGAAGTCTTAATGGCTCAACCTTTAAGAAGTCAAGGGCCGCCTTCTAGCTCACAAGGAGAACTGCGCAATGAGCCTAAGAATGCCAATTGGAGATCCGACATTTATGAACGAGCACGACGACCACAATCCAAGATTAAGTCCCAAAGTGAGCTCAAGATTTGGCTAAGAGAGATGAAGCCCAAGAGAAAAGGAGAAGCAGAAGAAAAGGCAAATCCTCCGAGGAAGCGAAGCCAAGAAAATAGAGATAAGTTGAATTTCACTTCTTATTGATGTATCTATTTCAAATGTAACATCTATCTTCATACATCAATAAATTCATGCTTATTCTCTATACTTGGTGAAATTCTTCTGTTATTCCATTCTTTATTATTCTGTTGGAATATACTGTCTGTGCGTTTTACGCCGGACTTGGTTCCTTTTTTATTATTATTCTGTTGGAATATTTTGTCTATGCGTTTTACGCCGGACCTGGTTCCGTCTTTATTATTATTACGTCTTTATTATTTTAGAAATTAAAATCTTTGGAAAGTGCTCAAGGAAACCTTCGTACATGGGAGGTCATGCGTGTAGGTTATGATAGATATTATATGTCCACAGAATTATCCTTGGTTGACCCAAAAGTCCCCAAAGAAAAACAAGAAGATTACTATCATCTTCTTTCCAATGGTGAGTCTTTTTTTGACATATAAATATCTCTGTTGTCTCCAAGTGAACATTATATTTCACATAAACTCCAAAATCATATAGGTAGTGCTCGTAGATATATTCAGTAAGTGGATGTGCACAACCATGTCTTATGAGAACACGAGGTTGTATGTCATTAGACATCTTCTATGATAGTGGAAAAACACCCTTCCAAAGTTGGGTTCGCCTCACCCTATTTGATTCACCAAATATAACTACTAAATGATGTATAAAATACAACACACTTTTCTATACTTTTTAGGGAGAACCTCCACAGCTAGAGACCACTATTTCTATTCCTGTTATCCCCGTCGATCTTGGCTTAATACTCTTTACTAATGACTCTTTATTACTCGAAAGGAATTGTGAAAGCGAGAAAAGGTGAGCATTAACTAGCCCAAAGAAAGAATATCATGACTAAAGATAATTAAATTATCAATAACTTTCATCAATAATAAATAAGAGATTTAGAACATATGGTAGATGATAAAACTTTTCAACCATAGTTGCAAAGCAGAAGCAAGCAATCCATTAGAAGAGTCAAATAGACCATAAGGTCTATTATCTTCTATGTTAAAAGTCCACCAATAATGTTTTATCCATGTAAAATAAATTAACAGTTCTCATCCACAATCATATGAATAACTCATAATCATAATTGTGGTTCTAAATTTCTTCGCTAAACTGTGACAAAGATAATTTTAATCACCTATCTTCACCTGAAACATCAAAAATCATGGTTATACCAAATCAGAATTCGTAAGAAAATAATGAATGAATGAGCTTCTATTTATAAAAAAATGGAATGCATAGTAACTAACTCATGAACGGTCGAGATATATTTACTTTAATCTGACGGTCCATATTTAAAGCAAATAAAATATAATATATTCTATTTATAATCTAATAAAACGAATAACTTTATAAAAGATTTTACTATGTAAACACTATGTAGGCATTATGTAAACACTATGCATAATAAAATATAATATATTCTAATTATTGTCTAATAAAACAGATAGCTTTATAAAAGTATTCTTTTTATATAAAAAGATTTTACTATGCAAAATACTATGCGCATATTTATGCAACACTATGCATAATAGAATATAATATATTCTATTTATAGAATAACTTTATAAAAGTATTCATTTTTATATAAAAGATTTTTCGTATTATTACATTAATAATACCAACAAAACCGAAAGTGACTTATCACTTAAGCATCAATAATTAATACCGTAGGCCGCTATGCAACCACGCCAGACATCAGATTTCTTTTTAACACCGGGTGTTTCAATGATTAATCAGTAAAACTTCCGCTGGTTATTTTCATAAAAGTATTTTTGTCGCTTTTCAATCCGACAATAATTCCGCTAGGGTCCACCAATGATTGTGCCGTTGTACTAATATTCCCTGTTAAAACGAATATTCCCTGACCAATCGAATATTATATAACAACTTGCGTACTTTGCAAAATTTATAAATATTACCCACAACTATTATATCAATTTCACCTAATAATATTCAAAAATAATATTTATAGAAAATTCATCTTTATTCAAAAAGTTGGGGTTTTACAATCGTTGTTTCCGCTGCAGTTGTTGATCTAAAACTTGTTGTCTATTGTATTCTATCAGATTTTTCCCTGTTAAAGACTAATGATAATTTGTTGTACATTATCTTAGTCATAATATTCTTTCTTTGGCTAGTTGAGCTCACCCTTTTCCTTTTTGTTCCATTTTTTTTCTCAGAGGCGAGAATATAGCGGGGAACTAGTAAAGGGTGTGGAGTAATGGTTCAAGACAAGTTGTTTTAGTAGTCCTCACTATTTTGTAAAATAGTGTATCAATAATTGTAATAAGGACTTATTTGAGTGTGGATGTTGTCTAGAAGACAATATTTGTATTTAAACTCACAGTTTATGTGTTGTCGTATTTTGCACGACAATTGTATTAATGTAGTTATAGTTGTTTCTGTACCATGTATTTGGCGACTCAGAATGGGTTGGATGGAATGGACCTATTTTGGGGGCGTCACAGTTGTTCTATTCATCAATACTACTTAATGCCGGAATATTATTTTATCCACAATAATTAACATGTAAATGAATGTAATATTCTTTTGGGTAAAATTCAGATGACTACATGAGGTTTACACTAATTCTCATTTCACCACCTAACTTTAAAAATGAGCACAAACAATTATAGTTGTGAGTGGAAGTGAAATATTCCTTAGAAAATTTTTGTAAGGACTGTTATGACCTTGATATATATACAAATGTTTTAAAAAAATTAGTTTCCTTTACCCTTTATTCTCTTAATTTCTATGTTATTCTTCTTTTCATAGCCCTTCTCTGTAATTAAGTTTAAGCAAAATAAAACCCTTAAACCAATAATGAATTTTTTTTGAATTCAATACGTTAATTAGGGTTGAGGATGGTGCGGTTTGACCACAGTTAACTGTTGAGCTGTCGTATAGAATATGACCACATTTAACTATGAGTTTTAATACAAATGTATGTAACTCTCATGGCACCTCAACCACAACCTTACAATGATACTTTACATAAAAGTATAGTAAAAAACTATTTTAGAAATTAAAATCTTTGGAAAGTGCTCAAGGAAACCTTCGTACATGGGAGGCCATGCGTCTAGGTTATGATATATATCATATGTCCATAGAATTATCCTTGGTTGACCCAAAATTTCCTAAAGAAAAACAAGAAGATTACTATCATCTTCTTTCCAATGGTGAGTCTTCTCTTGACATATAAATATCTTTGTTGTCTCCAAGTGAACATTATATTTCACATAAACCCCAAGATCATATAGTAGTGCTCAGTAGATATATTCAAAGAAGTGGATATGCACAACCATGTCTTATGAGAACACGAGGTCAGTATGTCATTAGACATCTCAGATGATAGTGGCAAAACACCCTTCCAAAGTTGGGTTCTTTCACCCTATTTGATTCACCAAATATAACTACTAAATGATGTATAGAATACACACACACTTTTCTATCTTTTCTTTTGGGGAGAACCTCCACGACTAGAGACCACATGCTCTATTTCCCTCGTTATCCCCGTCAATTTAAGCAATACTCTTACTAAGAACACTTTTATTACACGAAAGGAATTGTGCAGAAGCGAGAAAGGGTGAGCACAACTAGCCCAAAAAAGAATATCATGACTAAAGATAATTAAATTATCAATAACTTTCATCAATAATAAATCGTAGATTTAGAACATATGGTAGATGATAAAACTTTTCAACCATAGTTAGTAAATGAACGAAAGCAATCCATTAGAAGAATCAAATAGACCATAAGGTCTATTATCTTCTTTATGTTAAAAGTCCACCAATAATGTTTTATCCATGTAAAATAAATCAACAGTTCATGTCCACAATCATATGAATAACTCATAATCATAATTGTGGTTAGGGGTGCTCATCGGTAAAAAACCGAACTGGTACCTAAAAAACCGAACCGGTACCGATTCTAAATAATCAAAAACAAGAATCGAACAGATGCATCAATTACCTGCTTTTGCATTCTGGTTTCGATTACAAAAGAGCACCAGGTTTTTTCGGTTCGGTTTTCGGTTATACCGCATGCATAGTAATATTTATAATTATTAATAAATAATAACAATTAAATAATTTTTTTTAGTATATTAACAAATTTTTTTTAGAACTAAGAAATCATGAGTTATGGCCTTATGCGGTTGTATTAATAAATTTTTTTTCGGTTCGGTGCTGCCTGCTTGTATACTTGTATGATGTATTAGTTGTATTGTATGATGCTTTCGGTTATACCAGGTTCATGATATTAATAATAATATGCATGGTCTCAGACTCTCAGCTAATATAATAATATGCATGGTCTCAGCTAATATAAAGCAAATAATAATAATATAATTTTTTATTGGTTATACCAGGTTAATATAATATGATATAAATTTAAATTGACTTATACCATATTAAATTTATATGATATGATAATATGATATAAATTTAAATTGACTTATACCATATTAAATTTATATCATATTATAATATGATATAAATTTTAATTGACTTATATCATATTAAATTTTTTATTGGCCAAAGCACATGCATGTGAGACCGCTGCTTTGGCAGGTTGTTTAAAACTGTGTGCAACTTTTAAAGTACTAAAAGTCTAAAAGTATTAAAGAGAGAGAGTAAAGATTAACCGACACAAAATTTCGGATTTCGGTTTTCTGTTCGGTATTTCGGTTCTTACCGATTCTAAAATATCAGAACCGCTACCGAAATCGAAAAATAAAAAAAAATCGAAAAATCGGTATCGAAAAAATCGATACCGAAAAAAACCGGTACCGCCGGTTTCGGTACCAACAGGTTCGGAAAAAAACCGAAAAAACCAAAATTTTTGATCACCCCTAATTGTGGTTCTAAATTCCTCTTCACAACCAGGACGAAGATAATTTTAATCACCTATCTTTAACTGAAACATCAAAAATCATGGTTATACCAAATCAGAATTCCTGCTCATAATCATACTAATAAATTCATCTTTGCACTACGACCAAAGATATTCATTAACAATTCATCTTTGCACTACATACCAAAGACATACAATCAGTATTTTAAAAGAGTCAAGAGAGAGCATGATATCTACTATCTTCTACTTAATTAAAAGTGTATAATAAATATTTTATCGCCGAGACTCAAACTTAATAAATAATCCACATCATCGAATCACCCCGCACTACTTCTGCCAAGGATATTCGTTAATATCACATCCATGAATTTATATTTTTATCGAGACTCAAACCGATAATCAATCCATATCATCGAATTACCCATGCACTACGGCTAAGGATATTCGTTAATATCACTACTTAATTATCCATGCACTACTACTTAAAGATAATCGTATTTTATCAACGGCCATGATCATGCCATAAAACAATTCATCTTTGCACCCTTGGCCAAAGAGAATCCATAGCCATAATCATATACAAAACCTCGTCCATCAATGCACTACTGCTAATGATGACTTTTTTTCACATCATTTGTAACATTACTACCATGATTATACCGAATAATCCCTGGTCATAATCATACCAAGTCCATCTATGCACTACGGCCAAAGATGACTTTCAACACAATATAAGCATGAGGATGATGACAATGATATAAGAATCAATCAAATGAGATAAAAGATAAATATTAAACATTTATAATACAATTTATCCAACGTTCAATAATAACCAAATGTTATCAATCACTTAATAATCTCGTAATCTAATATCATTAATATTATAACAATATTTTAATCATTTATTAAACTTATAAATAATTTATTTCAATTGTTTACACTTTATCAAATAATGCATTTAATCATTCAAAAATGTCATACTCATAAGATTTCATTATCAATGATCAAATCCCTCATCAAAAATTTGCATATACCTTATATAGGATTCTTAAGCTATAAAATCATATTTTCCAATTTTATTACTTCACATAACATATTTAATTCATTTACTTATAACTAGTTAATTTTCATGAAAAATACTAAATCAGTCCCAAAAATATTTCTTTTCTGGGATTTAGCAGAATATAGTCCCATCTTGAACATATATTTTTCTCAGAATTTTTAAAATTCATTTACTATTTTTCATATGGCTAAAACTGCCGAATATTTAGATATTTATCATAAATTGTACTTTTGTCCAAAAATTTCGAAATTTACAGGGTATACCCCTGTTATATACATGTACTCCCAATAAAAATTTCACCAATTTTGGAGTTAACCACAAGGAGTTATAAGAGTTTACTTTTTAAAATAGTCTTTTCCCATAAAATCCATAACTCTTAATCTATACATCCAAAAATTGCCATTTTTGGACACAATCTAGAAAACTCATCAAATTATCATTTCAAATTTTTCCAGAATTTTTGAGGGTCAGAAAAATTACAAAACTGCCCCTGGCAGAAACCACTTTTTAATAAAAATACTATTCGTATGAATATGAAGGATCATTTACAATGCACGCAGTAATCCACAAACAAAGTTATTTCAAATGAGAAGAATAAAGAATGGAACTGGTCATGCGTAAACGCACACGCATATGATATTCCAAATGTAATAATAAATAATAAAATAATGTAAGAATTCACTGTAGCATGCGATAGATCAAGACAAACAAAGTTATTCCAACAGAATACTAAATAATCGGAACCAGTCAAAGCGTGATACGCACCGGCGTGATATTCCAATGTAATAATAAATAATGGAACAGTCCGGCGTAAAACGCATGCATGAGGATATTCTAATGTAATAATAGAGAATGGAATAATAAAAGAATTTCACCGTGTATGCGAGATTGGCGTAGGCAAAGTTATTCCAACATAATAATAAAGAATGGAATAATAGAAGAATTTCACCATGTATACGGTAGTCTGCATGATACGTGTTATTCCAATGAATCTTGAAGAATGGAATAACTGAAGTTCTCTTCATGAATACGAACGAAATAATACCCCTTACTATAATAATAATAATGATATCTTTTACGAGTACGCCAATTATATCCTCTACGATTACAACAAATAATATCCCTTACCGTAAAAGAAACTGAATATAAGAGTAGGGAAGGAGCAAAATACTTTTCTATAGCTTTCTATAATTTTCTCTCTCAGAGTTTTGAATTGCAATGCGAAATAATGAAGAAATGAGTTTCTATTATATAAAAATGGATCTATAAGAATTAACTCATGAAACTATCCAAATTGATTTACTTTAATCTGACTCATCCATATTTAAAGCAAAATCTTTTAAATAAAATATAATATACTCTATTTATAATCTAATAAAAGAATAACTTTATAAAAGATTTTACTACGCAAATACTATACAAACACTACGCATAATAAAATATAATATATTCTAATTATTATCTAATAAAAATGTATAATTTTATAAAAGTATTCTGCTTTTATATAAAAAGATTTTACTATTAACTCTAATAAAACGAATAACTTTATAAAAGTATTCGCTTTTATATAAAAGCTTTTCGTTTTATTACATTAATAATACTAATAAAACAAAACTAAATGATTTATCACATAAAGCATCAATAATCAATACTGGTGCTACTATACAACCACATGCAGACATCGCATTTCTTTTAACAACCGGGTGTTTCAACGATTAACTGTAAAACTTCCGCTAGTTATTTTCATAAAAATATTTTTGTCATTTTCAATCTTACAATAATTCCGTTGTGGGGTCCACCAATGATTGTACCGTCGTACTGATATTCCCCGACAAAAAGAATATTCCCCGACTAATCGAATATTTTATATCAACTTGCTTACTTTGAAAAAAAAAATTCACATATTACCCTTAACTTTAAACTTTTATCAATTTAACTATTTACCAAAATAGAAAAATTGAATACTTTTATTTCATAAAAATCGGGGTCTCAAAGGGAATTCCTTCGCTAGTATGACCTACCTAAGTTTATTTGATATTTAATTGGTCGGTCAGAGTATATGGATAATATGTTACATGTCAATTAACCTTTGTTTTGTGGCAGTATCTAAAAATGACATCCGAGAATGTTGAGAATAGCAATGAAGCACATGAGACCGTGGAGACACCTCTAATCACAAACCAAGATAATGTGATTAGAGATATCCATGTGGTGATTGAGGAATTAAAAGTTGCACTCAAGCTAGTCGCAAAGGTAGCAATCGTATTCATGAGTTAGAAAGAGTCAAGAACGGAAAGGCTAGTGGAGAAAGGAATGTAACAATTCAAAATTTTATTACCGATGTGCGATAATGAAGACGAGCGCTCTTTGGCAGAGTATACGATATTAAAGTCGAATCGAGAATTCAAATGTCAAGGAAGCAAAATTGAAAGAAGAAATAATCGAACGAGTGAGAATGAAAGATGCATGGGTAAAAAGCCACACGACGCGTTGATATTGTGGAAAAGAAGTCCGATCCAAGAAAGATAAAATAGATGATATGTATTTCTCTTTTTCGACAACAATTGGGAGAACCCATCATCGAGTTTTGAATTACCCTATACATTGCGGTCAACCCCAATTCGATATGGATCGAAGGCTAATGATTCAGATCATGGAGCAGGAGTACGATAAAGCAGTTGAGGGTGGAATATGCCCTATAGCGAAAGTCAATTCCATTGGTAATGACGACACCAAAAACTATCCCAAACAAGTCAAATTTGGTAGTGTAAGGGAGAGCATTTTTCGTGACGACGAATCGAACGAAGTTATCACGAGTTAGTTAATTATAAATTCTTGCTAAGTCTATACCTTATTTGATATCGGTTCTACCTATTCTTTTATCTCTCTTGCTTATGCTCAACGTTTAAATTTAACTCCGGAGAAGTTAGACTTTGACTTATTGGTTGAAACTTCGTTAGTAGAAACCTTCGTTACCTCCACTATTTATAAATCTTGTTGATTCAAATCGACACTTTCACGTTACCTGTCAATCTTATCTCTTTGAAAATACTTGCATTTGATGCAATTTTTAGAAATCGATTAGTTAACTACTCATCATGCTTTTAAGTAAGGTTGTTAGCTTTCATATTCCTAACCAACTCATTATGCTTAATTCAAGCAACCAAACCACTAAAGTCAATCATTATCATATAAAGCCATAAGTAAAGAGCCCCGGTCCTTTCGTTGTTGACTTCCTTATGTGTAATGCACCGAAGCTAGACTTTCTGTAGGCAACGTCGTGAATGACGATGGCAAGTTGATATGTATCAATGTGACGTGTTATCCAAGTCTTGGATGAGAGTCACAGTTTTGAATGATATTTCTATTGTTAATAAATTTCCTGATGTATTCTTGAAGACTTAATTCTTAGCCTACCCCTAGAGCGTGAAATCGAATTTTGTATTGATCCCAGTACAAAACTCATTTCTAAAACCCTCAAATATTTCTTCAACTAAAATGAACGTATAACGTGCCAAAGACCTTGGCTCGAGCTGTTGAAGATTACGATCGTACCATGTAATATCATCGTAGAAATGCGAACGTGGTAGCTGACGCGTTGAGTAGAAGATTGTATGCGGTTACAAGTGCGAATATACGAACCCACGTGAAGATAACGAGTATACGAGTAGAATCGACTTTAATTGATAAAGTTAAAGCTGCTCAAGCTACACACCCGGAGCTGATGAATGTGAAGAAGAAGGTTCAAGAGGGCGTTATTCTAGAAGCAAGAATCGACGAAGAGAGTAAATCTCAACCCTCGATTTAATTGGCCCATTTGAAATCCTTGATCGAAAGTAGGAATCGTGGCTTATAGACTCGTTTTACCACCAAGTATGTTGCGTGTTCATAACGCTTTTGTAACATATCGATGTTACGTAAATATGTGGACTAATTCGAACCACATTATTAATTTAGAACCGGACGAGATAAGTAATATTTAACGTATGAGAGATACGTGTTAACATCTTGGATAAAAAGGATCATATTTCGACGCTCAAAGGTTATACCTCAAGAGTTAGAATTTGAAGTGAAGTCAAGGTATCCTCACCTCTTCTAAGATACCAGTATCGCACGTAAATTTCGAGGGCTTAAATTCCATAAGGAGGGGAGATTGTGGAGACCACAGATTTTATGAATAAATATTTAATTTTTCAAATAATTTTTAAATATTATGGTGTGGATTTGATATAATGTTATAGTTGTCAGGTAATATTTATAAATTTTGAAAAGTATGCAAGTTGTTGTATAATATTCGAGATTGGTCTGGGAATATTCGTTTTAACAGGGAATATTCGCATAACAAGACAATCATTGATGGACCCAAGAACGGAATTATGTCGGATGGAGAAAATGACAAAATATTTTTATGAAAATAACGGCGGAAGTTTTACTAATTAATAATGTTGAACTACCTTTCAGTAAAAGATAAAGAATACGCTGCATTGTCAGATAAGTAAGACACGCTTATTGATTATTGATGCTTACGTGATAAGTCACCGCTTTTGTTTTATTGGTATTATTAATGTAATAAAATGTAATACTTTTATAAAGTTATTCTATAAATAGAATATATTATATTCTACTATGCATAGTGTTGCATAGTAAATTTTTTTATATAAAATGTAATATTTTTATAAAGTTATTCTATAAATAGAATATATTATATTTTATTATGCATAGTGTTGCATAGTGTTTGCATAGTAAAATCTTTTATAAAGTTATTCCTTTTATTAGATTATAAATAGAATATATTATATTTTATTTAAAAGATTTTGCTTTAAATATGGACCGTCAGATTAAAGTAAATCAACTGGACCGATTCATGAGTTAATTACTACGCAATCCATTTTTCTATAAATAGAAGTTCATTCCTTCATTATTTTTTACAAATTCATTGAAACTCTGTAGAGAAAACTATAGAGGGAAAGAAGAAAAGTATTCGCTACTTCACTACTTATATATCCAAGACTTCTTCTTCTTAAGGTAGGGAATATTATTTGTTGTACTCATAAGGGGTATTCTTTCTTTTTATTCATGAAGAGAACTTCGTTATTCCATTCTTTATCATTTTGTGGAATAACTGTATCACGCAAGCTACCCTATACTTGGTAAAATTCTTTCGTTATTCCCTTCTTTATTATTACGTTGGAATATCCCGTCTGCATGCGCTTTTACGCTGCACTCGGGTTCCATTCTTTATTATTACATTGAATATCTCGTCTGCATGCGTTTTACGCCGGACCGGTTCTCGCATCTTTATTATTATTCGCTGGAATATCTTGTTATACGCGCTTTGGGACGACGGGTTCCGTCTTTTTTGGTATTCTCGTTGGAATAACCTCGTCATGCAAGCACCGCATGCATGGTGATTTCATTATTATTCCGCTTCTTTATTATTCTCGTTGGAACATCCATGCTCGCGCTTTACGCATGACCGGTTCCGTTAATTATTATTCTATTGAATAACTGCCTCATGCCAAGTATCGCATGCATGGTGATTTCTTTTGTTATTCCATTCTTTATTATACTCAAATAAGTTAAAACTTTGACTTCCATACTCCATGAAATTAGTGGAATATCCTTGATATTTGCGCTTCATCCAAAGATTTTTTCATGGAAATATTCTTCCCGAGCATTCTTGAATTTTACTCTACAAAGCAAAGATCATGTCGACAATTTGGACGTTATTAGTTCCTCGGATAAATTAATTCTTGAACTTGTTTTATTGAATTCTTATATCATTGTCATCATCCTCATGCTTATATTTTGTTAAAAGTCATCTGTGGCCTGTAGTGCATAGATGGACTTGATATGATTATGACCAGGGATTATTCGGTGTAATCATGATCATAATGTTACAAATGATGTGGAAAAAGTCCTCATTGGCCCGTAGTGCATTGATGGACAGTTTTTGGTATGATTATGGCTATGGATTCTCTTCGGCTAATGGTGCAAAGATGAATTGTTTTATGGCATGATCAGGACCGTTGATAAAAATATGATTATCTTTAGCCGTAGTGCATGGATAATTCGTGGTCGTGATACTAAAGAATATCTTTGGCCTGTAGTGCAGGGATGATTTGATGATGTGGATTATTTATTGTTCGAGTCTCGCCGATAAAAGTGATGAAAACCTTTTAAATCATAAAAGATAGTAGATTTTATTCTCTACTTGACTCTTTTAATGAATTGCTTGTTCCGCTGCAGTTAAACTTGATAGTTATTATATTTTATCAGTTTAACACTATTGAAGGCTAACGATAAATTATTCTGCATTATCTTAGTCATAATATTTGTTACTGGGCTAGTTGAGCTCACCCTTTTCTTTCATTGTTCTCTTGTGAAATGAAAACGTAAATTTGGACTAATCGAGGGAACAGAGTGGTGGTCCTAGATGGTGTATTAGTAGTCCTCACTATTCTGTGAAATAGTGTGATAATAATTGTAATGAGGACTCCTTTTGAGTTTGTATACTCTCTAGTAGACAATATTTGTATTCAAACTCACAGTTTATATTTTGTCGTATTGTACACGACAATTGTATTATTAAGTTATATTTGAATTATGTACCATGTATTTGGCGACTCAAGATGGGTGATGTATACCTAATTTTGGGGGCGTCACAAAAGCTCAATCCTCAATTCATCGGCCCATTTTTAATCCTCGATCGAGTAGGAACTGTGGCCTATAGACTCGCTTTACCGCTAAGTATGTCTCGTGTTCATAACGTTTTTCACATATCCATATTACTTAAATATGTGGAAGACCCGAACCACATTATTGAGTTAGAACCGAACGAAATAGCGGAAGATTTGACGTATGAAGAGGTTCTTGTTCAAATCTTGGATAATGAGGAACATATTCTACCCTCCAAGGTTATACCTCAAGTCAAAGTTTTGTGGAGAAACCACGATGTTGAGGAAATGACTTAGGAGTTAGAATTTGAAATGAAATCAAGGTATCCTTACCTCTTCGACATACTGTGCATTACCTCTAATTTCGAGGCTTAAATTTCATAAGAAGGAGGTTGTAAGACCCCAACTTTTATGAATAAAGATGAATTTTCTATAAATATCATTTTTGAATATTATGGAATAAATTTGATATAATGTTATAGTTGTGGGTAATATTTATAAATTTTGTAAAGTACGCAAATTGTTATATAATATTCGATTGGTCTGGGAATATTCGCTTTAACGAGAGAATATTCGCAGATAACTGCAAGACAATCATTGGTGGACCCTATTAACGGAATTATTGTCGAATCGAGAAAAGCGATAAAAGTACTTTATGAAAATAACGGCGGAAGTTTTACCGTTAACTCATTGAAACAATCTTAAGTTAAAAAGTACAAGAATACGCTGCGTAGTGCACAAAGAAGTACTACCAGTATTGATTATTGATGCTTACGTGAGAAGTCACCGCTTTTGTTCAATTATTGTTATGAGAATTCACGATAAGATCTCACATTATTTGATTCAATTATTGTCAATATTTTATAATCAATAATTGAGATGACAAAGTTATTAATATTATTATTTGCAATATTAACGATGTCAGAAGTTCATCAAGGAGAGGTTTGGTCACCAAATTGCTACCAATGGGGAGAAATCCTTATTGGAAAGCCCCTCTTTCCGGGAACGATTCGGTCGATTAATATTGTGAATTATAATAATGATGATGAGTTTTGTTTTATTAGTATTATTAATGTAATAAAACAAAATTTTTTTTATATAAAATGAATATTTTTATAAAGTTATTCGCTTTATTAGACTAATAAGTAAAATCTTTTATATAAAATGTAATACTTTTATAAAGTTATCTATTTTATTAGACAATAATTAGAATATATTATATTTTATTATGAATAGTGTTTTGCATAAAGTGTCGTGCATAGTATTTGCATAGTAGATAATCTTTTTATATAAAACAAAATACTTTTTATAAAGTTATTTGTTTTATTAGATTATAAATAGAATATATTATATTTTATTGTAAACCAACTGGACCGTCTGCTTAAAGTAAATCAATTTGGACCGCTCATGAATTAGTTATTATGCAGATCCATTCTTCTATAAATAAGCTCATTCCTTCATTATTTCTTACAAATTCATTGAAACTCTAGAGAGAACCTATAAAGAGAGTTCTTCTTCTATAATCTTGGCGTATTTCTTTAGAGTTTAAGAAAGCTTTGAAGCGTAGTGCAAGTTTTCTTTGAGTATATCCTCGCCTACTACCGATCAAAATACTCTTCTTTTACTGTAAAGGGATATTATTTGTTGTACTCGTTAGGGTATTCCTTCTTTTTTTGTTATTCCATTCTTTATTATTCTGTTGGAATAACTTTTGATCATGCTGGATACCGTATACTTGGTGAAATTCTTTACATTATTCCATTATTTATTATTCATTGGAACATCACGCTTGCATGCGTTACGCATGACCGTTCCATTATTTATTATTCTCGTTGGAATATCACAGCTTATCAATGCGTTTACGCATGATGACCGGTTCCATTATTTATTATTCATTGGAATAACTCGTCAATGCGATTCTATTGCATGCCCGGTGATTTCTTTTGTTATTCCATTCTTTATTATACTCGGTTGGTTAAAGTTTTGACTTCTATACCCCATGAAATTAGTGGAATATCCTTGATATTTGTGCTTCATCCAGTATCTTTTTATGGAAATATTCTTCTGAGCATTCTTGAGTGTTACTCTACAAAGAAGTATCATGTTGACAAATTGGACATTATTAGTTCCTGGATAAATTAATTCTTGAACTTGTTTTATTGAATTATTATATCATTGTCATCATCCTCATGTTTATATTATGTTGAAAGTCATCTGTGGCCTGTAGTGCATAGATGGACTTGGTATGATTATGACCAGGGATTATTCGGTGTAATCATAACCGTAATGTTATAAATGATGTGGAAAAAGTCCTCAATGACCCGTAGTGCATTGATGGACAGTTGTTGGCATGATCATGACCATTGATGAATACACGAATATCCTTTGTTGTGGTGCATGGATAATTTGTGGTTGTGATACTAATGAATATCCTTGGACGTAGTGCAGGGATGATGTGAATTATTTATTAAGTTGAGTCTCAGCGATAAAAGTCATGAAAAACCTTTTAAATCATACAAGATAGTAGATTTTATTCTCTACTTGACTCTTCTAATGGATTGTTTGTTCCGCTGCAGTTAAACTTGATAGTTATTATATTTTATCAGTTTAACACTGTTGAAGGCTAACGATAAATTATTCTGCATTATCTTAGTCATAATATTTCTTACTGGGCTAGTTGAGCTCACCCTTTTGCTTTTATTGTTCTCTTCAGGAAATGAGAACGTAGCAGGAACTAGTCGGGGAACAGAGTGATGGTCCAGATAATAGCATTAATAGTCCTCACTATTCTATGAAATAATGTGATAATAAATATAATGAGGACCCCATTGAGTTTGTATTTTGTCTAGATGATAATATTTGTATTAAAACTCACAGCATATGTTTAGTCATATTTTACACGACTGTTGTATAATTAAGTTGTATTTGAATTTTGTACCATGTATTTGTCGACTCAGAATAGGTGATGTATACCAATTTTGGAGGCGTCACATTCTAGACATTGTCAATATTGCAAATAATAATATGAATAACTTTGTCGTCTCAATTATTGATTTAATAATATAAAATATTATGAAGATGATACTGTGACAATAATTGAATCAACAATATGAGAGATATGCAGCAATTACTGTAGCAATAATTGAGTATAACTGAGTGACTTCTTACGTAAGCATCAATAATCGATATCGTGCTATTATGCAAACCACGCCAGACATCGTATTTTTTTACTACCAAGTAGTTCAACAGTTTAACAAGTAAAACTTTGGTCGTTATTTTTATAAAAAGATAATACTGTCGTTTTCTAAATACGACAATACTTCCGTTGTGGGGCTCACCAATGATTGTTCCGTCGTACGAATATTCCTTGTTAAAATGAATATTCCACGACCAATCGAATATTTCCCGACACAACGAATATTTATATTAACTTGCTTACTTTGCAAAATTTTCACATATTACCCTTAACTTTAACCCTTTCTCAATTTAACCATTTACTAAATAAAATAATAATTATAAGAAAATTGAATTCTTTCATTTCATAATTTCGGGATCTCACACACCATCTATTTGCACTTGTGTTACATAGATACAGTTGTATATTGACATACTATAGAAGAGATGTGTAGTAGTTAAAATAGTTGCTTATATTCATTCTTAATCCCTACATCATCCTTTAAATTTTTTAAAAATCATGTCCAGTAGCCCTTGTCTCACTTTCCATAACTGCACACACCAAGGGAAACATATTGTTGTTAAGATCAATACATACTGCAGTTAAAAGAACTCCTCCATTTGTACTATTTAGGTGGGTATCATCAACCCCAATGACAGGCCTACAATACCTGAAGCCTTCCTTTAGTCCTCCCAAATAGAAATAAATCCTTTTAAACACTGGTTTTCCTCTTGTTAGTGTACCCTCTTCAGTAACCAACTCAACTGTACTACCTGAATTTAGCCTTTTCAAATCTTCAGCATACTGCCAAAAGTAACACATATTGTTCATTAATGATGTCCTAGATCATCTTCATTACTTTGAACCTAGCTTTATAAGCTTTAGCCTCTGATATATTCACAATATCTTCATTCTAAACAGTTTCTACAAAGGTGGCAACACTTATCTTTGGATTTTTTTTGAATTCATGAACATACTTCTCTGTAAGCCACCTAGAGTTAACATGCTTATTTCTAGCATCTCTTGAACAGGTATAGGGGACATACAACTTCTTAACTTGCATTATATTTTCCCTATGCAACTTACTAGCATATATTTTCCATGGACAAGGAGGACTGCATTTATAACCAACTTTGAGAGCTTCATTCTTGTATATTACTAGATTTCTTCCATGCTTGACTGATTGAACTCTAACTGCCTTCTTGAATACCTTGTTATCCTTGAACTACATGCCATTTTCAAATTTAGGATCATCCATTGTAGTTTCAGGATCAAACTATGGCCATTTTGGTTTATCTTCATCTTCATTTACAGTCATTTTAGGAATTCTTTCTTGCATAAGATCCTCCTCATCATCAATTTCAGTGACATTCTTCTTCTATTTTGCAGTCGCCTTCTCCTTCCCTTTTGCAGTCACATTCTCTTTCTTTCTATTTGAGACCCATATTTCTTCTTGCTCTGTATCATCTGGACCATATATGTCTTATAAGTTAATGTCCAGTGTTCACATTAGCAGTGAATGCAATGTCATCTTCCTCATATGAACTATCATAAAATTGTTCATTGAATGAGGTATCTCCACTGTCATCATCATTGAGGTAGATATCTTCTTCATCACAAACAGGAATATGGATGTCTTCCTCATCACCACCAATGTCACACTGGAATCATTCTTCATTATAAGGAACTTGGTTGTCTTCCTCCTTATTATCAAATATCTTCGATGGAGACTTGATTTGTAAGGGTTGGTGATTTATCACTACTATATCCACCTCTCTAGACTTCAGAATAAATGGCTTCAACTGCCTAATATCATCAACTGAGTTCAGTTCATTGTATCCCCCAACTGTAGTAAAATGGTAGCATGATACTAACCCACAAAGACCAACCTCTATTGTCATAGTACCTAACTCTTTTGGGGTTAACTGACAAAGCTTACAACAGTCAAAATACTGATATCTACCCCCCTCATACCCCCAATCTACAAACTCAACAACATACTACAATCTTATAGTAAATAAGATATCATCATGTAAAGCTGCAGTCAACAAAATCATAATAAATACACCACCAATAAAAAAGCCTAATTATTTAACACTACTTCCAAGCATAATCAGTTAAAAAACAAAAAGGGCATAAAGAATATTTTGAGACCCAAAGAAGGGATCACAGAATTTTTAAAGAATGAAGAAATAAAGAGAAGAAATGCGCAATCACTTTCTCAACAATCATTACTAACTGATATTTATATATACACACATATATCATAACTTTCCCCACTACCATAAAAATAAAAGTACACATGTCTTTAAAATTTGCTTTGGAGTTCATCTATCTCCTAAATCTCGATTTCTCACGACCCATACCATTGCAACCTTCCAAATACTGATTTCGAAAACCTCGAAGACTTACTTCAAAGCTCTACAAGTCACAAATTGCGTCTAATTTGACATTATCGTTGTTGATCGTTCAACTGTGAGGGCAAACTCAACCCTAACTTTTACCAAACTCTATTCTCAAAAGCTTGTTTCAATCATATATGTCAAAGTGAAAAAAGAAAATTGGCTTCCTTGTATTTCAGTTGTATTAAGTAATCAGTTCAGTATATTGTAATAGTATATACATTTAAATTGTATTAAATAGCAGTTTCAGCGCCACATCAGCATTCATGTGTATTTTTGGTCTGAAAAAGTTTTTGGGGTTACTTTTGTTTACTTAAGTATACTTGGAGTATGCCTAATGTAATGTTTTAAACATTAGGGTCATAAGTGTAAAATGGGTCATAATTCGAGGGACAAAAGTGTATTTAACCCTATAAAAAAATTATTAAAAATTATATTAATTATTTCTCTCAAATATTAAACTAAACATAATAAATCAGACTTTGGCATAATTATTTGTAGTAAAAATGACAAATGTTACTCAAAAAATATATATATATTAAAAGAAAATTCTTTTTACAAGATAGAGGTAATAATAAATATTAATATATTTTCTTTTATTTAACATTGCACACAACAAATGTATACTAAAAAATGTAATCAAAATCATTCCAAATTTTGACATATACTCAATAAAATTTAACATATAAAAATCATAATGTGAAATTAAGAATTCAAATAATAATTTTTGTCGTTAAACACTAAAAACTAAACTATAAACATACTCAATCACTTTAATTATAACAATTCCATTAATAATTTAATTTAAAATTTTTAATATTAATATCAAGATTTATCCAAAAATATGTGCTAATTAAATTAAATTATTTTTTTTTATAAGTTACCAACAATTTAAATGAAATAGTATTAATTACAAATAAAATTATAATTAAAATATATTGTATTAAAAGGATAACTAAACATATATATAAACTAGTGGCACATAATTAAGTTGCCATGCGCCAATTTTATAGTAGAAGAGATCAACTCCAACTATATATATATATATATATATATATATATATATATATATATATATATATATATATAGTAATTAGCTTAAGTTTTTTCGTAAGGCCCAATCACGTAATCCACGCTTAGAACTCCAAAGATAAAGAACGGATCACAGGAAGCTTGACGCTTTATGCCACGGGGATAGCCTCAGGTGTGAGAGTGAGCATGTGCCGTTACAAGGTTTAACAATGGAGGATAAGTCTTTAGTGCTCAAATATAGGTGTTACCTTATAATGATAACCTAGGCCTCATATTTATAGTACTCACCACCTTAGAATCCTTTCTCCAATCGGATTAGACTCCTAGTATATGGTAGTTACCATAACTTGGGTCCAACACAATCTCCTTAAAAGGCAAAAGTAGAGTCCAATCTCCTTACCACCTTTGGAGTTACCTTATATGCATATGAATCAGTACTCCGGACTCTGCACGCAGAGAGCTCCATCGGCAGCCCAAACGGTCCTATAATCTAACTGGCTTCACCCAAAGAACTCAAAGACCCGGACCCTAACATCACAAGACCTGAGTTCATTTACTGGTCCAGGAGAGGGCTCAAATGCCAATTCAACACCTATAACATCTTCATGGGCTTCGGCCCATCGGTCTCTCCAAATTTCTTCCGATATTCAATCTTCGCCCAAAGGAGGGTCTTCAGAAAACGCCTCCCGAACATTGCCCCCGGCCTCTAATCATAACATATTTATGATTGGAGACTTGAAAGGTCAGACTTGAACTACATGACAGATAATGATGAATCGTCTGTGGAAGCCGTATACAAATACTTTTTGATATTTGAAACGCCAGACGCCTTTTCACGCCTCGGGCCCACCTCAAGTATTTAATAGCCGCCTTGGGGTTCCGATGCGTCACTCTTTATAAAAACTCCACTTCCCCCTCATTATCACTTTTATCGACTCCTTGCTTTCAAATTCTCCGGCACATTTTTTACAAGTTTTGTCTCTTACCCAATCTGCACCATTTTCCTCAACTGCATCAAATTTGAGTGCTATTTTTGCTTATCTCCTCCAAAACTTCTTATTTGCATCACATTCTTTTTAAATGGCCAACCAAAGACTATTCCTACCTTAACGAGCCTATCACCGCTTACTCTCCACCGTCACCACCCATGACCTTCTAGAGGTCGACTGCTCGGATGCCCCTCGCCGACACCACTCCTTCGACTCGCTTAGTCCTAGAGACGCCGAGGCTAGGATTCAAATGCATACTATTCCTCAGAGGAGTTTTTCACCTTCATACTCCTTCCACCATCACCCCTCACAGATTTCGACATCCCGGCCCCTTTTAAGATCCTCAAGAATACCACTGAAAGTGCCTATGCCTGATGAGAAGATGTTTTGGCGCCCCGAGGGCGAGTGGGTGGTCGGTCCCCTCAGACGCTCTAAAGTACGGGGTTGGTTCCCACTTCACGATTTCATTTCTTCTTTCGAGCTTTGTGGAGTCGGGTTCACGCAGCTGCGCTTAACGCAGACATCCACTTAGTCTCTTTCATAGCCGTCGCCAAGAGTGGGCCTCAATCCCTGCCTCGATCTATTCTTTTGCCCTGCTTCACCGTTAGTGGTTCGAAAGAGCCCGATCTTCTAAGAACTCAACAAACGCCTAAACCGACCGTCTCCGATCAAGACCCCCTTCAAGCAACAAGGGTGGTATGAATAAAGGGTTTTTGCCAAGGAACCAACCTCCAACTCCTTCCTCCTGGGCCCATCCAAATTGATTAAAGCGGTGAAGATTTCGAAGTTCTCAAGGGCCGAAGCCGATGCCTTCAAGACGTTTCTACAAGCAATGACAAAAGACCCAATGGAATCTGGGGCTTCTGATGAACGAAGCCTGGTTGTACAAACACGGCTGTGAGTATCCTTCTGTTTTTCATTATTTTTCCTCCTATTTTCTAAAGCTTTCCATGCCTTAACCCATTTGTCCCCGTGCAGTGACCATTTTCAAGCCAGAGGGCGTTGTCGACGCCTTCATCCCTGCCACCGTCACCCCCGGGTTCATCCGACCCCCAGTGACCGACGATGCTCCTGAGGAGGATACGGTCCCGATCAGCGAACTGTCGCTGGGGTCCACTTCGGGGCCCGAGCCCCCGACCACACAAAGAGGGGCGCTGAAGATGAGCCGCACGGAGAGAAGGGCGCTTTTATCGAAAAAGTCCAAGAAGCCTCCAAGCCCACGACCATCAAAGCGCTTACAAAAGTCGCTTCCACCTTCTCCGCCTGGCCGACTCTCCCCGCCTCCTCTCTCGCTAAACCGAGGCGGCCGAGGATTCAGAGGACACCAAGAGGTTCCTCTCGAACCCCGATCAAAAAGGCTTCGGTTGTTTGGAAGGTTCCGATCACCGACGGAGAGATGGTGGTCCCTGGCCGGACTGCTCCACCACTCCTTCTTCCCGGCCCCACTTTTCTGGGGATCACCGACCACCTGTTGGCCCAAGAGCCCGTCGAGGTCTTCCTTTACCCTCTTCGATCACTTCAAACTACTCGGTGACGACGATACCGCTTTAAAGGATACTCTCCCGATCGCTTCTTGGTGGCTCTATGTTCGAGCTCGCACCGTGTAATTCCCTTTGTCAACTGATTGTCGCTATTAACTTTGACCTTCCTTCTTCAGATCGATGTATGTGTTTTTATCGCAGTTAACGCTTATACTCGCCGAGCCATCCCTCCGCCGCCTGATCCACAAAGAAAGAAGTTCTTTGGGACGGAGGTGGAGTTGCCGAGGTGAAATTCGGTCTGCAATGAGACGGAAGGAACGGATTCTCATCGCCGAGACCCGAGGGCAGCAAATTTTGAAATGAGGGCCGGGTGGAAGAGTGGAGCATGAGACATGGTTTCTCTGGCAGTAGAGGGTCGTTCGCTTCCAAGATGTCAAGGATCGGGAGAGCCGCCGACAAGATTACACACAAGTTCTCCGAGATGCACGACAAGATGATGTTCTCGATCAAGGAGAACAACACTCGATCGCTACCGCCAACGCTTTTCCGAGAAGATAATCGAAGCAGACAACAAAACCATCGCCGAACGAAGAATCGAGCCTTGAACGATAAGTGTCATAGCCCAATTTGGTGAAGGGTATGAGACTCATCGAAAAGGCTAAAGCAAAGTTCGATGTTGGGCTTGATGTTCCATCCTTGACTCTTCGATGACGAGTCTAATCAAGATGACCCCCGCGCCGAGTAGACACGTAGGATTTGTAATAAAGAAAATTTTCCTTCTTTTTTTTTTTTTTTTTTGTACTTAGCCCAGGATCATAAGTTAACCGGGTCAGTAAAGTAAAAATTTTCTAAGTATAAATAAGATATACTCTTTGCCCATGAATGCTTATTGTCATTTCACTTATGACTAATCTCGATCGGGCTTATGTCCACGAACCTTTCCGGCCGGATCGCCCTTAGGGTTTATCTCGATTTTAGAGGGTCAACATTATACTCGAGACTTATCTCGATCGCTGGTGTGTTCGCTTTAGAACCTCTTGATCGGATAGTGCTTTAGATCCTGCATTTTTAAGCATTTATTAAACTCTTGTTAGTTATGCTCGGGACTTATCTCGATCGGTGGAGTTTTTCCCAAGCTCTTGATCGGATAGTGGTTCAAGCATGTCATGCAAAAAGAATGAACGAAATATATGAATATAGATGAAGTTAAACATTGACAGAATAGGAACTTTCATTTATATCATTTGAATTGAAAAGATTACATGGATAAAAACAAGAACGACATAACTATTATCGGGTAAAATTTTCTAAGTCTTCCAAAGATGTCATGTATTCTTTACCTCCGAACCGTCCATTGCTCGGCAGTTCTGAGAGGTTCTCGGCTTCAAAGACTCCTACCACCTCATAAGGCCCCTCCCGGTTGGGCATTAGCTAATACAAGTGTTCGGGGGTTGATGCCAAACTCGAGGAGGACCAAATCTCCTATTGCAAACCTCCTTGTCTTCACCTTTCGATTATAGTGTTCGGGCCGTTTCACCGACAGATCGCCAACCTCATCATGGATGAATCCCGAACTTCATCTAACAAATCTAAATTTGTTCTCAAACCCTCGTCATTATATAGCTCTTTGTATTGGTTGACTCGAAGAGTTGGAGATCCGATCTCAACAGAATGAGTGCATCGGTCCCGTATGCCAACCTCGAATGGGGAGTCTCCAGATAGCGCTTCTTGGCCAATCGACCCTTTAATGCATCTAATATGCGTTTAATCCTATGAATAGGGTTCGATTGGTCACTTCCACTTGGCCGTTTGACCGAGGATGGGCAATCAAGTCTTATGGCGATCCGGATTCCTAATTCTTTCAAAAGCCTTCAAACTTAGACCCCACAAATCGTTCGCCATTGTCCGAGACCATCGCTTCGGGATACCGAACCCAGTAGACTACCCTTCTTTAAAAACTTCAAACACTCCTCGTTTCGGTGATCTTTTGCGTTGGTTTGGCTTTCACCCATTTTGTCATGTAGATCGATAACCACGATCACAAAGCTAACTTGTCCCTTAGCTTTTGGGCAGAGGCCCTGAATATCGATTCCCCGGACATCAAAGAAGGGATCGGGGACAAGATTTAATATAGTTCTTCTGGGGTTCAGTGCGGGATATTGTTGCTCACCGTGGCACTTGGGACACCTCCTAACTAATTCCTTTACTTCAGCATGTAGATAGTTGGCCAAGAATATCCCTCGCCTCAAAATCTTATGCGCCATGACTTTGCTTCCCATGTGATCTCCACAGATTCCCTCATGCACCTCCCGAAGTGTGTAGTCTGCCTCTGAAGGAGTCAGACATTTGAGCAGTGGAGAGCTAAAGGCCTTCTTCGGTATAGATCTCCATCTATGAGGTGAAGTTCAAACTTGGTGTTTGACTTTGCTCGGTTAAGATGCTATCCGGAAGGGAGATTCCCATCTACCAAATATGAAATGTAAGGTGTGAGCCAAAGAATTGAGTTTTGGCCCAAAGCCAAGATTTCATCTTGGGACACCGGGATTTTCCGTAACCTCCAAGTACATCGATCCATCGAAAGAGCTTGCTTCAGTTGTTGCCAGCCTTGCCAAGGCATCTGCTATCGTATTCTCTGATCGGTCCACCCCTTGACAACTGTATGAAGTGAAGTACATAAGCTTATCCTTCACCTTAGCCAAATATTTGGTCATCCTTGTCCCCGAGCTTCAGATTCGCCGATAATCGCGCTTGACCACCACCGTGAATCATCTGTAGATGATCAACCTCCGTACCTTCTAAAGCTTCGCCAATCGTATCCTCGCTAAGAGGGCCTCGTACTCTACTTCGTTATTTGTGGCCTTAAAACCAAATCGAATAGCTTGCTGCACCTTGAACCCTTCGGGACTTGTTAGGATGACCCCTGCTTCACTGACATCCATAGTTGACGATCCATCCACGTATAGAGTCCATGTGGTCTGGATTGGTTGTGTTTCGGCTACTATATTCGCCTCCGGTTCGGTAAAAGAACACTCAACCACGAAGTCAGCCATTGTCTGCCCTTTGATTGCCGTTCGGGGACTATACTCTATAACAAATTGTGTCAATTCCATTGCCCAAGTGGCTAACCGACCTGATACTTCAGGCTTGTGCAAAATCTTCTTCAAAGGTTGGTCTGTAGTAGACCACTATCAACCGAACTCGAAATAGTGCCCGAGTTTCGCTAGCAATTATGAGGCGTAAGCAAATTTTTCCGTGTTCGGTATCTCGCTTCAAGTCTCGGAGAACACGGCCGACATAGTACACCGTGAATTGCTTATCTCCTCATCCCTTACCAAAGGCCGCCCCTATCGCCATTGGGCTCGCTGACCAAGTATAAGTATAAAGGTTCAGTAGGGATCGGTTTTTCATTAACAATGGTGCCGAACCCAAATATCTCTTGATCTCCGGAACGCGTCTCAGATTCTCAAGTCCACTGGAAACTCTTGTCATTTTCGGGCCTTTCGAGAGTGTCGAAAAAGGGTAGACATCTCTCACCGACCTTGACATGAATCTCAAGGCGTTAATTCTACCCGTCATCCGTTGGACATCTTTATATCGCCTTTGGAGATTTCATGTCTAAGATCGCCGAGATTTTTTCTCGGATTGGCCTCGATTCCCCTGCCATCGACCAGATATCCTAGGAATTTTCCGAACCCAATCCAAGGTGCATTTTGTCGAGGTCCGGTCTCGGGCCAGGTTGTCTCACCGCTTTTGAAGCGCTTTTCTAAGTCCTCCAGATGATCCCGGATCGACATGCTCTTCGACGATCATGTCGTCCACATACACTTCCATACTTCGCCCACCGCTTTTCGAATCGAAGTTCATCATTCGTTGGTAGGTTGCTCCTCGCGTTTAGTAGTCAAGGTCATCTTCCGATATGTATATATAGCTCCGATGAGTGATGAAGCTAGTCTTCGGGGTATCCTCTTGTGCATCGATATTTGGTGATATCCCGAGAAAGCGTCCATGAAACTCAGCATCCCATACCCCGAAGTGGCATCAATCATTTGGTCTATGTTGGGTATGGGGTAGAAGTCTTTCAGGCAGAGCCTTGTTCAGTCCGTGTAGTCAATGCACATCCTCCACTTCCCATTTTGCTTCGCATCAATACCACATTCGCCAAACCATTCGGGATAGTCAATTTCAAAGATGAACCCGCTTCTAACAATTTAAGAACCTCTTCGCCTATAATCTTCGTCTTTCCGGGGCAAAGATCCTTCTTTTCAGATCACCGGCTTCCTCTTCTGCCCGGTATGAAGTCTATGTAGTGCGATTGATTCACTTACTCCGCATGTAGCTAGGTTCCTGCAGCGAAGATGCTCAAGATACACCAAGTAATTCCACTGCATCTGCTCAGAAGTCGTTCCGATAATCCCGCCGATCTTGACCAGCTTTGTCTGGATTTCCCGGTACCAACTCAACATCCTCTGTTTCTTCCGCTAGTAGGGCCATGGGTTCAGTACTACCTTCCATGAACGGCTCTATCTCGATGGTCATCGTCTGCTTTCGCCATCGACCTTCGACTCCTGAAGAAATCAAGGTATTCCGATAACATCTTCGGGTGATGTCGAGATCTCCGCTTACCTCCCCTATCCCGCTCGAAGGTCGGAAACTTGATTTTGAAGTGGGGTATAGATGTTACCGCCGCTTAAAGGTCTTGCTTAAGGTAGGCCTTCCCAAAATGGCGTTTAAGGTTCGAATCCACTTGTCACGACAAAAAAATTTACCATGATTTCATGCTCTTTGTGGGGCCGCATCAACTTGGACCGGTAACGTGATTGTGCCCGTCATCACATGAACCGTCGCCACTAAAGCCGTATAACGGGCCCTCTCCTCCTAATTCCATCTTCTTCCTCCTCCCAGATTCATCCGTTGGTATGCATGTGTGAGAGTATATCAACCGAAGACCCGTTGTCGATCATCATCCTCTTCATGTCCACCGCCCGACTCGAGCCGTTATTACCAAAGGCCCCGCCATGCGGTTCGATCCGCTCTGTAGGGTAGTCGCCGTAAATTCGGAAGGAGATGGTCGTGTTCTGAATATGGTTCCATCTTTACGGGCGAGACCCAACCAACGATAAGACGGCCGAGATGCCCATTCCTTTTCCGCCGCCAACATCGCCCTACAGACCACCGATATCACATCAATAACTCCTCGAGCAGGGTTCGGCCATACGGTTGCTTGTTCGGGTGGGCTCGTTGTTGTCCTCTCCTTTCCAATTCTTCCCGCCAACTAACCACGACTGCCAACTTCCCGCTCGACATTCTTTTCTATTAATTCTTTCAAGTTGGTGCAATCTTCGTCAGTGTGACCCCGACTACGGTGGTACGCACAATACTTGTTCCGACCCTCTTCCCTCGGCTTCGAGATCGCTTTGACATGGTTCGAAAAAGGGCTTGCTTCGATCTCTTCCAAAGATCTTGGCCCGACCAGATTGAGTGCAAGTGTACCTTGTTGACCCCTTTATTTGGGAAGGTGGCCTTCCACCGCCTCGTTGTAGTTTTTCTTGTAGCTATCCGACCTCCCCGATTGTCGACGACCGATAGCTCTGTTTGTCCCGATCTCGGTGACTTTCGTGGATTGAGGTTTGAAATTCCCCATCGCTTCCTCGATCGCTATGTGATCTTCTACCTATGGAAGGCCTCCTCTGGTCGGTACGGGTTGATCACCGTGTCCTTCATCAACTTCTTTGATTTTCGATGTCAAGCCCCATTGTGAAGAATCCCAAAGCTTGGGGAATTCACTCCACCAATCGAATTCTACGACCTCCAAAATCTCTTAACATATCGCCCTGTGCTCTCATCCGATCTCACTCGACTCGCATGAGGGATGTCGTGATCTTCCAATCTCTTATTACTCCCGAACCGTGCATGAAATTTTTCCAAGGTCTTTCCATGAAGTTATCGATCCCGACGCCTAAGGTTCCCATCCGCTTCTCGGGCGCTTTTCTTCGTGGTAAGTAGCAAACATGTGGCACTTGGTCGCATCGAGTGGCCATAATACGTTATCAACCGTCATACCCATCGAATGGTCGTAAGGGTCCCCACCGTCATAAGTCTCCATCGGGGCATCTTCCTTTTGGGGTCCGCTTATCTCCGATTAATTTTCGGATAGTGGTGACCCTAAATAGTCGAGTAGGCGTCCAGACGCTTGACCAACAACAGCTTTTCTCCAATTCAAAGAACCCTTCGAAAGGAGGGGGTGGATTCTCTTCGTGAGGGACGAATGGAGTCATGCCCTTCTCACGTTCGGAATCTCGTCTCTTCCTTCGCCTGCACTCCACCCCGACCGGATCACCCGGGTCTCTGAACGTCGTCCTGCCGACCGGTTTTTCTATAAACGGCCATCCCTCGAACGACTTCGATACCTACTTTCTCCTTTCAAATTTCTTCCTTCTGGGGGTGACCAAGATCGGCTATGGTGCTCAAGGCTTCTTAGAGGACGCCTCTTCCTCACCGAAAGCTGCGTTGGCCATAGCTCGATTCGAGCTCTTCCCGTCAAGACGTAGGGTCATTATGGCATCTTTGTTTTTCTTGATCTTTTCTACTGGGATGAATTCTCTCTCGATCTCGACTACCTCAGCTACGACTTTTTTCCGCACCTCCGGTAGCAAGCCATGAATTGGCTTCGGCCCATCCGACCGGCCCGATTGGGTATCTTGGCTTTCATGGAAGAGTCTTCGCTTGGGAGCCACCGGCCCATCGATAAATCCGGGTTACGGAGCCGACCGCCTTTCACCGATCCTCTCACCTGAAAGTGGTCTATAGGTGTTTTGCCTTTTCACTATTTAAACCGCATACTCCACACTCGCCATAGTTCCTTACGAAAAGGGTTCCTAGTATACGGTAGTTACCATAACTGGGTCCAACACAATCTCCTTAAAAGATGCAAGAGAGTCCAATCTCCTTACCACCTTTGGAGTTACCTTATATGCACACGAATCAGTACTCTGGACTCGCACGCAGAGAGCCCACTACGCAGCCCAAACGGTCCTATAATCTAACTGGGCTTCTACCAAAGAACTCAAAGACCCGACCTCAACATCACAAGACCAGTTCAGCCTACTTACGGTCCGGAGGGCTCAAATGCCGAATTCAACACCTACTAACATCTTCACGGGCTTCTACCATCTGGCCTCTCCAAATTTCTTCCGATATCAATCTTCTACCAAAGCGAGGGTTTCCAGAAACGCCCCGACAATATTAATAATCAGTCCAGGACTCCGGACCGATAAAAATGGATCCAATTTTTTTGTTTTTTTTGTTTTTTTAAAAACAACTAAAAAATTATTTAATATTTTATGTAACTGAAATTTTTTCATAATACAATGTTTTGGGGGTGATTTGGATAGCTATACAAAAAAATAGTGGTACAGTCACGCTCAAAATATTGTATTATGGAAAAATTTCAATTCCATAAAATATTAAATATTTTTATTTAGTTGTTTAAAAAAAAAAAAGTCCGGACGGGACTAAAATTCGAGCGTCCGGATTGAAACCGGACTATATATATATATGAGAAATGATACATAGCAAGTATTTGCTATGGATCAAAATTGGACAAATAACATCATATCCGTCAATTCCAATAGATTAAATATGGTAAGCAGTAAAAAATATTAAACAAGTCCGCTACACAAACAAGCGGATGATAAAAAAAAATTTCAATGCCCAAATTAGCCCTTCCAAGCAGATGTATTGGCTGGGTCAACGCCTCATGCAATCAAACAAGGAGAGAGGCTCGTATGCAATCAAATCAAAGCAACCGATATGCAAAAAAATCCATAAGATTATTATGTAATGGCAAAATTATTTATTTTTGTTTATATATTTTAATTTATCAGCATGATTTATTATTCTCCAAAAGTTACATAAAATGAATTACTCACAATTAGTGAATGATTTAGATCTTGTAGTTTCAAATATCAATCGTACGAAGAAAATAATATTATAAAAAGAAAAAAAAATTAATTCAAATATATTAATATGTAATATTACAAAAAGAATTTGTAGTGTTACAATGATCCATGACAATCATAATTCGACAAGCCAAATCTAATATTGAAATCACACTGCCAGGTTGCATGAGTAATGAAATCAGCAAATAGATTTCCTTGCACTTTGGCGAGGAACTTGCAGCCTTTACAAGATTTTCTTTAGCATGCATTCTGCATCAGTGAAACAACTCTTTATGTCAAAATACAACAAAAGAATCAAACTTGGATAAAGGACCAGTTTAAAAGTATATGTTGCACAACATGATTTGATTTTTCCGATTGGATTTGAGAAAGTTTATGTTTATTTGCCTAGAACAAATAAATGGCAATGAGACCATCTTTGAACTGATCAATTATTGGGTAACATTTAGGAAGTTTATTATGGATCATAACAGTAAGGATTCAACAAATATTTATTTGCCTAAAAAAGAGTAAGGGGTGGGAGATTTGTGAACAGGAACAGTAGCAGATTGTGCAAAAACTGCCTACACTCACTCCCAGATTGTGCAGGAGGATCAGTAGCATCCCCAAACGCAGAGCTCTCAGGCCAATGCATCAAATACAAAACCAAGTAAGATACCCCAAGGTTCTTAAGAGATACTCTAACAGATTTTCAATCTTATTAATAGATTTCACAGTACAATACAACTTAAGAGGTCAAAAAAGATCCTCCCTCTTCAATGAACCTTTCATATTTTGACTAATGCTTCCCCAACTTCAACCTCATTCCCATAAAGATGTGCACAATCTATGTGACAATTTCAAAATGCAAACAAAGAAATCTTTAAACCAAATCCAATAGGAAAAAACAGGTAAAAAAATCAAACAGGTAAACAAAAAAAGGTAACCCAAATATACGAAATGACCAAACAGGTTAAAAAAAAAAAGATGAACAACAATTTCATCCTAAAAAAAAAGGTAACCCAAATATACGAAATGACCCAACAATTTCATCCCTTTAAACTTCTTGAGATGAACAAACAGGTAAAAAAAAAGGATTATACGAAATGAACCAGTAACACAAGTATCACAGCAAAGCAGACTTTAGACCAAATCCAATCGGAAAAATCAAATCTTGGATGCCCAACTTGGGAAAGTGATATCAAAGACGATAACAAACTTGGGAAAGTGATATTTATTTTTAGTCAAGAAATGATCTTATGGGAATATAACTCTTTTTACCCTAGGGACATGATTAAATATATAAAACAAGGCAGTGTACCATCATAGCAATCCGCATGTAGCGCAAGGTTTAAAAAAAGTAATCCGCATGTAGCACAATGCAATAAGAACATCTAGACCAGTTATGCATTTGTTAGTGTGCAAGATTTAAAAAAAGTAAGTACACTGTAATTTTTATTATACCAAAGCTCAACGAGGAAAATAAAAAAGTAGCAACCTCAATCTTTAAGACAGTCTATATATCAGTAAATATGTCGAACACCTTCATAACATTAATAAATATATGGACCAACCTATGAAACTTGAGCCAAATAACAAAGGTTAATGTAAATACAAGATGCCAAACAAATACCCCTCCACTATAACACTGTACCTTAACAGAGACCAGCTAGCTAGTATAACCAGATTGCCTACGTAGTGAAGAATTGCAACATTTATCTTTCTAATCTTTTGGATAATGTAAATAAAAGACTTCTCAATTACCTCTTTCTGTGATAATTCCAGCAATTAACTTTTGCTCCCCAGGTCTCACCATTGCATATATGTGGTTGCCTGTGTATGTATAAAATAATGTATTGATATAAAAGAAGTAGTTTCATAATTAAAATCACAAATGCCACATAGATGCAAAATAAGAAAACTGATCCACCTCCCGAAAATGCATAAACTTCATATAAAAGTCAATTACAACACTAGTTCATATTTCAAAAAATACTACAGATTCACAAAAACTAAGCTCCAAACCATTTGCTTGATTAAATTAGGCAAATATAAATCTAACAAAGAAAAAAGATGGGCATTTTAATATATATTCCTTTGTTCAAGACAGATACAAAAGCAAGAATACCTGGTCAATCGCATGAGGGTTTGACGATTTGACAGAGGAATCGCTCGAAAAGGAGAGAGGCTCGCAATCGTTTAGAAATCGCAGCAGGGTTTGATTTTCATAGCAGGAGGGAGGGTTTAGTTGAAATCACAGCAGAAATCGCAACAGTCGTAGCAGGGTTTAGGAATTGAAGTCGCAGCAGTAGCAGAAGGGTTTAGGAATCGAATTCGAAGGAGAAAATCGAGAAAGGGAGGGTTTATTTGAAACCGCAAGACGAAATCGAAGCAGTCGAAGCATAGTTTAGGAATCGAAATCGCAGCAATCGAAGGAGAAAATTGAAGGAGAGGGAAATCGAAGGAGGGGCAGTCGCAGAAGGAAAATCGTAGGAGATTCGAAGGAGGGGCTCGTACGCCAATTGAACTATCAGACAACAGTCGGGGGCAATTTGGGATGAATTATTTTTTTTCATCTTCGATTAGTTCAAGTAGCGGACGACGGCTTACCGTATTTAATCTCTTATCGGAATGATCGGATATGATGTTATTTATTCAATTTTTAATTTATAATAAATATTTATTATAGACATTTTCCATACATATATATATATATATATATATATATATATATATATATATATATATAAAAGTGATATTAAAATGAATTATTAAATTTAAAATATTTTTTATTATTTTCACATTAAAAGTGTCGTTATAGATGTATAACGACAGTGAAAATCGTCGTTATAGGATCTATAACAACACTTTTATTATGAAAATAATATATTTTATTGTGAATTTAACAATTTTCTATTATAATTATGACATATTATTAATAAAATATTTATGCTATATAAAATTATATTCTTATTTTAATACAGTGTATTCGTCATGTGTATTGAACTTAAACTCGGTATAACTTAGAGAGCAGTAATTTTACTTGTGGTACGTGGTAACTATTGAGTGGAGCAAGTGGTAAGTTTTAAGAATGTACTGTACGTGTAACGTGAAGAACAAATTTGTCAGTGTCGTATTCATCAATGAGTGACGCGTTTCACTGTGTTTTTATCCAACTTTAGTTACGTGGCTTTCCTCCTCATCCTTGTCACCTATCCACGTGTTAACCACTTCCACACCACTCGCTCTCTATAAATTCTCCTGCCTCCATTTTTCTGCATGCTAATAAATCATCAATCAGACAAATTAAGTTATTCAAATATTAAGGCATTAACCACACTTGATTGTTGTTGATTGATTGATTTTGAGGAGGGCGGTAAAACGAGTCGTCAAAGCAGGAGAGAAATCAGCTTGATCAAAGGGCAAGGCAAGGGGAGACTGTTGTTCCAGGTGGCACCGGAGGCAAAAGCCTTGAAGCCCAAGAACACCTTGCTGAAGGTTTTATATATATATATGTATCAAAAAAAAAAATTAATATTTAGTATTTTCTTTAACTTTATTGAGTCTTTTTTTGATAGTTATATAAAATGATGCATTTTTTAAAGTGTTGCGTATATATTTATATTGTCAGGATGATATTGCAACTTAATTTAATATTTTTAATAGTAAATATGAAATAGAAATATATTCTTGGAAATTTTATAATTTTTTGTGAAATGGAATGATTTTTTTTCTTCTCATTTTAATTATTTTTATGTATGATTATATATGTATATATATATATTAATATATATGTATGATGCTTTTGTTTTTGAAAGTAATGATTTATTGTGAATTTATGTATGTTCTAGGGAGGAGCCGGGGAGGGCAGACAAGGAGGGAGCAGCTGGGAACAGAAGGGTATCAGGAGATGGGACGCAAGGGTGGACTGAGCAGTACCACTGAGGAGTCCGGCGGTGAGCGTGCGGAGAAAGAAGGAATCCCAATTGATGAGTCCAAGTTTAGGGCTAAGAACTAAGCTAGCTAGCCGACCTAGCTAGCTAGCTTGTTATTTCCTTAATTTGCAGCATGCATGCATGCATGGTATGAGAGTCTAGCTATATATATGGTCTGGTTTTTTTTCCCGTACGTAGTTCGAGTTTGTTGCATGCATGCATGTGTTCCGAGTCGAATGTTTGTTAAGGGGTTTAGTTCTCTACTTAATTAGAGGAGTGTGTATGTCTTAACTGGGGTCTGTACGTACGTAAGTGCCTCTGTATGTATAGTAGTGTTCTTTAATTTAATGAAGCTTGTGTTAATTTGTGTCAATCACTTCTTCATGAAGTGTCAAAGTGTATATTTAGTGTCACATTTAAAGTTCTTTTGTGGGGAATTTTGAAACAACACTCTTAAAATTTTTGGTTTGGTTAGGTCATAGGTGTAAACATTTTGGGCTCGATCTTGGGGAAATTAAGAATTTTAGTTATACAAGAAAATTGTTCGAGCAGTACAAATTTATTTAATATGGTAGTATTATATATATGTACGTACGTATCCCTCCCACCTTTGCGAAAACCAAATCCTAGTCTATGTATTTAACTTGAATTTAAAGAACAAATTTACGACAATATTTGTACCTACCTCCGTCCCATCAATATTAAAGGATTGCCATCGCATTTGTGTACGTGTATATATATTTTTTCTGTTAAAAAAGGTTATTTCATGAAACTTGAATACTACTCCCCTCATTTTCTAAAAATATTGGTTTAGTTTTTTTTGGTTAGATTGATTAATTTTACTATTAAGAATTAAATTTATTTATTTACAGGAGTCCAGGTCTTTCGATTTAAATAAGGGGTTGACATTTTTACACTTCGAAAATTGTCTTAAAAAAAGGTTGCCATTTTTTTGAAATTTTTCTAACTTACAAAAATTGTCTTTCGGTTTAATTAAGGGGTTAAACATTTTTAACTTTTGAAATCTGGGAGGTGGCAGTAGATTTGACAATTTTATGGTTATAATTCTTTTACTTATATTTATATATAAAAAAAAGGTTCTTTACAATACTCTATAGTATACAACAATTAATAAATAATTACAAGTTAGAATAGTGCATCAATAAAATAATTATAATAGTAGTGTAATAATATACAATAATATCAAACTTATTTTATTTTTACATTATGTATACATAAAAATAAATTTATCTTTTATTTAGACTTATCTTATTATTATTATTTATTTTTACATTATGTATATTTTATCAAATGAATCATAACCATATAAGTGAGACCCACATTGTCGCCATAGCCTGTGAATTAGAGCATATGTATTAAATATAAAAAGATAAGGACTCATCACTACAAGTTCGTAAGTAGGGAATAATTGATCAATCCCAGTCTTCCATTGTCTAAATCAACAATAATCAACTTAGTTGCTGAACAGTGTCCATAGTAAACGTTTGTCACGGATTAAAATTATATATATATATATATATATATATATATATATATACATATACAGAGAGGATCAGGTAAGGGATCACGCATTTTCTTAAACTGCGGGTTTTTTTTTTAAAACAACTATTTTTTTTTTTAATATTTTATGGAACTGAATTTTTTCCATAATACAATGTTTTGGGCGTGATTTGGATACCTATACCAAAAAATGTATGTACAGACCTGTTTTGTTATATGTATCCAAATCACACCAAAAACACTGTATTATGGAAAAATTTCAGTTTCATAAAATATTAAACTTTTTTTAAGTTGTTTTAAAAAAAAAAGCAAAAAAAAATAAAAATATCCGCATTTTAGTATCGTAAGGGAGTCCTTACGTGATCCGGACCATATATATATATATATAACAAGTGAAATTGTCTACTAAATATCACTCCTAAACCTGTACAATAAAAATTATGGTTGATTTTTTACGTATATTAAGAAAAACGATAAAATGACAAGATTGTTCATGTTTAAATTCTTATTAATTGCATAGTTTTATGCGTATTACTGGTGATACTCTATAAATATGTATAGAGAAAAAAGATGACAAATAATAATAAAAATATTATAAGTAAATTATTGTAAAAAATAAAATATTTAAAGTAACTGGACATAACTTGACACTTTTTAAAGATTTTTATATGAGGGAGGGAGTATATAAAAAGTACATGTAGGCGTTAAAGTCCCATAGTTGGCTGGAGGGGGAAAATCCCACCTTCCTTTATGCCCAAATTGATCATTGCATTGCAAAAATATACCAGAAGGCACCACATGAACAGATAGATATTCAAACAAATTGGTAAACTAATAAAAACTCACGGATTGAAAATGTGTGCAAAACAATCATCAAAAAGCATTTCAACATGATTGACGGTAAATTTGAATCAGTCTCAAAAATTATGAAACAGTTTTGATAAATCCTCAAACTGAAATTAAACATCGACAAATGAATGCCAGCCAGCTTTGGAATTGAAAGTGAATGGAAACACTGTAGTCTATATAAGTTGATACCTATTTTTATCTAATGCTTAAAGAATTACTAACTGCACACCTGGAGGCTTTTTTGTTTCAAGCTGCTGCTTTGCACGACTTCTTGCAGCTTCCTCCCTCTTTATTTTTTCATTTCCTACAGGGGTTCGCTCCAATATTTGATTGCGCGGATCAATAACAATCCTTTTAAGCAAAACAGCATTCTGAATGAAGTACTCGGCAAGTTCAACATCACTAGTACGACCATAATACCCATACATTTCAACCAACTTTAGGTGTTGATGGGGAAACTTCACGGCCTGTCTTATTTTTCTTCTTTTCTTAGATGGTGACATCCATATTAACTGCGAAAAGCAAAACAAGAAATTTCTTATACTTGCTCTAAAAACAAGAATCAAAGTAAAACACTCGCCTGAAACATGATCAGCTAAGTTTTACTCTTTTTTTTTTTAACTTCTGGTGAGAGGAAAACGTGATATATAGATAGATAATTAATTGATAGAGAGAGAGAGAGGGGAAGGGGGGAAAGAAAAAAGATCAGCTATCATTCAACATAGCCAAAAATTAAACACCCTAAAACCGCAAGTGGAAAGAATCTACTCAACCTGAAGTACCACTCAAGAGAGTTTTCAAACCTAGAACTTTACTAAGATGTTGAATTGTATTTATTTTCCTTCCTTCTCTATAAATATCCTGGTTTCAAACATTTGGAATGAATGATGACTTCTCATTCGTCCTAGGTACTTATTCTGGAATTTCCTCTTCATTTTTGCCATTGATATCTGGAAAAGCATAGAGCTACTGGCTACAAGCATTAAATAACTCCTCTGGTAAGATGAAGGGGGCTACACACCACCACCAACCCCCTCCCTCCCTCCCTTTCTCTCTCAACTATATATGGCTATATGCAAAGACCTTTAAAAGCACATTATCCACTTAGTACAAGACAAACACAATAACAATAACCTGCAAACCGCAAAGAACACATAATTGCAAGCAGTTGTAAACAAGGTATTTAGAAATTTGGTTCTGTTTACACTTTATATAGTTCTCTTTTTTCTTGGTTCCTTATTACAGGATCTAGAGCCAAAAACACTCCAGAAGTTTCTGATGGGAACATTACCAAAGATTCATGGTCTTTTTTATTGAATTCTTCCATCCATGTCGAGTGAACAATGGATGTTAAGCTTGGAGCACGAAACAACAATGTCGTGCTAGAAAACATGACAAAAGAAATTGAGAATTCTTGACTTCGTTTAAGTATGGTCTCAGCTACTAGAGTTGGAAGCACATCCTAATTTTTCAATTTACTCCTACCCTAAACCTTATCTAAGTTTGCAAGGTGCAGGATCTTATGATAAAAATAAATAATTAAAGAATATTTAGAAAAAATGGAGCATGGTTTAGACACTGTGCAAGTAATTTTACAATCGGATCAAGTCTTAATTTACCTAATATAGATATTAGCAACTGACCATAATTATTACTGTTTTATCAGACTTTAGGTGTCAAGGGCCTCTTTGGTCTCTCCAATAATTCTTGAACACTCATATAGGTCCGTGAGTCAGTTGTATATAATGTCAGATTACATTGTTTTGTTTCCTGGGGTCTTCGTGATTTTAGAATGTTCTTGTGGTAAAGAATAAAAAGTTTACCTATTTCTGACTGCTGAGTAAGTGAAATTGGGTCCTACACCGAATTATACTCTCTCCATCCCAAAGCGAATCCCATTTGACCATCTTTTTCTTACACATACTAACGTTTACCAGAAACAAACTTAGCCATTATTTCCAACAATTTCTTTTTATAGGCCTTAATCAGCACTTAAATGAATACCTAAAAACCTTACCTTGACCAGTTTGTAGTGGAAAACCTCGATGACATGATCGTTTATTAAATCTCAAGACTATGATTGGGAAAAATTATGCAAACGGATGTGGTTGACAAACCTTAATTTCCATTTTGATTTTTTTTAAAAAAGTAAATAGAATTCTCATTTTTAGGACTGAGGGAGTACATTATATGTAATATTTCAATCCATATACTTGATAAAAAAATTATTCAATCCATGTCAGAAAAAAACAAAAAGATATAAAATTTTTAGGCATTTGTCAATGATTTTGAAGCTTCGAGCATGCTTGATATAACCTTGAGCTAATTTGCTGAATCTCAGTGAAATACTCAAGATCTTCTTTAGTCCTCTATTTCTTCCTTTTCCTCTAACAATTCTACAATGCAGTAGAAAATTTAAAATCTTGTTACCAGTAAAATTCTCTCTTTGTATGCTCCATTATGGACTTTCACCTAAACGATCCAAACTACTCAAAATCCACAAATTATGAAGATTATTATTTTCTTGAACTCACCAAGTTAAGACCTTCTTTCAGCTCCAACTGTCTACATAGTTACCACAAGACATTAACCCAACCCTTTGATTTGAGTTTACCCATAGGCCATAGCAAACTTTAACATAGCTTGTTAGACTGTACTAACATTATCAACATCAACAACATGACGCACCAGAGTTTCTCTTGACGTTGGAGCAGAGTAGAAGAACTGGACCTTTTCAATGGAAAGATATTTCATTTTATTAATCATTGTAAGGTCTTGCTGATATAGGTATTGCATGTAACTCTGTATAATCTTCCAACAGGTTTCCCTTTTTAAGCATATAACTGATACCTCCTTTCTAAAAATCCAGCTCCATCTTCTTGATATGAATATCACTAATCAAAAACATAATCTACATACCACATTTTATTAGTTTCAAAATTTTGTCCAAATTAAGAAAATGGAAAAAGGTTTGGACGTTGTCATGTTGATACATCAAACGAGTACATGGTTCTTGTTATTAGCTGTAAACATTTAGCTTCTAACTCCACCATCTGATAAGATGCCATGTTAAACTTTTCTACTGTGCTAAAAACGTCCGGTTCAAGTTCATATGCATTACTCTTGGAATTCTTAAGATTTTCAGTTCTCTGTTGCCTAGTGAGTGAATTAAATTTAGTAAATAAATATAGGAAGGAAATATCATTATAATCTTACATTAACATGGAAAGCTTATGAAACAAACATTGCAATGACGTTATAATTTCTTAAATAATAAGATAGAAGTTAATCAAATAGTCAGAGCAACCAACAAGCCACATTTTAATACCAAAGGGTTGCTTTTCTTGTACCCTGCACACAACAAACATAGTGGCAAACAATTTATGCACAAACATTATAAATTATAGTTGCAGCACGAACCACAGGAAATAGCATATGTATAACTAGTCCAGACACTATCATAAAAATAGTTAGAACATGCACCTGCAACACAAATTTCTGCAAGTAAGGACATGCCTCTATCAAGGAAGTAAAGTCAAGGAGACTATCATCACCCCATGCTCCAACTTTTAATATTAACTGCTTGAGTTTGGGCAGTTCTGGAAATTCACAAAGCTTAATATTTTCCTGAAAACACAACCAAGTTCAAAGCATCCTGATCAGATAATCAACAAGGGTTAGAAACAATCAAGTTGCCATTGTACCGACTAACCTCAGGACGATAGATGTCCAAAGTAAGAACCTCTAGCTGATGCAGACAGTGTGAAATCTGGCCAAAGACATTATTTTCCAAACCAGAATATCCCTGGCCAATAGAAATCTCATCAAGCATCGGAACATTCTTAAGAAGCAAATTTATCCCTGGACCCAAGTAGCTAAATGAGACGAGGTTTGTACCACATATCTCAATGGTTTCTATCCCCAAACAGAAAACTATTTCTAAGTTCCTCAACATAAGTGATGGGCTATTGATTCTTATGTTTACCAAATCTCCAGAGCCATGCATAGATAATGATTCAAGAACTGGACAATTGGATAAGATATTCCCCAAAGCTTTTTCACCAACATTTACACACTTCAAAGAAAGATCTTTTAGAAACTTAAGCCCAATCAATGTACAGGGTTCCATGCTAGGAATATTCAAGCACAATCTTTTCGAGGAAGAACCTTTACTTTGAGTCAAAAGCTTGTAAGGAAAAGCATAGTTACGTGATGGTTGGCGAAGAGTCTCTCCTCTCTCTAACAAGTCCAACTCAAGCCTCTGAACCCTCTTTCCTATTGCAAACTTAATCCATCTATCAATAGCACTTTTAGAACTTTTATCCAAATCAAAACAAATCCTAAATTCATTTATAGTAACACCTCTATGCTTCCCCACAACTCGATTGACCCAATTGATATAGTTTGGCCTTTCAACTCTACGCAGCTTCGGTTCTGCTGCAATTTTATCCAAAGCTGCATTAGCATCAAAATTCATTCCACTGATACAAGTCCATAAGTACCTCCATTGTCTGGAGAGAAGGCTAGTTGCTACCGCATCCTTAAGTGATAAGTGAGACAATATAATGACAAGAATGTCATCTGGTATCTGACTGATCCAATCCTCAGATTTACAGTCTCCCTAGTTACATGATCGAGCAATGGATTAGCACAATATTTACTACTCAAAATGTAAGTACAACAGTGTACAAATTGGGCATCTTTAGCTTGTATTTCATTATGCCATTAAAGTCAAAAGCATGAAAAGTACAGTGGTGCTACTGAAATGACTACTACTTATACAATTAAACAGTTAGTACAATAAGCAATTTGAATTACAAAATTCCAGATTCTAATGTGTAAACTAATTGTGAGATCACCTCGTTTTCATTTTTTCGAATCCTTTTCCTCATTGGGCCAGAGGGTTTGCTCTAGCTGAGATTTCAAGCTACAAGTACCCAATATTGATGGTAAATCACTTTGTTATGTATATATAAATGTAATAAATTGATAATAAATATAAAAGATTTTTGAATGTTTTCTTTTCAGTGAATAATGAATTGTGATTAAACCAATTACGTGATAGATGAAACAAACAAAAGAGAAAAATTGGGAGCCAAGTGAAAAAAATGAACGAGGGTTTGTATCAAATTAGATGAAATCGAGAATTACCTCTCATAAATTAGCATGAAGAAGATGATGGGAGAGAGAGATTTCTACCCGCTCCAGTTTCAGTCCCAATTGATAAATGTCGCAGCACTCGTAACCATATATATATTTAAGGGGTGAGGAGGTCGGCTGTTAGTAGGACTTAAAATAGATACTCCTAAAAAAGAGATGGGAGGCCGCATGTAAGAATTGCGGTTAATCATAATAATAATAATAATAATAATAAACATACAAATAAACTTCTTAATAAGCATGTAAGATATTGAATCAAATAAACTTCTCAAGTAAAAATATATATATCCTCATATAGTTTTGGCCATTCATGATATTGTCCAACAAAAGGATAAAATTAAAAATATATATACAATAAATATGTAAAGTTAAATTTTCACGATATAAAAAAGAAATAAAATGACAAAATTACCCATAATAATGTCATTAAATATAGAGAGAGAATTAGAATAAGAAAAGGAATGAGATATTTAACCACATTTAGGTAAGATAATGCAAGCAAAAAATGTGTAAAAAATTTTGTTATTAAAAGAAAATAGACATTTATTTTGGGGTACAAATCCAACTCAAAATAATAATGAAAAAAAATTTTATCCTAGTCATTTTACGGAGTAGTATATCTTATAGTTTTGGTCATTCATGATGTTTGTTAGCAAGCGAATCAACTAATTATATATATATATATATATATATATATATAATAAATATGTAAAGTTAAATTGGATGTAGACCAAACATGCAAAGCAAAAGTGTCATCATATTAGTATGTTTTTTTACCCAATAACTTTCATGATACATTCCAATTGACATTGGAATAAATTATAAATATCATATCACCATTTAGCATCTCTATTTCTCCTTTACTAATTCTCTTTAAATATCTATAGAATTTATACATTTTTTAAGTTTGGAATTATTTTTTTCTCCCTATTATTATGTTAAGATATTGGAGTACACTAAATATATTATTTCTCTGTCCATCTCGAGCGCAAGCTAATTCTTCCAAAATTCTCATTAATCCTTTTTTACATCCTCCTATCTCATTAATTTACACACATGAATTTTTACTAACCTTATCGCATTTGAAGCAAGACTAATGTTTAACACCCCTTGCTTTTATAGAGATTTTCTAAGGAATTACCTATATATTATTTTAACATATAAAAATATCAGTTTCTAATTTTTAATATGCATAAAAGACATTTAATGACATAATCTATCACAAAAGATGTACTTAATTAATATAATGATGTCATATTATTTGATATAATAAAAATTAAAACCCCCATTATTCATACATTATACCGCATAAAAAAAAAGCATCAACCAACCAAATATGAATGGTATAAAAAATATTCAATGTAAGGATGAAATATTTAAACTTCTTTGAGGTTTTCTATGCCGACATAAAAATTAGATATGAGTGTTTTATAATTTTATTTATTTATATTTTTATCCCTTTTATATTTTTGTGAGTTATACAAGATGAGGTGGTGTCACTTGATTATAAACTATAGAAAGATTATCCCGGTTCAAAAAATATAAATGATAACTTTTAATTTCTCATTAATTATTATATATATTAAAACTTTCGATTGTGATATATATGTGATCAAAAACTTTATGTGAACATTAAAATTAGACATGAAAATTGAATTCGAGTGTATTTGAATTTAATCTATTTGTATTTTTAATCTCTAAATATGTAAAATTCAGTACAATTTTCATATCCGCACAGAAGAATTCATATGTGATATGTCATCGTTCATATTACTAAAAGGTTTAGTCAAGATAATTTTATTTATTTATTTATACCAAACTCAAATTGAAAAATTAGCATAGCACCTTTATTGTCTCTTCCTAACCCCACATATATCTTAATAAATAAAACTTTAATTTATTTAATTTTATCGTTTATAATTTTATTTAAATCATAATTTAACTTATTTATAAATTTGTCCATATATAAATTATTTTATATGTATAGTATAGTTCACGAAATACTGTTTACAATTTAGAGATTATGCGTGACTGATTGTTATGCTCCCGGATTTCAAAGTCGTAAAATGAGAAAGAAAAGAAAATAGCTAAGCGTGAAGGCTTTCTTGGCATGATTTTGACTTTCAATAATTTGACCAAATTGAAAAGAGAATAAAGCCTACAAATATGTCATTAGTTTATGCTAAAAAGTACTTCCCCTGTCCCAAAAAATGACTAAATCTTTAATTTTTTTTATTTCTAAAAAAAATACATATAAAATAAAAAGTAACTACGTCATTCAGTAGAATTTATTAGTATAAAAAATAAAATTAATTATCATTTTATATAATCTTTAGAGAATATTAAGAATAATTTTTTTTTATATTTTAATATGTTTAATATGTATGTAAATTGTAATTTATTTCGAGGAAGTACTCCATAACAAGTATCTCTTAAAACAATCTCACACGAATCTAAAGAAAAGAAAAGAAAAATAAGTGACATCATGTTAAATGGAATGAAAAAAATGAGAGTGATTAGTATTAAGTTAACTTTAGTCAATTAATTCATACAATGTTCACACGCAAGTTGGGATGTGGTCTTTGTCTCTATATGTCATTACTGTAATGATCAATTGATCAGTTTAACTTCATGCTAACCGGGAGGGGAAACACAATTTTTGACAATCACTTTATGTATTTAAACACACGGCGACTCCCATTAAACAATTGGATCAAGCTGGTTTACTCGGATTTGTACGGCTTTTCTGTTTTCACACCTTCCATTAAAAAATTTGTATATAAATTTCCATTACAAGTAAATTTACACAAAAATTCCACGTTCTAGCTATTTGTTTATCTGTACAGAAACATGCATTAGTGGACAAGGGAAATAATAAGATCCCCATTATGTTAACAGTATAAACAGAGATTTCTATATAGCTCAAAGCTATATAGAAAGAAAGAGGACAGAGCAACTGCAACAAGACTGCAACTCGGCAGATTTTGAGGCTGAAACAATACAGTGCTGACACTGTAATAATGACCGCATGCGTGTCACAAACTTTATACATTTGTAGTGACCTCAATCTTACAACCCTCTTTCTCTCTAGAGTCTAGACATCTGGGTCTCTAATGGCGACTTGGGTTCTTTCAGTCCCTATAATTTATACCCGACCCAGAACGGGAATCTATTCTATTAATTGCCCTCAAAGATTAGATTTTTACAAGATATTGTGAAAATTTCTTCATTTCAGGGAGAAACTGGGCACTTAAGGTGAGTGTACCCCCTCACAGTTGAAACTGTAAATGAAGAGGATAATAGAGGGGAGAGAATTAATGGGGTTAATGGGTTTGAAGAAGAAGAAGCTGAATTTGATCCCGGAGCGCCGCCGCCGTTCAAACAGTCCGACATTCGAGCAGCCATTCCGAACCACTGTTTTATTTTTTTTAATAAGAAGAAGAAGGTGAGTGTACCCGCTTCTGATTCTGTACGACCGGTTGTATTTTTTTTGACAGTTAATATATTCAATGAGAAGAAATGGGCAACCAGAAATATTCAATTAGCACTCTTACAATGGGGGACATGGCAAAATTGTTTGAAGTTGTTTATATCTTCGAAACTGAAAGAAATCAATGTATTCTACAAGTTTTTATATCTTTGAGAGGAAGAGGGAGTAGCTGTCGAGGTAATCCATGTCACTTAAATATTCTACAAGTTTTTATAATGTCGATAATAATATATTTGGGAGAGACATCTGGATTCAAAACGGTGGTATCAAAAAGCAGAAGATACACCAGGAGGCTACATTTCCAATTAGCAGAACCTCCATATTCCAGCTTCAAGAACTTGACAAAACATAATCTACAGAATTCACTGCAGTCATGAAGGATGATATCCGTGACTTATCCTTCTGAATGCCATCTGAAGCGCAAATGCCGCTACTGACATCAACTCCATGTGGCCTTAGAGTCGAAAGAGCTTCGCGTACATTCTCAGGGTGGATCCCTCCAGCCAAGAGCCATCCATGTTTACTCTTAATTGGCGGTAGCTTAAACTGGGACCAATTAAACCCTTTACCACTGCAAGCAAGGATAAGTCACGCAGAATAGCGGTATAATACATGAACAAATTTTACTTATATTATAATTTACCAAATCATTTTTATTGGAGTAAATTTTGGTTTTGAGTGACGAAAATATGTAAGGTAACAATAACTCCTCGACTTGTGCACCAAATATTATGCCAAAACAATGCGGCATTTCATCTCCATAGTTTAAGTGTCTCAGTTTTAAACCTAAAAGGATTCCACATACTCCCTATGTGTCGGTTTGACTGTCATAGTTCAAAAGCATATTTGTGGCATGACCTTGAAGACATTCAAAATACACATTTAGAAAAAATATTTTGGAATCTAGTTTCTTATAAATTATTTTAGCATCCAAAGTGCAACTTTAAATAAAAATATATGAAGAATATTATACCTAGATGTACCAACGGGCACATCTTAAACTTCATGTCACAAACATGGTCTGAGATGGAGGGAGTACTTTCATAATCTAATATCCGGTGAATTCAATGGTAAGGTCATGCGTATGACAGTTTGAACTTTGAAGTGCCTAGTTTTTTTGTTTTGTCTTGAAATATATATTTACTGAAAGTAAAGCCAGTGTATATTAATCCCAATCACTTAAAATATATTTATTATGTAATACAATAATATAAGTAGTCTAAGACCTGTCACAGTCATTTGCACTGAATAAACAAAGTAACTAAACATATCAAAATGGTGAGGGCTGCCTAGCCAAAAACTAAGACAAATAAAACAAGAGAAGATGATGAATTGATGATGATGATGATGATGCTAACACTACTACAAACGAAGCTGCAAAACTAATCCTTATTCTGTGAAGAACTTTGGTAAACAGAACAAATTAAACAAATGACAATGACATGGTAAAACTACCCTGGCCTCTCTAAAGCAGCACCCTCTCCTTCACCCAAAGAAAATAAAAAGAAAAAGAAAATGAAAATGAAAGAGAGAGAGAGAGAGAGAGAGAGAGAGAGAGAGGTTAATAACGTTCAAACTAAAAATCAGAAACTCATAGCGTACGATTGTACGAATCCTTATTCACTCTTTTCGTTTTTTCATATAGAGTGTGGGTTATTAAAATCAAATAAGAGAGAACAAAATTTACAGCAAGAAACCCATTATTATCTTAATTCCCTTACTGGTTCAGACCTGCCACAGGGACTAACTAGAAACACTCCTCTTTAATCAAGATAGTGCCATAAGAGTTATGTTCCCCATTAATAACCATGTCAAACTTTAACCATCAACTTAAGAAAAGTAAGTTTCACAAAATTATGTAGTTTCAATTCAATAAAGCTTAGAAAGTATCCCTTGTTGAAATAATTACTAGCTATTTCATACAGATGGTACAATGAAACTATGATTAGGAACATAGAGTGCCTAAACTGATGCAGGTCTAAAAGCTCTAAACATGTATAAAGGTTACCATCACATAGCGGTTGAATGTGCAAACATTTAAAAGGAAGGTCATAAACTATTGAAATGAAAAGAATTAAGTCTTTTACCTGCCACCTTTTGCACTATCCACAAGTACCCAATCAACTGAAGAACATTCTTTGTCCGATATATAGTTCAAAAGGTTTCCATCTTCGTCAGCATGAAGAACATATATCACCCGACTTTCTTTCACTAAAACTGGAAATGCAGCCCTTGAAGCATCTCCATGAAGCTGCATAACGTGAACCAATTACCAGATGAAGGAAATGTATTAACTTAAACGTTTAGTTATGTGCACAAACTCAAGGTCTTCTGCATCTGAAAATGTTTAGTTACCTGCACAAACTCAAGGTCTGCTGCATCTGAAGCCCTTAATATTGTGTCAGCATTATCATCAACAAACACCCCAACAGGCTTTGCCCCATATTCCCGTACAACCTTTGAAATTTCCTTTGCAGTAGGAACCGCAATTGAACGTTTTGAATTAGGACACATAATCATTCCAATATAATCAGCACCAGCTTCTACTGCCAAGGCTGCATCTCTAGCAGATGTAATCCCACACATTTTCACTAAAGGCCTACTATCTTCATGTTCCCTATGTGTAGCGAAAACTTTTTTTGAATGATGTAACATATTACTCCTTGCTTTCCTTCCTAACTTTATCCTTGAGAAACGTGCCTCTAGTGTTTGTCTCCTCTGCAGACCTATTAATATAGACACTTGATGTATCAATATATGAGATCATTAGCAAACAAATCACAACGAATATCTGAATTACTAGTACTTGTGCAATGAAAACAAAATAACTGGATTCAATCTTCAACAATAACTGGTTACAGAAATTTGTGACGCTGCAATTGCATATGTTTATGGAAGAGGAAGTTACATGTTAGGAGGTAATTTTTTTTCCAACTTTTTCAAGCAACAGAAATTAAAAATTAATTTATACTGAAACGAGTTAAAGATTTAAGACAATCTTGAATACTAGGGGGAAACAAAAAAGCGTACGTAGGAATGAAAATTACATAAAATTTTGAATTCAATTAACTAACTATTTTTTTCTACATTCCCTTAGAATGTGTGAAAGAGTATAGTCCAAAATTAAAAATACTTAAATTGATGGTGAAACCACAAACATGAGTTGATAAAAAATTAATGAATACATACATGCGTAAATAATTCTAAGGCGTGTTACCATTGTGGAATATGTTAACCACTAAGCACGATGCAATCTAAGGCTTGTTACCATTGTGGAATATGTTAACCATTAAGCACGATGCAAATGTTGGTTCAATACAAAGAAGAAACGGTCCAATTTTACATGAGACATGATTAAAATAAGTTTCTGTTAATCTTGCAAAGAAGTTCAAGAAATCTTGCGAATAGTATCAATGTTATGCACCACATGCTACCAAATCTTACTCTTCCCTCCTGAGAACTAACCGCCCACAAATGCGTGTGCGCGCACACACTGGAGTGAAAAGAAACATTTATGACCGACTTTATCACCTCATCAATTGGACACAAAAAGAATTTAACAGGAAATATAAAAAAATTATCAGTAAGAAGTACATGGGAATCGCTTAACAACACCAGAGCTTTCACTTCCGCGCATGCTTATGGCTTTGGATTGAAGTTGACATCCCATATTCAACCCTGAAATCAGTAACAAGAACAAATAATAACATATACAAATAGTAGTTAGCAAAATGATATTTTTAACAGAAACATTTCCCTTAAATCAGGAATTATAACATTGCATTTTCCCCAAACATCGGAGGAAATACATGCGAATTAAAGTTTAGGTAAAACCGAACTTTGATAAGAAAAAACAAAGCTAATCCTCTCTGGGGAAATTTAACAAGCAACTGGATTGCAACTATGAAAACGTCCGTATTTTAAACATATACATATATAGAGAGAGAGAGAGAGACTCGGTGAAACCTGAGAATGGGAGCACTGTTTTCTTGTGTAGAGATTTTAGAAGTGATGCTGATGGAGTTGAAGCACCCCTTCCTTGCAGTAAAGCCGTGTAGATCAAAGAATGACGAAGAAAAGCTCGACACTGACGATTTTGTTCGACCTAGAAAGCCTGCTACTGGATATCTATATTTTGTGGATTTAGCTAAAAATATTCTAATTGAGCTAAAAACATAAAGCCCAAACCTAGTAAGGGCTTTTCTCATCAATCGCATTATTCATGGACTAATTGATGGAATTTACCGAGCCTACTTTTTGGAGGGAAGAAATTCATTTTAGTCAGATTCTTTTAATTGTATCGGATGATTTGAATTAATAAATTTATCAGCATTTTCATCTTAAGAGTTTAGACGGTCATACGACTACCATTTTGTTAAAGGATGTTTGGGATCGTTTATACTTGGCTAAACCTGTTTATTAGGATCGCAAATTATTCGGTTCTAATTTTGACGAACTCGTATTGAATTCGAACACAATAAGTCAAATTCGAATATATTTGAATAACACGATTGAACCAACACACATGTGAGAGTTCGGATCATTAGTTGTTCGCGAATATGCCCGAGTTCGCGAACATAATCGAACATCATCAACGTATTGAAATAAAAATTAGGTCAGATATCGAGTTACTCACGAATCACTTCAATCGAACTCGAACCGGACTTAACCTGAACTGTTAGCGAACAGTCGAATCGAACCACATGATTCATGAACATGTTCGATCGAGCAATCAAATTTGATATCATATGCGAACTCGACTTAACAAAACAATCCAATCGGAATCGAATTGAACTCGAGGCAAACTGAAACGGTTCGGTTCGTTTGTAGGCTTATTGTTTATAAACCGTTTTAAGTAGTAGAAAGTGTTTGATATTCTAATTTTAACACGACTTATAATCTAGAGAATTGATATTTTTACAAGTAAAAATGTTAATTCCACAAGGTTCCTCTCATATGAATAGTAAATGAACCCCACACTTATGTGAGCAAAAGTTTGTGAAAATATCAAAATTTACTTGTAGGAATATCAATTCTCATCATCTATTTTTATTGAGTAATCAGAAGCTCGAATTTATCCCTATCTTTATTTTCCAAACCTTCTTTTTTAGTAATTTATCCTTAAAACAAGTGATAATTAATTAATTTTTTTATAATAAACACTTTTTACTTTTTACTAATTTTATTATTTTTTCTTTACCAAACATAAACTACTTCGAATGAATTATAATCACTAATCATAATTTTTTTAAAGGATTTCAAACTGGGGTGATGTTTTGCCCTATTTATATGGAGATTATTTTGTATTATCTGTTCGTGGTGTATTTGATGCATTGAAAAAATATGTTTAAAATAATGCCATCATTTGGAACTTAAAACTAACGATTTGTTACTGGAGTAACGATTAAAGATGAATAGATGTATAGTTTCCATGGAGAAAAAGATTATAATGTATACTAATAAGTCTCGATTTTATTAAATAAATTATTAATGTTGTGACTTTTTAAGAATTACCAATTAACTAAATTAAAATTAATTATCACAAGATTTGTTAACGCTAAGATCTTTCTCCACGTCCCAATCACCAAGACGCGTCCGATATCCTGCACAGTTCAACAAGTCAACACCAAAAGCTTGACGGCTTGACCGTCGGGGGATAGCTCCGGCGTGAGAGTCAATATCGGCGATCACAAGGTTAACAATGGAGGGAAAATAATGTCTAGTGCTTGAGAGAGAATAATCATATGATTGTGTGTGGTGTAATATTTTGTTACTTACCTCTTTTTTGTGATCCTCACTTACACGCACTCAATCCCTTTGCCATCGTGCCACCATCACCTCGACACATTTCCCCATTCTCATCATTTCGGTAAAAGTACGTAGCTTACTTCCTTACCTCGCTACCACTATTTGCCACCGTTCATCAATCATCCGAGTCCCATCTTCATTAATGTCATGCAGAAAGGTGACAGACATAATAGTCAACTATTATTTGGCGTAATGATTACCGGTCAAAGTTGGGTTAAGTGGCAATTTGTATAATGGGCCAATTCAATGACTAAGCCCAAATAACGGAAATGACCCATACGACCGGATTCAACCGAAAGGTCCCAATGAAATAATCAAGTAATTGGGCCTAAATCATTCGGACCAACAGGACAAAAATAACATAATCCAAGGGAGGAGCCCATTAAGTCTGGCCCAATAAGGAAAAGGATCATGGCCCAACATCGCTTTTCTAGTCTTTTTATTAAGCAGGTGTTTAATGGAAGACTATAAACAATATAGGCCCATGATATAACGAATTATGATAAGTCACAAGAGGTCCAAAGTGAAACTCACCAAAGTCCAACTAAGTCAGTCCGAATTGATATCAGAGACAGAAATGGGAGGCCCAATAGACATAAGTCCACTCTGGTTAAGATATTTAGGCCCAAAACCGGACGACACCTCTTCCAATTCATCATTATTGCTGTGAATTAAATGTGCCGCCCTCGATCATCATGTAACCGCTAATATAAAAGGTAAACTTTACCAATTTTGATGCTTTTATTCGCCAATTTGAATTTCGGACCTTCAAACTTTCTTTTCACCTCTCGAGTCCTCTTTGTATTCTCGCAAATCGTTAACAATGGCTTCTCAAGATTCTCGAGCAAGGTCGGTCCCTAGTGACACCAATCTGCGCCGTTCCTCCAAGCCCAAACCCTAACAAAAATGCTTCAAGTTCTGATCCGACCGTTGCAACTACTAACAAGAAATCGATAACGAAATCCTCTCCCAATCCTTCCGCAGATTCTACAGAATAAAGAAACAAGATTTCCATGCCAACACTCCTCGAAAGTTACAGAGGTTGACTTGGAGAGGCTTGAACTCGTTGCCACATTCGGATACCCATTTGGTTAGAGCTCTGTGTCCGAGAAGCGGATGTATCAACGCCTCAAGGATGGATGGTCATTAATGATGACCATCCTGGAGAAAGGGGTTCGGTTCCCCCTTTATGCTTTCATAGTAACTCTCTTAGGGTTTCTGGGTGTTGGGTTCGCCCAATTAATGCCGAACTCTTATATTCACATTCTAGTATTCATAGCTTTATGCCACTTTAACTTGGTGTCGAACTGCGGCCGATTTCTTTCTTCATCAGATACAAGGTCTGGCCACCCGGTCAGAAAGGATTTAAGACCATAAGCAAGCATTCTTCGAAAACAGGAGAGAAGTTCGAGAGACGCTCGTTGGTGAATACTCCTTCAACCTACAGAGGATGGCATGAAAAATAGTTTTTCGTCAAAGGACTCAAAATCATCTCTTTACCGGATTGGGCCACTGATGAGAAGATTTCTACGGACTTCGGAGACGTCTCTGAAGAACGTGAGGCCGAGATGATAGAGCTTTTGGACAATTTCCCGAGGGAGGAATAGAACTATAGACTTCTTTCCAATCAAGCGTGGTTGTATGACCACAAACGTAAGTACAGATTCATTTTATGAATATTTGAAAATTTTGTGATATGGATTCTGATGTAGAACTGTTAATCTTCTGTAGTAACTTTGATCAAACCGTCACCTTCGGAGGTGAAAGACTTAGAGGATTTGTTAACTGGAAAATCGGTAGAAGCCACCGTCGATTCCTCTCAACATGAAGTCACATCCGAAGATAATACAGCCGGAAAATCTGCAGATGTCGATGCTGAACCTTCACAACCGGAAGCCTCCTCCAAATTCAACCCACCTACTAAAACACCAACTGATGAACCTCAAACCCATGCACCTGTAGATGATGAACCCCTTCTCTCGGAAAGAGTCCTCCAGCTTCGTCGAAAGAAAAGAGCCATTCGAAGGCCTCAACTAATTTCCATCCCGTCAGACTCCGAAGCCCTTTCTGAATCTGAACCAACTGTCAATCCGATACCCCCAACTATCGATCCAACACCACCAACCGCCGACCCAATACCGCCAACTGTTGATTTAACACCACCAACCGCTGACCCAATACCGCCAACTATTGATCCAACACCACCAGACGCCAATCCAGCATTAGTTCGAACAAGTTTATTAGATCTACCTGTAAATGATCGTAGGCAACTTCTTCGAATCAAAAAGTTCAGAACCAAAGTCATTCCCTTAACCCCCGATGAGCTTAGAGTACCTTCTTCAAATGTTCATCCTCCAACAACCCCTGTGGAGATTTTAACTGTAAATGAAGAAGAAAGAATTGAACCTGCTGCAGTACCATCTCGAAAGGGAAAACAACCATCCGACAGCCACCCAAGTTCAACAACACCAGATTTCTACCGATTCGATACCTACTCCATTTCAATCTTTCTTCCCGAAAATATCTATATGGATCCTTCTCCCATTCATGACCAACCAATGCCTTCCCCCCCAAGGCCTTCATCACAAAAATTCCATGATGAGGCCACTGGGGCGCCGACTTTGTGGCCTTGGTACAACGTCAACTTTCCCTTCCAGCTCTTTGATGCCTTCGTTCGGGAAAATGATGATCACCGATTTGATAATCATACGAACGGGAATTTTCTTGATGAAGGCATGAGTTATCTGGCAAAGGTAGGTGAGGGTTTTCTCAGTTAAACATTTCTTTACTTGCCTAAATATTTGAAATTGACTGGATACTGTCGAATATGTGCAGGCAAATGCAGTCTTCGAGCATTTACGTCCCAGGCATATAAATGCCGAGTCCGATGAGGAGACTCTGAGGAGGGAAAACAATATGTTGAAGGATACATTGGCTCGAGAGAGAAAGGAACATGAATCTGTTCTCCATGTCAATGAAAGTCTTCAGAGGGAATTGGTCCAAACCAAGAAGGATATGAAGGAAACCTATGACGTGCTGAGCTCGGTCAGAGAAGAACTGAAGACGACAAAAGCCAACGAACAAAAATTAGCTACCATGAATCTCCATTTCGTTGCAGAGACCGAAGCTTTGAAGACTACCAAAGAGGGGCTTGCTGTAGCCAATCAAAACTTGTCAATACAACTCAACGAAGTTCAGACGAAGGCTCGGGCTGATAGGAAAATCCATAGGGCCAAGCGTCGTAAGCTTCGTGGCAAGATAAAGGTACTTCAAGAACGGGACCCTCCTCTGACCGAAGAATTGGTCAAGCAGATACAGGCGGATTATCGTACATCTGACGAGCTCGGCGCAGAAATTTTGAAAGTATACTATGAAGGATACGAAGACTGCCGAAGTCAGGGCAAGGAAAAGCTGGTGGCGGTCCAACTGGATCCGTCCTTGCAAGACTCCGGAGATGAAGCTGCTGTCTGAAGATAATTTTACTTTCTTTAATTTATAGGGTTTGTGTAAAAAGTTTCTAATTTTATAATCAAATTAAATATTAATGAAATGTGATCTCATCCCTTATGACTTCGGTGCATTTAATTTCTGCAAATACTTCGATATTAATTTAACTGGAAAAATGTACAAACTCTTTCAAGGATTCAGCTCGAACTGTTAATTAACAACTAAGCATGTCATATAACAGATAAGGTGAAGTTAAAGAATGAGGCATTCCGAACTCGACACTTAGAAAAAATTTAGGTAATAAAGTAAAGAGATACTTATTAGTTACCGAAGTGTGAGACAGATCTGCTTCATTAGGAATTTGTTTACCCCGAAAGGCCTAACAAAACCAAGATGTGACGCCCCCAAAATAGGTATACATCACCCATTCTGAGTTGTCAATACATGGTATAGAAACAACTATAACTTTATTATTACAACAGTAAAACTGTGAGTTTGAATACAAATATTATCTTCTAGACAATATCTATACTCAAATAAATCCTCATCACATTTATTGATACATTATTTTACAAAGATGGTGAGGACTACTAAACAACTCTCTATAGAACTTTCATTCCATACCCTAACTGCACTTTCGCTTTATATTCTCGCCTCCCGAGAAGAAAAAATGGAACAAAAAGGAAAAGGGTGAGCTCAACTAGCCCAAGAAAAGAATATTATGACTAAGATAATATACAACAAATTATCGTTAGTCTTCAACAGGAAAATCTAATAGAATACAATAGACAACAAGTTTTAAATCAATATTCGCAATGAAATAATAATTCATTAGAAGAGTTAAGTAGAGAATGCAAACTACTATCTTCTATGTATGAATTTAAAAGTTCATCGTCTCATCTTTTATCCCCGTAACATCAATCAATATATATCCGAATCAAATATTCATCTTTGCACTACAGCCAAAGATATTCATCGATTAAGTCATGTTCATCTAAACACTTGTTTATCTTTGCACTACGGGCCAAAGATATTCATCGAAATCATTTATCTTTGCACTACGGTGCCAAAGATATTCAATAATATCATCATTTAAGATCGAGGATGATAAAAATATTTTTAAAGAAACGAATCCGATTGAAACAAAATGACAAGGATTAAGGATTAAGGATTCGTACTTTTGTTTTATCCATGTCCAAAATACCTCAAAAATAATCATAGTGGTGTAAAATTCAAGAATGATCAAAACATGGATACAATCAAAGCTAGTATCCACAATAGATATTTTGGATGAAAAGGAAAATTTTATTTTTACGTGAATAGTACAGTATTCATGAATAGTGTCGATACGTGAATAAAGGCAGATATCGTGAATAATAACTCCGCACAAAAAAGTGCCAAATTTGATAAAAAGTTCCAAAATATTTTGGCATAATGATATTGAAAAAATAATATCATTTAAGAAGAAAATAACATCCCTTACCTCGAAAGATCAATACTTCTAGTTGAAACACCGGATATAGGCTATGACTTGAACTTGCACCATATAGCAATACTCAAAATATACTCAAAATACTCACAAGAATACGCTCGATAATATAGAGAGAGAAAACTTCAGTTTCTGGTGTGATTTTCAATTCTAACCTAAGCACCCTATTTATAGGAAAATGCTTAGAACACCAAAGTAGAAAATTTATTAAAATATTAATATTAATATTACAATTCAAAATCCCACTTCTAAGGATCTGAATTCAGCCACTTCTAACACATGTAAGACCCACAATAATGACAAAAAATATTTTTGTCATTTTAAATATTTTATACTTTCAAAAATTAATTATTTTGGAACTCCGAAACTTCAATAATTCATAATAAATAGCCCTTTTATCGGAAAATTGAATCTCATGAAGTTTTTATAGGAAATTCAATTTTCTACAACTTTGCGTAAGAAAGTTTTTCCAAATTCCAAAACAGACGATTTCTGTGTTATAATCAAATTTCAAACCAAGAAATGGGGTCCACCGACACATAAAACATGCTTTAAATATTTTTGGTAACAAAAATACTCCTCCTCCACATATACTCATATATCCCACATTTATCGTAAAAATATCATCATTATTATATTATTAAAATATAATAATATATTTAAATGAATTATTTTATCGAAAAAAATAAAATTTCAATTTTCAACAATTGTTACATTAAAAATTTTCTCCATCTATATCCACATAAAATCAATATTTTCCTTATCATATGAATCAATAATTAATTATTCACAAATAATATTACAGAATCACAATATTGACAAACAAAAAGTGCTTTCAGGGAAAGAGGGGTCATCTAATAAGAATTCTCTCTCATCGGGCCATGATTAGGTGACCAAACCTCTCCTTAGACAGAACTTTCTAGACATTACCAATAATGTTATCTAATAATATTATTCAGGATAATATGAATTATTGCTTTGATAGTAAAAAAATATGTAATGATAATTATTGAAACAACAAAGAATATAAAATATCAACGCAAAGAATTACTAAATCAATAAAATAAAATCTTGAACAATAATTATCGAACTATTATTATTAAAGGTGCCTTCTTATGTAAGAATCAATAATTGGTGCAATACTGGTGTCTTTATTATGCGGCAACAACGCCGTATTATTGTGTTTTAACCAATAGGGTATTCCAACAAAGGTAAATCTGTAATAACTACGCCAATTATTTTTAAACAACTTATATTTGTCGTTTTCTTCATCCAATCGCTTTTCAAGTTATGGGGCCCACACATGGTCACAAGGTCACGTCATTTAATATTCAAAGCATTTGAATATTCCCAGACCAAACGAATATTCCCAAACAACAATGAATATTTTATAACCATTGCTTATTTTGAAATATTTGCATATTTTACCCATAACTATCCACATTAATCACATCAACCCTTACTATTTTAAAATAATAATTAGAGGAATTAAATTTTATTTATTAATTATTTGGGGTCTTACACAAGAGATGACATTTGCCTACCACGAAGGGCTTGACAAAGTCTAAAGAAGAAAGTTTGCCTACCACGAAGGGCTTCGATAAGGTCTAAAGTGTCGACAATTCGCTTACCACGCAGGCTCGACAACGTCTTAAGGATGACACTTGCTTACCACGGAAGGGCTCGACAAGGTCTAAGTGTCGACAATTTCCTACCACGCAGGGCTCGATTAACGTCTTAAGGATGACACTTCGCCTACCACGAAGGGCGACAAGGTCTAAGTGTCGACAATTGCCTACCACGCAGGGCCTGATAACGTTTTAAGGATGACACTTGTCTACCACGAAGGGCCTGACAAGGTCTAAGTGTCGACAATTGCCTACCACGCAGGGCCTGATAACGTCTTAAGGATGGAGTTTGCCTACCACGAAGGGCCTGACAAACCCATAAGGTCCACCTGCCATTAAGGCTGCCATCGAATGGTCAGCAAGTCTACCCGAACCTCCTTACACCATCGAATTGAAGCAGAACGAAGGCGAGATTCGTTTGAGAAAAAAGGGCTTTTATTGATGATGACGTAAATATTTACGGACCTCCGATGTAATCGACATTATATTTATCGAAAGTATTTCCTAAGCTTCACGGCTGTGCAAGTATTTTTAATCAGCCGATTGTCTAATGCCTTCACCGATAAGTCCCTACCCGACACTTCAAATGACTTCATACGGTCCTTCCTGGGTTCGGCATCGAACTTTCCCAAATCTCGAGGTGTAGATGCTTGACTTCACGAGAACAAAATCTCCCACTTCAAATCGAAGCTTTCTCCCTTGTTGTAATGCTTTGGCTACTCTCCATTGATAGTCGCCAATTTGATCAAGGCTATTTCTCGACTTCTTCAAGCAAATCAAGATTGGCCTTCACCCTTCTTCATTGTAAATCTCTTTGAATTGACTAACTCGAAGACTTGGAGATCTAATTTCAACTGGGACTAAGGCATCAGTACCATAGGCCAGTCTGAAAGGTGAATCCCCCGTTATAGTCCTCGGAGTAGTTCGATAAGCCCATAACACACTAAGCAGCTCATCTCGCCATCTTCCCTTGGCTTCGTCCAATCTGCGTTTGATTCCATTCAAGCAGATGCTCATTGGTCACTTCAACTTGTCCGTTTGATCGAGGATGAGCTATCAAGTCTTTTCGTCTTTGGATCCCAGTTCTTTCAAAAAATGTTTCAAATTTCGATCCCACAAACCGACGTCCATTGTCCGATATTACCACCTTAGGAATTAGAAATGAAATACTACCGATTCTTTCAAAAATTTCAAGCATTCTTGTTTCGTTATTAACCCTAAGTGGCTTTTGCTTTTACCCATTTGGTCATATAGTCGATGGCAATTATAATAAAAACCGACTTGACCTTTTGCTTTCGGTAGCGGACCAGATATATCAACCCCCAGACAAATGAAGGTATAGGAGATAAGATCGAGTATAGCTCTTACGGTGGTACGGTGTGTGGTATCGATTTTATTGAGTTGACACTTCTCGCACTTCGACGTATTCCGCTTTCTTGAAGATGGTAGGCCAAGAATACCCTCGATGAAGTACTTTGTAGGCTAATGACTTAGCGACCGTATATGGTCACCATAGATGCCTTCATGTATTTCTCGTAGAGAGCATATTCGACTTCAGATGGAGTCAAACATTTCAGTAGTAGAGACGAGAAAGCCCTTCGGAACAGATCCCCATCAATCAGAACAAAATTAGCATTCTTGTATTTGATTTTCTTGGCTAGCATCCAATCCGAAGGTAAGACGCCATCTGCCAGATACTCCAGATATGGAGTCAACGGTGATTAGTTGGTTCGGCAACACATTACCGATTCATGATGAACACTAGGATGTTGTAAAATTTCTAAGTAAACCGACCCATCAAAGACGTTAACATCCGTAGTGGCTAGTTTGGAGAGTGCATCAGCAATGGAATTGTTATTGCGCTCGACCCCCTGAAACTCGTTGACTGGAAATAATGAAGTCATTCTTTCACTTCTGCCAAATACATGATCATTCTTGGGCCTCGAGCTTCGTACTCCCCAGAGAGTTGCTTAACGACTAACTGAGAATCACTGAAGATGACTATTCTCTGCACTTCAAGACTCTTTGCTAGTCGTAACCCTGCGAGAACCGCCTCATACTCAGCTTCGTTGTTCGTCGCTTTGAACTAAAATCGATGGCTCATTGACTTTGAATCCCTCGGACTCATCGAGAATAATCCTCGCTTCCATCGATGTCCATTTGTAGAAGACCCATCTGCATCTGGCGTCCACGAACTCTCTCGCCTGGTTGAAGAATCGCAATCGCTCTCCTCGAGATCCTTGACTTCACATCCTGACTTCGCCGACTTAAAACGAGCATTCAACTACAAAATCAGCCAAGGCTTGCCTTTGATGGCGGTTCGGGATGATATTCAATGAAAATTGGGACAACTCCATCGTCCACGCAATTAATCTCCCCGATACCTCGTGTCCGCCCATAATCTTCTTCAAAGGTCGATCTGTATACTATTACCAACCTACCACGGAAGTATTGCCTAAGCTTTCGATTAGCGGTTATTAAAGCAAAAGCAAACTTTTCAATGTTTGGGTACTTTGTTTCAAAGATCCCGAAGGACATGGCTTACATAATAAATCCAAGTCTGCTATTCCCCAACTTCACGCACCAAAAGCGGCTCCTACTTGCTGCGAACTACCGCTAAATACAAATATAGAGGCTCGAGAGGAACGAAGTTTCACCAACAAAGGCGCCAAGAGGCGGTGGGACTTGATGTTCGAAAAGGCGTCCTCACACTCCGAAGTCCATTGGAACGTCTTTGCATTCTTCGGCCCTTTCAATGTATCAAAAAATGGCAAACATCTTTCTGCCGACTTGGACATGAACCTCCTCAAAGCTGCAATCCTTCCAGTCAGACGTTGAACATCTTTAAACGACTGAGGAGTCTTCATGTTCAGGATCGCTTGAATCTTCTCTAGATTGGCTTCAATTCCTCTTTGACTGACAAGATAATCCAGAAATTTGCCAGCCCCTAGACCGAAGGTGCACTTAGTGGGATTTAATCTCAGGTTGTGATGGCGAATTGTCTGAAAGCATTCTTCTAAATCATCCAGATGTTTATGCACGAACATGCTTTTAACAATCATGTCATCCACATACACCTCCACGCTCTTGCCCAGCTGATATCTGAAGACATAGTTCATCATCCTCTGGTATGTGGCTCCGAAATTGATGAGGCCGAAAGTCATTTTCTTATAGGCATATACCGAACGATGCGTAATGAACGCCGTCTTCGGTATATCCTCTTCACACATGGAAATCTGATGATATCCAGATAATGCATCCATGAAGCTCAACAAAGCGTACCCCGAAGTGGCATCAATGAATTTGATCGATGTAGGGGGCGTGGTAGAAATCCTTTGGACAAGCTTTGTTCAGATCGGTATAGTCGATGCAGACTCGCCATTTACCATTCTGTTTTTGGACCAGCACCACATTTGCCATCCACTGCGGGTAGTCGATCTCAAAAATGAAGTCAGCTGCCAACAGTTTTGCAATCTCTTCATCGATGATCCGCTGACGTTCAGGTGCAAAGATCCTCCTCTTCTGTCGAACTGGTTTCTTTGACGGGTCTACTTCCAACCGATGCTCAGCGATATCCCTGCTTACTCCCGGCATATCCTGAGGTTCCCATGCGAAGATATCAACATAGCATCGTAGGAGCTCCATAAGGTTCGTTCGGAGAGGTTCCGGCAGACCCGAACCTATTTTCAACGTCTTGTTCACCTTGCCCGGGATGAGCTCTATCTCTTCTGTTTCTTCAGCTGGCATGACCAATGGTTGGAACTACTCTCGATTGAAGGGTTCAATCTCTATCGCCATGGTCCGCTTTTGTTTCGATACCCCACTCCTCAAGTGATCACAACATTTCTATAACATCTTCTGGCCAGATCCAAATCTCCTTTCACCTCACCAACCCCATGAGCCGTAGGAAATTTGATTTTGAAATGAGGGATTGATGTTACAACTTGTAAAGAAATTAAAGTAGGCCTCCCCAAAATAGCATTATAAGCAGAATCTACATGCACAATATAAAATTTGCAAATAATTTCTACCTGTTGAGGGTCATTAGAAGATGAATCAGAGCTCAATGGTTCCAAACCCACCTGAATGGGATCATTACTAAAACCGCATAAAGGAGCCTCGCCTTCTATCTCCATCTTTTCATTTCGTCTCAGATGCATCCTTTGATAAGCGTGGGCATACAAAATATCTCTGAAGACCCATTATCTACCATCATCCGCTTCATATCCACCGAACCCACTTGCGCGACAAGACCAATGATCCCTTATGCGGTTCGATGACTTAGAAGGTAATCTTCATCAATAAAGGAGATTATCGTACTCGGATAAGGTCTATCGATCTTCGGAGGGTACCCGCCATCGACATGACCAATCCAAGTAACGGTGCCGCTTCTTTCCAACAAGCTTGCTGTAAGTACCCCCGGTGATGACATCTATCACATGCCTTGCAGGCTGTCCCGGAGTGACAACTCTTCACTGAATCTGGTTGAGTTGTTTTAACAGTACTCTATCCTCTTTGTTGATTAGTTCTGGCAGCCATATACTGAATTAAAGCCCCACCTTGTACCTTTCTTTCAATGAAATCTTTCAAACTAACACGATTCGTTTCAGATCGTGACTCAAGCTCGATGGTAATCACAATACTTACGAGGATTCCCTTTTCCAGGCTTAATGTTGTCTCGAGGTGGCTCAAAGATAGGTTGATCCTTAATCTGATCCAAGATAACAGCCCTATCGGTGTTAAGTGTTGTGTACGTCCTATTTACTCTCTGGGCTGGAGCGGACGAACGTCCTCCACCCTGTCTCCAATTGTTGTACCTCTTCGACCCGCCTTCATAGCGGTCTTTATTCCCTTCATTCTTCTTTTGGTCCCCCTCGGTTTTGTCCCGATCTGTCTTCTTAAGCTGGTCTGAAGAAGGACGTTTGAGGCTGTTCATGGCTTCCTCCACCACGATATAGCCTTCAGCTTTGTCGAAGGCTTCAGCGAGACTCTTCGGGTGGTTAAATATTAATTTCTTCACCAACTTTTCTGATTTGACCAAATCTGACCCATTCTGAAATAGTCCCACAGCTTGTAGATCGTTCAGGTCTGTCACTTGGCCGACCGCTTCACATATTGGCCTAAAGACTCATTCGAATACTGTCGAACTTGAGCCAACGAACCAGTTGGTTTTCCCCTTCTTTTGTTGCTCCCGAAGCGAGCATGAAATTTACTGCACATGTCTGCCGAAGATGAAATTTAATCCGAGGACAAAGTCCTCATCCACTTCCGGGCATCCTTTCTGAGCGTCGTGACAAAAGTATAACATTTAGCAGCATCGCTAAAGTCATAATAATCCATCACCGATTGAACGCTTTCGATCAGGGTCGTAAGGATCTCCTGATCCATCATAACTTTCAATATGGTACAACTTCTTGGTGGGGTCAGTCTTCTCTTTTAGAATCTCCGCGAAAAAAGGAGATGCCTTCTTTCCCGAAGTATCTTTTATTTTCTGCACTTCGGCAAGCTGCTTCCGAAGTTCCTTCAATTCTTTAACCAGATACTCCACACCTTCTGGTTGAGATGATGCTTCTTTTTCCGGCGACTCTTTCCTCCTCTGAGTGGACCGGTTTCTTACGATAGAACCTTCAACTTTAGAGGATTTTTTTTGATGTGGCGCTACTGGTAGTGTACCCTCGAGAGACTCTCTCCGGAGTATGACCTCTAGATATACGCCGCCTCTCGAACTCTACAGGCGTTATGGTGAGAATGTGCAACAACCAGTGCTTTCTTTGTGTTCTCAGGAGTGCGATCTCTGGATCGACCTCTTCGTTCGTTTCGACCTCGCTCCTTAGAATCGACAGAGTGATGTGCCTTCTTCGATCTTTGAGGAGTAGGGCTTCGGGATCTTCTTCTTTCTCGAGGTTGGCCCCGAGACTCACGTTCTGAATGGGCAGGTTCCTTCCCACTCCGATGCCCTCGCTCTTCGGACTGAACATAACTGAACTCTTCGTCCCTCAACTCCGCCATTCGATCCATCTGCTCATCTATATCCTGTTGCTGTTTCACAAATACCTCCATGGCCCTATCTGCTTCATCTGCCATCTTAGCCAGTCGTGAGGCCTTTTCGTCTTGGTCATCTCGATATCGAGTTCTAGGCGAGATGCCTTCTACTCGTTTTCGACCATGGCCAGACCCTTTTTCCGCCGTGAAAACTAGTTTTCGCTTAACGTTGCCCACAACCCTCGGCCGAAAATCTTCATGTGATCGTTTGGACGCTGTGCTGGCATGAACACTTATTGCAGGTCCCAAACGATCCTCGATGCATAATCGTGGTATTGATTCACCGACACCATAGTCGCCTTCGAAGTGTAGTGTTCTACTCTTCACCATGAATATCGACGTAGAAACAAACACGGTTTGTGATTGAAAAATACTCGGGACACTAGAACTCAAACCCTCCTTCTGGCGCCAATGTTAACGCTTAAGATCTTTCTCCACGCCCCAATCACCAAGACGTGTCCGATATCTCGCATATTCAACAAGTTAACACCAAAAGCTTGGCGGCTTGACCGTCTTGGGATAACTCCGGCCGAGAGTCAATATCTACGATCACAAGGTTAACAATGGAGGAAAATAATGTCTCAGTGCTTGAGAGAATAATCATATGATTGTGTGTGGTGTAATATTTTGTTACTTACCTCTTTTTGTGATCCTCGCCCCATAATACTCGATCTCGGTTTGCCATCGTACACCCATCACCTCGACACATTTCCCCACTCCCTATCATTTCAAATTAGAAAAGACGTAGCCTACTTCATTACCGCTACCACTATTTGCCACCGGGCCATCCGAGTCCCATCTTCATTAATGCCATGCAGAAGGTGGCGTATATAATAATCAACTATTATTTGGCGTAATGATTACTGCACAAAAATTGGGTTAAGTGACAATTTGTATAATGGGCCAATTCAATGACTAAGCCCAAATAGCGGAAATGACCCATACGACCGGATTCAACCGAAAGGTCCCAATGAAATAATCAAGTAATTGGGCCTAAATCATTCGGACCAACAGGACAAAAATAACATAATCCAAGGGAGGAGCCCATTAAGTCTGGCCCAATAAGGAAAAGGATCATGGCCCAACAAGGTTGAGAACAGATATTAAGAACTTAAGATTATAATTTCACGTATTGCTTCATTTAGGTTAATACATTTCCTGTTAAATTACATTAACTATTCCGAATTGTTAATCAAGAACACATTAATATCTATGACCATCGCTCGACGCACCATAAACAAATCAACTTAATTCCATATATGATAGAAGTAAGATGAACACCTTAATTTACTAATCCACTATATCTCTATGTGAATTACAATTAAAAAGAATTTGAAACACAAATTCTTTATCAGATTACATGCATTGTGTAGATATATCTCTATCCTAAACACAAATTATGAATTCTATTGTCATACAGAAAAACACAATCACACGCTATTATGGTCAGATCTAGACCTATAATCAATCTCTCGAGTTCATATAGATTACTACGGTAATTGTTGATCAGATAATTAAAAACAAATCATAATAGACAATCCTATAATAGTCAACTGCAATTAACAAAGAACTGTATATATCCAAACTACGCAATAAGATCCATTGTAATCTTAAGATGAAATTTAGTTTCTCATAACAAAAGTGAACAATGAATCCATAGAAGAATTAAACATATGAAGCTACAAGTAAAGAAGAAAAGAAAGAATAAACTCTGCGGTAAATCTTTCGTCCCAATCTTTTACTTGATCTTCGCGCGATCCTCCTTCTAGGTTCTTCAGAATCTACTTGTATGATGTTCCAATCTGTGTTTTCCATGTGTGTTATGTATTGTGTCTTTCTCTGTCTCTACACATGTGTTTTTAATGTCTCTGTCGTTCCTCTCCTTTTCTGCCCCCAAATCCTTGTCAAACTCAACTTCTCAAAACAAGCCAACTTCCTTTTCCCGACTGAATTCACCCCATCGAATTCGTGTACTAAATGAGCTCGTCTCGGCGAATTCAACATATCAATTGGCCCCGACGAATTCGATGAATTCCAATTTTTAAAAAACCCTTATAACCTCGATCGAACATCTCCTCCTTATTCCAACTTCAAATTACAAGTTTCCAATTGCATTTAGGACGGTTATAGCTGGATATATCTCAAAAAATCATCGCTGTAGCTCGGTTCATCTTTGGTTTGTTTTTTTAATTTATTAGAGAAATTTTTCCTATATATAATAATAATAATAAAATTAATAATAAGTAACGTTCTCTTTTTCATTTCTAAAATTCACAAAAGTTGACTTTCCTTTGGTCATCATTTTTGATGCTCAGCTTGGCATCTTTCTTTATTTTTTCTTTATTGTTTGTATTTATATTATGAGCAAATTCTACAAGCTAAGCAACAAACCCCATAAAGATGAAGGCACTAATTATTACCCTGTGAACTATGTCAATATATTTGTAATGATGAAATATGTATCTATTTTTGTCATCTACTTAATTGACAAAATTGATATGATATATTAGAGATATAAATTTGAGCTCCAACATAAGTGGTAGTTCGTATAAAGCACCAGCAAAGTTCATTGCTTAACCAGTTGAGTTTCACAAAGGGCCAACTCCAAGCTTGAGTAAGATTTATTGCTTATCAAATCCGAGTTTGAACAGTCTGTCTAACTCAAAGCGCAGGAAAAGTTACAACATTGTTCTTCAATTTGTGGGATAAATATACTCCCAGAACAGGGATAGCGGAACACGAGAAAAAAATAATTAAATAATGTTCCAGGCTAAACATTCTTCATCTGTAAGATAGAATTTTGTAGCTTTAGTTTCACAGGTTCAAGCTACATATTGTACTAAAATCAACAAGAATATTAAAGAATAATATTTGATCTCTCTAGTGTTAATATGGGAACCAAATGAATGGCTTGCTTATGCCACCATCTGCTCCTGCTCTATGTACATCTGCTCAGCCCATAGTGGAAGCATCTCGTGAACCCCTCCTCCATTCTTCTGCTCTGAACTGTATAGACCAGCCCCGGCAGAAGAAACATCTTTCACCAATGAATTAACCCAAGACACATCCGGCTCATCAAATGATTGAGCCATTCCGGAATTCCTTGTTGCAGAATTGTTGCTACTTCGAAACCCGAAAGATGCAGATTTCTTCAGCTTGTCATCCCCATTGTAGCCCCAGTCCAGCTTCCCGTTAGGGGAACTCCAATCTGAAAGATTGGAAGACGTTAATGTGGTTGAATTTGCCATGGTTGATGTAAAGCCAGCAGGGTGGTGGCTCACAGCTCCTCGGTCAATAAAGCTCTGGCTGCGCTGCTTAGCAAAAGCTGAGGATCTTGAATTCATGACTGCTGCTGCCACGGCAGCTGACGAATCAAACCCGTATGCGGATGCAGATGCTTTTCTTGCCGGAGAGGAGGAAATGTTTGATGGGTAACTTGCCCGGAGCTGGTTCATGTTTTGGCTACGCATTTGGTGGGCAGTTGGAGATTGCATTTGAGGGGTATTAGCGGTGGTAGCAACTCGTGGCGATAAACCCTGCAACTGAGACAAATATGAAGAATCGAGAGATCCAAACACATCGTCGAGATTAGTAGGCTTCATGTCTCCAAATCGATTGTTGTTCCACATGGATGGAGAAGAAAGACGAGACAAATCTTCAATGAATTGCTGCCTCTGCTTCTGAGTGTGAATACTTTCTAGTCCAAGCAATTCCAGTTCCATATCTCTAGCATTCAAAGCCGTCTTCAACCGGCTACCAGAAAGCTGCAGCGCAGGCGGTGTGATATTCACCTTGTTCTGCCACAAATTCCCACCACCCATTGGTGATGAACAAGCTACAACTGGAGACATTGGCGGAGTCAAAGAACCAATCCCCATCGGACTCAACGATCCCATATCCATCGAACTAACCGAAACCGACTTAGGCGAAGGCATAGCCGAGCCGGTTGAAGCATACAAGGGGCGCAACTCCTCCACTTTGTGGGCGAAAAAACAAACTTTTCTCGCACACCCAGTTTCATCCTTGCACAGCCGGGTTCGGTACTGAGCCGGGTGAAGCCATGACTCAAACACCCCGTGTGCATACTCACACCCATCTCCTTTCACACAGCTCCCTTTACGAAACTCCGGGCACGGCACGCAGCTGTAAGTATACTTCTTAGGGTCCCGGCGCCTGGCGTTCTCACCGGGATGAACGAAAGGGCACTCAGTCCAGTCGTGCGAATACGCCCTCGAGCACGGCTTTACCTTAAAACTATACATCCGGAACTCATCCGTTCCGTATAATCCAATATTAATATCCGGCAACGATACATCAACCGGATATTCTTTCTTCTCAATCAATTGGGGAGTTTCTGTGCTTATCTCTCCTACCTGCGCAACACCTTTCAACAATATTTCCAGTTCCTTCCGCTTCGAATTACTCGAAAACTTCAAACCGAAAGGGATTAAATCCCCGGGTTTGTTTCCATTTCCATCGACGGAATTAATATCAGCAGATGCATCAATCAAGAGCTTGACGATCTGCACCGACGAGTCAGATCCGCCGGCGGCAGCGCAATGAAGAGCAGTAGACAAATCTGAAGAAGAAGCCCGGTTGACATCGATTTTGCCAGTTCCAATTATGTAGTTCACAATATCTGTGCTTCCATACATGGAAGCAATCATGAGTGGGGTTCGCTCTTCAAAACCCATCTTTTTAGACCCCAATCTTCTACCATACCAGAAGCTACCATCATCAATATCGAACCCCTTTTCTTGAATCTCATGAATAAAGCCAGCAAGATCATCATCAGCAGCTAATTCAAGTAAACTTGAGGATTTTCTCAAAACCCCATCTTTCTTCTCTTCAAATCCAGCCCCCATGACTATTTCTGATGAGCCAAGTTTAGTCTTTGAACCTTTACACATGAAACCCTGCAATATAACAACACAAAAATAAGATCCCAATTTCAAACACATAAAATGGAAAACCCAAATACAGATTAAATGGGGTTGAAACATACCTTGTTTGAGCTGGGTTTTTGATAATTTTGATGGAGAATTCGAAGAAGAAGAATATAAGTTTAATAAAAGGAGAATACTTGAAGAGAGAAGTGTGAGAATGAATTGGGATGAACGACTAGTGGAATCTGTATATATATACATATAAAAAAGAAAGGGGGCACGAGTGAAGGAAAGAGGGAGGAAAGTGTGACTTTTCTTTCTTTCTTTCTTCCTTCCTTTCTACTTTCTTTTGGTTAAGTCAAAATTTCAACCATGGGTACACGCCACACTACTTCTGTGTCTTACTGGTTCCCATTCAAATGAAATTCAAATGTAAATGTAAATTTATATTCACGTGGGCCCTACCTTTCCCCCAAATCCCAATACACCGGTCAGTGTGGTTGTCGTTTTACTGGAATGGATATCAAGGAAGTATGAAGTCAATTTCATATTAAGTTCATTTTATATCTAATATAATACACAAATAAGAAGATAATTTTTCTGTCTACGTATCAATATTGTATTGATTATAAAATAAACTTACATGAAGTCTATTTCATGTTGACCGAATCCGAATCTCAAGGTCGAGGACTGCTTATTTTATTGCTTATTTTATTTTTCGACCTTCGCTAACAAGAGCGTGTGTTGGAAAGATTCTTGTTTTTATTATAATAGTAATTTACTTAAATAAACATATCAAGGTTTTACAAGAATTTAGGTGTTTTTAATTATTAAAAAAATATATATCATTAATCTTTCAGGTAGGAAGATGTGTATCGGATTCGGTTAGCATGGATTTTATTTTTTGATAATTTAGTTAATTGAAAAATAGAAACGATATGATGATATTTAATCTTTCCAAAAAAATAAACTTCATGCTAACCACTTTCATGTGTATCTATGGCTGTTGCTCAATCTCTAAACACTTGTTGATTGTCATAAAACTCTTTCGGTAAGCGAGGGAAAGATAGATTAAAGATCATCAATATTTGGACTTTCCTTAGTGAGAATATTTAGTTCCACAGTAATATCATTGTTTAGTTCAGTATACTTCCACCAATTTTGTTGGACTATTAGTCATTATTTAGGATATTATGATTATTTTTTAAAAAAAATAAGGTTAATTTTGTCTTAAAAAAATTTAGCCCCAAATAATAGGAATTATAATACAAGGTAGAACATAATATTAAATAATCCATCATTTTAAAGTTATTTTATAATCTCAAATTTAAATTTAAAAACAAACAATACACTTAAAATTAATAATTCTATCACGAATATAATTCTCACGAACAAAGAAATCGTACCCTAATACATAACAGTGCATATTGATAGTGTACCAATATTTCAATATAGACATTATCTCATATGCAAAAGGCCTATTTAATAAAAAGATAGGAACATGACTTATTTTAAATTTTAGATTAATTAATATGAAATTAAGATGAAATTATTTAAACTAATCCAACGTGTGACTCGTACACTCAATATTAAATACAATAATAATACTACTATCATATAAAAAAAAGAAGCATATAATGCTCATATACAACATGTATACTGTGTGCCCCCGCCTATTATATCTATTTTTTATGTGATAGTATCATTATTTTAAGAGAAAATATATTATTAATATTTGTGAAGACATATGCTGATACCATTATGGTGACGATTTTTTAGGCTACAGTAACAGGTAGTCGCCATAGTTATTTTTAGCTATTTTACAATGTATAAAAAAAAAAATCTATCATGGATATTGATGTGTCAGAATTGTGTATATATACATATAACTCTTATTTTAAATACAAATCATATGAAATAAAGTATCATATCCGAATCATATTTAGCCATTTAGGTCCCTACACTTGGCGGCCTTAAAGCGGAGAATTTTGTTAGTGACAACTCTGACGCACAAACGCGTTATTCTTTATTTATTTAATTCCTTTTTTTTTCAATTTTATTTTTTAAAATAATGATATCCGTTCTTTCTTTTCCTCTGTATCGTCGTCACCTTTCCACTTTGAATCACAATAAATAAATATAAATATAATAAACAAAAAAACAAAATATTACAATAGACTTCCCACTCATGCTATGTTCGCTTTGAACCTTTATTTTACACGTTTTAAATGTTTTTTTTCTACTCTTCCCGGATCTTTCCTTTTACAATATTTTAAAATTCAAATCGATTTTAATTTATTTGATTGTGATTAATATAATAATTAATATTAAAAACTACTTAAGAATTATTATAAAATATGTTATTTTATAATTTTAAATGAATTCACATTATAGTTTAAATTTTATCCAAATTAATTAGAATTAAACTCGAATGAAACTTTATTTGTAAAAGGCATGAAGGATAAACTTTTTGACGTCTCATCCATGGTATACCTTCCACCTCAATTTGAAATCTATGGCTCAAAACCTTCTTGTATGTGACATGACACTGTCAAAATGCTAGTACATTTTTGTGTACATTCTCAATAAAAGAAAAGAAAAGAGACTATTCTCAACTTACAGGAAAGAGAGTACACACCATCAGAAATTTCATCGTTGAATTTTGGAAGGTGATTGTCGGCACCCATTTGTACTGCGAAATTATTATCGATGCAAAATAAATCACTTTTTGTAACGAAGAACATTTACATGCCTCGATTTCTTTCGTCTACGAGATAAATTGTTCTAATTTTATTCTTCAGTTCGTTTTGTTAATATTATTCTGTATTCCAACAGATTTCACACCATGCTCAATAAAGAATTGAATGTAGAAAGGGAATCCTAAATTAAAATGGAGTCGAGCTTCTATCAAAATAATCATACATGTACAAACCCAAATGTTTTTAGAAGTTTAATAAAGTGGCCCAATGTTTTTTCTTAAGATCGACCTATTGGGCTTATTCTCACTATACACAAAACAGGCAAAAGAGAAGCCACACAAAAAGATGAAATTTTGTACATAGATTAGGCCTTTATTCCCTACATTAAGAGTGGGCTAAAGGTAAAACCTTCAAGGGAACAATTACATTTTATAATACATTTAAAAACATAATTACTCCACCGCTTTTCTCCACCGCCCTCCTCCACCGCCTTCTCCTCTGTTCTCCTCCGTCCTCCTCCACTGCCCTCCTCCGTCCTCCTCCGCCCTCTTCCGCCCTCCTCCACTGTATAAATTAGGCCCTTCTCCTCCGTCCTCCTCCGCCATTAACGCCATCTTCCATCATTAACCTAGACAGTTCCAATTTGTTAATGTCATCCTCCACATCCACACCATTAATACCATCCTACACATCCACACTTGCGATTTTTTTCATAAACAAGATTCTTTGCGATTTTTTTATAAGACACAGTTTGGTAGCCAAACATTCATATCAAGGTAACCAATTCGGTGTTATTAGGTTTCTAATTTATTTTTAAAAATCTATTATAGATTTTTTTTATTTAAGAGTGATTGGTAGCTAACACTTTATACAAATATAACCAATTCAGCTTTTATTGGGTTACCAATTAATTAAAAAAAATTATTGTAGATTTTTTTTTATAATGCGATTAGTAGCCAAATGTTAATACAAAAGTAACAATTGAGCTTTTATTGGGTTGCAATTAATGAAAAAAAAAATCTATTATAGATTTTTTTTCATAGTCAGCTTCTATTGATTTACCCACAAAACTAAAATTGTTACCTTTGTATAAATATTTGGATACCAATTGCAATAAAATTTATCTTTTCTCCTTTTAATTTCTGGACTAAATCAACCTTCATAATAATGACAGCTGTGACCGGCGTCTATAGTGTTGAAGCGGCGGCGTCCATGATGAAGCGGAGGAAGATGACCGGCGTCCATGGTGAAGCGGAGGAAGATGGTCGGCGTCCATGGTGTTGAAGTGGCGGCGAAGGGGAGAAGGAAGATAGCCGTGAAAAGGGAGGAAGAAGATAGCGTTTCCAAACTTTAAATATTTGAATTTTAATTATTATTTTGAATTTATTTTGTTTGTTAGATCCTAGATATTTGAATTTGAATTATTAATTATGGTAGTTATTTCTCCTTGATTTTAGGTTTCCTTATTATTATGAATTGAATCCTATACTAATTTCCTAAATTAAGGAATCCTAATTGCACTAATATTGTAAATAAATATAGAAAATGTATTAATTATATAAATATTTTATAAGTGCATTAATAATGTAATTACTTTCTAAATATTGTATACTTATGTAAAGGAGCCAACATTCAAGTAAGCCCATCTAATGTTCTCCCTCCGGTGTTGAAGGCCAATATTAGGGTGTACTTGGTGTTTATACCTTCAAATGTTAGGATAAGAAAGGGTTTAGCAAATATACACATTAACTCTTCCATTATATTTTAATTTTATTTAATACAATTAAAAATAGTTTTGATCTCCACGTAACAATTCAATATGCAAAGAACAAGCATGCAAAATATAAAAATATTAAATTTTCATATGATTTAGCAATAACTATCAACGGTTTTATAATAATAAAAGAATATCAAATCTGAGCCCTAAAAGATATATTTCTATTTTACAATTATAATAATGGTGCACCATAAATTTAAATCAATTAATATTAAAGACAATGGGAAGTTAAAGCCTAATATAACTTTAGATCGAATCGAACTTGAAATCTAAAAATTATAGTACTTCAGTCTTAATCACCTAACTAATACGTATCGATCATCCACTTATATTGTAAGCCTTTAGTTAACTTTTTGCGACCCTAACGGATATAGTAATATTAATGTTACGTTTGGATTGAAGTAATGAATGTGGGAATGGAACGACTCATTCATATGAAATGGAAAAAATTGTGTTTGATTGCGATTGGATTGAAAAAAATTGTGTTTAGTTCTTTGGGGGAGGGAGAACATATGGAATAACTAATTCCAACTACAATTGAATGAATCATTCAAATCTTCATTCCATTCTTTCAATCCAAACGTAGCATAAGAGTCTTAATTAATTACTCGATCCGTTCTAAAATTAAAGGTACATTTCTATTTTAAGACATAAAATATCATGATATACCCAATTTGCCCTTTTCTATATATATAAAAAATAGTTGAAACAAATCTTGCTTTTGAATTATGCATGGCTTTTTTTATTTCAAGTGTAATGTAGAAATTTTAATCGGCATTTGGTGTACCTAGCTAGCTAGGAAGTTAACTTAATTCCTCGTAGTTCTGTTAGATGGAGATCAATTAGAACTAATATATATATATATATATATATATATATATATATATATATATATATATATATATATATATATATATATATATATATTAAGTCATGTACGTACACAATACTTGTTTTACTTTTCTACAAAATTGTTAGAAGCTAAGAAAATAAGTATTTCTATTTTTAATAATAGTAGTAAATATATTTGCTTAATTAATATGAATTTTTTAAAGAAATTTAGAAGTTGAAAATTATCTATAAAAATAAAATCGTCAGTTTTAAAATATATTTTTAATTTTAAAACAGATGAAGTATTTTATCTATCTCAAATGTTACATTATATAAATTGAGTACATATTATATGATTGACTGTTTGATAAAATCTCATATTATTTGAGATAAAAAATTGAAAACTTTAACATTACTCAAACAAAATACTATTCCAATTTAATATATATTCCAACGTCTGTGTTAACCCCCCCCCTCCCCCCCCCCTCCCTTGTGGATATTTCGTCTACAAACGATTTTCACGCATGAGCAAATGAAAACACATGTTTGTTGGATCAGGGCGCTAAAATTATTGTCCAAAAGTTCGTAGAGAGTGATCAACCACCAAATTTTGCCACACCGCAAAACATCTCGTAAACTACACACACACACACACACACACACACACACACACACACACACATATATATATATATATATATATATATATATATATATATATATATATATATATATATAATATAAAATCTGAAATGATTTTAATTTCATTTCGTTTTAATAAATCATCCTACTGTCTACAAAGTTTGGATAAATCTCTCCGTCATAGTCTTGGGAAGCACGGGAACGCTTCTTGATCCTCGCTTTCTACATATATATATCTTTAGTGGGTCCCGTGCCTATAAATGATGTATAGGCGGTCTTCAAACTTTGAACGGTCCAAATAATTTATTGAGTGAGCGAGAAATTCAAAATTATTTGTATTTTATTAGATAGATGGGATGGATACATAATTAATGTTGTAAAGTAAACATTATCCTTATAGTAACAGATCTCAACCGTCCATTCGCAGATGAAACGGTGTAATGAAATCTTAATCCACTCTTTAATATGGGGAGTCTACAATTTAGTTGTGATACTTACTATGTCAATGTACAAAAATACTCTCTTTTTAAAAATAATAATCGTCCACATAATTAAAATTTGAATTGGAGATGATTATTATTTTTACGTCAAATTAGCCGAAATCCTTCTTTCTCTGTGGTCTTTATTTTGGTGAAGGGAGATTGAGACTTGATTCTGATGGTAATCTAAAATTATAAAAGCTTAGATGAGAGTACGAGCAATTGGGAAATTTCTTGGCAGGTATCGTTCAAATCAAAGAAGTTGTTCTTGCTGGCCTAATTTCAAGGTTAAATTTGACGAGGAATGGTCACTTGGATTTGATCTCTCGTGAAATCATGTTTTTTGAGTTTCCCCAAACTGATTCCTATGGCTATTCTACGGAATTCTTGCATCACGCTTAAGAGCTGTAAGCACAGAGATGAGAGTAGATTCTATATCTTTATTTTTCATGTCTTCTCGTGTCCCTCTACTAAAATTTTGACATATAATCTTTTACTTAACACCAATTAATTCTAAAATTAAATAAAAGACCATGTTTCAAATTTTAAGGGGAACCCAAGAGAAACATGAAAAATGGGGACAGAAGATCTGCTCTCCACATAGATACCTAAAGGTATGTAGTTGCATAATTACCGCCATTGTTGTCACTCCCCGTCATAATTTGGTATTGGTTCACATAGAAAGAAGGATTCCGACAAATTTAACGTAAAAAAATATTTTAAAAAGTTCTCTTCAATATGCAATTTCATCATGTGGACGAGAATTATTTTTTAAAAAAGATATTTTTGTACATTGACATAGCGAGCTTTCATATTGAAGTGTCGATTGGGGTTCTATGTTCAATCCACAAATGAATGACTGAGATTTATTGCAAAGATAATATTAAGTTTACAATGTTGGTTACCACACACACACATATATATTGTTAACGCCAAGATTCGTCCACGCGCCTCAATCACCAAAAGTGCGTTCAATCCTACACAGAAACGTAAACACACCAAAAATTTGACGGCTTGTGACAAAAAGTTCGGTGCTGAAAGATAATACTTCATCCGTTCCTTAATATAGGTCGTTTTAGACATGTGCACAAGAATTAAAGAAATGGTTGAAAAGCATTAACTATAGTATCAATTGTCTATAATACCCTTCACCTCACTTATCTCATAAATATGGATCAAAAGATTAGGTGGAGTAATAAGGGGCAATTTGGAAAAAATAGTAATCAATTCTCCTAGATAACTACAAACGACAAATAATTAGGAATTTTAAAAAAAAGTCTAAAACGACCTACATATAAGAATAGAGGGAGTAGTATAATGAGTTGTGTGTACCTTAAAATCCGTGCAAAGCCTCTTGTATAAGATCTCTTAGGAATAAAGAAACTGGTACAAATCCCAACACCTCCTTCTGTATTTAAAAACCGAATATAATTAAAAATATTTGATTCTTTAAATGCTCCACCTGCCAAAACAAAATCCTACATGATTTCAAACCTCATATGGACTGTAACACACCATGAAAACCGAACCCGATATATCGTGGCCCAACATGAGAAAAAAAGTCAACCCAAAATTTTTTGAACTTGTTTTATTTTAAACTTAATTGCAATAATTAATGAAGCAATTTATTAAAATTATATACTTCATCCATTCCAAAAGGGTCACATTTAAAATTTTACAAATTTGAATATGTTTTCCCCCAAATTTAGATTAATTTACTACCTAGTCTGATGTATTAATAAAAAATTATAACGATAAATATAAAAAATATATTCCATATGTCATTCGGGTTAAAAAATCAAAGAGAATATTATGTTATTTTATATGATTATCAAGAAGAGAGATGAAACTCGTTCTATAAAATATTTTATCCGTCCTATAGTTATAGGCTGATTTTTTATTTTGAGATGTCCCAATATATAGGCTACTTACTATTTATAAAAGTTAGTTGGTTCATTGTTTTATTTTTATGCCCTTATAATAAATACTCAACCATTACTCTTTTTTTGAAGAAACAACATTCAATGTCATTATTTTTATCACCACATTTAATGTTGTTGTATTCTCTTTGGTTAAAATTTATGAATTTTAATGGTCAGTACACGTCAATCAATGAAGTTGAGAGTTCCAGTGTGATAAGTAAAGAGTAATATTAAGGGGTATATATGGAAAATTTATGTTAAAAATTGTCACTTAACTAATTATCTTAAACTATGTGCCAAAAGAAATCAGCCTATAATTATGGGACGGAGGGAGTAATAATATTGACAAATGAAATTCATTTTATGAAAATAAGAGTATTAAATATCAAAATTAAATTTGTGAATTACGTCCGAACGAGGTCTTTTATTTTAGCAAATTTATCGAAAAGTGAAGTTATAGGTATTAGGTAAGAACAAATTAACTACATCACTTGGCGCATCGGTAAGTTTCTACTTGGGGTGAAACGTAAACTCGGATATCCTGTGATCGATTCTCGCCTGCAACAAGTGTGAGGGCCAATTAAAAACTGGTCCGTGTGGCCACGGATCGCACATTTCAAGGTGAGCCATGTCTTCAGTAGAAGTCGTAAGTAAAATCGGTTTGGAGTGGGAGACTTTAGTCCGACCGCCCGGTTGAAAAATTTCACATTATCAAAAATAAATAAATAATAAAATTAAAAAATTAAGTATGTTGATTGGAGGAGGCAAATGCATGCATGGCCATTAAAAGAGCAAGTGGTGTACTAAATTAGTAAATCCCACTCAAGTGGAAATTAATTTTGATGTGAAAAAAATAATTAAGTCGTTGCATGTATATCCATTTGCTGGGACAGTTATCTTTCGCTGTGGCTAAAAAAAGTCTACACCTAGCTTGTCCCCTTCAAATCCCTAGTCAAGATTCTGACTAGTATTATTTTAATTATTATTGTTTTTTTGGGGTTCATCATCTGCTCACTCTCCTAATGATTCTGACTTGTCCGTTTATTATGAAATTAATTTTATAATATGTTGGTCAATTAATTAATATAATATTGACATACAGAAAAAAATTATCTTTTTTCTGTGTATCGACACTGTATTAATTAATTAATCAAAATTAACTTCATACTAGCTAAACCATTAAACTTAAACCATGTTAATACTGCGGAGATTAAAATTTTTTTTAAAAAATAATTGAATTTGACATTCGTAGTTTAATACTGCGGATGAATTTACTTAAAAAAGACGTCATTTTTCACTTGGTCATATCTAACGTCCGTAGTTTAATACTGTGAAAGAATTTTTTTTACAAGAAGTGGTATTTTTGGACATTTGTCCTGTCTGCAATATAAAACTACGGAATATTAGAAACTAAAATGCGGACGGGAGTTCTATTAACCGTTCGATCTGCAGATAGACGGTCACAATCTGTTGTAAGAATAACCTTAAATTGAATATGTTAACTATGAATCAGTCCCATATATATATATATATATATATATATATATATATATATATATATATATATATATATATATATATATACACACACACACACACACACACACACAAAGCAATCAATTTTTTTATTTCTGAAAATATTTATAATAAAAAGACTTAAATTATGTATATAAACACACTAATATAAAGAGGTAAGTATTAGGTTATAATAAGAACTAAATTATTTATTTGATTTATAAAGAATACCGAATTTCATACAATTTTACTATCCGAACAAGTACCTAAAATTAGCACTAACTGAATTATTGAATAACCAAATTATACTATTCGGTTATTCGGTATATAACCGAAATATGAACTTATTTTTACCAAACAAAAAAATTCATTTCAAATTTCACACTAAATTTTTAAACAATATTTAATCACAACTCACAACAATAATAATTCATAAACTAGTTTAATAATTTTAAATTAATAATACATAAGTACATAATCATAAAATAGTAAATTTTTTAAAAAAATCTCTAATTCGGATATCCAAATAGTAAAATTATAAAAATCGTAATTGAACCTGAATAATTTAACATTTATAACTGAATCAAATAAAATAATCGAATAATCAAAAATAAATCGTTTCAAAAAATTTGATTGGAGAATTCAATTTACCCCCTTTTTTGCTCAGCCGGCCCTATTGATATACAATACGTTGTCCCCAATAATGTTTTAAAATCCGGATCAGACCCGTAAAAATCGGAATCGATCTCCCTTTCGGTTCGATTTGGCCTAGTGATCCGGTTTTGGACAAAACCCGGATTGACCTGTTGGCCACCAGTCCAACCGTTATACTTGGTTAATTGACCCAATTGACCCGATTTTTAATTAATTTATTTTACCAATAATATTTTAATATTAAAATTAACAACTTTTATTAATATTGTAGCTCATTTTTATTATGTTTTAATTCATAAAAAATGAGTTTTTTAATTTTTTTTATTAATTACTAATAATATATATTTTATATATTAATGACGCTACCTAAGTCAATAACGATTCACCCAATACTTTTTTTTTTCGATGAACGATCATATTCTGAGAATTTTGGTCCCCAGTGTTCACACGTTGATTTCTGGTTTCCCATTTCAGATTCAATGTAGGACCACCATACATACATCTAGTTTCCAAATGTACATGGAGTGACAAATTAAAATGAAAGGAGCCACTTCCCTCAAGTTCTCTAGTATATTTTTTTTTAGAAAAAGAAAAAAAAATCATAACAAGAACTAAAATATGATACAAAAATTGCAAGCTGGATGTATAAAAGGAATAATATATTAGCTATATTTGTTTGTAAATATTATAATTTTGGAATTATAATTTTAAAATTATTAATTTTAGAATTATAATTTCAAAATTATAATTATAATTTCAAGATTATTAAGTCACATTATAATCTCTAGATTAATAGTCCCAACTTTAAATTTGAAAACAAACAAAACACTTGAAATTAATAGTCATATCTCAAGTTAGTATAATTTTTACAAACAAATATAGCCATAGGAACTTGATTAAAAAAATTTGAGATAAAAATTTAAAGAGTACTGACAAAATTTCAAGATATCTATGTGTTTCACAGAAATAAGAATTATTTTAATTTAAAAAACTGATATTTCTACATCTTAAAATAATATTTTCATATAAATCTCTCATATGAAAGTGGAATTCACCAACTCTTCATGTGAGAGAGAATATGTGAAAATATCAATTTTTATGTGAAAATATCAATTTCCTTAATTTATTATCTTATAATAACCAACAATATCAAAGTAATATTATTATGATATATATATATATATATATATAGAGAGAGAGAGAGAGAGAGAGAGAGAGAGAGTGAGAGAGATTATAATCAAACTAAGTGGCCCATGCGTATCTTGCAAAGAAAAATAATAAAAATAACTTTATAATAATTATTTTACAATTAAAAACTAATATATAGCAAAAGCTTGATATTGTCCATTAATAATTTATGGACTTGAATTAAGAGACGACTCCTCATTTAATCCAATTCCTAAGAGATCCAGTAAGGTGGATTATATTATAAATTATATTTAATTTATATGATATTAATTTATGATATAGTATTTTAATCATTTTAATAGATGGACTATTCCATAAATTATAATATTATAATATTATATTATATTTAATCCTATAAATTATTATGGACTATATTATGGACACTAACTCACTAGGGTGGACTATATTATGGACAGTCTTGGTGTTTGTAATCCACGTATTTTTATAAATTATTTATTTTGTACATTGGATGACACGAATTATGGAGAAGATAATTTTGGTACAAAGTGAACAATTATATTAGCATAAATTCAGTAACACGGGATTGAAAAATTGTCTTTAAATGATTAGAATATAATTTAATATAAAGAATAGTACTTGATTAGGTAATTTAAGAGTAGTAGTTGAATACGTAATTTGTTTGGGTAGAAATATAATATAAATTAAATCACTATTTCTTATTTATAATTAAAAATTATAAGGCGATAATCAGTAATTATTCGTATACGTACTTATTTTATTAATTAGTATTATTAGTGATTGAGTTTAAATTATATTCACACTCAAATATGTTTTAAGTCCCTGATTAAGCCAAATTTTTGTATTAGTCTACTACTCGTTTTATAATTCTTTATATTTGTGAACCAATTAGGGAGTGGAGTAGTAATTAGCTATATTTTTTTAAATTTAAATTATAACTATTTTAAGTCCCTGATTAAGGTTGGCCACCACTCCCTCTAGCAGCCAAGCTAGAGGGAGTAGCGGATGGGTTAGTTGGAATAGGGTTAGTTGGAATAGTGCCCATGACTAACGGAAGCTATAAATCATTCCAATATATATATGGAAAATGATTCATATCATGTATTTACTATGGATGAAAAATAGACAAATAACATCATAACTAAAAAGAAAAATATGTCACGCATAAAACAGAAATTTTGGGCAATTTATTAGATCCAATTCAATCCTCCCAAATATTACCAAAATATTATATCCAATTAATTAGCAGCAAGGCAATCCTACCAAATATAATACGTTACCAAAATATTAGATCCAATTAAGCAGCAACAAGGCAATCCAAAGGTTAACCCCACTGCGTAGAAGAAAGATAGATGAGAAACATGTGTAAAATTCTATCATATGATCCAATGAATAAACTGATAAAGTGATTTGAGATTATGATCAGTAGAACGTTGCTGACCTTGTGTGCCTCTGCATTGATGTACTGATGAGCTGTATCATACGATGATACAAATCCTTGGGTCCTGAAGAACTTGTAAACATGGCCTCTCTTGCTTCCGTTCCAGTCGCTGAAAAGGTAGCAAAAAAGGTGTAAACCAGGAATCGAAATCGCAAGGTTTGGTTTTCTGTAAGGATTGCAAAGAATCCATTCTATTTCTATTTCTACTTCAGTATTGTCAGTTGGGTGCTGTTGGGTAGAAGAGTCTTTAGCCATAAATAATTTAGTCCTTTTATTTTCTGTTATTTCTTGTTAGCTGTGTTTGGAATGAGTGAGCTGGCCCATGACCTCCTCACGCTTTCCTTCTCATTTTTGTTTCTGTTTCTCTCTCAGATGTAAGTAATATAGCAACAGATACCATTGGGAGATCATTATGAAAATGAATACAATTGTTTCTTCTTACGAATTCTTACGATTCTTTTCTATATTTCTCTCTTAATTTCTACCTCCCTTCCTCTCGCTACTTATATTTCTTCCCCTTCATTTCGATTTGAGTCCTTAAGGAGCTTAAGTGAAGTTCATTAAACCAAATTAATTCTTACAAATTGGTATCGAGCCACGTTTCGAGGCTATGGCTACAAAGAATCAAAGGTTGAGCAATTTGAAAGATGTAAATTACCAAGAAGCGATCGATAACATCCATCAACTTGATCAGCAGCCTACAAGAGTCGATGGTTCTGCAGCAGGGATTTGGTGCTAAGATGGAGTTGGTAATGAAGCAACTTGAGGTATTCTTGTCTGCACAAAAAGGACCCACAGAAAATAATTAGACAAGTAATTCAAACACAGCCTTTGGGTCTATTTTGGGCTCTTATGAGTCTCAAAACAAGTGTGATAATACTGATAACATTTTTAAGGCTGTTAAGTTGGAATTCCCTAAGTTTCATGGTGAAAACCCTAGAACGTGGATTAGAAAATGTAATAAAATGCTTTTTACACTACTGAGTGCTCGACTTGCAAAAAGTTTATCTAACCACCTTGAATCTGGAGGAGAGGTGAAGTGTGGTACTGAGGATTTGTTAGAAGGTGGTGAAGAGCTCACTGGGAAAAATTGGTGATGAAATTATTGCTCGGTTTAGTCCTCGAAACCAAAGTGATAATCCTATTGGGAATTAAAAGAAGCTCCATCTGTAGGGACAAGTAGATGATTCTACAGGAAAAACTTTGAGAGCTAAAAGGATGGGCATTAGCTAAAACCCAATCTTAATGAAGAATTCTTTATGGACTATTTCATGGAGGCCTTAAATTGGAAATTGGTGGGAGTTCAAGAACTCAAACCTCGTAACTGAAGGAGATGATTAGATTGTCAAGGTAGAAGAGGCCAAGTAGAGGCATGGCTAAAGCGAAAGGTGAGTGATGGGTAAGAGGTCCTGTCAATATAGGGCTTCGGAGGACTACATGTAATGACCAACAAACTTCTTCTTTGTGATATATGACGAATCTCTGAGGCTTAACAAACTGTTGCCTTGATTACTGCGAGTGAGGGCTATGAGGGCATTACCTATAAGCGGTCTTACTTGAGAATGATTAATGACAAGAAGAAGGAGAAGAGTATGTTTTTCATGTGATGAACCATTTACACTGGACACGCGTCTGTAAGAAACCATGACTCTTTATGATGTTACCTTGACAGCGATCTAGAAATTGAGGACATGACCCACCCAGTGGGATACTGGGGGATGGAGACATGACACAGTGAGTGTGGAGAGATGGATTATTTCTACATGCCTTATCTGGACACAACACAAACAATACAATCAGACTATTAGGAATGGCTAATGGGCAGTTTATGAGGATCTTAGTGGATAATGGAAGTACTAACAACTTCATAGATCCAATAGCTGCTAAAAGAATCAAGGCTGCAATCAAGGAGGTTAAACCTATGACAGTAACAATTGCAGATGGATTCAAGGTGGTTAGCCAACAATACTGCCCCAACATGCCTTGGTCTATTCAAGGAGAAAAATTTTAAACTGATTTTAGGGTGCTACCTCTAGGGGGTATTGATGCAGTTTTGGGTGTGCAATGGTTAAAAATGTACAACTCAGTTAACTTCGATTTTCACAATTTACAGATTTCTCTCATGAAAGGAGGAAAGACTTTGGTGTTACAAGGAGAATCTGACCAGGTTTCCCCAACCATTCAAATGGTAGATTCCACCCATGGATATTTTGGATATTTGTTTGGCATGTTTTCAGAAAAAGAGGGGAATGTACCTGAGGGTGGAGTACTTGACAGCAGTGACAGTATTCAGAAGGGGCGTAATGAAGCTGTTGAAAGGGAATGTCCCCAACTTCAAAAACTGATGCATAATTTCTCTGGAATTTTCCAAGAACCAAATGAACTACCCCCAGTTAGGACTAAGGATCACCATATACAGCTTAAAGAAGGCAGCCATCCAGTGAGCCTTAGGCCATATAGATACCCCTATGTCCAAAAGGGTGAGATTGAGAAGATTGTGAAGCAAATGTTACAAAATGGGATCATACAACCAAGTACAAGCCCCTATGCATTCCCAGTCTTATTGGTTAAGAAGCATGATGGCACTTGGAGAATGTGCATTGATTATAGGGCATTAAATTAGATGACAGTAAAAGATAAATTACCCATTCCAGTAATTGATGAGTTACTGGATGAGCTCCATGGCTCTCAATGGTTTTCTAAGCTTGATCTAAGATCTGGTTATCACCAGATTAGAGTACATAAGGATGACATTCCTAAAAGCGCCTTTCGGGACACACTGGGCATTTTGAATTTTTGGTGATGCCTTTTGGGCTCCATGAAATGCTCCAAAGAACATTCCGGTCATTGATGAATGAAGTCTTTCAAATTTTACCTTAGAAAGTTTGTACTAGTGTTCTTTGATGACATCATTATCTTGATAAGACATATGAGGATCATTTAGAGCACCTAAGACTTACCCTCCAATTTATTCTAAGACCCTTTTGCTCTTTCTTAAACAAAGTAAAAGTGTCTTTGCCACCAACAGAATAATACAGGGCATGTGATAAATCAAGAAGAAGTGTCTACGGATCCGGATAAGATAAATTGTATGCTAAGATGGCCTATTCTACAACTCTAAAGGGACTTAGGGGATTTTGGGATTAACGAGTTTCTTACATGAAATTCATAAGAAATTATGGTGCGATAAGTAAACCTCGATCGAAATTGCTTCAAAAGGATAATTTTGTGTGGGTGAGAGAAGGCTCTTGAAGCATTCAGAGCTTGAAGGAGGCCATGACTTTCGAGCTCCAAATTAACTTCAATGCCTAATTTTAATGACCCTTTTACCTCGAGGACCGATGCTTCATATTATGGTATTGAAATTTTGTCTTAATGCAAAAGAATAAACCAATAGCTTTCCTTAGCAAAACCATAGCTCCACAACATCTAGGGTGGTCTACTTATGAAAATGAGCTTATGGCAGAAGTTTATCGGTGGGGAAAATGGAGGCACTACTTATTGGGAAATAAGGTGTACATCAAAACAGATCACCACAGCCTAAAATACTTACTAGATCAAAGAGTAACCACCACTAACCAACAGAAATGGATTACAAAATTAATGGGACTTGACTATGAAATGGCCTACAAAAGGGGAAGAGAGAACATTGTGGCTGATACAATTGTCAGGAGAGAGTTTAATGAAATTCATTGTACCATCCCGAATTCTAAGCGACTTGGAAAATGAAGCAGGGAAAATATCGAAGTGTCTAATGATGACTACAGTAGTACCAACTTGGGTGCAGGAATTGGCCCAAACCTGGGAAGAGGATGCAGGATTGAGGGATATAATAGTGCAGTTACAACTAAATCCAGATGAGCTACCTGGCTATGCTTTCCAAAATGGGAGGCTTAAATTTCAAGGCAAACTGGTGGTGGGACCAGATTTAAACTTAAGGAAAAGGTTTCTAAATGAGTTCCACAGCTCACCAATTGGGGGTCATTCTGGGATAAGAGGAACATTTGAGAGAATCAACAAATTTTTATGGTGGCCTACTCTAAGGCAGGATGTAACCACATATGTGAGAGAGTGTGAAGTCTGCCAATAGCAGAAGCATGAAACAATAGCAAGTCCTGGTGTTCTTCAACCTCTTCCAATACCAGAAATTCCATGGACTGATATCTCCATGGACTTCATAGAAGGACTGCCCAAATCTGAAGGTATGACAGTTGTATGGGTTGTGGTGGATAGGCTAACTAAGTATGGACACTTTATTGCCTTAAAACATCCCTTTACTACTTCACAACTTGCCCAAATTTTTATTTCTCACATCTATAAGTTGCATGGACTGCCTTCCACTATTGTCTCAGACAAGGATAAAATGTTTGTTAGTATATTCTGGCAATCTCTTTTCAAAACAGTGGGTACTAAATTGCACATGAGCACAACTTACCACCCACAGACTGATGGACAGACTGAAAGGGTAAATCAGGTGCTTGAATGCTATCTTAGATGCATGGTCTCACAAAAACCACACAATTGGGTGTCATGGTTGGCCTTAGCTGAATGGTAGTACAACTCTCACTATCATTCAGGATTAAAGGCAACCCCTTTTGAGATGTTGTATGGTTACAAGGCCCCTCATCTTAACTTCCATTTGGTGGGACGAAAAAGAGCAGAGATTACTAAGGAGTTTTGTCAAAGCAGAACACAATTACTTCAACTGATGAAACAACATTTGGTTGAGACTCAGTCTAGAGTAAAACACTATACAGATAAAAACAGGACTGAAAAGTCCTTTGTACCTGGAGACATGGTGTACCTTAAGGTTAAATGTGACGCCCCAATATTAGGTATACATCACCTATCTTGGGTCGTCAGATACATGGTACAAAATTTAAATACAACTTACTTAATACAACCGCACGTGTATAATACGACAAAACATAACTTCTGAGTTTGAATACAATTATTGTCTACTAGAGATTATACAAACTCAAAAGGAGTCCTCATTACAATTATTAACACACTATTTCACATAATAGTGAGGACTACTAATCTTTATCCTCGGACCGTCACTCCGTTCCCCCATTTAGTCCTACTATGTTCTCATTTCTGAAGAGAGCAGGTGAAAGAAAAGGTGAGCTCAACTAGCCCAAAGTAAGAAATATTATGACTAAGATAATGCAGAATAAATTATCGTTAGCCTTTAACAGTGTTAAACTGATAAAATATAACAACATCAAGTTTAACTGCAGCGGAACAAGCAATCCATTAAAAGAGTCAAGTAGAGAATAAAATCTACTATCTTTTATGATTTAAAAAGTTTTTCATGACTTTTATCATTGGGACTCAAACAATAAATAATCCACATCATCGAATCACCCCCGCTACTACGGCCGAGGATATTCTTTAGTATCACGACCACAAATTATCCATTACTTCTGACCCGAGGACATTCGTGTATTCATTAATGGTCATGACCATGCTAACAATCATCCATCAATGCACTACGGGCCAATGATAACTTTACCACATCATTTGTAACATTACGGTCATGATTACACCGAATAATCCACGATCATAATCATACCAAGTCCATCTATGCACTACAGGCCACATATGACTTTCAACATAATATAAACATGCGGATGATGACAATGATATAAGAATTCAATAAAACAAGTTTAAGAATTAATTTATCCAGGAACTAATAATGTCCAAATTGTCAACATGATCAATCGCTTTGTAGAGTAAAATTCAAGAATGATCAAGAAGAATATTTCTATGAAAAGATCTTTGGATGAAGCGCAAATATCAAGGATATTCTACTAATTTCATGGAGTATAGAAGTCAAAACTTTAACCAATTGAGTATAATAAAGAATGGAATAACAAAAGAAATCACCATGCATGCAGATTGCAGCGTAGGCAGAGTTATTCCAACAGAATAATAATAACGGAACTAGGTGAGATAATTTTACGCAAGCGGGATGTTGAACATAATAATAAAGACGGAACGAGGTTCGATTGTAAAACACATAGACATGATGTTCCAACAGAATAATAATAATAACAATACGGAACAGTGGGTGTAAAACACATGCGACAAGATGTTCCAATGTAATAATAGAAGAATGTCACCAAGTATAGGTAAACAAGCAGATACAAGTTATTCCAATAGAATAATAAGCAATGAAATAACAACAGATTCTCTTCATGAATAAGAAAGAATAACACCCCTTACATTAGTAGGATATTGAATATTGCGATGGTGTAATGTGAATACTCTTCTTCTTTCTCTCTTATTCTATCTATACTTTCTCTCTACAACTTGAATGAATTCGTGAAAATAATGAAACCTTTAGCCTCTATTTGTAGAAGATTTCTAGCTTAGCACTTGAAATGTGAAAAGGCAAGTGGCTTGACGACTGGTGATGTAAGACCCCAACTTATTATTAATGAAATTTAATTTTCTCTATTTATTATTTTGAAATAGTAAGGGTTGATTTGATTAATGTGGATAGTTATGGGTAAAATACACAAATATTTCAAAATAAGCAAGTGGTTATAAAATATTCATTGTTGTCGGAGAATATTCGTTTGGTCGAAATGGAATATTAAATCTTGTTGGGGAATATTAAATGCTGACATGACGCACGACCATGTGTGGGCCCCATGAAAAAAGCGATTGGATGAAGAAAACGACAAATATAAGTTGTTTAAAAATAACGGCGTAGTTATTACCAATTAATCTTGTTAAAATACTCGGTGGTTAAAACACGAAGATTACCTCAGATTGCACCAATTATTGATTTTTACGTAGAAGGCACTACTTCAATAATGGTTATAGTAATTATTGTTCAAGATTTTATTTTATTGATTCAATAATTGTTTGTGTTGATATTTTATATTATCGTTGTTTCAATAATTGTCACTACACGGTTTTCATTATCGAAGCAATAATTCATATTATCTGAATAATATTATTGGATAACATTATTAGCAATGTCTAGAAAGTTCATCTAAGGAGAGGTTTGGTCACCTAATTGCGCTAAAGTAAGGAGAAATTCTTATCGAAAGCCCCTCTTTCCGCGGAACCTATTCGGTTGTCAAGATTGTGATTCCGTAATATTATTCGTGAATAATTAATTATTGATTTATATGATGAGGAAAATATTGATTTTATGTGAATATAGATTGAAAAAATTTTTAATGTGACAATTGTTGAAAATTAAAATTTTATCTTTTTCGATAAAATAATTCATTTAAATATATTATTATATTTTTAATAATATAATAATGGTGATATTTTTACAATGAATGTGTGATATATGAGTATCTGAGGAGAAAGAGTATTTTTGTTGCAATAAATATTTAAAACATGTTAAACATATTGCGATTGGACCCCATTTCTTGATTGAAATTTGATTATAGCACCGTAAAAATGCATACTTTTATGGATTTCTTCCAATTTTGTTTGGAATTTGGAAAAATTTTCTTTTTGCAAAGTTGTAGAGAATTGAATTTTCTAATAAAAGGTCTATTGTGTGAATTATTGAAGTTCGAAGCTCAAAATAATTGATTTTTGGAAGTTTAAATTATTTTAAATTAGAAAACATTTTTTTGTTGTTAGTCTTGTGTAGTGAAATTTGGTTGGTGGTCGATGTTGGGAAAATTAACTGTGCGTGGAAAAATATGTATATATATATTATTAATTTATTAAATTTTCTACTTTGGTGTTCTAAGCATTTTCCTATAAATAGGGTGCTTAGGGTTTAATTGAAAATCACACCGTAAATTGAAATTTTCTCTCTATATTATCGAGCGTATTCTTGTGAGTATTTTGAGTATACTTTGAGTATTATATCTTGCTCTGATGCTGAGTTCGAGTTATAGCATATATCCAAAGATTCTAGTTAGAAGTCTTATCTGCCTTTCGAGGTAAGATATATTATTTTTTTAATGATATTATTTATTCTAATATCATTATGTCAAGTATTGATCCGAACTTTTTAATCAAATTTGGAACTTTTAGTGCTCTGAGTTACTATTCACGTATACACGACCTTTATTCACGATATCTGATTATTCATTCACGAATATGATAATTATTCATCAAAAAATGAAAATTTTCCTTTAAATCTAAAATATCTATTACGGATACTAGCTTTGATTGTATCTTTGTTTTGATCATTCTTGAATTTTACACCACTATGATTATTTTTTGAGGTATTTTTGGACATGGATAAAACAAAGTACTGAATCCTTAATCCTTAATCCTTGTCCATTTTGTTTCACTAGATTCGTTTCTTTAAAAATATTTTCATCATCCTCGGTCTTAAATGATGATATTATTGAATATCTTTGGCACCGTGGTCTGCAAAGATGAATGATTTCGATGAATATCTTTCGGCCGTCTTTGTAAAGATGAGCAGTGTTTAGATGAACATGACCAAGTGATGAATATCTTTGCCTGTAGTGCAAAGATGAATATTTGATTCGATATATATATTGAATGATGTTACAGGGGATAAAAGATAGATGATGAACTTTTAAATTCATACATAGAAGATAGTAATTTGCATTCTCTACTTAACTCTTCTAATGAATTATTATTTCACTGCGAATATTGATTTAAAACTTGTTTGTCTATTGTATTACATTAGATTTTTTCCCTGTTGAAGACTAATGATAATTTGTTGTATATTATCTTAGTCATAATATTCTTCTTCGGGCTAGTTGAGCTCACCTTTTCCTTTTTGTTCCATTTTTCTTCTCACGAGGCGAGAATATAAGCGAAGTAACAGTGGGGGTATGGAATGAAGGTTCCAGAGAGTTGTTTAGTAGTCCTCACCATTTTGTAAAATAATGTATCAATAAATGTGATGAGGATTTATTTGAGTATAGATATTGTCTAGAAGATAATATTTGTATTCAAACTCACAGCTTTTACTATTGTAATAATAAAGTTGTAGTTATTTACGTACCATGTATTGACAACTTCAGAATGGGTGATGTATACCTATTTTGGGGGTGTCATGAGTTGGTATCGAGCTTAGGGATATGATCTCTGGCGGAGATCGGGGAATAGAACTTCTAGGAGGGAGAGACGAGTAAATCCTTCTTCGCAAGTGTGTCCTACCTAAGATTATTTGTTAGTTGGTCGAGTATATAGGGATATTATGTGATATATTGATTTGCTTAATTAACCCTTGTTTTATGATAGTATTTGAGAATGTCGATTTGAGAATATTAATAAATAGAAATGAGACCGTGGAGACTTTGTACTCACCAACGAGGAGAGCGTGCAGCTTGATCAGAAATGTTCCTCTTGTGAACAACACCACCTTTGGCGAGATGATGAGCGAGGGGATGTTTAGAAGCTTTTGCGGTTCATGCAAAATCGACGAGGAGACTCGTGTTCAAAATACAGGAGGAAATGATAGCAATTCACGAGTTGTCACAAATTTAAGCCATTCAAAGAGTTGGGACCACCAAAATTTAAGGAAAGCCGATCCGATCATGGCGGATACATGGGTCAAGCAAATTACCAAGATATTCGATGTCTTGGGATGCGGAGAGAACGAAGGTTCCATTCACCACCTTTATGTTCCGTGGCGAAGCAGACTCATCGGTGGGAGTCTCAGTAGCGTGCCATCCACCGTACTCAAAGATGTCTTGGGAGACATTTCAGAACTATTTAATGACAAATACTTTCCGAAAGTGTTCAATATATGAAGGAAGTGGAGTTCATCGATTAGAGCAAAATAATACGATTTGTCTCAAAGATGAGGCAAAGTTTGCAGAGTTATCCAGGTTTGCACCTCATTTGGTGGAGAATGAGGAACGATGACGCGGATGTTTCTTAGAGGTTTAAAACCCAGATACGTCCAAGATCTCATTCTCTTAAATTTCTCTCTATTCAGATGTTGTAAAGCAGGGCTCAATTATTAGGCGAGATAACGAAAGTACGATCAACTGAGGGACCACAACCGAGGATCATACGAGATGGTAGTCAACAAAACAACGATAACCACGGAGAAAGAAAAAGATCGGACAAAATGGTAACCACTCACGTGGTAATCATGGCCATGAGAATAGAAGAAGCGAATCGGGAGGAGATTTTAAAAAGAGGAGATTCAACAAACGACAATGTGAAATGGCAAGACCAAAGAAGAATCGGGTTCCAGGGAGGGAACGACCATCTATCAGTATGCTACAAATGCAGAAAAGAGGGACATATCAGTCCAAACTGCCCACAACAGTTCAAGGTATGCTATAATTATAGAAAGGAAGGACATATCGCTCGGGATTATACGGTAGCGAAACCTAGTTCAGCGGGGACGGTGACTCAAAAGATTATCCCAGAAAAATCAAAGTCAACAGTTCCTGGAAGAGCGTTTGTTGTGACTGGTCAAAATGCGAGGAACCCAAACGAGGTGATCACTGGTAAGTTAATCAAAAATTCTTGTGAAGTTTATACTTTACTAGATACCGGTGCTACCCATTCATTTATCTCTCCTACTTGTGCTCAACGTTTAAATTTGACTCCGAAAAAATTAGACTTTGACCTATCTTTGGAAACTCCGTTAGGAGAAACTTTCATCACATCCACTATTTATAAATCTTGTTTGATTCAAGTCGGCACCATCACCTTACCTGTTGACCTTATCTCTTTAAAGATACTTGCTTTTGATGTGATTTTAGGGATTGATTGGTTAACTACTCATCATGCCAGAATTGATTGTTTTCGTAAGGTTGTTAGTTTTCATATTCCTAACCAACTTTGTTGTTGAATTCAAGCAACTAAACCATTAAAATCAATCATCGCCATATCTAATCATAAAGCTATTCGCTTATTGAAAAATGGATGTCAAGCTTTCTTAGCCCATGTTATGGATTTGAATAAAGACACGTCAAATTTGAATAATATTCTGTTGTCGATTGACTTTCGACGACGATTTCTGAAGAACTTCCGCCTACCCCTTTAACGTGAAGTTGAATTCTTTATTGATCTTGAACTCGCATACAAAGCCCATTTCTAAAACCCCATATCGAATGGCTCTATTGAACTTGAGGAGTTAAAGGTCCAACTACGAGGAGTTGTTGGACATGGTTTCATTCGGCCCTAGTACATCTCCTTGGGGTGCTCTGTTTTATTCGTAAAGAAGAAGAGCGGGAGTATGCGACTTGTATTGACTATATGGGAATTGAACCATGTCACCATCAAGAATAGGTATCCTCTACCTCGTATTAATGAGTTCATTTGACCGATTCTGAGGAGCACAATTCTTTTTCAAAGATCGAACTTCGTTCGGATATCATCGGTGAAGATTAGAACCGAGGATATTCCAAAGACCGCCTTGTAACTTCGAGACGGGCATTATGAATTCTTAGTCATGTCTTTCGGATTGACTAATGCTCTGCGGCTTTCATGGATATGATGAACCGAGTATTCAAGGAATATTTAGATCGCTTTGTTGTTGTCTTTATTGATGACATCCTCATATATTCCAAAAGTCGTGAAGATCATGAGTACCATTTGAAAGTTCGGTACTCCAAAGGCTTCGTGAAAACAAATGATATGCCAAATTGAAGAAATGCGAAGTTCGGGTTTCGAGGAAGTAGCATTCCTGGGGCACGTGGTGTCGAAACATGGAGTATCTGTTGATCCGACGAAGATTGAAGCAATACAAAGTTAGGAACAGCAACCAAGTTTGATTGAAGACGTAGTTTTTGGGCTTTAATGGTTATTATCGGAGATTCGTGGAAGGATTTTCTAATCGCTACTCCATTAACCCAAATTTAACTAGGAAGGATACAAAATTCGTTTGGAGGCAAGAATGCGATAAGAGTTTCCAAGAGCTTAAGAGGAGACTTGTTTCAAGACTGTTTCTAACAATACCATCGCGCGGATGGATTTGTTATCTACAACGATGCTTCGTGCAAAGGGTTAGGATGTGTTCTCATGCAACGTGGGAAAGTCATAGTTTATGCCTCGCGACAACTTAAAGAATATGAGAGGAATTATCCTACTCATGATCTAGAGTCAGCGTGCAATCGTTGCCGCTTAAAGATCTGGAGGCACTATCTATATGGGGAGAAAGTGAAGATATATTCTGGACCATAAAAGCCTTAAATATTTCTTCACTCAAAAAGAACTCAATACGCTGGCGATTGACGTTGGCTCGAGCTATTGAAAGACTACGACCACACTATTCAATACCATCCTCGAAAAGTTTAACGTGGTAATGACGCGTTGAGTAGAAAGATCATATCGCAGGAATGAGTGCGATGATGTCAAGTATACGCGTAGAGCCAACTTTAATAGAAAAGTTAAGGTTCTTGCCACCCAATCTTGAGTCGATATGTATGAAGAAGAAAGTACAAGAAGGAGCTATTCCGGAAGCGAGAATTGATGAAGAAGGAATACTTCGAGTCCACTCTAGACTTTGTGTCCCTAAAGACTCTGATTTGAAGTACAAGATTATGATGGAGGCACACAATACACCATTTGCAATCCATCCTGGAAGTACTAAAATGTATCGTGATCTTCGACATACATTTTGGTGGAACAATATGAAGAGAGAGATTACAAAGTTTATCTCAACGTGTTTAACTTGTCAACGTGTAAAGACGGAGCATCCATGTGTGGACCCCATAACGGAAAGCGATTGAATGAAGAAAACGACAAATATAAGTTGTTTAAAAATAACGACGTAGTTGTTACCGTTAATACTGTTAAAATACTCGGCGGTTAAAACACAGTAACACACGGTATTGCACCAATTATTGATTCTTACGTAAGAAGGCACTACTCAATAATGGTTACAATAATTCTCTGCTCAAAGATTTTATTTTATTGATTCAATAATTCTCGTGGTTGATATTTTATATTCTCGCTTTTTCAATAATTGTCACTACATAGTATTTTTCATTATCGAAGCAATAATTCATATTATCTGAATAATATTATTGGATCAATGTCTAGAAAGTTCTCGTCTAAGGAGAGGTTTGGTCACCTAATTGCGCTTAATAAGGAGAAATTCTTATTGAAAGCCCCCTTTCTCGGAAATTATGAAGTTCAATCTCTCAAATAATTGATTTTGGAAGTTTAAATTATTTTAAATTAGAAAAAAGCGTTTTTTTGTTGTTAGTCTTGTGTAGCAATCGTGGTTGGTATCGATGTTGGGCAAATTAAGTGTGCGTTGAAATATATATATATATATATATATATATATATATATATATATATATTATTAATTTATTAAATTTTCTACTTTGGTGTTCTAAGCATTTTCCTATAAATAGTGGTGCTTAGGTTAGAATTGAAAATCACACTGTGAAATTGAAGTTTTTCTCTATATTATCGAGTTTATTCTTGTGAGTATTTTGAGTATACTTTGAGTATTGCTATACTACGGTGCAAGTTCAAGTTATAGCCTATATCCAAGATTCCGGATATATATTGATTGATGTTACGAGGATAAAAGATAGACGATGAACTTTTAAATTCATACATAGAAGATAGAAGTTTGCATTTCTACTTAACTCTTCTAATGAATTATTATTTCATTGCGAATATTGATTTAAAACTTGTTGTCTATTGTATTCGTTAGATTTTTCCCCGTTGAAGACTAATGATAATTTGTTGTATATTATCTTAGTCATAATATTCTTTTGGGCTAGTTGAGCTCACCCTTTTCCTTTTTGTTCCATTTTTCTTCTCACGGCGAGAATATATATAGCAGACAGCCTGGGTATGGAATGAAGGTTCTAGAGAGAGTTGTTTAGTAGTCCTCACCATTTTTGTAAAATAATGTATCAATAAATGTGATGAGGATTTATTTGAGTATAGATATTGTCTAGAAGATAATATTTGTATTCAAACTCACAGTTTCTTGTTGTAATAATAAAGTTGTAGTTATTTACGTATCATGTATTGACAACTCGTAATGGGTGATGTATACCTATTTTGGGGGTGTCACGGTGATGTGAAAAGAAAAGTGGTTTCGACGCCTCAGAATGTGAAACGACAATTCGTTCGACGCTTTTGTAATATGAAAACAGCAAGTGGTTTGACGTCTGGTAAAGGTAGTTACTATTGACGAAGGTAATTACTATTGACGAAGGTAATTACTATTGACGAAGATAATTACTATTGACGAAGAGACTCTTAGATGATGACATATGGCCCCCATAAAATAACCAAACTTACCACAAACGCCTCTCATAATAGACTCTTTATATACATTAAGGATTGAATAAATATTACCACAAATCATTTTTATTTTAATCAACGATATTTAATCTTTCAACAATTATTAATCATTTATAACTTGTCATCTCAATTATTGATTTAATAATATAACATATTATATGAGATGATAATCGTGACAATAATTGAATCAATAATATAAGAGATATGACGCAGCAATTATCAGAAGTAATAATTGAGTATAGGTGAGTGACTTCTCACGTAAGCATCAATAATCAATACCGTGCTTTTATGCAACCACGCCAGACATGTAGACTTTACTACCGGGTAGTTCAACAGCTTTTTAATAAAGAACACCTCCGCCGTTATTTTCATAAAGTATTTTTGTCGCTTTCTCAATCCGAAATAATAATTCCGTTATGGGGTCCACCGATAATTATGCCGCCGCATTTAATATTCCCCGATAAAAAAGAATATTCCCCGACCAAACTAATATTTTATAACAACTTGCTTACTTTGCAAAATTTATAAATATTACCCACAACTATAACATTATATCAAATTTACTCCATAATATTCAAAAATAATATTTACAGAAAATTCATCTTTATTTATAAAAGTTGGGGTCTTACATTAAACCTTACAGACAGTCCTCATTGTTACCAATTAAAGAAGGCAAGCTGGCTCCTAAGTTTTATGGTCCATTTTTGGTAACTGAGAAAGTGGGTGCAGTAGCATACATGCTTAAACTACCAGAATATGCCAAAATACATCCAGTTTTCCATGTTTCACTACTCAAAAAGAAAATTGGACTGAATTGTACTTCTATTCCCACACTTCTTTCTGAGGAGTCCCTGGACCAATTCAGAGGAGAACCAATAGCTGTGTTAGAAAGGAGGATGGTCAAGAAGAATAATGCAGCTGTAGTTGAAGTTCTGGTTCAGTGGGACAACACTTTGCCTTTTGAAGCCACCTGGGAGGATTGGGATCAGTTACATCTGAAGTTTCCCCATTTCCAGCCTTGAGGACAAGGGCTGTTTAAGGGAGGGGGACTGTAAGGATTGCAAGGAATCCATCCTATTTCTATTTCTATTTCTACTTCAGTATTGTTAGTTGGGTGCTGTTGGGTAGAAGAGTCTTTAGCCAAAAATAATTTAGTCCTTTTATTTTTTGTTATTTCTTGTTAGCTGATATGCACATGTTTGGAATGAGTGAGTGACCCATGATCTCCTCACGCTTTCCTTCTCATTTCTGCTTTCGCTTTTCTCTCGATGTAAGTAATATAGCTAAGTGAGATACCATTGGGAGATCATTATGAAAATGAATACAATTGTTTCTTCTTATGAATTCTTTCGATTCTTTCTATTTTCTCTTAATTTCTACCTCCTTCCTCTCGCTACTTCTATTTCTTCCTTCATTTCGATTTGAGTCCTTAAGGAGCTTAGTCAAGTTCATTAAACCAATTTAATTCCTTACATTTTCGCAGCAGATCGAAATCGCACAGCAGGAGGGGAATCAAAATCGCAAGGTTTGATTTTCGTAACAGATCGTAATCGCACAGTAGGAAGGAGGGTTAATTACTCGACAACCAACATATCGAAATCGCACAGCAGGAGGCTAGGGGAGGGTTTACTCGAAAGCAGGAGGGAGGGAGGGCAATTTTGTCCAAAATTTCTGTTTTATGCGTCTGTTAGTTGAACTAGCGAATGTCGTGTTTGTCTTTTTAATCTCAACCCTTAATTTATGCAATGTATGATTATGATGTTATTTGCATATTTTTCATACTATGAATTATTTCTCTATATATATGATTCGAGATTTGTCGAGTAATAAAGTTAGTTTGATATATTGTTAGCATCTCTTTATAGTTATTTAAAATTTTAAATAAATTGATAACTTAACATAATATTAATTATTCCATCTCTTCCAAAATTAAAGACAACATATTAAACTTCAATCTAAGAATTAACAAATAACATAAATTGTCAAAGATTTGTTAATAAATGGACCAGGACCACCATGAGAAAAGTTTAGGACAAAGATCATGATTGAATTAAGATAGAACTTTACTAGAGTCGACTTAATTTTTTTGTCACGTTACATTAAAGGCCAAAATCTTAATTGATCAATAAATCAAGTTGCTCACGGCTCCGAAATGGGATCAATCTTTCTCCTTTCAAAGCTACCTAGAGCATTTTTTGTGTCCACACTTTGATCTTTCAATTAAATCATTCATGTGTATTTTCTTATATGTTTTTAATTTTGGAAAAACCCTCAATAACTATATACCCTCTCTCTTCTAGTGCACAAGAAAAATTCTTAATTCAAAACGATTCTATATAAAGTTTGAAACTTAGTCCTACCCGGCCGAAGGATAATGATCCTCCATTTTCGAATTTAAAATAAATGGAGACTTTCTATTTCAAGATTTAGAGAGATGATTTTAAATTTGTAATCTAAATAAAATAGTTAATCTCTATTTATTTAAAATAGAGAGGATCTTAGTTATGATAACGTATACATTATTAATTAAGATACTTTTCATAATATTTACTAGCACTAAAACAAAACTTAAATTTGTAATTATTTATCAGGTCTATTTTTCACACACTGATCCCTTTTAGGTTTTTCTCAATATTTTTTTTTTTAAATTGTTACGTATAATTGTGTGTATGTATCTCTTATTATCACGTGAAAATAAAAAAAACAACTTTATCCCTCTGTAATTAACCATACAAATATGGTAGCTACTAGCTACCAATATATTGTCCTTACGTACCGTTCTTCCACTCAAACTAGCATGTTAAAATACCACACAAATTTCACGTTTTCATTCATGTCCTTTTCATTCAACACCACCACCCCACTTCTCTTAGCACTCCTCACCCTTTAACTACCACTCACAAGTCCAAATATCCTCATCTCTCTCTCCACCTTAAAATTAAAATTATACGTAAAACTTGTGTTCATTATAATTTCATGGTACTTGATCATAGAATATAATCAACCTAGGAACCCAAACCTAAACATGACTTGTGTCAATGATTGGCCCGAACCAATCGTCCGTGTCCAATCCTTGTCGGAGGGCGGCTTCGCCGTCCTCCCGGACCGATACGTAAAGCCAATATCCGACCGGCCGTCATTAGATTCCGATATAAGCAACATAAACATACCATTAATAGATTTTTCTGGCCTTTTGGGGGATGAAACTGTTCGCGCAGCCACCTTGAAGGAAATCTCACAAGCTTGTCGCGAGTGGGGATTTTTCCAAGCTGTCAACCATGGAGTTAGCCCTGACCTAATGGAACGAGCTCGCGAAGTTTGGCGCGATTTTTTTCATCAGCCCATGGAGGTGAAGCAAGCTTATGCCAACTCACCAAAGACTTATGAAGGGTATGGTAGTAGGTTAGGAATTGAGAAAGGCGCAATTCTTGATTGGAGTGACTATTATTTTCTTCATTGCCTTCCTTGTGCCTTGAAGGATCCTAACAAATGGCCTGCTCTTCCCTCTAATCTAAGGTAATTATATATTTGTTATCAAAGTGAAAACCCTTAATTTGATTTTTAAATAAGATATTAGTTACACTACAACTAGGTATTTTAGCTAGCTTGATATATATATAATTGTGATCGACCCTATGTCTAATATCTTAATCTTTTAGATGAACTGGTAACTTAAAAGGTTAATTAATTGTTACTCAATCAAAGTATATAATTGGCTAAGAGATTGCAATTTTAGTGCTCTCTTAATTAATTGTAAAATTATGTGATCAGTATTCTTAAATAATTATGGAGGCGTATTATATATGTTAATTAAGGTCACGTTGATAATACTATAAGGTTAAAATGAAGAAATTTAATTTGACTGTAGGGAAGTGATCGAAGAATACTCGAGGCAATTGGTGAAGTTTGGTGGGGATTTGATGAAGGTATTTTCGACAAACCTTGGATTATCAGAGGAATATCTTCAAAATGCATTTGGGGGGGAAAATGTTGGTGCTTGCCTAAGAGTGAATTTCTACCCAAAATGTCCACAACCTGACCTGACCCTAGGCCTGTCATCACACTCCGACCCGGGAGGAATAACCATTCTCCTCCCTGATCAGAACGTGGCCGGACTTCAAGTCCGGAAAAACAATAGCTGGATTACTGTAAAACCAGCTGCTCATGCATTTATCGTCAATATTGGCGATCAAATTGAGGTACATCCTCTCTATTTTTTGTGAATAATTATACATTGAATGGCAAAGTGTTTGGTTTGGATGTCTTGAAGCCTAGGCACATGGAGGGGTCACTTGAGTTGCTTTCTAACCAACTATTTAAATTAATTAGCATGTGTATATATATATATATTCATTTCTTTACTCTTTCCTCTTTTAAATTTTCTTCAACTTGTTGTCTTAATTAGAATCAGTTATGGGCGCAAGTTAGGTAGTTGCCAAAAAAGAAACTAAATAAGGTGGTGTAGATGAATGAAAAATGGAAGGTGTAATTCGACTAAATTAAAACATATCCAAGTATATATAGAACTAAATTAACAACTTATGTTTTAAGCAACATACATGCATCATGGTATAAAAATATATCTTTAATATTTGCAAAATGCGATAGAAGCCACATTAATCTGAGTATCTATATAAATAAATTTAATTACAAAGAAATCAATGGATTGATTCCATCCATTTAATGTGACATCGTGTAGCAATTACTTGGCCGTGTATTATTTAGAACATTAAAGACTTTTCTTTAATTTGTTTTTAATTGTTCTTAATTTGGATAGAGAGAAATAGACGTACTATTCAATTATTTCCAGAAGGTTTAGAATGAGACGTTGAATAAAAGATACAAACTCAATCCTTTCATTTGCCAATTATATTTGTATCCCTTTTTCCGTCCCTGGCGTGCTGCTCATATCCTAATGATCATCAGCTAATATATATATATATATATATATATATATATATATATATATATATATATATATATATATATATATATATATATATAGTAGTATCATCAGCTAATTAATATATCTAATAACTGTATTTTATTATGAAAAGAGCATAGCACATAAAATGAAAATTAAAGAGAGCACCTCGACGACCTTAGGGCGATATATGTTTGTTTGTAAACATAATGACTGAATGAAATATAACTATTTGTATTATTTTAACGTCATGATTTTCAAACAAACGTACACATGATTTATAGAGAGAGTAATATGTAATTTATGAGCCTAATATTTGAATACATTTAATTTAATTACAACAGTAATAACATACGTAGTTATCATGCATTCTTAGTTATCACGGTGTTTGTATCATTTGTTACCATCAATATTTACTCCTTAAATTCTCGAAAAGTTTTTTTTTATTTTTTTCACTTGAAACTAGCTAATACTCATTTTCATGTCCATATTTTCAATCATTTACCTAATATATGTCAAGCTTAAAATATTTGAATATTTTTACTAGCTAGCTAGGTCTATACAATTGTTTTGGTAAATTATTATTATACTAACAAAACTCTATTTTAATTGTGGATGATTATATATATATATATATATATATATGTAGGTTCTAAGCAATGCCATTTACAAGAGCATTGAGCACAGAGTGATCGTTAATTCAAACAAAGAGCGCATCTCGCTCGCCTTCTTCTACAACCCCAAGAGTGATTTGCTAATAGAACCGGCAAAAGAGGTTGTGACACAGGAGAAACCGGCAATGTATAAGGCCATGACATTTGATGAATACAGACTTTTCATAAGGTTAAGAGGTCCCAAGGGTAAATCACAAGTGGAGTCTTTAATATCTCCTGCAACCTCATGATCAATTAATTTTAATTGATTTATATATATATATATATATATATATATATATATATATATATATATATATATATATATATATATACAGAAATGATCGAGTAAGAGATCCCTTACTTTAGACTTTTTTTTATGTTTTTTTGTTATTTTTTTTAAACAACTAAAAAAAAAGTTTAATATTATGGAACCGAAATTTTCCATAATATAATGTTTTTGCGTAATTTGGATACTTATATATAAAATGTATATACAATCGCATGCATCGTATATACCTATTTTGTTATAACGATCCAAATCACATCCAAAACATCGTATTATATAAAATTTGGCCCATAAAATATTAAACTTTTTTTAGTTGTTTTAAAAAAAAGCAAAAAAAAAGCAAAAAAAAAAAATCCCTCATTTTAAGAAAGTAAGGGATCCCTTACAGGATCCGGATCGTATATATATATATGATCGATCAATTGTCATATATAATTTTTATTTTTATTTTGTTAGTTTATATATAATTAATTTTAAGTTATTAGTTGTAAAATTAATATTAATTTAAATGATGGTGAATTATTCAGCATAAATTAACTAACCATCAAGGTGATCAATTAGGGAATCACATAAGGATATATTTTTCTAACTTCATGTGCTTAATTTGTATCTTGATGCAAATGTTTGGTTATCTTTAATTTTTTTTTTGATTAAACAAATTAAACAAGTTGATATATAATAAACAAAAAGTTTATTAAATTTTGGTTCATTAAACATGGCAGTACAGTAGTATAATATCAATTTTATCCTACTCCTGATCCCACACAGTAAGTATCAGCTTAATTTTGACATTAATGTACTAACTAATATTTTGGTATATATATATATATATATATATATATATATATATATATATATATATATATAGAGGACGGATCTAAAACATTTTTCTTAAATAGTTAATTAGGGGTGTTAGCCGAGCAGAGTAGCTCGATCGATACTTGACTCGAGATCGGTTCGAAAATATGATCTAAAGCTCGAATTCGAAGTTTATTCGAGTCGAATATATGATCGATCCATACTCGTTTTCTGTTTAATGATACACGAGTAATTCAAGTATACCAGTATTCGCTTAGATTAGGGTTTGAGTATTTCATTTTTTCTCCAACCATACTCGATACCTGCTCGATGTATCATATTCGAATACTGGTCTGATCTATAATAACAAGCTAAATATATGATATTTGTATCAATCTTTATAATTTATAAATTGTAGTATTAAATTGTGTAAGCTTGTACTTGAAATCAGGGAATTGATTGTCAATTCGTATTACATTCTTTGTAATTTCTTTACATAAATAAAAGTAAAAGACTTTTATATATAAACATTAGTTCAATAATCAATTTAGTATGTAGTGGTTTAGTATTAAGTGAAATAGTTCATATTCGAAACTCGATTTGAAGGCTCGTTTTGTAAACGAGTCGAGTACGTACTTACGAACCGAATAGGTCTGAGTAATGATTCGAGTCGAATCTGGCGCAAAATTAAAAATTTCTTATCGAATTCGAGCTCAATATTTTCTAGTCGAGTCGAATCTGAGCATTAGAGTGTTCGCTGAGATTCACCCCCATAAATAACACTATCTTAAATAACACTTTTTTATTAAAATAATATCGTTTTGGAGATTATTTTAAAAAATAAGATGGGCCACATGTGATATTTTTATAAATAAAAAGAAAACAAATAAGAACACTCTATTTTAATATTATTTTATATTTTTAAGAAATCTAGAAAACGATGTAGTTCTAACATTAATATCCCTTGCTAACATTAGTATATTACTTCACGTACAGATTAATCAAAAAATGATTCTGATAAAATAATATTGGTAGATGACAATATGACAGAAGTTTGAAGTGAAATAACTCCAAGACAGGTGGAGGTGATTCATTAATAATGGCAATATGTATATATATCCACATTTCGCACGTTTTGTCTTTGTTGTTCGGTTGTTCCTTCCAATATTATGCTTCCATTATTATATTAATTAAAAAACAAAAATGAAATACTAATATATATAGTATACAGGTACATCACATATTTTGATATGATAAATATCTTGACATTTGTAAGGACCATTCTCAACACCTGAAAGGTAAAGAAAACACTAAAAGCCCAACAGAACTGCCCAAGGGCGGGAAGACAATTCTATTCATAATACATACATATATTGACAGAAAGCCATGCAACTGATCAATATATATTATACATGTGTACAATATATATATATATATATATATATATATATATATATATATATATATATAGTTATATACATGGATCGGTCCCGACTTACAGCACTGATCAAAAAACGGATCTCAATTTTTTTTTTTTTTGTTTTTTTTAAAATAACTAAAAAAAATATTTAATATTTATGGAATCGAAATTTTCCATAATAAAATGTTTTGGGGTGATTTAAATACCTATATTAAAAATGGTATGCGCATCGCATGCCTGCATTATACCACCATGTTTTCATTATAATGCACTCCAAATCACACCAAAATACTTTATTATGAAAAAATTTCAATTCCATAAAATATTAAATATTTTTTTTAATTGTTTTAAAAAAAAAAAAAAAAAAAAAGTCCGGACGGAATAAAATCCGGACGTCCGGACTGAACCGGACTCTATATATATATATATATAGATAACAGATATTTCTCTCTCTCTATATATATATATAAATATAGATGCATAAAGTATAAACTTAAAAGACGTGCTCAAGTAGATATCTTCCTCTTCTTTATATTTGCTCAATTATATGCGTTAAAGTCAACAGTTTAAGTAAGTTTATTATCAAATCTTCTAGATAATATTAATTATTTTATTATACAAGTTAGAAATCACATGTTCATCACTGTACAAGCATATAGTACACCTTTTCTGATTCCACACACACATACACACACATATATATATATATATAGAGTCCGGTTCCAGTCCGGACGCCCAGATTATATCCTCTGGACTTTTTTTTTTTTTTGCTTTTTTTAAAATAATTAAAAAAAAATATTTAATATTTTATAGAATTGAAATTTTTTCATAATAAAGTGTTTTGGGCGTGATTTGGGTACAGTCTGGGCAGACTGTACCACCATTTTTTGGTATAGGTATTCAAATCACCCCCAAAATATTGTATTATGGAAAATTTTCAGTTCCATCAAATATTAAATATTTTTTTAGTTATTTTTAAAAAAAGCAAAATAAAAATAAAATTTAAATCCGTTTTTGATCAATTTAGGAGTCTGCACTGATCCATATATATATATATATATATATATATATATATATATATATGTCTTCTTTTCTTTTTTCTTTTGAAAACCCACAACCATTTTATTATACTCGAACTAGTAAGTAGTAACTAATAATGTTGTCATATAAAGGAAAGGGACTTCATCCAATTTTCATATATCTTAAAGTAGTAGCTAAATACGATTAGGAGGATAATGGTGTGTTGTTAATCTTTATGAGTGAGCTAATGATTTAGGGGTTAATTTCAACAACAAAAATTCATTATACTTTCACTGTTTTCACATACAAGTATATATTAAAGTTTAATTTTAAAATAAACTTTTTTACATATATGCATGTAGGGTAATTTTATTAATGAATGAAATAATCCCATTACAATAATGTATATGATAAATCTTTCTGATATTGGAAAATTTATTATACGATTCACAATATTTAATGGCTACTATAATTTTTTATTACACAACAAGTGGTCCTGAGTGATCAGTTGGATGGGCAAAATTGTAGGTCATAATCCAAATAATATATATATATATATATATATATATATATATATATATATATATATATATTGTCTGTGCAATGTACATAGGTAATTAGCTTTAAGTATATGGACGGCTAGTCTGGTCTGGTCTATATTTTTGAAAAACAACAAAACTTTCATGATTTTATTTTTTAAATTTTAATTTAATTTTTTTGTTACGATAGATCTTCAAAGACGGATAATTATTAATCTCTCGCTATTAGACGATTAATATATATAACCACAGTGATTAGTTACATGATTAGTAGTTACTCTTTTAAAATCTCTGGCAAACGTTATCTAAAGATTCCAGAAAAATGACTCTCATGAACAACAATTTACAAAATTAATGTGATTGTAATTTTTCAAGGTTCAATGGTTATATATTAAGAATAATAATGATTCTCATGAACTACCTCCACATTTGATTCTTGTCCAATATGATGATTAATTAGGCTGATTCCTTATTAACAAAAATCATAGAATTAGAGAGAAATATACACTTCATCCGTTTCAAATTATAAAATCAATATTGACTTTAAAAAGTTAATTTCAAACATTTTCAAACTCAATTGAGATGATTTATTAACAATTATGAAACTATAAATCTCACAATTAATGAGTACTCTCTCCGTCACATAATATATAATGTTTTAGATGATTTCATTTTCCCTAAATTATTTGACGTTTTATATAATCTAGGAGAATTAGTAACAACCTTTCTAAAATTACCCCTAATGAGAAAATGTTACAGATGAGAGAGGGAGAGTATGAGATACGTGTGGTAAAGAGTATTATAGACAATTGATTCTATATTTAATGTTATACAATCATTTTTTTAATTATTGTGCATAACTCTAAAACGTCATATATTATGGGACGGAGGGAGTATTACTTTTATATTCCCTCCGTTCCTAAAAGATTGTCGTTTAAAATTTTTGCACATGAATTAAGAAAGTATCATTTATCAAGTAAAATTTATTTAAAATTTCATCACTACCCCTTTATGGGAAGTTGAAAACTATTAATACATGGGAGAGAATTTCTTAGGACAATGAGAGAAGGTAGGAGTAATATAGGAAAGTAAATAATTTATTCTCCTCGAAAGTTATAAACGACAAATATTTTGGAATAAATTTTTTCTTCTAAAACGACAATCTTTTAGGAACAGAGATAGTAGATACTCCAATTTATAGTAGTCATCATTGAATGAACTAAAATTAATGAAAATTATGTCAATTTGAAGTTTGAAATGTCTCTAGTTAATTTTAAAAAGTCAATAATGAACTTATATCTTGGAACTTAAAACTTAGAAATAATAGTATTATTGTTGTCATATATATATATATATATATATATATATATATATATATATATATGGGGTTCCATCCACATTATTTCGTTGTCAGCATGAGCAAACCCTTTTTCGCTTGTTGAAAAATTTGGAGACAAAAAAAAAAAACAGAGACAAAAAAGAGTTGCTCCACAACAACCGCTTTGTGGATGGAACCTCATATATATATATATATATATATATATATATATATATATATATATATATATATATATATATATATATAGGCATTGTTCTTAGATTTTAAGTTATGGAGATTTATTTATTTTTGCCTTCAAATATCTCGCCAAACAATTTAATTATTATTATTATTTTTTTCCCAGGTGATTGTAATATTTCTTTTTCGGGCTATCTCACCTTAACAAGGATTTTGGCTCGGATATAGAAAAGGATACACTTTTTTTTCCACTGCAACAAGGAATCATTTGTGCCGGTAATCTTTCTTTTCCTGTCCATCTCACCTAACAGGATTTTGGTCTAGAAATAGAAAAGGCTACACTTTTTTTTTCACCGCAACAAGAAAGCATTTGTTTCGGGCCATTTCACCTTAAGGATCTTGGCTCGGATATTCACAAAGAAAAAGCAACACCTCAAGGAGGATGCATCTATTCCGGGCCATTTTACCTTAACAAGGATCTTGACTCGGATAAAGAAAAAGGCAACACCGCAACGAGGAAACATCTATTAATTCCGAGCCATTTCACCTTTACAAGGATCTTGGCTTGGATATTCACGAAGAAAAGGCAACACCGCAACGAGAAAACATCTATTCCGAGCCATTTCACCTTAACAAGGATCTTGGCTCGGATATTCACGAAGAAAAGGCAACACCGCAACGAGTAAACATCTATTCCGGGCCATTTCACCTTAATAAGGATCTTGGCTCAGATATTGTTAAAGAAAAAGTCACGTCACCTTAACAGGATCTTGACTTTTTCTCTGAATATTCTTCAAGAACGACCACAACTTTTGTTTTTTACGATGAAGTAGCATTCATCCTGAGCGATTGATTCAACGAGCAAGGAGAAGTTAAATATAAGTGGAAAAGAGATCCCTAGGTGGATAAACCCTAGGGGCCAAACCTAGTGGCCTCCTTCTTAACATTTTTTCGTTCTTCCTCTACCTTTTTAATCCCTTTCGCTTCTTGTCCGATTCATCTAGCTACCTTCAGGAATGGTAACATTGGATCAACGAGATACTTGTGAATGTTGATTATGTGGATGTACTAAAGAAAATGCTGACATTCTTCGTTGCATTCAGCTATGCAGGGACACTCGTATCTAACAGAACCATGGTGCTCCACTACATGCATATTCGTCACTGCTTTAGGGGAATGCACCTCTACTCTTGAGGATGTCTATGTCATCTACCAGTAAGCATTTGCCTCCTGCGCGTGAGTCACGCCTTTGGTGAGATGATCGCGCAAAATATTTTCAAGTGTTGAAGTATACACTTCTTGAAGCTTGATGTTTTGCAAGCCTCGAAAATGAAAGTCCTAGGAGAGAGAACCTCTACGGGAGAAAACCCTAGGAGGGCGAGCCCTAGAGGAGCTCTCCCAGGATATCTTGGAAAATCTTTGATCTGATCCTTCTTACCCTATCTTGAAATTTCTTTTTTCTTTTGAATCAAGAAGTCATCGAGAAGACTAATGCTGATGAAGAGGATTATGATGTTCCCATTAGGCTTCCATTACTTGTGAGATGTCCTGGCATATCATTATTTGTATCGAGTCTTTTTTACCACATGATGATTGTGTATGTCTTGATGCTAAGGATTCTTTATCTGATGTAAGCTCAGATGGCCTGCTGTTGGGTGGTGCAGCGCTTTCTTCACGCCTTTCTACAATTTCTCCACATAAAAGTTTTGAGGGTACCGATGAGACTCATGCTTCTTTGAGGAGGAATTATTTTGAGACTATTGATGATGTTCATCCTCCCAAGGAGGATTCCGCCAAGTTGGTGATTGCTCGGGAGGGTATTGTGGATAACACTTTGGGTGTGTTGAATGATCTTCCGTCTCCCGTGGCCTCCCCTAACTCTCCTTGGACATGTCTCCCTTCCATGTTAGGTTGGATTTCTTTATTTCCAATCATGTTGTTGCACTTCATTCGGAAGTCACTTCACATCATCATGAGAATGACATATTTTATGTAGAGTTTAGGAGCTGCAAGATGTCATGAATAAATTGAAGACCAAACTTTTAGGAATTGATTCAGCTGCCCAAGACCTTGAAGGCCTGATAGCCTTAAATACGAAGGCTCGAGGCTCTACCATTGTTGACTTGGTGGCTTTAGTTATTCCCATCTCTTCAGTTCGACAGGTTATGACCTTTAAATCATGAACTTTCGTAGTTTTTTTCTATTTCCTGTATCAAAAAATTCATGTGTATATATTTCATTAATCAAATTGTAGTTTCTAATATTTAAACGATTCCTTAAAACTCAATATTTAACATTGGATCTTAAGTTATCTAAATTAATACTCCAAGACAACAATAGGTATTATAAACAAGTAAACATGAATTTTGTTAAAAAAACATGTATATATATTTTCTACAAACCAACACTTGATTTATACTTCTTCTTTTTAAAGAAATCAGGAAAAAAATTCAAGTATAAGTGAAAGTTTGTCAATTCATTGATAATCAGATTGCTTTTAACCGAAATCATAACGTTTCATATAATAAATCTTGCTTTTATCGAAGAAAGCGTAACATTCACCACTTTTAGAGATAAAGTGTAACTTTCTTACTTTTGTTGAATAAAGCCTAACGTTCGCCACTTTTAAAGATAAAGTGTAACTTTTAGGGTTGAGGGCTTATACTCAGGTGCCTTAATCATTTTTGAAGTTGAAAGTATAACTTCTGAGGGCTGTTAGTCAGGTGCCTCGATTACTTTTGAAGGTGAAAGTATAACTTACGAGGACTTATAGTCAGGTGCCTCGATTACTTTTGAAGTTGAAAGTATAACGTTTTGGGTCTGAGGACTTATAGTCAGGTGCCTCATTCACTTTTGATGATAAAATGTAACACTCGGGTGCCTCGTCACTTGGGTCGTCCTATTTCTTAGCAAATACGGTCTACAAGGACTTGAAATCCGGTGTCTCGTCACTTGAGTCGTCCAATTTCTTGGCAAGTGCAGTCTACGAGAACTTGAAATCGGGTGCCTCGACATTTAGGTCATCCAATTTATTGGCAAGTTCAGTCTACGAGGACTTGACCACCATTTAGAGTGGACCACTATCTTGGGTGGATATTTTTTTTGATTTCGTTAATTCTTGTGCCTCTTCCCTTGGTCATCCAATTACTTGGCAAGGGATACTCCTGAGGACTTGAACCGCCATTTTTGGTGGACCACTATCTTGGTTGGATTTTTAATTCATCTGTATTTCAGAGTTCTTTCGATGGTAGAGCCAGTATTTGGGTTCTTGACTTCTGGGATTGCACCATAGATGATAGTGTTGCACGTTTCTTCTCCTAGTTCAATCTCCCCAGCCGTCAGCTTCTCATGGTATATCATTCGCAGACTGTAACAGTTCTTAGTGGAATGCCCTGCGTATTGGTGGTATACACAGAAGCCTGATCTTCTTTTCATCTCTTCCGTGACATCCAACGGGGGACTTGGAGGTTTCACCACTTCGTGTTCGAACCATTGTTCGTACAGGCTCCTGAATGCCTTCTCGTTGCATGTGATAGCCTTTGGAATTGACATTCTGGTATACTTGTTCCCATGCTTTTCTCTGCTTCACTCAAATTTCGCATTCTTCTCCCTCTTGCCCCCTTGTGGTTTTGACTGAAAATCCGCCAAAGCCACAGTTGGTGTCCTCTTGCTCTTCCATGTAACCATCACATGGTTGGTGGGAAATGTCATGATTCCTCCCAAGACTTGTGCAAAAGATGAGAGGGTCGCAAATGAATCACAAGCCTTGGTAATGAGGTGGGCTTGAAGGCATTTAAAGCACCATTGTTGCATATGCTAACCAACACTACAACAAAAAGGCTTATCAATGATCACGATCAAATGACCACACCTGCAGTATGAGATGGGTATCCGCGACTGATTGTGATCGCTGATATTAGTCGCAGGTAATCTGGTCGCTGGATGGACACCGGTGACCGATGAATGACATCACTTAATAGCGATCGACTTTCAATGACCGTGGTCGGCTACTATTATAACTTATACTGAGTCAGTTGTCAAGTGTGACGTGGCACACGTGGCAGCGAACGATAATAGCGACCGCTGCGGTCGCTAGCTTCCAACAAGGTAACGCGATCGCTGATACAGTGTTAGCGACCGCATGCGGTCGCTGATGGGCTTTTTTTTTATAAAAAATTTGCATGTTTTCTTGATTTCCCAAAAATAACCTTTTGTACCTGCTTTCAATCCCAACACAGCAGTAAATACAAGCATCCATATTAACATCCATCCATGATATAACTACTATATAATAAACATTGATCATCCATGAATAAACATTCATCCAACACAATACAATTATAAATATTCATCCAACACAATACAATCGATATCGTAAACATCCATATAAACCAATACAATTGTCCAAAGAATGTATCTAAAAGAGTACAAGGCTTTAAAAATCTAAAAAAACCAGTCTAGGCGCTCTTCATTGATCATCCAAATTATGATCTTGTAATTAACAAAGTAATAAAACATATATGTTACATGTGTTGATACTGCTATGACGTACTTAGGAAAAGCTAAATAATAGACAATGTAGTGAAACATATAAGTAAGACAGTGACTCAGAGACTATAAACATATAAGATAATATAGCTAAACAATAAACGATATATATATATATATATACTTGGTCGTCATTATGTCATATCTTGTCTGCTGCCGCCATTCGCTGAATGTCGCCATCGCTTTCGCTTAACTCATCATGACTTAGAGACTGCAGATGCCCGCCCAGTATACGAAGAAGATCACGATCCTGACAGATCGCTCTCACACAGTCAGCAGGAGTATGATATTTGGATAACTGATGACTATGTAGACTTGGGTGGCGAGTCGCTGTGCCATGATGATGGTCGAGCGCCATTTTTGTCCTTGGCCTTTGACATAATTTTTCTTCACGATGGACTCCTTCTCCCATAATTCTTGATCAATCGACGGACGCGGGGTGCCTTTAGGATAACGCTCGTTCATTAAGCCTTTATAAGTGTCTCCGTCCGGAAGATGAACAATTAAATAGTTAAAAATAAATAAAAAATACTCAAAAGGTCGTCACAATTTATAAACAACATATTAGGATAAAGTAAACTTATTACCGCTATCCGACAGCCTCAGCAAAGCCATCATGGTGGCCACATACACATCCAACCAATTGATAGATTGACCTTGAGACTGAGACTCCTACAGTTTATTTTCTCATATTATTATGTAAACATATGATATTTTAGTTTACAAAAGATGATCTGTAAACATAAAACAAATAACTAAGCCAATAAATAAACTATATACATACATACCCTAGCGAAGAATACGTCATAGCCTATGATATATCGCCACCCTCAGACGCGTTTTTTGCCTTTTCGCCTTCAGATACACGAGGATGCATTCGAGGCGACACGTCTTGCGTCTCTTGACCCATGTCTCATCTTTCCCTTTGGTCACAACTCGCACCCTATATGGGATACAAGCACCACCAAGGACTATGCTCATGCATATATCGCTCACCATTTGTCCGGATGGTCAATCTCAAGATTGTGTAGGGCTTTTTTGTCGTTCTTTTGTTCAGATTATCTTTAGTTCGAGCAGCGCACTTCATTGAATAATTGTTCGAATAACCGATGCACCGTAAGGCCATCCCATCTATACCGCTTCTGCAAATAAAACAACAATAATAATATTAAAACTGTTATATTATATTATCATAATCCAACATTACTAAACATACGCAATGACTTCAACTGCTCGTAATCCTTCAACTGCCGTGATGCATACGCAATGACTTTGCCGTTTTGCATCAGCACACAACCAAGTCCTTTATGCGACGCATAGCTAAAAACAACAAAATTTCCTATATCATCCGGAAGGGATAACACAGGTGCCGTACTCAATCTCTTCTTTAATTCTTGAAAGCTCTCCTCACACTTCTCCGTCCAAACAAATTTCACAGCTTTTTGAGTTAAATTCGTTAACGGATTTGCGATCTTAGAAAAGTATTGTATGAACCTTCTATAATATCCCGCCAATTCAAGAAAACTTCTTACTTCCGACGGTGTTCTCGGCTGATCCCAGTTAATCACGTCTTCGACTTTAGATGGATCTACCGAAATTCCGTTTTTATCGATCATATGACCAAGAAATTGCACTCGCTCGATCCAGAATTCGCATTTTGAAAATTTAGCGTACAAGTTTTCCCTTCTCAATACTTCCAACGTTAACCTCAAATGTTCTTCGTGTTCTTCTTTGGTTTTGGAATATACCAAAATGTCATCCATAAATACCACCACGAATTTGTCCAAAAACGGCTTGAATACACCATTCATTAGTCCCTTAAATGCTGCAGGAGCATTCGTTAGACCAAACAACATTACTAAAAATTCGTAGTGACCGTATCGCATTTTGAACACCGTCTTGGTACATCCTCCTCCGCCTCACCTTCATTGATGATAACCGCTTCTCAAGTCTATCTTGGAAAAGTATCTTGCTCCCTTCAACTGATCAAACAGATCATCGATCCTCGATAATGGATATCTGTTCTTAATTATGACCTTATTCAGTTCTCTGTAGTCAATGCAGAGCCGCATCGATCCATCCTTCTTTTTCACAAAAAACACCGGCGCTCCCCACGGCGATACGCTCGGTTGAATGTACTTCTTGTCCAGCAATTCTTGTAATTGTACCATTAGTTCTTTCATCTCTACTGGTGCCATTCGGTATGGTGCCTTCGATATTGGAGAAGTTCCGGGCGCCAAATAGATCACGAAATCTACTTCTCTATCTGGTGGAAGTCCTGGCAAATCGTCTGGAAATACATCAACGAAATCCCTCACGATCGGTATCTCTTCTACCTTTGGATTCTCTTTTCGATTGTCGACTATGTAAGCTAAGTATCCTACACAGCCTTGTCGCAACAACTTCCTGGCATGCATCATCGTCAGACAACTCACTTGTCTAGGCGACTTGTTACCATAAAATATAACCTTTGACGGAGTCATAAGGTTAATACGCTTCTTTTGGCAATCAATTACAGCCCCGTAATTGAATAACCAGTCCATTCCCAAAATAACGTCAAATTTCCCAAGTCGAATAGGGATAAGATCTACGTTCATGATATTACCCTTAATATCCACTCTACAGTTCTTAAACATGTATTTAACAGGAATTATCTCTCTATTCACAATTTCTATATTCATGGGATATTCCAACTCATCCATAAGCAAATCTAAACTATTAGCAAAGTCTTAGGATATAAAGGAACAAGTAGCACCCGAATCAAACAAAACATAAGCATTAATTTTATTGATCGGAATGATACCTGACACCACATCACGAGACTGGATTGCATCCTGCACCGTCATATTGAAAGTTCTGGCGGTCGGTCGGTTTGTTGCAGGTGGTTCGGTGATGGTTAAGGTATTTCCACTGTTATTTCCACGGTTACCTCCTGGTACTGCTCCTCCTGATCCCTTCTTAGGGAAGTCTCTTGCTAGATGATCTTTCGAACCATAGTTGAAACAAGCACCCTTCTTTGGGTTTGGACAGTTCGGTGCTATGTGGCCTTCCTGACCACAATTGTAGTACACTCTTTTTCCTTTCATACAAACTCCCAGATGGGCTTTCCCGCAAGTCGGGCATGCTTCTATTCTTTTCTTCTGATTACCTTGCTGATTCCCCGATGATGAGCTGTCATTCCACCTTTTCTTTTGATTGAAATTTCCACCTCCTGTGCTACTTCCACTGACCTTGTTATTAATTTCACATTCACTCTTCTTCTTCTTCTGATCTTGATTGTATTTGGTCACCGCATCGCTCCCACCTTCAGCGAGGATGGCCTTTTCTAAAACTCCGGCAAACGTGTTTAACTGAAACATTGATACCTTACTATAAACCCAAGGCTTTAGTCCTTGTTCGAATCTTCTGGCCTTTCTCTCGTCAGTGTGTACTTGGTACGGGGCAAACCTTGCCAACTCATCGAATTTAGCCGCGTAATCAGGTACGCTCATGTTTCCCTGCTTCAGTTCTAGAAATTGAACCTCCATCTGATTCTGCGAACTAGTTGGGAAGTACATTTCAAAAAACATCTCTTTAAATCTCTCCCACGTAATTACACCTTCACCTCCTCGCACTTTGTTTGCTTGCCACCAGTAGGTAGCCTCGGACTTCAAAGATAAACGCGTTGCAAAAAGCGGCCTTACGGTCTTCTTCTAACCCTAGCAACGTCGAAACCTTCTCCATCTCCATAACCCATGTTTGAGCCGCGATCGGGTTCCTGGAACCTTTAAACTCTGGCGGTCCCACCGCCTTGAAATCTTTAAACGTTGTGCTTGGTGGAGCTTGAGGTTGATTGTTCATCGCTTGATCGATAAGTTAACTAAGCTGCTTTGAGCAGGATTAACGTTGGCATTATTGTTATTATTGGTTGACTCTTCCTGCCATAGACGACGTCATTGCTTTGTCCTCTCATGGCGGCATTTTTCTGTTAAATAAACGTTTATTAGAACTTTATTTATTTCTCTAAATAGTTAAGATATTACTCAACAATTTAACATACTCATTTAACACATAGTCTCAAACAAATTGATATATATTTGCATTCAAATCAAAGTTTTAACATTAAACGATAGCATAACTGCTATTTACATCAACTATCCTGGAATAAAGAATCCACAGGATTTAAAACATTCAAATATTCTTTCGTTCATAAACACGTCAGAATTTACATCTACAAACTAATTAAGTTCTTCACATAATTACATAAAATCATATCACTGTCGGTCAAGGTACTGATTAGCCTTGCTACGCTCCTCTTCTGAGATGCGATGTATCGTCCGGCGATCCATCATGTATAATGGTAGTCCCTCGAACTATATTGGGTACCTCAAAACTCGATCTTGAGTCTCATTCATTGCCTTGTTAAGTGTAGAGTATGTTTCCCCAATCTTCGCTTTCTTTGCACGACTATCATCCTCTTGCGATCGATCACCGACACGATTCTCTTACTTGACTTTCCTCTCTGCTATGTCCAAACCTTTTCGGAGGTTTCCTTGATTCCTTCTTGGTTTCTCTATCTCCTCGGTCTTATCTTCAGTTTGACCCTTCTCATGGACCAAATCCCATTCTACATTTGCCAGTCGAGAGTGAAGAGTCAAAATCTCCCTCTCCTTCTCCCCTAGAGTAATATGCTGAATCACCGCTCGCTCAGTCAAATCATGGACCTCATCTCGTAACTCCATGTTACGGTCGTATAACGTGTCATACATCTCAGCATCAACGGTATACCGTGGTAACTCCTCTTCTTCTTCTTCTTCCTCTTCCTCATCAAATTCCTCCTCAGGATCCTCTTCAGGTTCATGCTCCTGACCAACAACGGTGATCAATGGAGATGACTCCTCTGTGCCAATTTGTTCCCCTAACGACATGGATGTCTCGGGGTTCCTCCTCCAGAGAGTACTATAGGTACAGGATTCTTCCTCCCCAGCTTGTCTAGCTTCTCCAACATTCGACATCCTGACAACAAAATTTTAAGTTTTAGTTACTAAGTCGTACTATCTAACGCATACTTTAACACATAAACACATAAAGTATTTTATTATCTTCAATGAATTACAAAAATTCATTTCTTAGAACTCAATAAGAGTTTTCTATTACTATCTTCTTCTATAAGGCTACTACCTAGGGTTGTTCCCCACCTAAGGTTCATAACCTCTGACTTTGATACTAACTTAGGACACCCCCAATCCAAGGGTACTTTAATTCCACGGATTTGGTGTTCATCGTACAAATATCATCTAACTATCTACCCATAATAAATGCAAACCATGCAATAGATAGAAATAAAATCTTCCCCCTTATGGGGTTACAACATCCGAATAATAAACATCATCCAGTTGAACTAACCTTAAACATCTCGTGTGGAAATATAAATAATAAGTCTTAAACAACATCATTAACTCAAGTCTAACATAAATACATCATCAAATAAAATAACAAGTCTTCATCATTTGCTAACTTTTCCCTTGCCTTACTTACTAGTGGAAGGTTCATCAGTTCTTTCATTCTTAAGCGCAATGTTATTATTAAGCAAGAGTGAGAACTATTGCCCACAAGTATAATAATGAAATAACGGTAGATAATAACATTGAATAAATCAAAGACATCTGAATAAAAGCTCACTTTTGAATCAAGAATGAATAACAAGAATCAAAAGAATTCTGAGGGTCATAAGACCTTGAACTATGTCCTAGGTTATCAAGGGTTATACTTGAAACCTTTAACAGTCATAAGACTATGGACCTTTCTACTCGTACTTAGGGGGATCAGCCCTTAGTACCATACTGTGCACAATATCTTAACGCTAACACATAAGTAAATCCCTTTACAGGGTTGTTTATCTCAGTTTGACATTCGAGTCCGCACCAAAGGAAGTTTGGTTTGGATAATTCAATAAGGGTTCTGAAATTTAGAACGTTCATCAATTAAGGACTAGTTGAATCAATAAAGTTCACTAGTCTAATAAGGTTCAACAATAATGATATTCAATTTGAATAATAATCTCAAGAAGTATACAATAGGACAATTATTGTATAACTGAATCATGCTTTGAAAGATAGTCAATCTTTAATATAACATTTGAACTTGAATAATAGTAATGATAATTTACTCGAGGTAAATAATAAACTTGAACAATAATGACAAGTAGGGTTAGAAAACTTGCCTCGTGCGTAGATTACACTTTAACTAAGCACGTTCTTTGAATTTAATCCTACATACCATTCACATTCACAATACCAGTTAATTATAACTTAACTAATCATCAATGATCATTCTTTTGTCTAAACTTTGGCTATGACTATACTTAGTCAAATTATCACATAGTTTGTACCATGAATAACAAGTTAATTATGTATTAATAATTCAATCCACATGTAATTATGTTATTTACATGTTAAACATCTAATTTACATCTCATTATACTTCTAACATGTTTACATGTTCATTACATTAATTCACTAACACATTGTTAGACTTAAACATTTTAAAAAGCTCATTTCTGAACTTTCTGGAGAGTGGTGGCTGTATGGCCATCACATGATTTTTTATTAGCTGTGCTCGAAGTCAAATGACGTTATGACGTTTAGTGGTCTTTGCTGGTAGTACCGTAGTACTCATTATTTGGACATAAGCATGAGACTGATAGCATATTTTGGCATGAAGAGCAAATTATTCTCGTAATTGCGAAAATTGCGAACACAACTAAAAACTCCAATTTAAAATATTACTACACGAATTTAGACATACCCACATGTTATAATTCATTTATAATCATAACCCAACATTTATATACTGACTTTAACCCATTTAACCACTTAATTACAGAATTAAAGTATGTGAATTTCACCGACTTTGATGTTCTTTGAGGTTTTGAAAATAAAACATGAAAATTGTCACTACGGATTCGTTATAACACCGAATCCATTTATTTAAACTTTGGTCTCTTCGCATAAACATGCATAATCAAATGAGAGTGGGAATTTTATAAAAACATTTATGTTTGACACATTAAAGTTATGTATAAGGGCCATATGGCCAAAGCCCAAACTCTATAATTTTTTTGAAATAACAAGTCATCATAATACGAAACTTATGCTATGGAATCATGCAATATATATATAAAACATGTTATGATACTCGTATTATTACATATATCCATATAATCAACACAATTTCTCAATTACAGAGACTTTACAGTAAACTTTGAAAACCAAGTTTGAAAACTCAAACAACGTAAAAACAGAATTTGGTTTGGAGAAATTACCCAGAGTATAGATTTAGAAGAGATGATCACAGATGACTCTTTCACAACAACTTGTTGATTACATGTAAGACCCCAAATAATTAAGAAATGAAATTTAATTTCCTCTAATTATTATTTTGAAATAGTAAGGGTTGATTTGATTAATGTGGATAGTTATGGGTAAAATACGCAAGTATTTCAAAATAAGCAAATGGTTATAAAATATTCATTATTGTCGGGAATATTCGTTTGGTCGTGGAATATTAAATCTTTGTCGGGAATATTCGATGACGACGCATGAACCATGTGGACCCCATAGCGGAAAGCGATTGGAGGAAGAAAAGCGACAAATATAAGTTGTTTAAAAATAACAGGCGTAGTTGTTACCGTGTACCTGTTTGTTGGAATACCCGTTATGGTTAAAACACAAGATGTCTGGCGTTGTTGCGATGATAGCACGCAGTATTGCACCAATTATTGACTCTTACGTAAGAAGGCACTACTCAATAATGGTTATAGTAATTCTTTATTCGATTATTTTATTGATTTAATAATTATTGCGTTGATATTTTATATTCATTGTTGTTTTGATAATTATCATTACACAAAGTATTTTTCATTATCGAAGCAATAATTCATATTATCTGAATAATATTATTAGATAACATTATTGGCAATGTCTAGAAAGTTCTGTCTAAGGAGAGGTTTGGTCACCTAATTGTGCACCAGTAAGGAAAAATTCTTATTGGAAAGCCCCCTCTTTCCTGGGAACTGCCTGGTTGTCAATATTGTGATTGTGTAATATTATTTGTGAATAATTAATTATTGATTTATATGATGAGAAAAATATTGATTTTATGTGGATATAGATGGAGAAAATTTTTAATGTGACAATTGTTGAAAATTAAAATTTTATCTTTTTTTGATAAAATAATTCATTTAAATACATTATTATATTTTTAATAATATAATAATGGTGATATTTTTACAATGAATGTGTGATATATGAGTACACGAGGAGAAAGAGTATTTTTGTTGCAATAAATGTTTAAAACATGTTAAACATGTTGGTGGACCCCATTTCTTGACTGAAATTTGATTATAGCCTGTAAAATCGCCCGTTTGTGGATTTCGGTCAATTTCTGTTTGGAATTTGGAAATATTTTCTTCTGTAAAGTTGTAGAGAATTGAATTTCCTATAAAAGCTCGCGAGATTCGAATTTTTTGATAAAAGGGCTATTTATTAAGAATTATTGAAGTTCCGAAGCTCCGAAATAATTAATTTTTGGAAGTTTAAAATATTTTTAATATGAAAAACGTTTTTGGTGATTTGAGTGTGGGTCTTGCATGTGTTTTAATGGCTGAATTCAGTTGGTATGCGTAGGAAGTTGTAGAAATAATAATAATATTATTAAATTAAATTTTTCTAACTTTGGTGTTCAAGCATTTTCTATAAATAGGGTCTTGGGTTAGAATTGAAAATTACACGAAACTGAAGTTTTTCTCTCTCTATATTATCAGTATTCTTGTGAGTATTTTGAGTATACTTTGAGTATTGCTATACTGATTGCAAGTTCGAGTTATAGTCGATATCAAGCGTTTCAATGTAAATCTTGTCTTTCGAGGTAAGGGATATTATATTTTTTTTAAAATGATATTATTTATTCTAATATCATTATGTCAAGTATTGATCTGAACTTTTAATCAAATTTGGAACTTTTAGTGTGTCCGGAGTTACTATTCACGATATACAGACTATTCATGAAATAAGACTATTCATCAAAAAATATAAAAATTTTCTTTTCGTTCAAAATATCTATTGCGGATACTAGCTTTGATTGTATCCATGTTTTGATCATTCTTGAATTTTACACCACTATGATTATTTTTGAGGTATTTTTGGGCGTGGATAAAAAAAAGCACGAATCCTTAATCCTTAATCCTTGTCATATTGATTCTTTGGATTCGCTTTAAAAAATATTTTCATCATTCTAAGTCTTAAATGATGATATTATGGAATATCTTTGGCACATGTAGTGCAAAGATGAATGATTTTCGATGAATATCTTTATTTTTGTAGTGCAAAGATGAGCAGTGTTTAGATGAACATGACTAATGATGAATATCTTTGGCACAGTAGGCAAAGAATGATGATATTTGATTCGGATATATATTGATTGATGTTACAGGGATAAAAGATAGACGACGAACTTTAAAATTCATATATAGAAGATAGTAGTTTGCATTCTCTACTTAACTCTTCTAATGAATTATTATTTCTGCTGCGAATATTGATTTAAAACTTGTTGTCTATTGTATTCTATTAGATTTTTCCCTGTTGAAGACTAACGATAATTTTGTTGTATATTATCTTAGTCATAATATTCTTTACTGGGCTAGTTGAGCTCACCCTTTTCCTTTTTGTTCTATTTTTTTCTTCTCGGGAGGCGAGAATGTAAATACGCAGTCGGGGTATGGAATGATGGTTATAGAGAGAGTTGTTTAGTAGTCCTCACCATTTTTGTAAAATAATGTATCAATAAATGTGATAAGGATTTATTTGGGTATAGATATTGTCTAGAAGATAATATTTGTATTCAAACTCATAGTTTTACTATTGTAATAATAAAGTTGTAGTTGTTTCTGTACCGTGTATTGACAACTCAGAATGGGTGATGTATATCTATTTTGGGGGCGTCACATAATACACTCCCAATATCTATAAATCTCACATTTTTATCTGACAATTTCTCAAACTCTTTCTCCCTCTCTGTTTTCAGACTTAGAAAATGAAATAAAAAAGAGTACGTAATATAAATGCAAAGAGAATCGGCAGCAGCATCTTTGGTGGGATTAACCTGATCATGGGTAGCGCTTAGTAACTCCCCCTAAGGCCATGTTTCGCTAGCCTTAAAGGCTTAAACTCAATTAATTTAATAAACTCTTTTATCATATAGTTTAAATAATGTCACACTCCTTTATAAAATAAATCAATATCTTATTTAATTTACTTTAAATAAAATATAATGATTTCTCATAAATTCACATAGTCACATAATTAAATTTATCATTAATAATTAATGTCAATTTATTAACTCTCTAATTAATAATTAAATTAATTAAAATAACATCATGCTTAGTTAAATATTTCATTTAATACAATAAGCTCACAAAATGACATACTTCGAATAATAATTATTCTCTACATTAATTTAATAAATGTAACACATATAATCAAATTAATCTACCACAATTGCATCAAGTAATTATTTAATTCAATAATTAAATCATCGAAAAAAAAATTTATTTAATTCAATAAATATTAAAATTAAATTACAAAATTCTAGTTCATCACAAATATAGAGAACATGTACATATATAATTGTATATTAAAACTAAACATACATTTTATATAAAAGGACAATAATGACAATTAATTGTATGAAATAGTTAACTACGACAAAACTAAACATACATTTTAATTCATTGTAATACTGATTAAAACATGTTAAGGATATAAAGAACATTCTATATGTAATTCATTTAATCTGATTAAAACTAAACATACATTTTCATGAAAATCGTTGTCATGTAGAGTCGTAATCATTTTTGTACAAGTGCCGGAGATTCATAACCATCTTCTTCTTCTTGATTACGTGTCGATGTACCAATAACTCTTCCTCAATTATCTTTGTCATTGGCACAATAAGCATCTCGGGATCCAATTCATCGGGTTCATCTCCACCTCTATTTGGATTACATCATTGTTGTCCTCTATATTTATTATAGGAGGTCTATGAAGCATCTCCTCTTGGTATAAATCCCCGTCTATTACTTGGACACGACTGCGCGCAGGAGTATGAATTACAACTTACCAATATGTAGGCGGTCTATCTCTTTTCCTAACAGGACTAGGGGTGTAGTATACTTGCACTGTTTGAGTTGGTAAAACAAACAGTTCGTTGGAGTAAGCCGACCTATGTAAGTCAATATCGACGATTCTATGTCTGTCAACATGTATCCCTTTTTCTGAAACAAACCAACGACACTTGAATAAATTAATATGACCCCCGTATGTGCCCTTGTATGACAACTCTACGATTTCTTCCAACTCCCCATAAAAGGCACGACCAAACTCATTGTAACACTCTCCTTGGACACACACTCCATAGTTCGTTATTCTTTTACCGCGCCTATATGCCTTTGTATGAAATTCACAACCATTTATTTTGTAACCATTCATGATTAACTTGGTCCCTTCTCGGTCCCATAGCTAGAACTTGTACATTAGCCGAAATCGTTGATCCCGCATGATAAAGCCTACAAAAACTCCATCTTATTAAAGCGAAGTCATAGTTAATATGGAGTGTGTGTATATATATATATATATATATATATATATATATATATATATATATATATGTCGTGCTTAAGAAATTGAACTTACTTTGTCCTTTGCCAAAGAGCAAATTTTTTATCACGATTGATTTGAATATCTTTATCGAGTTATCTTGAGATGCTTCACTTTTAACTCGTCATCGTGACAATCTATACCATGTTATAAACATTAACATATTGGAATAAATTTTCAACTTATAGGATAAATTATCATGTTTACATGTGTACTAACAAATTCGTCAATCTCACCATGATTGAGAAGAATGTAAGTATATGCGGATGTAATTCTTGCTCGAGAGAGGAATATGCGCTTCCCTTTTCCATAAGCGCGACGATAGACCAAATCTGAGACCGACCATTTAGTTCAACATTTCCCCATCATCATGTCTCAATACTCGATTGGCCTTTTGTCGAAGACTTTATGCGGAAAATAATCTGAGACAAACGTAGATATCTCATCGATTTTGTATGCCTCGTATATATCGACCCTCGACATAAGCTCTATTCTTCACCTTTCTCTTAAGGTTTTCCATCACCCTCTCGAAAGGGTACATCCATCTATATTGAACTGGACCCCCAACACGAGCTTCATAGGGAAGATGGATTTGCAAATGCTCCATGGAGTCAAAAAAACCAGGTGGGAATATTTTTTCTAGTTTACATGTTATCTCTATAATGTTATTCTCAAGTAAAGACATGTCCTTCTCATTTAATGATTTTGAATGCAAGTCTTTGAAGAAATAACTAAGATCCGTCAAAGCATCCCATATTGGTTTATCAAGCTGATCCCGAAATTCTATAGGAATGAGTCTCTCCATGAACACATGAATGTCATGACTCTTCATCCCTTGTAATTTCCCACCCGTAACACACCTTGCAATGTTTGACGCATATCCATCTGGTAGTTTCAGAGACTTAACCCATGTGCATACATCTTCAACTTGCTTTTTGGACAATGTGTACCTTGCATGCGGTTTGATAATCTTACCATTAGGAGATTCATAAATTTCTAATCCAGGACGCTTACAAATATCTTTCATGTCCAAACGTGCCTTATCGTTATCTTTTGTCTTCCCCGTAACATTCATCACAGTGTTAAACACATTGTCAACACATTCTTCTAATAAATATGCATCACATCTAGATTATGACGAATCAAATTTGTAGACCAATAAGGCAGTTCCCAAAAGATGCTTCTCTGAGCCCAGTTATGAGATTCGCTAAACCGATTGATTATGTTTGTGGCATCAATCTTACCAAATGGGATAACCGGCAATCTCATCACATGATCTTGCATCTCCATTCCCGACAATCGAGGTGCAGGCATATCATTGTCTACTTTCCCTTTCCTGAAATGTTCTCTATTTGTTCGAAACGGGTGATCTAAGGTGAAGAATCCAAGCGATGAAAGTCAAACCAAAGAAGGCTTTCGACCTTTTGATAAATTAAACGACTTTGTATGCTCCATACAATCTGGACAAGCCAACTTCCCATGTGTACTCCATCCAAAGAAACATACCATGTTTGGGAAGTCACTTATAGTCTACATAACCACGCCCTAAGGTTGAAATTTGTTTTCGTTGCAACATCCCAAGTCTGCTCCATCCTCCCACAATACCTTCAACTCATCTATAAGAGGTCTCAAGTAAACATCTAAGTTCTTTCCGGGACTCTTGGGACCCGGGAACCACAGTGAAAGAAACAAGTATGACTATTTCATACACATCCGAGGAGGCAAGTTGTATGGAGTAACAATCACAGAGCCAACATGAGTGCGGGCAATTTGAGTGGCCAAGCGGATTGAAACCATCGGTGGACAATCCAAGCCTCACATTTCTAGGTTCCAATGCAAACCCGGGATGTCTTTAAGTTGAAATCTTTCCAAGCACCGCCCATCTGCGGGATGATTTAGTTCTCCATCTTTAGGTGGAGATTTAGCATACCAACTCATATGTTAAATTTGTTCTTGAAGACATGTACAATCTTTTTAGCCGATGTGTTATTGGAAAATACCTTAGAATCTTAAGCGGTATACTTGATTTTTTTGTAGTCACACCCTCTTTATTAGGCCTAAGCCGATCACGAGCGCAAAGCGTGCACCTTGTCATCTGTTCATTTTCCTTATAAAACAACATGCCATCGTTGGGACATGCATCGATCTTTTGGTATCAAGACCCAACTTCTTCACCATTTTTTACAAAAGTAATAATTACGGTAATTTCTCACCGTCAGGCAACATACTCTTAATGGCCTTCAAGAGCGACTCAAAACACTCATGGCTCATGTTGTGGTCAGCCTTGATGTTAAGTAATGTCGCCACTGCAGACAATGTAGTGTGTTTGGTGCAACCATGCCACAATGGCTCGCTACCCTCGTCTAACAACTTAAAGAAGTCTTTGGCATCGAATTCATAGGTTCTTTCTTCCTTGTTCCCAATCAAAAAATCGGCCTGCGCAATATCATGAACCATTTCATTCATAACGATGAGTACCTCTCTTGCCCGAATTGTGTACTTACGTGATGCCACCATCTCTTCCTACCATGTGCCCACCAACAATCTTCATATTTTTTTCATGAACGAAAACAAGTAAATGATAGTTTATCATGTCTCGTCCATATAATTTACATTCTTACACTTCAAACATGGACATAAATATCTGCATTGACCATTCATACATTCCAGGGTGACTATCGTATACTCAAAAACACTTGGCAACCAAATTTCTAAATTCAAATTGTAACACCTATCTGGGCACTTGACTTTCGTCGTGCCATCCAACTACGTCTGAATAGAGGTCCATGATTCCATGGTACCTACTACAAACAACATGAGCTTATTAATCATATGACTTGAGCATACTTGTAACCATATGACTTGAGTATACTTGTAAGTATATGATTAACATTTTAGCATACTTGTAAGCATATGACTTGAGTATACTTGTAACCATATGACTTGAGCATACTTGTAACCATATGATTAACATTTAAGCATACTTGTAAGCATATGACTAGAGCATACTAGCCAGTAAGCATATGATTAACATTTAAGCATACTTGTAACCATATGTATTGCTTGGATAGCTTGGATACAACAGTAATTATATTCTAAATAAATGTTATTTAGTTATATTTTATTTTAATTTAATTATATATATAATGATATTATATTTAATATGATATTATATTTTAATTTATATTATATTATATTTAAATGATATTATATTTTAATTTTATTATATTACCACCATCATATTTAATCATATTTGCATATGGGTTTTTGTTTGGATGGTAAAGCTTCAATTTGTTGCTTGAAGGTATCTTTTCAAAAATAGATATGGTTCATTTGTTTCTCCTCATTTTGTATATGATAGTTATTTTACTAGATATTTTTAGTAAAGAGTATAGCTTATACCTATTGTTTGTAAATGACACATGTTTATGATCTTGCCTAGTTTTTGTAATGCTAATACATGTTTCTAAGTCAAATAGTAGGCAACCTTAAAATTTTAAACCAAGTTTATCTCTAAATGTGGTTGATTGATTGTTTTACATTTTTGGTGGCAATCAAGGTCATATCGATACTGAACTGGGCTCATTAATTTTTTGACTTAGTACTCTTAAAACAACTCTCGGCTCGACAATAAATTAGTACACACTAACAAAACCTATCTACATAATTATTATACCAAGATGAAGTTAACCACACAAATAATTCAATTAGAAGATAGATAAATGGATACTCCCAATAATTGTTTTATATAATACTAGGAATAATTTAAGATATGTCTCGTTATAAGAGAAGAAAGAGAGAAATAAGAAGAATGCACACCTTGCTCTTGGAACTCTTCAAGTTTTTTTATCCCACATAAATCTACCGGTAAACATATTCAACTTTAAAGCCAACTCTAAATCGATGACCAACTTCTTTCAAATTGATGGAGATCGAGAATCCATTTTGTAGTAGTGTTACTTAGATTCTAACCTCATAGTATTCCTTCATCTCATCACAAAATGGAAGCTTGATTTTTAGATTTGATGAACAAGGAAAAATGAGTAGCATATGTGAACCTCGAGCCACTCACTCTAAGTCTCTAAGCCCAGACAGTATTCAAGTTAATATAATCGGTAACCATTGGAAGGAAAAAATAGAGTAATATTTTGAAGCTAGACTATAGCATTTCTTAATTCAAGTGACATAAAGCTAGTCCTCAAATCTATACTTTTCAGCAGTGGAATAAAATAGCCTTAAGTAACAGGGAGAGCACACATTTTCTGTTATATGGTTCTTCTCTATGAACAGAAAGTACTTAGTTCAGAACACAATTATAAAATTAAGTCAATAATAAAGTTAAATTGGTGTACCTCACTCTTGTCTCCAATGGGGCTGCTAATTCAAGGTTTTGTCTTTAAAATATCACGAAGACTCCTCTTCCCGTTTCTTATCACGTCCTATAAGATAATTAACAACAAAACTGATAAAGATTTCAGGTTTAGTCCTACTACTCCGTCTATTCCAAAATTAGAAATGCGTTCGACCTTCTGAAGTCAATTAGTAAAATCCTTAAATACAAAATTGATCCATATACGCTTAATTTTAACATCATATTATACCAAGATGATGTTGCAAATGAAACTGAAACTTAGTTGAAGAAAAGATATAAGTCATAGAAAAGAAGGGAAATCAGTATTAGAAAAAAGAACTGTTTCATTAAAACAACTCTCGGCTAGATAATAAATTAGTACACATACTGAACTAGGGTTACCTGTGGCGGCAGCGATGGCAGTGGACAGTGGCGACGAGCGGCGGAGATCAATTTCTCCCTCCCTCTTCTCTTCTCCCTCTTCTCCCTATTCCGTTCTCCCTCTTTTCTTCTCTTGTCTACTGAAAGAACGAATGCCTGAGTCTGAATAAGTTTAAGACGATCAGCGACCGCAATCAGTGGTCGCTGATTTTTAATGACGTGGACGAGTTAGCGACCGCTAGCAGTCGCTGATATATATTGGTCGCAAAAAACAAACGCGCGCCAACTTTTAACACCAATTTTGGGAGGGAAATTCGTATCGTGACCGTCAATGGATCATTGCCGTGATCATTGATATTAAATAATGACTAGATTAAATTACGGTCATTTGATGTTGGTCATTATTAGTATTATTAATGATCGGACATGCGATCACCGATACTATTGGTCATTTGTTAGGTCTTTTTATTGTAGTGCAAGTTCTTTTCTTCAATTGGCTATGCACACTTCTGTGATTAGGCCACGTAATCTGACAGCTCCTCGTTTGGCTTCTGCTTAAATCGCATGAGCTCTACGATGGTTACATGTTTCTGCACATAGAAAAATTTCTTAAAAAATTGCAATTTTAGATTAAATTGAAAATCTATGTGACTACTTTTCGCATGTACTATCTGAAAATTGAGAGAAAAGATTAAATTGAGTATGTGCTAATTTATGGAAGTTTGTGTTTCTTTTAAAGGTCAATCTATGTGACTACTTTTCAATCTATCCTAGCCTTTGATTTTGAAATCAAGAAATCCTAGCATTTGATTAAAAAATAAGTGTGCTTTTTTTAAAGGCCAATCCATGTGACTACTTTTTAATCCATCCAAACCTTTGATTTTGAACTAAAGAAATCATAGCCTTTGATTTTTCAAATGAACTTCCAAATGACCATTATTCCCTAAGCTTGAAAAATCTATAAATATGAGGCTTTTCATTTCATTTAATTTATGTCAGGAATATGCATGTGAATATTATTCCTTATTTATATAGTTTGATGATGAAGTTAATGAATGAATATGCAAATATGTCTGCATTGCTAAAAGTTGTAAAGTCCTTAATAGATGATAGACAATATGGACAAGGACTTACATTGAAATGATCAAATATGTTATGTTGATCTAATATGAATGAATAGTTTTGTAAAAGTCTTTCAAAAGATCATGATCATGTACAAGGACTATGAATAGAAATATCAAACTTATTATGTTGATCTTATAAAGTGTAATAGATAGGCATATTTGATCGAAGAACCTTTCGCAGGGCAATCACTATAAGGCCGCCAAAAAAAGTAAAAGCGGAATCATAGTTTATCAAAAGCGAATCGTAGACTACACTCGGAATCGTAGAAATTTGTTTGTTGGCGCTTTGTCGAGCTAAAACAAGAATCGTAGGCTTCACTTGAAATCGCGAAGTCTACAAGTCGTCACCAATTAGAATCGTAGTCTGCAGAACCAGAGCCAAAGTCGTAGTTAGCCAAGTGCTTACATAACTAAGGCATAATCGTATAGCACTCTATGATTCTCAACAGATGAGCAATCCTTAAGTGTATGCATAGATCTCATCCTCTGGTAAGAGCAGTCAAGTTTCATAATGCAATCTACTTGAAGAATATCGGAAAGCATTCTTTGAATGAACTGTAAGCAAATAAAAGATCAAAGAACCAACTTTATCAGGAAGGCTGATTGAGAAGTGAAAAGCCATTCAGAAGGAGTCTCCTACAAGCGCTCATCATAAGACATCAATATTCGTAGTGTTGGCTACAACGATCGTAATGTCTGCAAATTAGTAGCAGTCTAATAAAGTACCTACAGAGACAAGGTTAAACATACAGAGGATAGATGAAGAGGATTGTCTATGCTCAACCTCACTATAAAGAATGATCATGAGATCACAGGGCAGAAAGTTAAGGAAGCTGAGCATGACTAATCAAAAGAGACATACAGACCAAACGACTAAAGCATTCAACCAATTTATTAGTTCTTGAAGTAATACAAGACAATCATGATTATAAAACAGACTGCAAGAGCAAAGTAAAACATGGTAAAACATTGTGAAATAAAAAAATTCTCTAGAAACCGAAGAGATATCACTCAAGTCAACCAAAGATTTCCATATACAAACTACAACCAAGTATATGTACGTCAGCATTAGAATCGTAGAGTTCATTTGTCTGATTATTGAGACTTAGTTATGTCCAATAATGAAGACCAACATCCGAACGTTGCTAATTGAATATTCTGATACACTCACCAACATCATTGGTATAAACCGAAGAAAGAGAAGAAAATAAAAAGGTGACTACCAACTAGTCTGCTGAAAGTGACATTTCAGAGGTGTTAGGTGAAAGAGTAGACTGATGTGTCAGGAAAGTCAAAAAGGAGTTGTCACATCAACCAGAATGTCTACATCAAAGATCTCAGAATATATATTTGAAGCTTTTCAAGAAGCTCTCAACTTCTCAACGGGAAGATGATGAATGAACCTATAAAGAGCTAAAACTTCAAAGAGATAAAAGTTGTTAACTTGAGATTAAGTGAGTCATGTGGAGCTTAACAGAGAAAAATGTCTCTGTGATAGTGAGACTACCATAGAGAGAGTGAAGCATACCTAATGTGAGTCTTACAGTGACAAAGCTTCACTCAATACAAAGGAGTATGACAATGAAGTGTCAACTGTACTGAGACCCGGAAGGCCAAGAAGACAACAACTAGAGTGGCATATTAGAAATCAAAATACTTAAGCCACTCTACGTTTCACCATGAACACACCGAGCTAAAGAGAAGAAGATACAGAGCCGAATCTATACACAAGACAACTAGTGTTCAAGGACTGCTAAGTACCCAAAAAAAGTAAAGCTGATATGTAAAGACTTAGCAGTACCTCAACGGTGATAATGTGCAATCCTGAATATCAGATGAAGACAAACATCAACAACAAAGAACAACAACACCAAGGGATGAGTCAGACTTCTAAGTACCAACAAGATGTCAAGCTGAACATACATCTTAGTAGTCTATTAGATGTGATCAAGTACCAATGCTGAATGTCATATGATCACAAGGAACTGCTAAGTACCAGAAGATGAACAAACTAAATGTCATCTTAGCAACTCAGCAACAACAACAAACAACCATCCAAACATCCAGGGCCTGAGGGGTCCTTGTCATTGTGACTAAACCAAAGTCAAGTCTGTTGGGCTTGCTGAGTACTGAAGGGTAAAAGAGATTCTAAGTCTGCTGGGCTTAGTCTACAATTTTCCAAGTCTGCTGGGCTTGAAGAGTTCTTAGTGAACTAGAGTTTCTAAGTCTGTTGGGCTTGAAAAGTTCTTAGTGAACTAGAGTTCCAAGGCTGCTGGTCTTGAAAGAATCTTAGTGATTCGAAGTTGATAAAATCCTTAGTGGAATCCCTACTTGTTGAAGCAGAAGAGTGGATTAAGAGCATTTAGTCTCTGAACTACTTAAAACATTTGGTGTCACTTACTTTATGTCATTTACATTCAGTACTATAACTGCTATATCTGCTTGCAACTAATTAACTCAACATTCGAACTGTGTTTAATTTTATATCCTTGAACGGGTTTGTAATCTATTCCGTTGTGCATGAATTGATGCTACTATAAATTATCTGCTAATCACTTAACAAATAAAGAAAAATAAAAAGTTTTATAGGATCTATTCAACCCCCCCTTCAGATCTCAAGGGAACTAACAATTTCAACTTGCCAGTTTACAAGAAAAGAAAAACTCATTCTTCCTTACCTACATAATCTCTCTAAAGCAGTTTTCTCTCTTTTCTACTCAAAGTTCTGATCATTTGAAGAAGAGAAAAATTGGTTAAAATATTTTGAGATAAGTTCTTAAATTGATTTATTGTTGTTATCTTATACTTGTGCATAAATATATAGATATACAAATAGAAATTGTTGTACACATTTATATATTTTTTATCTATAGATATCAATAAAAAGTGAGCTTTAGATACCGCTATTTGGAGATATTATATATCATTCGAATGGTGTTTAAATTGATATATAATTTATTTATATAAATATCGTAAAGTAGATCAATTTTAAATATCGATATTTGGAAGTATTCTTTAAACAAGAATATCATTTAAACAATTTGAAGTTCTAAGTGATCTATCAAAAATATTTATACAAATACTAATAGTGAAACTTTAAATTCGGTTAGTTTTAGATACCGATATTTGGAAGTATTTCTTAAAAAGAATATCATTCAAACGATGTTTAAAGTCTAATTAAGTTATTCAATATTCACAGGATAGATATAATATATCATTATATATATTTTCGAGTTTAACAAATTTATTTGTTATATCAAGTATCATTTAACTGTCTAATTTTTTATACTTAATATTTGTCACTGCAAATATTTGAACATTTATTTATTTATTCATAAAATATTTATTGCATAATATAAAAGTTATTTAAACTTTTATATCATAAACTTCTGTAAATTTATCTTCTTAACAAGAAGCATAACTATAAAAATTATTTAAACTTTTATACCTGATATTAAAGATAAATATGTTTTCCATATAAACACATTCTTTATTATACAAAGAAAATTAATTTTTTTTAAATCTAAACAAAAGTCATATATCTGCTTATACAAAAGCACACTTCAATCGGGCTTAAATTTATATACTTGGTTATTCAGAAGCACTTTTCACACAAAATATAAAAGTTACTTAAGCTTTTATTACAATGCTTAAATTTACATATTTGCTTAAATAGAAGCATTATTTGATCTAAGCATAAATTAATATCTGTTTGCAAAAAAACATATTTACACAAGTATAAAAGTCTTTGAACTTTTATAAACATATTTGTTCTTTAACTGTTATCTTGTGATGCCCCCAAAATAGGTATACATCACCCATTCTGAGTTGTCAATACATGGTACAGAAACAACTACAACTTTATTATTACAATGAAAGCTGTGAGTTTGAATACAAATATTATCTTAGACAATATCTATACTCAAATAAATCCTCATCACATTTATTGATACATTATTTTACAAAATGGTGAGGACTACTAAACAACTCTCTCTAGAACCTTCATTCCATTACCACTGCGTACATCGCTTATATTCTCGCCTCACGAGAAGAAAAATGAAACAAAAAGAAAAAGGGTGAGCTCAACTAGCCCGATAAAGAATATTATGACTAAGATAATATACAACAAATTATCATTAGTCTTCAACAGGAAAAATCTAATAGAATACAATGAACAACAAGTTTTAAATCAATATTCAGCGCGTGAAATAATAATTCATTAGAAGAGTTAAGTAGAGAATGCAAACTACTATCTTCTATGTATGAATTTAAAAGTTCATCGTCTATCTTTTATCCTGTAACATCAATCAATATATATCTGGAATCAAATATTCATCTTTGCACTTTCTGGGCCAAAGATATTCATCGATTGGTCATGTTCATCTAAACACTGTTCATCTTTTGACTACTGGGCCAAAGATATTCATCGAAATCATTCATCTTTGCACCTACGGGCCAAAGATATTCAATAATATCATCATTTAAGGCAGAGGATGATGAAAAATATTTTTAAAAGCGAATCCGGTGAAACAAAATGATGAGGATTAATGATTAAGGATTCGTACTTTGTTTTATCCATGTCCAAAAATACCTCAAAAATAATCATAGTGGTGTAAAATTCAAGAATGATCAAAACACGGATACAATCAAAGCTAGTATCCACAATAGATATTTTAGAGCGAAAAGGAAAAATTTTATTTTTCGATGAATAAGGTCAGTATTCGTGAATAGTGTCGTATACGTGAATAGTCTTTCGATATCGTGAATAAGTAAACCGACACCAAAAGTTCCAAATTTGATAAAATTTCAGATCAATATTTCAAGACATAATGATATTGAAGAAATAATATCATTACGTAAAAAAATATATCCGCCTCGAAAGATCAAGATTACAATTTGAAACAGGATAAAGCTATGACTTGAACTTGCACCAGTATAGCAATACTCAAAATATACTCAAAATACTCACAAAAATCGCTCGATAATATAGAGAGAAAACTTGAGTTTCGGTGTGATTTTCAATTCTAACCTAAACCCTATTTATAGGAAAATGCTTAGAACACCAAAAGTAGAAAATTTAATAAATTAATATTATTTATTTTCCACATCTTCCTACGCATCCAAGCATCTGAATTCAGTCTCTAGCACATGTTAAAGATGCCCACCAAACACAAAAACGTTTTTCTTATTTAAATTATTTTAAACTTCCAAAATCAATTATTTTGAACTTTCAAACTTCAATAATTCATAATAAATAGCCCTTTTATCAGAAAATTGATCTCATGAGTTTTTATAGGAAAATCAATTCTCTACAACTTTACAGAAGAAAGTTTTCCAAATTCTAAGCAGAAATTGGGAAATCCACAAGCAGGCGATTTTACAATTTATAATCAAATTTCAGTCAAGAAATAGGGTCCACCGACACATAAAACATGCTTTAAATATTTTTGGTAACAAAAATACTCCTCCTCCACATATACTCATATATCCCACATTTATCGTAAAAATATCATCATTATTATATTATTAAAATATAATATATATTTAAATGAATTATTTTATCAGAAAAAGATAAAATTTCAATTTTCAACAATTGTCACATTAAAAATTTTCTCCGTCTATATCCACATAAAATCAATATTTTCCTCATCATATGAATCAATAATTAATTATTCACAAATAATATTACAGAATCACAATATTGACAACCAGTGCGGTTCAGGAAGAGGGGCTTTCAATAAGAATTTCTCTTCTTGGTAGCATGATTAGGTGACCAAACCTCTCCTTAGACAAAACTTTCTAGACATTGCCAATAATGTTATCTAATAATATTATTCGAGATAATATGAATTATTGCTTCGATAATAAAAAATATTATGTAATGACAATTATCAAACAACAAAGAATATAAAATATCAACGCAAAGACAATTATTAAATCAATAAAATAAAATAACTTGAGCATTAATTCTTGTAACCATTATTGAGTAGTGCCTTCTTACGTAAGAATCAATAATTGGTGCAATATCGTAATCTTCTTGTGTTTTAACCACAAGTATTTTAACAATGATTAACAGTAATAACTACGCCATTATTTTTAAACAACTTATATTTGTGCGTTTTCTTCATCCAATCGCTTTCAAGTTATGGGGCCCACACATGGTCTTTGCTTGGTCATTTACGAATATTCCCGACAAGCGTCACGAATATTCCACGACCAAACAAATATTCCCGAACAACAATGAATATTTTATAACCACTTGCTTATTTTAAAATATTTGCGTATTTTACCCATAACTATCCACATTAATCAAATCAACCATTACTATTTCAAAATAATAAATAGAGAAAATTAAATTTCATTTATTAATTATTTGGGATCTTACAACCTCCCCTCCTTATGAAATTTCATCCTCGAAATTGACGTACGTACCTGGTGTTTCGAAAAGTTGAGGATACCTCGCTTTCATTTCCGTTTCCAACTCCCAGGTCATTTCCTCTATAGCATGGTTTCTCCACAAGACTTTAACTTGTGGTATGACCTTCGTCGTGGGACATGCTCCTTCCTATCCAAGATCTTGATAGTACTTCCTCATATGTTAAGTCTTCATTATCTCGTCTTGGGTTCTAACTCAATAACGTGATTCGGGTCTTTCACATATTTCTGAAATGCGGATATGTGAAACACATTATGAACACGAGACATACTTGGAGGTAACGCGAGTCTATAGGCTACATTTCCTACTCGGTCAAGAATTTGAAATGGACCAATAAATCGTGGATTGAGCTTTCCTCTCTTTCCGAATCTTGTAACTCCCTTCCATGGGGCAACACGCAACAATACATGATCCCCTATACTAAATTCCACATCCTTTCGATGAAGATCCGCATAACTCTTTTGTCGATCTTGTGCCGTTTTTGTATCGTTGTCGAATCATTTGGATCTTTTTAGGTGAGTCATACGTCTTAACTCCGGGTCCCAACAATGTTGCTTCACCCACCTCATCCCAACATATTGGAGAGCGACACTTTCGTCCATATAATGCTTGAATGGGGCCACACCTATACTTGCACGATAAGCATTGTTGTAGGAGAATTCCACCAATGGTAAATACTTATCCCAAGCGCCTTGAAGTCTAGGAGGACGTAGTCTTAATAAATCTTCAAGAGTTTGAATAGTCCTCTCGATTGTCCGTCTGTTTGAGGATGGTATGCCGAATCAATCGTAAATCCGTGCTTTCATAGCTTTTTGCAAGCTAACCCAAAATCTTGAAGTGAATCTTGGGTCACGATCCAAAACTATGGATCTTGGCATGCCATGCAACCTCACAATCTCATTTACATAAATACTAGCAAGGCGTTCAAGGCAATAAGTCTCCGTGACGTTAAAGAAATGAGCGGACTTGGTTAATCTATCAACAATAACCCAAATAGCATTGATGCCTTGAGAAACCGTAGGAAGACCCGTGAATGAAATCCATGGTAATGTGTTCCCACTTCCATTTCGGAATCTCAAGTGGTTGCAACGGACCCTTAGGTACTAGATGCTCGCCTTTACACGTTGACAAGTTAAACACATTGAGATAAACTTTGCAATCTCTCTCTTCATATTGTTCCACCAATATGTATATCAAGATCACGATACATTTTTAGTACTTCCGGGATGGATTACAAATGGTGTGTGTGTGCCTCCATCATAATCTTGTACTTCAAATCGAGTCGTTAGGAACACAAAGTCTAGAGTGGACTCAAGTATTCCTTCTTCATCAATTCTCGCTTAGGAATAGCTCCTTTTTGTACTTTTCTTCCCTACGCATCAGCCTCCGTTAAGATTGCGGTGGCGAGCAACCTTAACTTTTTCTATTAAAGTTGGCTCTATGCGTATACTTGACATCATCGCACTCATTCTCGCATATGATCTTCTACTCAACGCGCATCATCACTACCACGTTCGCTTTCCGGGATGGTATTGAATAGTGTGGTCATAGTCTTTCAATAGCTCGAGCCAGCGTCATTGCCGCCAAGATGTTAAGTTCTTTTGAGTGAAGAAATATTTAAGGCTTTTATGGTGCGAATATATCTCCACTTTCTCCCCATATAGATAGTGCCTCCATATCTTTAGCGCTGAAAACGATTGCCATGACTCTAGATCATGAGTAGGATAATTCTCTCATACTCTTTAAGTTGTCGCGAGGCATAAAGCTATGACTTTCCCACGTTGCACGAGAACACATCCCAACCCTTTGCACGAAGCATCATTTGTAGATAACAAATCCATTCGTGCGGATGGTATTGTTAGAAAGCAGTGCCGAAATGAGTCTCCTTTTGAGCTCTTGGAAACTCTTCTCGCATTCCTCGCTCCATCATGAATTTTATATCTTTAAAGTCAATTTGAGTTAATGGAGTAGCCATTCGAGAAAATCCTTCCACGAATCTCCGATAATAACCAAATTTAAGCCTGTAAAGCTACGTGACTTGATCCACCGACTTGATTGCTCTAACTTTGTATTGCTTCAATCTTGCCGGGTCCACAGATACTCCATGTTTTGACACCACGTGCCCAAGGAATGCTACTTCCTCAAGCCAGAACTCGCATTTCTTCAATATGGCATATAGTTTGTTTTCACGAAGCCTTTGGAGTACTAGCTTCAAATGGTACTCATGATCTTCACGACTTTTGGAATATATGAGGATGTCATCAATAAAGACAACAACGAACTAATCTAAATATTCCTTGAATACTCGGTTCATCATATCAATGAAAGTCGCAGGAGCATTAGTCAATCCGAAAGACATGACTAAGAATTCATAATTTCTGCATCAGAAGTTCTAAAGGCGATCTTTGGAATATCCTCGATTCTAATCTTCAATTTGATGATATCCGAAGCGAAGATCGATCTTTGAAAAGAATTGTGCTCCCTTGCAATTGGTCAAACAAGTCATCAATACGAGGTGAGGATACCTATTCTTGATGGTGACATGTTTCAATTCCCGATAGTCAATACAAAGTCGCATACTACTAAAGTCTTTCTTCTTTACGAATAAAATAGGAGCACCCCAAGGAGATGTACTGGGGCCAGAATGAAACCGATGTCCAACAATTCTGTAGTTGGACCTTTAACTCCGAAGTTCAATAGGAGCCATTCGACATGGGGTTTTAGAAATGGGCTTTGTACGGAGTTCAAGATCAATAAAGAATTCAACTTCACGTTCGAGGGGTAGACCGGAAGTTCTTGAGAAATCGTCGGAAAGTCAATAACAACAGGGAATATTATTCAAATTTGGCGTGTCTTTATTCAAATCCATAACATGGGCTAAGAAAGCTTGACATCCGTTTTCAATAAGCGAATAGCTTTATGATTAGATATATAGCGGTTATTGATTTTAATGGTTTAGTTGCTTGAATTCATACAACAGCAGTTAGTTAGGAATATAAAACTAACAACACTTACGAAAACAATCAATTTTGGCATGATGAGTAGTTAACCAATCAATCCCTAAAATCACATCGAAAGCAAGTATCTTTAAAGAGATAAGGTCAACAGGTAAGGTGATGGTGCCAACTTGAATCAAACAAGATTTATAAACAGTGAATGCGATGAAAGTTTCTCCTAACGGAGTTTCCACAGATAGGTCAAAGTCTAATTTCTCCGAAGTCAAGTTGAAACGTTGAGCACAAGCAGGAGAGATAAATGAATGGGTAGCACCGGTATCTAGTAAAGTATAAACTTCACAAGAATTTTTGATTAACTTACGGTGATCACCTCGTTTGGGTTCCTCGCATTTTGACGATCCACAACAAACGCTTCTTCCAGAGGCTCATTGACTTTGATTTTTTGGGATAATCTTTTGAGTCACAAATCCCCATTGAACTAGGTTTTCACTACAGTATAATCTCGGCGATATGTCCTTCCTTTCCATAATTATAGCATACCTTAAAAGCTGTTGTAGGCGGTTTGGTGATATGTCCTCTTTTACGCATTTGTAACATTACGATGGTGGTCGTTCTCCTCCACTTAGAACCGATTCTTTGTCGGGTATCGTCTTCACATGGTCGTTATTAAATCTCCTCTTTTTAAAATCTCCTCCTGACTCGCTTCTTCTATTTTCATGGCCATGATTACCACCAGAGTGGTTACCATTTTTGTCCGTCTTTTTCTCTCTCCGCTGGTTATCGTTGTTTTGTTGACTACTATCTCCGGTATGATCCTGATTGTGGTCCCTCGGTTGACCGTACTCGTTATCTCACTCTAATAATTGAGCCCTATTTATAACATCTGAATAGAGAGAAAATTTATGAGAAATGAGATATTGTCATATGCCGGGTTTCAAACCTCTCAAAAACATCTGCGTCATACGTTCCTCATTCTCCACCAAATGAGGTGCAAACCTGGATAACTCTGCAAACTTTGCCTCGTACTGAGACACCGTCATGTTGTTTTGTTCTAATCTGATGAACTCCACTTCCTTCATATAACGAACACTTTCAGGAAAGTATTTGTCATTAAATAGTTTTTAAACGTCTCCCAAGACATCTTGAGTCTTGGTGGATGGGTATGCTTTCTGAGACTCCACCCGGTGGTCACGCCCGCCACGGAACATAAAGGTGGCGAATGGAACCTTCTGTTTCTCCGTGCATCCCAAGACATCGAATATCTTGGTAATTTGCTTGACCCATGTTTCCGCCATGATCGGATCTGGCTTTCCCTTAAATTCTGGTGGTCCCAACTCTTTGAACTGCTTGGCTGTGACAACCGTGGTGAATTGCTATCATTTCTCTCTGTATTTTGAACACGAGTCTCCTCGTCGATTTTGCATGAAGCGCAAAAAGCTTCTAAACATCCCTCGTTCATCATCTTTCGGTGGTGTTGTTCACAGGGGGAACATTGTCGACTGTTGCACGTTCTCCTCGTTGGTGAGTACTGAGCGTCTCACGGTCTCAATTCTCATCATTAATATTCTCTTGACATTCTCAAATCTTGCCATAAAACAAGGGTTAATTAAGGAAATCAATATATCACATAATATCCTATATCTTGACCAACTAACAAATAAGCTTAGGTAGGACACACTAGCGAAGGATTTACTCGTCTCTCCCCTCCTAGTTCTATTCTCCCTATCTCCGCTAGAGATCATATCCTAAGCTCGATACCAACACATGGCGCCCCCAAAATAGGTATACATCACCCATTACGAGTTGTCAATACATGGTATGTAAACAACTACAACTTTATTATTACAACAAGAAAGCTGTGAGTTTGAATACAAATATTATCTTCAGACAATATCTATACTCAAATAAATCCTCATCACATTTATTGATACATTATTTTACAAAATGGTGAGGACTACTAAACAACTCTCTCTAGAACCTTCATTCCATACCCAGACTGCGTCTTTCGCTATATTCTCGCCTCCTGAGAAGAAAAATGAAACAAAAAGAAAAAGGATGAGCTCAACTAGCCTAGTAAAGAATATTATGACTAAGATAATATACAACAAATTATCATTAGTCTTCAACAGGGAAAAAATCTAATAGAATACAATAGACAACGAGTTTTAAATCAATATTCGCAATGAAATAATAATTCATTAGAAGAGTTAAGTAGAGAATGCAAACTACTATCTTCTATGTATGAATTTAAAAGTTCATCGTTTATCTTTTATCCTGTAACATCAATCAATATATATACGGAATCAAATATTCATCTTTTGCACTACTGAGCCAAAGATATTCATCGATGGTCATGTTCATCTAAACACATTTCATCTTTGCACTACGGGCCAAAGATATTCATCGAAATCATTCATCTTTGCACTACTGGCCAAAGATATTAAATAATATCATCATTTAAAGCAGAGGATGATGAAAAGTATTTTTAAAAAATGAATCCAAAGTGAAACAAAATGATGAGGATTAAGGATTAAGGATTCTACTTTGTTTTATCCATGTCCAAAAATACCTCAAAAATAATCATAGTGGTGTAAAATTCAAGAATGATCAAAACACGGATACAATCAAAGCTAGTATCCACAATAGATATTTTAGACTAAAAGGGAAAATTTTTTTATTTTCAGATGAATAGTGTCAGATTCGTGAATAGTGTCGTATAACGTATCGTGAATAGTCTTGTATCGTGAATAATAACTTCGACACCAAAAGTTCCAAATTTGATAAAAATTTCGGATCAATATTTGAGATAATGATATTGAAGAAATAATATCATTACGTAAAAAAAAAATATCCCTTACCTCGAAAGATCGCATTTACAAATTTAAAAACAGGATATAAAGCTATGACTTGAACTTGCATCAGATAGCAATACTCAAAATATACTCAAAATACTCACAAAATACGCTCGATAATATAGAGAGAAAACTTCGCCGGTGTGATTTTCAATTCTAACCTAAGCACCTATTTATAGGAAAATCTAAGAACACCAAAAGTAGAAAATTTAATAAATTAATATTATTTATTTTTCCACATCTTCCTATGCATCCAAGCATCTGAATTCAGTCTCTAGCACATGTTAAAGATGCCCACCAAACACAAAAAACGTTTTTCTTATTTAAATTATTTTAAACTTCCAAAAATCAATTATTTCGGAGCTTCGGAACTTCAATAATTCATAATAAATAGCCCTTTTATCAGAAAATTCGAATCTCACGAGTTTTTATAGGAAATTCAATTCTCTACAACTTTACAGAAGAAAGTTTTCCAAATTCCAAACAGAAATTGACCGAAATCCACAAACGGGCGATTTTACCAAGCTATAATCAAATTTCAGTCAAGAAATGGGGTCCACCGACACATAAAATATGCTTTAAATATTTTTGGTAACAAAAATACTCCTCCTCCACATATACTCATATATCCCACATTTATCGTAAAAATATCATCATTATTATATTATTAAAATATAATAATATATTTAAATGAATTATTTTATCAGAAAAAGATAAAATTTCAATTTTCAACAATTGTCACATTAAAAATTTTCTCCATCTATATCCACATAAAATCAATATTTTTCTCATCATATGAATCAATAATTAATTATTCACAAATAATATTCTGTAATCACAATATTGACAACCAGTGCAGGGTTCAGAAAGAGGGCTTTCAATAAGAATTTTCTCCTTCTTGGCGGCCGCAATTAGGTGACCAAACCTCTCCTTAGAGCGTAACTTTCTAGACATTTCCAATAATGTTATCTAATAATATTATTCAGGATAATATGAATTATTGCTTCGATAATGAAAAATCGTGTAATGACAATTATTAAAACAACAAAACCAATATAAAATATCAACGCAAAGAATTATTAAATCAATAAAATAAAATCGAAGAAGTAATTCATCGTAACCATTATTGAGTAGTGCCTTCTTACGTAAGAATCAATAATTGGTGCAATATCGTGTCTTCTTGTGTTTTAACCACCGAGTATTTTAACAAGATTAATCAGTAATAACTACGCCCATTATTTTTAAACAACTTATATTTGTCGTTTTCTTCATCCAATCGATTTAGTTATGGGGCCCATACATGGTTGCTTGTAGTCATCGAATATTCCCCGACGATTGAATATTCCACACCAAACGAATATTCTCCGACAACAATGAATATTTTATAACCACTTGCTTATTTTAAAATATTTGCGTATTTTACCCATAACTATCCACATTAATCAAATCAACCCTTACTGTTTCAAAATAATAAATAGAGAAAATTAAATTTCATTAATAATAAGTTGGGGTCTTACATATTTGCTTATTTGACAAGCCTTAAATATAAAAGTTATTTAAACTTTTACTATATTGAATTGTATTTACTTATTTTAAAATAAAAATTCTGTCAAACACTTTGTAAAAAGGGAAAAAGGGTAGAGATAATTTATTTTATGTACTTGTGAGATGAGTAATTCTTCGACCAAGACCAGAGTCTTAGAAAGGTTAATTGATCGAGAGTTGAGTCTCTAATGTACTTATGAGGTGAGGAAGTTGTCGTTTCAAGACAAGATCATAATTAGTTGTGACTAAACTTGAAGAGGGAGTTGAGAGTTTGTTGTCAAAGATAATTAGTTGTGAATAGTTAGAAGTTTTCTTTAAAATTTTGTAAAGGCTTCTCCGACTGTTGAATGAGTATTTATTAGTGGTAGTAATAAGATCTCAAGTCCTGGAGAGGAGCTTGAGAATAAACGTAGTAACATACCCAAGATGTATGTTGTGAACCAGACAAATCTCTGTGCATTGTGTGATTGAATTTTTATTGTCTTCCATATTAATTTCTAAAACTGCAAATTAATTAACTAGAAATTCAAAAAAGACCTAAGATAAAATTTAAATCAGTAATAATCTATTCAACTCCATTCTAGATTATTATTGGGACTTTTAAATTTATGGTAAACGCTTCCAACTCGCACTAATTAAAAGAAAACCCTAACTTCCATTTTTAATTTGATTAAGACTTTCTTACTTTTTAGAGACTTTTCGCCTAAATTTCTCTTTTGCATTTACTATTACCATTATTTTCTTCTCTATTTATATTGGAGTTTGTTTTTCCCTTAGCGTGGGATGTTATTTTCTTCATGAGATGATTAATTGTTGCAGAGTTAAATCTTATTTCTCGGTCATCCTCAAGATCCTTTTTGCATTCTTGCATTCTTGCTATTCTTCTTCCCCTCTTGTAACACCCTCTTTCCGAAATAGAAAGAGAAATTACGCATAAAATATAACATAATTGATGAGACTATAACAAGACTCCAAGCCATAAAAGAATAGTATTCGTAACCAATAAATATCAAAAGACAATCCATACTAAATGTCAAACCGACTCAAACCACAATCTAATTAAAATTTTATTACAACTGCAAACAAACTAATTTATCACAACCTAAATAGAACATATCTAAACCATTGGAAAAAAAAAAGAACTCGTCACACTTGCCCTTGATCCCATGATTATCTACCGTAAGGAAAACACAATATGAGTCAAATGCTCAGTACGGATATAGAGTAGAAAATTAATAAACTGAAATAACTAACTCAATTAATTGAACTGAAGTGAGATGTACAAAACTAACATAACGAAATAATAGGCTGAAACAAATGGCTGAGTGTTATTTCATACCGAGCTCATAACAAAATAGAAATATACATTGTCACACACGCAAGTCAAATAATGTCACATATGCAAGTCACATATATTGGACCACGAATCCAAATGCATGTAAAGTTGGAAGGCGCATTTGACACAAACATCACAAATTCGCATAACTGAACTGAACTGAAAACTAGGGTCGACCCATACGCCTCTTACAACAAAATCACCAAATGGCCAACTCCCACCGGAGCACAAAACGGAGACGCTGTGGACTAATCACACTGCCACAAAAGGTGTCATACCTTGGTACCAAAAAAACATGTATGTGGTACCTCCACAGGTGGTTATACCTTAGGTATACCCTACGATATATTCTAATAAAGATACTATGTCGAAACACATGCGACACAATGTAAATAAAAAAGGGTTCTAGTACGTACATGTTAAATCGAAACGAATCATCAACACAAGTCTCCAAAATATATTGACATGTACTTTTCTACAAAGATTTAAATAAATATTAAACATGATACACTATATCAAAGAGTACAAACACGAGTTCTAAGTATCAATGCAAGACAAAACTATCCCATAAACTTGAGAATGAACAATCATGTGAAACAATAACCAACTTCTAAATAAAAAAGCAAAACGAACAAACCAAAATTAAAAGGATTATCACTCAAGGAGTACGCAATCCGTACCTGAGTTAAACAATATAATATCCGAAATTATTAACTTAAATATAGTTCGTTAAACTCCCTCCGTTCAAACTAATTAAAAGAATAAATAAATAATTAATTTATAAATTTAATTATAATTATATTATTAAGTTTAATAATTCTGATCTTTTATAATTATGTTATTATGACATATTTCAATTAATCAATCCCATTGTCTTATTATTGCACTTTATTACTTTATAATATTTATGCATGTCACTCATTATAGGTCGAGCATTTGCTCACATTAATTAAGCTCCATTAACTAATTAGTTTAAAAAAATATTACGAGCTAGGCTAGCAAGCTATACATAACTTTAATTTATAGAAGTTACTTCATTGATCTTTTATTAACTAATTAGAATGGAACCATTAACAAGTCAGCATACGATTCATAATGGAATCATTTTGACAGTTAAAAAAAAGGGATTTTGGACTGTGGGGAGGAAGGGAGGGGTAAGTAATTGTCGAATTGAGAAGTAGTAGCATAAGCTCTCCGTCACCGACTCGACTCACTCGTTAGTGTGTCACTTCACTTGGGGTTGGTGGTTGGATGGTTGGTTGGTTGATTGGATTCCACACTACCACAAATCAAATTGGAGCTAAATACAATTTCTGCTTTCTCCTCTGCCAGCCCTGCCCCAACCCAACTAGTTGGCCAACTTGTCCCAATAATAAACAAATTTAAAACGTGCCTCGTGGAAGCACGTGCTCATAAACCTATTTTAACTATCCTTACCTTACCCCCAAACAAATCCACTTTATTTTCATCCACTCATCTTATGACAAGGTATATATATATTTTCAAATATATATATATATATATATATATATATATATATATATATATATATATATATATATATTCTTGGTAAAGATGTAAAAATTTGTAAAGCATTTTTTGCCACAATCCACCACATTCTCATTTTTAATGTGCAGAAAACAATTTGCCCTACTCTAATTTACAAGAAAATGGACAACTTGTATTTTTACAGCTGCTAATATAGATATTACAATAGTTTGTCAATCATAAGTTAAATTTGTTTAGTAAACAGATAATTGACTTTTTCTTATAATATAATTGGCTTATTATTATTATTATTATTTATTTATTTTAAAAAAAAAAGAAAATTGTTGTATGGAATTAAGTGATAACTTAAAGTGATATATATATATATATATATATATATATATATATATATATATAGATTAAAATCTGATATGTCCCATTCTTATGGGAAACTCTTTATTAACTTGTGAATTATTTTTTTTTTTTTTGCCAAATTGAAATTTCAACAATTAGCCCTTTGCCCTTTAATAATATCTCTATAATATCTCAATTAACCCCCTCCCTACCCCGCCCCCTCCTCTCCCTCTCCTCTCCTCTCCCTCCCTCTCCCTCTCCCTCTCCCTCTCCCTCCCGGGTCATGCACAAGCTGATGATGCAATTGCAGATGTACAACTCTCTATTTAGAAAGTGAGTCCCATTTTCATGTGATAAAAATATAAAAAATTATGTGAAAATAGAGTTAGCCCTATCCCTTTGACAGTGTTGTACAAGAAATGTAAAATATTACTACAAAATTTACCTACTCCTAACTACTAGACATAAGATCAAAGCATGGCAAAATTATTTTTTAGATAAAATTAAAAAAAAAATACCATGAAGGAGAAAATTGAGATGATGGCACCAATAATGACCTACACCTGGAAAGCAAAGATGAGTTAAATGACACTATTCTAAAATGGTGCAGAGAGCTAATTAGTAAAGCACAATACCATGGAATGGAGACCAAAGTAGCATTTTTTCAGAATTCAAAGCAAGTGCAAAATCAAGTAAAACCTATTTTGAATAGAAACATAAGAAATGAACATGGCATAATAAGGTGACTAAACCAACAATTAACCAAAGATCAGAAAGAAGAAAAAAATCCTATTAGCTATTATGCTGTTTTACGAAACTGTCAGCATCAAGTATGAGGTTAAGCCCTCTGACAAACTGTTATTTAGACATTACTGCCTCCCCTTCTTTGTGCTGCAAGATGGGCACTTGTATTGCTTGATATTTTCTGCCTTTGCTGGTGTAATTTTCACACATTTCCCATGGTACCACCTCTCACAGATGTCACAGCCAATCCAGAATTCATCGGCACTGTAATTGCCCCCACAGCTCCCACAAAGTGTTTCACCATGCTCATCTTCATCCTCCACGTAACTCTCATCATTTAACCTTTGATTGCTTTTTGCCTGTCCATCACTTGAGAAATTTAATTTTTTTTTCCCCAGTAGGTTAGAGATCTCAAGTGCTAAGTGCCGAGTGCTGACAAGGGAGTTTATAAATTATTTGATAACTAATAAACATGTGATACACTTCTAATTCACAACGAAAGTTAAGAAATTTAATAATTTACCTTTGCACTGATCCTGGATTTGCTTCCTGCATCCACACTGGGCTTGTCCTTAATTGGCTTTCTCTCTGTTACGACTTCAAAGACGGTGGGTAGATCATTTATCAGGCTGAATAGGCGCTTCCTGTTGAGTGAAATGCATAGTTTATGATAAATCCCTGAAAAGATAGAGAACTTGTATAGGAAAATAACATATTCAAATACACAAGGAATGTACACTAAACTGGCACCCGACCGTAACTGGTAGTGGAAGAGGAGAATTTTCTAATTCATAGAATACAAAAAATGACACCAAAACAGAAGCATCCACCCACATGGGCACAACAATAAGAAACACCATAGAAAGAAGACTGGAAGGTGTTTTGCACTCTTTAATGAACAAAACTCGAGAACAAAACTGGCAGCTAGAGAACACAAGAACGAGATGTGGCAAGTCACTTATTACGTCCATGTGATGCTATTACTATAGAGCAGTTGCAGTTCTATATATCAATTCATCAACAAGTTTTAAGTACAGGTAAAACAGATAGATTAGTTTCACTCCCAGAAATCATAAAAAAATTAGAACCTACAAACACAATAAAAATAACTTGCATTCTTTTAAGAAACAAATTCCCAACCATATAGGTCTCCTTTGGCTATTGGGCTTGAGTGATGTTGCTTATAGATGAACTGACAAGAGATGCTTTAGGATAAAATTGAAATTCTATTATGCTTTTGCTTACGACATTGTGAAGGGAAGTAAAGATCAATTCTATATCAGAAGTATTAAAAGAAACTTCACCATCAAAGGTTTATAAAAATGCAGAAAGCCAGAATTGCAACTTCAGTAACTTTTGGACTATAGGCAGTGACAATTGAAGGCACTTGAACAATACATACACCATGGAAGACTAGGACCCTAGAGATAGCAGAGAATCAGAAAAAATAGTAAATAAGTTGTGTGTGTGTATTGAGGATGGGTTAATTATGAGGGAGGAACAACTGGAAATGATATGTTCCTACAAAGGAAGCATGGTTAGTAGAGAAAGCTTAGGACATAGTGTCACATATAATGCAGCGAAGATGGAAAAAATGTTTCAATGTGTGATATGAAAGAAAATGCTGCAAAGAAAATGTGGCCATAAAATAATCATGGTTTACTTTAGCAACTTAAGAAAGAAGTTAGGTAATACAAAAAGACAAACTAAAACTGCTAGCCGTATCTTAGGGTACTTGATTATGAATAAGATAATCTCAAATTAGATTGAGAAGTGAGGTGATACAAAGAATGCGCACTAATCAACATTCAAGATTGTAAGTGTTTGCCTGTGAGGCAAATATTTTTACATTGCAGATTACAAAACAGACAAAAAAAGAAGCGATACTGGAGAGTAGAGACCTATAATAAAAAGAAGAAACAAGATGTTACGGTCATTATGTGAATGTGAATCCATTATGATAGTCTATAGAACAATTCTACATAAACCCGTCATTAGATCGTTCAGTACAGCTAAGGCTAAGGCCCAACAGATAACAAAGAACCAGAAAAGAAAGAAGTAGAAAACAATTTATACCGGGGATGGATTAGTCATGAAGGAGAAGCTGGAGATTATGTTGTTCCTAAAAGTGAAGCAACATCTATTCCTGTGAACATGGAAGAAATGATCCATACCATGCTATGAAATAACACAATAGCAAGCTGAGTAGAAATGTGATAATGAAATAACATACGACTTACATGAAGAGGTTAGGATAGATGTGAGGTAATTCAAGAAGAAAAAAATAAATTAAAAACCTATTTTCTGGTACACGTTTATGGTAATTGGTAAAGGGTATACAAGAATAAATCAAAACGGACGAAGGTAAGATAAATGTATTCTTAGATAAAGCAACTTGCAAGAAAATCAGTTTGATAGGACTGTGATTTGGAGATGGATTGTATCAAGAGTATACGAGAAGGATGAGTTAAGAAAAATGTTTATATATGTGAGGCTGAACAAGTGATAGTAAATGAAACTAAGCAGAAGAGAACTAAGTAGGGAAAATGACATAATCTACATTCAAAAAATTCAGGGATAGACTAATCAACAGAATAGAATAGTGGGAAACAACATAAAGTTGCAATTTTAAATAACAAAAACTTTAATCATAGAAACAAATACCCTTTTTTTCATTTTGGTGCAAATAGAAACACATACCCATTCTAAATAATATAGAAATGCTTATTAAATTTCTAAAGTTCTCTTCAAAGGAATTACTCGTTGAAAAATTAAATAACTCCTAGACTTTCCAAAATTTATCCATGTCCTGTGGGTCTGTGTCCAATTGGCCTCAGCCTCTTAACAAAACTTGTTAGACTAGTTGATCACTATCATTCGCAAACAGTTGTGGTGAATGGAATATTAAAATGTCAAAGTTTTGAAATCAAGTCTATACCTATCCTTATTCCCTTTTGGTATTCAAACAGTCAGGGATATTGTTGACAAAGCTCTAGCCAATAAGTGTACAAATAAGCGAAAATTCCTTCAAATTTTCAAAACTCATTATAATATCATCAGCTGTCATAGTCTATCTTAAATTTTGTTTGCATGACAGTATTAAGTTGTTTTCGAAACTATCCAGATTGGAATTCACATAGACAATCAATTCTAGAAGTATGGCATAGCTTCCCTTGGAAGAACTTGAGATCCCAGCACATAAGACTGGCGGAAATCTTTTTCAGTTGTCAAACAAGATGTCTACAGATCAAACAGTTGTTCAATGGAACATATTGTTGTGTGAATGAAAGGACAGTGAAAAAATGCTAACAGTTGACTCTCACAATCATAATCAAATTAATCAGCCAGAGACCCAGAAATAGTTCATCAATTGGAACCTTTCTTAATCAATACCAAGCAAAGAATTTGGCAACTAAAAGAAGAAACAAGTAACAACTGTGCATACAAAAGATAAGAAATTTACAAACAATCAATTTATAGGAAACACCGAAACAGAGATAAGCAACAATGAAGTAAAGCCAGAGAAGTAAATAAACCTCTCGTTCCGATTAAGGCGAGCACCAAAATAATAAGCAACCGAAAGCAACCACGAATCAGTATGCACAGCCACCAAAGACAGCCAATCTCTACGATTCATCCCATCCCTGGCGAAATTGATCCCTAAAGCTGGTTCCGGAAGCTCCGGCGGCACTTCCTCCGCCGGCAACGTCACTTCCCAGTACTCATTAGGATGCCCATACAAGCATAAATTCTCCTTTTCTAAAAAGAAACAATTTTTATCAATCAAACAATTAGCCGAACTATATGAACATCTATATATGAGAGAAAAAGCAATAATGCAGTGAAAAAATAAAACCTGGATCGCAGAGCGAGTAGAATTCATCAACATCTGAGAAGAAAGAGAGAGAAATAGGCGAATTAATAAACTTTTTATGTAAAAAAATTAGGGTTTGGGGAAAAAAAGAAGAATTAATAGGAATTACCGTAGGTGAGAGCACGAACTATTCCGTTACGACGACAACTGTAGTCTTTGAAGATCTCTTCAACGGTGCGAGGGTTTGAAGGAATGTCCATGGCGACTGTACAGATCTAGATAACAAATTAAACACTAACGATCTATGTACGGGTATTAAAAAATTAAAATTAAATCATACGTATGCGTGGGCTTAAAGCTCTGGCACTCAAAACTAGTAAATTGCATATACTTTAAAATTAAAGAAAAGCTTTATTTATAGTGTTTTTATCATCACGAAATTCTTTTCCGAATTCTCCTATAATTAAGAAAGTGGATTTATAATTCAACACCTCCCTGTGAGATCAAATAAAATTAGGATCCTTAATTCACAAATCTTCGTACGACACTCACTGGACCAAGCCTACCTAACGTCATAGGGATACCGGCCCATTACATAACATAGGCCTGAATATCTTGGGCCCAACAGTAATAATAACAATAATAATATACCACAAACACAAGTAAAAATATTTCTTTTAATAAAACAATTCTCCTCGGCAGCTGATGTCACAATAATTGTTTTCTTCTTTTATTCATACAAATTTAGTTATAGAAAACTGATATTTTCACATATATTTTATATATTTTTATATGATACTTTCTCACATTAGCATACAGTAAGTCACACATTCATTTGAAAAAAAACTATGTAGAAATCTCAAAAACATATGCGAAGATAGCGCTCCCTTAGTTTTATTATTATTATTAGAATTTGAGCTTAAATTATAGTGGGTTCCATTAATCATTTGAGAAAAATTCACATATTAATGTGTTTTACTCCATGAGTAAATTAAAATCATGTATATTAGGAAGTTCAAATCCACATGCTAATTGTAAAATCCCAACTATTATGAATAAATATTTAATTTTCTCTAAATATCATTTTGAGTAATAAGGTGTGGATTTGATATAATATTATAGTTGTGGGTAATATTTATAAATTTTGTAAAGTAAACAAGTTGTCATAAAATATTCGTTTGGACGGGGAATATTCATTTTATCAGGGAATATTCGTACGACGACACAATCATTGGTGGACCCCACAACGAAATTATTGTCGGAGTTAGAAAACGACATAAATAACTTTTTATAAAAATAACAGCAAAACTTTTACCATTAACTGTTGAAATACCCGGTGATAAAAGTACAGTAATACGCGTGGTTGCATTGTAGCACATAATATTGTACATTATTTTTGATTATTGATGCTTACGTGAGAAGTCACTCAGTTTTACTCAATTATTGCAACAATAATTGTTGCATAATATCTTATATTATTGATTCAATTATTGTCACAGTATCATCTGCATAATATTTTATATTATTAAATCAATAATTGAGACGATAAAGTTATTCATATTATTATTTACATTATTGATGATGTCTAGAAAGTTCTGTCGAGAAAAGGAGTTTGATCACCTAATTGCGCGCCAATAAGGAGAAGTCCTTATCGGAAAGCCCCCTCTTTTGTAGGAATGATCTGGTTGTTAATACTGTGAGTTATAATATTAATGATGAATAAAGATCGTGTTGATTAAAGATAAGAATAATAATTAATGAGTGGAATATGTTTGTTCAATTATCCTTTTAAATTAGTGTTTGTTCATTTAGTTTTTTAATCCTTCTGTAGCCCTAATTACCTTCAAAGAAAGTAATCCTTTGATTAGCTGGTTATATTATTATTGACCAAACTTTCAGTATTATTCACTAACTTGTTAATAAGGGCACTCTCTCATTGGTCCATATCTCCTAAACTCCAGTTACCTCCTCGGAGGCACTTTCTTTTAGTGGTTGTTCAAATAGTATGTTGATAAATTGTGCCTGAATTTTTTTTTCCTGTGCAGTCCGTGAATATTTTCTTAAATAGTATCCTGTCATTCTCATTTAAATAGGATGCTTAGTTTAGAAATAAAAATCACACAAAAATCAGATAATTCTTCTTCTATAATATTGAGCGTATTTCTTTTAAGTTAAGGAAGCTTTGGGTGTTAAAAATAGTACCAGTTTTTTTCAAGAATATCTCCGCTATACCAATCGGAATTAATCTCCTACTAAGGTAAGGGATATTATTTTGTTCAGTATTCGTAAGAAATAGTATTTTCTTCCATACTGTGTAGTATGTAAGTAATATTATTTTGTTTCATATTCCTAATTCTACACTTATTTTGATAAGTATTGCTTCTATACTCCTTGAAATTAGTAGAATATCCTTGAAATTTACGCTTCATCTAGTATTGTTCTACTAGAATATTTTTCTGGACATTATTGTTAATTTTTTATCTTTTCATGCCGGAGTACTATTTGTGGGTACTATTTATACATACAGCACTATTCACGGGATACTATTCACGAAGTACTATTCACAGGATAATATTCACTCGGGTACTATTCATGACAAAAATTGATTTCTTTTCTGTCCAAATTATTTTTGATACATGAATATTATTCTTGAATTTTACTCCATAAAGCAGTTATCATGTTAATAATTTGGACATTCATGAACTCTGGATAAATTGAATTATAAATATTTAAAATTTATCATTGCTCCCACTTAATTAAATTCTTATATCATTGTCATCATCCACATGCTTATATTGTGATGAAAATTATTTTTGGCTCGTAGTGCATTAGATGGACTGTTGATTGGTATGATTATGACCAGAAATTATGTATCAGTATAATCATGACCTGTAATATTACAAATAATATGGTAAAAGTACTCATTGGCCCGTAGTGCATTGATCGACAGTTGTTGACATGATCATGACCATTGGTGATAATAACGAATATTCTTGGCCCGTAGTGCATGGATAATTCGTGAATGTGATACTAACGAATATCCTTGGCCCGTAGTGCATGTATAATTCGGTGATGTGGATTATTTATTGAAATGTGTTACAGAGATAGAATATTGATTATGAACTCTTAAATTATAGAAGATAGTAGATATCATGATCTACTTGACTCTTCTAATAGATTATTTGTTCCGATGCAATTAGACTTGTTGTCTATTGTATTCTATCAGTTTATAATGTTGAAGGCTAACGATAATTTATTCTGCATTATCTTAATCATGATATTTTTTTACTGGGCTAGTTGAGCTCACCCTTTGCTTTCATTGTTCTTTTTAGGAAATAAAAACATAGCCGGGACTAGTCAGGGAATGGAGTGACGGTCTGAGATGGTGGCTGTAGTAGTCCTCACTATTCTATAAAATAGTGTGATAATAATTGTAATGAGTACTCCATTTGAGTTTAGATATTGTCTACAAGATAATATTCGTGTTAAAACTCTCAGCTACGTTTTATTGTATTGTATAAATGAAGTTTGTATTTAAATTATGTACCATGTATTTGGCGACTCGGAATGGATTGTGTATACCTATTTTGGGGACGTCACAATATATATACAATTAGTTTAGACCCCAAAGAGCACTCCAAGACGTTGAATATTTTGTTAAGCATTGCGACGCTCCAAGACGTGCGTCTAACTTGCTTATTTTCTCCAAAGCTTATTGATTGCACCTGTTCAGCCACACCTCTTTATATGCATCCATTCAGTTTATAAGGGTCACTAAATTCTCATATAAATATCATATGGAGGTAATCAAATCACTCATTCAATTCATTCATTTTTCATTCATCATTTTAGTCATATTCATAGTATATTGGAAATAGTTCAGAACATTTTTATTTTGTTCGTTGTGTATGTTTTTTGTAGTGCTGCTATAACATATGTTGTTATTGTATTGTGGGAGAGAAGTGTCGATAACTCCAAGCACATAATTGTCTTAAGGATATATTACCAAGTACTAGTATTAATATACTAATTATCTGTGTTTTCAACTCTGATTTACATCATATAAGTATGTATATATATATATATATATATAGATATATCATCCCGATCAAGAGCATGACGCTTAAAGAACATTATATCCTTAAAGAGCACGACTTTATTAAGGGGCTCCGTATAAAGGGCTCAGCTTAGTCGAAACATAACTCGTGAGGAGAAAGAAAGTGAAGGAAAAAAAAACACGGAGCCCCTTAATAAAGTCCTGCTCTTTAAGGATATAATGTTCTTTAAGCGTCATGCTCTTGATCGAGACGATATATCGGTGTCTTTCAAGAGCAGGACATTTAAAGAGCATGACATCCTTAAAGAGAAAGACAATATAAAGGGCTCCATTTTTTTTCCTTCCCATTCTCTCTCCTCGCGTGTTTTCTGTTTCGGCTGAGACCCTCGTTTCTTCTCCAACTTGAAATCCGTTCTGAAGAAAACTTGAACCAAATCTTCCATGGAGGTAGAAATCTAAAGAGTGATCGTGTCCTAAAATCAAACATCGCCAGAAAACCCTCGCTGACAACACAGCTGCAAAAATCGAATAAAGAGAAAGCCAAGCCCTAGAAATAGTTCGATCCCCCTCAATCCCTCACTTCAATTTTGCTCATCACAGACTTCGATTCGGTAAGGGCTTTCTATCTTGGATGACTTCTTTTTATTTTTCGATTTGAAAATTATATATTTCATCTTTGTTTGGAATTTAGGAAGGGGTTTTGTTACATTCTCCTTGAGCCATTAATTTCAATTCTGTTTTGAATTTTCGAACTGCTTTCAACTATTTCCTACTTCAGACGAATCTTCTAAATTTGAGACTGCTTTCAACTTTTTCCTACTTCAGACATTTTCACTTCTATTTTTTTTCTAGGTTAAATGGATTAATTGGTGTGAATTAGAAATTTAATTTTATCCGTAATATTGGTAAATTTATGTATAACCCATGGAAATGTCCTTTTATTTCGTCAACCAGGTTGCTCATCTGAATGACAGAACACTAAAGATTGTTGGTATTTAAGGTTGGACCTGTTGACACATATTCACTACATTCTAGAACTAAAGTTACACATATTAAAGGTTGGACCTCCCTGCAAGCTTCTTTTTTGTATTTCCTGACCATATTTTTGGAATTGGTCTAGATCATTTGATTTATTTTGATTATGTTGCATGCACTACATTCCCAACACCGGAAAGAGTCAACTTAAATGGCCGCAATTAATCATTGCCATTGTCATCGTCCGGCTATGTTGATAACTTCTTGGACTGATTTGAATCCTGGTCGTCGATTCTATGGATGTCAAATTGCAAGAGTAAGTAATTAAGAGTAAGTAGTTGATAACTTCTTGGACTGTGTAAAATGTATACTGATGGATACTAAGTGCTAGTGATGATAGTTTTTTATGAAGAAAATATTTAAAGATCGACAGTGATAGTTAATGAAGGAACTTTAGCCTTACGCATACATATTTTTCCAACCTCCATAATTGTGGATAATTTTGCCTATAATTTTAAAAATAAATAAATTATGCATACATATTTAGCTCTTTTACTGATGGATACCAAGTGCTCGGGATGGTAATTTGACTTGACTTTCAAGATGGCAAGTAAAGTCTTATTTCCAGCAGAACTAGTTGTGCTCTGTGATATGTTTTTGCATTAGTGTTAATTTTAATTTGAAAATTTTTATGTATACACTAGAAAACATTTTAGTATATATTAGCATGTTAGTTTATCAAGTTTCAGCTGGGCACTTACTGATGCTAATTTCTTTTTTGACAGCCTCATGGTTGTGGGTATTTCATGTGGTATGATCCTCTGATGCAGCCGAGAACCATTCAAGTGATTCCTAGTTTGTTGAGGAAATTGAGGGCTCTTGAAAATGAAGTTCAAAATAATAGACGCAAACATAGGATTTACTGCTTAATCATATGGGTTTCCTTGTTTTTGTTACTTTGGAATTTCTTTGGAACCATCTCTGTGCAAGAAGATGCTTAAATAGAAAAAATTTGTAATTAGAATTTGGGAGATGGAACGGTTAGGTTGTGTGAAGTCTTTATTTTTAATGTAATGAATTGATTGTAATGAAGCAAAGATATTGCACTCTACAATCTCTATTTAGTGTTTTAGAATTATTTTAGAATTGTAATGAAGCAAAGATATTGCATGTTGCTTTATCCTGTATTTTATGCCCTTATTTTGATTCAATAGTCAATGACCGTACAAGTTTTACTTGAATAAGGTGCATCAAGTACTCTGATGGGTAGGGAATAAGGTGCACCAAGTACTATGATGTGCAGCTACTTATGTACTGAATCAAATAAATGTTGAAAGTGAAACAGAAAAACATAAATTTATCATAACGCTTGAAGAACATTTGGGATTATAATTTTGGTAACCAAATTGAAAATTGACATGGCATTGATTAATTGTCAAGGTACACGCTAAACAATAAAAGTAAACTACAATAAAAGTAAATAGGATATAATCAGCTAATTCAACTCCATAATTTTGGAAGGTACACGCTAGAAACTTAATCAATGCCATATTAACTAAAAATCCATAGTGAGTAAAAATTCCATAGTCAGTACCTTCCAGATTAATTCATGTTTTAAAATTCATCTAGTTTAGCAGTAAGTATATCAAGGATTTACACCTTCCATCCCAAAATTTGGAATACATCTTCAAAAATTTACCCTTACCATTAGCTAAAATTTACAAGATCATAGGATTTAGCAATTACACAAACTGTCCCAAAAAAAGAAGATAAGAAAAATAAAATGGTTGAACGAAAAAGAAAAACATAATGAATTCCCTGGCTGACAACCAACCAATTTCTTCAAGATCAACTTATGTCCACGCTACCAACAAAACTTTACATCAAGAGAATTTCCAACAAAACTTTACATCAAGAGAATTTCCAGCTGCCTTTGGCTTTATGCGCTTCACCCTTGAGTACAGGAATACTCCTAACTAGGTTTTGTATGAGGCATTTACAAGCAACTTACAAAGCTCAAAGTCGAGAACCTGCAAGCGAAAAATAAAAGAAATTATGAGCTCTGTAAATCTGTTACCTGTGTTGTTTCTTAATATAATAAACAGATGAATATATAATATAACCAACAATCAGATCAAGACCATCTTTTCACAGCAAAAGTAAAAAAAAGAACAAAAAAGGCACAACTACCTGACTTTAAAAGTGGTACCAAAAGTCAGTCCCATTGTTACTGCAATTTTGAAGGACACTTTGTAGGCAAAATTTTCCAAATTAATACAGATATATAGATATACAAGTGTTGTTATAGCAATCTCAGTTCAACCTGTGGGTGAATCATATTCCTCATCTACAGTTGGATCCTGAGTAACACCAACATTTGATTCTCCAATTCTACAAGGCACAACAAATAGCAAAGTCAAATTTCAACAAATAGCTAAGTCAAATTGAATCAAATAACAAAGTCAAAAGACGCAAACTTGGCTAACCGATTATTAAGAGTCGGACAGTTTCTTTTGTCGTGTGTGACACCAACTTGGCTACATCCATGACAACGTCTCCCCTTGGGGTTTTTTGTTTTTCCCAAAGCCCTTTCTTTGCCACCCTTCAGCCTTTTGCCACATCCTTTTGCACGCACTTGGTTCGGCTCAATGTAATTATGTTCACTTGTCCCAGTCATATTAACTGACTTGGATGCACTCATTCCACCGGATTCCATTTCATTGTTTCGTTTGGAACCATTATTCCCAATTATTTGCTTAATATTTTCATATCCATTATCGAAACATTCTTTTAATGCAATTGTGGTTTCTTCGTTTTGTGAAAGCACTATCAATCATCTCTAAAGATTGTTGAATCAATTGACTCATGACGATGATGAAGTATCCTTGTCATCTTTTATCTCCACACCCTTATCATCAATTACACTACTTGATTTTGCTGTTTTTGTCCACCTTTTTAAATTATATTTTGCAGGCAATTTGTCAAGATCATGATACTTATGCAAATAAGCTATCACATGCCGACATAAGATTCCCAAACTCTCAAACTTTTTACATGTGCATGTTGCATAATCCAAGGGTTTGTCATACTGAATTTCTCTGACTTTAAACTTGCTGACATTCCTTTGGTAAATCTTATATACATGGTAGTTGACATCCTCCTTCATAAGTTCAAACCTATTAATTCAAACTCTCGCACAACTCTTCTTCAAATTTATAATACATAGAGTGTGTATAAATGTCAACCATTTGAATTAAGAAGTCATGGCGATATTTCATTCTTGGCCTCTCAACCAAATCTTTGTTATCTGAAACCAACTCTGCATGTCGTTGCTGCTGAAGGCCCTGACCAAACTGAATCATAAAATCCACTAAAGAATTCTTTTTAGAAATAATTTTTTTTTAAAATGCATGATAACTCTCAGCTCGTTGGCTACTTGACATGCCGGCTCAGAAAACATGATTCACATGCACGGGTACCCATCTACAACGGATGTCATACATTGATCGTAGCCATTTATTAGCATTCAACCCAATTTTCTCCATCAACGCTACCCAAGTAGAGTCAAATGATTCCACAGTCTCCGAATTCCAAATGCAATCTGAAAACTCCTTATAGTAAGCACTGTATTTTACCGAGTCAATCTTTTCTGAAAATTTGGTCAATATGTGCCAACTACAATACCTATGAAATGTATTAGGAAGAATCTGTGAAATGGCATTTGTCATAGCCGGATCCTGATCGGTGATAATCATCTCAGGTGCATCGCCTGACATTGCTTCCAAAAAACACTTGAAAAGCCATTGATCAAAACTAGCTATGGTCTCATCACTTAAGAAAGCACAACCAAATACAATAGTTTGACCATGATTATTAACCCCATTAGTGGTGCAGATATCATTCCATAACGATTAGTATTGTATGTGGTATCAAAAATGACAACATCACCATAAAATCTAGAAGTCCGTCTAGAAGTTGCATCGGCCCAAAAACAACGAGTGATCCGATTTTCTTCGTCTGTGTTAATTGTGAAAGTGAATGAAGGATTCTTTTGTTGTTCTAACTGTAAGTACTCATTCAACATATCCCCATCATGTCCATTCAAGTCATTGCGCTTGTCTCTTTCAAAGTTATACAAATCTCGTTGCGTGCAACCAATATTTTCAAAGCCACCCGCCTGCACTGCAAGTAATTTGTATTGTTGGTATTGTGGTATATTCACCGTGTTAAGTTGCCGAATCAAAGATTTTTAGGCCATTGACATATTACGGTGCGATCGTAAAAGATGCCTCTTATGTGGGGTTGACAATGGGTGACAATGACCCTCCTCAATTTTTGTAATTACGTACAAGTCATTTCTTTTTACCACTATAATTCTTGCACCACAACCTTCTTTTGTAGATCCCCGTTTTCTTTTTACAACCACATCGGCTAATATTTTGCCCTTTCCTTGCTTAGAACACACATACTCCTTCCTACAAATCTCATCGCTACCCGCCCTTTTTTTCTCACAAAACTTTCGTACACTAAAACCAGCATGCATTGCATATGTATTGTAAAAGTTGTGAATATCATTTAATGTTTGAAATTCTTGACCAAGCTTAGGCGTAAACTCATCAGGTACTTGAGGATAGTACACAACAGTATTAGTATTGTGAACATTCAACCCCTCTCCACTCGAGTCATCCCCATCCATTTGTATTTCCAAATTCATTTCTACATTATCCCCGCAACTCCCTATTTCATGGTCCATGTCATCCATTATATTTACACCTGGACAAATAGAAATTTACTAGAACCTGCGAAATCACCAATAAAACAATTAAACACAAAGGGATAGTTTTTCACATAGCCCTACCACAAATTTGACAAATGATTGGAAGCAAATGCAGATGAAAAAAATTGTGGGTGAAATCTGCAGATGAAAACAACACTGAAAATCTACAGGTTTATATGTATTCAGATTTTACTAACAACTTAGTTTTGTACAATAATTCAAGATACCGGTACGAGTTGAAAATACTCACTCGAGTCGAAGTCGGGTTTTAAATCATAATCGAGAAGCCAACCATGTACACTATAACTCCTTTCAATAACAAAGAACAACAACTAAAGAGATGAAAAACATGATTTTCCAATATCCTACCATCAAAAGTGTTGTCCTGCTAAAAAAATTGAGAGAGCAGGACTATAAATACACAGTGTGTGCGCGATGCGTTGGAGCAAAAATTTACAAGCAAGAACATAGTCAACAAGAAAGCACTTAGTGGCAACCCTTATTTGAAGCCAATTTAAGGTGAAAAGCCAATTTAGGGGAGAATGGGGAAGTGCTCTTACCTAGCAGCTGGGTTGTTCTTCTGTAACAAATTGAAATCCCAGAAATCCCAAATTGAACTCCCGAAATCCAAGATTTCGCAGCTAGGGCACGCCTTTCTCTCTCCTCCCTTTTTCGTATCTTCTGAAGATGATAGGGGGTAGATTACTCTGAAGATTTCTAGCTCGATCTTCAGATTTGGAGAAGGAACGAAAAGTTGGAGAAGCCCCAAGTTGCTATAACATAACACATAACTCGTTCCCTTGCGAGGATAGAGAAATGGGCTCTCTGTTATGCAGATTTTAGGCACGATTACTCTGAAATCTTCTACGTCGATGGAAGATTTGGAGGAAGTTTTCTATTTGAGGGAAGGAAAAGTTGGAGAAGGAACAAGGGCTCAGCTGAGTCGAAACATAACTCGCGAGGAGAGAGAGAGTGAAGGAAAAAAAAAACACGGAACCCCTTAATATAGTCCTGCTCTTTAAGGATATAATGTTCTTTAAACGTCATGCTCTTGATCGAGACGATATATATATATATATATATATATATATATATATATATATTGTTCGTTTTCCTAACTTAAAACTTTACATCTTTATATGTAGTTTTCCAAATTTTATAAATTTTTATTTTATTCTTACCTTATTTACACAAAACACCCTCAACGATTTCATTACCGATATAAGATTCGCTTCTTGTTACTTTAATAATTAGGACTCTTAATATGAAAAATATTTTGATTTTTTGTAATTTAATGTATATAAATTGATATTTTCACTATAGATCCTATAACGATGATAAAACCGTCGTTATATATCTATTATGTAAAAATATCAAAAAATTATGTGAAAATATCAAATTACTTAATTATGATATGATAACCGGAGAAGGATAACAGACATCATCATATGTACCAACCACCAAATTGTCAAACCAAATACGGCTGACTTGTTATATTACTCCTTCTATGTGGACATTTTTATTGGACATTTTCAGTTTTTTTTTTTTTTTTTTTGCTTGTGACTCTCAAAAAATGTATAATATTTATTACAATAGTAATTTTTACAAAATATAATATTTTAAGTATAATTTTGATACATATAAAAAAAATAGGGTTATACAATCTCATTAACCGGTCTCATTTTCCGGTCTGCCTAGACTTATTCTACTCCCTCAGGCCTGCAAAAGTGCAAACTGCAAAGATGGTCAAGACCTTTGGGTGGTTTGAACATGAATTTTAAACCGTATATTGCATGCAATATACTTTGATTGTTTATATTTAATGTCTCCGTACAGAATTTTATAATTATATTTAAAATAACAAAAAAATATATTAAAATGTATAAATGTGTTTTCTGCTTCTGCTCATACTCAGAAGAACCAGTATTGAAAAAAGGTTACGAATTTAACCAAATGTACATATAATACAAGTAAACTATGTTATGCAACAAGCAGCAGCCCAAACTAAAATTGACTAGTTCAGAAGCTAACTACAATATTACACAATCTCCGATAGCAATCTAACTATATACTACACGTCTGTCTACACCTGAAACAACCCAATGAAAGCTGGGATTTACAAGCTAAACAACGGTTGCTAGATGCCAACGCTACAATACAAGAAGTACAAGAGAAAAGGCATATGAGATCACTAGTTCAATATAATTCTAGCTGGAAGAAAAAGTCCTGGTGTTTGTTCTTGATCTTCGCACGTTACAAGTTTTACAACAGAGCGGGAACTTAGATTGTACCTCTTCTGCGCTTCTTCAAATGCATTGCCAAGAACACAGTTAACCCAATCGTCCACTTTGTCATTGTAAATTCGATAAACATGCAGCCGCAAGAATCTGCTCCATCACTTTTGAATCAATCTCTAATGAACCCTCTGAGCCAACAATCTTATGGAAGCACTGAGTGATTTCCTTCAGTTTTTTCTCTGCAACTGCATCAAAATCAAAAGGCTTGAAAATCACTGTTTCATCCAACTGTCTGAGGAAATCTTCCAACCATGCCTTAGTGTTTTCAGAGATTGGATCGCTGTTTGAATTCTCAACCTCGCTTGTTTCACTGTCTTCAGCTGGAAGGTTCAAATCTAAGGACATTTTTGATTCTGTGTGGGCTCGCTTCGCCACTTCCAAGGTTTGATGCTGTCTCAAAGTTCCATCAGATGCAATTAGCTTTCTTTTGTTTGTGATATTTAGCACCCTTGAGTTTTGGCTTACCACATTGTCCCCGAGATCAAATCCCATTAGTAATTGGATTGGCCATCCCTTGGCGCCGAGTATATTTTCCTCTGAATAGTTGCTAGTTTCCTTTGTAGACGAGAAATTTTTGTTTCCCTCCATAGATCTTGAGGCTGTGACAAAAACTGCGTTACCAATGCTAACTTCTCTTCCATGTGAATCTGATAATCTACCAGTCCTCACAGCATATGACAAGCTATTCTGAACCTGCGGATCACTTTTATCAATATTTTCAAGATAGACAACAGACAAGGGTTTCTTTCTCAATTCATCAGCAATATAATCAACAACAGTCATCCCTCTGAACTTTATATCATAATCATTCATTTCTTGCCGACCAAACATTGTGTCTGTAAAGTTCATACTATCTTCAAAAAAGAGATTTACACAGATAAAGCTTTCTGTCCCTCCATATAAAATCTCAGCAAGAGCAACTGCGATTTTCTTCTTACCAAGCGTATCAGGTCCAAGGAAATTGAACCATATGTCTCCTCGACTTGCCCCCTGCCTCTTTTCATTTCTTGTTCTGCAACGAGCTATAGTTTGACTAATAACAATTACTGCTTCCTCTTGATGGCCAATTTTACCAGCAAGAGTAGTGTAAAGCTTCTTAAAATCTTTTTCATCAAGTTGCCCGTTAAAATCAGAACAGGGGCAGGAAGAAGAATTAAATGTGTGATTTGTGATACTTGCAGTGACCGCATCACCATTTGCAGATAGACAACCCGAGAAATTCTGCATAAGCTTTCTCTGAGTTTGATTTGAAGGTTTCTCCATTACCCTGCTCATAGTAGAAAACTTAATTCCCAATCCTAAATCTGTAGTCACTGAAGTTACCAAGGTTGGGGATGTCAAACCTTCACCAACACTTGAACTAGACCAATTGTGAAGAGGACATCTGAGGCCACCGAGCTCATCTTCAGTTTCTGAGAATTTCACATTCATGGATTTTGAAATTACGGTCATCGGATTGCTTGTTTTTTCTGTAGAATTTTTCTCTAAGTCCACTAATCTGCGTGATTGAATAAGTTTGCAACCACTTACATTTGAAGATGCATTTGCTATGTTGTGGTTGGAAACATTTTCCTTCATGTCCTCAACAACTTGAAAGCCCACAACGGTTGGAACTTGGGAACATACATGATAAGTATCTGGTTTGGCTAATAATGATGCGTGATGAAGACGCTGGCAAATATTGTCCCATTTCTTCTGTATCCCAACAACTTTTGCACTCAGTACCATGCCATCATTGGCCTGCACTGAAGAGATGGAATCGGTTTTCACTTGAAAAATAAAAAGATGGTTTACAATTTACTTGCTCTAGTGAGTTAGCAAAAGTTTGAAACATCCTAATTAATGCATGATAACTATGTTGGATTTGTTATGACCCCTGGAACTTTTTAAGTTTTAATCACTGTGATATCCAAAAACTAGCATGCATGAAACCATTTACCACCAGCATGCTACAACATAATTAAAGATTTGAGATTCATACCAGAAAGAATTTCACCTTACAATAGGCCTAAATACCAGGTATATTAAAACCCTCCAGAAGATTATACTTTTGATGAAGCTGACAGGTGGACCATTCTGATCGTTGACTAACCATAGGCAAATTTTCCAGTGTTCATGTTTTGTTGGGATTGGAAGGGCTAGGTATATCTTCACAACTCATGTGAATGATACTTTTCTCAATAAGCTAGAATGGTAATATATTAAATGAATATTATTTTAGACCGTTTCTAAAGATGTGTGACAATTTTGATTATAACAATTCAGACACACTTTTCCCCTGCCCTTGCTGCTCCCATCAATAAGCATATATATCGAGTCAATAAAAAAGCAGACTCAGATCATGTCATCAGTAAGTTTATAGTATGGCAGACCTTCACAACATCTGATTCCCCGTTTGTGTCGAGTTCAGGCATCTCCAGCCAAGAGGGTAAGCTAGATGGGTATTGATATGCGACTGAAGCAGTAAATCCTCCCTTTGAAAGAGCGGTTACTTCTTGTTCACACTTCTCATTGCAGAGGTGACAGCGGGATACACACTGGTTTGCACCGCTTGATGGGTTCTTCATGTCGGAAGATGTAGAAAAGAATCCGCCAAGTGGTACAAAGGACTCCGTCAAGCTATTATTAAGGCATACACAATCAAATCCCATTAATGGACACAGTATAGTCCGAAGTCAAAATGAATACAGGAAGAGAATAAAGATAAGTGTTAACAATGGTCATGCTCTGAAGGAAGAATAAGTGACATTAGAGTTTATATTCGCGGAACTGTTACCAATTAACAACGCAACGAAGGATAATGTCAAAGAGAAATTGAAAGAAAAAAATAAATAAAAGATCATACACACGACACATAATTTACTGTGTTCACCCAATGTTGGGCTACGCCCCTTGCTAGAAAAATCACCAGCACTAAATAGAAAAGCATACATAAAAAAGTGCAGGATCCCTCCTTAAGTAGTGCCATACAATAAAACCTAACCCAAAAAGTACAAAATTACCCTGAAAAATTAAACAAGGTCAGGCTTCATTAATATCATGTCCCAGTCCTCACGTTAGAAAGAGCAGTCTTTGCCCATTTAAAATTATATTAAACTAAATCTAGATCTACAACTATAAACAGTTAGAAAACATTTCTAAGAGACCATTAGTCGGTGATTGTCCTCACAATTCAGGTGTTGGATGGCGACTCTTAAATATAACGTGGCTTCTCCCAGGCTCAAACAAGTAGCCTCACTTTGAAATCAGGGAATTTACCATGGCACAAGCTAGCTTTAAAAAAAATCAATTTAAAATTATTTACTGAAACTGCTAAAATGATTTTTGAGGTTGTTGACAGAAATTGCTGGACTAGAACAATAACTGAATCTATTATTAAGTACAATGTTTAGGCAAGATATCAATGATAAACTACCTCCAACAGCAAAATCCATAATTCAATATTTAAATAGGTATCTTAAAGAATAAAACGTATAAAAGCTACACACCTAATAGATATAAGTAAATGAATAAATTAAACTTTTAAACATGTCCAGTACTATAAGCTTTTATTTCTCCATAAAAGAGATAGTGACAAAAAGAGACATGCTACTTATTAAACAGAAATAATGAAGAGAAGTATTATGCAAAACTGATAACAGAAACTTTTCTTACCTGGATCTGGTGCAAGTTTCTCCCACGGAAGGTTTAGGAGAAGTAATTGGTAGAAGCTGCAGGTCCCAGTCCTTTTCAATGGAGGGAAATCTTTTTACAAATTTCAAATATGTCTCATATCCCGAAGAGGCTCCGATTAGCCACACTCTGTTATCATGAATCTCAATTAATCTTGACAATTCACTGACAACAAAGCTCACAGCATCAACACAGGCATCATCTTCACCAACCAATGCCTTCAAGTCACCGAAATTAATAACACCACCAGGCCCAATACTCTGCTCCATCATTTTCCCCATCTCTTCAAACCTCAATTTCACCATCCCAACATCATAATTCCCAGTAACAAACTTCAAAACCTCATCTTCAAAAGAAATTATGCTCAACCCAGATAACTCCAATGGAAGATTACTACCTCCTCTTCTCCTCTGCACTAATTCCAAGAAATTTTTTAGAACTTCAAGTGCAGAAACCCCTACAAGCATCGGATTTCTACCTTTCTTCCTAAGAAGAATTTCTCCAATTCTTTTACAATTATCATCTGTACCATCGTTAAACCCATTAAAACCCGAGAAAGGAAAGCTAAAACCCCGAAAACCCATATCAAATTCACCACCCAAATTACACAAAAACATTGGTATTGACCTTTTATACCGGAAAAGTTGATGAACCGGTCTAAGAATAGCTAACTTAATATCACAATTCCTAAACCCAGCTTCCCCAAAAACCCTACTCACAACTGGGTCATCGAGAATTGAAACAATCAAATTCTGAAGCTCAACCTTCACCATCGAAACCGAAGATTGTTGTTGTTGCTGCTGCTGGTACACGTGGAAATTCTCCGGCTGGCGCCTCTGGTTCGCCTGCGACCGCTTAATAGCCGCCATGAGCGAATTCGAAACGGGCGGCTCGTCGGCTCGCTGAGCCGACGACGGCAATCGGTCTAGGGACACACTTAAACAGAGCTCGAGAGCTTTGAACTGTATACGCGAGGAGTAGGAATTATTCCGTGCGCGGGCACAGGCCTCGCGCAATGCGGAGGAGGGAAGAGAGAGGAGTGCGGACACCGCGTGAAGCGACGTCGTCTGGGCGTGGCCGCGGCGGCGGGCGACGGCGACGGCCTCGTCTAGAGCTTGTACGGACTCTTGGGTTAAACATTGCCTCGCCGTGGTGACCGGCGTCCGCATAATTAAAATTTAAAATAAAGGTTTTTTCAAAAATTATAGAAATGGAAGATAAGATTAAAGAAGAAAATAAAATAATGAAAGTGAGAAGAAATATATAGGAAAGAATAATTGGGGGGTTGGGGCGGGCGGATGCCAAATATGTCCATTAGGGGGCTTTTTTGGTGCATTATTTTAAGTGGGCCGGAGTTTCGGGAAAATGCTTGATGTTGGATGTTGGTGGTGCTGATACTGCTGCTGCTGCTGTTGCTGTTGCTGTTGCTGTTTTGATGGTGATGGTGATGGTGATGGTGGTGGTGATAGGAGAGAGAGAGAGAGAGAGAGAGATGTGGGGGCCATTCAGATGAAAGGGGAAACAGGTGCTTAGTATAGATTCCTTCATCATGCATTCAGATTTTTTTTGGGGGAAAGCTTGCAAGTCATAGTTCAAAATTCCCCAGGGGCCTGAGGCCATAATTTTTTGGGGGTTTTCAAAAATAACACAATGATTTTGTTCACTTACCTACATTTGACAGTATGGAGTAATTTTATTTGACTTTCACAAATCTCTTCAGCATGAAATGGTACTCATTCACTATTTATGAAATTAAGTAAAAAATATTATTCTTTCTGTTTTTAAAAAATTATTGTTTAAGATTAATGCACATAGATTAATTAATATTCTCTCCGTTTCATAATTATAGGTTGATTTTTTTTAGTACATAGTTTAAGAAAATCAGTCAAGTGGCAATTTTTAACATAAATTTTCCACATATACCCCTTAATATTGAATTAATGAATAAGTTAATTACTTCTTACTTATCACACTGGAACTCTCAACTTCATTGATTGACGTGTACTAACCATTAAAATCCATAAACTTTAACCAGAGAATAAAACAACATTAAATATGGTGATAAAAATAATGATATTGAATGTTGTTTTCTTCAAAAAAAAGAGTAATGGTTGAATATTTATTATAAGGGCATAAAAGTAAAACAATGAACCAACTAAATTTTATAAATAATAAGTAGCCTATATATTGGGACATCTCAAAATGGAAAATCAGCCTATAACTATGGGACAGAGGGAGTATAATTAATACCTAGTGAAAATACTATACTACCCTTATTAATTGTCTCAACCAATTATTTTCTTCACAATGTTTCTTATTCAATTCAACCAATTACTTCTTATTCAACCAATTACTACTTTGATTATAGCATTGAATTGACTAAGAATCATTTGGAATGGAAGAAAGTTTTAAATATGAGAAAACTTTAAATAAGGGTAAAGTAGGAAAAAAATAGCTAATATGTATTGATAAACTCAAAACGACAATTTTTTTGGAACAAAAATTACTTCCTAAACGACAATCTTTTATGAACGGATGGAGTATTTTTTAGGCCTAAATATGGATTAATATCCTAAAACTTTTAAATTTTTTCACTTTGAGGATTGTCTTCTCAATTTTTTCAATTAGAGGATTAAACTTAAAAATACTTATGTGTAATATTGAGTCTCATTTTAACATTTATTTAATTAATTTGGTGTACCAAAAATGATAAATATAATACCATTATTAATTTTTTAAGTAAATTTAATGACAATTTTACTATTTTTGGTATAAAAATTAATTATATTATTGATTATGAAATAAACTTAGTTCATGGTATTAAACTATATTTAGGCCTTAATTTTTTATACTAAAAAAAGGTAAAGTTGTCATTATATTGATTACTGATGATTATGAAATAACAAGATTTTAATTAGTAGTGCATTTATACATTTTAAAATCTTTATCATTATATTAATTATTGATGATTTTTTTAAGCCGAGTTTGTAATGTATTATATTTGCTTCAAAACATTAAAAATGGTTTTATATTTATCATTTTGATCTAAAAATCAGTGGAATAAATGTTAAAATTAGACTCAATATTATACATAAGCATTTTTTAGCCACATATCGCTGCCATGTCATCAATTTCTAACGTAATACTATCAATTAAACGTAATCAGAAAAAATTAAAAGTTTAATCCCCTAATTGAGAAAACAATCCCTAAAGTAGAAAAAAAATTAAAAGTTTAAGGTATTAATCTATATTTAGACATTTTTTTATATAAAAATAGGGTTAAATACACTTATATCCCTCGAAGTACGACTCATTTTACACTTGTGACCCTAATATTTAAAATCTTATAACATCATATTCCAAGTACACTTAAGTAAGTAAAAGTGACCCCAAAATTTTTCTCAGCACAAAAAACGCCTGAATGTTGACGTGTCATCATTGGATTTATAATTTACTTCGTATAAAGATCCCTCCTAAAGTGCGGAATTTAATTTGGCGCATTTGCCAAGGATGTCTTTCAACCAAAGAGAATCTAAGACAAAGATGGGTTGATGTAGATTCCTCTTGTTCAGTTTGTGCTCAGTCCATGGAGACGACTTCACATCTATTTCTTCACTGCCCAATTGCTGTTGAGTGTTGGAGACTTTCAGCTTTACTGCTTCCCTCTCTCAATGGTGATGATATTATCCAATGGATTGAAGCTCTTATTATGGGCAACAACAGTGAGGCCATCCAACTGTCTTGTGTGATTTTATGGTCTCTATGGAAAAATCGAAATGATGTGATTTGGAAAAACTTGCGTAAATGGCCTTCGGCGATTGTCAACCTGGCTGGTTCCTTTCTTACTCAATGGCAGCATGCCCAAATCCTCATAAATGGTGACCTACTCTCTGATCAAAATTCTGGCGTTGTGAGCTGGTGCAAACCTGTCTGCGGTTGACTGAAATGTAATGTAGATGGAGCTGTGTTCTCATCTGAAAGTAAGTTGGGTTTTGGCATGGTTCTTCACAACTCTGAGGGGACAATGATAGCAGCTCGATGTGGTTCAATTTTGGGTCCTGCAGATTCTGTTTTGGCCGAGGCGGTCAGCTTTAGGGAGGCTTTAAGTTGGCTTAAAAGACTTGGTGCTTCACAGATAATTGTTGAATCCGACTCTTCCATGTTAATACAAGGTATTCAGGCTTCATCTTCCTCTCCGAATTATGTGGGTTTGGTGGTGGATGAATGTAAGGATTTGGTTGTTTCTATAGTCGATTGTCGCATCTATTTTGTTAGGAGGTCAGCGAATTTTGTTGCACATCTCTTAGCTCGTGCTTCAAATTCTATGTCTGATGTCCAGGAATGGGGCTCTATTCCCCCTCCTTTTATTTGTAATGTTCTAAGCTTTGATCTCCAGTTATGAAATTCAATTTCTCCTCAAAAAAAATGTATATTTTGACATTAAAACAAATTAATACATGTATATATCCATTTTCTCTCTCTAATCTACTCTCCCTCCTCTCTCTTTCTTCTTCTTCCCTTGTCTGCTACGAAATGCATTGACAACATTTCCTCTAAACCACAGTCTCTCTCTACAAGGTTTGTTCTTTTATTATATTTTCTACTTTGAGAAAAACCCAAAAACAGAGTTAAAACCTAAAAAGAGCATAAAATTTTACAACCAAATCAAGAAAGAAGAAAATCTTCAGATGAATTGAGGAACGAAAAGTTAATTTACATGATCATCAAAATTAGATCTTGAAACAGAAACGAAAAATCGATGCCCACTAGTTTGGGAATTTTCTCTCTCTAGATCTCCCTCATCGCGTATGTTGGAAAATCTTCTCAATATGCAGAAGAAGGGACAAATATCTCCTCCTTCATTCTTCATTTCTCACCACTACAACCTACATCGCACTAAACCCCCATAAAATTGCCTCACATTTTTATTAGAATCAAGCATTTCCTCATCTCCCAAAAATCAACAAAATCCAAAAAAATACACATACATAAAAGAAAAATCTACCATAAAACTCCCTCACATTCTATCAGAATCAAGCATTTCCTCACCTCCCAAGCGTAATCCAGCAAAAATCCACAAAAAATAAAACCGAAACTCCCCCACATGCATTTTATTTGATTCTAGCATTTCATCAACTCCAAAAGGCACAAACAATCACCAGTTCACCGAGAATTACACGTACAACATCAACACTACTTATTCCAAAACACCTTCTTAAGCTTCCTCCGTTTGGAACTGGGAAAACTTTAACCCTTCTTTGTAATGCCGCCAAAATAGGGTCCACACAATCCAATTTGGATCGCCAAAATACATACCATAACCATACGTTCGCTTAATACAGTGTTGTAGATAATACGACAATATCCACACTCAAAATACAATGCCATAAAAGATACGACAACACATATTACAAATTTTTAACATGATTATTGTCACATTATTTAACAACATGGTGAAGACAACTATATATAGAGACTATCTCGGATCAACACTCCACACCCCGGCTAGTATCAACAACACACTCATTTCCTAAGAAGAACAATGGAACAAAAAGGAAAAGGGTGAGCTCAAATAGCCCAGTAAAAAATATCATAACTAAAATAATAAAGTATATATTATCATTAGCCTTCAACAGTGAAAAATCTGATATAATATACAACAAGTTTTAGATCAACAACTGCAATAGAAATATTAATCAATTAATTATGAGAGTAAAATAGTTCATGATGTTCACAATCTTCTCCGAATTAAAAGTTCATAATCAATATTTTATTCCTGTAATACTAATCAATATTTCCTTATCATAATCATGCAAATCAACAGTTCATCGTTGCACTACAGGTCAAAAATATTCAATTGTAACATCAATGGTTATGATCATGTTAATCAACAGTCCATCTTTGCACTACGGGTCAAAGAGAACTTTTCACCACGTGTCCTTGCCATACCGACCAAAGACACTCAACGAGCATATCGTCTTTGCACCCAGGCCAAAGACATTCACCATGATTTGATTATTTGATGATTATTATAAATAACATTGATATAAAGAATGAATGGAAGTTGTAAGAATTATAAAATAAAAGAATCAACATCCGAGATTTGACGTTTAATTTATCCAGAATTCAATAATGATATTCAGAAATTCAATTAGAGTTCAAGAATATGATAAATAAGATTCACAATTCAACTATCACGTGTAAAACGAAATAGGAATATTCAGGTGAAAAGATATTAGATGAAACATGTGTAAAGTGCAAAAAGAAGATTCAGGTGAAAAGATATTAGATGAAGCGCAAACTATTAAGGAATTAAGTTCTAAATAGTTTAGAACTTTTCACCGTTTAATTAAAAAGTTATCGAAACAAATAACAATTTATTACCATAATATGGAGTATAAAAGAAAATGATATCCCTTACCTCAATTAACAAGTGATTGGATGTTGCTTTCTATGAAGTTTATCAACCTAAATATATTTATACTTTAATTAGTAACTATCACATATGATGTACACTAACTCGTATATTATGAAATTTTCAAACGTGACTATATAGTATAAATTTGTGTAGTGTATAAAATAAACTTCAAAATAATATTTCAAAATAAAATCTTTAAAAGGAAGTTTTTTAAAATAACTCTTTTAAAGGAAGAATTAAACACCGTGTGATGTGTGTGAGTGTTTGACCAACTTTTATAGAAAATACTTATTGATCTTCACAAATACTCAAGATAGGTTAACACACTTAGAGAAAACTTAAACTAAGAAGTTTTTAGAGAGTGGAAGGAAGTATAAATAAGGAAATTTATGTTAAGCCTTCCTATTTATAGCCAAAATATCTCACATTTTATAAATATCCCATATTTTATAATATATTTATAAAATGTGGGATATTTTGGCTATAAATAAGAGATCTTAACATAAGAAAATTCATAACTTCCTTAGTTATACTTCTTTTCACACTCTAAAAATTTATTAGTTTAAGTTCTCTCTAAGTGTGTTAACCTATCTTGAGTATTTGTGAAGATCAATAAGAGTATGATTATTGTTCAAGTAAGTATTTTCTATAAAAGTTAGTCAACACTCACACACATCTCACGATGTTTAATCCTTCCTTTAGAAGAGTTATTTTGAAAGATTTTATTTTGAAATATTATTTTGAAACTTATTATGTACACTACACAAATTTATACTATATAGTCACTATTGATAATTTCATAATATACGAGTTAGTGTACACCATATGTGATAGTTACTAATTAAAGTATAAATATATTTAGGTTGATAAACTTCATAGAAAGCAGCATCCAAAAACTTGTTAATTGAGGTAAGGGATATCATTTTCTTTCATACTCCATATTATGGTAAGAAATTGTTATTTGTTTCAATTTTTTCATTTAACAGTGAAAAGTCCTAAACTATTTTGTCCTAAATTATTTAGAACTCCCTTAATAGTTTGCGCTTCATCTAATATATTTTCATCTGAATCTTCCTATTTCTTTTTACACGTGATAGTTGAATTGTGAATCTTATTTATCATATTCTTGAACTCTAATTGAATTTATGGATGTCATTATTGAACTCTGGATAAATTAAACGTCAAATCTCGGATGTTGATTCTTTTATTTTATAATTCATACAACTTTCATTCATTCTTTATATTAATGTTATTTGTACTAATCATCAAAGAAATAAGTTATAGTTACTGTCTTTAGACTGGGTGCAAAGGCGATATGATTGTTGAGTGTCTTTGGTTGGTATGGCATGGACACTTGGTGAAAAAAGTTCTCTTTGGCGCGTAGTGCAAAGATGAACTGTTGATTGACATGATCATAACCATTGATGTTACAATTGAATATATTTGGCATGTATTGCAAAGATGAATTGTTGATTTGCATGATTATGATAAGAAAATATTGATTGGTGTTACAGGAATAAAATATTGATGGTAAACTTTTAATTTGGAGAAGATTGTGAACATCATGATCTATTTTACTCTCCTAATTAGTTGATTAATATTTTGGTTGCAGTTGTTGATCTAAAACTTATTTTCTATTAGATTTTTCACTGTTGAAGGCTAAGGATAATATATTCTTCATTATTTTAGTCATGATATTTTTTACTGGGCTATTTGAGCTCACGATTTTTTTTGTTCCATTGTTCTTCTCAGAAAATGAGAATGTAGCTGGGACTAGCCGACGTGTGGAGTGATGATCTGAGATATTTTCTATAGTTGTCTTCACCATGTTGTTAAATAGTGTAGCAATAATTAATCATGTTGAAGACTTGTAATATGTGTTGTCGTATCTTTTACTTCATTATATTTTGAGTGTGGATATTATCGTATTATCTACGACACTGTATTAAGAGAACATAAAGTTATGGTATGTATTTTGGCGATCCAAATTAGGTTGTATGGATCCTTTATTGGGGGCGTCACACACTACCTATATGGGGATAAAGTGGAGATTTATACAAATTATATAAACCATAATTATTTCTTCACCCAAAAAGAACTCAACATGCGGCACCAATGTTAACCTGTGCTATTGAAAGGTTAGGACAATACCATCCTATACCATCATGAAAAAATGAACGTGGTAGCTGACGCGTTGATTAAAAGAACATATGCGGATACGCGTGCGATATTGTCAACAAAAAAACACATTTTGTATGAGTTACAAAGGATGAAGATAAATTTAAAGACTCCATGGACCCACATGAAGATGGCAAATATATGAGTAGAACTGACTTTAATCGATAAAGTTAAAGCTGCTTAAGTTACAGACCCAAAGCTGGTGAATATGAAGAAAAGGTACAAAAATGTGATGTTCCAAAAGTAAGAATCGATGAAGTAAGAATAATTCGAGTCAACTCTAGATTTTGTATCCCTAACGACCCTAATTTAAAAATATAAAAATCATGATGGAGACACACAACACACCGTTCGCAATCCATCTTAGATGTACCAAAATGTATCGTGATCTTCAACATACATTTTGGTGGAGCAATATGAAAAGAAAGATTGCAGAGTTTGTCTCAAGATGTCTAACTTGTTAATCCATAGAATTAAGTGCCAAAGGGTCCGTTGCAACCACTTTAGAATCCATAATGGAAGTTGGAACACATAAATATTGATTTCGTGACGGGTCTTTCTAATGTTTCTCAAGGCTTAGAAGCAATTTGGGTCATTATCGATAGATTAACTAAGTCTGCTCATTTCTTGCTCATACAAGAGAACTATTCACTTGATCGTCTTGCTCGTATGTACATAAATGAGATTTTAAGACTATATGGTATGTCAATATCCATAGTTTCTGATTGAGACTGTGACGCCCCCAAAATATGTATACCCATCTTGAGTCGCCAAATATATGGTACATAATTTCAATACAAACTTTTTTTATACAGTACGACAAAACGTAGCTGAGAGTTTCAACACGGATAATGTCTCGTAGAGAGTATCCAAACTCAAATAAAGTCCTCATTACAATTATTATCACACTATTTCACTGAATAGTGAGTACTACTAATGCAAACATCTGGACCGTCACTCCGTTCCCCGACTAGTCCCAACTATATTCTCATTTCCTGAAGAGAACAATGAAACAAAGGGTGAGCTCAACTAGCCCAATAAGAAATATTATGACTAAGATAATGCAGAATAAATTATCGTTAGCCTTTAACAGTGTTAAACTGATAAAATATAATAAACATCAAGTTTAACTGCAGCGGAACAAGCAATCCATTAGAAGAGTCAAATAGAGCATGATATCTACTATCTTCTATGATTTAAAAAGTTTATCATCAATTTTATCGCTGAGACTCAGCTTAATAAATAAACCATATCATCGAATCATCCCTGCACTATGGGCCAAAGATATTCATGCAATCATCAATGATCATGATTATACCGGTCATAATCATACCAACAACTGTCTATCAATGCACTACAGGCCAATGAGGATTTTTACCACATAATTTATAACATTACGGCCATGATTATACCGAATAATCAATGGTCATAATCATACCAATCAATAATACATCTATGCACGTAAGCCACATATGACTTTTATCACAATATAAGCATGAGGATGATGACAATGATATAAGAATTCAATTAAAAGAAAGAAAAGGATTAAATTTTAAAGATTTATAACTTAATTTATCCAGAATTCAATAATGTCAAAATTGTCAACATGATACTGCTTTGTGGAGTAAAATTCAAGAATAATATTGTTTCAAAAATGATTTGGACAGAAAGAAATCAATTTTTGTCATGAATTAATTCCCCGGGTGAATAGTACCTGAGTAAATAGTACCCCGTGAATAGTACTTCGGGAATAGTACCCCATGAATAGTACTCATGAATAGTACTTTATGAATAGTACCCATAAATAGTATTTTGTGAATAGTACCATAAAAACGAATACTACTCATAGACAGTACTCCGACATTAAAATCTTAAAATTTAACAATAATATGTAGAAAATATCCTTGTGAAATGATACTAGATGAAGAACAAATTTTAAGGATATTCTACTAATTTCACGGAGTATAGACACAATACTTTAACAAAATAAGGGTATAATCAGGAATACGAGACGAAATAATATTACTCACATATTACAGAGTATGGAAGAAAATATTATTCCTATGAATACTGAACAAAATAATATCCCTTACCTCAGAAGAAGACTGGATACTGGAATAGTGAGGTAGCAGACTTCTCTTATACTTTCTTTCTAAAACTTCTCTCTCTTTAGATTCTCTCTCTATAATTGCTCTTGTGAGTCTTTGTGAATTGGTGAGAATGAAAGAAGAATGAGCTTCTATTTATAGGAAAATATAGTTTTGATAATTGTACGTTTTTGGGCTCAAAATATTACAGTATAATACCTTCATCTTTTCCTTCATTTTTAATTTAGTCCTGCAAGTATTATCAAACTTGCACCACCTCCTCTAATAGTACATCTTGTGAATCAATAGTACAATCATGTGAATCAATACTACAATCATGTGAAAAAAATAATTATAGTATAGTACCTTCATCTATACCTCCATTTTTAATTTAGTCATGCAAGTATTATCAATCTTGCACCACCTCCCCTAATAGTACATGCATGTAAATCAATAGTACACACATGTGAACAAATAGTTATAAGCATGTGAATTAATAGTAATTAATTTCTCATTTATCCGATTAATTATCCGATTAGTCAATATAACCTCCAGGCATCCATTATTATCGAAATAGATGTCGATTTCTACTAACACTAATAATCCCAACACAAAGGAAATATTAATTTTATCTTTAATCAACACAGAACTTATTCATCATTAATATTATAACTCACAATATTTAACAACCAGATCATTCCCAGGAAAGAGGGGGCTTTCCGATAAGGATTTCTCCCTATTGGCGCGCAATTAGGTGACCAAACCTCTCCTTGACAGAACTTTCTAGACATTGTCAATATTGCAAATAATAATATGAATAACTTTATCGTCTCAATTATTGATTTAATAATATAAAATATTATGCGAGATGATCTTTGTGACAATAATTAAATCAATAATATAAGAGATATTATCACACCAATTCTTTGTAGCAATAATTGAGTATAACTGAGTGACTTCTCACGTGAGCATCAATAATCAATACCGTATGGTACTACGCAACCACGCGTATTACTGTTCTTTTACCACCGGTTAGTTCAACAGCTTAACGGCAAAACTTTCGCCGTTATTTTTTAAAAAAAGATAATTTTGTCATTTTCTAACTACGACAATACTTCCGTTGTAGGGTCCACCAATTATTGTGCCGTCGTACGAATATTCCCTGTTAAAACGAATATTCCCCGACCAATCGAATATTATAAAACCACTTGCTTACTTTCTAAAATTTGTAAATAATACCCACAACTATAACATTATATCAAATCCACACCATAATATTCAAAAATATATTTCAAGAAAAATTAATCTTTATTCATAAAAGTTGGGGTCTTACAAAGACCCTAGATTCACTTAACGATTTTGGGTCAGCTTGTAGAAAGCTATGAGCACTGAATTACGATTCAGTTCTGTATACTCTTTGTGATGCTCCCAAAATAGGTATACATCACCCATCTTGAGTCACCAAATACATGGTACAAAATTCAAATACAACTTAATTATACAACTGTCGTGTAAAGTACGACAAAATATAAGCTGGGAGTTTCAACACAAATATTGTCTTCTAGACAATATCCAAACTCAAATTCAATATTATTACATTTATTTTCACACTACTTCATAAAATAGTGAGGACTACTAATGCAAACATCTGGACCGTCACTCCATTCTCTGACTAGTCCCAACTATATTCTTATTTCCTGAAGAGAATAATGAAAGCAAAGGGTGAGCTCAACTAGCCCAGTAAAAAATATTATGACTATGATAATGCAGAATAATTTATCGTTAGCCTTCAACACTATTAAACTGATAAAATATAATAAACATCAAGTTTAACTACAGCGGAACAAGCAATTCATTAGAAGAGTCAAGTAGAGCATAAAATCTACTATCTTCTATGATTTAAAAAGTTTATCATCAATTTTATCGCTGAAACTCAGTTTAATAAATAATCCACATCATCGAATCATCCCTACACTACAGGCCAATGATATTCTTTAGTATCATGACCACGAGTTAACCATGCACTATAGGCCAAGGATAATTGTGTTTTCATTAACGGTCCTGATCATGCCATAAAACCATTCATCTTTACACCCCTTGCCAAAGAGAACCCATGGTCATGATCATACCAAAAACTGTCTATAAATGCACTACGGGCCAATGAGGACCTTTACTACATTATTTGTAACATTATGGTCATAATTATACCGAATAATCTCTGGTCATAATCATACCAAGTCCATCTATGCACTACGGCCACATATAACTTTCAACATAATATAAGCATGAGGATGATGACAATGATATAAGAATTCAATTAAAAGAAAGCAAATTATAAATTTTTAAAAATTTATAATTTAATTTATCCAGAATTCACTAATGTCCAAATTGTCAACATGATACTGCTTTGTGGAGTAAAATTCAAGAATAATATTGTATCAAAAATGATTTGGACCGAAAAGAAATCAATTTTTGTCATGAATAAGTACTTTGAGTGAATAATAAGCGAGTGAATAGTACCTCGTGAATAGTAACTCGAGAATAGTAACCCCATGAATAGTACCCCGGCATGAAAAAGTTAAACTTATCAAGAATGCTCAGAATAATATTTTCATGAAAAGATACTGGAAAGCGCAAATATCAACGATATTTTACTAATTTTATGGAGTATAGAAGCCAAAATTTTAACAAAATGAGTATAGAATTCGGAATCTAAAGCAAAATAATATTACTTATATACTACAGAGTATAGAAGAAAATATTATTTCATATGAATATTGAACAAAAATAACATCCCTTATGTGACGCCCCCAAAATAGGTATACATCACCTATTCTGATTCGTCAAATATATGGTACAGAATACAAATACAACTTAACTATACAACTGTCGTGTAAAGTACGACAAAACATAAGCTGTGAGTTTTAATACAAATATTGTCGTCTAGACAATATATAAACTCAAATTCAATATTATTACATTTATTTTCCACTATTTCATTGAATAGTGAGGACTACTAATGCTATCATCTAGTCCGTCACTCCGTTCCCCGACTAGTCCCTGCTACGTTCTCATTTCCTGAAGAGAACAATGAAAGTAAAAGGGTGAGCTCAACTAGCCCAGTAGAAAATATTATGACTAAGATAATGCATAATAAATTATCATTAGCCTTAAGCGATTGTTAAACCGATATAATATAACAAACATCAAGTTTAACTGCGGTGAACAAGCAATCCATTAAAAGAGTCAACTAGAGAATAAAATCTATTATCTTTTATGATTTAAAGGTTTTTTCATCACTTTTATCATTTGGGACTCAACAATAAATAATCCACATCATCGAATCACCCCTCACACTACTACCAAGGATATTCTTTAGTATCACGACCACAATTATCTATCTCTGGCTACGGGTTAAGAATATTTGTGTATTCATTAATGGTCATGATCATGCCAACAACTGTCCATCAATGCACTACGGGCCAATGAGGACTTTTTCCACATCATTTGTAACATTACGGTCATGATTACACCGAATAATCCATGGTCATAATCATACCAAGTCCATCTATGCACTATAGGCCACATATGACTTTCAACAAAATATAAACATGAGGATGATGACAATGATATAAGAATTCAATAAAACAAGTTCAAGAATTAATTTATCCAGGAGCTAATAATATCCAAATTGTCAACATGATACTGCTTTGTAGAGTAAAATTTAAGAATGATCAGAAGAATATTTCAATGAAAAAATACTAGATGAAGCGCAAATATTAAGGATATTCCACTAATTTCATGGAGTATAGAAGTCAAAACTTTAACCAACTGAGTATAATAAAGAATGGAATAACAAAAGAAATCACCAGGCATGCGATAGACCGCACATGCAGGTTATTCCAACAGAATAATAAATAACGAAATCAGGTCCGACGTAAAACGCACAGACAAGATATTCCAACAGAATAATAAAGACGGAATCAGGTCCAGCGTAAAATGCGCAGCAGACGAGGATATTCCAACGTAATAATAAAAGGCGGAACCGGTCCCGTGAAAGCGCATGGACAAGATGTTCTAACAGAATGATAAATAATGAAACCAGGTCCGACGGAAACGCACAGACATGATGTTCCAGCAGAATAATAAAGAATGAAATAACAGAAGAATTTCACCAAGTATAGGGTAGCCCACGTATACTGGTTATTCCAACAGAATAATAAAGAATGGAATAACAGAAGTTCTCTTTATGGATAAGAAAGAAATAATACTCCCTACCTTAGAAAAAGCTGGATCTTTGGAATAGTGAGGTAGTGAGACTTCTCTTCTTCTTTCTATAATTTCTCTCTATAATAATCGCTCTAAAGCTTTTGTAAATTGGTGAGAAGCGAAGGAAGAATGAGCTTCTATTTATAAAAAATATAGTTTCGATAATTGCACATTTTGGGCTCAAAAATTCTGAGACAATACCTTCAACTTTTCCTTTATTTTTAATTTAGTCATAAAAGTATTATCAAACTTGCACCACCTCCCCTAATAGTAAATAATGTGATTCAATAGTCAATTATGTGAATCAATAGTTCTAGACATGTGAAAATACGAATTACAGTATAGTACCTCCATCTATACCTCCATTTTTAACTTAGTCATGCAAATATTATCAATCTTGCACCAACTCCCCTAATAGTAACAAGAATGTGAAATAATAGTATACACATGTGAACAAATAGTTATAATCATGTGAAATAATAGCAATCAATTGCTCATTTATCCGGTTAAATACCCGATTGGTCAATATAACCTCCAGACATCGATTATTATCGAAATAATTATCGATTTTCACTTAACACAAAAAATTCCAACACAATGAAACCATTTTTATCAAAAATATAAATTTTAAAATTTCGAAGTTTGACTTTTCCCGAAAAAGTCAACTATTGACTTTCTGACAAAATAGTGAATTCCGGAAAATTTTGTGTTTATATACTATTTTTATTAATTTCATCGTTCCGGATTCAAATATAATGTCCGCGTATCCAAATTCAACTCCGAACACAACTTCAATTTTAATAACATTCATCATTAATATTATAACTCACAATATTTATCAATCAGGTCGTTCCCAGGAAAGAGGGGGCTTTTCAATAAGGATTTTTCCCTATTGGCGCGCAATTAGGTGACCAAACCTCTCCTTGACAAAACTTCTAGACATTGTGAATATTTTAATTTAATAATATGAATAACTTTGTCGTCTCAATTATTGATTTAATAAAATAACATATTATGCAGATGATACTGTGACAATAATCGAATCAATAATATGAGAGATATGATGCGTGACAATTCTTTGTAATAATAATTGAGTATAAGCGAGTGACTTCTCACGTAAGCATCAATAATCAATACCGTGTCCTACTATGCAACCACGCAGATTATTATACTTTTTACTATCGGTGTAGTTCAATAGTTAACAGTAAAACTTCCGTCGTTATTTTCATAAAGTATTTTTGTCGTTTTTCTCAATCCGACAATAATTCCGTTAATGGGGTCCACCAATGATTGTCTTAGTTATGCGAATATTCTCTGTTAAAAGCGAATATTCCCCACCAATCGAATATTATATAACAACTTGCGTACTTTGCAAAATTTATAAATATTACCCACAACTATAACATTATATCAAATACACAACATAATATTGAAAAATATATTTTGAGAAAATTTAATCTTTATTCAAAAATTTGGGGTCTTACAACCTCCCCTTCTTATGAAATTTCATCCTCGAAATTAGGGTGCGTACCTGGTATGACGAAGAGGTGAGGATACCTTGATCTCATGTCAGATTCTAACTCCCAGGTAATTTTCTCAATATCGTGGTTTCTCCACAAAACTTTGACGTGAGGTATAACCTTGGAGCGTAGAATATGTTCCTTCTTATCCAAGATTTTAACAGGAACCTCTTCATACGTTAAATATTCCGCTATTTCGTCCGGTTCTAACTCAATAATGTGGTTCGGGTCTTCCACATATTTACGTAACATGGATATATGAAAAATGTTATGAACACGAGACATACTTGGCGGTAACGCCAAGTCTATAGGCCACGGTTCCTACTCGGTCGAGGATTAAAATGGGCCAATGAATCGAGGGTTGAGCTTTCCTCTCTTTCCAAATCTCGTAACTCCCTTCCATGGAACAACACGTAATAACACATGATCTCCAATATCGAATTCTACGTCCTTTCGATGAAGATCAGCATAACTCTTTTATCAATCTTGTGAGGTTTTTATACGTTGTCGGATCTTTTGAAACTTTTTCGTAGTCATACGCACCAACTCCGGTCCCAACAACGTTGTTTCACCCACCTCATCCCAGCATACTGGAGAACGACACTTTCTTCCATACAACGCCTCAAATGGAGTCATGCCAATACTTGCTTGATAACTGTTGTTGTAGGAAAACTCTACCAATGGTAGGAACTTATCCCAACTTCCCTTGAAATCAAGGACACAGAGTCTTAATAGATCTTCAAGAGTTTGAATGGTCCTCTCCATTCGCCTGCCGTTAAATACGAAAATGATATGCCGAGCTAAATCAGAACTCCGCGCCCATAGCTTTTTGCAAACTAACCCAAAATCTTGAAGTGAATCTTGGGTCTCGATCGTAAACTATGGCCGGCATACCATGCATCTTACAATCTCGTTTATGTACACACGAAGCAAGACGTTCAAGTGTATAAGTTTCTCAGATAGGTAGGAAATGAGCGGAACTTGGTCAATCTATCAACAATGACCCAAATTGCATCTATGCCTTGAGAAACCTTGGGAAGACCGATGAATGAAATCCATGGTAATGTGTTCCCACTTCCGTTCTGCAATTTCAAGTGGTTGCAATGGACCTTTTGTTACTTGATGCTCTGCCTTGACTCTTTGACAAGTTAAACACCGTGAGATAAATTCTGCTTTCTCTCTCTTCATATTGCTCCACCAAAATGTATGTCGAAGATCACGATACATTTTGGTACTCCCAGGATGGATTGCAAATGGTGTGTTGTGCGCCTCCATCATCATGATTTTATACTTTAAATCAGGGTTGTTAGGAACACAAAGTCTGGAGTTGACTCAAAGTATTCCTTCTTCATCGATTCTTGCTTCCGACATAGCACCTTCTTGCACTTTCTTCTTCATACGCATTAGCTCCAGGTCTGTAGCTTGAGTAGCTTTAACTTTATCGATTAAAGTCGGTTCTTCTCGTATGTTTGCCATCATCATGTGGGTCCCTGGAGTCTTTAACTCTAACTTCATCCTTTGCAAGTCATACAAAATGGGCCTTTACGTTGATAATATTGCACTCGTACCCGCATATGATATTCTACTCGGTCATCCTACCACGCTCGTTAAATTTTTCGAGGATGGTATTGGATGGTATGATCATAATCTTTCAATAGTTCAAGCCAACGTCGTTGTCGCATGTTGAGTTCCTTTTGGGTGAAGAAATATTTGAGGCTTTTATGATCCAGGTAGATCTCTACCTTCTCTCCATACAGGTAATGCCTCCAAATCTTAAGCTTAAAACTACAATTTGCCAACTCTAGATCGTGAGTAGGGTAATTCCTCTCATATTCTTTGAGTTGTCGTGAGGCATAAGGCTATGACTTTCCCATGTTGCATGAGAACACATCTTAACCCTTTGCACGAAGCATCATCATTTGTAGATGACAAATCCCTCTCGAGGCAGATGGTATTGTCGAGCAGTCTTTGAAATAAGTCTCTTCTTGAGTTCTTGAAAACTCTTCTCACATTCCTCACTCCAATGAACTTTGTATCTTTTCGAGTCAGCTGAGTTAATGGAGTAGCGATTCGAGAAAATCCTTCCACGAATCTCCGATAATAACCAGCTAATTCGAGAAAGCTACGTACTTCGGTCACTAATTTAGGTTGCTCTCAGCTTTGAATTGCTTCAATCTTTGCCGGGTCAACAGATATCCCATGATTTGATATCACGTGCCCAAGGAATGCAACTTCCTCAAGCCAGAACTCGCATTTCTTCAACTTGGCATATAGCTTATTTTCACAAAGCTTTTGGAGTATCAGCCTCAAGTGTTGCTCATGATCTTCACGGCTTTTGGAATATATGAGGATGTCATCAATAAAGACGACCACAAAATGATCCAAATATTCCTTGAATACTCGGTTCATCATATCCATAAAGGCAACAGGAGCATTAATCAATCCAAAAGACATGACTAAGAATTCATAATGCCCGTACCGAGTTCTGAAGGCAGTCTTTGGAATATCCTCAGTTTTAACCTTCAGCTGATGATATCCAGAACGAAGATCTTTCTTTGAAAAGAATTATGCTCCTTGCAACTGGTCAAACAGGTCATCAATACGTGGCAATGGGTATCTATTTTTGATGGTGACATGATTCAACTCCCAATAATCAATACAAAGTCGCATACTCCCATCTTTCTTCTTCACGAATAGAACAGGAGCACCCCAAGGAGACGTAATAGGACGAATGAAACCAATGTCTAACAATTCCTGCAATTGGGTCTTTAACTCCTGAAGTTCAATAGGAGCCATTCGATATGGGGATTTAGAAATGGGTTTTGTCACGGGTTCAAGGTCAATACAAAATTCAACTTCACGCTCCGGGGTAGGCGGAAGTTCTTGGGGAATACGTCAGAAATTTATTAACAATAGAAATATCCTTCAAATCGGCGTATTTTTGTTTAAATCGTGACATGAGCTAAGAAAGCTTGACATCCGATTTTTCAATAAACGAATAGCTTTATGGCTTGAGATGACCGTGATTGATTTTAATGGTTTGGTCGCTTGAATTCGCATAATAGGTTTATTAGGAATACGAAAGCTAACAACCTTATAAAAAAACAATCAATTTTAGCATGATGAGTAGTTAACCAATCAATCCTAGAATCACGTCAAATGCAAGTATTTTTAAGGAGATAAGATCGACAGTAACGTGCGATTTACCGATTTGAATCAAACAAGACTTATAAGCAGTGGATGTAATGAAGGTTTCTCCTAATGGAGTTTCAACAGATAAGTCAAAGTCTAATTTCTCTGAGTCAAATTTAATCGTTGAAATGCAAGTAGGAGAAATAAAATAATGGGTAGAAACCAGGTATCAAATAAGGTATAGACTTAGCTAGAGTTTATGATAAAGTTTTACCAGTGATGACTTCGTTCGGGTTCTTTGCTTTCGGGAGGTCACTACAAACGCTCTCCTTGCACCACCGGCTTTGACTTTTTTCGGGACTGGCCTTTGGTGCCTCTATCCTATTGAACTTGTCTTGGGTGAATGACAAAATCGGGCTAGGTGACCTTCTCTTCCACAATTATAACAGCTTTGGATGGCATCGCGGTTTTGGTGATGTGTCCCTCCCTCGCATTTGAAGCATATGATAGGTGGTCGTTCTCCTTCCTCGACAGCGGGTGTTGGTCTTGACGTCTTTTCATCATTGTTGAATCTCTTCTTCTTGAAATGTCCATTCTTATTGTCTTGGCTATGATTACCACGAAGTGGTTACCATTTACGGAATGTTGATTCCATCCACGCTTGTTGTCACCGTTTCGATGGATCTATTACCACTCGGTATTTTCATGTTGCCGATCGCTTTCCCTTGGTTGCGTTGACTCGTTATCGTACTCCAATAATCGGGCCCTATTTACTGAGATCTCGAGTACAAACATAGTTTATGAGAAATAAGATATTGACGTATCTCTGGTTTCAAACCTCTTAAAAATATTCGCGTCATTCGCTCCTCATTACCGACCAAATGGGATGCAAACCGGGATAACTTCGTAAATTTAGCCTCGTATTGCGACATGGTCATATTATTTTATTCTAACTTGATAAACTCCACCTCTTTCATGTGACGAATACTTTCCGGAAATTACTTGTCATTGAATAGCTCTTGGAACTTCTCCCAAGACATCTTGAGTGCGTCAAGCTGGGTACGTTTTACAGATTCCCACCAGTAATCTGCCTCTTCACACAACATGAAGGTGGCGAAGGGAAACTTTTGCTCCTCGGAGCATCCCAAGACATCAAATATCTTGGTGATCTACTTTATCCATGCTTCATTCTTAAGTGGTTTTGGCTCTCCAATAAACTCCGTTGGTCCCAGCTCCTTGAAGCGATTTAAGCTTAGCAAATCACGAGAGTTTCGAGTGTTTCCACCTATATTTTGGATCGGAGCCGCTCTGCTTTGATGTTGCATGAATTGCATAAAGCCTCACGAACATTCCATCGTTCATCATTTAGTCAGTGTTGTTGTTCGCATGAGGATTGTCGCCTTCACGATGCACATTATTACGATTGTTGATCTATGGAGACTCAGCGGTCTCTTGTGCTCCATTCTTATTCCCAATATTCTAGGATGCCATTTTCAAATCTCGCCACAAAACAAGGGTTAATTGACATACAACATATTATCCATATACTCGACCAACCAATTAAATACCAAATAAACTTAGGTAGGTCATACTAGCGAAGGAATTTCCGTCTCTCCCTCCTAGTTCTAGTCTCACATCTTAGCCGGGATCATATCCTAAGCTTTGATACCAAACTGTGACGCCTTAGAAAATAGGTATACATCACCTATTCGAGTCATCAAATACATGGTATGTAATACAAATACAACTTAATTATACAACCGTAGGTGTAAAGTGCGACAAAACATAAGTTGTGAGTTTTAATACAAATATTGTAAATGCAGACAATATACAAACTATAATTCAATATTATTACATTTATTTTCCACTATTTCACTTTGAATAAAGGAGTACTACTAATGCTATCATCCGGTCGAGTCACTCCGTTCCCCGACTAGTCCCTGCCACGTTCTCATTTTCAAGAGAACAATGAAAGTAAAAGGTGAGCTCAACTAGCCCGAAGAGAAAATATTATGACTAAGATAATGCGAGAATAAATTATCATTAGCCTTAAGCTTGAGTGTTAAACCGATACAATATAACAAACATCAAGTTTAAGCTGCTAGGTGGAATAAACAATCCATTAAAAGAGTCAAGTAGAGAATAAAATCTACTATCTTTTTACGATTTAAAAGGTTTTTCATCACTTTTATCATTTGGGACTCGATTTTAATAAATAATCCACATCATCGAATGACCCTCGTGACTACTGACCAATGATATTCTTTAGTATCACGACCTACAATTATCCATGCAGCTACGGCCAAGAATATTTTTGTGTATTCTTTAATGGTCATGATCATGCCAACAATCTGTCCATCAATGCACTCACGGGCCAATGAGGACTTTTTCCACATCATTTGTAACATTATGGTCATGATTACCTAGAATAATCCACGGTCATAATCATACCAAGTCCATCTATGCCTTTATAGGCCATGATGACTTTCAACAAAATATAAATATGAGGATGATGACAATGATATAAGAATTAAATAAAACAAGTTCAAGAATTAATTTATCCGAGGAACTAATAACGTCCAAATTGTCAACATGATCAATTGCTTTGTAGAGAGTAAAATTCAAGAATGCTCGGAAGAATATTTCAATGAAAAGATCTTTGGATGAAGCGCAAATATCAAGGATATTCCACTAATTTCATGGAGTATAGAAGTCAAAACTTTAACCATTTGAGTAAATAAAGAATGGAATAACAAAAGAAATCACCGAGCATGCGATAGACCCAAGACAGGCAAAGTTATTCCAATGAATAATAAATACGGAATCAGTGCGGCGTAAAACGCATGCATGACGGGATATTCAACAGAATAATAATAAAGGCGGAATCAGGTCCGGCATAAAAAGCGCATGACGAGGATATTCCAACGAGAATAATAAAGAGCGAGAACCCGATTAGGCGTAAAAGCATGCAGACGGGATGTTCCAAGCGAATGATAAATAATGAAACCAGTCCCAACGTAAGCCTTGCAGACGAGGATGTTCAATGAGAATAATAAAGAATGGAATAACGAAGAATTTCACCAAGTATAGGGTAGCTGCAGATATCCCAAGTTATTCAAATGTAATAATAAAGAATGGAATAAATGAAGTTCTCTTCATGGATAAAAAAGAAATAATACTCCCTACCTTAGAAAAACTGGATACTGAAATAGTGAGATAGCATACTTCTCTTCTTCTTTCTATAATTTCTCTTTATAATAATCGCTCTAAAGCTTTTGTGAATTGGTGAGAAATGAAGTAATAATGAACTTCTATTTATAGAAAAATATAGTTTTGATAATTGCACGTTTTGGGGCTCGAAAAATTACAGTACAATACCTCTAACTATTCCTTTATTTTTAATTTAGTCATGGAAGTATTATTAAACTTGCACCACCTCCCCTAATAGTAAATAATGTGATTCAATAGTCAATTATGTGAATCAATAGTTCTAGACATGTGTAAAATCGAATTACAAAGATATAGTACCTCCATCTATACCTCCATTTTTAACTTAGTCATGCAAGTATTATCAATCTTGCACCAACTCCCCTAATAGTAACAAGAATGTGAAACAATAGTATACACATGTGAACAAATAGTTATAATCATGTGAAATAATAGCAATCAATTGCTCATTTATCCGGTTAAATACCCGATTGGTCAATATAACCTCCAGACATCAATTATTATCGAAATAATTGTCGATTTTCACTAACACAAATAATTCCAACACAATGAAACCATTTTTATCAAAAATATAAATTTTGAAATTTCAAAGTTTGACTTTTCCCAAAAAAGTCAACTATTGACTTTCTTTGACCAAATAGTGAATTCAGAAAAAATTTGTGTTTATAGACTATTTTACTAAGTTCATCGTTAGGATTCAAATATCACGTCACGCGTATCCAAATTCAACTCAAGAACACAACTTCAATTTTAATAACATTCATCATTAATATTATAACTCACAATATTTATCAACCGGTCGTTCCGGGGAAAGAAGGGGCTTTCAATAAGATTTCTTCTCCTATTGGCGGCTTGATTAGGTGACCAAACCTCTCCTTGTGAGAACTTCTATATATTGTAAATATTTTAATTTAATAATATGAATAACTTTGTCGTCTCAATTATTGATTTAATAAAATAACATATTATGGAGATGATACTGTGACATTAATCAAATCAATAATATGAGAGATATGATGCAGCAATTACTATAGCAATAATTGAGTATAATTGCGTGACTTCTCACGTAAGCATCGATAATCAATCTGTAGTGTCTCTTGCAACCACAGCGTATTCTTCGTACTTTTACTACTGAGGGTTGTTCAACGATTAACGGTAAAACTTCCGCCGTTATTTTCATAAAGTATTTTTGTCGTTTTTTTCTCAATCAAACAATAATTTCGTTATGGGGGTCCACCAATGATTGTCTTAGTTGTATGAATATTCCTGTTAAAGCGAATATTCCCCGACCAATCGAATATTATATAACAACTTGTGTACTTTGCAAAATTTGTAAATATTACCCACAACTATAACATTATATCAAATCCACACCATAATATTCAAAAATATATTTCGAGAAAATTTAATCTTTATTCAAAAAGTTGGGGTCTTACACCTTACGACTGTTGAACGAAAATAATATTCCCTATGAATATTAAACGAATATAATATTCCTTATGAATATTAAACGAATATAGTATTTCTTGCGAATATTGAACGAAATAAAATTTTTTACGAATACAAAAAATAATATCGTAAGTGATTATGAAATAAATAATACCCCTTACCTTAAAAAGAATAGTATTCTGACTGGTAGGGCGGGGATATTCTTGAAGAAAACTTATACTATTTTCTACGCTCAAATCTTCCTTAAACTCTAAAGAAATACGCTCAATATTATAGAAGAAGAATTATCTGATTCTGGTGTAAATTTCAATTTTAATTAAGCATCCTATTTATAGGAGAATGAAAATGATACTATTTGAATTTAGAAATCATGGACCGCATGAAGGAATCATGGCGCTCAACTCATCGAAAATTTTACGAAAATTTGATTTTACTATTCATTACTGTGCAATAAAATATTCTAATAAAACAAAAACTTTAAATAAAATAAAACTTATAATATATATATATATATATGTAAGACCTCAACTTTTATGAATAAAAATAAATTTTCTATAAAGATTATTTTTAAATATTATGGAGTGAATTTGATATAATGTTATAGTTATGGGTAATATTTATAAATTTTGAAAATACGAGTTGTTATATAATAATCGATTGGTCGGGGAATATTTCATACAGCGACACAAACATCAGTGGACCCCATAATGTAATTATTGTCGGTTTGAGAAAAGCGACAAAATATTTTTTATGAAAATAACAGTGAAAGTTTTACAGTTAAGCTGTTGAAACACCCGGTGTTAAAAAAATCTGATAATATCGTCTTGCGTAGTAGCAATACCAGTATTGATTATTGATGCTTACGTGAGAAGTCACTCAATTTTGTTCAATTATTGCTACCTAATTGTTGCATAGTATCTCACGTTATTTGATTCAATTATTATCGATATTTTATATATTATTAAATCAATAATTGAGATGGCAGAGTTATTAATATTATAATTTGCAATATTGACAATGTCTAGAAGTTCTTTCAATGAGAGGTTTGGTCGCCTAATTGCGCGCTAATATGGAGAAATCATTATTGGAAAGCCCCCTCTTTCCTGGGAACGACCTGGTTGTTAAATATTGTGAATTATAATAATAATGATAAATGTTGTTAAAAATATTGAGGTAATTTTATAAAGTATTTGTTGTAAATATGGACGTATTATTTGGATTCCCATTTACCCATTTTTAATCGGTGGAAAGTTATTCAGTATATATATATATATATATATATATATATATATATATATATATTATAATGGGTGTGGTGGGTAATGAATTGGTGGGTGAATGAAAATTGTGTATAAGGAAGGGTATATATTATTTATATATATTGAAAGTTGACAAAATGGGGAGGAAGGAAACTTGCAAAATGTTATCAGGGGAGCATGTGTTAATATATATATATATATATATATATATATATATATATATATATATATATATATATATTATATAATAAGTTTTATTTTTTATGAAAAATAGAATATATTATATTTTATTGAATATTATTTTAATAGTTTGAAAAAAATGAGCGTATCGTTTATTTTTTCTTACACTGTGATGATTTAAATCAGGATTCTCTTTATGCGGTCTGTGAGAATTCTAAATAGTATCCTTTCCATTCTCCTATAAATAGGATGCTTATTTAGAATTGAAAATCACACCAGAATCAGAGAATTCTTCTTCTATAATCTTGAGCGTATTTCTTTAGAGTTTTAGAAAGCTTTAAGCGTAGAAAACAATGAAAGTTTTCTTCAAGAATATCCATGCCCTACAAATCGGAATACTCTTCTTTTCAAGGTAAGGGATGTTATTTTTATTCAATATTCGCTTGAAATAATATTTTATTCCATACTCTATAGTATGTAAGTAATATTATTTCGTTTCAGATTTCGAATTCTATACTCATTTGGTTAAAGTTTTGGATTCTATACTCCATGAAATTAGTAGAATATTATTCATATTTGCGTTTCATCCAGAATCTTTTCATGGAAATATTATTCTGAGCATTCTTGATAAGTTTTAACTTTTTCATGCCGGAGTACTATTCACGGGGTTACTATTCCCAAAGTTACTATTCACGGGTACTATTCACACGGTTAGTATTCACCCGAGGTACTATTCATGATAAAAATTGATTCATTTTCGGTCCAAATCATTTTTGGTACAATATTATTCTTGAATTTTACACCAAAAAGCAGTATCATGTTGACAATTTGGACGTTATTGATTTCTGGATAAATTAAATTATAAATCTTTAAAAATTTATCCTTGAACGTGTTTTATTGAATTCTTATATCATTGTCATCATCCTCATGTTTATATTCTGTTAAAAGTCATCTGTGGCATTTAGTGCATAGATGTACTTGGTATGATTATGACCAAAGATTATTCGGTATAATCATGATCGTAATGTTACAAATGATGTGGTAAAAGTCCTCATTGGCCCGTAGTGCATTGTTGGACAGTTGTTGGCATGATCATGACCATTGATGAAAACACGAATATCATTGGCCCGTAGTGCATGGATAATTTGTGGTCGTGATACTTAATGAATATCTCGGTAGTAGTGCGAGGATGATGTGGATTATTTATTGTGAATCTCGGTGATAAAAGTGATGAAAAACCTTTTAAATCATAGAAGCGGTAGAGATTTTATTCTCTCTTGACTCTTCTAATGAATTGCTTGTTATTACCTTGCAGTTAAACTTAATGTTTGTTATATTTTATCGGTTTAACTTTGTTGAAGGCTAACGATAAATTATTACGCATTATCTTAGTCATAATATTTATTCTTGGGCTAGTTGAGTTCACCCTTTTGCTTTCATTGTTTCTCTTGAGAAATGAGAATATAGTTGGGACTAGTCGGGGAACGGAGTGACAGTCCAGATGATAACATTAGTAGTCCTTACTATTCTATAAAATAGTGTGATAATAAATGTATTGAGGACTCCATTTGAGTTGAATACTGTCTAGAAGACAATATTCAGTATTAAAACTCTCGATTTATGTTTTGTCGTATTTACACGACAGTTGTATTATTAAGTTGTATTTGAATTTTGTACCATGTATTTGGCGAATCAAGATAGGTGATGTATACCTATTTTGGGGGGTGTCATGATTAAGTATCAAAGTTTAGGGATATGATCCTCATTTGAGATGTGAGACAAGAACTAGGAGGGGAGAGACGTGAAATTCCTTTGCTAGTATGACCTACCTAAGTTTATTTGGTATTTAATTGGTCGGTCAGAGTATAGGGATAATATGTTGCATGTAAATTAACCTTTGTTTTGTGGTAGTATTTGAAAATGACATCCGAGAATGTTGAGAATAGCAATGGAGCACAGGAGACCGTTGAGTCTCCACAGATCAATAATCAGGATAATGTGCATCAGGAAGGAGACAATCCTCATGAAAATAACAACACTGACCAAAAGATGAACGATGGAATGATCAGAGGCTTTATGCAATTCATGCAACATCAGGCGAGAGCGGCTCCTGTCCAAAAAGTAGGTAAAAACACTGGAAACTCTTGGACGATCACTGCTAAACGGTTCAAGGAGCTGGGACCACCGGAGTTTATTGGAGAGCCAAAACCACTTAAGGCGGAAGCGTGGATAAAGCAGATCACCAAGATATTTGATGTCTTGGGATGCTCCGAGGAGCAAAAGGTTCTTTTTGCCACCTTTATGTTGCGACGCAGAGGATTCTTTGGTGGGAATCGGAAAAAGCGTACTCAACTCGCCGTGATGAAGATGTCTTCGGAGAAGTTCCAAGAACTATTCAACGACATGTACTTTCCGAAAGTATTCATCATACATGAAAGATGTAGAATTCATCAAGTTGGAAGCGAGCAGTAATAGCGAGGTGCGGTCACAAGACGAAGCTAAGTTTGTTGAGTTATCCCAGTTTGCGTCTCACTTGGTTGATAATGAAAAGAGAATGACGCGGATGTTTCTAAGTTTGGAGTGCAATAACGAGTCAACCCAACTAAGAGAAAGCAGCCGGCAAAATGATAATACTAGTGGTAGCGATCATCGAGCGGTGACAACACACGGAGAGGAATCAACATGCCGAAATGGTAACCACTTGGTGGTAATCGCTAAGCAAGACAATAAAAGTGGACATTTCAAGAAGAGGAGATTCAACAATAATGGAAAGACGTCATCACCAGCACCCGTTGTTAAGGAAAGAGAACGATCACCTATCATATGCTTCAAATGCGGAGGGGAAGGACACATCAGTCTAAACTGTGCGATGCCATCCAAAGTGTGTTATAATTATGGAAGAGAAGGTCACCTAGCCCGATTTTATCGTGTACCGAAGACAAGTCCAGTTGGAACGGTGACACAAAATGCCGTCCCAGACAAGTTAAAACCAGTAGTTCAAGGGAGAGCGTTTGTTGTGACCTCCCAGAAAGCAAAGAACCTGAATGAGATCATCACGGGTAAGCTTATCATAAACTCTAGCGAAGTCTATACATTATTTGATACCAGTTCTACCCATTCTTTTATTTCTCCTACTTGCGCTCAACTTTTAAATTTGACTCCAGAGAAATTAAACTTTGACTTATCTGTTGAAACTCCGTTGGAAGAAACTTTCATTACATCCATTGTTTATAAGTCTTGTTTGGTTCAAATCGGTACCCTCACATTACCTGTCGATCTTATTTCATTGAAAATACTTGCATTTGACGTGATTCTAGGGATTGATTAGTTAATTACTCATCATGCAAAAATTGATTGTTTTCGTAAGGTTGTTAGCTTTCATATTCCTAACCAACCTATTATGCGAATTCAAGCAACCAAAACATTAAAATCAATCACGGTCATCTCAAACCATAAAGCTATTTATTTATTGAAAAACGGATGTCAAGCTTTCTTAGCTCATGTCACATATTTAAACAAAAATACGTCAGATTTGAAAGATATTTCTATTGTTAATAAATTTTCTGACGTATTCCCTGAAGAACTTCCTGGCCTACCCCAGAGCGTGAAATTGAATTTTGTATCGACCTTGAACCCGGTACAAAACCCATTTCTAAAGCCCCATATCGAATGGCTCCTATTGAACTTCAGGAGTTAAAGACCCAATTGCAGGAATTGTTATACATCGGTTTCATTCGTCTTAGTACGTCTTCTTGGGGTGCTCTTGTTCTATTCGTGAGGAAGAAAGATCGGAGTATGAGACTTTGTATTGATTACCGGGAGTTGAATCATGTCACCATCAAGAATAGATACCCATTGCCACGTATTGATGACCTGTTTGACCAGTTGCAAGGCGCCAAATTCTTTTCAAAGATCGATCTTCATTCCGGATATCATCAGTTAAAGATTACAACCGATGACATTCCAAAGACGACTTTCAGAACTCGGTACGGGTGTTATGAATTCCTATTCATGTCCTTTGGTTTGACTAATGCTCCTGCTGCCTTCATGGACATGATGAATCGAGTATTCAAGGAATATTTGGATCACTTTGTGGTCGTCTTTATCGATGACATCCTCATATATTCCAAAATCCGTGAAGATCATGAGCAACACTTGAGACTGATATTCCAAAAGCTTCGTGAAAACAAGCTTTATGCCAAGTTGAATAAATATGAGTTCTAGCTTGAGAAAGTTGCATTCCTTGGGCACGTGATATCAAATCATGGAATATCTGTTGACCCGGCGAAGATTGAAGCAATTCAATGCTATGAGCAACCTAAGTCAGTGACCGAAATACGTAGCATTCTCGGCTTAGCTGGTTATTATCGAAAATTTGTGGAAGGGTTTTCATGAATCGCTACTCCATTAACTCAGCTGACTTGGAAAGATACAAAATTTGGTTGCAGCGAGGAATGTGAAAATAGTTTTCAAGAACTCAAGATGAGACTCATTTCAGCACATGTTCTGACAATACCATCTGGCTCGGAGGGATTTGTCATCTACAGTGATGCTTCAGGCAAAGGGTTAGAATGTATTCTCATGCAACATGGGAAAGTCATAGTCTATGCCTCTCGACAACTCAAAGAATATGAGAGAAATTATCCTACTCATGATCTAGAGTTGGCAGTTGTTGTCTTCGCACTTAAAATTTGGAGGCATTACTTGTATGGGGAGAAAATGGAGATCTATACGGATCATAAAAGCCTCAAATATTTCTTCACTCAAAATGAACTCAATATGCGGCAACGACGATGGCTTGAGCTATTGAAAGATTATGATCATACCATTCAATACCATCTTGGTAAAGCGAACGTAGTAGCTGACGCATTGAATAGAAGATCATATTCGGGTATGAGTGCGATATTGTCAACGCAAAGGCCCATTTTATATGACTTGTAAAGGATGGAGATAGAGTTAAAGACTCTAGGGACCCATGTGATGATGGCAAATATACGAGTATAACCAACTTTAATCGATAAAGTTAAAGCTGCTCAAGCTATAGACCTGGAGCTGATGCGTATGAGGAAGGAAGTGCAAGAAGGTGCTATGCTGGAAGCAAGAATCAATGAAGAAGGAATAATTCAAGTCAACTCCAGACTTTGTGTTCCTAAAGCTTCTGAATTGAAGTATAAAATCATAATGGAGGCGCACAACACACCGTTTGCAATCCATCCTAGGAGTACCAAAATGTATCATGATCTTCGACATACATTTTAGTGGAGCAATATGAAGAGAGAGATAGCAGAGTTTATCTCAAGGTGTCTAACTTGTCAACGTGTCAAGGCGGAGCATCAAGTGTCAAAATGTCCATTGCAACCACTTAAAATTTCAGAGTGGAAGTGGGAGCACATTACCATGGATTTCGTTACTGGTCTTCCCAAGGTTTCTCAAGGCATAGATGCGATTTGGGTCATTGTTGATAAATTGACCAAGTCTGCTCATTTCTTACCTATACGAGAAACTTATACACTTGAACGTCTTGCTTGTATGTACATAAATGAGATTGTAAGACTTTATGGTATGTCAGTATCCATAGTTCTGATCGAGACCCAAGATTCACTTCAAGATTTTGGGTTAGTTTGCAAAAAGCTATGGGCACGGATTTACGATTTAGTTCGGCTTATCATCCTCAAACGGACGGGTAGTCAGAGAGGACTATTCAAACTCTTGAAGATCTATTAAGACTCTGTGTCCTTGACTTCAAGGGAAGCTGGGACAAGTTATTACCATTGGTGGAGTTTTCCTACAATAACAGTTATCAAGCAAGTATTGGTATGGCTACATTCGAGGCGTTGTATGGAATAAAATGGCGTTCTCCAGTATGTTGGGATGAGGTGGGTGAAGCAATGTTGTTGGGACCGGAGTTGGTACGTATGACGACGGAAAAGATTCAAATGATCCGACAACGTATAAAAACCTCACAAGATCGACAAAAGAGTTATGCTGATCTTCATCAAAAAGACGTGGAATTCAATGTTAGAGAGCATGTGTTGTTACGTGTGGCACCATGGAAGGGAGTTACGAGATTTAGAAAGAGAGGAAAGCTCAATCCTCGATTCATTGGCCCATTTAAAATACTTGGCCGAGAGTAGGGCGTGGCTTTATAGACTCGTGTTACCGCCAAGTATGTCTCGTGTTCATAACGTTTTTCATATATCCATGTTACGTAAATATGTGGAAGACCCGAACCACATTATTGAGTTAGAACCGGACAAAATAGCGGAAGATATAACGTATGAAGAGGTTCCTGTTAAAATCTTAGATAAGAAGGAACATATTCTATGCTCCAAGGTTATACCTCACATCAAAGTTTTGTGGAGAAACCACGATATTGAGGAAATGACCTGGGAGTTAGAATCTGAAATGAGATCAAGGTATCCTCACTTCTTCGTCATACCAGGTATGTACCCTAATTTTGAGGGCAAAATTTCATAAGAAGGAGAGGTTGTAAGACCCCAACTTTTATGAATAAAGATGAATTTTCTATAAATATCATTTTTGAATATTATGGAGTGAATTTGATATAATGTTATAGTTATGGGTAATATTTATAAATTTTTCAAAGTATGCAGGTTGTTATATAATATTCGATTGGTCGGGGAATATTCGTTTTAATAGGAAATATTCGTACAACGACACAATCATTGGCGGACCCCATAACGGAATTATTGTCGGATTGAGAAAATGACAAAAATATTTTTATATGAAAATAACGGCGGAAATTTTACCGTTAATTGTTGAAACACCCGGTGTTAAAAATGCGATGTCTGGCGTGGTTACATAATAATACACGGTATTGATTATTGATCTTTACGTGAGAAGTCACTCAATTTTGTTCAATTATTACTCTGATAATTGTTGCATAGTATCTCACGTTATTTGATTCAATTATTATCGATATTTTATATATTATTAAATCAATAATTGTGATGCGCGAGTTATTAATATTATTATTTGCAATAGTAATGATGTCACAGAAGTTCTTTCAATGAGAGGTTTGGTCGCTTTAAATGCGCTTGCTTAATATGGAGAAATCATTATTGGAAAGCCCCTCTCTCTGAGGAACGACACTGGTTGTTAAATATTGTGAATTATAATAATAATGATAAATGTTGTTAAAAATATTGAGGTAATTTTATAAAGTATTTGTTGTAAATATGGACGTATTATTTGGATTCCCATTTACCCATTTTTAATCGGTGAAAAGTTATTAGGTATATATATATATATATATATATATATATATATATATATATATTATAATGGGTGTGGTGGGTAATGAATTGGTGGGTGAATGAAAATTGTGTATAAGGAAGGGTATATATTATTTATATATATTGAAAGTTGACAAAATGGGGGAGGGAAGGAATCTTGCAAAATGTTATCACGGGTGGTGTGAATTTTCAAAGGAGCATATGGTATATATATATATATATATATATATATATATATTATATAATAAGTTTTGTTTTTTATGAAAAAATAGAATATATTATATTTTATTGAATATTATATTAATAGTTTGAAAAAAATGAACGTCTGCGTTTATTTTTCTTAAGCCCGTGATGATTTTGTATGATTCCTACTGTGCAGTCCGTGAGAATTCAAAATAGTATCCTTTCTATTCTCCTATAAATAGGATGCTTATTTAGAATTGAAAATCACACCAGAATCAGAGAATTATTCTTCTATAATCTTGAGCGTATTTCTTTAGAGTTTTAGAAAGCTTTGAGCGTAAAAAATAGTGAAAGTTTTCTTCAAGAATATCCCTGCCCTACAAATCGGAATACTCTTCTTTTCAAGGTAAGTGATGTTATTTTTATTCAATATTCACTTGAAATAATATTTTATTACATACTCTGTAGTATGTAAGTAATATTATTTCATTTTAAATTTCGAATTCTATACTTATTTGGTTAAAGTTTTAACTTCTATACTCCATAAAATTAGTAGAATATTCTTCATATTTGCGTTTCATCCAGTATCTTTTCATGGAAATATTATTCTAAGCATTCTTAATAAGTTTTAACTTTTTCATGCCGGAGTACTATTCACGGGGTTACTATTCCCGAAGTTACTATTCACGGGTACTATTCACATGGTTAGTATTCACCCGGGGTATTATTCATGATAAAAATTGATTCATTTTCGGTCCAAATCATTTTTGGTACAATATTATTCTTGAATTTTACACCACAAAAGCAGTATCATGTTGACAATTTGGACATTATTGATTTCTGGATAAATTAAATTATAAATCTTTAAAAATTTATCCTTGAACTTGTTTTATTAAATTCTTATATCATTGTCATAATCCTCATGTTTATATTCTGTTGAAAGTCATTTGTGGCTTGTAGTGCATAGATGGACTTGGTATGATTATGACCAGAGATTATTCGGTATAATCATGACCATAATATTACAAATGATGTGGTAAAAGTCCTCATTGACCCGTAGTGCATTGTTGGCATGATCATGACCATTGATGAAAACACGAATATCCTTGGCCCGTGAAGTGCATGGATAATTTATGGTCGTGATACTAATGAATATCCTTGGTAGTAGTCTTGGGGGGATGATGTGGATTATTTATTAATTTGAGTCTCGGTGATAAAAGTGATGAAAAACCTTTTAAATCATAGAAGATAGTAGATTTTATTCTACTTGACTCTTCAATGAATTAGTTGTTAATTGCGATTAAACTTGATGTTTGTTATATTTTATCAGTTTAACACTGTTGAAGGCTAACGATAAATTATTCTGCATTATCTTAGTCATAATATTTCTTACTGGGCTAGTTGAGCTCACCCTTTTGCTTTCATTGTTCTTTTCAGGAAATGAGAACATAGCTGGGACTAGTCGGGGAACGGAGTGACGGTCCAGATGATAGCATTAGTAGTCCTCACTATTCTATGAAATAGTGTGATAATAAATGTATTGAGGACTCCATTTGAGTTGAATACTGTTTAGAAGATAATATTCATATTAAAACTCTCAGTTTATGTTTTGTCGTATTTTACACGACAGTTGTATTTGAATTTTGTACCATGTATTTGGCGACTCAAGATAGGTGATGTATACCTATTTTGGGGGCTTCACAATATATATATTAATGTACTCCCTCCTTCTCACGTCTTTTTTACTCCACCCACCATCACAAAATCACAAGCATAAACCTGCACATTATATTTAAACACACACACACACACACACACACATACACACTTATATTCCATACACCCACATGTCAAAAATATATATATATATATATAATGTAATAATAACACTCCTTTTTCCTTAATCCACCCGTGAATCCATTTCTTCTCCCCACATTTCATTTTTCACCACGTGGGCCCCATGTGTTCCCCTCCCACCAACATGTCATCATCACAGGTGGATCCCACCATATTACATATATACTAAAAAACTTTATACCGATATAATTATTTTGAAAAATAGGTAAATAGGGGTTTATAAAATAAGCAAAGTTTACATCAAATACTTCATAAAAATTCCCTCAATATTTTTAACAACCTTTATTCATATTATTATAATTTGCAATATTAACAACCAGATCGTTCCCCGAAGAGGGGCTTTCAATAAAATTTCTCCTATTATTGGTAGCAATTAGGTGATCAAACCCCTTTCCTCGACAGAACTTTCTAGACATTGTTAATTATGCATATAATAATTAGAATAACTTGTCATCTCAATTATTGATTTAATAATATATAAAATATTGACAATAACTGAATCAAATTACGTGAGATATTATGCAGCAATTACTATAGCAATAATTGAGTAACACTAAGTGACTTCTCACGTAAGCATCAATAATCAATACTTAGGTGTTACTTATGCAACCACATGCATTACATCGTACTTTTACCACAGGGTATTTCAACAGTTTAAAGGTAAAACTTCTGTCGCTATTTTTATAAAAAGATAATTATGTCGTTTTCTAACTACGACAATACTTCCATTGTGGGGTCCACCAATGATTGCGTTATTGTACGAATATTCCCCGACCAATCGTATATTTTATAACCACTTGCTTACTTTGCAAAATTTGTAAATATTAACCACAACTAAAATATTATATCAAATCCACATCATAATATTCAAAAAAAATATTTCAAGAAAATTAAATCTTTATTCATAAAATTTGGGGTCTTCACCTCCTCCAAATGCCAAGTACATACATCTATTTTGGGGATGAAATTTTATAAGAAGGAGAGGTTGTAAGACCCTAACTTTTTATGAATAAGATTTTATTTTTTTATATTATCTAAATAGTAATGTATTTGTTAGTTCCTAGTAGGCACAAGTTATCTAGAAGGGGGGTTGAATAGATATTTAAAAATCTTTTCTCTTTAAACTTGTTCTTAGATAATGATTAAAACTTAGCGGAATTAGTATTTGTTTTAATCTTCTTTACCAAGCAATGGAGTTATGAGTTATGTAAAGTAAATTATATACTATAGCGATTATAGCAGATATAGCATGAATGTAAACGATATACAGCTTGTTTTTAAGTGGTTGAGCACTCAAAGCTCTAGTCCACTCTTCTACTCAGCGAATAGGATATCCACTAAGGATGTCTTTTACAATCTTCCGAATCACATGATTCCTTCAGACCGGTGAGCACAGGAACTTCACAGATTCACTCTTGAACTCTTCAAGTCCAGCAGACTTGGCTTTTCTTTACGATTCATTCTGAACTCTTCAAGTCGGCAGACTTGGTACACTTCTTCAGTTGATTGATAGTTGTTAAGTTCTTGATGGTTGCTACTCGATTCTTTGTGTAAGCACTTTGGTTAGTTAAGAAGGCGAGTGGTGAGCAAGCTTTGCAATATCTCAGATCTTAGAGTTGAACTTGAGAGAGATGTTCACGTTGTTTGATTAATGCTTGCTTAGAATCTCTCCCATCTGTCTGATCTGTATATATATGATGTTAAAAACTATCCGTTGCGGCATTAAATGTGTCTGAACTTTCTGTACTGTGATGGAGACAATTCTGCACATCTTCTGAATTCTGATTACGGGCCAATTGACACCGCGGATCGCTTTCTCACCTACCACCTGAAAAGGTATTTTATCCCTCTTATCCATGGTACTATCCTTAGCTTCTTCACTACGCTTCTTTGTTGCATACTAAGGATATTTCATATATTACGGGATCGATGAGTAATTGCGGCATCGGGATCCATTCCTCACTTGTTGAAAACACAGATCATGAGGCTCGACGTTTTCTGATATGAGACAGATGATGCTCTACAATTTGGATCGTGGTGTTCTACGATTTAGATTGTAGTGTCTTTGACATCTTTGCATACTACGAAGCTATTAGTTCGAGAGCACTACGATTTCCCTTCATCCTTCGCACACTACGATCTTTTCTTGCTCGTGTTGTTGACTCTACGTTCCTGATATCACACTACGATCGTTGACTTATAAAACTTCATGTTTTCTTTAGCATAATGCGATCGTAGAGTTGGCTCGGCAAACGTTGGGACCACTTCTACGATTCAAGAAGAGTCCCTTCAAGCGGGCACACTACGATCTTTAGGCTCTACGTTTTTCGCGCCCGACTTCGCAATGTTGATCGAGGATGGATGCACTTCGATTTCTTGAACTAATCTATTACATCTTAAGATCAACTATGAGCTTTTGATCTTTCTATCTATACATTCTTTATCGAATGGTACACGTTGAAAGCTTAGATCAACCTAGCAATTTTGATCTATCACTAAGTCCTTGTACATATATTCATTTAAGGACCTTACAAATAATCATGAACATATACATTTAAAATATCAAATCATAATATGCATTCTCCCAACAATTTCCCCCTATTTGATGTTGACATAACCAAGGAGATTTGTTATCATGATTATTAGTGACTAGATGCATTTGCAGGAAATTTAAACATGACTTAGTATTTCAGTGAGCAACTGAAATTTCTAGAGAATAATTATGAATTTATTGATGATCAGAAGATATTACAATTCAGCATTACATCAATAGGAAATTTAAGTTTTAACTTATCTTTGTTTCCTTGACCTCTTATTTGGAGGTGGGTTGGCATACTCCTCAGCCCTTCTTTTCCTTTGAGCTTCCTCATTTCTTACTAACTCTTCCAGCTCTCTTAGACTTAGAATTGGATTCTCTTCATGTTTACGCATGAATGCAGGATCTCCAATTGACATTCTTATCGCGTCTGATGAGACCGTCTTGTGAGCTAGAGTTGGCTCTGATGACTCGGAGGAATAGGCATTACAATTACTGTGACCGGATCGTTGATTACGATGATGTCTTGCAGGGGAGGCTTCATGATGTCGAGCATGAAATTGACTTCTCCCCTTTCTTGAGTTTCATGACCTCTTCCTCTGCCTTGGCCTCCTTGATCTCCTTTCCTTTATTATTCTCCCCTTTATGTCCGACATCAAGGTTCGAATATCGGCAGACAGCCAATTAACTCCTTGAACAAGCTCATTTAGTTGGCTTTGGGTTTGAGCAATGTCCTCTCTATTTTCCTTGATCTGTTTTTTAGCTCGAGCTTCATTATTTTGGAGGACTGTCAGAATCATATCATTATGTTTCTCCTGATTGGCATAAGATTTCTGGAAGTTATAGACAAAAGCTTTCAAGTTGAGAATATTGTCCAGCATAATTTGATGTTGACGATCTTTGTGTTTCTGCATTTCAAGTACAGCCTCTCTTTGCTTGGCAGCAACCTGGAAGTGGATCTCATCTCTGTCTGATATACTCTTCAGAATCTCTTTGATAATTTCCTTTAGCCTCTTTGTAAGCTCAGTATTCATAGTGCCAGGGAGATTATTTGCAGCTGTGATCATTTGATTCAGCCGGATATTGATGAGATCAAAGTGAGTTTCCAGGCTTGCTTCTATAGACTTGACTATTTTTTCAGAGGTGTCTTTCAAGTCATCCTTGGTAGGCAGAGCTTGGAGAGAGTATCATTTCTTGAGAAATGTTCATTGGAGGGTTCTTGGTTGAGATTGATCTTGCAGATTGTAAAGAGCGAGATCGAAGACTTAAGTAGTCATCGATGAGGAGGATGGTATATCAATTTGGAGGGCTTGGGTTTGGATATCTAGGATAGGTGACTCTACGATTTCAATATTGGACTCTATGATGTGGCTTGAGTGCGGAATCGTAGAGTTGGTGATTTGAGGATAGGTAAAGTTGACTTCTTCTAGTTCTTGATTCATGAATTTTTGGATTCTGTGAATTTGAAAGCCGATTCTTGGATTGAGAATTACTTCCGACCATTTAGGAAATTCATAGAAATAGCTAAATGAAGATGATGGCGGTGATTAACTCTAAAAGCTGGTAGGGATAGACAATACCTCGGGTTTATCTTTTGATGAGGAATGGTTGGTAAGCATCTTCTTGGCAAAGATGACTTTCCACGAAATCCATTATTGTAGGCGAGATTTACGGATATTCTTGAAGCTCCGAACATGTGATCCCATGAGTTGAGATTTGAGCTTGATGGTATGCCATCATGGGTAGGTAGGAAAAGCAGTTGAGTGTACATATAGCTCCTAAATCCATCTTTTCCTACACCAGTGATTTCAAGCTCATCATTATCATCATCTTTTTCTTCTTCATTTTCTTCTGAAGATTCCATTATCTCAATGGTCTCTAGAGGGTTTGGCATTGGCTCAATTTCATCTTGAGCAAGGACCTCTTCTTGACCATTGGGATATCATGAGGTTCCCCTCAACATGAACATCTTCGAAGCGATGAGACTTCTCCCCTCAAATTTGGTGTATACTCAATCATGAGAATTTGAGGATCTCCCCCTCGGTGGAGCCTTTGTCCTTTTCGTTTGCTTGGGCGATTCTACTTTAATGACCATACTCTTGGCTTCCTTTTTTAGCACTTTTTTTATTCTCAAGAATATACTTCTTGACCGACTTTCTTTTTTGCTTTCTTGGTTTAGCCACAACTTCTGGACTCTCTTGAGTCTTAGTTTTGTCATGTTGAGCAATTCATTGCTCCATTTTCGCCACACTTGGCCTCATTTCAGAGAACAACAGAGTCTCTACGATCGAAGAAACTGTTGGTCTTTTGGACTTATGACCAGTTTTGTTCTTCTTTAGGATCTGTGAAATGGTGGCTTGATCCTCTTCAGCTTCTTCTTGCTGTTGCATCTTTCTTAGCCTTCTTAGACTCTCTACATCAGAGGACTCTACAGGAATGTTTGTTGTAGATCCTTGAGGCTCTTCGACTTGTCTTGCCCTTAGCTTTCTCTTGCCCTTGCTTTTTACGGCAAAGAGCAGAGGTTCTCCCTTGTCTCGCTTCTTCTTCTTCTTCAACTTCCACGACAAGCAGACATGTTTCTGGAATGCTGCGTCCTTTAGTTCCCAGTTCTCCCCTTGGACTCGGTCATCATTCTTACATACTCGGCGAGGTTCCTTTCCCGAGTTCTTAAACAATCTGCATGTAATTCTTCGATTTGGGTTGATGGCTTCTCCTTTATTATCCCCAATTTTGTCCCCAATGCAGTTGCAGAATGATGCTTATGAATCTCCCATCTGACATCTTGAGTGCTCTTTGATTTCTTTGAGTTGACGATCCACTTTACCGATCCACTCGAGCAATCTGATTTATAGTTGAGTTTGTACCATGAACCATGGCCGACATGAGCTTAAAAATTTGAGTCTCATTTATCGAAGTCATGACTTTGAGCTCTCAGCAGCAGATGCATTTCCCAATAATGTCATTTAAAATTCATACCTTTGAGGGAACTCCTTCTTTTGTAGCCTTTCGTAGAGGGATTCTTCTTGTGGTGCATTTTCTTCAAGCCCTCTTGGAAGTTTATCTTTGTCTAGAAATGGGTGCCCCACGTTCTTAAAACCTAGGGCAGATTGAAGTTTTCTTCCTTAGCCTCATTTCAACTCTTCTTCTTTCAGTATAGTGATGGTGTTGTGTTCAGTACACTCCATTCTTGTAGAACTCCTTCACTAGCTTGGGATAGATGAAGGTGTCGATGCTTTCGGTAGCCTCTTGAGACACGCCTTCTTGATGCGCTAAGGTCTTGTGAAATTTTGGTGGAGCATCCTTGAACTCATCGAAGCAGTGCAGAGCTTTGAAATTACATTTGAAAGCGACCATTGATTACATGAGTTGAGAAGTGGGATCTGTTGAGCTTTCTTTTGATTTAGGGTTTTGCTTTGAGAAAGAGAGAGATAATCTTTTGAACTCCAGATTTCAAAAACACGGTTCCAATTTGTACTTGTAGCTTCCCTCTCTCTTTTTGACTTAGTGGGATAGGTGTCGCCTTTTGCTTGGCTCTACAATTTTGATTGTGCATGAATGTACTAATTTGCCCTTTGAGTCTTCAGAGCTAAGATGTCCTTAGGATGACTACGATCGTAGAGGTAGTCTTCTAGTCGTTGAGTCTGTCCTGCGATCGTCGAGTCTGTCCGGCAGTCGTTGAGTCTGATCACCATTCGTAGAGTCTGTCCTACGATCGTCGAGTCTGTCTGGATCCTTGTGATGAGTTTTTGACTAAGCATTCTTTTAAGGTAACTCGGGAAGGGCCAACCTCTTGGTGTGATTCAAGGGTTAGGTTTGTCCCTGAGGCACCTCTTAGAGAGATTGCTTTGTTATGAAGCTTGTCATCATAGGATTCACTTTGCTTGTTGAAAGGGCTTTTGGTCATCGTCGAGTCTGCACTATGATAGTTGAGTCTTTGCTACGATCGTTGAGGTAGTTGTCTGTTCGGCTCTACGATCGTGAACTTTCCTTGATCATGTCTACGATTTTGAGTACGACCTTTATATCTCAGTAGTGGTTAAGACAATCTAGAGCATACATTTCATGGTTGAAGATTTAGCATGCCTAGCTCACTTATTAACTTGTTAAACTGGATTCATCTAGTGGTTTTGTAAAAAACATCGTTAAGTTGATTTTCGGTGAGGGATATATTGTAAAGATATAGTTCCATTTTGCACATGATCCCTAATGAAGTGATACCTTATTTCTATATGCTTGGTCCTAGAATGCATGTGAGATGGATTATGAGTTATTTGCTATGGCACTTGTGTTATCACGGTGTATGGGAATAGATTTGAAATCGAACCCATGGTCGTTGGTCGATTTTTCATCCATAGGATTTGAGCACAAAGATTTGCCAATGACAATATTTAAACCTGCGGTTGAAGTGGACACCGAGTTTTGCTTTTTGCTAAACCAGGACACAAGTCTGCTTTCTAAGTTGTCGATGTGCCACTGGTACTTTTTCTATCTATTTTGCATCCCGCAAAATCAAAGATCATGTATCCTATCGGTTCAAATGAGGATTCCTTGGGATACCATTGATAGTAGGTGTACCCTTGAGATACTGAAGATCCTCTTTACAATGAGACAAATGTGACTCTTTAGGGTTAGCACGAAATCTAAGACATATGCATGTTGCAAACATTATATCTCTGAGTCATTGGCGATTAGGTATAAAAGAGACCCGATCGTACCCTCGTATTGAGTGATATCAATACTTTTACCTTTCTCATCCTTGTCAAGCTTGGTTGCAGGAGCAATTGGTGTTTTCATGGGAGAGGCTGATTCCATGCCATACTTATTTAGTAAGTCTTTGATGTATTTGGCTTGGTTAATGAATATTTCTTCATCAGTCTGCTTCACTTGCAGTCAAAGGAAGAAATTCAGCTCACCCATCATGCTCATTTCAAACTTGCTCTGCATTAGCTTAGAGAATCTCTTACATAACTTTTCGTCAGTAGAACCAAAAATGATATCATCAACATATATTTGAACTAGTAAGACTTTGTCTTTATGCTTTCTAAGAAATAGTATGGTATCTACTCTACCTCTAGTGAACCCATTTTCTATTAAAAAGTTAGTCAGTGTTTCATACCATGCTCTAGGTGCTTGTTTAAGACCATATAAAGCTTTATCTAATCTATAGATATAATTGGAAAGAGATGGATTGATGAAACCTAGAGGTTGTTCTACGTAGACTTCTTCTTGAAACTCTCCATTTAGAAATGAACTCTTGACATCCATCTGGAAGACTTTGAACTTCATGTGGCAAGTGAAAGGAAAGAAAGATTACGATGGCTTACAGATGCAACAGGGTGCAAATGTCTCATCATAGTCAATACCTTCTTCTTGAGAATAGCCCTTTGCCACTAATCTTGCCTTGTTTACGTGATGACCCCATCTTTATCCATTTTGTTCTGAAGACCCACTTGGTTCCTATGACAGGATGACTCTTTTGGTCTTGGTACCAATCTCCACACTTTGCTTCGTTCAAATTGGTTGAGTTCTTCCTGCGTGGCTTCTATCCAACCTGGAGTCTTCCATAGCATCCTCTATCTTCTTTGGCTCTGTCTGTGACATGAAGCTTAGATAGAACATTCATTCGAGTAGCGACTCTTATTTTAACTCTTGCGCTTGGATCTCCAATGATTAGATCCACGAGTATGATCCCCTTGCCCATCTGTTCCTGTTGGGACATCCGTTCCGATGCCTTCCTGTCTTAGGTCTTCAAGGTGTATCTCTTCTTCTTGGAGTGGAGGCTCATTGTCTTGGATGGACCTCTCACGATTTCATTATCATGCTCTACGATTTTCTTTGTCTCTGTAATACGATCGTAGTGTTGAGCTCGACAATTGCATTCGTAAGGTACGCAGACTATCGGTCGTGAGTGTCTAGAGACATTGCTTGTATGCAGTCGATTTCATCAAAGATGATGTGTATTGAGACTTGACATTGGTGTCTTCTTGTTGAACACCTGTAAGCTTTCTTTGTCATGGCATATCCAAGAAAAATCCCTTCATCATCGACTTGGTGGAATTTTGTCGATCATCGCTTTCCATTGTTGAGAATATAGCATACACACTACTAAGAAAAAGGCCTAATAACGACCAACACTATCAATGACGCATGATCGGATGATATTAATCACAAATGATCAAGCATCTGCGGCCGGTATGTAATCTAGTCACTAAATTTTAACAATGATCGCATCGCGATTCGTTGATCGATCATTAATATAAATTTGCCACCAAAATTTTGGCTGGAAATGTTGGCGCCAAGATTTTGGCTGTATATTGTAGTGATTTTCAAGATAGTAAAATTGTGAAGTGCATTTCACAATTATGCTTACTGTAATTTCGCCCGGTGATTACGTGGTAGCACACCTCTCGCCCATAAGGATCTTGATTTTGATTTGAATTTGGTATATTTTTTATCACTCGATAGGTAATACATAGTTAATCAAATAATATTGTTTAGTAATATAACAGTTTTTAATATTATTATTGTTGTTTTATTTGCGTAAAGCGGTATAGATGGGATGGCCGACAAGCATCGATTATTGAGACACTATTACGCGAAATCGCCATCCGAACTAAAGATAATTTGAACAAGGAGCGACAAAAAGCCACTGCACAATCTTTGAGATTGACCATCCGAGACGGAGGTGAGCAATATATGCGTACGAGCGATAGCCCTGAGTGAATGCGCATGACCCATATGGGTGCAAATGTGTGACCGATGGAGAGCTAAGAAAGCTGGGTCAAGAGGCGCAAGATCGCCATGACAGATCCTCGTGTATTAGGCAGGGGAGAAGGCAAAAGCGCGTATCGAGGCGAAGGTATATCACCAAAGTTGCAAAGACATTCTTTGCCGAGAGTACGTATGTTATGTTTCTGATAATCTTTTGTAGCTAAAATATCATATGTTTACATAATAATATGAGAAAATGAATTGTAGGAGTCTCGGTCTCAAAGGTCAACCTATCAATTAGTTGGATGTATGTGGTCACCGTGATAGTGCACTGAGGTTGTTAGGATAAGCGGTAATAAGTTCACTTTATCCTAATATGTTGTTTATAAATTGTGACGACCTTTTTTTAGTATTTTTTTAATTTATTTTAAACTATTTAATTGTTCATCTTCCGACGAGACACTTATAAGGATTAATGAAGCAGCGATATCACGAAGGCACCCGCGTTAAATCGATTGATCAAAATTATGGGAGAGGCGTCCATCGTCAAGAAAAATTATGTCAAAGGCCAAGGACAAAGATTGGCCGACCATCGATGTAGCCTGACAGCTCTCGCCACCCGATCTACGGTCATCAGGTTATCCAAAGCCTATCATACTCCCTGCTTGTTGTGTGAGAAGCGATCTGTCGGGATCGTGATCTTCTTAAATATCTTTGGTGGCATCTGCGATCTCTAAGTCCCTGATGAGTTGGCGGAGGAGGCAGTGGTGGCGGAGTGGCGGCAGGAAGCGAGCATAAGCCTTGACGCGAGGAGGCGGTATATATATATATATATTTCGTTTATTGTATAGCTATATTGTCATATATGTTTATAGTCTCGAGTCAATGTCTTACTTATATGTAACATATATGTTTTATTACTTTATTAATTACGGGATCCTAATTTGGATGATCCATGAAGGCGCTAGACTTTTTTTTTTTAGATTTTTAAAGCCTTGTACTCTTTTAGATTCATTATTTGGACAATTGTATTGGTTTATATGGATGTTTATGATATCGATTGTATTGTGTTGGATGAATGTTTTGTATTGTATTTGATGAATGTTTATTCATGGATGAATGTTTTGTATTGTATTGGATGGATGTTAATATGGATGCTTGTTTATATATATTGCTATGTTGGGATTGAAAACAGGTACAAAGCAGGTTATTTTTGGGAAATCAATAAAACAGGCAAAATTATTATTAAAAAAACATCAGTGACCGCGATGCGATCGCTAACACTACATCGGCCGATCAAGATAATCTAAGCGACCGCGTCGCGGTCGCTTATTATTGTCGTCGCCGCTTGCGTGTGCCACGTCACACTGACGAATGACTCAAAGATACATCGTAATAGCGGCGGTATCGGTCATGCAGTGCGATCGCTAATTAGTCGGTCATTATTGTTGTGTCGATGTCCTCCGTGACGGATTATCTGCGACGTCTGCGGCCAGTATGCGATCAGCGATATCGCGATCGTTGATAAGCTTTTTGTTGTAGTAATGACCCAAAGACATGGAAATAAACGACACTTGGCTTCCTTCCCTTCCACCGGTTAAGTAGGGTGTCCTCTTGATCGTAGAGTGAATTAATGATCTGTTTTGTGTGTAGCATGCGGTGTTGTGACTTCTTCCCTGGAAGTATTGAGCGAGATGAGGCTGCTGCGGTAAGGTCCTTCCAAACCTCTATCAGTTTACATTCTTTCTTTCAAAGAACTCCATTTTGTTGAGGAGTTCGTGGGTCGAGAAGTTATGATTGATGCCATTATGCGAAAGCAGAACTTGTCTATTTACGAAATCAATTCTCTTCTATGATCACTCCTTATTGCCTTGATTTTCTCTCCTTTCTCATTCATCACCGATCCCGAACATCTTGATTAATTGAGCTCGTTTCATCCTTTGAAGTTAGGAAGAATACGATGTGAATCTGGTGTGAGTAAATCGACTACAACCAGAGAGTATCTTTTCCTCCAAGGCGGTTGTTGGGATTGGCCCAAAGAGATCCATGTGGAGCAACTATAGGGGCTTGTCGATTGAGTTAGCGATCTTGCTCTTGAATGAGCTTCGGTTTGCTTTCCAGTGGCGAGGCGTTATGGCCTTTTCTTCACAAAGTTGAACTTGGGTAGGCCGACCACGAGATCTTTGATGCCGATTGGACATGTTTTTGAAGTTTAAGTGAGGCGGTCTTCTATGTCATAGCTTGACTTATTTCCTCGGATGCTTTTGCGGAAAACATATTGTTTCATCGAGCTTAGTTGACCAAGATCTACTATGTAGACATTTCCTTCTCTTGTTAAAATTGACTTTATGGCAAATGTCTTCAAAACTTGACATTGATTATTGAAATGTTACTTGGTGACCCTTGTCGCAGAGTTGGTGATGCTTAGAAGGTTCTGTTGAAGTCCTTCACATAAAGCTACTTTGTTGAAAGATCTTGCACCATTGCCAGTGAGCCATATCCTCTTGTCTTGCCGAGCCGTTATCTCCAAAAGATGGTGAGGGACCCTCCTTTTCTACATAGTTGGATAGTAGAGCTTTGTTCCCTGTCATATGCCTCGAGTAACCACTGTCCAGATACCATATTGAGGTCATGGAGCTCTTTTCCTATCAAAACATTTGAACCTTCATTTTGGTACCCATATTTGCATGGGTCCTTCTTTGTTAGTGCCTTTGGGGACCCAAATTTGTCTAATATTGGGTCTCACATGCATGGAATTATAATAACACTTTGTAGCCCTATAACCATATTTATTGTATATGAAACATCTATTATAATGCATGCTTGTGTGTGTGTGGTGATTCATCTTCCACTTGGACTTGTGTGGTTTCTTAGTTACCCTTCTGTTAAACTAATTCTCTTTCTTCCACGTGTCCTTAGGTTTCATAAATAGTGATGAGTATGCCTTACCTCTACTGTACCTTCCTAGTTGATTCGTAGAGTTGGTTTTGTTTGACTCTACGATTCTTGAGGTTAGTAAGTAGAGGTTGGATTACTCTTTTCATGATGAAACCGGACCGGTGATGAGATCCTTTACTTCTACGAGTATTTCTAGAGGCAGGTAGAACAAGGTTGAATTGGTTCTTCCAATTGTGAGGATTTCACAAAAGCAATGCCTCTACCAAAACTTGAGACATTACTGAGTGCTAGTTTCCATTGTCTTTTCCACACTTAGGCTCGAGATGGATTCCCCAAGCTCAAGCACTTTGTTACGTCGAATGTGCTTCTCGACTAGAAGCGAGGCGGTCCATGGATGATGAGGATCATTCCATGCAGAGAGATAGTCTTCTCTAGATCCTCAATTTTAGAGGTTAGCGTAGACTCTCTTTGTGCGTGATGTGTGTTTATGCATTTTAAAGTTTCATTCTCGGCTTGAGCTTGGAGAGAAGATTAGTACTTAGAAGGGAACATTTCAAGCTCTTCTTGAACTTTCTTCTTCTCCTCTTGAAGAAGTGAATGATCTTTAGACAAGACTACGAACCACTTCATGTATTGATGTAGGTCGATGGTTATGCCATGCAAGCGGTTCTTAAGTCACTTATATCTACATCAAGAGAATAAAATCAAATACCTCATCGATACTTACATCATGTAAGTTTAGGCTTTGTTGTCATTTGCATGTTTGGTCATTAAGCGCAGATTGGCCATATGTGGTTCTTCCTCATCTCGAGTGCATTTGAGTCGTTATCTGAATCACTCCACAATCCTCCGTGACCGGGCCTTTGTCTCTTTTTACGAGGCCTCTTGGTTCTTTTGTATTCTTTCTTTGCATGAGATTTCTTCTTTAGTTCTTCTTTGATAGGCTTGTTGCAGTTGGCAATGAAATGACCGAGTTTCTTGCGGTTGTAGCATAAATCATTCATTTATTCTTTGGGTGGCGTGAATTCTTGACTTTCTTTGGCTTCTTGGATTACGCCATGTCGCATGAACCTTCTTAGTCTCCTTACCAGCATAGCAAAGTCATCGTCATCGTCTTCATCATCATCAGAGTCAATCTCAGTTATTACTTTTGACTTTTGATACACCTTCATTTGCCTTGAGAGAGCAACACCCTTATCCTTTCTTCTTCCTTACGATAAGGTTTGGTAGCGTTGGGTCGACTCCGGTTCAGTATATCGGGAGATTTCCGGTTGTTGAGCTGTCATCTCATTTAGATTCTTTGATTCTCTTATTGTTGTGGTCTTTGCATCCCACACCTTTCGGTAGAGGCTCTCATGAACTTTATGGTTAGATCCTTGTTAGGATAGATCTTCCCATACGCCTTCGTGAGAAGTTGAAGCGAAACGTTGAATCTTTCATAGGAGTTGCGATCACGTTTTTCTCTCTCGCACGTGGCGAACATTTCATCTTTGTTGTCGGGAGGCATTTGTTCTCTCTGAATTCTTGATTCCTTCGTGCATGTCGTGGTGCTTCCCAAACTTCCTTACATGTTTTTCTTTGTTTACAACATTTTCAAAGCAGATCGTCCTCTACAGGATTGGAGCAGGATGTTCTTCGCTTTTTATCAAGTTGGACGAGTTCTCTTCTCGTAATACATCCATTCTTCTTTAACTTTGATTTGTACTCTATTTGGATCGTCAATGGTTGGTGCAAGCTTTGTTGGTATATAGGGCCCATTAGAAACGAGTCTCAAATAGATCTTCATCTATTGAGTCCATGTATGCTTGCATCACGACTTTCAAGTTAGCAAATTTATCCTTGTTGCACATTGGTGGCTTCTTTGCCTCCAGTCTGGATTAAGCTTTGATACGATTGCCATTTAGATCTACTAAAGTGTGTAGGTTTGTAAAATAGAACACCTTTACGATACCAATTGTTAGTTCCTAGTGAGGCCACAAGTTATCTAGAAGGGGGGTTGAATAGATATTTAAAAATCTTTTCTCTTTAAACTTGTTCTTAGATAATGATTAAAACTTAGCGGAATTAGTATTTGTATTAATCTTCTTTACTAAGCAATGGAGTTATGAGCGAGTAAAGCGAGTTATAGTAGATATAGCGGTTATAGCAGATAAAGCATGAATGTAAGCGACAGATTGTTTTTTAAGTGGTTGAGCACTCAAGCTCTAGTCCACTCTTACACTCAACGCAGTAGGATATCCACTAAGGATGTCTTTTACAATCTTACGAATCACCTGATTCCTTCTGAACCGGTGATCCAGGAACTTCTCTAGTTCACTCTTGAACTCTTGAAGTCCAAAGAACTTGGCTTTCTTACGAGTTCACTTCTGAACTCTTCAAGTCCAAGCAGACTTGGTACACTTCTTGATTGATTGATAGTTGTTAAGTTCTTGATGGTTCTTTATTAGGTTCTTTGTGTAAGCCTTTGGTTAGTTAAGCCCGAGTAGGTGAAAGCAAGCTTTGCAATATCTCGGATCGTAGAGTTGAGCTTGAGAGAGATGTTCACGTTGTTTGATTAATGCTTGCTTAGAATCTCTCTCATCATCGATCTGTATATATGTGATGTTGAAAACTATCCAGTTGGATCCATCCGTTGTGGCATTAAATCGTCTAAACTTTACTGTCTTTGTGATGGAGACATTTACGCACATCTTACGAATTTTGCATTACGCCCTTGACGACTTGCGGTTGCTTTCTCACCTACCACACGAAAAGGTATTTTGTCCCTCTTACCCATGGTACTATCCTTAGCTTCTTCACCACGCTTCTTTGTTGCATCTAAGGATATTTCATATTTTCTGGGGATGATGAGTCTTTGCAACATCCGGGATCCATTCCTCACTTGTTGAAAACACAGATCATGAGGCTCGACGTTTTCTGATATGAGACAGATAATGCTCTACGATTTGGATCGTGATGTTCTACGATTTAGATCGTAGTGTCTTTGACATCTTTGCATACTACGAAGCTATTAGTTCGAGAGCACTACGATTTCCCTTCATCCTTCGCACACTACGATCTTCTCTTGCTCGTGTTGTTGACTCTACGTTCCCGAGAGCACACTACGATCGTTGACTTGTAAAACTTCATGTTTTCTTTAGCATCTGCGATCGTAGAGTTAGCTAAACAAGCGTTGGGACCACTCTACGATTTTCAAAGAGTCCCTTGAAAGCGGATACACTACGATCTTTAGGCTCTACGTTTTCTGCCTTGACTTCTGCAATGTTGATCAGATGGATGCACTACGATTTCTTCAGAACTAATCTATTACATCTTAAGATCAACCTAACAGTTTTGATCTTTCTATCTATACATTCTTTATCAGAATGGTACACGTTGAAAGCTTAGATCAACCTAACAATTTTGATCTATCACTAAGTCTTTGTACATATATTCATTTAAGGACCTTACAAATAATCATGAACATATACATTTAAAACATCAAATCATAATATGCATTCTCCCAACAGTATTGATTTAATAAATGTTATTGTTATAGGTGATATATGCAAATTATACGAAGTAAACAGTTTATCGGGAAATATTCGTTTTGTCGGGGGATTTTCATACGACGGTGCCGAAATAATCAATCATTGGAGGCTCCTTGCGGAATAAGCGCCGGATATTGAAAAGCGACAAAATAACTTTTTAAAATTATAAAGATAACTTTTACCATTAACTGTTGAAATACCCGATGATAAAAGTACAGTAATACGCATTATTGTTCTTATTATTTCTATTCATCCTTTATATCATTGTCATAATCCTCAGACTTAAATTTAGAGAAAAATTATCTTTGGCCCATTGTGCAAAGATGGACTGTTGATTGGTATGATTATGACCAAGAATTGTGTATTGGTATAATCATGACATTTGGTATTACAGAAAAATATTTGTGGTGAAAGTTCTCTTTGGCCCGTAGTGCAAATATGGACTTGTGTTTGGCATAAACATGACCATTGGTGATACAAATAAATATATTTGGCCCGTAGTGCAAAGATAAACTGTTGATTTGCATAATTATGAACATGAACTGTTGATTGGTGTTATAGGGATAAAATATTGATGAATGGCTTTTAAATCGTAGAATATAGTAGACATCATGCTCTATTTGACTCTTCTAATAGATTGTTTTTTCCTCTGCAATTATCGTTGAAAACTTATATTATCTTTAAATCTCTTATTTATCACTGTTGAATGTTATAGATAATTTAATCTTTATTATCGTAGTCATAATATTATTTATTATCGTACTATATGCGGTATGATATTTGTATTGAAACTTACAGTATGTATGTTGTCGTATTTTGCACGACAGTTTAATAAATGTAAATAGAAAAGTTTGTATTTGAATTGTGTAGTATGTATTTGACGACTCGAAATGAGTTGTGTGTACCTATTTTGGGTGAGTCACACACATGACTCTTTCTCGACATTTGACAATAAAAAAATTATCGAATTTGCGAAATTTTACCCTTGAGAATTTGATGGTATATATGACACTTTTGGCACTTGTGGTCAACTTCAAAATTATATTGTGGATATAAGAAACGATCCTAATTTTTCGAGTATAAAAGTAATTGGTAAATTGAGTCAAATTTGGTTAAGAAAATAAAGGATGATGTGTATCCTTGAGTCTATTTGTTGTTGAAGTTAGCACTACTTTTACTCGTTGATACTGCAATTGTTGAAAGAACATTTTCTGCCATGAATATCATGAAGAATGAACTCCGTAATCAAATGGGAGATGAATGGATGAATGTATGTTTAGTAACTTACATGGAGCATGATATTTTTGCAACTATTAAAAATAAGGCTATCATGCAACAATTTCAAGCAATGAAATCTCAAAAAATAATTAAGATTTTTTTTTTTGAATTTACCCCACTGAACTGCGATGCTGGATCTGCCCATGATTCTTTGAAATTAATTTAAAATATTTTTTAACTAAAAAAGGACATGAAATTCCTTTAATTTTAGTAAATACAATATAAATATATATTTATAAACTATCTAAAATATATTATAAAATATATTACTCATTGTAAGATTTATTATTTCATAATTAATAATAAATAAATTATCTCAATTTTAAATTTAAAAATATCTTAAATTAATTTTTTAAAATCAAACAGTGATCTTATAATTTGGTATAGGAAGAGTATTACTCTATCCGTCCCCAAAAAGAAGACTTACGTCATGACAAAAAAAAAATTCTTCAGAAACATGTTTAAATTACATAAAGCAAACTAAATAAAATTTTGCATGACTAATTTATCCCTAAAATGAATTACTCAAATTAATTCATTTTCTCTCCACAAACTCAAAAGAGTCAATTAATTATTTAAAAATCCACTTGAATTCATTTAATTAGTTTAGGAAGTGATGATGAACACTAATTTTTAAATAATTTATGATTTTTATAATGTTGATACTAATATTAAATAACTCCATACAGATTATGAACAAATTTTGTAAATTAACACAAAAATATAAAATGTATCTCTAATTTTATAACAGAAAAAAAAAATACACAACCTTTCAATGTTATAATTTTGTTTAACCATTGATTTTTTTTCCCTCTACTTTTAAGTTTGAAGCTGCACGACAAACATAGCATTCATATTTCCTAATCGGAAGCATTTGATTGAGTCATCTCACTCATGGTGGACCTTCTTTTTCCTTTTTTTTTAGCTAAATACCTTTCCTTTCCTTTTCTCTTTCCCTTTATTACATCCATCTATCACTAAACATGCATGCATGGAGTATGGAGAGAGAGGGAGAGAGATGGGTTTTAGGGTTTAGAAAGGTGTTTGATTTGATATGTTTCCTTGTTTGTTTCCACCTCTCTTTCTTCCCTTTTCATAGTCTTTTATCTCTACATGCCAAACAACTCTTTCCTTAAATACAATATCTTTCCAACCTTATTGGACAGTGCCCCAGCTAGCCCTCTAACGGTTAGCTCAACCGCTTGAATTCTTTCGATTCATTAGTTTCCCCAGTGACTTGAAGAGCTCTAACGTTTAACTTAACCTTTTTTTGTAATGTTAAGAAGTTCAAAATAATGTCTTTAAACTAGGTATCTTTGGATTGGTTAGCGTGAAGTTAATTTTTAGGTAAGTTGGTGATTGGCCGATAATGTTAACGTGTAGGCGCAAATACTGCGTGTCAGTATTTCTGTTGGTAATTGTGAAACTTACTCAAAAAAAAAATTTCATCTTACTTCTAAATATCTTATACAGTGATCATGTCTATATATGTTTGCTCATAACTTTAGAAGTTTTAACGCACTTAAAGATATGATCGTGTTTGTCTAATAATAACAGTTTATATAGTATAAATATAGTTTATTTAAATCACAAATGTAATATTTGAAGTTTAAATATAATACATAAAATTTGATGTTGTGTGTTTGGACATCTAAACGCTGATATTCAAACAAATTCTAACAATATTTGCTGGAAATTGTTTATAAAATATATATGTTACATAACCAAATATATTTTTTTATTTTTTTCCATCAAAGCATATATATATATATATATATATATATATATATATATATATATATATATAAACTTTTTAAATAAAACTCATTTCCATTCCACAAACATAGTCTTTATTCGGTGAATTAATTACAAATTTTAAATAAAATGAATTATGAATGTTTTGGGCAAAACAAGATTATGTGTCTCTCTATATCGTATTGATGGTTGAGTTTGAGGATGAAATTAAAAGATAAAACCTTAGGTACGTGCCACATCTCTGTCCTCGTAAAAATATATATACTTAGAAGTAGTTGTTAATGTATCAAGTTTTCTTAATTGAGAGAGACATGCACTTTAAAGAATTAAGCTGGCTAAATTAATCAGAGGATGGAAAATAAAGAAATTCCCCCATAATCTCAGTCCTTTTCACATAACCTTTTATAATCTGTCCTCTGAAATTCTAAAGGGACATACATGCATGTGGCCCCAAGATACTTAGGAAAGGAGGAATCTTCAAGTGGAGTATCTTTTGGTTTTCAAAGTCTTATAGAAACTCAATATTAACTCAACTCAACTTTACTATGAGAAAAGGCAATGCAATAATTTCTTCTCTCTTGGTTAAAATTATATACTATTTTTTCATTTATATAGGAACGGTCCATATTTAACGTTAATGTTATAGGGATAAAGTTATCCTTGCAATACATTTTAATCGTTCATCCGTCCATTGAACAGTAAAATTGATCTCCCGTCTGCAGTTTAATTTTACGGACGAAAAAATTGTCCTAAATACCCCAAAATTCATTTTTTTATAAAAAAAAATCGGACTCCGCAGTATTAAATTGTGGATGTCAAATTCAATTTTTTTTAATTTTTCAAACTTCGTAGTATTAAATTGTGGATGTAAAATTCAATTTATTTCGCTTCATTCCACTTCTTCATTTACTTTCAGCATTATTAACATGTATTTGTACGATCTAAACTTGCAAGAGATTCAGAATAACTAAATAAAAATATCTTTGTAGCAGACATGAAAGTCATTGATGAACACTTACCAAAATTGTTTGTAAGAACAACTGATTTCTTCAAATCGCAGCAAATCAACTTCTCTCCTAAACTTAATTCTACAACTGTTTAACAAATGGATGCCATGGAGTAAAATGTAATTAGCAATGATGGTTGGCCTAAAAAGTTAGTCAAACTGACCGCATGTCCTATTAGCGGCAAGTCAAAACGGTGTTGATTTGTTTCTCGCTTAGTAGGACCTTTTCATATTCGACCGCAGAGCGTATTATGCGTTTTTTGGTGATCGCTAGTAGGACTGTGGTACTATATGAAAAAGAATTAAAAATTGGTGGTAGTTTAGTAAATGATCTGGTCGTAGGAAGGAGTTGTACCAGCCACAAGTAGCACTTGCGGCCGAGCCCCAAGCCTCATTCAATCGTAGCGCTTAGATTAGTCAATGGACACCCACATATCAGTTTGTTAAAATATTGATATCTGTTAATGTATGATGTGAAATAGGTATCATATATATATATATATATATATATATATATATATATATATATATATATAGTCCGGTTCTAGTCCAGACTCCTGGATTTTAGTACAGTCCAGTTTTTTTTTTTTTTAAAAAAACTACTAAATTTTTTAAAAAATATTTTATGGAACTGAAAATTTTTCATAATACGATATTTTTGGGTGTCTTTGGATCATATAACAAAACATATCTATATCTACGCATATGCATACATATTTTGTTATATGTATCCAAATCGCACCAAAAACACTGTATTATAAAAAAAAATTTAGTTCTATAAAATATTAGTAAAATTTTTTCTTTTAATTGTTTTAAAATAAAAATAAATAAATTTAAATCAGTATTTTAATCGAGGTCCAGAGAATTAGAACACGATCCTTATTATATATATATATATATATATATATATATATATAGATGTTAGCATGAGATCTTACGCTTGCGTCCCAATCACGTAAAAGGCGTCACGATCTTGTCGATAAACACGACAAACACCACGAGCTTGGCAATTTGGGCCAGTCGGGATAACTTCGGCGTGAGAGTCGATATCGGTGTTCCTGAGGTTATGATGGAGGATAATAATGTCTAGTGTATTGAGAGATAATAATATTGGTTGAATGTATATGTGAGCGTACCTTTTGCTTGAAGACTTCCTTTGCATGATATCTACTGAGGACACAGTTTCTGGTACCCAGCGACCCTCTTGACACTGTTAATCCCATCCCCTCTGTCCTGCATTTGGCCAATTGTCGATCCTTATTAATGCCGTATAAGATATCGATCGACCATATATCTTTGTCATCATCCTAGGTTCAAAACCCAAGTGAAGATATTTTAATATATAATGGGTCGACCCACCGATTTGGTCCGATCTTTAGAAGGACTTAACAAAGATAATAAAGTGACTAGGCCCGATAATGTCGACACCCAATAGTGAAGACCCAATGGACTAATTGAATAAGTAGGCCCAATCCATTCTACCCGATAGGAGAAATATCACGACTAACATTGCCCTAGTTTTTTATTAAATAGGAGGTTTAATAGAAAACTATAAATGGCATCGGTTCGGAGACAAAGGAATTATAATAAGACGATAAAGGCCCAAAATACGGTTTCACAAAGTCCATCGATGAACATCAAATAGCAACATAAAGGGTTCATCTTCACCAGACCTCTCTGAAGTACCAATTGAAGAGCTTTCAACTCATGAAGCTCGAGCCATAGAACAAAATTCGGTTTCAAGCAATAATTCCATCACGAACACGATGGACGAAGGAATGAAATCTGGGACTAAAGGAATTCGATAGTTTTAATTTATTCATTCACTTGACGCCCATCAATTTGAAATGATTGATAATAATAATGGTCATCTCGCAGCAAACGCTAATTCGTGTGTCTCCGTCTCAAATACAAAAAGCGAAAAGGATCTGAAGAGAATCTTGAAGAGGATCTTAGAAGAGAATCTGAAGAAGAGGATACTGCTTAGAAGGATAACGCCACCCAGTAAGTGCGTGTTGGCGAAAGAAAGAATCAATCTTGATATTGCTCTCTTCAACAATGAATGCCTTCGGAAGGATATCGACAAGATCAAAAAGAACTAAAGGCGACCAAGGCCACTCATCGGGTCATCCTGATGACGAAGAAGAATGAAGATCGATGAGTCAATCGAGAGCTTGGCGAAGCAAAATAACAATATCCATGCTAAAAAGCAAGATATCTAAAGACATAAATCAAAAACTTGAAGAAGAGCTCAAAGAGCTTGGGCCTTTAGAGATTTGGGTGCATATTGATCAAGACTTTAAGTAAGGAGATCCAGCGAGAATACAAAAAATCCTAGAAATTTGAACAATAAGATCGTCCATATGTATGCCAAAAGGATATGAAATTTGTCAAAAAAAGACAAGAAAAAAGCTTTATCGTGGTAGAGGTAGATCTATCTCTTCTAGACTCTTGGGATGGTGATGATGACGATGAATAAGCACGAAGATGACCATCCTTTACCTTTAAGCGTAGAACTTTACGTAAAAATTATAAACTCTTGTTGTGAGCAGTTAATATTAAAATATCAACTTCATGCCTTATTACTACGAGTGAACATTTCTTGTCGATAATTGATCATCAATAAAACTTAAAAAATGTGTAAGTGCCCCTTATCTTAAGCTTAGGTTAGTCGATAATCAAGCAAATTATATAATGATTAAGAACAATGATAATATAATCCGAACTCAACACTTGAACAAAATAAAGTAATACATATTTATCGTTACCGAAGTGTGAGACAGGTCATGTATAAGGTGAATTCGGCTGATCCTCTTTGCAACAACAAGATCTTGTTTACCGCTCGGGGTAGAACAAGTATACAAGGACCTTTGTTTACCACTCGGGGTAGAAAAATTATATAGGAACCAAGATATAAGGACCATGGAATTTGTCTACCACACGGGGTCACAAATTCATAAGGACACTCCTGTCAATAAGGCTGCCATCGAATGGCCAGCAAGTCCAACCATACCTCCTTACTCCAGTGCATTTTGTTTACCACTCGCGGTAAATCAAAATTAAGAGGATCATGGAATTTGTCTACCACACAGGGTATAACAAAACCATAAGGACACTCCTGCCGAAGAGGCTACCATCGAATGGTCAGCGAGTCCACCCCGTCCTCCTTACTTCGGTGAGTATTGATTTACCGTCCTTGGTAAAAGCAATATAAAGGAACATAGGATTTGTCTACCATGTTGGGCAACAAATAGATAGGCTACCATCGAATGGCCAGCGAGTCCGACCATACCTCCTTACACCATTTTGAACTTAGGACCAATAGGAAGAAGATCAATTGTGAAAAAAATGAGCGTGGATGAGCCACCGAAGTCTTTCTGTGCTGAATTTCCAGTTCTTTCAAGAATATCCCTGCCGAAATACTTTGTAGGCCAATAGTTTCGTAGCCAAATGATTGCCACAAATGTCTTTGTGAACTTCTCGAAGAACATACTCTGCTTCGGATGGAACCAAATATTTGAGCAATGGTGATGAATAAGGACCTTCGAAAAAGATTCTCATTAATGAGAACAAAATTGACACTCTTATACTTGATCTTCTTTAGCCGGCATCTGATCTGAAGGAAGGACGCCATATGCCATCAAAGTTATAAGCATCCGTAGTAGCCAACTTTGATAATGCATCAGCAATGGAATTGTTATTGTGATCGACCCCTTGATAGCCTGTTGTACTGATGTCCGAAGAATATCCATCTGCATGCAATGTCCACGAGCTCGCCTCTTTGAAATCTTTATAGCGGCTTTGTCGGACTCCTCACCGCTTTCCACTGAAGCTACTGACTTTAGATGGATTTTAGAAGACAAGTATCCACGAGGCGGTGTGCCTCGGTGGATTCTCGGGGAGTGTAATACAGGTGCGCTTGACCATAATCCCGAAGACCAATAGGGCGGAATACCCTCTTCGGTCAATCAAGAAAATGGTTGTTGGGTCTTCATCTACTCTGCTTCGACCATAATCCCGAAGACCAATAGGGCGGAGTACCCTCTTCGGATGCTCAGGAATATGATTCTTTGGTCTTCTTTGGTCATGAGGATCACCTTGAGACATGTCCTCAAAGTGTATGATCGCTTTTCGACTCACGGTTGTTCATCTTTAGGCGTACCACATCTTCGAATTTGGACATAATTGAGCGCTTTGTCCCTCGACAGCAATCAAGAAGAATCATGCTGACTACCTCCTCGCTTCGGCTCATACCTCCTCGCTCACATACATTACATCCTCATTTCCGCCTCGAGAGAACCTCCAAGCTTCTATCTGCGCCGTCCACCATCTTCATTAAGCATGACCACCGGTCTTAGGAAGTTCGGCAGGGGTGCCTTTTACTTGCCTTGGCCATGATCATGCTCTTTGTCGGTCGGTAAAGAAAGACCAACCATCTTGAAGCTGGTAGTGAGCTCTCGAGCGAGAACCCCACGATTTGTGCCATAACTTAGATGTAGAACAATGAAAATATTGTGATTGATAACTTTCGAGAACACTGAAAGCGACCCTCCTTTTAAGCGCATGATGTTAAAGCTAAGATCTTTTGCCACGTCCCAATCCGTAAGGCGTCCACGATCTGCGCACAATAAACACGATAAACACCACGAGCTTGGCCTAATTTGAGCCGTCGGGGATAGCTTCGAGCGTGAGAGTCGATGTCGGTGTTCATGAGGTTAATGATGGAGGATAATAATATACAGTGTATTGAGAGAGATAATAATATTGATTGAATGTATATGTGAAGCGTACCTTTTGCTTGAAGACTTTCTTTGCTTTATGATATCTTTCTGAGGACTGGTTTCTGAGTACCAACGACCCTCGACACTGTTAATCCCATTTCTCTCGTCACCATTTGGCCAATTGTCGATCCTTATTAATGTCATGTAAGATATCGATCCACCATATCTTTGTCATCATCATCTTAGGTTCGGAACCCAGTGAAGATATTTAAATATATGATAGGTCACACCCATTTGATTTGATTAAAATACTAGAAGAACTTAACAAAGATAATAAAGTGACTAGGTCCAATAATGTCAACACCAATAGTGAAGATCCGATAGAATAGACTAATGAATAAATAGTACGTCCAATTCGGTACGATAGAAAAAAATATCAATACCCAACAATATATATATATATATATATATATATATATATATATATATATATATATATATATGATAAAGGCTCATTATGTGACATATTTTGTATTAAATACTAAATAGTGTTTACGACATATAAGTACATCCAACTATCATATTTTAACTTCATTTTTTTCGTGAGGGGTAGAATACTCATAATTGAGGCCAAATTACAGAAGTGTTCCTTCAAGTTGTCACTCAATTTCAATAGAATTCGTATCAAGTTACAAAATTTTCAACCGAGTCCTTCAAGTAGTCAATTTGATTAAATTGACTCCAGATGTTGTCTTCGATTCAATTGAAATTTTTGCCATGAAGGATTCAGTTGAATCAAATTGGTCACTTGAAGGACTATATTGAGATTTTTATAATTAAAAGGGCCAAATTAAAATTAAATGGCAACTTGAAGGTTATAATTTTACCTAGTTTTGATCACAAAACAATAGAAATAAAGAAGGGACCTATTCTTGGTCCATTGGAATATCCTAACTTTTAAGCCTACTTAATTCTGAAGTTTCCCAAAAAGGTACTAGTATAAGATTTTATTCATATATAGATTTGCCTTTATGGGGATATATATATATATATATATATATATATATATATATATATATATATAGGATCATATTCCAACTTTTCATCTGCAAGTTTAAACTCAAAAGATGAATTGAATGGAAGATACCCTTTAGTCTTACCTTCTTCATACAGAAGTAGTAAAATATCTTTGTTTTATTTATTAATTAGGGCTAATAAAGATAATATGACAAATTATTGGCAAACTTTTCAAAATTATCTAACAAACTTTCCCAAATCAAATTATATGCTACCCCAGTCATAAAAAGAATCTAATAATAGTAATAGTAATAGTAATAGTAATAGTAATAATAATAGTAATAATAAGAGAAAAAAGAAAGTAAAAATTAGAAAAGCCCAGAGAGTTGGGGTGTTGGGGGACCAAGAACTATATATGCTGACTTGTTGTTTGATAGATTCCCACTAAATACACATAATGCAATGCAATGAATATATTCAACATTGCTTTCAATTTGGAGTTGAAAACTGCTTTGCACCATATATAAGAATTTTGAACCGAATAAACTTTTTCTTATAAAGAGTGATGCGCCCGATTTGGCTTCATTATCATTATCCACCATGATCGTATATATATCCATCCTTCTTTATGCGCGGGCATACCTTTCTCTCTCTCTCTCTCTCTCTCTCTCTCTCTCTCTCTCTCTCTCTCTCTCTCTCTCTCTCTCTCTCTCTCTCTCTATATATATATATATATATATATATATATATATATATAATACATAGGATGTATTTGGTATGAATCAAAAATTGACATATACTGTCTCTAGCGTTCAATATAAGAACCTGAGATTAAAAGTAAAAAATTCATATCCGTTTCTATTAGTAGCGATACCTCATCGTCAAGCTAGCGGACGTAAATTTTCAATTTTAATTTCGACCGTTGATTTTTGTATTAGATGCTAATGATAGTGTTTAATCGTTTTTGATTCATAACAAATATTTAATATCGATAATTCTCTCTCTCTCTCTCTCTCTCTCTCTATATATATATATATATATATATATATATATATATTCTTTCCATCCATATATTCAAACAATTAGTACATTGATATACCTTTCTATATATTATTCTGGTTAGTTTTTTTAACATATTAATTGGTCTTCCATTGGATTTATATAATCCCACTAAATAATTTTTTTCTGCAAATTAATTTTTTCTAATTTACAAATATTGTCCTCATTTTCTATGTTTGATTCATTTATGCTTAATTTATAGGTAAGGTAATTACGTCATGTTTGTTTATAAGAATTATAATCTTAGAACTATATTCTCATATTTTTTTATCCCACGATATGTTGGCAATTGCTTAAAAAATGATTACTGTTTTTGCTTATAATCAATTTTTAAAAAATAGTTTGTATTTGGTAAATAAAAAGTACTTAAACTAGTAAAAAGTGAAAAATATTTGGTATATAAAAATTTGATAATCACTTATTTCAAGTGTAAATTATTAAAAAAGAATGTTTTGAGAAGTAAAGATGAGTAATGAGTTGAATTACTAAAATAAATAGATATAGATTAGTAATAAGATATAGATTAGTAATATATATACTTGGTTAAATCGATTATTAGATTTGATAAATAATCAGAAGCTCCAAATTAGAATTCCGATTATTTTCATAAAAAGTGTTTCTAGAAAGTTTTAAAATCAAGTTACTAAACATTTTTAACTTCTTAAAACTGATTATAAGCAAGTTTGACTGCTTATAAGTGATCCTAAACACCATGTCAAGACTAATTCTAGGATTAAATATTAGTCCTAATCACATGTAACATGTGTTTAGAATGAGATTGTTCATGTGATAATTTAAAATAATCTCATGTTATATTTGTTTTGTTTTAAGTCCAATTATTTGAATAATTATTGTAAAAAATATATCGTGAATAGTATTATCATGAATTATTAAAGAATTATATAAAGATCGAATTGGATAAAAAGTAATTGATTTCTCAAAATAATAAATAGGACTAATAATTAATCGTTTGGACTAATACACACTTACCAATAATAACAAAGAGATCATATTCTCAGTAGTGTGAGATGGATAGAATAGGATACTAGGATTACATATTAGTCCTAATCACATGTAACATGTTTAGAATGAGATTATTCATGTAATAATTTAAAATAATTTCATCGAATTATATAAAAGATCGAATTAGATAAAAAAATTAATTGCTGGGACTAATAATTAATCGTTTGGATTAATACACACTTACCAAATAATAACAAAAGAGATCATATCATTAGTGTGAGTATGAGCGAATAGAATAGGATATCATTTTTTTTATATAAAAATAAATGTTAATTTTGATCACAAATTTTTAATCTCAAATGGTAGAGATTATAATATTTGATTGGACATAATATTAAATATTCCTACATTTCAAGTCATTTTGTTATCCCTAAACTATTAGTCTTAAGTTCAATTTTTAAAACAAACAAGCGACTTATCAAAGAGAGCGGATTCTCTGTCCCCAAATTCCCTGTCCCCTTGTGTTCCTTCACTTAAATCTTGACACATAGTCTCTTACTTAACACTAATTAATTCTAAAATTAAATAAAAGGACATGTGTCAAGATTTAAGTGGAGGAACAAAAAAACACGAAGAATTCAGAGATGATAATCTATCTTCTCTTTATCAAAAGTGTTATCCTTACAAACAAACAACCTTGTTGAACCCTAGGGTCATGTTTGTTTACAATGACTACAATCCGAGGACTATAATATTCTCATGAATTATAATCCTAAGACTATTAATCCTATGATTAAATAGTCCTAGTCACTTGTTTGTTTGTCATGAGATTATTCATGGGACAACTTAAAATAATCACATGTTATATTTTTTTTGTTCAGAATTATTTAAATGATTAAATAAAAACTTATCAATTGAACTATTATACCCTTTACTACTAATAACAAAGATATTATATTCTTATTAGTTTGAGTATAGATAATTATGATAAGATACATCAAATTTTTTAAACAAAGTTAAATATTAATTTTGTTCACAAATTATTTTTAGTCTCAGATGATAGGGATTATAATACCTAGTTAAACATGATAATAATAAATAAATAATCTCTCTTTTAAGTCATTTTATTATCCTGACACTAATAGTTTTAAATTTATTTTTAAAAATAAACATGAAACTTGTAATTAATAATTTAATTTTAAATATAATCCTTATAAACAAATATAGTCTAAGAATGCAACCTTTAGAATGTGGTCTTGTTTACCAAATCGGAGTCGACTTTTAACCATGAGAACCGGCGGTGAAGCTTGTGTCCACCTAAAAAGGTTGACTACAATTTGCTAGCTATATAAAGTGAGCATGTATAAACATTTATATCTCTAGAGTAAATGGCATCAAAACATAGTCATGAATCGTGATAGTTAATTAGTTAATGCATGGTGAAATGTTAATCAATTAAACTTAGAAAATAATATATATGTCGATAAATATTTGACGAACTTGGATTGTAACTAATGTGAAAATATATATGATAAAATAAATTAAATTAAAATGAGACTCTTCTTAATTCTTACTTATCTTATGTATATGTCCAATCATTAATTCGGCTCGAAATTTTTGTAATGTATAATAAATTAAACTCATTGAACTTTATATTTTTGGGGATGATAAAAGTAAATTTATGCTTGTGCCAAGAGGATGGATGCCTATTTGATTCAATCTAGCTAGACATACCTAAAAATGAACTGGTAATATATATAACACGATTAAAGTAATTAATTCCCTAAGAAAAGGATTAATACAAGAAAAAACTAAAGGATATATGGCCGGGGGGAAATAAAATAAAGGAACACTTTGGAAAGGGAGAGGTCTCTAGTAGTGTAGCTACAGTACTAGGGGATCAAAATGTGTATATCTATATATATGGAAAAAATAGATGTCCACGGCTGTACAATTTTTAAATTAACACATTTTATGATCATAGAGTTAAGTCATTTTACGGTCGTAGAGTAATCACTGACTAATAGTAGAGTAGTCAATTTACTACCGTACGTAAAAATTTGAGTGAATCCTCAGATCGTAGAGTGACTACTCTATGATCGTAGATTATGTCACATTTAAATTGCACAAATGACTCTATTAACCATATATATATATATATATATATATATATATATATATATATATATATATATATATATATATATATATATATATATATTCAGTGAAATGAAAATAATTTTTATTTGTCATAAAAATTTCCCCCAATTAAAAATGTTGAAGTGGGCAACTTAACATATTCAACATGTCTTTCAAATCTCAATTGAAAATACCATGTATGTACATAAGTGAGCTTGCTAGCTAGCTTGTGGCATAAAGGGTGATCAGATATGACTTCACTAGCTAGGTCATGTTCTCTCTTTTTATTACCAAGTCCAATATTATTAGTGTAAATACTTGGTCTTTTTCCGTTTGGCTTAATGGCTTCGACCATATGTTGATGAAAGGAGAAAATATTCGATACAAACGATTATAACGTGTAATGTTATCTTTGTTTTTTATCTTAATTTCTATTCATGTATCATGACTTTATTTTATTTTTCTTTATTTTCTTTTCCCCCTCCCCCTCCCCCTCCCCCACATTTTATGTGATGAAAGAGAGACTAGCTAGCTAGGACAAATTAAATGATAAGAAGGAACAATAATGCATGCAAGTTATATATCCTGCATAAATTGTAATGGATACTCTTGTTGGTAGACTGATCATAAAATTAAACTTGGCCAGAGATTAGGTTTGATATGGAATAATAACATGCATGCATGGAACTTGATTCCTTGATTTATATATATAACAAATGAAATGGCTTAATTCTTTCTTTTGTCCAACAGAAAATAAAGATTCCACATGAGTTCATCACCTAAATTTGTAGTAAAAATAACTTTAATGATTTGCATTAATCTTAGAAAAGTATATAATTAAAAAGGAATTGAAAGCTAAAGAAGTATAAACTCCATTTCATGAAATCAAGTCAAACTATATACAAGTCCATGGAATATTGTTTTTACCTGCCTCCAGTGGCGGAACCAGAACCAAATTTGAGGGGGTTAAAATTTGAGGCGATTCTGAAAGTCCGAGAATGACGTGTAAATTCTTGTTGGCGAAGGAGGCGGAGTTAAGGTCCTTAGGTTTGATTTTAACTTGATTGAAAAAAAATAGAAAGTATATTAATGTTAACAAAAAATTAATTAATTGAAAGAACTCTAACATCCAATAAGTAGCTATCTTTGCGATTTTCATCTTTCAAGTAAAATACATTCAATATAAATCAACTTTTAATATGTTGTAGAAGGCATATCATATTATTTTTTAAAAAATATAAACCTACTAAAACAAGCATCTTAGATAGGTTTTATAAGAATTTAAAAGCGCCTAGGCAAAGCAGGTTTTTCAACAGAGCCTAACTCATTCAATTCTTACAAACTTGTTTTGGCTCACCCAACCAAAACAAATTGACTTACTTTATAAAACATGTATAAAGAATTTCTTAATCACAAACTTGACCAAATCTTTTTATTTATGCTTGACAACCTCAGATAACATTTATCAAACATAACATGTGCACAATTTTAAAAGACAAATTTCACACCTCTTTGGTACATGGTTCAAACCATGTATTTTTATCCTTATTTTTTGTATTTTTATTGTGTTATGATTATTACTTGAATCATTGTTATAAGGAAATCTTACTAATTTTTTTCAAAACATTAATTAACACCTTAAATATGTATAAAATATTAATTATATTAAATAAAATAAATTAGCCATGCGCCTGGCATGGGTTAAAATTAAAAAACTATTTTTATTTAAATAGTAATTTCAAACTCATTAAAAACATCATCATCGTCGTCACTTTCTCTCTCCTCTCCATGACTCCATATCTCCACATAGAAGCTTATGGTACCGTTTCATTTGAGTCGTTATCGGTTGTCCAAGTCGAGTGCAGCATAGATTAATGCAGTCTGCGGTGTTAGTGTCATGACTCAAAATTCTCCATAGGAAGTCCCGGAAGCGAAGACCTTTCAGTGATGGGTGCCCGTCACCGCCGCCCTTGGCCTAGCCCCACCTCCGCCTCCACCTCGGCAGCCCCTAGCTCACCTCACTTACTGAGGGCGAGATGCCCCACCCGCCCCTAGTTACTTGCATTGCCACGCCTCTACTAAAAGTATAGGCATGGAGGAACATCCTAAATACTTATATTTAAATAGTTTCAATGTATTTATTCGTAATATAATTTATATTAATTAAATCAAATTGTAATACAATATGGAGTTTAAATTTTAAATAATCAAATAATTGTCAATGTTAACTTTTATTACTTAAGAAATTATTTATACAAATAAATACATTGAATTAATATAATTGACGATGTTAACTATTATTACTTTAGAAATTATTTATGCAAATAAATACATTGAATATAATTCACAATTTTAAAATTTATTACTTAAAAATTATTTATAAAAATAAATACATTAAATATAATTGATATTGTTGAATTTTATTATTTAAGAAATTATATATATATATATATTTAGACTTTTCTCCGTATTTGGCTTAGGAGCGAATTAAAACGAACAAATTTATAGTGATGGATTTTTTTCTATGTTATAACGACAGAAAAAATTGTCGCTATAGCCCGTTTATTTTCTCTAATTTGCTGAAGAAGCTTACTATATATATATATATATATATATATATATATATATATATTAGTGGATAAAGTAGACAGAAACTCGATTACTATATATGCATGTATTTATGATGGATCCGGTTAGCATGAAATTTATTTTTTGGTAAGTTGGTCAATTGACCAATAAAATGCTGACACATAAAATTTCATCTGCGTGTCTGCATTCTATTGACCAATTAACTAACTTACTCAAAAATAAATTTTATGTTAATCACTTCAATTTATGATCAACCTTTAGGTTCTCCATTTAAAGTGTCCAAAAGTATAGAATAAAATGGGCCCACATAAACTTGAATGGAAAGTATGTTACCTCAATAATTGAGGGTAGATGGTGCTATCCACCAATGACCATTTAACACAACTTGGGAAAAATCTTCCCACTAAGATTTTTTTCCAAATTTGGCACCTGTAAACTACCCCATAGCCTTTTTGGTTTCCACTAAAGTACACTATACATCCACAAGCGCTATCCTCTAAAAAGTCAGCAAAATATCATTTCATATTTCATATCATGTATATATATTCATACCGGTCGTAATTGTTTATTGGTGACTAAAAATTAGAATGAATCTCAATCCTTCTTATATTTTTATGTCAAAATTAATTAAAATAAATTTAAATTATTTTTATATTTTTTCATTCAAATTTAAATTAAGTTCTATCTTATTATTTATTATTATTATTATTTTGCGAATTGGGTCTATATTACTACTTTATTAGATTAAATATATTAGATTAAATAATGGACGACTATGATTGAGTTGGAAGGATGACTCCCATCTCATTTTGACTATGAATCATTGATTTTATATATATATATATATATATATATATATATATATATATATATGTGTGTGTGTGTGTGTGTGTGTGGGGAAGCTGTTTATTGGTAGGAGATAATAATTTTTTTTTAAAAAGAAGCAATTATAGAGACGTGGAAAGGAAAAATAGATATTAGTATTAGGTGGGTGGGTGTTTCGTTTCTATAACCTGTTTTCTGCTTTGGACTTTACCATATTGGGAATTTATGTTTTGGGAAGTGGGGAACCTAGTTCTTGCCCACCATTACTTTCTTGATTTTGACATAATTATGCGCAAAATATAAATTTATTGTACTCTCTTTTTGTTCTTAAAAGATTATCGATTAAGGTTAATGCACACAGATTAAGAAATATAATTACTAATATATAACGAAAATACTATACTATCCTTGTCTCAACCAATTATTACTTTCCAAATGTTTCTTATTCAATTCAACTAATTTTCTTATTCAACCAATTATTACTTGAATTATAGTATTGAATTGAATAATAATCATTGGGAAGAAAAGAAAATTTTAAATAAGAGAAAATTTTAAATAAGAGTAAAGTAGGGGAAAAATTGTTAATGTGTGTTGATAAATTCAAAGCGGCAATCTTTTTAGAATAAAAATTACTTCTTAAAACGACAATATTTTAGGAACGGAATTTTAGGAACGGAAGGAGTAATACTATAGAATATATATATACTCAAGTAATATTATTATATTATGTTCGTATTTAGTATTATATATTTATTTTGTTCGTATTTAATATTAGTGTGTGACAATCGTAATATTATTGTATTATATTTAAAATTATGTTTAGTTCATTAAAAATAAAGTCAATTGCAAGTCAAAGTATCAACTCAATAGTAATCACTACCGTTTTGTTTTTTACAATCTACGGATATATAATGAGCTAATATATCCATTGATGTGCTTAATGAAAAATATTCAAATTAACATAACAAGTTAATTCCTGTAATCATTGAACCAAATAAAAAATATATTAAATTTATATAATATCTTATCGCATTACGAAATTATTACATTGATTTCACGGTAATCAAACACCACCTATTACAAAGACGGTAAAATGAACAAACAGTTCGGACTCGATTTATACTCGTTCGATTAAAAGTTCGATTCGAGCCCGACTCAAAATATAAATGAGTCAAATATGAGCACATTTTAAAGTATTACTCGAACATTCTCAAATTATAATTTTCTATTGATACTCGGATCATATATATTCGTTGAAAATCGTGCTCGATTCGGATCAAATTATAATCTTCTCACAGTTCGGGCTCGATTCAGAATCGTGCTCAACTCGGTAGCTAAATGAGCTTCAATCAAACCTTATTTTATACTCGATAAATTTTATGAACCAAATTTAAACAATTCAATACTCGGATCGACTCGATTCGTTGAAAAAAACTGAGTCTGAGAAATGCAATAGAATTATATTTTTTTTGTCTTAAAAATCATATAAAAAACACTTTAATTAATCCCTCGAGGACAAACGCATTACTCATTTTCTAATATATAATTAAGAATATTGGTAGTACCGGTCCTGGGCTAAAGCCCAAGGTGCCCGGGCTTTAGGTCCAAAAAATTTTAGGACCCCCTTAAATATTCTCTTCCTTTTATTACTTAAATATTAAAGCAAATAATCAATCTGTAATATTCTACATATACTGATTATTATAATATTCTACATATTTAAAGCATATAATTTGTACAAAACAATTTAATTATTATGTACACGGGGGTTGAGAATTACATTTATTAGTACTTTTTTTAGAAATAATTACAAAATCATACACCTATAAAATAATTACAAAAATATTACACTTTTTCATATTTATTTACAATAATAAGAAAGAATTAATTAGGATTCCTTAATTTAAGGGATTAGTATTAATGTTAAATTACATGGTATATATAAAGCAAATCTGGTGATTTTTTTTTACAAAAAAGCGCGTTAAATCTTCTTACACTTTCCTTCTTTTTTTCTTCTCCAACTCCAGTATCCTTTGTTACGGTATTTTTCTCTCTAAAATCTTTTCTTCTTCTTCTTCTTCTTCTTTTCTTCTTCTTCTTCTTCTTCTTCTTCTTCTGCTTCTCTTCTCATCTTGCGTGAAATCTTCTTCTTCTTCCTTATTTTTCATCATCTAGAAAATGGGAGTTATTCTCGAGAAATTCTTGTTGTCCTTTTGCTTTCTTCTCTCACTACTTCTCTACTCTCTCTCTCTCTCTCGAATCCACTAAGTCGTCGTCCTCTTCATTGTAAGTCATAGCCATGACACCAGGTCTCTCGACTCGTGGTAAATCCTCTTAATCATCTCTTGGTATTTCTTCATCTTGATATTTTTTCATCTAATATTTCTTTCATCTCTTGATATTTCTTCTTCTTTTTTGTATTGGTATTTCTCTTGGTATTTCTTCTTTTCTTCATCTTCATCATTAATTAATTAGTCTTCTTTTTACTATTAATTAGAAATTTGATATTTTTATTTTTTATTTTATTTTTTATATTTCTATTAATATTTCATTTTTTTCTCTTGATTAGTCTTCTTTTTTTTGGTGGCGTAAAATTAATTAGTTAATTATTTTTTAATTTACTTTTTTTTACTTGTTGATTCACTGAGGTTGTAAATATACATCTTTGTTCTATTATCATATAATTTTTAAAGGTGTGTTAATTTAAATTTTGTTAGTATTCTTATCGTATATTTGTTTAGTTCTTACGCATTATGTTTTGGTTACTTCTTTATTTTGTTTTAATTCTTTGTTACCTTATGGTTTAGCTCTTATTATTGTGCCCTCGATGTGGGATTTTAGTTCTTGTTATTTTTATTCTAACATGTACATTATGTACCCTCACATGTACATTATTTTTGATTCTTAAATATAAGCTGTTTAGTTCTTTGCATTAGTATATTTTTTATTATTTTGTTAGCTTATGATTTGGATACCATTCTTTTTTTTTCCTCGATTGGGATTTTGGTTACTTTTATATGTTGTTTTGGTTACTTTTATATGTTGTTTTGGTTCTGATGTATTTTCTTAGTATACATTGATTGACTAAATGAGTCTGGACTACATGTTGTTTAGTATCTTAGACTAATTTATGGGGGCTTGATGTAATGCTTTACGTTGTGAATCGTCAAGCGATAAAAAACAGAATCTTATCGTATAACTATTTGGTTTCTTACGCATTATATTTTAGTTTCTTTATTAGCTTGAGATTCGGATACCATGTTTGTTACCTTGATTTGGTATTTTGGTTACTTTTTTTTATGTTATGGTTACCATTTATTTGCTTAGTATACATGGTTGACTAAAGCTGATTTTGGTGTATATGTTGTTTATGTATTGGTTACCATTAAAATATTTTTAGTTCTTATCGTATAAATATTTGGTTACTTATTTAGTATGTTTTTGATTCTTTGTTAGTTTACGATTTGGATTCCATTTTGTTTCCTTGAGTTGGGATTTTGCTTATTGTTTTTGTTGTTACTGAGTTCAATATAATTTGTTTGGTTACTTCATTAGTATATTTTTTTATTCTTTGTTAGCTTATGATTTGGATACCATTATTTGTTTGAGTAATTTGTTTATGATATAAATATTGTTTATGTCTGAGTTCTTAATATTTATGTAAATCGATTTTTTTTATTTGCGGTTATGGAATCTTTCTTATAGAATCGTTAGAAAATTCATTGGAAAAGTTATATATTGGTGTGACATGGAAGTCCCAAACATTATTACCAAGAAATTGAACCCGAAGGCAGGTTGAAGAAGTTTAAGGCATCATTAGTTTGTGGATGTATTATTTTTGTAAATAATAAACCCAAGTCATAATAAACCATGTATTTGCTTAGTATACATTGATGTATTATTTTGTAAATTCCTTCAAATATATTCTACAAGGTTTATCTTTATTCTATTTCTACTTCCATTTCACAAAACACATCTTACATTATTGCAGTTCTTTTCGTATAACTATTTGGTTACTTCTTTATTATGTTTTGATTCTTTGTTACCTTATGGTTTAGCTCTTATTATTGTGTCCTCAATGTGGGATTTTGGATACTTTTATTTTTTTTTATACGGCTAATATGTAATTGTTTAGTATCATGGATTACTAAAGCTGGGTTTCATTACATGATGTTTACATTTTGGTTACCATTAAAAAAACATTATAGTTCTTATCATATAATTATATAGTTCTTGTTTTATTATGTTACATTATGGTTATAGTATACATGGATTGCTTAAAAGCGAGTTTCATTACATGATGTTTTTGTTTTGGCTACCATTAAAACATATTACAGTTCTTTATCGTATAATTATATAGTTCTTGTTTTATTATGTTACATTATGGTTACTTTTTATTAGTAACGAGATAATTCTAAGCTTATGTCGGGACAAACATTAATTGTTAAATGTACGTGTGTGAGTGTCTATTTATCTACAAGCTTGTTAGTAACGAATAATTATCATAGATAATTCTTAGCTTGTTAGTAACGAGATAATTATAAGCTTTATATCAAAAATTTATTATAAAACATATCAAAAAGGCATTATAAAGCTTGTATATGTTTACTTTATATTGATAACTCATGATGGAATCAAAAATAAAAATATTAATCAAAATCAATTTTTGGTTCTTTGTACACCATCAAAAATGTTACCAACCGTGTGGTTAATAGTTCTTAACGATAAACAATTATATATTTCTGTAAACAATTAGATTTGTTGTATTAGATTCTTTATCGGTCTCCATTGTCTAACAATTTGAATAAACATTATAAAGTAACCAAATCAATATTAAGCGATAACCAAATTACATAATATTAGTAACAAGAAAATAAACCAAATTTTTACATACAAATTTGAAGGGCTAAATGATGGAATTCGACCAAAAAACCATGCGAGTTCACCGGCAAAAGCTAGTGACTTTTGATCGTTGACGTTTTCAATGAAATTAGGCTCGAAAATGCCAAAATCCGACACTCCAAACTTGGCGGAAAATTGCCAAATTATCACTGCAACCAAATAAACATTATCTTGTAACCGATTAAATAGTATACAATGACCGATATTTAACGGTTGTATGAAGTTAACTTGATGTAGTCGATAAGTAACTACCAATATAAAATAAACAATTATAAAACTCAATAACATTATAGAGTAACCAAATAAACACCTTTCGGTATCTAAATACATATTATACGATAACGAAGATATATGTAATTAGTAGCGAGATTATAAAAATATTTTTACATTCATTTTACAACCAAAATAATCGTGATGACTTTTGTTACAAATTAAAGACTAACGGTGTATAAAGGTAACCAATGTAGTTAATCGGTAACCATCGATATAAAAAATCAAATTATAAAACACGGTAATATTATGTAGTAACCATGGTAATATTACACGATAAACAAATCGACATTATAAACTAACAAATCCAGTTAGGCGGTAACTTGACATATATTTACTTAGTATCCATAACATAAAACATATTTGTGACATTTTCTGACAAAAACAAATAATATAAAAAATATCAATATGTCTTAAAGGTGTATTAGTTCTTATTAGTCAAACATCAAATTTGGTGTATTGGTTCTTATTAGTCCATGTAACCAATCTGATGTAGTCGATAAGTAACATCAATACAATGACATTATACATTAGTCATGAACAACATTATTCGATAACCAAATCCACTTTAGATTGTAACCAAAGTAACCAAATCGACATTATAATTAGTAAATAGTGTAACAAATATAATCAGTGTAATAACCAAAGTAACCAAGTCAGCAATATAATCAGTAACCAAATTCATTTTAAATTGTAACCAAAGTAACCAAGTCAACATTCAATCAGTAACCAAGTTAGCATTATAATTTTACACAGTAACCAAGTCAGCATTAGTCAGTAACCATTATAGTTTTACACAGTAAGCAAGTCAGCATTAGTCAGTAATCAAAATAATGTTACATAGTAACCATATAAGCATTAGTCAGTAACCAATTCAACATTATTTAGTAATTTTATCACGATAAACAAGGCAACATTAGTCGATAACTAAGATAGTAATAGACATTTTAATGTTTTGCGATAATCAAAAGCAAAATTGTCGATAAGCAAAAATGACATTAGGCGATAACGATTATAATGTTAATCGGTAACAAATAAAAATTAATCGATTAACCAAGTTATCATTTTTAATAACTTGACCGGCATTGTAAAATAGAGTAAATAATTTAATAAATAATCGTTATAAAAACATCGATAAAATAAACTTTAAAATTATAAAGCAAGCAAATAAACATTATACAACAATCAAATCAATAATAAGCGATAACGACATATATTTACTTAGTATCCATAACATAAAACATATTTGACATGCATTTTTCTGACAAAAACAAACAATATAAAAATATCAATATAAAAACATCAATATGTACTTAAAGATCCAGCGAGTTGCGGGGAAGGTAACAAATGTATTTAATAAGTAACCAAGTCATTATTTTTCAATAACCAAGTCGACATTGTTCGGTAATATTATACGATAACCATTATAATTTTACGACAACCAACTCAACAATATTCGGTAACCATATAATGTTTACGATGCAAGAATCGGCATTAATTAGTAACGATATATTGTTACCACGATAACCAAACTGACATTAGGCGGTAACAAATATTTGATAACCATTATAATGTTTACGATAACCAACTCAACATTAATCGATAACCATTATAATGTTACACGATGGCGAATCGGCATTAATTAGTAACTAATATATTGTTTTACGATAACGAAGACTGACATTAGGCGATAACCAAGACATCATTAGGCGGTAATCAAAACAACATTAGATATTATAATGTTATTCGATAACGAAGACAACATTAGAGAGTAACCAGCAGTTCCATGAAGGTAACCAAACTCATTTAAAAATTATAAAGCCATCGAATAAACATTATTTAGCAAACAAATACACAATTATCGGTAACCAATTTATATATATTTAGTAACCATAATAAAAAACATATCAATGAATCATCCAATCGTTATAGGAATTTGTAGTAACCATTTTAAGTGTGAAAAATTTAAGAAAGGTAATCAATATAGAATTAAGTAGTAACCATAGGTAACTATATGTATATGAATTTTAATCTCACATACCTCGGATTATTGATTTGTATCGAATTCTTTGTGACTTTGTATTCAACAATCTTCTTGGATTCGATTGTGTTTCGATTCTTGAACTTGAAATTCTTTATTGATTTTGTATCTTTATTTTGCGATCTCGGCGTCTTGTGTCGCGACAAAAGTTTAAATCTTCTCCGATCTCGGATGTGTGTGTGTGACGGAAGATTTGGATTTGGTTGCTTGAATCTCGGTTGCTTGAATTTTGGATCTCGATTGCTTGAATTTAGGAAGCGGTTAGTTGTAAATAGGAAAAGTGTATAATGGCGATATATCGTGATTTTAACAACTTTATATTGTGTTGTTTTATTTTTGTAATTATGTTTTTTGTGTTTTTATTTTGTAATTACTTTTAATTGTTGTATATTAGTGTTAAGTACCAAATTCAGAACTGCATGTTCTTATTAATTAATTACCCCTGTCCCTGTGCAATTCTTTCAGCTTTTTGTTCTCTACTTTATCCTCCCTCTCCAAAGCCAAATGATGTCTTGCTGACCAGATTTTTAATCACGTGTAAACCGTAAATGAATTTAGTCGAATCGAATATTGAATTGCAAAAATTTTGTTTATAAAATTTATTGAGTATAAAATAAGATTTAATTTAAGGTCATTTAGTTATTGAGTCGATCTCGAATCGAGCCGAACAGTTTAAATTTTTAGAACGAATATGATCCGAGTATCATTAGAAAATTGTAATTTGAGCATGTTCGAGCAGTTTATCGAACTTTAAAATTTATTCATATTTGACTCATTTATATTTTGAGTCTAGTAAGTACGAATCGAATCCGAATTTTTTGTACATTTTACAGCTTTAATGACTTGTGCACAGGAGCTACATTTTTCCTTTCCTTTTTGTTTTTCATCCTAAGACGAGAGAAAAAAGGTATCTGATGAGCAAGCGATTCGGGATCGATTCGTCTTTCGCTTCGATTAAAAGTTCGATTCGAACTCGACTCGAAATATAAATGAATCAAATTACAAACTTTCATAATCTAAATAGAAAAATAAACAATCATCTTAAACATGTCGCATCTCGCACTGTGCATCCAATTAGTATATCTGCAATTGTCTACACAGAAAGAATCCAAACTCCACCATATCACAACTTTATACTCTATTCATTCTAAAATTAAATATACATTTTAATTTTTTTAGAGTCAGTTTGTAAAATTCTAAAACTCCAAATTGAGATTATTAATATTGATTTTTAAAGTCGTCTGATTTAATTTCCCCAATTAATAAAGCCAGTGGTGTGATGTCCGTCCATGGACATATATCCAACTGCTCCAAATAGCTGAGCTGGGGATTTTATTTATTTATAATATGTAAAGGGACTGTCTACCTTACTTAGATTTGGATTTAATCCAGTTCGTTTCTTAATGATTAATTTTTTACGCATATTATTAAAAAAGAGGATAAAATTATAAAATTATTTTTTTTCCTGAGATTAATTATTAAGTTGGTTGGAACAGAGAAGCAAGCAAAAAGTACTTTTTGGGGTACTTGTTAAAAGAATAAACTACTAACAATATATTATTAAATTTATATGAACCCAAAAAGATAAGAAAGTTGTTTCTCCAAGAGTCTACGTTGGTGTTCTAAGGGTCTCCCCTTTTGGAAAAAAGCATCATCATGGCTCCTGAATCCTGATAGTATAAAATTCGGGACCGGTTAGAATGAAATTAATTTTGGTCAATTGATTAATATAGTATCGATATGTAAGTTCGAATATGATCTCTCTTCTTATATGTCAGCACTGTATTAATCAATTGACCAATTTATCATGAAGTTAACTTCATGATGATAACCAGATTCATAAAATTCAATCATAAATAAATATTCAATACACTTCTATCATGCAACACAATTATTATTTTTCCACGTGAAATTTTAATGGACATTATTAACAAAGATTTTAAACAGTTTCAATAACTTCAATACGTATTGTTTTTTTTTTGCCAAACAAATGATAGTCTATATATATAAGAAACTTATATTTCTATATTATTTTTTGATATTTTCGCATATATAGCCCACATCTTAGTTAATAAAAATTCGACAGCAAATATGTGGGCCCTACATATGAAAATATTAAAAAATAATAAAATTTTAATTTTCATTATATATATATATATATATATATATATATATCGTGGCCCGGATCTTAACTCACCCCTTATTCTATCTAACTGAAGCTCACCCCCTTTAGCGACGGAACTGGCGACGGTTCGATCATACAACCGTTGTCTATACTTTTAGCGACACTATATGTTATCCGTTGTTAAAAGTATAGACGACGGTTGTATTTAATCAAACTTAGATTAAATAAAGGGATAAACTCGGATAAATTGGATAAAGCGGTGAAACTTAAGATCATCAGACTGTATATATATATATATATATATATACCATCGAGTATTATTTTTTTCATAAGAACATGACATGATACATGTGCTAGGTACTCATTTTAGATTTTTAATAGGATATGTCGACATTAATATTATTTCATCTAATGATTATATTTTCAGATTACAATACTCTTATAAACTATTCATGTATTTATTTTAAAATAAACCCTTTTTATATTACAAAAAAAATAGAAGCCTTATTTGACTTCGATTCGATCTTATTAATTTACGAAAATTTAAATTTAGAATGTGACATGAAATGAAAGAAGTTTCGTGTAAAAGTTGGTTCTGAGAATACAAATTTTCAAATCAAAATCTCTGATTTTCAATAACAAGTTTAATACTCCCTTTATCTCAAATTAAAAGTCTAGTTTTGATATTTTTTTGGTTAAATTAATCATTTTAAAACTAATTTTTATATCATTGTTCATAAGAAATTAGATACAATTTGCCTCTTAAGTTGATTTTAAAAAATCAATTAATATTGTATAGAATAGTATAATAATATTATTGAACTCATAATTAATGCAATTGAAATTTAATTTTGAAATGAATTGTTTTAATAGGAATTTATGATTGAGATTAATGAAAATATGACCAAAATATTTAAAACTTTATCTAACGTTTCTGTTTTGAAGGCAGTGGATATATAATATAATAGCAGTAAATTTTAGTAAAACTATTATTAAGTCAATATTGTATCAGGAGTAATATGATCTACTAGTCAATAATTTCCACCCGCACATCATAACACGTATGCATCAGAGTACTTCCTCTGGTACTTTAATATATAATTTTATTTTTATTTAATTTCTTATCATCTTATATAATCTAAGAAGAACTCTTCTAGTTGAACAAAAAAATTAAATATAAAAATTAGATATGAGTGTATTTAAATTTTATCTATTTATATTTTTATCCATTATTGGGGGTCAATACAAATAAGTAAAATTTAAATACAATTATGTCTAATTTTCATGTCCACATAGAATTTTTGATCTAAGAAAATTAACTGTTATCTTTCCAAAAGTATTCTTCATAGGAAAATATTACAGATAAGAGAAAGTATTTGATAAGTATAATAATTATATGAATTTAAGGGTATAATTGATAATTAATATTATATTTAATGTACATTATTCTAAAGCGACATATACTATGGTTATAGTTAGGTACAATTAAAAATCATGACTATTAAAAAACAATTAATTTTATTATTAATTATAGTATATTTATGGTGACATAATAATATTTAATTTTATAAAATAAAAATAATATTATGTTAAAATAATTTAAAATAGAAATATATCTTTTCAAATAAAATGGATAAAAAGAGTTATATCTAATTTAAAAGAATGGATTACCTATTTATCTAGAATATTAATTTGCTCCAATAAAAATTTAAAATTAAGTAAATTTATGTTATAATAAATAATGAGAATTTATATTTCTATAAGAGAATTGGTGATTTTACAAAATTCTCCTTATGAGTAATAAATAGGGTGTATATTGATATATATGAGTAAGTTCTTATGGAAATATTAATTTTTTTTATAAAAAATAACAATTTTCTAAATCTTAATAATTAAATTTAAAGTGCATTTATATATAGAGAGAGAGAGAGGATCAGGTCCGGACTCCCGGACCTGATTAAAATACGGACTCCAAATTTTATTTTATTTTTTTGTTTATTTTTAAAACAACTAAAAAAAATTTAATATTTTATGGAACTGAATTTTTTTCACAATATAGTGTTTTGAATGTGATTTGGATACATATAATAAAATATGTATGTACAGTGTGTACAATCTGTACAGACATGTTTTGTTATATGTATCCAAAACACACCCAAAACACTTTATTATGAAAAAAATTTAGTTCCATAAAATATTAAACATTTTTTAGTTGTTTTAAAAAAAAAGCAAAAAAAAAAAAGAAAGAAAGAAAGTGGGGATCAGTATCTTAAAATCCAGGCGTCCGAAGGCGAACCTAACTCTATATATATATATATATATATATATATATATATATATATATATATATATATATATATCGGTCCGTCTCTAAAGTGAACCTTAAAGAAGGCGAACCAAGGATTTAACTCTGTCGTCTTTTAGTGTCTATGGCGACAGTTGGGCCGTCGTCGTCGAAGCTACATGGCTATGACGGTGATCGAGGCCTGTCGTCATAGACACCAAAAGACGACGGTTCGATCTTTGGTTCGCTTTAGAGTTTCAGTATATATATATATATATATATATATATATATATATAGTCGGGGATCGGGTAAGTGATTTTTCTTACTTTGTTAAAATATGGACTTTTTTTTGATTTTTTGACTTTTTTTAAAATAACTAAAAAAAGTTTAATATATTTATAGAACTGAAATTTTTCATAATACGGTGTTTTTGATGTGATTTGGATCACGTATAACAAAAGCAGTGCATGCGATGCATTGATTGTATGTACCATCATTTTTGGTATAGGTATTCAAATCACACATTATATTATGGAAAATATCGATTCTATAAAATATTAAATATTTTTTTAGTTATTTTAAAATAAACAAAAAAAAAGTCAAGTATTTTAACAAAATAAGAGAAATTTCACTTTGACGTTATATATATATATATATATATATTATAGACCCTCCAAAAATTCCTCTTCCTTTTTCTCTCCACGATTCTTGTTTCTCTTTACACCAGTCCACCCTTCTTCTACAAATGAAGATCACAGAACCACACTTAAACTTCATCGTTATTACTTCTCACTCCATTAGATGACGACGCCGCTCTCAGCCGCCGTCATTTCCGCCTTTATCACCCTCATCGCCGTCGCCTCCACCGTCCACTCCCTCGGCGGCTCGGCATCAACCCTCGCCGTCAGCTACGGCGCCACCACTACCGTCTGCGGCATCGTTGCCGAGCAGCAAACACAGAGAATTCAATGCTGGCTAAAGAACTATACGATCATCGTCTTCCCGGAAATCTCTTTCGAGTCCGTCGCCGGCGGCCGGGATTTTTTCTGTGGAGTGAGGACCGGCGGCTTTAGCCTCCTCTGCTGGAACTCTAGCTTCACTCCGAAAAGGCTGTACTACAGTGGGAATGTCGTATTACAAAACCTAACAATCGGTGATACTCAAATTTGTGCTCTCACAAATGGAACTCGAAACGCTAAATGTTGGCGAGGCGATGCCATTTCTGCCCAATTACCAGACGGGTCAGCTCAATTTCACGAAATTTCATCTGGGTTAGGGTTTTCTTGCGGAATCCTGATGAATACAAGTAGGGTGAGTTGTTGGGGAGGTAATAATACACTTTCATCATTGATTCAAAATGAATTTACTAATTTATCAATGTCAAGCATTGTTGTTGGTGGATATCATGCTTGTGGTTTTGATTTGACTGGATTCTTGATTTGTAGAGGATATAACAATTTAGGGCAATTGAATGTTCCTTCTTCAAATTTGGCTTATGAATATTCTGCTGTAGCATTAGGAATGAATCATGGTTGTGCTATTAGGAGAATGAATAGTTCTATTGTTTGTTGGGGTGGAAGTGGAGAATTTTCTAGCAGTGTTACAGATGGGATTTCGTTTGAATCAATTGTTGCTGGATTGAATTTTACTTGTGGATTGACAACTAGTAATTTTTCGGTTATTTGTTGGGGGGCAGGTTGGGCTAATAGTTCATATGCTTTAGGGATTGAGCTCTCATTGCCAAAGATTCTTCCAGGGCCATGTGTTCAAGCCAAATGTGATTGTGGTCTGTATCCTCAGTCGCAAACACTTTGCTCTGGTAGGGGTAATATATGCAGGCGATGTGATGTAATTAATTCGATTCCGCCAATTTCACCACCAACTACTGGTAGTCCCTCACCGTCTTCACCATCCAAAGAAATGACAAGGGGTTTATTGACATTTGCCATTGTTGGATCTGTTGGTGCTTTATTTGCTATTTGTACTATAATTTACTTTGTGTGGACTGGTGCTTGTTTTGGGCACAAGAAAATTCACAATTCAGTGCAACCAACTATCACTCGGTCTAATTCTAATGCCCAACACTCAAATAACAGTCCACCTTCAAGATCATCCACTATTAGGCGGCAGGGTTCAAGAGCATGGGGGCGCCAGAGGAGTGGAACCTCAGGAGTATTTAGTCGCCAGAAGAGTGGAACCTCTGCAAAGCATGCGGAGAGAGCGGAAGAATTCACTTTTTCAGATCTTGAAGCAGCCACCAATAGTTTCTCCCTGGAGAACAAGATTGGTGCTGGGAGCTTTGGTGTTGTGTACAAAGGTAAACTACCTGATGGTCATGAGGTCGCCATTAAAAGGGGAGAAACTGGAACGAAGACGAAGAAGTTTCAAGAGAAAGAGAGTGCTTTTGATTCAGAATTGGCATTCTTGTCTAGGCTTCACCACAAACACTTGGTTAGGCTTGTTGGGTATTGCGAAGAGAGGGATGAGAGGCTCTTGGTTTATGATTATATGAAAAATGGAGCACTTTATGATCATTTACATGACAAGAACAATGTGGCTAAAAATAGCAGCTTACTGAATTCTTGGAAAATGAGGATCAAAATTTCATTAGACGCAGCTCGTGGCATCGAATATCTGCACAATTATGCAGTTCCTCCTATAATTCATAGGGACATCAAGTCTTCTAACATATTGCTGGATGCGAATTGGACTGCAAGAGTGTCTGATTTCGGATTGTCATTACATGGTCCGGAGTCTGATCGTGATTATAGACCAATGAAGGCAGCTGGAACAGTTGGCTACATTGATCCAGAGTACTATGGACTAAATGTTTTAACTGCAAAGAGTGATGTCTACGGTCTTGGAGTGGTGTTGCTAGAACTTTTAACCGGCAAGAGGGCTATATTCAAGAGTGGTGAAAATGGGGGTACACCAATAAGCTTGGTGGACTTTTGCGGTACCAGCAATTATGACTGGAGAATTGATGAAGATTCTGGACACAAGGTTGGGGCCGCGGAGCTGAATGAAGCAGAGGCAGTAGAGCTGGTGGCATACACTGCATTGCATTGTGTGAATTTGGAAGGGAAAGAGAGACCAACTATGACCGACATTGTTGCTAATTTGGAGCGTGCATTGGCTCTCTGTGATGATAGCCATGGCAGCATCTCCAGTGGTCCAATCTCCATTGTTTCAGAGTAAATTTCAGAATTTCTTTGGGGGGAAATTTGATTTGTTTTTTTTTTCTTTCAATTTTTTAATGACCTGTGTTTATACCTTCTGAGTGTACAGTGTAGGGTGTTAAAACTAACATGAGCTGTGGTGTATGATTTTGTGAACACTGACAGATAGCCACCACAAAAGGCTTACATAATTTATTGTGCCAATTAGAAAGGGCAAATTTCTTCTTCACGCTAATACATGCATGTATCTTCTATCAATCTAGTTTCCTTATGCTTGTGCAGTGTTTTATCTATATTCTGTGCATAATGTAGTTAATCTGCATGATTAATTAATTAATCAATATTTTGTTGATAATTCTGCATTTCTGCAGTAAGAGTGAAAATCTTGAAATTATAAATGGTTTTCTTATTCTTCAACATAAAACTATATCTGGTACAAGTAGGCAGGTAATGCAGGAAGTACCAATCCTTGTAAAATAATGTTTTTTATTATCAAAATTTGATTTTTTTTAAAAAAAATAGAATTATTTATCATCAACCATCAAAGGATGTTGGGTAATTGAACTTGGTGTACAAGGGGAGAGGTTCACTCCTACATATGTGCATATAAATATAATATTCAATTCTGGGTCTGCTGCATAAAATACTTGGTCATGTCCACATGGTCTGTCACTGTATGACACATACCAAAACTGTCCAGTAAGTCGGAATTTTTGACTTTGAAAATTCGATAAAACGCAATAAATTAAAAGTTACGTAGGTTAGCGTGGTTGTATAATAAATACTACCATAAAATAAAAGTCACCTGTATGTATATAGAAATGGAATCAAAGTCTCTATCTATGTCACAAAACAACGGTGTCAACTTAAATAAAAGAATCAATAAAATTATATTCATCACAATTTGCAAAAGAAATTTAATACTAGTATTTGTAATAAATTAAATTTTTAGGGAAAAAAATAAATTAATATATTATATCTTGATATTAAATTTCTAGATCCAAATTATTATTATTATTATCAACTGTGAGTTTGCGTAAGTTTTTTTTGTTGATAAATCAAATTGACAAATCTGAATCCAAGAAATATAAACTCTTTGGACCAACGGATTAATGGAAAAAAAGAAGGTTATATCGATTTTGAATTACACCAAATCAAAATTTCTTCTTGAATCCAAGAAATATAAACTTTGGACCAACGGATTAACGGAAAAAAGATGAAGGTTATATTATATTGGTACACTAGACAAAAGTACAAACTGGAGAGTGTAAATAAATAAATAAAAGAAGAGTTTACTTTTTCATGAAGTTAAATTAATTAATAGATTCGAGGAGGGTATCTTGTTCTTCGTCTTTGGACTTCGACGTCATTCATCCAATCAGAGAGCCACATGAGGCCTTTATAACCAAAATATGCTGCAGCAATCAGTGACACCACAATGATAACGAGCAGAAGCAGTCTACGGATTTTCTGTTCAGAATCACGGTTGTTAAGAAACCAAATCAAGGCTTTTAGTGTAGGATATATAAACTAAGACAAACCTGCAGTCTTGAAACTTGTTGCTCTTCTTCTACCCGTCCTCGTCTCTTTCTACGTTTTGGTCTCTTCTTATCGGTATCTGCTTCTGCTTCTTCCTTCTGGAAAAGATTGGAGCTCACATGAGCTCATGAATAGAAAACAGTGTTACAATCTAAGGGTCATGATTGATGTTCTGCTTACAGAGCTATAGTTTGTGTTCATGGCATTGGCAGTAGAACTAAAGGGCATTAAATTTACTTCTTATAAACATAAGGGGATTTAGTGGCTACTTGACTTCTAGATGTCAGAAAAAAACAGAAGGGCCCTACCTCAGGAACTAAATATTTCCGGATTTGTAATTCTGAATCAGCAACCTTTACTTTACTTCTACAATCTGAATTGCAGGGAAGAAGTCCCAACCCATATTTATTTTTAGGTATGTCTTTGGGATCACGATCATCATTGCAATATGCCGCTTGTACATCTTTACATAGCCACTCATTTTTCAAGGTCTGGCACCCACAACGAACAGTAACCTTGCGAACATGTAAGCAGAGAAAGAAATATTAACGACAACAATCTTTGAGATTTATCTAATAAAGAAAACCAGATATCAATAGTCCATACAAATACATTAGCTTCATGTTAGCTCATATATCGACCGATAATACAGTGATGTTCAACTCTTAAGAACAAAGGAAAATCTTAAGCTGCTATTATAGTATCCAAGGACAACTGATAGAATTTCCTTTGGTTACTCAGAAACCTCCGAACTAATCAAGCTATCAGATCTTTAAGGCATGAACTTATATCATAAATCAAATGTCACCTAACAACATATATGTTCTCAGTTGACTTCAATGAGTAGAGAAGAAAAATCAGATTACAGAAAATGAATGCAAGGTAATAACCTCACTTCAGCTAAAATTCATATTCTCTATGCATTTTTTTCTGGATAAAAGAAGTTTTATTAAATAGAAAAGAGAGCACAGAAGGGGACGACAAGGACCACAGAAAAATGTGCAAAGAAGTAAAAACTAATGAAGTACAGCCCGCCAGTCCCTATGAATATCTGAAATGGCAACACCACCAAAAGCTTTCATAGCCCAAACCCATGGCGATGCTAGAATGAAAACCCTGTCCTCTAGAAGAGGAATAGAGACATGGGAGGGGCATCATTGAAAATTATAGCATTCCTTTTTATCCATGTATGCCCCATAAAATAGCAAAACAAACGCATTCTCATAGAATCTTGATATCATTATGTCTTCCAAATTCCTAAACCACCTGATGCAAACCCTCCAATGAGTAAGGCGACACCCAAGCTTCCTTAAAAATCACATAAAGAAAATTACAAAGCTTTAGCATTGTGGCACAATGTGTGTGTGTGTGTGTGTGTGAGAGAGAGAGAGAGAGAGAGAGAGAGAGAGAATAAAGAAGAAAAAAGATGTTCATGACACTACAAACTTTACCTACACATGAAATACACAGGTCACAAGCATGTGTATGGCCTTTTCCTCTGTAACAAATCATTTGATATTACAACGTTTGAGTACTTCTAACAAAATAAAAGCCCTAATTTTTGAAGGAAACATTGGCCTTCCAAAAATAAGAAGTTAAGGAAAAATCAATCGGATCGAGTATGAATAATAAAATTTAGAAAGACTTATCTGAATACTTTCCCCTTCTCGATCAGTTAGTCCCTTATCAAATCTCCCTTTCTGTATCTGATTAAAGATTTTGTCCCGCAGAGACAATTATGTAGGATTACAAAAGCTTTAGCATGAATTATTACACAATACATTAGACCACCTCCGGAACTATTAAAGAACTTCCTCGAATATAACATGGAGAACACACGACGTTATTAATTTTAAGTATGAATACAGAGATTAGCCAAACAGAAAAGTATTTTATAAATTATAGAAATAGATCACGGATATTTATTTATTTATTACATAAAAGAGAAGATATAATGTAAAAAGAATGGAATGTGCAGTTCAAGAGAACAGGAATAATGTATATATTAGAGTACCTTTTTCAAGCACTTTTCATGTGATGGGCATTGACCAGGATGACAGGTCTCTGGGCATAGATGCGTACAATTAGGCAATTTTCTGCATGTCCAATACAATAAACAAGATATAGACTCATCAGGATATGCAAGTAACCACTGCTCACATGAGCATTAGAATGCATAAATTTTCATATTAAATAGATGCTGGTGGATTGCTTATATGCATATATCTAAAAAGCAATCCACATTACACTAACCCAAGCATAGTATTTCTATCATCTAGAGCAAAATAAGAAAGACTCAATCAGTGTAATCAATGACGCAATTATAAAGCTTGCTAGCTTGGCATTTGAATGACATATAACCCTAAGTCGAAAACTGAGTATCTCTTCAAAACTATTGTCAACATGCATATTTAAACATAAACTAAAGCAAAACCACCCATGTAGGTTGTTGGGGGATGTAGGGAAGGGAATAACTTCAGTTACATAGGAGTGCAGGTGACTAGGCAGCCTGCCTGTCCCTATACCCAGTTTTTCTCCTTCTGGTTGATTAAAACCCAATGCTTAAAACCCAACCTTCTCGTCATTTTTTCTATATAAGCAAAATCATCTCTAGAAAAGGATGTTGGTATCTGAAGTAAAATTTTGATTTAATAATTAATTTATGTAAGACCTAGAAAAAGAGTGCAGCCTGTAGGAATAATTCCTCTTGTAATTGTAAGGCAGTACTTGGAGATTCTAGAATATACTCTTTTAGGAAAATGTAAAGACTAATCTAGAAATGTCTAGGTCTGTGTAATGAGCCTATTTAAGGCAGCTTAGAGAGTGTTGTAGGGATGATTTGAGTGCTGTAAAACTATAAATACCTTAGCACTATAATATTCCTTTTGGATTTTTTTTCTTGAGTAAGGTTTTTCTCCAAAGTAAATTCCTTGTCCTGTTTTATTATTATTCTGTTATGTGTCTTGGCTTGTCTAAATTCGCAACAACTGGTTTCAGAGACCTTATTTGTTGTGGATTGAAGTGCTGAATTATTGGACAAGTGTCTGTCCAAGTCCTGAAGCAGCAGAACAACTACAAGTTGCAGAAATGGAGCGCTTGCAGACTACAGACAGATTGACAGGAATTGAAAATTGGGGAAACTGGAAGATTCTAATAGAGGATATTCTATTCTCCAAGGATTGCGACATCGTTCTTAAATCCAAGAAGGAAGCACAAGAAGAGTTAAAGATGTCTGATGAAGATTGGAACTAAAAGTATCCTGATGAAGAATGGAATAGGCTCAATCGAAAGGCCCTCACAACCATTCGTCCCTGCTTGAGCAACGGCATATTGCAGACACACAGAGGAATCACAAAAACACATGTTCTCTGGAAGACTCTAAACAAAAGGTATGACCAGCCTACTGGAATGAACAAGTATTACACTATTAACAAAGTTTTAAGATCAAGATGAAAGAAGGGACAATGCTACAAACTCATCTTGATGAAATGAGTAGTTTGTTTGCTCAAATTGATGATTTGGGGGTAATATTTGAAGAGGATCTCAGAGTAATTGGTATTCTAAGCTCTTTACTAGATTCATGGGAGACGGTTAGAACTACTATAACTACAGCTTCAAAGTCTCTATCATCTCTTAACACAGTAATCTCAAAATTATTGGATGCTGAAAAGACTAATTTGTCGACTCTAAAAGTGCTGGTGAAGCATTGGCAGTTCGTAAGGGTCATTCTTTGTCCAGAGGAAGAGAGCGTGGACAGAGTAGAAGCAGAGGAAAGACGGCTAATAGAGACGTTGAATGTTGGCACTGCAAAAGGAAGGGTCATTTGCGTAGGGGTTGCACTTTTCTAAAAAGGAAACAAAAGTAAAGAAATGATGGTAGTAGCAACGAAGTATCTCAAAAGCAAGAGCACGAAAGTAATCAAGGCTCTTTTGACGAAGAAATGGAAGTTGTGTTAATCGCAAATGACAGACAGTGAACGTCTCCCAATACTCTGATTCGAATATTTGAATTCTGGACTCTTTAGTGCATCATTTCATGCTTGTCCAGATGCTTCTGCTTTCTTGACTTATTCTAAGGTTTCAAATCAGTTTGTCCATCTTGGTGATGATAGAACATGTATATCAAAGGAATTGGTTCTATTTCTTTACAAGGAACTAATGGCAAAAAATTGCTTTTGCAAGAAGTTTGTCATATACCTAAGCTTGCGAAAAATCTCATTTCTGCAGGTCAACTTGATTCTGCTGGTTGCTTTGTAATCTTTGGAGATGGAAGTTGGAGAGTAACTAAAGGAGCACTTGTGTTGGCTCGTGGACAAAATTAAGGGAGCATATACGCCTTGCATGATACGGCGGTGAGAGGTAATATTGCCGTTACTAAAGCTGAAAGCATCTCTCTCTGGCACAAAAGGCTTGGGCATTTAAGTGAAACTAGTATGAAAGTACTTATCTCTAATAATATGCTGCCAAAGCTCAATGCCATTTCTTTAGATTTCTATAAAGATTGTGCAATGGTAAAATCAAAGCTTGTTAATTTTAAGAAAAAGGTTTCCAACATAAGCAAGGAACTTGGAGTTGTTTATTTTGGGTTACTTTCATTGACGGCTTTAGCCGTAAAACATGGTTGTTTCCCATTTCCTCAAAAGATAAAGTTTTTGAAAAATTCAAGCATTTCAAAGCTCGCGTAAAAAATGAATCTGGTTGTTCTATTAAACATTTGGTGACTGATAATGGAGGAGAATACACCTCCAAGGAGTTTGAGATGTTTTACAGGAATCATGGAATTGTTCATCCTAAGACACCACCGTATACTCCTCAAAATAATGGGGTAGCTGAACGGTACAACAGAACTATTCTTGAGAGACTGCGATCTCTATTACAACAATCTAGAGTTCCAAAACATTTTTGGGCTGAAGCTGCAGTCTATCTCATTAATTGATAGCCTCATACAGCTCCCAAAGGGAAAGTTTCAGAAAATATGTCGAGTGGGAGAGTTCCATCTCTCTCTCACTTGAAGGTGTTCCGCTGGTGAAGCCTATGTACATCAACAAAATGCAGGAAAATTGGATGATCGAGCGCGAAGATGTTTGTTCTTGGGATATGGGCATATGGCAGTGACAACCGTGGGTACAGGTTGTGGGATGCTCAAGAAGGTGATCAGGTCACGAATCGTAGTATTCAATGAACGAAGAGAAAATCCAGAAGGATGATATTCCTCTTGCGGAGATTCCTCGAAGTTATCCAAAAACATTGAATGGAGATAAAGGAGATGATGATGGCAGAAATGATGATGAACTGAATGTTGATGGCTGGAATGAGGACACTACCCATGATTTTCTTCAAAATGGAAATGGAAATGAAATTGAGGAGTCTAATGAGCAGCCACAACAATTTTCAGATGATGAAGGTGATGTCACCACTCCTGCTCATTTTGTTAGGAGGTCTACTCGTGTCTCCAGACCACCTCCTAGATACTACATTACATTTTATACACTGATAAAGGAGAACCAGAAACACTCCAAGAAGCTATCTCTTCTCCCGATGCTGATAAATAGAAAGCTGCAATGAAAGAAGAATTGGATGCTCTAAAGCACAATGATACTTCGGAGTTGCTTCCTTTGCCTCATCGATAGTATGAAATGGGAAGCGGATTGATGGCCCTGCGATGGGAGCATTGGCTAGCAAATGGGTGTATATAATTAAGGAAGAGGCAATGAGAGAAGCGCTACAAAGCGAGCTAGACAAATCTGAATTAATGGGCCGACTAAGCCGACTTTTAGAATTTCTTATCAAAATGGAAGTGGAAATCAATTTTCAGATGATGAAGGTGATGTCACCATTCCTGCTCATTTTGTTAGGAGGGTCTACTCGTCTCCAGACCACCTCCTAGATGTTCTCCATCTCTACATTACATTTTATACACTGATAAAGGAGAAACAGAAACACTCCAAGAAGCTATCTCTTCTCCGATGCTGATAAATGAAAAGCTGCAATGAAAGAAGAATTGGATGCTCTTGTAAAAGGCTTTGGACAAAAGCCTGGCATTGACTTTACAGATATCTTCTCTCCAGTTGTAAAGCATTCTTCCATTCACATTATTTTGGCCTTGGTTGCAAGGCTGAAATTAGAATCGGAACAACTGGATATCAAGACAGCGTCTTTACATGGAGACTTGAAGGAAGAAATATACATGAGGCTGCCGGATAGATGTTCTACCAAAGATAAAAATCTTGTTCGCAGATTAAAGAGAAGCTTATATGGGCTAAAACAGGCCCCTAGACAGTTGTACAGAAAATTCGACAACTTCATGCAAAGACAAAGATACAAAAATGTGATGAAGATCATTGTGTATATCTGCAAAGAAATTCTTCAGGCAAGATAACTATTTTGTTATTGTACGTCGATGATATGCTTGTTGAAGGGAATGATGTTAATGGGATTCAGCACTTGAAGGAGGAGATGGGCAAATGTTTTGCTACCAAATATTTGGGTCCTGCTAAACAAATTCTTGGAATGAGAATTTCCAGGGATCGGTCTCGTGGTAGGCTATGGTTAAGCCAATCCGATTACGTTGAGAAAGTACTGAAACGTTTTAATATGGATGGATGTACACCTGTGAGTACTCCCTTTGCTGGTCAGTGGTCACTTTCAGTTATCTTCAGAGGATTGTCCCAAATCCAAAGAAGATCGTCAAAGAATGGAAAAGGTTCCATACAAATCTGCGGTTGGGAGCCTAATGTATGCCATGGTCTGTACAAGACCAGACATCTCTTATGTAGTGGGAGTTGTTTCACGGTTTATGAGTAATCCTGGGCCTAAACACTGGGAAGCACTAAAATGGGTTTTGTGCTATCTCAAAGGTACACAAAACTATTGTTTGAGTTTTGGTCATGATAATGTTGAAGTGGTTGGCTATGTTGATGCCAATTATGCTGCTTGCAAAGACAGCAGAAAGTCCACCATGGGGTACATATTTTTTATTGGAGGAACGCCTATAAGTTGGATATCCCGAATGCAAAGGAATATTTCTTTATCAACTACAGAATCGGAATATGTAGCGCTAGCAGAAGCTGCGAAGGAAGTGATCTGGATCAAACGTTTGCTCAGATTGCTTGGGTTGCAGCAATCAAAATATTTGATTCTTTGTGACAGTCAAAGTGCCATTCATTTGGCAAAGAATGCTGCTTATCATGATCGAATAAAGCATATCGATGTTCGTTATCATTTTATAAGGCAGGCTTTGGAAGAAAGTTTGATGTTCATAAGGTGCATACACAAGTCAACTTTTAAGATTTCTTGACAAAGGCAGTAGCTGGAACGAAGCATCATTGGACTTGCTGCAATATACATTTACAAGGTGTGAATTTGAATACCTACGGTGCATCTCAGTAGGAGTAATGGAGGCATGGTAATTTGACTTCAAGTGGGAGAATGTTAGTATCTGAAGTCAAATCTTGATTTAATAATTCATTTATGTAAGGCCTAGAAAAAGAGTGCAGCCTGTATTAGGAATAATTTCTCTTGTAATTGTAAGGCAGTACTTGGAAAGTTCAAGAATATATTCTTTTAGGAAAATGTAAAGACTAATCTAGAAATGTCTAGGTCTGTGTAATATGCCTATTTAAGGCTGTTTAGAGAGTGTTGTAAGGATGATTTGAGTGCTGTAAAACTATAAACACCTCTGCACTGTATTCCTTTTGTTTTTTTTCTTGATTAAGGTTTTTCTCCAAATTAAAGTGTCCTGTTTTATTATTATTCTGTATGTGTCTTGGCTTGTCTAAATTCGCAACAAGGGAAAGTAATTAGTTCGACCAAAACACGGCCATAAGAACAAAACTCAATTAATTACCTGTGGCAAGGCCCTCCACATGAACGTACTCTCATTTGCTCCTTTTCAGACAAGCTATTGTAGTATATGCACTCAAAAACATGAACCATAGAACCACAATGACATGAACGCTTTATCAGTACTTTGCACGGAGGACAATCTCCAGGATGACATTGCAATGAGCAAGGATGTGGACATGCAGGCTTCCTATCCTGAATGAAGACAATCAGGGTGGAGGGTAAGGGGGCAGTGAGTCTCTGAATTTAATATGCTAAAGAAAGTTCTAAGTGCAATATGAAAAAGAAAGGGAAGGGGGGATGTTAAACAATTTAGTTATTCTGAGCATATAGAGAATAAAAGGAAAAATTTAAACCAATGGTAGAAGAGATCAGCAGAGCAAGGTAGTTGGGGTGGTTGGCTAGTATACGAATCTTCTTTTTTTCCTTTATATATATATATATATATATATATATATATATATATTAATAATTATATAGTGTATTATAAATCAGAAGGGAAGAAATTCCAGTACGCAGTGTACACAAAAACAGCCTAAACTAGCTATATGCAGAGAACGATTATCCAAAAACCAAAAGGGGCTCAACACAGTAACAAACCCTGTCTAAGCCTCCTGTTCCAGGAACACAACATGTTTAATATCCAAATCTTTACCACGACTAACTCATATAAGTGGCTGGCTGCTATACATATCTTTTTTTTGTCTTTTGTTTAGACAAGTACATAATAACAAATCACAGAGGAAGAAATTTCAGTACATAATGTACACAAAAACAAGCCTCATCTAGCTATATGCAGAGAATGATAATCAAAAAAAGTATAAAAAAAAGGGCCCTGCACACCCTGTCTAGAGCTCCCTATCCAGGAATACGACATGTTCAATATCAAACTCCTAACAGACACTAAAGACAATAGGCAATTCTCCATTTTCAAAAGCTCCACTATTCCTTTCTCCCCATAAACTCTTAAAAATGCACAGGGGACTCGCCTCCAAAATACCAGCTTTCCTCAACCTCTTTAGATATAATGACCAGTTTAGTAACAAATTCTCCACAGAAAATGAATTTCTAACCTTTTGGCAAGGTAGATTACACACTTCACAAGACTCGCCTCTTCCATGAAATCCTGATGCAGAAGATTGACTCTTCAAGGTATGGCAAGTTTTAGTGCAATAATGATTGCTACAAGGAAGAAGATTTCCACACAAATTGTCGCAAGAATATTCTGTTCTATCTGAGCACACCATCTGCAAAGGTAGTAATAAAAGGTTAATTACCATTAAATGATGAAATTAAAAAGCTCAAGTTGAATTGCTAAACTTCTTGAAAGAACATCTAAGGAAATTTTCATCTCTATCTCTTCAAGTTTTCTCTTCAAGTTTTACACAGGTAAACCTTGTCCCCAATGCAAAACTTTGTGCACTTCAACTCACAGTAACTCAATGTAGTCCAATTTTAGATGGCGATATATAATTGATAAATGAAGTGAAAAGACATCAACTTCTGTTATCAATCATATACAGATGGCATAAAATGGATCATGGCGAGTTAAAGGTAGAGGCTAGTAAAATTTTGTAAATGAAAGCAAGTTAGACACTGGTGAAACTTCAAGGGATAAACGTGCAAACACCAGAAATTTTAATACCAACCATCCTCTCGGCTCCGACGTGATGGCCAAGACATGACCTCCAAACGAGTTCGGGGCATGGAGAGCATGATGAACCAGGAGTACATTCACTTGGATGATTCGACTTCTTTTTCTTTGGTTTCAATGTGAATTCAGGATTAGGAGGAGGTTTAGGGCCATGGCACCTATAGACAAAAAAATAAGAAACAAAAAGAATTACTTCATATAAAAAGAATAAATGTGGAACTGTAAAATAGGCAAAGTCGCTAACCTTAAATTGCACTTGTGGCCACATGGGTATTCTTCGTCACAAATCAATCGACATGGGGGGCAAGCTCCATAATGACATTTGTGTGGCTGGGAAAAGATGCACATGAATAATAATTGGAGCTATCCTCGTGAAAAGCATGAAATAATGAAAGGAACATAGGCAGTAATGCAAGCTGGAGTTTATTTTTTTTTTCAAATTCTTTTTTTGGTAATAGAAATTATCTATTCAAAACAAGTACTTTAACTTAGATTGTGATATCATTATAGAGGGATGAACAGATAACTAAGTAAATATGCCACTACCAAAATAATAGCTGTTTGATTTTAAGTTGAAGGGATGACTGCACAGTGGAATAAGAAGGAACAACAAATACTACCTTGCAGGTTGATCCATGCCTGCATAAAGAAGCAATACGACATGGTTTACGACATTTAGGAGGCTTTTGTTCCTTTTCAGTGCCACAAGGAACCTGACAAAAAATTAAAGAAAAATACTGACATTATATACACCAAAAAGTGGTTAGAGTGACAAGCAGCATAGCAATCATAATTATGTTTATAAACAAAAATGTTTATATTAGTTATATAATGATATATTTATACTCACAGCTGTACATAAGCGCATATGTATATATTTCCTGCATTTTAAGAAGTATTGAGTAATTATTGAATATTAAAGTTTATTATAAGATATTATTCATTAGAGTGATATAGGATTGATAAACTATTAATCTTTTTTTATAAATACAATTCTCTCATATAAAGGAGATATTTTTTTTTATACATCTCTTCAACATGTTGGTGTTCTATCTTCGATTTGCCATGTTGGTGTCTCCTTAGCATATCCATTTCAGGTTTCGTTTTCCGTGCTTCATTGGAGAACAGAGAAACTATGTTCTCGGTAAACCTTTTACTTTAACCCATATATTACACATAACCCAAACAATGGCGGATAAAACCATGCAATCCCATTACCTTTTTTTAATTGTCAATAGTGATTATCTTTAAGAACAAAAAAAGCCAATGTATCACTAGTCATAATGCAGAGCAATGTATACAAATTTTTTATGTATTCTAGTGTCATGGTCGGAAAAGCTTAGCACAAACTCCTTTCAGATTCAATAAATCCATAGAACCAAACCAAATCAAATCTCACCTCAAAGTGCGTCTCCCCACAAAAACATGAAATCTTCACCATCACGGGACAAGGAGCACAAGAACCTCTACAAAAACAAATGTCAATCATCACTATAAGGTTAGTACACAACACAACGAAATACAGATTATCATATCTCTCTTTTTCAATAGGCAGAAGTTTCATCGATTTATAAAACTCAAAAAATTACCCTTACAAAAATATAAATAACTCCTGATGTTAAAGTATTTGAAGTATCTAAAACCCTTGGGTTCCTTTTTTTTTTAAATTAATAAACTTAACTCTAGCCATTTCTTCGAAGCATATTTACAATTTATGCGATGAATTCACAAGTCACACACAGCATGCTGAAGTCATCACAGGACTGTGTCAAAAGACCAACAAAAAATACATGTCTGTTATCATAATAGAGGTGCAAGATACATTATTCACATTTCTCAAATTATAGTAAGCTAAAAAGCTCAACTATTTGAAATATAAAGCATTCCACAGATTATTAGATAATTCATTATCATAAAATATTCTAAATATGTGCCCCCCCAGTTTTTCTTTTTTGTTCTTGTTTCTAATAGATAGACTTAAGTCTAGCCATTTCTCAGGAGCATTCTTATCTGATGAATACATATATCACCTATAGCTTTTCGAAGTCATCAAAGAGCTGCATGAAAAAACCAACTAACCATATGCATGTTTCAGGACCGCATGAATGTCCTATACATATTTGAAGCATATTCGTAAGAATAGTTTAGTAATGTGAACAACCTTATATTTAAAACACCAATTGAGGAAGGGTACTGGAAAATGATGACCACGGTAATTACTAGGTAATATCTGTTAAATTTAGCTAGTTCAGATATGCACCGAGAAAATACCTGTGACACGGAGCAGGACATTTGTGGTTCCTACACCGAAGCTTCCTATCACAAATCTGAAATTTCTCGACTTAGATGCTTATTACATCTAACTAATATACAAAAGCACACAATATGGCAGAGATAGTGAGACACACCTCTGAACAAGACGGGCAGTCCCCATCACAGCAACGACGCTTACAAGCATGGCGCCCACAATCCCTTAGTCTTTGACACTTCCTTTCACAAGCCAAATCTTGATAACAAGGGACCTATTCTAAATTCAGTTTATATACACTATTAAAAACTTAAAAAATATAAAATCCCCACATTTATACACAAAGCAAATAGCCATTACACAATGCAGCTAAATTTACCTGTTTCTTCAAGCTCCCACACCGGCATGACTTCGTAATAACATTCCTACAAGTCTCCACACAGGGTCCCCGGTGACACCTCTCTGGGCACCTATGTAAACCACAACTCAACATCTTATCACAAGTTGCCCCGCACAATGGCACAACCACATCACAAGCCATCCCTTGATAAACCCTCTTCCCACATGGGCACTCTCGCTTCCCCTGAAGTGGGCATTCCCCACACTTCTCCTTATGGCACCCTTTTTCACAAAAATGCTTCCCACACCCAAACAACTTCTCACAAGGAACCTCACATCTGAAATTCCTCTCATAGCACTCCCTCTCTTCCTCCACCTTTCCACATTGGCATTTGTACACTTCCCTCTCCCTGCATGGTGGGCACTCGCCCTCATGGCATATTTCGCCGCACTTGTGCCTCCCGCAATCCAATTTCTTGGAGCAAATGCCATTACATGAAAAATTCTTAGCACCACACCGTTTAACATCCTGAATTGCCCCACAGAAACACCAGGTTTTTACTAGCTTAGGGCATGACGGACACGGCCCCGGGTGGCATAATAACAAACAGTAATGCCCACATTTGTTCTGCAAATCTCTATTACATATTTCCCCACAAGAATGCGGTAATACCCAGGGATCACGAGGCGGGTTTTCGACTTTCCCGCAAAAACAGAAGTAGGTTTTGGGGATTAGGGATTTAGGGTATTCCGTTCGACATTTGGGGCAGTTCCAGATGGAGTGTAGGTCGGAGGCGGCGCGTGAGGGGGAGATGGGGAGGCGGGTGGCGGCACGGGAGGAGGAGAGTTCAGCGGATTGGCGGGCCCAGCTCTGGATGCAGAGGAGATGGAAGACGGCGAAGCAGCGGGAGGAGCAGGACCAGGTGGGATCGGAGGGTTTGATTCGTTCGAGGCATATGAGGCATGATAGAGCGCCGGCGCGTGATGAGGTTAGGAAAGATTGGATTTTGGTGAGGTCTGGGGAGGATTGGCCAGTGATCTCGATGTAGGATCGGAAAATGGTGGATGAGAGGTCTGTGTGGCGGAGAGTCTCGATGGCAGTGGTGGAGTCGGAATCTGAGTCGGAATCTGATGATAATGGCGGCGAGAGAGGTGGCGGGAGGGTGGTTGTTGAGGCCATTTTCGTGATTTTGCAGAAGTATGATTTGAGCTGATGTTTGGTTTATAACTGTCGCGGCTATTTGCAATTTAAGTTTTTATAAGAGTCAAACTTGTAACTGGACGATCTAAATCTAGTAATTCTTTTTACTAATGTTTTTAAAGAATTTCCTTGAGACTTCGGGTAAGCACGGTGTCTTTCGGCTGTTTGGACTCCCTCGGCAACTTCATGCTCCCTCGATCTCTCTCGGTTAAGCTCTAAATTGTTCGGGGCCAAAATGATGTCGTTTTTGCATAATTGAATATACTCTATCCTCCATGATATTTTTATAATTTTTCAAAATATTATTATTATAAAAGGATATATCATGCAAGATAACCCCACCTAGTTTTTTTTTTTTTTTTTACATGAACTAAAATTTTAAATTTCACTGTCAATTAAGAGCAACTCCAGCAGCACAATCCTAAATTATATTTAGTCTAGGATTTATCTTTCAATCCTAAACTATATTTAAACTATATTTAGTCTACGATTTACCTTCCAACTCCAGCAGGTAGACTAAATATAGTCTGTGACTATATTTGAACCACCAACAAAGCTAAATCTAGGAACTTGATAGTTCATGGACTATAATTTTAATTATATTTAAATGGGAGAGTGGAAGGAGATTGAAGCTTTTTTGAATTCATAGATTATTTTAATCTTTTTATATTATAGTCCACAGGATAGTCCATCTGCCGAAAAGATGGAAGACTAAAGGACATTTGTTGATGTCATATGGACTAAATATAGTCTATCAAATAGTCTAGCTGCTGGAGATGCTCTAATGTATACATAAACAGTGTTAAGATCATAACATCTAATTAATAAAATACTTATGTTGAATATCATTATTCTTATTTTAACACCGTTCATGTATGTATCAAATTTTAACTCTCTTTATATATGCTGCTGGATGTTCTCTATATGATGAAACTGATGAAAATGTTGAGTTTCAAGCCAAAATGCTTCTGTGTAGGAACTCACAAAAATGGTAGCCCCCCCACAAGAAAACAAAAAATCCTTTTTAACTTTTCCCTTGAATAGAAAACCTGTGCTAAATTTTAGTGTTGCATATAATGGTGGTGATGCTCAACTAGTATATAACAGAATTTATAGGGCTCTAATTTCACAACAAGAAGATATCCGAGTTCCATATACAATGCCAATGCCGGCAAGACACCACAACATAGAACAGCACAACATTTTCTCATGTATACATATACACACAAGTAGAAACCTTCCGAGTTTTCAACTCTTTTTATGCCCAGAACTAAAGAAATGAACTTTAAAAGAATACAACACCACACAATTATTTCAAACAAATTCAAAGCACATGAGAATCTTCACAGAATTGTACTTGTCTCCCTTTCGACTATAGAGTGGAACTGCTCGGATACCCCTTCTCAGTTCTGAAACAGGTAGGCAAGTCTGGCCTCCAAAGTCATCCTTTTCGGACATGTCATACTCGTGAACTTCAATTCGAAGAAGAGCCAGTTCCGGGACTGTTAATGGGAACTCAAACGATTCATTCCAATTTGGTATCCAGTTGTCCTCAAGTGTCTTCGTTTTCTTCATTACAGAATCAACAGGGACACCAGCAATTCCAATCTACACAACAACATACATTAACACAGTTGCAACTTATAATTATTCTCAGAAAGGAGCTTGATGATAAATTAGTCATGGAAGCCCAGTAGCAACCAACCTTCTACAAGAGGTCCTATGATTATGGTAGAACATATATGGGTATAAAAACATACATCAATAATGTGTTCAAGGCAAAAGATTCTTAATAGAGCCTTACCCTTGCATAGAAATCTGGAGGGGAATATGCATCAAAATGTGTGTGCCGGAAGTCAAAATACCAACCTTCACCCATATATACAGTTACCTACATAGTAGCACAAACTCGAGTACTCAGTCATGAGGAAATAAGCGATGCATATATACAAGGAATTAGGACTTCAATTTGGAGAAAGATATTTTCCAATAAAAACTAATTAACAAGCAAAAAGCTGAGTATAAAGGGTAACTCTTCACTCACCTTCAAAGTCGTCTTGACTGGTAGCTTAGTTTTAGGATCAAAGACCTCATTATGTGGACCAACCTTCAACAAGCAATCCGGTTTTTTAACATAACCACAACCACCATTGGCCCTGAACATTCCTTGCATCAGCCAGAGTGATCTTCCATAGCCCTGTCAAAAAGAATTTTGTTATGTGGTAAATAGTGTTGATGAAATCATGAAATATCATTACATCATCTCTGATTGGTGCAACAGTTATCTGACTAGTGACTTGTCATAAACCTTAGGGTGGGTGATACGACAGAAGCCTTTACTAAAGAACCTTAATGTCATTGATTATAGTCCCCAGAATTGGGATCAAACTAACCAATTTCAAGAAAGGAAAACAACACCACATACAATGCAAATTTAACATATTCTCTAGTCATTGCTTCAAACAAATTTCGTTGAATCAGTTGCCAAATAAATTTCTAACCATTGTTGATCAGGACAAGCACAGGGTACTTAAATAAATTTAGCTCTGAAGTTACCTTTTATATTAGAGCAAGCAGTATATAAATTTAGTGTAAGGAACTATAGTCAATTACGACAAGTCAAACTAGAACCACCTGGCCTTCACCTGAAGAAGAAAGGAGAAAAGAGGAAAAACCCTTCCAATGATTTATAACAGATATTACTTTAGCATTTTTTTGTGTGAAATAACTGATGCTTGCTCATCATAAACAATCCCCTAGTATCCCCTTAAAAATGTGTTCCCTCTAGAAATTTTTGAAGCTTACGAAAGAGCCAATGTGGAATGGACTGCAATTGCTCACTAGAGTCACAATTTCATTTCGACGCCATTCAAATTTTTTTAAGGTACTTTTTTGACAGACAGAGAAAGGGAGTATATAAGATTCAGCATATCATGCTATGGTTTCGTCATTCGCAAAATTTTCAGCATATACAATAAATGCATGTTATAAGTTTAGTTACCTAGATCATAACAGTTTCCTAAAGTTCTCTCATGGTTTCAAAAAGCATAGTTTAAATAACAAGAAGTGGATATTCACAGGACAAAGTGCTTGATCATTTCAGTTCATTATTTTAATGAAACTATAAGCAGATTGCCTAGAAGATGATTATGGCAGCAAGAGGTTTCTTGGCTTGCTACGAAAGTAAATAAAAAAAAGAGAGGGAATAACAATGTTTTTCTCCCTATCACAATATTTTGCTGCCACAAATACTTTTAATTTGTAAGCGCGTTAAACTCCAATGTCAAAATTTTGAAATTACATCTATGGTATTAAGGGTTGAGAAACCTACAATTTGAAATCGCCCGAGGAAATAGCTAAAATACAATATCTTGAGCATAACTCCACAATTGTTGAATCTTCTACAATGTCTACAGTGTCTTACTCTTACCCCTTGTATTTTTTCTGTAATGGTTTAACTCAAACTCTTAACAGATAGACAAAAACCAACCCTATACTTATTAGTTTCAATATGGAGTCTTTATGCAATATTTTCTGTTTGATTATACTCTTAAACTTGTCACTGATTAGAAAGACATGCTAATACATTATATATATATATATATATATATATATATAAAATACAACTTTAGGTAATATCATTGACTATGCCACATATTCAACATAATCACACACAAATAAACAAAGGATAGAAATCAGATTATTTTTTTTTTGATAAGAACAGAAATTAGATTTAGTTCACTTATCTAGGAAATTTTCAGATAATAAAATCCTGGAAGGTGAAAGATGCAAACCTGCATATTAAACGCAACCATCTGAGCTCCATGTGTCCAGGCAATCAGTGGATTGTAATTGGACGAGTCAAAGCGTATACCCTTAGGGTACACCCTCAGTAGATTCCGCTGGGTAAACCTAAAGCAAGCCAACTATCAGAAATGGCAGAATTGTGTTATCTTAATATTGAATACATCTACGTGCAGACAAGTGACATATATAGCTACTAACAAGTAATGCTGAAGAACCACAAGTAATATAAAAGTTCAGAGGCATGAACTAGCATAGAAGCAGTGCAGCACATATACTCCTGCAAAGGGCAGAAGAGAGTTGGTAAATGAACCTGAGAGACTCCAAACAAATAACTAGGTCGATTAGATGATCACTAGCATTCCTAACTTGAATTATGAGATAGTAATAACTGTTGGAAGTTTTTTGTTTGTTATTATTTTTTATTGGATAAGGATTACAGTTGGAAGTTATATCAGGTTATCAGCTGAGAGGTCATTTGGTACTTTGCTAGTTTGTAACCTAAGGTCATGTTTGTTTGCAAAGATTATAATCCCGGGACTATCCCATGGATTATAATTTCAAGACTATTAATCCGATTAAATAGTCATACTCACATGTTTGTTTAGAATAAGATTATTCATGTGATAACTTAAAATAATCTCATGTTATGTTTGTTTTGTCCAGAATTATTTAATGGATTGGACAAAACTTATCGTTTGGACTGTTATACTCTTACCAATAATAACAAAGAGATCGTACTCTCAGTAGTGTGGATATAGATGGATATAATATGATACATCGGTCATTTAAAAAAAGATAAAGGTAAATTTTGTACACAAAATTTTAATCCAAAATGATAGGGATTATAATAATACCTAGTTATTATCCTTGGACTAATAGTCTCAAGTCCAATTTCAAGACTTGTGATTAATATCTCAAGTGTTATGTTCATTACATATATTGCACCGCATGAAGCCTACATATCTTATTTAACATGGGCCTCCAATAACCAGCCCATGTAACCCACATTGACATAAGTAAATATGCTATTTGTGCGTAAATCCGATAAAGGAAAGATATGCCAGTTTTTGTGTGCATAAGCAAAATACTATATATATATATATATATATATATATATACCTATTAAATTAAGGGGATATTTAGATTAATACCTCACAATATCTTTTCCATGAGTTGTTACAGCCTTCTCAAGTTCTGGCTCACTTAAGCTAAGCCGTCTCACTTTATCCGGGTCCACCCTTAACCAATCTGTTAATCCACCTTTTCCTTTTCCGGCATGGATAGCAATCAGACGCTTGTATTCCGGTACTGTATTCTGAATAGACCTCTCTTCATCATGATCCTCCTCATCTGGGAATTCTTCCTCATCTGAATCATTCTGTAAGAAGAGAGTTAATTGGTGGGATCAATACTCTGTTTACCTAATCAATAAGGTAGGCATAATAATTGAAGTGCCTGCCTACACCTTATCATCAACAGTTCTCCCATCTTTGAGGCTTGAGAGTTCTTTGCCCCAAGCTCCATCATCGGCTACATCCTTTTCCTTCTGTGAACTGTTGTTCTCATTCCCCTTGCCTTTTTTGGCTTGAAGGTATTCCTTGGGTGGTTTAGTTGATATAATGAACCTCCTTTTCATCGATTCTGGTGAGGGAAACTCCTTCAAGCACTCTGAGCCAGGAGTAAACAGCGTCTCTCCAAATGTTTGAGTGACCATCTAGAATTGAGTAAAGGAAATAGTTAATTATAATCCATGGGCATGGTTAATCAAATAACTGCATATACTCACATCAGCTACTTTAGCCTGGAGATCTGGAGTAAGGTGGTCTTCTAGAGTTATCACAACAGGATACTCAGATGCAGTAAAGGCATTCTCCTTTATAGACCTCAAACATTTTATGAGTTCAACCGGAGTAGTCAGCGTCCTACACAATAAAATCAGTCTCTTTAAGAAAGCTGACATTACAGACAACAATATTCTGAGTTAGTACACACGCAGACCATATTCGTAACCAGAAAATTGAAACTTCAGACTCCTGTCAAGTTGAACGAAAGATCATGTCCATCCCAAAATTAAAAGTTAATGAAACACTCCAAATTTGTCATTTCATCATATAGGAGCTAATACTTACCTTGTCAAAAAGGGGGAAAGGAGCTAATACTTGCATATGCTTGAAATCAGGTTGTTGGCCTGTTTGGATTGGCTTTTTGGGATCAGAATATTGCTTTCTTTTAGCATACCTTGAACTTTACTATTTGTTCCAAATACTTGGATTTGGACAAAATATGGAAAAAGCTGAATAGGGGTGGGGGGGTGGTTCTTTTTATATTTTAGAATCCAGACTATTTTGTTCATCTTACTAGGACAAAAGTGTCCCCATATAAGCAAATCCAAGAAGTCGCTCGACTTAGTTTTCAGAAATTTTAGACAAGAAAATCCAAACAATTTTTCATATTATTTCAATGATCATCAGGATAATCAAAATAAGTAAAACTCAATAGAGAATTCAAGCACGCACTAATCAAATGATCAGTTCAAAGGAAAATCGAAAAAGAAGGAAGAGTAAGGACTTGTTTAGTTTAAAAGACTTGATCTCATGTTTGACAAAAGAAAGGCCTATTCCAGTGTTGCTAACCAACAATATTCAAAAGTAATGTGATGAAAGGATTTCCATTGCACACTGACATCATACCTTCCATGAAGAACATCCACATTGTCACCTGTCGAATTTGGCCATATATCCAATTCAATAACTCTAACGCCCTTCTGCAATGCTTTTATGATGGGGACGTCACTGCAGTCGCTACTTAGTTGATTCCCAGTTAAATATGAATTATGCCCGGTGAATATAAAATAGTGAGACAGTGGAGCATTCATATCATGATAAACCTGGGAGGAACAGAAATTCACTAATAAGTAGTGAGGAAGTAAGAAGAATACAATATAGTCTAACTAAATGAATTGAGGTGATGAATGACTGTACAACTACACAATCCTCTAATTGTTTATGGGTACAGCTTCAGGAAAACTGCCTCGGAATTATAAAACAACAACAGTTGCTTATTTTAGTATGGTGACTTGGGTTGTAGTCTTCGATCTTTCTAAAATCCAGTAAAATGTCTATAATATCAGTGAAAAGTGTACTAAAGTAATCTCTTTTTTTGGGACGGAGGAGTGTAATTATTATGAGTGAAAAAGAGAGATACTTGACTTAACACACAACTTACGTGCTCAAGCATAAGAATTTGTGAAGTTTAGGATCAAATTAAAAACATATTTAGTGATATAGAAGCTGAGATCTTAATGCTAAAAATTCAACAAATCCGTGCCTTTGAAAACTACATTGATTTTTCTAAGTTATTATGAAGGTTCTCCACAATCCATTAATCCAAATACTATGAAAATTTACAAACCTTCCTATTGTTTCATGTTCTTTTCATCCACACGGCTTATTTTCTAATTTGATCTTAAACATATTAATTCTTCCGCTTGAGCACGCAAGTTGTGTGCTAAGTCATGTCTCCCAGGGCTGTTATTACAATCTAAGGATTATCAACAGCAAGGAGGGGTGGGGTATTCAGAATAATAGGGATTTCTGGAATAGGTAACTGGAGACTTAAAGAGTAAACCCACTAATATATGTGCCCTTGCAATATGCTTAACAAATCATTTCTACCTAGGTGGTCGAGCCTGTCTTCCAAAAATGATATCTTATGAATACATGACAAACTATACACCAAACGAAAAATGCAATCATGATTTCTAGATTGAAAAAATTTAAGATACATATATCCTTATACTCTAATCAACTCAACTAAACCATATTCTCAGTTATGTTCATATTTTGCATGTCTTTTATAATTACATATGTCCAAGTTAGTTTATCTACCCTTATCCCTTCGAACTTCATCAATTTTTAGCCTATCACTTCTTCTTACCAGGGGCCGGGCAGGGCATCCATGGACTTTAGCACAATATGCTCATACCATCTCAAATGGTTCTCTCTCAAATTTTCAGTTGGTAAAATCCCTTCCCTCTTGTGAATGTCTTCATTTCTAATCCTATCAAGAATCGTATGTCCACACATCCACACCTCTCTACCCTCATCTTAGGCTCATGCTGCTTCTTAGTAGCCTAACACAATCCATAAAAAATTGTTGACCTCACAACCGTCCTATAAAAATTTCTTTTCAATTAGGTTGGGGTTTTACGGCCACACAAAACTCCTAAAACGCTTCTCCACTTTAACTAGCTTGCTCGAACCCTACAGGTAACAGCATCATCAATCTCTCCTTTATGTGGTTTGACCATACTTGCCTGTAATCAACTTCACTAGACTTAAAGAACTTATTAGATGAACCTTGAACCAAATCAACCAATGGCTAGGCCTTTGTGTTTGTTACCCAAAAACAATTCCAAAGCCCCATATACACTCTCTCTCAAGCCTCTTTGAAAAATCCTAACCTCTCCCTCATTGACTAGGCTTTCCGAGCCTCACTCTCACTCACTAGGGTTTTCGTCACACTCCCAGTATTGTTAACCTTAACCAGGTCATGGGCTTCATGGCATTCTAGAATAAGGTCTCCATATGGGTGTTCTTCCACATTCCTCCTTTTGATCCTTCTTTTAGGGATAATTTCCACATCCTTCTGAGAAAAATTTTCCTAAACCCCTACCCAAGCCAATAAGCTACCTTTGATAGTCCCCATTAACTCAGCTGCAACATTAAAAGTCGATTGCTTGAAAAATTAAACGACCATTCTCCATTAGATACCCGAAACCCCCTACAATGCTTTTACCATCCTGTGCTAATGAATTTTGCATCCACTTTCAGCTTCATCAATCAGTGGGAGGAAATTGCCATTGAATGTATTTCAAAGTTTCAAAAAGCCAAGCCCCAAATAGAAGCCCAACTTCCAGCGATTTGCCTCAGGTCCCACACTAGAATCTTAAAGTTCTTCCCAAAAGTGGATCATAAGCTATCATCTCCATTTTTAGATAAAAGATAATAAGCAACTACACTCGTAACCCATTGTCCATATTTAGCAACATATCCGACGTTAACTCATCTAATTCGTCATAATGTTGATCAACTAAAGTAAACCCAAATATAATTTAGCTACAATTTAAACATAAATATGAAGAAAAATTCAAAATTTGAAAAATTAAAAGTGAGTAAAGATAGTTAAAAAAAATTACCCCAATAGTAGATAGAGGAGGATTAATGTCAGCAAATAGATACTTAAAGAAAGCCTCAAGATTGAGTCCCTTCCGGTGAAAAATATTAAGAATTTTCAACTCATGAAGTCTATCCATAACACCCTGTGCCACTTCCAATGTAGCCTTATCTTCTCTCTGCACCTCAATTAAGAACCTCTGGAGGTGATTAACAGTCATGGTCCCATTCTCGGAGTACCGATCGAACAAGTCCCTGATCTCCGCCGGAGCTTCGGAGGCGGCGAGCCTGAACCGCCGCCGGAAACAGAAACACACCCTGTAAGTCTGCTTGGCCGACATATTCTTTCTTTCCTTTGGATTGGAGAGACAGATAAAGGGGGAAGAATTGATCAAAGGGTTTTACTTTCCTTGGGAAAATGGGAAGGTATGGCGATGTGTTTGAGCTAAGTGATAATTCCAGAGATGCGGTAGTGGGACCCAGTTGGAACAGGACAATAAAATTGGGACAACAGAAGCTGTTACGCTGGCACAACTAGCATACATTACAGATGATGATGATGATTGGTGGTGACTACTGACTGGTGACCGCTGAGTCAGAGAATCTATCCATAATCCATGCGTGCTTTACGTGTACGTACTTTGGTCAATTGGTGTGTTCCTCAGGTTATACACTTATTTGTAATCAAAATAATTAATTATTTTTCTTAATATATGTCACTTTATTATTTATGAAGTTTAATTAATTGTGTTACTTAATATATAGTGGTAGTCATTTGCTCTTGGCATTAAAAAGAATCTCGACTCTTGTAATACTTTGACTTTGAAGATAATTTTGTTATTTACAATTGTATTTATTAGAATCAATGAAATTTATGTCAGTTTTGTATTTAAGAATATCAAAAAGTTCGGTCCCTTCTTCAACGAATTTGAATCATAAGTCAACTGACTGTAGCGACAATTTTTTATATTATCGATTTTGTATGTTATAGCGACGGAAAAATTGTCGCTATAGTTGATTCGTTTTTTGTTCACTAGAGAATATAACCGTCAAAAAATCACTTAAAAGGTTAACAAGTATTTTATAATATGGTCTCACGGCTATACTCTTTCGGATCACTTCAATATATTAGTCAATTGATCAATATAGTACTGACACACAGTGATAGATATATCATCAATAAGTTAACTTCATGAATTTTGAAGTACTTTTAAGAAAATTAAACTTAAAAATAGACATGATTTATTTAATTTTTTAAAATAGACACTTAGATATTTTTACAATATTTATTTATAATTGTTTTAACTAAAATTAAATTATTCCACATAAACTTTAAAATTTAAAAAATTGAGTATAGTTTATTTAAAAACTTGTCTTTTTTTCTAATGGAATTTTTTTATAAATTCAAATCTATTTACTTTTTTATGTTTTTGCGATAAATAAATTCAAACTTCAAAAACTATATATACTCTTGTGAATAAAAAAAGCAGTTTCTATCAAAAGACAAACGTATGGATAATGGGGTATATATATATATATATACGGTCCGGATCTTAAGCTCACCCCTTATCCAACTCACCCGAGCTCACCCCCCTTTAATGACGGACCCGACGATTGTTTAATTCAATGAATGGCGTCTATACTTTTAGCGACGCTATATGTTATCCATCACTAAAAAAGTATTTACTATTGCTGATTTGTAAGACCTCAACTTTATATAAATAAAGATGAATTTTCTATAAATATCATTTTTGAATATTATGGAATGAATTTGATATAATGTTATAGTTGTGGGTAATATTTATAAATTTTGCAAAGTCATGAAGTTGTTTTATAATATTTGATTGGTGGGGAATATTCATTTTAACGGGGAATATTCAGATAACTGCAATGACACAATCATTGGTGGACCCCACAATGTAATTATTGCCGGATTAAGAAAAGCGATAAAAAATACTTTATGAAAATAACGATGAGAAGTTTTACCGTTAATCTGTTGAAACACGGTGTTAAAAGTACGATGAATGGCGTGAGTTGCATTAAAGAGTTAATACGGTATTGATTATTGATGCTTACGTGAGAAGTCACTTCGGTTTTGTTCAATTATTGCTACAAGAATTGTTGCATAAATATCTCACGTTATTTGATTCAATTATTGTCGATATTTTATATATTATTAAATCAATAATTGAAATGACAGAGTTATTAATATTATAAATTACAATATTAACGTTGTCTAGAAGTTCTGCCGGGGAGAGGTTTGGTCACCTAATTGCGCGCCAATAGGGAGAAATCCTTATTGAAAAGCCCCCTCTTTCCTGGTAACGACCTGGTTGATTAATATTGTGAATTATAATAATAATGATAAATGTTGTTAAAAATATTGAGAAAATTTTTATGAAGTCCTTGTTGTAATTATTTGAACTCCCATTTACCCATTTTTAAAAGTATCGGTGAAAAATTATCTCAATTTTTGTTTTATATATATACATGTGTATTATATATATATTAAACATGTCACATATATTGAAATATGGGGGAAGATGTGACGCCCCCAAAATTAGGTATATATCATCCATCTTGAGTCGCTTGGATACATGGTACAAAAAATTCAAATACAACTTAATAATACAATCGTGTGGTATGCAATCGACAAAAACATATAAGCCGTGAGTTTGAATACAAATATTGTCTACTTAGAGATTATACATACTACAAAATGAGTCCTCGTTATAATTATTATCACACTATCTAACAGAATAGTGAGGACTACTTAATGCACCATCTAGGACCATCACTGCTTTCGACTAGTCCTACCACGTTCTCATTTCTCAAGAGAATACGGTGAAAGAAAGGTGAGCTCAACTAGCCCAAAGTAAAAAATATTATGACTAAGATAATGCAGAATAAATTATCATTAGCCTTAAACAATATTAAACTGATACAATATAACAAACATCAAATTTAACTGCAGTGGAATAAGCAATCCATTAGAAGAGTCAGTAGAGAATAAAATCTACTATCTTACATGATTTAAAAGGTTTTTATGACTTTTATCGTTGAGACTCGACAATAAATAATCCACATCATCATCGAATCACCCTCGCACTACTGACTAAAGATATTCTTTAGTATCACGATTATTAATTATCCATGCACTACGTGCAAGAATATTTGTGTATTCATTAATGGTCATGATCATGCCAACATTTGTCTCATCGATGCACCTACTACGGCCTAATGAGAACTTTTACCACATCATTTGTAACATTACGGCCGTGATTATCCGAATAATCTCTGGTCATAATCATACCAGTCCATCTATCTGAGACGGCCACGAGATGACTTTCAACATAATATAAACATGAGGATGATGACAATGATATAAGAATTCAATAAAAAAAATTCAAGAATTAATTTATCTAGGAACTAATAACGTCCAAATTGTCAACATGATCTTTGCTTTGTAGAGTAAAATTCAAGAATGCTCGGAAGAATATTTCCATGAAAAGATCTTTGGATGAAGCCGCAAATATCAAGGATATTCCACTAATTTCATGGAGTATAGAAGTCAAAATTTTAACCAACTAAGTATAATAATGAATGGAATAACAAAAGAAATCACCATACATGGCATAGACAGGTTATTCCAACAGAATAATAAGTAACGGAACTAGGTCAGGCGAAATTCGCACCGATAGGATGTTCCAACAGAGTGTCTGAGACGAAACCAGTCCCAAGCGTAAAACGCATGCAGACATGATATTCAATAGAATAATAATAAAGGCGGAACCCAGTCCCGGCGTAAAAGCCATGTGACAGGATATTCCAACAAAATAATAATAAAGAGCGGAACCGAAGTCAGGCGTAAAACGCATGCATGCGAGGATATTCCAACAAAATAATAATAAAAAGGCGGAACCGAGTCCAGACGTAAAAGCGCGCATGCATGTGATATTCCAATGAGAATAATAATAAAAGCGGAATAATAGAAGAATGGTTCCAAGTATAGGGTAGTCGCATTATTTGGTTATTCCAATGAGAATAATAAAGAATGGAATAAATGAAGTTCTCTTCATGAATACAAAAGAAATAATACCCCTTACGAATACAACAAATAATATCTCTTCTTAGTAAAAAGCTGGATATAAGAGTAGGGAAGTAGCGAGAATACTTTTCTATAGTTCTCTATAATTTCTCTCAGAGTTTGAAGAAATTGTAAGAAATAATGAAGGAATGAGCTTTATTTATAGAAAAATGGATCGATAGTAATTAACTCATGAGCGGTCCAGATTGATTTACTTTAATCTGACGGTCCATATTTAAAGCGTAATCTTTTAAATAAAAAATAATATATATATATATATATATATATAACATGTGCAGAGAAAAAGAAATTATGGGTGAAACCCAGTGAACTCATCTTATCCTCCCCGCCAATTTTTCAAACTTAGCTTATATATATACATATATATATATAATACATGTCGTACTCCTTCCACCAAAATCCAAAATCAACCTATATATATGTGCCCCGAACTTGCATTCAAATTTCCTCCACCAATTTCAAATATGTGCCCCACCTATTATTCCTCCACTTTTCAGAATATATATATATATATATATATATATATATATATATATATATATTCACACACTCCACCACTCACATTTACCAACACACACATCACTTCACACACGTATAATATATATATATGCTGTATAATCTTCTACCGATTGTTTTGAAAAACGGGTAAATGGGTGTCTATAAAATAAGAAAAATTGAATGACTTCCCACGTAAGCATCAATAATCAATACTGAGTGTCTTTCTTGTCAAGAACTACTGGCAGTATTCTTATACTTTTAACACCGGGTGTTTCACGAGTTAACAGTAAACTTCCATGATTATTTTCATAAAGTATTTTTGCCGCTTTTCTCAATCAAATAATAATTGGTTGTGGGGTCCACCAATGATTGTCTTGGTTAATACGAATATTTCTGCTAAAATGAATATTCCTGACCAATCGAATATAATATGACAACTTGCATACTTTACAAAATTTGTAAATATTACCCACAACTATAACATTATATTAAATTCATTCCATAATATTCAAAAATGATAATTATAGAAAATTCATCTTTATTCGAAAAGTTGGGGTCTTACAGAGGAGAAGTGGCCGAGGAAGGAAGGAGGTATCTTTATTATATATATATATATATATATATATATATATATATATATATATGATAATGAATTTTGGTGGAAAAGTAGAGTTTTTGGTGGAAAAGTGAAATGTTAGTTGTTTTATTATGAATTGATATTGGTGGGGGAAATGTTGTAGTCAGGAATGTGGAATCTAAATGGGGTATATATATAATAGAAGTGTCCAACATGTTTATATTTATATAATATATATATATATATATATATATATATAAGTTGTCGTTGAATTTGAGAAAATTCACATGTGGGATAATTAATTTGCGTCTGAAGATATTTTTCCTTTCGCCCGTAACTCATCTGCAAAATTATTTCGTTCATGAACAGTGCCCTTCCATTCTTCTATAAATAGAAGCTCATTCCTTCATTATTTCTTACGAATTCACTGAAACTCTAGAGAGAGAAATTATAGAGAAACTATAAAAAAGTATTCTGCTACTTCCCTACTCTTATATCCAGTTTTTTTTACGGTAAGAAATATTAATTGTTGTACTCGTAAGGGGTATTATTTCTTTTGTATTCATGAAGAGAACTTCTATTATTCCATTATTTATTATTACATTGGAATAACACATGATCATGCTGGATACCTATACTTGGTGAAATTCTTCTGTTATTCCATTCGTTATTATTCTGTTGGAATATCCTGTCTGTGCGTTTTACACCGGACCTGATTCCGTCTTTATTATTCTGTTGGAATATCCTGTCTGTGCGTTTTATGCCGGACCTGATTCCGTCTTTATTATTCTGTTGGAATATCCTGTCTGTGTGTTTTATGCCGGACCTGATTCCGTCTTTATTATTTTGTTAGAATATCATATATGTGCGTTTTACGCCGGACCTAGTTCCGTTAATTATTATTCTGTTGGAATAACCTGCCTGTGCGGTCTATCGCATGCCTGGTGATTTCTTTTGTTATTCCATTCCTTATTATACTCAGTTGGTTAAAGTTTTGACTTCTATACTCCATGAAATTAGTGGAATATCCTTGATATTTGTGCTTCATCCAGTTTCTTTTCATGTTAATATTCTTCTGAGCATTCTTGAATTTTACTCTACAAAGCAGTATCATGTTGACAATTTAAACGTTATCAGTTCCTAGATAAATTAATTCTTGAACTTGTTTTATTGAATTCTTATATCATTGTCATCATCCTCATATTTATATTTTGTTGAAAGTCATTTGTGGCCTGTAGTGCATAGATGGACTTGGTATGATTATGATCAGGGGTTATTTGGTATAATCATAACCGCAATGTTACAAATAATGTGGTAAAAGTCCTCATTGGCCCGTAGTGCATTGATGGACAATTGTTGGCATGATCATGACCATTGATGAATACACGAATATCCTTGGCTGTAGTGCATGGATAATTCGTGGTTGTGATAATAATGAATATCCTTGGCCGTAGTGCAGGGATGATGTGGATTATTTATTAAGCTGAGTCTCAGCGATAAAAGTCATGAAAAACCTTTTAAATCATAGAAGATAGTAGATTTTATTCCCTACTTGTCTCTTCTGATGGATTACTTGTTCCGCTGCAGTTAAACTTGATGTTTGTTATATTTTATTAGTTTAACACTGTTGAAGGCTAATGATAATTTATTCTGCATTATCTTAGTCATAATATTTCTTACTAGGCTAGTTGAGCTCACCCTTTTCTTTCACCGTTTTCTTGAAAATGAGAACGCATTTGGGACTAGTGGGGAAGCGGAGTGATGGTCCAAATGGATAACATTAGTAGTCCTCACTATTATTCGTTAAATAGTGTGATAATAATTGTATTAAGGACTTATTTTGAGTTTGAATCATTGTCAGAAGACAATGTTTGTATTTGAACTCACCTCATTTCATGATGTATAATTAAGTTTGTATTTGTATTCGTACCATGTATTTGGCGACTCGTAATAGGTGATGTATACCTATTTTGGGGGCGTCCAGGTTAATATCAAAGCTTAGGATATGATCCACGGCTAAGATGTGAGACTAGAACTAGGAGGGAGAGACGGAAATTCTTCGCTAGTATGACCTACTTAAATTTATTTGGTATTTAATTGGTTGGTCGAGTTTAGAGATAATATGTTACATGTCAACTAACCCTTGTTTTGTGGCGAGATCTCGAAATTGACATCCAAGAATGTTGAGAATAACAATAGAGCACAGGAGATCGTTGAGTCTCCACATATCAATAATCAGCAGAATGTGCATCAGGAAGGCGATAATCCTAATGCAAACAACAACACTGACCAAATGATGAATGATGGATTGTTCAGAGGCTTTATACAATTCATGCAACATCAAAGTAGAGCGTGCTCTGTCCAAAATGTAGGTGGAAACACCGAAACTCCTTGATGATCAACATTTAAATAGTTCAAGGAGTTGGGACCACCTGAGTTTATTAGAGAGCCAAAACCACTTAAGGCAGAAGCATGGATAAAGTAGATCACCAAGATATTTGATGTCTTGGGATGCTCCAAGGAACAAAAGGTTCCATTCGCCACCTTCATGTTGCGTGAAGAGGCAGATTATTGGTGAGAATCAGTAACGCATTACCAAACTGGCGACGACTCAAGATGTCTTGGGAGAAGTTCCAAGAGCTATTCAACGACAAGTACTTTCTCGAGAGTATTCGTCACATGAAAGAGGTGGAGTTTATCATGTTAGAACAAAACAATATGACCGTATCGCAATACGAGGCTAAATTTGCGGAGTTATCCCGATTTGCATCCCATTTGGTCGATAATGAGGATCGAATGTTTTTAAGAGGTTTAAAACTGGAGATACATCAATATCTTATTTCTCATAAACTGTGTTTGTACTCAGATGTTGTAAATAGGGCTCGATTATTGGAGGCTGATAACGAGTCAACGCAACCAAGAGAAGAAAGCGGCAAGCATGAAAATACCGATGGTATCACCATCAAGCGGTGACAACAAACGTGGAGGAATCAACACGCCGTAAATGGTAACTACTTCGGTGGTAATCATGGCCAAGACAGTAAAAATGGACATTTCAAGAAAAGGAGATTCAACAATGATGAAAAGACGTCAGCACCAGCAACCGTGGTTAAGGAAGGAGAACGACCACCTATCATATGCTTCAAATGCGGAGGGGAGGGACATATCAGTCCAAACTACGCGATGCCATCCAAAGCGTGTTATAATTGTGGAAGAGAAGGTCACCTAGCCCGATTTTGTCGTTCACCGAAGACAAGTTCAACTAGGATGGAGGCACCAAAGGCTGTCCCAGAAAAGTCAAAGCCGGTGGTGCTGAGGAGAGCATTTGTCGTGACCTCCCGGAAAGCAAGAACCCTAACGAGGTCATCACGGGTAAGCTTATCATAAACTCTAGCGAAGTCTATACCTTATTTGATACCGGTTCTACCCATTCTTTTATTTCTCCTACTTGAGCTCAACGATTAAATTTAACTCCGGAGAAATTAGACTTTGAATTATCTGTGGAAACTCCGTTGGGAGAAACTTTCATTACATCCACTGTTTATAAGTCTTGTTTGGTTCAAATCGGTACCCTCACATTACCTGTCGATCTTATTTCATTGAAAATACTTGCAGTTGATGTGATTCTAGGGATTGATTGGTTAACTACTCATCATGCAAAAATTGATTGTTTTCGTAAGGGTGTTAGCTTTCATATTCCTAACCAACCTATTATGCGAATTCAAGTAACCAAACCATTAAAATCAATCACTGTCATCTCAAGCCATAAAGCTATTCGTTTATTAAAAAACGGATGTCAAGCTTTTTAGCTCATGTCACGGATCTAAACAAAAATAAATCCGCTTTTGAATAATATTTATATTGTTAATGAATTTCTGACGTATTCCTCGAAGAACTTTCGCCTACCCCAGGCGTGAAATTGAATTTTGTATCGACCTTGAACCCCCAGATAAAACCCATTTTCAAAGCCCCATATCGAATGGCTCCTATTGAACTTCAAGAGTTAAAAACTCAACTGCAGGAATTGTTAGATATTGGCTTTATTCGTCCTAGTACTTCTCCTTGGGGTGCTCCTGTTCTATTCGTGAAGAAGAAAGATGGGACTATGCGACTTTGTATTGATTATCGGGAGTTGAATCACGTCACCATAAAAAATATGTACCTATTGCCACGTATTGATGACCTGTTTGACCAGTTGCAAGGAGCCAAATTCTTTTCAAAGATTGATCTTCATTCCGGATATCACCAATTGAAGATTAGAACCGATGACATTCCAAAGACGGATTTCAGAACTCGGTACGGGCATTATGAATTTCTAGTCATGTCCTTTGGATTGACTAATGCTCCTGCTGCCTTCATGGATATGATGAACCGAGTATTCAAGGAATATTTGGCTCACTTTGTGGTCGTTTTTATTGATGACATCTTTATTTATTCCAAAAGTCGTGAAGATCATGAGCAACACTTGAGGCTGATACTCCAAAAGCTTCGTGAATACAAGCTTTATGCTAAGTTGAAGAAATGCGAGTTCGGCTTCGAGGAAGTAGCATTCCTTGGGCATGTAGTATCAAGTCATGGAATATCTCGTTGATCCAAAGAAAGATTGAAGTTATTCAAAGTCGGGAGCAACCTAAATCAATGATGAAAATCGTAGCTTTCTCGGTTTAAATTTGGTTATTATCGGAGATTCGTGGAAGAATTTTCTCGAATCGCTACTTCATTAACTCAGCTGACTCGGAAAGATATAAAATTCGGTTGGAGCGAGAAATGTGAGAAGAGTTTTCAAGAACTCAAGAGGAGACTCTATTCAGCACCTGTTCTGACAATACCATTTGGCTCGGAGGGATTTGTCATCTACTGTGATGCTTCGGGCAAAGGGTTAGGATGTGTTCTCATGCAACATGGGAAAGTCATAGTCTATGCCTCAAGACAAATCAAAGAATATGAGAGGAATTATCCTACTCTTGATCTAGAGTTGGCAGCTGTTGTTTTCGCACTTAAAATTTGGAGGCATTACTTGTATGGGAAAAAAGTGGAGATCTTTACGGATCATAAAAGTCTCAAATATTTCTTCACTCAAAAGGAACTCAACATGCGACAACGATGTTGGCTTGAATTGTTGAAGGATTATGATCATACCATCCAATACCATACTGGAAAAATAAACGTGGTAGCTGACGCATTGAGTAGAAGATCATATGAAAGTACGAGTACGATATTGTCAACGCAAAGGCCCATTTTGTGTGACTTGCAAAGGATGGAGATAGAGTTAAAAACTCCAAGGACCCATGTGATGATGACGAATATACGAGTAGAACCATCTATAATTGATAAAGTTAAAACCGCTTTCAAGCTACGGATTTTGGGTGATGCGTATGAGGAAGAAAGTAAAAAAAAAGGTGCTATGTCAGGAAGAAAGAATCGATGAAGAAGGAATACTTGAGTCAACTCCGGACTTTGTGTTCCTAACGACCCTTATTTAAAGTATAAAATCATGATGGAGGCGCACAACACACACCGTTTGCAATCCATCACGGGAGTACCAAAATGTATCATGATATTCGTCATACATTTTGGTGGAGCAATATGAAGAGAGAGATAATATTTGTTTATCTCAAGGTGTCTAACGTGTTAAGCGAGTCGGTAGAGCATCAAGTACCAAAAGGTCCATTGCAACCACTTGAAATTCCAGAATGGAAGTGGGAGCACATTACCATGGATTTCAAGCTACGGTCTTCCCAAAGTTTCTCAAGGCATAGATGCGATTTAGGTCATTGTTGATAGATTGACCAAGTTCCGCTCATTTCTTACCGATACGAGAAACTTATACACTTGAACGTCTTGCTCGTATGTACATAAACGAGGTTATAAGATTGCATGGTATGTCAGTATCCATAGTTTCTGATCGAGACCCAAGATTCACTTCAAGATTTTGGGTTAGTTTGCAAAAAGTCGTGGACACTGATTTACGATTTATTTCAAAGATATCATCCTCGACGGACAGGCAAATCGGAGAGGACTATTAAAACTCTTAAAGATTTATTAAGACTCTGTGTTCTTGAATTCAAGGGAAGTTGGGATAAGTTCTTACCATTGGTGGAATTTTCCTACAACAACAGTTATCAAGCAAGTATTGGCATGGCTCCATTCGAGGCGTTGTATGTAAGAAAGTTTCGTTCTCCAGTATGCTGGGATGAGGTGGGTGAAGCAATGTTGTTGGGACCGGAGTTGGTACGTATTACTACGGAAAAGATTTAAACGATCCGACAACGTATAAAAACCTCACAAGATCGACAAAAGAGTTATGCTGATTTTCATCGAAAGGACGTGGAATTCGATATAGGAGATCATGTGTTGTTACGTGTTGCTCCATGAAAAGGAGTTACGAGATTTGGAAAGAGAGGAAAGCTCAATCCTCGATTCATTGGCCCATTTTTAATCCTCGATCGAGTAGGAACTGTGGCCTATAGACTCGTTTTACCACCCAGTATGTCTCGTGTTCATAACGTTGTTCATATATCCATGTTACGTAAATATGTGAAAGACCCGAATCACATTATTGAGTTAGAACCGGACGAAATAGCGGAAGATTTGATGTATGAAGAGGTTCCTGTTCAAATCTTGGATAAGAAGGAACATGTTCTACGCTCTAAGGTTATACCTCAAGTCAAAGTTTTATAGAGAAACCACGATGTTGAGGAAATGACTTGGGAGTTAAAATCTGAAATGAAATCAAGGTATCCTTATCTCTTCGATATACCAGGTACGTACCCTAATTTCGAGGGCGAAATTTCATAAGAAGGGGAGGTTGTAAGACCCTAACTTTTTGAATAAAGATTAAATTTTCTCGAAATATATTTTGAATATTATGGTGTGGATTTGATATAATGTTATAGTTCAGGTAATATTTACAAATTTTGCAAAAAGCACGTAAAGTTGTTATATAATATTATTCGATTGGTGGGGAATATTCATTTTAAGCAGGGAATATTCGTACAACGACACAATCATTGGTGGACCCCCACAATGGAATTATTCATTTGATTGAGAAAACGACAAAAATACTTTATAAAAATAACGGCGGAAGTTTTAGTTAAGCTGTTGAAACACACCGGTGTTAAAAGTCTGAGAATCTGGCGTGGGTTGCGTAGTAGCGCACGATATTGATTATTGATGCTTACTTAAGAAGTCACTCAGTTTTGTTCAATTATTGCTATAGTATTTGATATAAATTTTGCTTATTTTGTGGACCTCCCATTTACCCATTTTTCAAAATAATCGGTAGAAATTTTTTTAATATATTAATGTGGGGGCCACGTTTGAAAAATTAAATGAAAAGTGGGGGGGGGGAGTTATTTTGGCTAAGTCAGGATGGAGTATTATATATATATATATATATATATATATATATATATGTAATGAATTAGAAAGTGAGCAGGGAGGGAGTACAACTATTATTATTAATATATATATATATATATGCCTATAATAATTTGATGGTTGGCATAGATTCACGAGGTTTTGACAGATTATATCACGGGGGTAATGACCCGTGAGTTTATATATATATAATATGTAAGACCCCAACTTATTATAAATGAAATTTAATTTCCTCTATTTATTATTTTGAAATAGTAAGGGTTGAATTGATTAATGTGGTTAGTTATGGGTAAAATGCGCGAATATTTTTAAAATAAATAGGTGGATATAAAATATTTATTGTTGTCAGGGAATATTCGTTTGGTAGTGGAATATTCTTCTTTGTTGGGGAATATTAAATGCACGACAATAAATAGATCTTTTGTGGGCCCATAACTGAAAAGCGATTGGATGAAGAAAGCGACAAGTATAAGTTGTTTATAAATAATTTGGCGTAGTTATTCTTTGTTAACACCGTTGGAATACCGGTTGGTTAAAACACGAATCTGGCGTTGTCAGACGTGTGATAGACATCGTATTGCACCAATTATTGATTCTTACGTGAAGGCACTACTCAATAATTGTTACGATAATTCTTATTCAATATTTTATTTTATTTATTCAATAATTGTTGCGTTGATATTTTATATTCTTGTTGTTTCAATAATTGTCACTACACAATATTTTCCATTATCGAACAATAATTCATATTATCTGAATAATATTATTAGATAATATTATTAGCAAATGTCTAGAAAGTTACGGATAAGGAGAGGTTTGGTCACCTTATTGCGCCCGAAGAAGGAGAGAAATCATTATTGGAAAGCCCCTCTTCCAAGAATCGCTCAGTTCATCAATATTGTGATTACGTAATATTATTTGTGAATAATTAATTATTAATTTATATGATGAGGAAAATATTCATTTTATGTAGATATAGATGGAGAAAATTTTTAAAGTGACAATTGTTGAAAATTGATATTTTATCTTTTCTGATAAAATAAAATTTTATTATATTATTATATAATGGTGATAGTTTTACAATGAATGTGGTATATATGAGTAAATGAGGAGGAGAAGTATTTTTGTTGCAATAAATACTAAAAACATGTTAAACATGTTGGTGGACCCATTTCTAGACTAAAAATTGATTATAGCCTGTAAAATCGTCCGTTTATGGATTTCGGTCAATTTTTGTTTGGAATTTGGAAAAAATTTCTTCTGCAAAGTTGTTGAGAATTGAATTTCCTATAAAAATTCGCGAGATTCAAATTTTCTGATAAAAGGGATATTTATCATGAATTATTGAAGTTCCGAAATTCTTGAATAATTGATTTTTGGAAGTTTAAAATATTTATAATTAGAAAAATGTTTTTTTTATTTTTTTGGCTATACTAACATGTGCAAAGTGCTGAAGTTCAGAAGTCTGGTGGCGTAGGTTAGAATTGAAAATCACACCAGAAACTAAAAATTTCTCTCTCTATAATATCGAGCGTATTTTGTGAGTATTCTAGTACTTTGAGTATTGTTATACGGTGCAAGTTCTTTCAGCACTATATCCAGTATTCCAGTCAGAAGTACTATTCTTTCTGAGGTAAGGGATGTTATTTTATTCGAAAATGATATTATTTATTCAATATCATTATCTTAGAAATATTGGTGGGAACTTTTATCAAATTTGAAACTTTTTCATGTCGGGAGTTCTTATTCATGAGTTATTATTCATGAGTTACTATTCATGATTACTATTCATGAGTTCTTATTCACGAGTACTATTCTTTAAGCATGATGATTTTTTTTGTGAAATTTCTATCTTTTAGTGTCTGGATTACTATTCACGATATCTGACTATTCATTCATAAAAAATAAAATTTTCTTCTTTTGTCCAAAATATCTATTCGGATACTAGCTTTGATTGTATCCATGTTTTGATCATTCTTGAATTTTACTCCACTATGATTATTTATGAGGTATTTTGGACATGGAATAAATTTGAAATACTGAATCCTTAATATTTATTCTTTTGTTTCACTTTGAATTCGCTTTCTTTAAAATAATTTTCATCATCCTCACCCTAAATGATGATATAATCGAATATCTTTTTGCCTATAAAAAGATGAATGATTTCGATGAATATCTTTGGCCCGTGAGTGCAAAAGATGAGCAGTGTTTAGATGAACATGAATTAATCGATGAATATCTTTGGCCTGTGTAGCAAAGATGACTATTTAATTCCAGATATATATTGTTGATGTTTACAGGGATAAAAGATAGACGATGAACTTTTAAATTCATATATAGAAGATAGTAGATTTCATTCTCTACTTAACTCTTCTAATGAATTATTATTTCCGCTGCGAATATTGATTTAAAACTTGTTGACTATTAGATTTTTCCCTGTTGAAGACTAACGATAATTTGTTCTGTATTATCTTAGTCATAATGTCCTTTATTGGGCTAGTTGAGCTCACCCTTTTCCTTTTTGTTCTATTTTTCTTCTCAGAAGGCGAGAATGTAGCGAGTACTAGTCGGGGTATGGAATGATGGTTCTAGAAGTTATTTTAGTAGTCCTCACCATTTTTGTAAAATAATGTATCAATAATTGAAATGAGGACTTATTTGAGTGGGGATATTGTCTAGATGACAATATTTGTATTTAAACTCATAGTTTTTATGTTGTATTAATAAAGTTGTAGTTGTTTCTGTACCATGTATTTTGACGACTCAGAATGGATGTTGTATACCTGTTTTGGGGGCGTCACAGTTGGTATCAGAGCTTAGGGATATGGTCCCTGGCGGAGATCGGGGAATAGTACTAGGAGGGGAGAGATGAGTAATCCTTCGCTAGTGTGTCATACCTAAGCTTATTTTTTGGTCAGTTGAAGCGTTTGGTTAATATGTGATGTGATATGTTAAATTGTTTAATTAACCCTTGTTTTATAGCAGTATTTAAGAATGGCAGCTGAGAATATTAACGGTGGAGTTAATGAGACCGTGGAAACACCTTTAATCACCACTCAGGGGAACGTACAATAGGAAGGAGATATTCCTCCTGTAAATAATACCACTGAGCAGACGATGAACGACAGGATGTTTAGGAGCTTTTTGCAGTTCATGGAAAATCAGACGAGGGAGACTCGTGCACAAAATACGGGTGAAAATGCTAGCAATGCGCGGCTTGTCACAGCTAAGCAGTTCAAAGAGTTGGGACCATCAGAATTTAAGGGAAAGCTGGATCCGATCATGGCAGAAACGTGGGTCAAGCAAATTACCAAGATATTCGATGTCTTGGGAAGCACGGAGGAACAAAAGGTTCCATTCGCCACCTTTATGTTCCGCGGTGAGGCAGACTACTGGTGGGAGTATGTGAAGCGTATCCAGCAAGCCGCACTCAGCATGTCTTGGGAAACATTTCAAAAACTTTTCAACGAAAAAATACTTTCCTAAAAGTATTCGCCATATGAAGGAGGTAGAGTTTATTAGACTAGAACAAAACAACATGGACCGGTGTCCCAATCTGGCGCTAAGTTCGCAGAGTTATCCAGTGTTTGCACCTCATTTGGTAGAGAATGAGGAACGAATGACGAGGATGCTTCTGAGAGGTTTAAAACCCGAGATTCGGCAATATCTTATCTCTCATAAATTTGCTTTATATTAAGATGTTGTCAACATGGCTCAATTATTAGAGCGAGATAGCGAAATACGTTCAACCAAGGGATATGCAACGAGGTCATACCGTGGTGGCGCAGATCATCGAACAATAAAAACCTACGGGGAGGAAAACATTGATTAAAAGCCAGAACCACTGGTGGTAATCGTGGCCATGAAAATAGAAGAAGCGAGTGGGGAGATTTTAAAGAGAGAGATTCAACAATGACACTATATAAAGACGTCAACACCACCAACAATGGTTTTTATAGGAGAACGACCACCGGTCGTATCTTTATAAATGTGGAAAAGAGGACATATCACCCCAAACTATCCACAGCAGTTCAAGGTATGCTTATAATTATGGAAAGGAAGGACATATCGCCGAGATTGCCTTCAGCGAAACCAAGTCGGTGAGGGATGGTGACTCAAAAGGTCGTCCCGGAAAAGTCAAAGTCAACGGTTCTCGGAAGAGCGTTTGTCGTGGATCGGTCAACATGCGAGAACCCAAATGAGGTGATCACGGGTAATTTAATCATAAATTCATGCGAAGTTTATACCTTATTAGATACCGGTTCTACCCATTCTTTTATCTCTCCTGCTTGTGCTCAACGTTTAAACTTGACTCGGGAGAAATTAGACTTTGACCTATCTGTGGAAACTCTGTTAGGAGAAACTTTTATCACATCCACTATTTATAAATCTTGTTTGATCCAAGTTAGCACCATCACCTTACCTGTTGACCTTATCTCTTTAAAGATACTTGCATTTGACGTGATTTTAGGGATTGATTGGTTAACCACTCATCATGCCAAAATTGATTGTTTTCGTAAGGTTGTTAGTTTTTATATTCTTAACCAACCTGTTGTTCGAATTCAAACAACTAGACCACTAAAATCAATCACGGTTATATCAAGTCATAAAGCTATTTGTTTATTAAAAAATGGATGTCAAGCTTTCTTAGCCCATGTTATGGATTTGAATAAAGACACGTTAGATTTGAATAATATTCCTGTTGTTATTGACTTTCCTGAAGTATTTCCTGAAGAACTTCCCGGTCTACCCCCAGAACGTGAAGTTGAATTCTTTATTGATCTTGAACCTCGTACAAAGCCCATTTCTAAAACCCCATATCGAATGGCTCCTATTGAACTTGAGGAGTTAAAGGTCCAACTACGGAGTTGTTGGACATCGGTTTCATTCGATCTAGTACATCTCCTTGGGCTCTCTGTTTTATTTGTAAAGAAGAAAGAAGCGGAAGTATGCGACTTTGTATTGACTATCGAGAATTGAACCATGTCACCATCAAGAATAGGTATCCGCTACCTCGTATTGATGACCTGTTTGACCAATTACAAGGAGCGCAATTCTTTTCAAAGATCGATCTTCGTTCTGGATATCATCAGCTGAACGTTAAAACTGAGGATATTCCAAAGACTGCTTTCAGAACTCGTTATGGGCATTATGAATTCCTAGTCATGTCTTTTGGATTGACTAATGCTCCTGCGGCTTTCATGGATATGATGAACCGAGTATTCAAGGATTATTTGGATCAGTTCATTGTTGTCTTTATTGATGACATCCTCATATATTCCAAAAAGCTCGTGAAGATCATGAAAGCGCCATTTGAAATTTGATCTAATCGCAAAGGCTTCCACGATAACAAGTTATATGCTAAGTTGAAGAAATACGAGTTCTGGCTTAAGGAAGTAGCATTCCTAGGGCACGTGGTGTCAAAACATGGAGTATCTGTTGACCCGGCGAAGATTGAAGCAATACAAAGTTGGGAGCAACCAAAGGCGGTGACCAAAAGACGAAGCTTCGGGCTTAAATTTGGTTATTATCGGAGATTCGTGGAAGGATTTTCTCGAATCGCTACCCCATTAACTCAGCTGACTCGAAAGGATATCAAATTCTTATGGAGCGAGGAATGCGAGAGGAGTTTCCAAGAGCTCAAGAGAAGACTCATTTCGGCACCTGTTCTGACAATACCATCTGGTTCGGATGGATTTGTTATTTATAGCGATGCTTCAGGCAAAGGGTTAGGATGTGTTCTCATGCAACGTGAGAAAGTCATAACCTATGCCTCGCGACAACTTTAAGAATATGAGAGGAATTATCCTACTTATGATCTAGAGTTTAGAAGCAATCGTTTTTGCTTAAAGATCCTGGAGGCACTTATCTATATGGGGAGAAAGTGGAGATATATTCGGATCATAAAAGCCTCAAATATTTCTTCTTCAAAAAAGAACTCAATATACGGCAACGACGTTGGCTCTAGTTGTTGAAAGACTACGACCATACTATTCAATACCATCCTGGAATAGCGAACGTGGTAGCTGACGCTGTGAGACCCCAGATTTTATGAATAAAGATTTAATTTTCTCGATTTTTTTTTTTTTATATTATGGTGTTGATTTGATGTAATGTTATAGTTGTGGGTAATATTTACAAATTTTGCAAATTAAGCAAGTGGTTGTATAATATTCGATTGGTCAGGGAATATTCTTTTTGTCGGGAAATATCCCATACGACAATACAATCATTGGTGGATCCCACAAATGTAATTATGTTTGGGATAGAAAACGACAAAAATACTTTTATGAAAATAACGGCGGAAGTTTTACCGTTAATTGTTGAAACACACGGTGTTAAAAAATGCGATGTCTGGTCGCATAAAGAGCATACCGGTATGGATTATTGATGCTTACGTGAGAAGTCACTCGATTATACTCAATTATTATTACAATAATTCTTTGCATCATATCTCTCGTATTATTGATTCAATTATTGTTAAAGTATCATCTGCATAATATGATTTATTGTTCAATCGGGTATTCGGGACACTTTTGTGTGAGATACTATTCACGAGTTTCTTATTCATGAGTTACTATTCATGAGTTACTATTTCTGAGTTACTATTTACGAGTTCTTATTTACCCGATTCTTATTCACTCTAGTATTGTGCATTCGGGTATTTGGGTACAATATTATTCCATGAGGAGATGTGTTAATTTTTCGAATAGTTGGTTGAAGATATAATAAGTAAGTCGATATGGACATTGGTGGAGTTATAATAGTAAATCTATATGGATCATTTGGTTTAAAGTTTTAATAGTAAATCGGTATGGACCGTTGTTTTAAGTTTTAATAGTAAACCAATATGGATCGTCGTTTAATAGTAAATCAATACGGACCGTTCATGAATTAATTCTTATTCATTCCATTTTCCTATAAATAGAAGCTCATTCCTTCATTATTTCTTACGAATTCAATTGAAACTCTAGAGAAAATTACAAGAGAACCTATAGAAAAGTATTTCGCTACTTCCTACTCTTATATTCATTTCTTTTACTAGTAAGGGATGTTATTTGTTATACTCGTGAAGAGAACTTCATTATTCCATTATTTATTATTACATTGGAATAACTTTGTATCGTGGGGCTACCTATACATGGTGACATTCTTCTAATATTTCGATTTCTTTATTATTCTATCGAAATATCCACATGCGTACATTTTACGCAGGACACGGTTTCATTATTTATTATTACATTAGGAATATCCCATGCGTGCATTTACGGCAGGACTGGTTCCATTATTTTATTATTACATGCAATAATATATCACATGCATGCGTTTTCACGGACTGGTTCCATTCTTTATTATTACATTGGAATATCACATGCATGCGTTTTACGCAGGACCGGTTCCGTTATTTATTATTCTGTTGGAATAACACGGCCTCTGGCATCTATCGCATGCATGGTGATTTCTTTTGTTATTCCATTCTTTATTTTACTCAGTTGGCTAAAACTTTGACTTCTATACTCCATGAAATTAGTGGAATAGCCTTGATATTTGCGCTTCATCCAGTATCTTTTCATGGAAATATTCTTCTTAGCATTCTTGAATTTTACTCTACAAAGCAGTATCATGTTGACAATTTGAACGTTATCAGTTCCTGGATAAATTAATTCTTGAACTTGTTTTATTGAAATGTTATATCATTGTCATCATCCTCATGTTTATATTATGTTGAAAGTCATTTGTGACCTGTAGTGCATAGATGGACATGGTATGATTATGACCAGGGATTATTCGGTATAATTATAACCGTAATATTATAAATGATGTGGAAAAAGTCCTCATTGGCCCGTAGTGCATTGATGGACAGTTTTTGGTATGATTTTAGCTATGGATTCTCTTTGGCCGTAGTGCAAAGATGAATTGTTTTATGGCATGATCAGGACCGTTGATGAAAACATGATTATCTTAAGCCGTAGTGCATGGATAATTTGTGGTCGTGATACTAAAGAATATCCTTGGCCATAGTGCAGGGGTGATTCGATGATGTGGATTATTTATTAAGCTAAGTCCCAGTGATAAAAGTGATGAAAAACCTTTTAAATCATAGAAGATAGTAGATTTTATTCCCTACTTGACTCTTCTAATGGATTGCTTGTTCCACTCTTCTAATGGATTGCTTGTTCCGCTGTAGTTAAACTTGATAGTTGTTATATTTTATTAGTTTAACACTGTTGAAGGCTAACGATAAATTATTCTGCATTATCTTAGTCATAATATTTCTTACTGGGCTAGTTGAGCTCACCCTTTCTTTTCACCGTTTCTTCGTGAAATGAGAACGTAATGGGACTAGTCGGGGAACAGAGTGATGGTCCTAGACGGTGCATTAGTAGTCCTCACTATTATGTGAAATAGTGTGATAATAATTGTAATGAGGACTCCTTTTGAGTTTGTATAATCTCTAGTAGACAATATTTGTATTCAAACTCACAGTTTATGTTTTTGTCGTAGTACCTGACAGTTGTATTATTAAGTTATATTTAAATTCTGTACCATGTATCTGGCAACTCAAGATGGGTGATGTATACCTAATTTTGGGGGCGTCACAGACGCGTTGAGTAGAAGATCATATGCGGAAACGAGCGCGATGTTGTTAAAACAAAGGCCTATGTTATGTGATTTACAAAAGATGAAGATAGAATTCAAGACTCCGGGGACCCATACAATGATGTCAAGTATACGTATAGAACCAACTTTAATCGAAAAAATTAAAGTTGCTCATGCCACAGACCCGGTGCTGATGCGTATGAAGAAGAAAGTGCAAGAAGGTGCTATTCCAGAAGTAAGAATCGATGAAGAAGGAATACTTCGAGTCCACTCCAGACTTTGTGTTCCTAATGATTCTGACTTGAATCATAGAATCATGATGGAGGCACACAACACACCGTTTGCAATCCATCCTGGGAGTACCAAAATGTATCATGATCTTCGACATACATTTTGGTGGAACAATATGAAAAGAGAGATTGCAAAGTTTATCTCGAGGTGTTTAACTTGTCAACGTGTAAAGGCGGAGCATCAAGTGCCAAAAGGTCCATTGCAACCACTTGAGATTCCGAAATAGAAGTGGGAACACATTACCATGGATTTCGTTACGGGTCTTCCCACGGTTTCTTAAGGCATAAATGCTATTTGGGTTATTGTTGATAGATTAACCAAGTCTGCTCATTTCTTGCCGATACGGGAGACTTATTCCCTTGAACGTCTTGCTCGTATGTACGTAGATGAGATTGTGAGATTCCATGGCATGCCAGTATCCATAGTTTCGGATCGTGACCCAAGATTCACTTCAAGATTTTGGGTTAGCTAGCAAAAAGCTATGAGCACGGATTTACGATTCAGTTCGGCATATCATCCCCAAACGGATGGACAATCGGAGAGGAATATTCAAACTCTTGAAGATCTATTAAGACTCTGTGTCTTAGACTTCAAAGGGAGTTGGGATAAGTATTTACCATTGGTGGAATTTTCCTACAACAACAGTTATCAGGCAAGTATAGGTGTGGCTCCATTTGAAGCATTGTATGGACGAAAGTGTCGCTCTCCAATATGTTGGGATGAGGTGGGAGAAGCAACGTTGTTGGGACCAGAGTTGGTACGAATGACTACAGATAAGATCCAAATGATTCGACAACGTATACAAACGGCACAGGATCGACAAAAGAATTATGCGGATCTTCATCGAAAGGACGTGGAGTTAAGTATTGGGGATCATGTATTGTTGCGTGTGGCTCCATGGAAGGGAGTTATAAGATTCGGGAAGAGAGGAAAGCTCAATCCACGATTTATTGGTCCATTTCAGATTCTTGACCGAGTAGGAAATATGGCCTATAGACTCGCGTTACCTCCAAGTATGTCTCGTGTTCATAATGTTTTTCACGTATCCGTGCTTCATAAATATTTGAAAGACCCAAACCACATTATTGAGTTAGAACCAGACGAGATAGTCGAAGATTTAACGTATGAGGAGATACCTGTCAAGATCTTGGATAGGAAATAGCATGTCCTACGCACAAAGGTTGTGATGCCCCCAAAATTAGGTATACATCACCCATCTTGGGTCGCCAGATATATGGTACAGAATTCAAATACAACTTACTAATACAACTGTCGTGTACAATACGACAAAACATAAACTGTGAGTTTGAATACAAATATTGTCTACTAGAGATTATAAAGGAGTCCTCATTACAATTATTATCACACTATTTCACAGAATAGTGAGGACTACTAATGCTATCTTCTGGACCATCACTCCATTCCCCAACTCGTCCCAGCTATATTCTCATTTCTTGAAGAGAAAAGTGAAAGAAAGGGTGAGCTCAACTAGCCCAGTAAGAAATATTATGACTAAGATAATGCAGAATAAATTATCATTAGTCTCCAATAATATTAAACTGATAAAATATAATAGACATCAAGTTTAACTGTAGCGGAACAAGCAATCCATTAAAAGAGTCAAGTAGAAAATAAAATCTACTATCTTTTATGATTAAAAAGGTTTTTCATCACTGTTATCGCTGAGACTCAGCTTAATAAATATTCCACATCATCGAATCACCCCTGCACTACGACCAAGGATATTCTTTAGTATCACGACCACAATTATCCATGCACTACGGGCCAAGAATATTTGTGTATTCATTAATGGTCATGATCATGCCAACAACTATCCATCAATGCACTACGGGTCAATTAGGACTTTTACCACATCATTTGTAACATTACTACCATGATTACACCAATAATCACGGTCATAATCATACCAAGTCCATCTATGCACTACTGTGCCACTGTGATGACTTTCAAAAAATATAAATATGAGGATGATGACAATGATATAAGAATTCAATAAAACAAGTTCAAGAATTAATTTGTCCAAGAACCAATAACGTCCAAATTGTCAACATGATATCGCTTTGTGAGAGTAAAATTCAAGAATGCTCGAAGAATATTTTCATGAAAAGATACTGGATGAAGCGCAATTATTAAAGATATTCCACTAATTTCATGGAGTATAGAAGTCAAAACTTTAACCAACTGTGTATAATAAAGAATGGAATAACAAAAGAAATCACCATGCATGCGGTACTTGGCATAGACAGGTTACTCCAACAGAAAACTAAATAACGGAACCGTGTCAAAGTAAATTGCACCGGCAGGATGTTCCAATGTAATAATAAAGAATGGAATAACAACAAAAATCACCATGCATGCGTGATTGCATGTATGTGTTATTCAACAATGTAATACTAATAAGGGCGGAATCAGTGTCCGGCGAAACGCACGCAGAGGATATTCCAACGTAATAATAATAAAGACGGAACCAGTGTCCGTAAAAACGCATGTATACATGATATTCCAACAAAATAATAAAAAGATGCAGAATCAGTCCGGCCAGAAAAAAGTATGCAGACGAGGATATTACAATGTAATAATAAAGACAAAATAATATAAGAATCTCACCAGTATATAGGGTGATCACAGATACAAAAGTTATTCCAATGTAATAATAAGCAATGGAATAACAATAGGTTCTTCTCTTCATGAATAAGAAAGAATAACACCCCTTACCGTAAAAAGAAAAGTATTCCGATCGGTAGGGTGAGGATATTTTTTAAGAAAACTTGACCACGTTCAAAGCTTCTTAAAACTCTAAAGAAAATACGCCAAGATTATAGAATAGAATTTTTCTGAATTTACGGTGTGGTTTTCAATTCTAACCAAGCATCCTATTTATAGGAGAATAGAAGAATGCTTGTTTAGAAAATAATACGGACGCAATAATTTTATAACTTACGGATGCTCGAATCGATGCATTAATTCACGGATGAAAAAATATTGCTAACTCATGGATGCAAAAAGTCCATCCTTCAACCAATAAGAATTAAGCAACAATATAATATATATATATATATATAAACCACACATGTTTTCAATTTATATATAACCATATTATATAACCACCACTTGATTTTTATCCCCCCAAAACCAACATCAATCCCCCACACCCCCAAAATCACTTTCACTACACTCTTACACCTTTCACTATCACACACCCACTCACATCTTACACCCATCACTATCATACTAACTTTCCCACCATTTCCCACTTACACATATATTATATATATACACACATCATTCTCACCATCCTCCACTAATATTATATTATATATATATATATATACACACATCACATATATATATATATATAAAATCCCTCCCCTTTACGTATACTTCCCCCCACCTCTATTTCCAAAATCAGTTTTCAACACATATGGGCCCCACATGTGGGCCCCACTTTTAAATAAATTCTACCGATAATTTTGAAAAATAGGTAAATGGGAGTCTATAAAATAAGTAAAACTGAGTAACTTCTCACATAAGCATCAATAATCAATACCGTGTGCTACTATGCAACCACGCGTATTATTGTACTTTTACTACCGAGTAGTTCAACACTATTAACGGTAAAACTTTCGCCATTATTTTTATAAAGTATTTTTGTCGTTTTCTCAATCTAACAATAATTCCGTTGTGGGGTCAACCAATGATTGTGCCATCGTACGAATATTCCCCAACAAAAAGAACCAAACGAATATTTTATAACAACTTGTTTACTTTGTAAAATTTATAAATATTACCCAAAACTATAATATTATATCAAATCCACACCATAATAAAAAAAATTATTTCGAGAAAATTAAATATTTATTCATAAAATCTGGGGTCTCACAAAGGTCATACCACAAGTCAAAGTTTTGTGGAGGAACCATGCTATTGAACAAATGACCTGGGAGTTGGAAACGGAAATGAAAGCGAGGTATCCTCACCTTTTCAAACACCGATTCGTGACGTCAATTTTGAGGACTTAAATTTCATAAGGAGGGGAGGTTGTAAGACCCCAACTTATTATAAATGAAATTTAATTTCCTCTATTTATTATTTTGAAATAGTAAGGGTTGAATTGATTAATATGGTTAGTTATTGGCAAAATGCGCGAATATTTTTAAAATAAACAGGTGGTTATAAAATATTCATTGTTGTCGGGGAATATTCGTTTTGTCGTGGAATATTCTTCGCCTTTCGGGGAATATTAAATGCACGTATTTGCCATAGCAATTTTGTGGGCCCCATAAACGAAAAGTTTATTGGATGAAGAAAACGATAAGTATAAGTTGTTTATAAATAATCTACAGTAGTTATTACTGGTTAACATCGCTTTGAATACCCGGTGGTTAAAGCTTGATGAATACGCGTTGTTCAGACAAGAAGACACTCTGATATCTGCACCAATTATTGATTCTTACGTAAAGAAGACACTACTCAATAATTGTTACAGTAATTAATTGCTCAAGATTTTATTTTATTGATTCAATAATTGCTGCGTTGATATTTTATATTACCGTTGTTTCAATAATTATCACTACACAATATTTTCCATTATCGGAGCAATAATTCATATTATCTGAATAGTATTATTAGATAAAATTATTGGCAATGTCTAGAAAGTTCATGTCAAGGAGAGGTTTGGTCACCTAATTCATGGCACAAGAAGAGAAAAATCCTTATTGAAAAGCCCTCTTTCCTCGAGAATCATGCCGGTCACGAGATTGTGATTCTGTAATATTATTTGTGAATAATTAATTATTGATTTATATGATGAGGAAAATATTCATTTTATATAGATAAAGATGGAGAAAATTTTTAAAGTGACAATTGTTGAAAATCGATATTTTATCTTTTCTGATAAAATAATATTTTATTATATTATTATAATATAATAATGGTGATAGTTTTACAATGAATGTGGTATATATGAGTCAATGAGGAGGAGAAGTATTTTTGTTGCAATAAATACTAAAAACATGTTAAACATGTTGGTGGACCCATTTCTTGACTGAAAATTGATTATAGCCTGTAAAATCGCCCGTTTATGGATTTCGGTCAATTTCTGTTTGGAATTTGGAAAAACTTTCTTCTGTAAAGTTGTTGAGAATTGAATTTTCTATAAAAATTCGCGAGATTCGAATTTTTTGATAAAAGGGCTATTTATTATGAATTATTGAAGTTCTGAAATTCCTGAATAATTGATTTTTGGAAGTTTTAAATATTTATAATTAGAAAAACGTTTTTTTTTTTTTGCTACACTAACATGTGCAAAGTGCTTAAGTTCAGAAGTCTGGTGGCGTAGGAAATTTAATTAATAATATTAATATTTTATTAAATTTTCTACTTTGGTGTTCTAAGCATTTTCTTATAAATAGAGTGTTTAGGTTAGAATTGAAAATCACACCAGAAACTAAAGATTTCTCTCTCTATAATATCGAGCGTATTTTGTGAGTATTCTAGTACTTTGAGTATTGCTATACGGTGCAAGTTCTTTCAAAGACTATATCCAAAGATTCCAAATGTAAGTACTATTAACACGTGGTAAGGGATGTTATTTTATTCGAAAAATGATATTATTTATTCAATATCATTATGCCAAAATATTAGTGAAAACTTTTATCAAATTTGAAACTTTTTCATATTTGAGTTCTTATTCATGAGTTCTTATTCATTTAATTACTATTTACGAAGTTACTACTCACGAAGTACTATTCAATAAGCATGATGATCTTTTTTGTGAAATTTCTATCTTTTAGTAGTTGAGTTCTTATTATTCACGATACTCAAGACTATTCACAAATACTAAGACTATTCAATCGAAAAATAAAATTTTCTTTTTTGTCCAAAATATCTATTCGGATACTAGCTTTGATTGTATCCATGTTTTGATCATTCTTAAATTTTACTCCACTATGATTATTTATGAGGTATTTTTGGACACGGAATATTTGAAATACTGAATCCTTAATATTTATTCTTTTGTTTCAATGGATTCGCTTTTCTTTAAAATATTTTTCATCATCCTCAGTCCTAAATGATGATATAACCGAATATCTTTGGTCTCAGAGTGCAAAGATGAATGATTTTCGATGAATATCTTTGGCCCGTGGTGCAAAAGATGAACAGTGTTTGATGAACATGATTAATCGATGAATATCTTTGGCTTTTTGTAGAAAAAAGATGAATATTTAATTCCGGATATATATTGATTGATGTTACAGGATAAAAGATAGACGATGAACTTTTAAATTCATATATAGAAGATAGTAGATTTCATTCTCTACTTAACTCTTCTAATGAATTATTATTTTCGCTGCGAATATTGATTTAAAACTTGTTTTCTATTAGATTTTTCCCTGTTGAAGACTAACGATAATTTGTTGAAAATTGATATTTTATCTTTTCTGATAAAATAAAATTTTATTATATTATTATATAATGGTGATAGTTTTACAATGAATGTGGTATATATGAGTAAATGAGGAGGAGAAGTATTTTTGTTGCAATAAATACTAAAAACATGTTAAACATGTTGGTGGACCCATTTCTAGACTAAAAATTGATTATAGCCTGTAAAATCGTCCGTTTATGGATTTCGGTCAATTTTTGTTTGGAATTTGGAAAAAATTTCTTCTGCAAAGTTGTTGAGAATTGAATTTCCTATAAAAATTCGCGAGATTCGAATTTTCTGATAAAAGGGATATTTATCATGAATTATTGAAGTTCCGAAATTCTTGAATAATTGATTTTTGGAAGTTTAAAATATTTATAATTAGAAAAATGTTTTTTTTATTTTTTTGGCTATACTAACATGTGCAAAGTCTTTGAAGTTGAAGAAGTGGCGTATGAAGTTAGAATTGAAAATCACACCAGAAACTAAAAATTTCTCTCTCTATAATATCGAGCGTATTTTGTGAGTATTCTAGTACTTTGAGTATTGTTATACGGTGCAAGTTCTTTCAAAGACTATATCCGATATTCGATCAATAAGTACTATTCTTTTACGAGGTAAGTGGATGTTATTTTATTCGAAAATGATATTATTTATTCAATATCATTATGCCAAAATATTGGTGGGAACTTTTATCAAATTTGAAACTTTTTCATGTATTAAGTTTCTTATTCATGAGTTCTTATTCATGAGTTATTATTCATGAGTTACTATTCATGAGAGTTCTTATTCATGAGTTCTTATTCACGAAAGTACTATTCACGAAGCATGATGATCTTTTTTTGTGAAATTTCTATCTTTTAGTGTCTGGAGTTCTTATTCACGATACTAAGACTTTATTCATAAAAAATAAAATTTTCTTCTTTTTGTCCAAAATATCTATTCGGATACTAGCTTTGATTGTATCCATGTTTTGATCATTCTTGAATTTTACTCCACTATGATTATTTTATGAGGTATTTTTGGACATGGAATAGGTGAAATCTGAATCCTTAATATTTATTCTTTTGTTTCATCAATTCGCTTTTCTTTAAAATAATTTTCATCATCCTCGGTCCTAAATGATGATATAATTGAATATCTTTGGCCTATAGTGCAAAGATGAATGATTTCGATGAATATCTTTGGCCCGTAGTGCAAAGATGAGCAGTGTTTAGATGAACATGACCAATGATGAATATCTTTGGCACGTAGTAAAAAGATGACTATTTAATTCGGATATATATTGATTGATGTTCTGAGGATAAAAGATGAGCGATGAACTTTTAAATTCATATATAGAAGATAGTAGATTTCATTCTCTACTTAACTCTTCTAATGAATTATTATTTCATTGCGAATATTGATTTAAAACTTGTTGACTATTAGATTTTTCCTGTTGAAGACTAACGATAATTTGTTACGTATTATCTTAGTCTGTAATGTCCTTTATTGGGCTAGTTGAGCTCACCCTTTTCCTTTTTTGTTCTATTTTTCTTCTCGAAGTAGAGGAGAATGTAATGAGTACTTAGTCGGGGTATGGAATGATGGTTCTAGAAGTTATTTTAGTAGTCCTCACCATTTTGTAAAATAATGTATCAATAATTGAAATGAGGACTTATTTGAGTGGGGATATTGTCTAGATGACAATATTTGTATTTAAACTCATAGTTTTTATGTTGTATTAATAAAGTTGTAGTTGTTTTACGTACCGTGTATTTTGACGACTCGAATGGATGTTGTATACTGCTTGGGGCGCGTCACGGTTGGTATCGAGAGCTTAGGGATATGGTCCCCATGAGAGATGGGGAATAGTACTAGGAGGGAGAGGCGAGTAATCCTTCGCTTAGTGTGTCATACCTAAGCTTATTTTTTGGTCGATTGAAGCGTTTGGTTAATATGTGATGTGATATGTTAAATTGTTTAATTAACCCTTGTTTTATGGCAAAAGATTTAAGAATGGCAAATTGAGAATATTAACGGTGGAGTTAATGAGACCGTGGAAACACCTTTAATCACCACTCGTGGAACGTATAATAGGAAGAGATATTCTCCCGTAAATAATACCACCTGAAAGAGACGATGAGCAGCGGGGATGTTTAGGAGCTTTGCAGTTCATGGAAAATCGACGAGGAGACTCGTGCACAAAATACGCTGGTGGAAATGCTAGTAATGCGCTGACTTGTCAAATGCAAGCGATTCAAAGAGTTGGGACCATCAGAATTTAAGGGAAAGCTGGATCCGATCATACGGGTATGGAATGATGGTTCTAGAAGTTATTTTAGTAGTCCTCACCATTTTTGTAAAATAATGTATCAATAATTGAAATGAGGACTTATTTGAGTGTGGATATTGTCTAGATGAAAATATTTGTATTTAAACTCATAGTTTTTCTGTTGTATTAATAAAGTTGTAGTTGTTTCTATACCATGTATTTTGACGACTCGAGAATGGATGTTGTATACCATTTTTGGGGGCGTTATGATTGGTATCGAGCTTAGGGATATGGTCTCTGGCGAGAGATGGGAAAATAATACTTAGGAGGAGAGCAGGTAATCCTTCACATAGTGTGTCATACCTAAGCTTATTTGTTGGTCAGTTGAAGCATATTGTTAATATGTGATGTGATATGTTAAATTGTTTAATTAATCCTTGTTTTATGGCAGTATTTAAGAATGGCAGCTGAGAATATTAACGGTGGAGTTAATGAGACCGTGGAAACACCTTTAATCACCACTCAGGGGAACGTACAACAGGAAGGCAATATTCCTCCTGTAAACAATACCACTGAACAGACGATGAATGACGGGATGTTTAGGAGCTTTTTGCAGTTCATGGAAAATCAGACGAGGGAGACTCGTGGACAAAATATGGGTGGAAATGCTAGCAATGCGCGGCTTGTCACAGCCAAGCAGTTCAAAGAGTTGGGATCATCAGAATTTAAGGGAAAACCGGATCCGATCATGGCGGAAACGTGGGTAAAGCAAATTACCAAGATATTCGATGTCTTGGGATGCACGGAGGAACAGAAGGTTCCATTCGCCACCTTTATGTTCATTTGTGAGGCGATTAATGGTGGGGAGTCGTAAGCGTGCCAAATAGGCACCATGACTCGGCATGTCTTGGGAAACATTTGAAACTTTTCAACGAAAAATACTTTCTGAAAGTATTCGCCATATGAAGGAGGTAGAGTTTATTAGACTAGAACAAAACCACATGACGGTGTCCCAATACGAGGCGAAGTTCGCAGAGTTATCCAGGTTTGCACCTCATTTGGTAGAGAATGAGGAACGAATGACGAGGATGCTTCTGAGAGGTTTAAAACCCGAGATTCGGAAATATCTTATCTCTCATAAATTTGCTTTATATTCAGATGTTGTCAACAAGGCTCAATTATTAGAGCGAGATAACGAGTACGTTCAACGAGGACCACAAACTGTGGTCATACTGGGATTTTGCGGCGATTATCGGAGTAATGAAAATTAGCGGGGAGGAAAACATTCAGACAAAAGCGGTAACCACTATGGTGGTAATCGTGGCCATGAAAATAGAAGAAACGAGTCGAGGGGTGATTTTAAAAAGAGGAGATTCAACAATGACACTTGTGAAGGCGTAAAGACCAAAGAAGAATTGGTTTTAAGAGAGGAGAAGCGACCATAGGTCATTATCTTTATAAATATAGAAAAGAGGACATATCATTAAGCATGGCCAACAGTTAAACTTGATGTTTGTTATATTTTATTAGTTTAACCTTTGTTGAAGGCTAATGATAATTTATTTCGCATTATCTTAGTCATAATATTTCTTCTTGGGCTAGTTGAGTTCACCCTTTTGCTTTCATTGTTCTCTTGAAATGAGAACGTAGCGAGGACTAGTCGAGGGAGCGGAGTAGCGGTCGAAGGATAGCATTAGTAATCCTCACTATTACGTGAAATAGTGTGTTAATAAATGTATTGAGGACTTATTTTGAGTGTGGATATTGTCTAGATGACAATATTTGTATTAAAACTCTGACATATATTTTGTCATATTTTTTATACCATTTGTTGTATAATTAGTTGTATTTGTATTCGATTACCATGTATTTAGTGACTCGAGAATAGGTGGTGATGTATATCTATTTTGGGGGCGGCCACGGTTAGTATCAAAGCTTAGGGATATGATCCTCGCTATCTAAGATGTGAGACTAGAACTAGGAGGAGAGGAGGGAAATTCCTTCGCTAGTATGACCTACCTAAGTTTATTTGGTATTTAATTGGTCATTGAGTATAAGGATAATATGTTATATGTTAATTAACCCTTGTTTTTGTGGCGATGTCTGAAAATGACATCCAAGAATGTTGAGAATATGATGGATACACAGAGACCAGTTGAGTCTCCTGGATCAATAATCGAGGATAATGTGCATCGAAGGCGTACAATCCTCGGAAAAACAACAAACCGACCGGATAATGAGCGATGGAATGTTCAGAGGCTTTATACAATTCATGCAACATCTGGTAAGAGCGGCTCCTGTCCAAAATGTAGGTGGAAACACTGGAGTTTATTGGAGAGACAAAATCACTTAAGGCGGAAGCATGGATAAAGCAGATCACCAAGATATTTGATGTCTTGGGATGCTCCGAGGAGCAAAAGGTGTCATTTGCCACCTTTATGTTACGAGAAGAGGTAGATTATTGGTGGGAATCGGTAAAATGCACTCAATCTGCCGCACTAAAGATGTCTTGGGAGAAGTTTCAAGAACTATTCAATGACAAGTACTTTCCCGAAAGTATTCGTCACATGAAAGAGGTAGAGTTCATCAAGTTGGAGTAGAATAACATGGCCAGGTGTCGCGATGCAGAAGCCAAGTTTCTTACGAGTTGTCGGTTTGCGTCCCACTTAGTTGATAATGAAGAAAGAATGACGCGAATGTTTTAAGAGGTTTGAAAGCGGAGATACGTCAATATCTTATTTCTCATAAATTGTGTTTGTATTCGGATGTTGTAAATAGGGGCTCGATTAGTGGAAGTAGCGATAATGAGTCAACGCAACCAAAAGAGAAAGCGGTAGGCCAAATGATAATGTCTGAGAAAGATCATCGAGCGGTGACAACAAGCGTGGAGGGAATCAACAGTAGAAATGGTAACCACTTTGGTGGTAATCAATGCCAAAACAATAAGAATGGATATTTCAAGAGAGAGATTCAACAATGATGGAAAGACCTCAAAGATCGACACCGTTGTTAAGGAAGGGAGCGACCACCTATAATATGCTTCAAATGCGGAGGGAAGGACACATCATCAAAACGCGCGATGCCTTCCAAAGCATGTTATAATTGTGGAAGAGAAGGTCTCCCTAATTGATTTTGTCGTTCAGAAGACAAGTTCAGACTAGGATGGAGGCACCAAAGGCCGAGTCTAGAAAAGTCAAAGCCGTTGGTGCAAGGAGAGTGTTTGTAGTGACCTCCCGAAAGAAAAGGAACCCGAACGAGGTCATCACGGGTAAGCTTATCGAAACTCTGGCGAAGTCTATACCTTATTTGATCTGGGGTTCTACCCATTCTTTTATTTCTCCTACTTTTGCTTTCAACGATTAAATTTGACTCCGGAGAAATTAGACTTTGACTTATCTATGGAAACACTGTTGGGAGAAACCTTCATTACATCTACTGTTTATAAGTCTTGTTTGGTTCAAATCGGTACCCTCACATTACCTGTCGATCTTATTTTATTAAAAATATTTGCATTTGATGTGATTCTAGGGATTGATTGGTTAACTACTCATCATGCAAAAATTGATTGTTTTCATAAGGTTGTTAGCTTTCATATTCCTAACCAACCTATTATACGAATTCAAGCAACCAAACCATTAAAATCAATCACTTTGTCATCTCAAGCCATAAATTTATTCGTTTATTAAAAAGCGGATGTCAAGCTTTCTTATCTCATGTCACGGATCTAAACAAAATAAATCAGTTTTGAATGATATTTCTATTGTTAATGAATTTCGGCGTATTCCCCACGAAGAACTTCTGGCCTACCCCAGGCGTGAAATTGAATTTTGTATCGACCTTGAACCCGATCAAAACCCATTTCAAAGCCCCATATCGAATGGCTCTATTGAACTTGAGTTAAAGGTCCAACTACGAGGAGTTGTTGGACATCGATTTCATTAAATCCTAGTACATCTCCTTGGGGTGCTCCCTATTATTCGTAAAAAAGAAAAGCGGGAGTATGCGAATTTGTATTGACTATCGGAATTGAACCATGTCACCCTCAAGAATAGGTATCCTCACCTCGTATTAATGAGTTTATTTGACCGATTGCAAGGAGCACAATTCTTTTCAAAGATCGATCTTCGATTACGGATATCATCGGTGAAGATAGAAGGCGAGGATATTCAAAGAATGCCTTGAGAACTTCGAGACGGGCATTATGAATTCTTAGTCATGTCTTTCGGATTGACTAATGCTCCTGCGGCTTTCATGGATATGATGAACCGAGTATTCAAAGAATATTTGGGATCGGTTGTTGTTGTCTTTATTGATGACATCCTCATATATTCCAAAAGTCGTGAAGATCATGAGAGTACCATTTAATTTGGTACTCCAAAGGCTTCGTGAAAACAAACTATATGTCAAGTTGAAGAAATGCGAGTTCTGGCTTGAGGAAGTAGCATTCCTTGGGCACGTGGTGTAAAGTCATGGAATATCTATTGACCCAGCAATGATTGAAGCTATTCAAAGCTGGGAGCAACCTAAATCAGTGACCGAAGTACGTATCTTTCTCGGTTTAGCTGGTTATTATCGGAGATTCGTGGAAGGATTTTCTCGAATCGCTACTCCACTAACTCGCCTAACCTTCGGAAGATACAAAGTTCTGATTAGAGCGAAGAATTTGAGAAGAGTTTTCAAGAACTCGAGAGGAGACTCATTTCAAAGACTATTACGGCAATACCAATCTGGCTCGGAGGGATTTGTCATCTACATGGATGATGCTTGAGCAAAAGGTTGGGATGTGTTCTCATGCAACATGGGAAAGTCATAGCCTATGCCTCACGACAACTCAAAGAATATGAGAGGAATTATCCTACTTATGATCTAGAGTTGGCAGCAGTCATTTTCGCACTAAAGATTTGAAGGCATTACTTGTATGGGGAGAAAGTGGAGATCTTTACAGATCATAAAAGCCTCAAATATTTCTTCACTCAAAAGGAACTCCACATGCGACAACGACGTTGGCTTGAACTGTTGAAAAATTATGATCATACCATCCAATACCATCCTGAAAAAGCGAACGTGGTAGTTGACGCATTGAGTAGAAGATCATATGCAAGTACGAGTGCGATATTGTCAACACAAAGACCCATTTTGTGTGACTTGCAAAGGATGGAGATAAAGTTAAAGACTCCAGGGACCCATGTGATGATGGCAAATATACGAGTAGAACCAACTTTAATTGATAAAGTTAAAAGTCGCTTTCAAGCTCTGAGACACTGAGCCGATGCGTATGAGGAAGAAAGTCACGAGGAAGGTGCTTATCGGAAACAAGAATCGATGAAGAAGGAATACTTCGAGTCAACTCTAGACTTTGTGTTCCTAACGACCCTGATTTAAAGTATAAATCATGATGGAGGCGCACAACACATCGTTTGTAATCCATCCTGGGAGTACCAAAATGTATCGTGATCTTCGTCATACATTTTGGTGGAGCAATATGAAGAGAGAGATAGCGTTGTTTATCTCGAGGTGTTTAACTTGTCAACGAGTCAAGGCGGAGCATCAAGTACCAAAAGGTCCATTGCAACCACTTGAAATTCAAGAATGGAAGTGGGAGCACATTACCATGGATTTCGTTACCGGTCTTCCCAAAGTTTCTCAAGGCATAGATGCGATTTAGGTCATTGTTGATAGATTGACCAAGTCTGCTCATTTCTCACCGTCACGAGAAACTTATACACTTGAAACGTCTTCTTGCATTATGTACATAAACGAGCTTATAAGATTGCATGGTATGTCAGTATCCATAGTTTCTGATCGAGACCCAAGATTCACTTCAAGATTTTGGGTTAGTTTGTAAAAAGCTATGGGCACAAATTTACGATTTAGCTCAGCATATCATCCTCAGACGGACGGACAATCAGAAAGGACTATTCAAACTCTGGAAGATTTATTAAGACTCTGTGTCCTTGACTTCAAGGGAAGTTGGGACAAGTTATTACCATTGGGGAGTTTTCCTACAACAACAGTTATCAAGCAAGTATTGGCATGGCTCCATTTGAGGCGTTGTATGGAAGAAAGTGTCGTTCTCGATTATCTTTGGGATGAGGTGGGTGAAGCAAAGTTGTTGGGATAGGAGTTGATGCGTATGACTACGGAAAAGATTCAAACGATCCAACAACGTATAAAAACCTCACAAGATCGATAAAGAGTTATGATGATCTTCATCGAAAGGACGTGGAATTCGATATAGGAGATCATGTGTTGTTACGTGTTGCTCCATGGAAAGGAGTTACGAGATTTGGAAAGATAGGAAAGCTCAATCCTCGATTCATTGGCCCATTTTAATCCTCGATCGAATAGGAGCGTGGCTATGGACTTTTTTCGCCAAGTATGTCTCATGTTCATGCGTTGTTCATATATCCATATTACGTAAATATGTGAAAGACCCGAACCACATTATTGAGTTAGAAACAGGACGAAATAACGGAAGATTTAGCGTATGAAGAGGTTCTGTTCAAATCTTGGATAAGAAGGAACATATTCTACGCTCCGAGGTTATACCTCAAGTCGAAAGGAGGAACCACGATGTTGAGGAAATGACACAGGAGTTAGAATCGAAATGAAATCAAGGTATCCTTACCTCTTGACATACCAGTGTACGTACCACTAATTTCGAGGGTGAAATTTTATAAGAAGGGAGGTTGTAAGACCAACTTTTTAATAAAGATGAATTTTCTATAAATATCATTTTTGAATATTATGGAGTAAATTTGATATAATGTTATAGTTGTGGGTAATATTTATAAATTTTGCAAAAGTACATGAAGTTGTTATATAATATTCGATTGGTCGGGAATATTCGTTTTAACGGGGAATATTAGTACTGCGGCACAATCATTGGTGGACCCCACAACAGAATTATTGTCGGATTGAAAAAACGATAAAAATATCTTTTTATGAAAATAACGGCGGAAGTTTTACCGTTAACTGTTGAAACACCCGGTGTTAAAAGAATGATGTCTGGCGTTGTTGCATAGTAAGCTACGGTATTGATTATTGATGCTTACGTAAGAAGTCACTCAGTTTGTTCAATTATTGCTATAGTATGGAGTATTTTGGCTGAGTCAAGATGGAGTATTATATGTATTATATATATATATATATATATATAATGAATTAGAAAGTAAGTAAATGGAGGAGAATCAACTATTATTATTAATATATATATATGCCTGTAATAATTTGATGGTTGGCATAGATTCACGAGGTTTTGACAGATTGTATCACGGGGGTAATGACCCGTGAGTTTATATATATATAATATATAATATATAATATATATTATATTTTATTTAAAAATTTTGTATTATTAGAATATTTTATTAAATCAATCTGGACCGTCCGTTTAAAAATATATCAATCTGGACCGTTCAAGAATTAGTTACTATGCAGTCCATTCTTCTATAAATAGAAGCTCATTCGTTCATTTTTTTCTTACGAATTCACTGAAACTCTAGAGAGAGAAATTATAGAGAAACTATAGAAAAGTATTCTACTACTTTCCTACTCTTATATCCGATTTCTTTTACGATGAAGGGGTATTATTTCTTTTGTATTCATGAAGAGAACTTTTGTTATTCCATTAATTATTATTACATTGGAATAACTCAGATATCTGTGAGGCTACCTATACTTGGTGAAATTCTTACGTTATTCCATTCGTTATTATTACATTGGAATAAATTATGCATGCGTTTACGGGACTGATTAAAATCTTTATTATTCTATTGAAATATCATATACATGCATTTTACGGACCGATTCCGTCTTTATTATTACATTGGAATATCACGTCTGCAGGCGTTTTCTGGCGGACCGATTAAAGTCTTTATTATTACATTGAAATATCATATGCATGCGTTTTCTTGGGACTTACCGTTCCGATTAATTATTATTCTTGGAATAACTTTCGCCTCACATCTTGATACATTGCATGCACTGGTGATTTCTTTTGTTATTCCATTCCTTATTATACACAGTTGGTTAAAGTTTTGACTTCTATACTCCATAAAATTAGTGGAATATTCTTGATATTTGCGCTTGATCTAGTATCTTTTCATGAAAATATTCTTCTGAGCATTCTTGAATTTTACTCTACAAAGAAGTATCATGTTGACAATTTGGACGTTATTAGTTCCTGAATAAATTAATTCTTGAACTTGTTTTATTGAATTCTTATATCATTGTCATCATCCTCATGTTTATATTTTTTGAAAGTCATTTGTGGCCTGTAGTGCATAGATGGACTTGGTATGATTATGACCAGGGATTATTCGGTGTAATCATGACCGTAATATTATAAATGATGTGGTAAAAGTCATCATTGGCCCGTAGTGCATTGATGGACCGTTGTTGGCATGATCATGACCATTAATGAATACACATATATTTTTGGCCCATAGTGCATGAATAATTGTGGTCGTGATACTAAAGAATATCCTTGGCCGTAGTGCAAGGGTGATTCAGTGATGTGAATTATTTATTAAGCTGAGTCCCAGCGATAAAAGTGATGAAAATCCTTTTAAATCATAGAAGATAGTAGATTTATTCCTTACTTGACTCTTCTAATGAATTGCTCGTTCCGCTGCAGTTAAACTTGATGTTTGTTATATTTTATCAGTTTAACACTGTTGAAGGCTAATAATAATTTATTCTGCATTATCTTAGTCATAATATTTTTTACTGGGCTAGTTGAGCTCACCCCTTTTGCTTTCATTGTTCTCTTCAGGAAATGAGAACATAGCAGGGACTAGTCGGGGAACGGAGTGAAGGTCCAGAGGATAGCATTAGTAGTCCTCACTATTCTGTAAAATAGTGTGTTAATAAATATAATGAGGACTTATTTTGAGTGTGAATATTGTCTAGATGATAATATTTGTATTAAAACTCACAGCATATATTTTGTCGTATTTTTACACTGTTGTTGTATAATTAGTTGTATTTGTATTGATTATTATGTATTTCATGACTTCGAATAGGTGATGTATATCTATTTTAGGGGCGTCACGACTATTACGGACTATGGCGACGGTTCTGAGTCGTCGTAGCCTAAAATAAAATGTCGCCAATAGTAAATACATACTTTTAATATTTATATATATATATATATATATATATATATATATATATATATATATATATATATATATATAGCGTCATTAAAAGTATAGACGACGGTTGTATAACCGAAACCGTCGTCGGATCCATCGCTAAAGGGGGGTGAGTTAGGGTGAGTTGGATAAGGGTGAGCTTAAGATTACGACTATATATATATATATATATATATAGTCCATTTTTAAGTATTCACCAAAATTTCTCTTCCTACCTTTTTTAATAAAAAATATAACTAATAAAAATGTATAATAATTTTTGGAATTGAAAGTTTTTAAAAAAATATTTTTGGTGTGATTTAGGTATATATAACAAAAGCGATTATTTATGCAATTGTATAACACTTTTTTTATTATATGTACTTCCAAATCACACCTAAAATATTTTTTTTAAAAAACTTTCAATTTCAAAAATTATTATACATTTTTATTAGTTATATTTTTTATATAAAAAAAAAGCGGTGAATTCTTCGGGTGAGCTTCAATAAGGGTGAGCCTAAGATCCTCGCTCTTTCTCTCTCTCTGTATATATATATATATAAAATGAGACTTTTTTTTTTTTGCTTTTTTTTTTTAAAATAACTAAAAAAAAGTTTAATATTTTATGGAACTAAAATTTTTCATAATCATGATGTTTTGAGTGTGATTTAGATACATATAACAAAAAGCGGTATATATAATCCACATTTTAGTATCGTAAAATGAGTCCTTTACGATCTGGACTATATATATATATATATATATATATATATATATATATATATATATACATACATACATATATATTATGGAAAAATTTATATACACACACATATATATATATATATATATATATATATATACATATAAAATAAAGTGCATGCATTAAATGCAATTTATGCATATATTTTTTGCTATATGTATCCAAATCACGCCCAAAATTAATTTCATAAAATATTAATTTTTTTTAATTGTTTAAAAAAATTCTAAATAAATAAAAAATATATATATATATATATATATATATATATATATATATATATATATATTCGAAAGACCAAACGCTAGTGCGCTTCCTGAGTGGACTTTCCAATATAAATTAATAAATAAATGAATTCATGAGTTAAATCATATAATTTCGATTTTAACTATTAAACTAAAATATCAAGATAGTTATAAACTGATTTTGAGATATATTGTAATAGAAATTTTGTAATGTATTCAATTTACAGTACACGTGTTTAATTCATATTCAACAATTATTTACAAGTAGTTCGTTAATAATATTTTTTGAAAAATAAAAATCAGTATAATGATTTCTTTTATATATACATTACAATTACTAAGGTATTAATAAATTATATCCATATGTAAATATAATAAAAATGAATTAAATTAGTGAGTTAATGACCCAGCGTAATTCTTATTGGAAAAAAATATTGATTTTTATTTAATTTAATAATATTGTTTTATTCTCCTTCTTTCCCATTTTATGTGATATTAGCCATTTTAAAATTTAAAATTACGCTTATTTATTTATTTAAATAGCAAACTTTGGGATTAGGTAAATTATATATAGTCTAATATAATTATAATATTTTGACTATATTTTAATAAAAGGGTACGATTTGTTGATTTTAAAAATAGTAAGCAATACCAATATATATAAACTATAAAAATTACGTGTGAGACTATCAATTCAATTTCAAAAATCATTTCTTTTAATTTGAAATTTCGGTGAGTTGACACTGATGAATCATCTTGGTTATATTAACTTTATGGAAAAGTCTCGGCAGACAGGAATTTTAGACAAGAAAATTGGACATTTTCTATTTTTTTTTAATTTTTTTTTTGTACTTATGACTCTCAAAGAATGTATAGTATTTATTCAAATAGAAATTTTTATAAAATATAGTGTTTTAGGTGTAATTTAGATACATATACAAGAACAGAGTTGTACAGACTGTACAACCCTGTTCTTGTATATGTATCTAAATTATACATAAAAATTATATTTTGTAAAAATTCCTGTTGAAATAAATATTAATATACATTTTTTGAGAGTCACAAGTAAAAAAAATAAAAAAATAAAAATCGAAAAATGTCCAATTTTCTTATCTAGAATTTCGGTCCGTATAGAACTACTCTAACTTTATTCCTTTTTCTCAGTTGACTTTTTCGATTCTTATTCATTTTCCTTTCTTACTTAAATTCTTTTTTTTGTGCTAAATTTGGTTAATTGTATAAAAAAGAACCGTAAATATAATGGCTAACGAGCATATCTCATAAATATAGTTAGATCATTTTGAGGGAGGCCCAAAGATGAGATAACTATAGAAAAAGAGGAGACTCTCTCAAAATTACATAAACCAGTTACAATACAAAGTGCAATGATTAGTGACTTTTGCAAAAGATTTAACTTGAGAAAGTCTAGATTTTATAATATTAAAAACATCGTTAGCAAGTTGTCTAGGGGTAGGGGGAATGAGGATATCTTTATGAGTCTTCATGTTCCTTGCTTCCTATATCTTGTATAAAGATGTAGCCAAATTCCAAAGAGAGATTTATAATATTTTAACTAAATACATGTTTTACAATGTAATCGGTCAAAAAGCACAAGGTTATCTAAAAAAATTTGACTCGGGGACGCTGCCCTCGAACCCCCACCAAATTATTTATAACATCACAATATTTTGACCCTACTAAATAAAATTTCTGACTTCGCCATTGTATATGACTGTACATGTGCCATCGTGCTTAAATTTTTATGGCTTAAATATGATTTACTACCCTAAACTATAGGTCATATTCCACTTCGATAATCCACCTTTCAATTTTGTCAATTAGGTGATTAAACTATCATTTTTTTTCAATTTCATTCAATTGAGACTGCCACGTCAGAAATTGTTGACGTGGCTCGCTGACTAGGCAAACTAATGCTTATGTGTAATTAAAAAATATTATTTTAATTATCTCTTCTAAACATCAAGGGTAAATATGTCAAAAACAAAATAAAACATAATAATTTAATAAAATTAATCCAAATCAAAAGAAAAAGAAAAAAAACTACTGCACAGATCTGGAAAAGGAGAGGGAGAGATTGTCGTCTCCTTCACTCACAACCACTGGAATCTTCTTCTTAACTTCCTTCCCTTCACTCACAGCCACCGAATTTTTCTCCTCAAGTTCATTTCCTCCAGTTAGGTTTTCCTGCACCTTAGGTTTCCGTGCATTCTTCATCCTTTTTCTTTTTCTTCTTCGATTCTCCATCAATTTGTTCATCCTGAACCCTAACATTTTCACTTGTCGATTCCTTCAGTTTTCGATTGGAGGACAGCCGAGTTTTCGATTGGAGGACAGCCGATTGTTAAATACTCCATTCACGATTTGTTTCTGATTTTCTCCACTCTCTTCTTCTACCTTTTCTTGAACAATTTCAATTTGCAATTCCTCCGATTCAGATTGTGATAAAACGACCGTCGATTGTTAGAGATCTGGACGGGACGCAGAGGAGAGAGTGGAGATGGTTACGATAGAATCGATTTTGTCGGATATGGAGGCTACCTCATCGATCTCCCTCGTGATTTCATCGATCTCGAACCCGTTCACGTGCTTCAACAATGGATGAATCATCCGGTTACGCTCCCCAATGGTAGAGCATGTATGAAATCATTTCTCATCGGAAAGCATCCTCGGATCTCGCCGTAAAATATGTCCGATCTCCTTTGTGTCTTTTTGTTTCTCATTAGATTTTTTTTCAAGTGAAGATCTCGGTGAAGAAGGAGATAAATACATACATGGTTTATGCACGAAATTTTTTGATCTCATGGGAAAGATTTTTGTTGGCTATGGTTTTATACGAAATTTTACGAATTTTTTGATTATTGTAGTTAGCCATGGTTGGGTCAGTGACTCAGTGATGAAGGAGATAAATCTGTCTTAGATTTTACGAGAGCTGTGAGATTCAATCTGTTGTTTATGATTAGTATTAATGTCTAATATAAAATTATTTTGACAAATTTGCCCTTTAAACGTGTTAAGAAAAAATAAAATACTATTTTTAGTTACACCTCAGCTGATTAATGGCCCACCGAAATAGCCACGTCAGCAATTTCTGACGTGGACAATTGAAAAAAATTGATAGTTTAATAACCTAATTGACAAAATTGAAAGGTGGATCACCGAAGTAGAATATGACCTATAGTTTAGGATAATAAATCATATTTAAGCCAATTTTTATATATGCGCTCTTCTATTCCACAAACAATATGCAGATGCAAGCCAGTATAAGTTCTTTGGGCTTCCCTTATCATTTATTAGTATTCTTTTTCTTGTTTATGATGATCTTTCCTCTCTATTTCTCTTCCCAGCCTTTCATTTGTTCCAAGTAGATCTGATTTTCGTTTGCAGTAGGATGCAAATTTTACTCTGGAACAGGTTTTTTTAGTTTGTCTAGGCGGTATTAGGCATTGGGCATCTCAAATTGTCAAAGAAATGTTCTTTCCCTCTGCACCATCAAGCTGCAGATCCAACTTCTTAGCTTTTGGTACCATTTAAAATGTAAAAAATATGGATCCAACTCAAGTTTTTTTTTATGTGGGTTTGATTCATAATTTTAGTTTATATTTCAACTTTAATAAGTAGTTACAAAGTACACTGTCAATTTCGATTCAAACATTTTTGTAATTTCTTGATTATATGGGTAGTAATTTTTTATTTGAATTTTTTTTTAATATTCAAGAATGTTGTTACATGATACGGGAAATTTAACATATAAAAGATGGTGAGATTTTAAGAAATTTAACATATCAAAAAGATGTTGGACTTTTGAGTAGCAATTTTTAAATTCAAATATTGCATATTATTCAGCACTTTATGAATCAAAATATATTTTGATCTTAATACTCTTTGTTAGGTATAAACATAAACAACAAATTATCAAATAATAAAAAGTAAATTGGTGTCAAATAAAATTGGTTGAGTAGCAATTTTTAATTATTCATATGAAAAAGAGCTTGTGGAAATATAATTCTTTATAATGATTTGTACTTGTGCAAGCTTCAAGTTGGGCATTTAAAATTGTCTTGTTGGTGTATAAGGGTTCTTTGAAAGAGTACATTGGCAATACCAGAAACAACAGCATTGGACTAGACATTTTCTACATCTTACTGTCACCTAATTGTAAGCTGTGCAAAAATAAAAATCTGGGAAAAATCCTACAGCCAATGCTTTTATGCAGACGGAAGATCAAACCTATTATGCTATTCATACAAACTGAAACCGCATAAGAAGCCTTACGGATCTATATTTCCCACCCTTTTTGTCAAAAAGTGGGACTGCTCGGATCCCAGGTCTCAACTCTGCAACTGGCAAACACGTCTGCCCACCAAAGTCATCCTTCTCGGACCTATCATATTCTCGTACTTCAATCCGAAGCAAAGCCAGCTCCAGGACTGTCAACGGGAATACAAATTCTTCATCCCAAATAGGTGTCCAATCATCCTCAATGATCTTCGTTTTTGTCTTTGCAAAGTCTGCTGGCACTCCAACAATATAAACCTACCACTAAAAATTTTCAGCATAGTAGTAGAATTTGGATTGTACTGCAAATTGCAGACCCAAACATCTATATATTGAATACAAGTTTATCAGCAAACTAAATATAGTTCATAGCTCTTTGATAAGTGGATGGTCAAGGATCACAAAAAAGACCACCCTACTGAATGCTAGTTTTTGCACTAGTATGCATGCACTCTCAGATTGACCTTGCTCCTGGACCCTGATTCTAGAAGAGCCCTCTTGAATGCATTCACAAATAAAAGAGATTACGTAAACATGTTTCTATCTCATTGTTATCCATTTCACTCGAAAAATAGGAAAGAAAAAAGGTAATGCAGCAACAGTTACGCTTGCAAGTGAAGTATAGCATTTTTTTTTTGGGATCAAAAGGCCATTATCAGTTTCTATCCTGTCAATGCAGGCTATACACACACACAGACACATATACACACAAACACTCTTACGAAGCTTGCAGAATAACCTTTCACTATCACCAGGCAAAGTCGTGTTTCATCTTATATGAGAAATTAGCTGTGGTTACTCTTAACTAACCTTTGTATAAAAATCTGGTGGCGAGTACGCATCAAAGTGTGTATGGCTAAAATCCAAACGCCATCCATCCCCCATGTATACTTTCACCTGTAAATTAAATGATTATTTAAGGTAATATCCCCAGACAAATGAATTTCTTTATGATCTAAATTAATTTACTCACCTTTAAAGTTTTTTTCACTTGCAATGTTACTTTAGGATCAAATACCTCGTGCGGACCTTTCTTCATAAGAAACTCAGGCTTCTTCACATAACCACAGCTACCATTGGCTCTAAACATTCCATGCATTAACCACAGAGATTTTCCATACCCCTATAACACAAAAAAGTATATGACGATGATTATTTGGGAAAAAGTCATTGGTAGGGTATAAATCCTCTGTCTCTTTCTAATTCTCCCTCTCTCCTGTTGGTACGTAATAACCTATTATTTAATGAAGAATCAAACTTTGATACATATGGATGGCAGAAGAGGCCAGTCATTGGCAAGTACTCAAGTCGTTCATTCAGACATCCAAAGTTCTAAAGCACCAAATCTTATAGAAAGTATCTAAGTCTAGAATATTGTGTAGTTCATGATAATTAGCAAAAGAGTAGAGCACTATGTACCATCGGTAGCATCTACACTAACCTGCATATTAAAGGCAACCATCTGAGCTCCAACCATCCACCCAGTAAGTGGTTTGAAGTTGGAGGAGGTTACACGCGTTCCCTTTGGGTAGACTCTCACTAAATTCTTTTGTGTGAACCTAGAAAAAAAGGTCAGATTCAGTCACTCAAAGAAGAAATATGAATATGAAAATAAATAAACATGTTGAACTTTTTATACAGAAATATAGCACAGAAAACTTTAGATAGTACCTTACAACATCAGTTCCGTAAAATTCTGCAGCCCTTTCAAGTTCTTGTTCACTCAAACTAAGACGCCTAACTTTATCAACTCCAACTAATAATGTCCGCCTTAATCCATCCTTTGGTTTTTCCGCATGAATTGCAATCAAATGCTTGTACGCTGACGCTGTATAATTGAATTTGTTGACATCATCGTCTCCATTAGCCTGATCGTTGTTCCTCTGCTATCCAAAAAGACAAAGTTGAAGGGAACGAGATCTCGGATAAAATTGACATTGTCACAATGATACACTTTCATTTCTTAGCTCACCCATGCATCAGCTTCAAGAAGTGAACCAAGACGCCTGCATTCAATTGCCCCAAACTGGCATGGTCTTTTGGTGTAGACGTCAAGGTCTTCTTCAATCTTATCAATATCCATAAGCAAGTTGAAGAATTCAAGTCCCTTAATATATAAACTGTGGATGAAATAAATGACATTTCTCTGCTTACCTTGGGACCAGCTGCTTGAAATGCAAACAGACGCTTGTATTCTGCTGTTCCAAGTTGGCTAGAGTTTTGGTTGTCTAAACTGTGGTCTTCAGCAAGTTCATCAGGTGCCCCAAGCTGGCTAGATTCGTAGTTATCTATATTGTGGTCTTCAGCAAGATCATCAGGTGCCCCAAGTTTGCTAGATTTGTCATAGTCAAAACTCTGGCCTTCAGCATGTTCATTAGGTTCCCCAAGCTGGCTAGATATGATGTTGTCAAAACTGCAGCCTTCAGCAAGTTCATCGGGAGGCCCAAGCTGGCATAAGTTATTGTACATGACATTTCAATCTTCATCATTCTTATCAATATTCATAAGAACAGTCGAAAAATAGAAGTCTCTTTATATACAAAGTGAAGATAAAATAAATTATAGTGTTTCTTAGCTCACCTTGAGATCAGCTGATTGCATTGCAAATACACGCTTATACTCTGGTGCCCCTTGCTGGGAGGATTTGTGGCTGTCTGAACCATGGTCTTCATCATCTTCATCATCCAGATCACTGTTGCTTTTCTATACATAAGAAGAGTTGAAGATAATGAGCCCATAGAACATAAAGTGATGACAAAAATGTATCAACTTCTTAGCTCACCCTGTGGTCAGGTGCATGAATTGCAACCACGTGCTGAATTTCTGATTCACCAAGCTGTCGTGGTGTATGATTGTGGTCACCATCTTCATCCTGATCGTTGTTTCTCTGCAATCCACATGAAAAATTGATGAAAACAAGTCCCTTGTAATATTAAGTGACGAAGAAATATAAACTTCTTTGCTCACCCCTTGATCAGCTTCAAGTTCAGCAGTGAGCTTTGGTGTCTCCTTTTCCCAAAAATCCTCTCCAGGTAAATTCTTCTCCATTGGAGAAGTATTCTCCTTCTCCCTAGGATTCTTTGATTCAAGGTATTCTTTAGGTGGTTTGGTTGAAAGAATAATATGATGTTTCAGTTCTTCAGGTGAAGGAAATTCATCAAAGCATCCTGGCTCAGGGTGATACAAAAGTTCTCCAAAAGTTCGAATTGCCATCTGAAAGCAGAACCATTTCTTGTCACATGGAGAAGATCAAAAAATTAAGTTCTTTGGACGGAAAGCTAACCTCTGCAACTTTAGCCCGAAGGCTTGGTGTAAGGTGGTCCTCTAAAGTTACTATGACAGGGTAAGGAGATTTGATGAAGGCATACTGCCTGATGGACTTGAAGCATTTGTCAAGCGTCACAGGAGTAGTCAGGGTCCTATGATTCATAAGAAGTTCAGGTTACATCAAACATAAACAATAATGAACAGGAATAATGAATTTGTTCTGATTCAGTAGAAACTCCTTCAAAATTGAAACTTATAAAAAAACTACAAGACAGCATATGATCAGAGAACTGGCAAAGCCTACAAAAATAATTTAACAAAGCTCTCCATCCATACAGAGCAGAAACCTTTAATGTTATTGGTATATCACCAGAAAATATTGGCCACCAGAAAATATTGGCCACCCAAAAGCCATTTGGAAATGTCGAACAAATTATGAGCAAAATTTAACAGAAACAGAGCTTAGTTACAAAATTAAGACATATACGGTATTATAATACATCACAGATCACTGCTATCCATGTCCACGCTTACAGATAAAAGGTACTGATAACTAGTCTCACTAATAAAATTTGTGTTTATCAAAACTTCATTGCATTTGTTTAAACTTCTTCCATGTACTATGCATGCATTTGGTGAATTTATTCATTGTGGAATCCAATTAGGGAATAATCGTCCAAACTGATTTATTGTCAGCAATTCAGTGTCTTCTAAAGAAGGAAAACTTTAGGTTAAAGGATGAATCAGGGGATGAGATCATACCTTCCATGAAGAACATGAATTTCATCCTTTGCTGAATTCGGCCATAAATCTAGTTCTATTCCCCTTACACCTCTTTCCAAAGCATTTATGATTGGGATGTCACTACAATCACTGCTCAGTTGGTTTCCCGTTAGGTAAGAATTGTGACCGGTATATATAAAATAATGTTGCAATGGAGCAGTCATATCGTGGTGTACCTGGAATGATACAACTTGTAAAGGAAAAAACTTGTCTAATATTGTCCAAATATGTTAAAATACAAAAGAAAGAGAATGAAAAAACTCATGTATATTATAATCATGTGTGCTTCTTGGTACACATGAAAAAGAAAGGAGGAAGGAGATGGATCAAAGCAAATTAAATACCCCTTGTTAAAATGAAATAATATTTGGTAAGAACAAAACCAAAGCCATGAATTGAATGCAGTTAAGAACCAAGTTAACTCAAATGCTGAATGCACATATATAATAGTGTAGAACAATGAAGTAAAAGTGGAAAAAAAATCATTTTCTTAAACATTAATCCTTTAAACGTATGTAACAGCCGAGTTCCTCGAAGTTAGTGAAGCATGAAGTGACCAAAATAGAACTACTAATGAGCATAAAGGTTAATAAAACAATATCTCTCGACTACTTATTGTTGATAAAAAGAAAATATTCCAAAATCAAGTTTTTGTTCTTGATTACCTCATGATACATACTATCATAACGTCAAACTTCCACTTTCACGCATAACTAAATTGTAAGCACACCAGCTAATCATCTATTTAAAGGTGCAAAGAACTAAGAAGTACACTTAGATTGCCTTATTAAATGGTTCAATCTTCTACAATTATTACAATTCAAAATTGATTTTGTCCATTAAATTAAGCTTACAAATCAGTGAAAAAAATAACAAGAAAAATGTCTTCGTCATCCACATTATAGTATGCATGCCATGGAGTTCTAACTATTTATAGTTCAGAGAAACTCGTAAATAAGCTCAGAAACTTTTGAAATAGATAATAAGAAAAATGTCTTCATCGTCCAAATCAGAGTATGCATGCCATGGAGTTACAAGAATTTATAGTTAAGAGAAACTTGTAAATAAGCACAGAAACTTTTGAAATAGATAACAATTATTGTTTCCCTACAGCATATATCATATTATCCATAGTACTTTTATAACCAACCTTTGCCTTGAAAAGCAAGAAAATGCTCCCATCCATGGAACAAAAAGATGTTGTACAATGTTGCATTTTATTCAACTAAAACACATTTAAGTAGAGATATTTTCCAATTTCAGTGAATTATAAATTGTCTTTTTCTTGCATTTTATCCAAGGGTATGGTTACCAGTGCTATCAATTGACCCTAATGAGAACTTAACAAACTAATGAATCAACCAATATTACTTAGATTGTGGTTCGATGCGGTGTGCAGAACAAAAATTAAAAACGAAAAACATCACTTTTCGTGATATAGAGTATGGTAGGGGTAGATTTCTTCAAATCCCTTAGTTAGTACAAATACGTTTATCTAATATGTGGTACATTCGGAATAATTTTCTAAAAAGATAGTCAAAATTAGTTGATATATAACTAAAATTGTTTGTATTGTTTCTAAGCATAGTGTTACAACAAGCGTATTTCAATGAGATTACACCATGTCATCGCTTGCTAGACGCTCACGAATTGCTCATTTGACTATATTAGTAGGTATTCTCTGTAACTTTGTCTTATAAATTAGGGTTTCCAATAAAGGGTTCTAGATTTACTCATGTGATTTTTATACTATAAATATACTAGATATTTTACGAGATGATTCTAAATAGTCGTTTTTAGCCTTCCATTTGATTTTATTTTAACCACTAGTTGTACGAGCCAATGGCTATACGAGGATCCTTCTCATTTGGAGATTTCAAGTAAAGTTGTATTCATGCTCTTGTGCAACATAAGCTTAAATAGGGTGAAAAAGTTTTGGAACGTTGATATTTTGATAGGAAAGTGCATGTTTTGACAAGTTCATACCAAAAGCCAATTCATTACTATATCTAAACTCAAATTGTAAAAAAAAATATATTATGTCGAAACTATTAGACACTCAATTTTTTTTAAAAAAAATATTTTGGCACAAAGCACGAACATCAAGAGATGGATTTCAATTTTTTTGGATTGGAATGATTAAAACAAAAAAGAAAATTAAAATATAAAAAAAAATCAACCCTCACAAATTTAATTGCATTATTAGAGAGAATTTTAAATTCTTACCCTTAATTTACAATTAAAAGTAAAATTTTAAATTCAATCACACAGTTCATTCTATAGTTTTAGTTTTACAAAGTATGACCGATGAAGTTGAAAGTTTGTGACCAATTTTCATCTGTAAGGCCATTTTCAAAGGTTTTTTTAAAATCTTCCACAATAAAACAAAATAGGGATTGTGTAACCTAATGAGTAATGATTGTATTTGGTGCAATGCCAAATCAACATAAATATATAGGCACAAATATATATATAGAGAGAGTATAAAAGAGAACCTGAGATTTGATTGGGGGATTGAGATCATCGTGGAAGAGAAAATAGAAGAAATCGTCGAGTGAAAGGTAATGGCGAGTGTACTTAATCAAGTGATGGCGCTGGTGGAGAATCTGATGCATGATTCCCTCCGCATCTGATAGAGTGCACCCTACTTCTCCCTGAAAATCAATCAGAAATCGGAGCAGCTGATCGGCCGACATGTGGGTCCCACATTCCGAGTAAACCGAGAACGCTTCTGAAACGTCCGGCGGTGGTCCGGTGTCGCTCATCTTGAACTTCCGATTAAAGCATCCAAACATCTTGTAATAATTGTAGCTCCCCATTTTCTCCAATGAAAAATCCCCTTCTCCGTCCCTTTTTCTCTACATTTATAATTGAAATTTTGTGTATATATGGAGGTGGCTCAATTGATGAATTGTTTGTTTATATGATTATATTAGCGGAAATTAATTGCAGAGAAAATGGTAATGTTGTGTTGAATTGTTCTTGGAAATGGAGGACGAGAAAGGAAAAAAATGAAGGGATAGGGGGACTTTTGTAGTTCGTTTAGAGACTAAAGAGACGGGCTACCAAACATCCCTTTTTGATGCTGGATCATTAGACGTGTCTTTTTAATACTACATAAACAATCACCAAACATCCCATAATTATTATTATTTAATTATGATAATTTGTAAACAGTCCCTCAAATATTTACTACTATTGCAATGTAGAGTAATAAGGAATAATTTGGAAAAATAATAATTTTCTTCTAGATTCACAAATGCAATAATTAAGAATCCACCATTTCATTTATTTTTAATTTGTAAACTGTCCTCATTTTGTCACTTTGCAATGTTAAATTAGTATTTTTTCTTTCGCATTCTCCTCCAAATATAATTTTGTGCTCATTAAATTAGAGAACTTAAATATAAGTGAAGGGTTTGATCTTACTTATAGCAGATCCTCTGTTCTCATTTTCTGTCCCCCACTTAAATTTTGACACATAGTCTCTTATTTAATTTTAGAATTAATTGGTGTTAAGTTAGAAGTCAGGTGTCAAAATTTAAGTGGAGGGCACAAGGATAACTGAAAAAATAGGGACAGAGGATCTGCTCTCGATCTTACGGGGTTGGACATGGTCCAATTTAATTTGAAAAACAACTGAACTGGCGCAATTGTTCCCTCCCTCTTAATCATTAAGGTTGAGTTGTCTTATTTTGCTTTAAATTTGATCTGTATGATCTAACCAAAAAGTTGAACCGGCTTGGCAAATTTAGAAAATTAATTGTTTGATTTTAATTTTTAGAAAGTTTAGTATAAAACTTTTGGTTATGTTTAGTAGTGCAGATGCTTAAACATGACTTTTGCTTTTAGTATATGGTACTTATGGTTCGGTCTTTGCACCCATATGTATTACATCCACATGTAGAGAGAGAAACAATGAGAGAGAGGAAGTTGATCGGGAAGATAAAGTTTCTTGTTCCATATCGTTTGCCCTTGTTTTATTATGGCACAACCGTAATTATTTAGTTGATTCGAGTTGTAATACGTTTTTTTACGTATAGGTGCAATTTGATTGATGTTATATGTAATTTTATTCATTGCATAAAATGTTGTAACGTACACGTGTTGTTGTATAGTGAACTTGAGTTCTTGATTTACTATTTACTATCTATGATGTTGTTGATCTTCATCACATTATAATTGTGGTACTTAAATTCTAGCTTTTTAAGTTTAATAGCAAGTAGTAATGTGTGATGATCTATAATATGATATATAATCGAGATTCCTAAGTGAGTCAACACAAGAATTAAATGAAAAATTACATTTAAAGTAGAGATAGGGTATCCAATTATGAAATCGTAAACACCGGCGGATCTACTTGGAGGACAAATGGGACATTGCCTATGCTCAATTTTTTTTCTATGAGTATATTGAGAGGAACAAAAATAAAATTTAATAAACTTAAAGAGGCAAATTTATAAAAAGTTAAACTTAGAGGGACAAAAAAAATTTAAACCACTACTACTCTAAAAAAATTAAATACACGATGTATAATGTATTCAAATTATCCCTCTCTACCTAGCTAAACTTCGGTCCAAAGAAATTCGCCCCTGCTGCGAATAGATCTTGGATCCACTCTTGTTGAACAAATAAGATGAACTAAATTGCATATGAGGTGGAGGTCAGGTACCCAATTGTGAAAATTATGAAGGTGGTTAAAATGAGGAAATTGTGAAAATGATGAAAATGGTTAAAATGATCAAAAGTCAAAACAAAAGGTAAGTTAAAGTTAAAAAAAAAAAAGAATGTATAATATAAAAAAAAGTTTCACCCTCTTCTTAATAATTGTATTGAGAAATTTTGTAAATTTCTAATTCATAATTGAGTTATTAATTTATAACATTGTTATTTTTATTTAAAATTTCTCAACCAGACTTGACCTTGGTAATAACCTTAAGATCATGGGCTTGGATTAGGGCGATGTGTACATATGTTATTTTGTTTTAGTCCTCATAAGTAAAAATATTGGTTTTCAAGTTTCTCAACTTAATAAATAGGTGTGAGAAAACTGTAAAACCTATATATAGTGGATGATATTGCAAAATTCAAAATACTATGGAACATCTTACGAAATTAATTAAATACGAGGGGAGATGATGTGATATGTTTTTGCCGGGCACTTTGGCCGTTTCATGTAAAGTTTTCTCCCGCCATTTTTTATCCACATAAATAAAATCATTTTTTCCCCTCATTTTCTTTTTCATTTCCTCCCTCCAGTTGACTTGTTGCCAACCATCCGGTTCGAAGCACGGCGTCGGTTTCCATCGGTTGATTGACTTCAACATTTAAATAGGAATTTTCGGAATATCTGAGGTGTGGGAGTTTATTTTTGAGGTAACAAATATCAATCAAAATTAGTGTATGTGTGTCAATATTTTAAGGGACAAATTATTACTAATTTTCAAAAAAATAATTTCAAATTTCGTAAATTTTATAAGTTTGAGAGATAGAAATAAATATCATCAAACTTTATGGGGAGTAAATTCGTTTAAGCGAGAGGTTTTAAAATGAGGATGCATCAAACTTTATGTGGAGAAATTCACGTTTTGACGTTTAGTACATCTAAAGAATAGTTATGTTTAAAAATACCTTAACATTCCCACTCTACATTAAAAATTAAGAAAAAATTTATCTGCATATAAAAAAATAAATTATTAATAATGGTACTTTCATTTATGATCTTTTCAGCCCAATCTCACTATGGTAACTTAATTTTCATTATTTAAAAATCATTACTCCTTTGTTCCCTCAAAAAATGGCTTAATTTGATTTCTTTTATTATTAAATTGATTAATTTTAAAACTAAGATCTAGGAACATTTATTTATATTTTTAAATTCGTGAAAATTAGAGATAATAGTAATTTTGATATAATTTTTTATAGTTGTAGTTTCTCACCAATATTTATAAAAAATTATATAAATTTTTATTACAAAAATAGTCAATTTAACTAAAAAAAGAGTCAAACTAAACTAATTTTGAGGGACGAAAAGAGTATTTTTTTAAGAAAAAAATTAGTATAAAAGTAAAATAATATTTTTAATATAAAACTTAAATTTTCTTATTTATATTTTATAAATTCAATAAAAAATAAAAATAAAAAACTTACACGTTTTATATAAACTCACAAACATAATGCTGGACTGTTACGAAAGGAAACAAACAATTCACCAAAAGAAATTAGGTTGACCGCCAGAAAAATAAAAAGTGCATCGGCCGAAGAGAAGAAATGGCAACCGGAAGCAAGTTCTTTCCCGTCGTAGTTATCTGGGTTTTGGTTCTATTCGGAACCCTAGCTCTTATTCTGGTAATTCTCAATTTCCCGCTTCAATTGCCCTGTCTAATTCAATTTAACAGGCCTTACATTAATTTTGGTTTCAGAACCGATTAAGTGATTCTGGAGATTCGTCTGAAAGAGAAGTTATTGGTGTGAAACTCAATGATGAGGTAAGAGAAATAGGAAACTGCCCTAATATGTCTTTTTTTCAAAACACCTTTGCTGTTTTCTTTCTTAAAGATGATAATTGTTTGGGTTTTGGTCACCATTTAAGTTATTATCTTCGATCTAGTATTATCTCAAATTATATATATATATATATATATTAGATTTAATATAAATAAGTCTATTTAACCATATATATGGTTAAATTTTTTATAGATATTAAATATATATTTATATATATATATATAATATATATATATATATAATACTAGATGGAAAATTATGAATCAATTGTCACAAAATATATTCAAATCAATTTATTGATAATAACTAAAATTTGAGATCTGGATAAATGTATTATCAGTGGAGTCTTAGAATGCAAGAGTCACAATGTTCAAGAAGATGAAATTATTCTCAATTAGAATAAATAAACAATAACAAGTTTCTTACAAACAGAAAATTTACTTTAACTCAACTGAGGAGCTACAAAAGTTTTAAGTAAGAATTAATCCGAAGGAGTACTAAAATACATGGAAGAATAAAATACCTTTCTGATCATCCTTGATTTAACATAAAATATTCTTCTTCCATTCTGACTTTTATTACGTGTTGGATTCTAATATAGTTTAGCCTCCACCATGACAAAATTTTAAGTATAAAAAACGTACAACAATAAGTTTATGAACCTTGCAACTTAGAGTGGAAGTCTAGTGTAGAATGAGAACCTACTTTTAAGGGATTGTGATACTATTTCTTAGTTGTTTTCTACACCAAGTTAGGGTTTGTGATTATTACACCCTACTAGTAGTTCTAGTGTTCTACCATTGCTCAATCTTTCAAAAGTTTGGACATATATAGTTGTTAAATTTGTGCTTTCATTTGGACATTATATATTAGTATCGTTTTCTTAATTTTTCAAACAAATGAATGACTTAAGTACATCATTTATGCTAATTAAGAAAGTCAATATTGTTTCTCTAACCATGGCCCCAAAATAAAAGGTACAATTTTAGCATAAAAATATACTCTTACTCTAACATTGTGCCACAAAAAATGTATATCTAGTTATTTTAACTAGATGGTCCACAAGCTTTATAGCTTTGACTTATGTTCACTATACTTTTGTAGATGATTTTGTTTTTTCACTTTAGCTGATGAAGGGAGTATAACATATCTGTATCAGATTTTTTTTCTCGTGAATTTCATGGGGATCATGTTACCCTTCTCCTCCCCCACCACCTACCCCCAAACAACAATGGCGCCACTTGTAATTTGTGAACTTGTGATCTTGACCAATGATTATAGGAGTTATCATTGAATTTGGAAGTGAGACTCTCATTTTGAGTGACAGAGCAAACATTTAATAGGAGCTATGTACTGCCATCATTTTACTATTCGTAGTCTTATAGATTTGATCATGCAAATGTGAATGTTTCATTTTCACTCTTATAACTGTTTTCTTTTCTACTTGATCATCGAGTAAGAAATTGTATAGTTTAACCGAGTTAGAATTAATTATCATGTATTTAAGGTTTTTATTGTTTCAAATGTGAATTTGTCTGTTCAAGGTAAAGTTATTGGATGGGGATTCAGAAGGAGTCACAAACAAAGTTTACTTTGATGTTGAGATTGGTGGCAAACCTATGGGTATGTTTATTTTTATATGAAAATTGAGAACGGCAGATGCTTAGTTAATAACTTAATATATTACTGAATTTTGTTTAATATTGCATGATGCTGCTCACATAATGGCATGCATGCCAGTCAATCTTGGTGTATCACAGTGAGGACTGATCTTTGTAATTGAAAACTTTCACTCCCATTCCTTTCTGTTGTGATCGTCTTGTTGACACTTAGTTGCAAGACAAAGATGTTGTGCATCTCTTTCCATGTAGAAATTCTCAATCCTCAGTTTTTCTCAATGCTTACTCTCTCACTGTCAAAATGCTAATTATTTTGGTAATATGGACATGGTTAGAATTTTCTTCCATTTATATGGATGGATATGTTTATTGTAACTTGAAGAATAATATGTCATCATCATTTTGAACCCAAAAGGAAGTAATCTTGTGCAGGCTGAAGCATAGACTCCTTTAGGTTTTGTCACATGATTTATTTGCACCTAGAAAATTCTGCTTGATTAATTATGTAATTAATATTTATTTTTATAAGAAGCTAGAGCCGGATTTAGGAATGAAGATATAAATAAATAAGTAGTTTTTTTTCCTCGGATAAATAAGTAGTTGCATACTTCAAGTAGGTATCTACATTTGAAACTTATCAATTACAATTCTCATATAATTGTAGTATAAACATTTTCTATTTTGATATAACCCTTTTTCCCTTTTGTTGTATTTACGTAGATATCTATTTAGTTTCCTTACTTCTCCATTACCTACTTACCTTTGCCAGTCACAATAGCTATTCCGTTGTGTTTTAAAGCAATTGATGCAACAGATTTCACTAAACCACAAACATTTTTGTGCATAATATACCTAAATGTCTAATTCAATCAAATGAAACCTTAAATGAGCTTATCATATATGCTTTGAGCAGTGCAAATGGGTTCATGTGACCTCCTATATTTTCAAATGTGGTACCATTTGGTCAATTTTCTATTTCCTAATTCACATGTTCATCTATAAATGATGCTCTGCTTCCTATTTGTGGGGATTCAGCTTGCATAAATAAAACACACATTTGAGATGAAATTTGTTACTATTATTAATAGCATTAGTTAGATTGGGTGTAATCCATATCGATTTTTTTCAGGTCGCATTGTCATGGGCCTCTTTGGGAAAACAGTTCCATTGACAACAGGTGCAGTGCCTTAATAATATAGATGACTTGTCTAAATTACATTTGCCCTTTCAGATTCTTACCATAGAAAGAATCTAAGTATCTAACTGTTGATTATATTTGTTTATTCTGCAGAAAACTTTCGAGCTCTTTGCACGGGTAGCCAAGTAACTTTTGCTCCCATATATCTATGTTTAATAATTGAGGTGCTTATTACTGTCGAAGTTCAAACTCTAAATAAGAAGAAGATTATCAGTTTGAAACCATGAAAGACACAGAAAGTAGTTAAAAATTATTCATTCAAAATGAACAGTTTGGACTGATGGAGTAACATATACTTAGTATTTTACATGAACTACAGTATATCAAGAACTCTTTCTGCATAGTAATGGCCTTCAGTGTTCAATTGTGAATTTCATTAGAATTATGTGTAAAGAACCCATTTCAAATAGAAATGGGCCGGGTTTGGGTTGTGTCCAAAAAACCCAGTCATTTACCTGGACTCCATCGTTGGGCCAAACCGAAAAATAAAATAAACAAATTTTTGGCCTGAGTTGCAAATTTGGCCCAATAAAACCTAGCTTTTAGACCTGCCCGCCACTCGCCTAGCCTAAGCTTGCGTTTGGGCAGACCCATGGCTTGCTTGCCGGTCTATCTGGACTCCATCTTACCATAAACAGCTTTTTGGCCTGAGTCAAGCTGTATTAGTTATGTCATTGGAGTTATTGAGTGCTTGCTGAATCAAGCATAATTTTATTTTATTTTCTTTCCATTATAAGTACTTTTAAAGGAGTAGGGTCAGATACTCGTACTATATTTTCATTCTTTTCATATAGTATTTTGTGAGGGTCATAATAAATGGAAGTTGGAGTAATAAATTCAAAACAAATGATTTTTTATATTATTTTATTTTTTTGGTAAAGAAAAAAAATGACTTGGTACAAGGTGAATAACCTGATAAAGGCATCTTCTTTTATTTATTTTTAACAACGTTGGAGAATGTTGGTAATAGCCTAATAGGCACAGTGATGGCATTGATGCATGCCCTGGTCTCATAGAAAAAAGGTTGCAAAAGGAATGAATCTGTAACATCAATGTTCCTTTTGTCCAGTCATCTGAACTAGGTTTAACATTAATGCGAGTATGATATTCAATGATCCTCTTGTTGCAGGGGAGAAAGGTATCGGTAAAAATAGGAAGCCTCTCCATTACAAAGGGAGCACATTTCATCGGATCATACCCAGCTTTATGATACAGGGAGGTGATTTTACTCGTGGTGATGGGCGGGGTGGAGAGTCGATCTATGGTGATAATTTTGCTGATGAGAACTTTAAGCTGAAGCACACGGCTCCAGGTAAAGCTTATATCCTGCTCAAGTAGATTCCTCAAGTACTCAAAGAGGGACTTAAGACGTACTAGTTGCTGAATAAAATTTTAAGTTTGTTTTCTTTTTGAGAGCAGGTTTCCTGTCGATGGCAAATTCTGGACCAGATACTAATGGTTCACAATTCTTTATTACGACTGTAACAACCAGTTGGTAATTTCCCATGTTCTTCTGCTCATATTCTACTTTCCTAGGATAAATATAGGATAGTCAGAAATTTTGCGTTCTAGGATTGCTTATGCATCAAAAAACATGGTACATGAACCGGTGCCTTCACTGCATTAATGTAAATTTTTAAGATTTGTTTTTCTCGAAATAGGTACACAAATGTAAAAATTGGAACCAGCGACCTTGAGGTTATTCTTTCAATGCCTCTGCCATTTTGCCCAACATCACAATTAATAGTAATTAATGTCTGACGTCAGCCACCAGTGATAGTTTTACTTTGCTGCTTGCTTTGAAGTCTGCATTTTGTGGTTTGAATTTTCTCTGAAAGTCACTCTCCTCCCTTTGCCTTGATTTCTTTAAAGGTTGGACGGCCATCATGTCGTGTTTGGCAAAGTGCTCTCTGGGATGGATGTAGTCCACAAGATTGAAGCAGAAGGAAGACAAAATGGGGCTCCCAAAAGCATTGTTGTCATTTCAGGCAGTGGAGAACTGCCGATATAAAATTTCATATTAAACTGGGGATATACAAAGTGCAGTATGTCCGTCTCTCTTTCAGATCAAGGGTTTTTCTTCTTTTCAAGTGGTCTTGTACACTAGACTCTGACTCTCCGAGTGAGATCTACAAATTCATTAAGTTTTACTTTGTAGTAACAGTTTTACCACCGAATCAAATATGCACTGAACTCAAAATTAATGATATAAGTTGTTCAGATTCAAACAGCAAATGTTCGGCATATAATAAGTTCTGCTCCTGATATAAGTTGCCATGGTGCAAATTTGAAGATAAAAATTGGCAGATCCAAAGACGACACTCAAGACGGGCAACAATAGTTTGCTTACATGTGCCTGAGACAGCTATAGTGTCCGCCTTGGTTGTTGAGTTACTTGACTCCTTACTGCACAAGCCAGCAGCCAATACACCACAAGTGCCAGTACAACCTTGAAAATATGGCATTATTCAACCATGACAAAAACTACAATCACACTAAATTTAACAACAACAACACTAAATTTATACCAAACAAAATGTGATTATAGATGCATGTGTTTCCTGTTACTTCAAATTCCATCGAGTTCTTGCATCCCCGGGAAATGAAAATTCCAGGATCACTATCATAGTAATGTGGCATTAGCCAGATAGTTGTACTGGGAAGTGAAAATTCCAGGCTCACTATCATAGTAATGTGGCATTATCCAGATAGGGAAGTACGACGATCCTGATAGCTTTCACCATCCCATGGTGCATCAAGTACCGGTCCAACATCAAGCTGGCGTAAGACATCAATTCCCACCACAATGGCGCTTGAAATATACTTTCATTTTCATGGTTCAGGGCAAAGAAAAGAACCTTCATTCTGCAGAGTCGAAGAGGTTCTCGATTTTGAACTACCAAACTATCAACTTACAACACGAGATATATATGTAAAGTTGTAGAATTCCCTGGCCCTTGTAAGAGAAAAATATTTGTGACACAGCAGAACTGGCATAATAGCAAATGAAAATATGTTGCAAGTTTCAAATTTCCTCATGCAGCATTTTTGTGCCGGAGGTTCCTTGATCCTACTTGAAATTAGCTCTTTCATGAATCATGATCATGTCTTAGTTTAATTTTTTGATAAGTTTAGCCCGTATATGATCTTTTTTATTTTTTTAACAACAGTAGGCCCATATATGATCATAAACACCGGAAAGCCAAGCATTGAACAAAAGTATGCTAATATGATTAAATGGACTCATAATGCTGCTTAATCACAAAACAACCTGATAATACCAAGAGCCAAATGCCTTCACCAACATCATATTGGGGAGGAAAAAGAGAGATTATTAAAACAAAACAAAACAAAAAAAAAAAATTGCTATGCTTCTTAACAAAACTAATCATTTGTGGCTATTAATTACAGTGACATCAGATGCTAAGACAAGAATCTTGTTCTATTTAAATGATCGCTTGTTCACGGTGAAGAGCCTTGGAGATGTTTGAAGCAATGAGGACAAACAAACCCTCATCTTTATCACATCTACAGGCTGAGAAGGAAGACAAGTAATCTAGTTGGCTATCTCCTGAAAAAAAGAAGACCATAAACACCGACACCTAGAGTAAAATACAAAAAGAAGACTGAAGTATACAGCGAGTATGCAACCTTGCTATACTATGAGAGACTACCTGATCATTACATATAGACTAGAAGGCAACTGTAGACCAAGATTTCTCTTTAAAAAAGAAAAACAAAATGGACACCAAGTTTCTAATTGAGAATTTTAGGGCCAACTCTAGGGGTAGCGTGTGAGATTAAGTGATTCAAGCCTCAACCCTACTATATGTTAGTTACCATTCCACAATAGTGAACAAAGATGCTTGAGAGATTTGCGAGTAGGTCCAAGTAAAGCTACATATTCTACGAAGTAGACACTTATCTCTTAAGAAAAACATATTTATTAAAATATCGCATACACACAGATATCTCAAGTAGAAAAATATTCCAGGTTAACCTGTGTAAGTAATGAACACAGAGACTGAAGGTTTATAAAAAATAGAGTTCCATTTCTTGTCATCACGTGTATCACACCACTTTGAAAACTCCCTTTCAGTATTATGGCAAGGTCATTAGTGTTATTTGCACTTTTAATCAGGCTCAGAAGGCAGAAGGGCTCATGTGGGCATGAATGAGAAATCAAGACATATGAAGAATACAGATCTATTGATTGCCTAGAAGATCAAACTTATCATCCTCTAATTTCTAATATGTATCTAACTGAGGAACTGTCTTGTTAGTACAACATTTAATCCATGGAGGAGAGACGCTGACCATTTTAGAATGAGGCGTTTGGATTTGGATTCCTCCCTATTAAAGAATAGGCTTCTTTGTGGAGAGATCTCCCTTGAAGTGAGCTAGTTGATCCATTTATCTAAATAAACAATCTGGAACGTCCTCCACCCACATTTTTTGTCAAAAGTATAGCTAATTATCGTTCAATAGGACAGATATACTTGCTTTAAACAATTTGCAAACCAAGTGAACACACAAATCTTGTGTCTGAGGATAGAAGCTGACTAGGACCTCTGGAGGATTCTGATAAAAAGAACTAATACAAGTGAATCATCGTCTGATTCTTCTCTTCAGAAGCTCTCACTTCTATTTTAAGTAATCAATGTGATATTGAACTCAAATTTGATTCTAACCCATTATATGTCAGCCAGATAGATCAGTTATGCACAACAAAACATAAAAAGAAAGATCAGAGTCAGAATATAATTTGATTAAACAAAACATAAATACCTCATCATCATCAAGTCTACAAGTCCAAAAGGAAGATAATCTGTCCATGCAGTCTTCCTCCTTCGAAAACATAAAACATAGATAAGCAATCACAACATTTAACTAACGCAAACAATACAAAGATACATACTCCATAATTAACCACTAGTCGCATTTATTCCAAAAGCCTAGCTCACACACAACAAATTGACTAACACAAGTACAACAACACCATCATATTAACTGAAACAAGTCACATATTAGGGATTTGAAATTACTGATATAATCTCGATTAACTCAAGTCAAGCCCCCATGTTATTTCCCTCGCCGGCGCTGTCCTTTCCATCAGCAGTTTCGTTCCGTTGATGAAACACACTCGAGAAATTCGTAGAGAGATCAGAATAAAGCGAAACAACTCTCGAAATATTACCGTTAATCTCCTGAATTAGGGCAACGTTTTTGACCATATTGTCGTGAATCTTCGACCGATGATTCTCATTAACCTGCTGAATCAAAACGCGATTCCGATCCAATACGGATTGAACTTGACGGAAACTCTCAGTGAAATTACTCCACACCTCCGCGTCGCCTTCTCCGGAGTACGAGTCGCCCCTGGAGACCGCACCGCCGCCGGCGCCGGCGCCACGGAAACGCTTGTTGGAAGTGGTGGCTGTAGTTAGGGTTTGGAGGTGGGGGTTAGAAGATTCGTCCATGCTCGATTCAGCTGGGGATGAAGAATCGAGCGTTGTCATCCACTTCGATCACTCATCTTCTAATCCTTTCTTTCTGTAGTCTCACTCTCACATCAATAAATATATATATACGGTCTACATTGCCTTTTTAAGATCAAATTTATTAAATTTAAAATTAATAATTAAATAAATATATTACAAATTTTGAAATTGAATGGATTACTCTAATAATATATTTTATGTATTTTTTATAATAATAATTTTGTGTCTATAAGAATAATTTTTAATTTTAAATATGATTAATTTAATCATAAAAATCAATCAAAATAAGTAAAACTAGACGAAGGGAGTATAATATATCTATCACTTCGATCCCAAAAAATATCTCATTTACACAAATAATTTTGAATACTAAAAATATAATTTTGGTTTATATACTTCATTGGTCCTATAAAAGATAATTTAAATTAATTTTAATACAATTCAAAAAAATAAAAATTATATAGGTAAAAAAAATCCTTTGATCGACAATAAATCCTACATAAGACATTAAATCTCTGTTTTTTAGTGAACCTTACTTAAGATTTGTGTAAAGATAAATTATATTTTATATAATATTTTGCATTTAAATTATGTATTTTAAACATTTTTATTTTTACTTCAATCATCTTTATGGGACAAAAAGAATTTTATTTCTAAAAATATTAAGTGGTTAATTTAATATTACTACAATATCAACAAAATTATGTGACATAAGTATAGTTGTTCTCTTATATTATTATAACTAAAAAGTAAATTTTTATAGAAAATAATAAACAAAGTTATTTTTGCAAGACGGAGTATGTAAATATAGATAGAGTTGATATTTTTATAAAAAAAATATTTTTTAAAAAGGCATATTGTGAAAAATTATTGAAATTTTGATGTGAAAATAAGAAATATCTTTACTAATAGATATGTTGGTAAGAGTGGAAAATGAGCAAACAGTTTAGACTCGATTCGTATTCATCCGACTAAAAGTTAGATACGAGCTCAACTTAAAATATAAATGATTCAAATATGAGTAAATTTTAATGTTGGATAAATTACTCTAACATCCTCAAATTATAATTTTCTATTGATATTCGAATCATAAAAGTTCAAAGAAAATTCGATAAAACTACGAGATAGATCGATTCGAGATCAAATTTCCATCAAATTTTAGATTCGATAAAAAGCAATCTCATCAAACTTTATTTATACTTGGTAAATTTATGAACTAAATTTGAGTAATTCAATAATCCGTTGGATATTAGTAAAAGATAAGTTGAGGAAAAGATCCGGTAAGTCACCATTGGAGATTTCGGGATTTTACACGCTCTAGGAAGTTTGTGAAACAATGAGTATTGATTGTTAAGTGTATTTAATTTAAATGTAAAAATATTCTTTATTTATCAGTTATCAGTTCGGAACAAAGTAAAATGGGTTCGGTATCGATTTATATATACCGGTTATTCGGAATTGGGTTCGAGAAGTTCTTTTAAGGTTTGGTATGTACCGAACCGATTGGACATTTGTACCGGATGTAGAAATTTCCCCCAAATTGTTCTTCTGTTGCACTATTCAATGAAATGTAGTTCAGTTTATATATCAAATAAGCAATAATAAATGTTCCTACTTGGGAGCACGCATAAACCTTTCTCCTTCCTTTAGTTCGGGCTTAGCAGATCCCTATTTCTACTGTATGTAATTGTAACCCCATGGAGTATATATATATATATATATATATATATATATATAATCAGTGTAGAAGGGAGATGGGGAGATGGGGAGATGGGTTTTACAATAAGAGCTGAAAAGACGGAACTTGCAGATGAAGCTAGAAAGATTCAGAGACACAGAGAGTAATATATCAACATAAATCCATCAACCCAACAGAGGAAGATAGAGGAGATGAACATTGTCATTAGACAAAAACAGAGGTTTAATATGCATACATCCACTATGAAATGGATGTGTAATACAAAAAATAGAGGTTTAATCCAAAAAAAATGATGCATATATTTACTATGAAATGAAATGGGTGTATAATACAACCGGTACACACATGGTAAAGACCGGTACTGTTCCGGTATCAAACCGGTTAATCGGTTTTGAAAATCGGTATCAATATGCAATTTTGATCACTTTCGGTAACCGATACGATACGGGTTTTTTACTGATGCACAATCCTATCCTTGTCTTCCTTTTGAGTATAAGAGTGTATGTAAATAATTAAGATATTACGTCGGTTCCTAAAAGATTGTCGTTTAAAGTTTTTATACATGAATTAAGAAAATATCATTTACCAAGTAAAATTTGTTTGAAATTCCATCAAGGTAGGGATAATATAGGAAAGTAAATAATTTATTCTCCTCGAAAGTTGTAAACGATAAACATTTTGAAATAAATTTTTTCTTCTACAACGACTATCTTTTAGGAATGGAGGGAGTAATATTTACCTCCAGCCAAAGAGCTGAGATGGTATTAATCAGATTTTGTATAGTAATGATTTAGGACTCGAGTTTCTCCACTTCTGGATGTATCACATTGTTATAACAAAGACTTGAAAATATCAACAACAAAAAAAAAAACATAAACCAAATATATTAATTTTATTTCCTTATCAAGGTTCCCTTAGAAATTAAGTTCAAGTAATATTTGAGCAGATGAATAGAAATTTACTCAACTTTGATATGTCGTAACGTAACGTAACTCATCACATAACATACTAACAAGCACCATTAACAGCAGAAATTTCTAACTTCTATCCCCTATTACTTTTTTATCCCTTCAATGTGAAGTTAACATTCTCTGTAGCTTTTGGTGGCAATTCTTGCACGAGGATTGAGGAGGAATGGCAAATAAAGGTAAAAAGTTCCTTTGCCGCTTAGTTCCACTGAATTTCTCTATAAAAGGTCCATTCGGATGGATTTAGAGTGTTTTTCCCATCAGCAGCAACAAGATCGTAAGGCGAGTCCTCCCTAAACTCTGTCGGCATGGATTTCCAGTGTAGAGAAGGGGTCCACTCAGCTTCCTTAAGCACCTTTAGTATCTCCTGCACAACTATCTTGCTTCCCTCAGCCGATAAATGAATCCCATCCCTGGATAAGGAGAAAACTAATTATAAACTTGTGATTATATTCCAGCAATAATCTCACTTAATTTACAGTTTACGGTAGGCCTTTGAAAATAACTATCATTTTACTCGTCAACAAGACACCGAGAGTAAACTTTTTCGATTCAACAAAGATAAGAAACTATAATTTCCTATCACCAATCCTTGGTTGAAAGGTAATATCAACAGCTCACACACAGTTTCCAGATCCCTGCTATAAATTAATTTCATACCAAAGTTCCCTAATATCTGCTCCAAAATGTGGCCTTACATTGATTAAGGAAAGCGATTTGCAATCCAAATAACAATTTTAAGGTAATATGTAACCAATATGCACATCTATGCTCACAAACACTACCCACATATTGATATCCGAAATTAATATTTTCCCCAACTACAACAGAATCAGATTCAGGTATTACCCGTGAACCGCAATCTAGTTAAGATATACTAAGGATGAAAAACAAGGAAAAGGTACAACGATTAACTAAGGTGACAGCTTCATCTGATTCCATTTGAACAAAAACTGACCTAAAAAGCCAACACATAATACTTTTCTTTTCCGGTACATATCTGATACTTCTTGGATACTCGATAAAGTGTGTTTAATACAGTTCAAGTGTTCAGATAATCTTTTTGGTAGTGTAAAAGAAGTACTCCCTCCGTTCCAAATTATATTATATGATCATTATTGACTTTTGAAAGTCAATTTGAGACATTTTTCAAGTATTGTATTGATTAAAATTAAAAGAATCTATGTCAATTTTGAGTTTAAAAATCTCTCAAGTTTATTTTATAAAGTCAATGTAAAATAATATGAAACGGAGGGAGTATAATACTCATTAAAAGAAACAAAAAAAAACATAATATGGAAGAAAGAGAAAGACTTGATTAAATATTATGAGTAAGAATGCAATGATACCCATTTTTAATTGAAAAGAATGAAAATAATTCTTACAAATTGTATTGTGTCGATACCTCATAAGTCATAACAGGATCCCTGCTTCTTAGGCTAACCCTTTAGGTAAATGTGTTTGACTATTAAATTCATATTAACCTAAGTTAATGTGGCATTGCATTTAAGTAAGATAAATCTTCGAATATATTATATTGACTATTGAAGTTTCTGCTTGGAAAAAAAGGGAGTACAATTCTTAGCAACTCATATATTGGGTAACAACTCTGAATATTAGAAGTGAGAAAAAAAAACGGATAAAAACGAATTACTTTACATAACCGAATTTTTTTAACCAAATTTCGGTTTTTCGGTTTTTTTTCCTAATTTCGGTTATATCCAATTTAATGCTTGGTATTCGGATACGATTTTAAAAAACAGGTTATTCGGATACCCAAATAACCGAACTTTTTAATTAAAAATTAATGATTTTATAATTTTACTGTATGAGTATAAGTGTATGAGTATTATAATTTTATAATTTTTCCCTAGCCCCTAATTTCCAAATCCCGATCCCAAATTTCCAATTCCTCTTGCCTTTCTCGAATCTCGACTCTCAGTTTCACTGACATTCTCTCCCGCCTCTCTCCGTCTCAGACTCTCAGTCTCCGACCTTACAGTCTCACCGTCTCACCAATCACCATTCGCAGCTCCGCGCCTCAACCTCTCTCCCTGCGAGTTGCGACTCTGTTCTTCAAAAGACAATATTGTGATGTGTTGAACTGGCAGGGTGATTTATCTTCAGCCACCTTTTAATCCAATGTTTTCTCACTTTCTTCCTCCAGTATGCAAGAGCAGTATGGGGCCCCTTCTTTCATTTGGGTGGTGGCGGGGGATCTTTATGTCTTTCCATTCAAAACTGTTGGTTTAGTAGTCAAATGCTAGGTGAAATAATGTGTTAAACTATAAAGTATGAAAAAATCAATTTCAAATATTACAGACATTTGCAAAGCACAATAAAGCCTATACATTTTTAGATTATGTTTCGATTTTCAACTGTAACATTTTTGAAGAATGGAGTTGCCTTGTTTCTTTGACAACAACGCACTTTATGAGATGGGGCGGGAGGGAATTCCGTCGCCCTCTAGCACTTTGAAGTGGAAAGAAGAAACCAAAGTAGCTGATTCAGTATAATATTTCACTTCATCCTCCTTGTGATTCAGTTGATTCAGTATAAGTTTTGTATTTAAGGTTATGAATTGTCTAGTATTGCCAATTTTAAATTGTTTTTTTTGTTGATAAATGGAGCCCGAATTTACAATTCGGTAATTCGGTTATTGTCAAATTCGGTTAATAGTTCGTATAGTGAAATTATGAATATTTCGGTATTTAGTTATAACCGAATAGCCTATTCGGTTTAGTTATAACCGAATGATCAGTCATAGCAGCATATTGATATTACTCCCTCCGTCCTAGGATAAAAGTCCTGGTTGATTTTTTGCGCATATTAAGAAAGAGGATAAAATGACAAAATTGTGCATATTTAAATTCTCACTTAATTGCATAGTTTTCTGCACATTACTAGTGATGCTCCATAAATATGGTGAGAGAATAGAAATATAACAATTAATAATAAGGATATTATAGGCAAATTATTGTAAAAAAATAGATCATTTAAAGTAAGTAAATATTTAACTTGGCACTACCTAAAATAGTAATAAAGACTTTTATCCTGGGACGGAGGGAGTATTAAAATACATAGACAAAACTTAACTTCAACCCTAAAGTGCTAACACGTCAATTTGTGAGAACATCATAGAGTAGACACAAAAGTACATATGTGAAGCAACGTTCAGTGATGAGGGATAAATTTTGAATTCGAAAAAACATAGTTGTTAATTTTTATATTAGAAACGCTCGTCTGCAGCAAGAGAGACATTAGCAGAGGAAGTAAACTGAACTCATACGAGGAGCTCAGAATAATAAGAAGGGTCTGTGGATAGTGTATTTCTTACTAAGTGTCACATAGGGCCAAGAGAAGATGGAGTGGAGCGCAACTCTATGAACCCATCCAAGAAGCAACAACTAGGAGGGAAAAATTAGGGGGGGGGGGGGTAAATCCTACAAAAGCTATATGTAAAACTCAATATGGAGGAGCCTACATCTGGGTTTCCGAGGATTGGTTATTAAGACAACTTTTACCTACCAGGTTTATAGCATTAGATCTGGTATTGCAATTTGAAGCTCTTAACCATAACATCATAAACGACGAAGCAATAATGTGTAAGGAATCTTACGTAAAGCAAGCCGTCAACCAATCATCTTTCTGCTGAATTGCAGTCCAAAGATCAACAACCTTCACTCCCATCTCCTGGCACATTTCTATACAAGCTTCTGAATATTCTCGGCATAATTCATTTGTTCGAACTAGGTCACTCAATGCTGCACTGTTTTAGAGATGTAATTTATTAATTTAGATGTATACATTACAATAATAAAACCAGCAAACAAGACATATTTCATATGCATCATAATACCTTCTATTTTCGCGAAGTTTGACCTCATTCACAGGTGGACAACTAAGAAAAATAATGCGAATCGTGTCTGAAAGGTTCTGAATTTCAGGAACAGTGTTAGAGTGTGAAATATAAGAGAAAGAGGTTTTTCTTATTAAAAAAAATTGGTTTCTCAATGCTATTTTAAATCAGTGCAATCAAACATGCAATTTCTGAATGAATTACTAATTTGATCAGATTTTGCTAAAGAAATGAAAAATCGCAAAGCTTTTAGTGTCATAGATAGCCCGACTGTCATTTGCGTGCTAGTTTTCCATCACATCACAAAAGCATTTCCCCTTTGGGTCTATACAAAGAGAACATTACTTTCACTCATTTTAGAAGAAAATTACAATAAAAAGTACCTTTAGATGACTTGCAATTTTCCTCATGTTTTCAGTATATTCTGAAAGTGGCACATGAGGACCAAGACCAGACGAGTGAGGTCCCATCGAATCATTACCGCCAAAGTAAACAATAACCAAAGAAGGCTGAACTGCAGTATCCTGGAATGAAGAAAGCACTATGCTTGAATCAGGGAATCCCCAAAGGACACATATGTAGAGATCCTAAAAATTACATGAAGACACCTGACTCTATATAGCAAGCATCTTGCACGAAATTGTCTTACAATTTTCAAATAAATAGATGGGGATATGGAAAGAAACACAACCAATATTAAGCTTGCTGTAAGCAGTTACTAATTAAATAGCATTTTACAAAATTGTTTCCAATTTCTGCTAGCTCTGTTTTCAGGGAAATCTATATGGTTTATAAAAATGAGGTGATGTACTCAACCTTGGTTAGTGAAGATGCCCATAATATTAATTCCAAGGTACACCTTTTGAAGTTCCAAATCTGCCTCCACCTCAAACCCCTTTGAAAGACTATAATGTGGACATCTCACATCTTCCAAAATTGAAATAATAGCAACCAAAAGAACTATTGTGCACCTTTTATAATAACTTACATTATTTGAGGAATGTATGTGTTAATGCTGATTTTACTGGCAGCCGAAAAGTACATTACCTTTGGAAAAACTTGATCAAGGACCTGGACAGCACGACGTGAGTTCCAGCTGTAGTATCCTCGCAAAAGTATGTCTGCCTACAACAGACCCATAAAAGGTAATATCAATAACTAAACAAGTATGAAGATAATAGGCATAAATATTATATATTTCTCATATTCAAATATTCAATAGGATATGAAAGTGTGTCAACCCCCATAGTGATCCAAAGTTTCAATTTGATCAAGAGACCAGTTCACAAGAAACGTTTGTAGTAATATAGGCCTAAACTTAAATGATAGTGTTTACCAAAATAGAAGCACACAGAGATGCTATATGATTGCAAAAATTCATTAAAGCGCAAATAGAACCGTACTTTTAAGTTTTATGGATACAAAGTTCATGTTTTTAGCCATTTTTGTATATAAATCTTTGGAAAATCACATTCAAGACTTATTTTGAAAATCTTCATGGACAATGAAAGAAGTCCATTTCCAATTCAAGAAATATTGGTTGAATTCTCAAGAGAGCTAAGATGCTTGAAATGTCAACATAACAGAAATAAACCACAATTATTCGGGAGGAGTTGATAAAAATCTAAACCACAATTTTTTAGGGATGTTGACAGAACCTAAAGTAAATCCTACTTATTGCCTTAGAAATATTTCCTTTATATGACTTATGGTTCATGGGAAGAATCGCCGAATGCAGGATGACACAATAAAGAGCAAAGTAATTTTAAAAGTTTCATTTGATGACAAACATTTTTTTTTTCTATGTCATGTACGTATGATCCCATAACAGTGCCATATACTAAAAGATGTCATTGAGCCCCACACATTCACCGGTTATTGCAACCAATTAAAGCTTTCTATCACCAATTTGTCACAATATGGTAAGGAAGGAGAAGAATAATTAAGAGAAAATAAGGTATAGGAGAGTAAGAAATGCAACTATTCATTTCTCTCTGTTTGGTTCATTCATATACTGTTCCACTCCAAAAGCAGGGAGCACACAATTTTGGTGCTTGGAGTTCTCTAAAAACGAGGATGCTTCCAAGAATATACCTCGAGATTATAAAACAAACATTTTAATCCTCTTATTTTACTATCTTCTTTAATCTCCTTTCCTGCTCGTTTCAAATTCCAAAGGAGTTGATGCATTTTAAGACTAATATTTTCATCAAGCACACGAATTTATTTCTAAACGTGATAGAACATTCATCAACGATTCAAAAATCACCTCCAAATTCTGAAAAGTAGAAAACACGCCTTAATTATCGAATTATACAGCAAAGGTACACGATCAAACAAAAGTTGTACAAACCTACATCCCTAATTCATGTAAATTTGATCTCTTCCGATCTACGTGTACGCATTGTAATCGAATATTGGTTAATTAAATTCAAAATATGAAAAGAGAGTGAGAGGAATAGTACTTTACGGGAGTAGATATCCGAGAGAATGGAGCCCCAACCGCCATGACTGTAACTGAGCTGAACTATTGAGGATCCGAATAGCACAAAATGTGGCCTATTTGGTCCGACCATCTCCCTCCTACCTTTCTCTCTCCTAAATTCAATACTATTGTAACAAATGAAGGTGGATTCAATAGCAATAGCTCCTGCTGATTTTAATTAATTGATGGTTGATATATATAGCGCATACGATAGCAAAGCTCTAATTCGTAACTGATGCCATTTTTACAGGGTCATCAAATTGACTCGCCGTATGGACTCGACCACTACTTTCGTTTAAAACTTATTTAATTAATTAAGAAAACTTTAACATGAATTTTTTTTATAATTTTATCTATTTTTATTTTAACCTTTAAATTGTAAAAATTTTATGCCAAATTTTTATATTCAATTATCATATTCTCCTAGAATAGCTCTTTAATTAACTCATTCATACTATTAGTTAGGAGTGTTTTTCTACATAAATTTAAATAAGTTTGAAGGAGTCTCGATTTAATTGATTAAGTCATTCAAATTATTTATTTTATAATTTTTAAACTCTGAATGTGTTGAACGGCTGAACCGATTCATCCAAAAAATTGTAGCTAAATCGGTAAAAAATAGTACGGAATGTAGTTAAAATTACATTTAATATCCATCTTTTTTATTATTGTAAACAAATTTTGTTGTTTTCAAATTGTTTTTTGAGTTTCTTTCTTTGGTCAATACTAATTTAATGAATATTTGTTATATTCTTTTGTTTTGGTTTTATGGACTAATAGAATGTTATTGACAAAAATTGGTGTTTATTTCTAAAATTATATTACCAATAGTATATTCTATGAATTTTTTTTCCACAAGTTTATATTTTATTTTTCTTAGATAACATTGTTTATTTATAATTACATAATAAATTTGTTCATAATAGTCCATAAAGTTAAAATAAGAAAATATATGTATTCAGATGTTTTAGACAGACAATTATCAAACACATAATTTCATTCTATATTTAAAACTTTTACTTCATTCATTCATTCAGTCTATTCTGATTCTCTTATACATGCAAAAATTTTCATTCAATTTTATCAAACAACATCTAATAATTGCGCTTAGATGAAGATAACCATTGGATCAAGATCTTTTGGCCATGTTATTTGCAAAGATTATAATTCCAGAATTATATTTTCATGGATTATAATTTAAAGACTATTAGTTTTATTATTAAATAGTCCTAATTACATATTTATTTTTTTATGAGATTATTCATATTATAATTTAAAATGATCTCATGTTATGTTTATTTTATCTAAAATTATTTAAATAATTAGATAAAAACTTACCATTTGGACTATTATACCCTTGTCACTAATAACAAAGATAACATATTCTCATATGAATATGATAAGATACATTGGTCATTTTAAACAAAGTTAAATGTTAATTTTGTTTATGTCCCAAATAATAAGAATTATTATATATAGTTGGACATGGTATTAAATAATTCTTCTTTCATATCATTTTATTATCTCAAATCTATTTTAAAAGCAAACAAGAGACTTGAAATCATAAAATCATGTTCCTTTTATACTATAATATCATATTTATTTTCTTTAACCAGAAAATAACACAAGTACAAAATTCAATTTTTTTATAAAAAAAAAGTGATGCAAACCACTAGGATAAACTAGGAACTCATTTACTTCTCTATCCTCTAGTTTAAATTTCTTAATATATGAAAATTATACTTAGGTCTGAACGGAGATAGTATTTTTGTTTCAAATAACGTGATACTAAATAAGACAAATTGAACTTTAAGGTACGAAAAATCATATGGCATTTAGTCATAATGATACCTCATAATTTTAATTTGAGAATATTTTTTTGCTCCATTAACACACCACACACCCTTTTTGAATCGAACCATTGGCAGGTCATGATGAAACTAGTCATACCATTGAGTCAAATACCATACGGTAAAAAAATGGGATGCATGAATGTGACTGTGTGGTGCAACTCAGCCAGAAGTGGTTAGCATGAAATTTATTTTTAGGTAAGTCAATTGATTGATCGATAGAATCTTGTGCATGAGACGAAATTCTATGCGTCTCAGCAATCTATTGGTCAATTGACCAACTTATCAAAAATTAAACTTCATGTTAACCGGATCCAACTCAGCCATATCCATAGCCATAGCCATAGCCATAGCCAACCAAACAATGCAAGCATTTCAATTCATTTCATTTGAACCTCCAAACATAAATAAATGCCAGTCTTGAGATCACAGCCTTTATTGGAAAGAGTCCACACCAACAAACTGAGCTGTCCCAAACCCCACCCTCCACCTCATTCACAAGGATTCTGCTATTATAACATTTCCAGATGAGTCTTTTCTTGATGCACAATCGAGGTACAATTTTTCATGCATATGGTCTCATATGATATTGCACTATTTTGACAATCGAGATATATTTTTATTTTTTGCAAATATAAAATGATATAGAGCTCCTAACATAACAAGTGTCATCACCACTACATTTCTAGTCAAACACCTCTCCTTTTACTGTGCAAAATAACAGTTTCAAGTCTATACCTCAACAGATTCTGAATCAACAACACTACACATTACAGGTAAAATTTCTCAAAAAAACTAGAAAATCATAGCTTAACAAATGTATGTATAATTTTGAAACCGAGGAAGTAAAAAGGACAAATACCAAACCAGAAAAAGGTGGATAACACAGAAAGATGTCCATCACCACTAAAAATTTGAACACTTTAGAAGGGAAACATTATTTTTCTGTACAACTGCGAGAAATAATGAATCAGGCAGTTGATCCATAAATGTACCTTAAAAGCATCCACGACTTGACTACTACGACAGTTGCACCAAACAAAACAGTCTAAAATTAATGCATTTAGCTACCATGGTTACATAAATCTACATGTAAATAGTTCCATGCAGTTTGGAGTACCTAAACTAAATTAACCAACTCCAAATAAAGAATTCAAAACACAGTGCATGCTACACAAAAAGATGAAGCATTTTTTTTACCTGTATTATATTAAAAGAAATTATAATGCTCCTTGATCCGCAGCTAAAACAGCGCAGCAGACATCCTGATTAAATGACATTTTGATAAATAGTTTATTACCTTATATCTCTCCCGTTATTTTACAACAAAATCAAGCACCATTGAGTATAATGAGTTTGTCTATAATGAGACGAAAAAGAATACATGTATTGGGGGTAAAAAAAAAAAAGTAAACCTAAAACCTCAAATTCTTTCGGGACTAGAGACATGGATGTTGAGACAAAGAATGAGAGGATTTACCTTTTAAGAGTAAGAAGGGTTCCCAAAAAAATGAATTTATTTTGCGTAATTTGTTCTCTTTTCACCAGGTCAAAGTTCTCCGGAGTTGTAAAACCCACAAGGCTATTTGTATTACTAACAATCGAGCTTCTAACGACATTCCCTCCAGCCAGGCACGTATCCATCCATAAGAAGAAGGACTTACTTTGTAAAAACTGTCCCTCAATAACTGCCTCAGAAGAAACTCTTCCAATGATCAAAAATGTCTCGGGAGAAGATCGTTGCAACTGTTCAAGAAACATAGCCAGAACTCAGAAAAGAAAACTAATCTGAGAAGAGTTACTAGCTCATCACTAAAACAGTTCTATTCAAAGATGCTTCAAGATTTGAATCCCTATTCTCTGCTTGCACACCAACTAAAAACTTGAGAAGCAGGAACTTCCAATATAAGGTCCTGAATGGACAATAATTTAAAACTACTAATACATGATGGTCAATAAGGGAAATAATGGTAGTAGTATGATTATTAATTAACACTTATTGACCATTTAGAAATGCATCTCTAATTCTTTAAACAGCTCTTAATGCAAAGTACTGATTGTACAACCTTGTGCATTAACAACCATATCATGCTAGGCATTACTGAAAATTTTGAAAGTTAGATGTCATACCAGCATGGTGTTCCTAATTTAACATTTATTAACAGCCCGTAAGCAGTCATTTGTCTTGAGCATTAAAAGAATTACACGAGGCAGCCTCCTTAGGAGCTCTGTGATTTGTGGGAAATATTGTGAAGCATACATCTGCATAAAGAGTATATATTATTAAGCAACAGCAACAATGGTAATCAAACACACTTCATCTCACACGTGAATTGAAAATTAAATCATGCAGCATTAAGCTTCCTATCAAATCATAGACATGAATATTGGCTAGCTGATACTACTCATGACATGTTTGAAGATTTTCCTTTTTATTGCTCAGCACAGTCATACACAAGCAGAGATGGTTTGCAACAGCCATAGATTTATATGCCGTATAGTCTTGAGGCATCCTTGTGCATCCAATCAAACATTTTATATGAACTCAATCATCCCATCTGGAAACTGGTGCCATCTTTGATAGGAGTTTTTTTTGGCACCAGAGATATGGGATTTGGGGTGGGGATGCCAACATCATTAAGTTTATGTGGGATGCAGCCTTAATGCATTCTCATGCATCTCAATTAACATGCATGTTAAATCAATGATTTTGACGGGAACCATGCGGTGAACTGGTACCCATCTCCCAAACAACAGAGTCTCTCACATATGATTTAAAAAGACACTTCCTTTGATGGATGATCACCTGGAGCTCTGAACGATCACTGTCATTGCCTCGTATTTCCAGATGATCAACAGCTGGATCGATGACCCTATCCCATGGCCTCATAGTAAGAATCCCTGCAAATAGTCGGTACAGATCATCTCCAGCACCTAATTTCACACAATTTTCCTTTATTGCATTGGCATCAGCGAATATTAATCCCTGTACGAGAAGTCTCAACTTAAGTTAGTAAAAACACGAACAGACAAATTTAGCCTGCAGAGCAACAAGTAGATGCAATGATACACCTTCCAAAGCGCAGCGTAGTTGGTTCTAGTGGACACATCAAGTTCCTTGTACAGGCCATGGTCTAGCAGTATCAATTGTGGTTTTCTTTTTCCTGTTTACGAAATGAAGAAATAACATAAACTATTGAGTGACCAAACAACCAAAGTGTTTCAAAAGAACCAACTTATGTATGCATGGACAGAAAACAATTCACTGTTTGATAGTGATGAGTACGATAAAATAAACAAGTTTGTGTAGTGTATTTGGTCACAAATTCAATGACACAAACTAAATATGCATTCCAATTCGCATGTTAGTGCTCAGGCTATTTTTGGAAATTACTTCCTGAAAGTTAAAGTTTTAGTTGGTGAATCAGAAACACCTCATAACAAATAAGGAATGCACAACAACACTACTGTCCAAAAGCATGCGAAGCATGTTCAGAAAAAATGTTTGCCGTGAAGAGGAACTTTAACTACAATTGATTAATATCCAATTCAAGATTATTGATGAGGTTTAAATAGGAATTTTAAGTCGACAACGTTATCTTGTATCCTGACGCTTGCAGATGTAAATGTTTTAATTATTTGCATGAAGTTATAAATTTGATATAAAAAAGAAGATGCTGAAACTCTTTTTAAAATTCTTATTTAAATTCCAAAAGAATACTTCTAGCCTTCTAGGGTAACATTCTTCTCCTTTAACTTCCTTCTTTCAATTTTTGGAGAAAAATCATAAGTAACTCGGGCTTCCCTCATAAATATAAAAAGGCACGAGTACCCCACCCTATTTCAAGAGAAGAATTTGCTAGGTCTAGTCTTGTCTGAGGAGACTAATTAAACCTCCAATCCCTGTCCATGACTATTATTTATTCTTTCAACCTTTAATAAAGAAATCCTACTCTACAAAGATAATCTATAAACAAATTAAATACTGATAAAGAACCAGTAAAATCTAGTTTAAACAACCTCATAAATCGTGACCCAAAAAATCCGTAACCTCCATTCCATTAGTAAGTACTGCATAAGATCTTTGGTCAAGACTAAAGGAGTTCTCCCAACACTGAACAAATCCCATTACCATTCATCCACTTTTTATTACAAGTATTCTAGTCTAAACAGTGCCTCATTTCTTATTGCATTGTACTGTGAAGTTGTATCTTATTGCTATATTAATATCCTGCATAAAAGCCGGATACCCATTTTATTCGTCAATGAAAACAAAAGCATAAATTCCTTGGGTACAAGAATAATTTCAAGCTCCTCAAAAGAGGTTATCATAACGATAAAACTATATTAGAATCAGAACTGGACCCAAAACCTTTTCAATGGAGGGAGTCATAGATAATGCCTAATAACAGATGATATCCCAAGTACAATTGTAAGAACTTGGTGGGAGAGTATTTTTTAAATATTAAGTATTCTTTTGTAAAAGAAGTAGAAAAGGAGCACCTGTCAAAGAAATTTAAAAACTTGAGAGGCAGGGGGGCATGCGCTGGGAGACATTCAGCATACAAATGAAACAACATGAGAATACCGATAATATTTCTCACTAGTTCAGTTAAGATATGGATGGCTACTTATTTATAAAAGAGACGGTTTAAAGATAACTGAAATTGAAAATTAACATATATATATAAGTGTCTCACCAAAAATGCTTCTTTTGGTGGAAGGATGAGGGGCGAACCAGCAAGTTTGCAGCATGCGGATCACAGTGCACAAACCCATGTTTGAACATCATTTCAGCAAATGTTTGACTAAGCTGCATAGATAAAAAGCAAACTCCTTAGGCAAGATACTTTTATGAAGAGATCAAAATAACCAATCACTTTCTAACTACGGTTTTATATCCAAAAAATATGCAGCCAAAAGTATGCAGAACCAATGCTAAGCGGCTCAGAGCCGCCTTTTAAAAACCCTGTTATAGTTCTATTCCAATGATAACCAAGTAGCATTGTCTCGGTCATGTGAAATGGCCTAAAATGTTAACCACCAAGTTATTACAATGACGACAACAAATATTTTTTAAACACTAGTCATTACAATTACAATGACCTGATCTACTCAAATTTTCACCCCATATACGTCAAAGGCAAACTAAGCCAAAAGGGATGTTGAAAATTCCAATTCCACAATATCCTTCTTCCATCAGACAATTACTATTAGAATAAGCATACAAAATGTAAGACGAGAAGTACTTACTAATTTTGCAACATCAATAGGCCGAATTCCAAGTCCTTGAATACCCTTCAAATCATTTACTTGTGCTCCTTCCATGAATTCCATGGTTAACAATTTTGAAGTACTTAAATTCCAGAATACCCTTGGAGTATAAACATAGTCTGCAACACGAGGAGATAACTTCCGAAAGTTATCCATACATTTTACACTGTTTTTGGCCTCAACTAAGAAATCTAGTTCCTGATAGCCATCATTATATGTCATCAAGATTATGCTTGTGGAGACTCTTACCACATCAATAGAATACAAAGCCCTCAAACAGTAATAAATAATAATAACATGACAACTTCTGGTTTTGAAATAGTCATAATATCTATGCAAAAGACGCATAGGTGCAAAATGCTAAACTTACAAAGTCATAAAGTGTAATATGAATAGGATTTGGAATAGCCTATCAAAAAAAGGGGAAACTTAGTCCTACTTAATTTGGTTTATGTAAGGACACCCTGTTGCGGTGTTGCCTAACATCTCCACTGCTTGGCAGTTTATCAACACCATGCCTGAGAAGTTTAGTAAATTTCCATGCCAAGAATAGCACCACATGAAACATGGTTTTATATTATTCCAAGTAATTAAGCAGCTGAATTTAGCCTGTTTGTTTCTACTTAAATAACTGTTGAACATATGATTTTAATTAAAATATAATTACTTACAAGTTATTATTGAAATAACGATTTGTTAATTTTGTTTGTTTGTTTTTAGTAAGTACAAAGAAGTACTTTATTCAAAGAGGCACTGACTAGGTATATATTTGCTTATTCCACCATTATAATTCCTCTTTCAATAATGGATCAATACTAAGCTTCGCAAGATGCTGCACATATAAAACATTTGAAAAGGGGATATGGAGAAAAACAGTTAAACTAGTCAGCCAGTCAGTCAAGCCATATTTACAGCAAGACTTCATACTTGTTCTATCAAGTGCCACTAACAGAAGATGTTAAGAGATTATGAAATCATCAGCCAAGGTTACAGATTATTTCTCTGTTTCTTTCTTTCAATAAAATCATCTTTTATATCAAAAGAGGAGGTGGAAGACTGAATCCAAAGCCACAAAACCAAAAGATTTTAACGTGGATCAGTAATGTGTGGTCACTCACAGAAGTGGTGCAATGCAGCATGTTCTAGTAATTAATGGACGTGTCCAAACATTGTAAACAAACTTCAGATGTCAAAGTTAAAGACAAACCTTCTAAACATAAATGATAAATATATGGAGCTTCAATAGACTCAGAACCATTCAAAGTTACAAGGAGAATATTTTAGGAAAATAAAGCATTAGAGGAAGGCACAAGTATTCTACAGTACAATATACAAAATTCAAAATGTGGCAAACATCAATGAAAAGCATCAGGAAAAATTAAAGAAAGAAGGTAGTAGTAATAGTTTTAGCAACTAGCCTTTGGCAAACTTTCGCGTACTTCATCAACCAACCATCTACATTAAAATTCAAGAAAAAAGTTATGTTAGAATTTTACAAGTCAAATTTCATAGAGTTAAGTTTACCCATTTTGCACATTGCATCATCTATTTCAAAAAACTTTGACACTTAACATCCTCCACCCAAAATCCATCGAAGTGCAAAACAAATTACTTTTAAACACTAACCCCCAAAAGCGAATTTTGGACCAGAGAGGGTGTTAAAAGTGCAAAATTATAGAATCCGTCACCTTTTAAAATATAGGATGCAATGTGCAAAATGGGGTAAACATGGCGCAACTCCCACATGTATGCGCATGCACGCAAAACTTCCTTTATGTGAATTGGGTATATATATGGCATAGTTACTCCAACACAAGAAGGCCTACACTAGTAGCACAAAGATGACATGTATGTTTATATGTTGATATATGTGACTATCGTGTGTTATCTCTAGTAAAGATACAGACAATCAGTGTTCTAAAAATTGCTAGATGAACCTAGGCAATGACTGATGTTTTCCAAGGCAGTATTTTTAATTATATAACTTTATAATTTTCAAAGGATTAACATGTTATCAATTAGGTCAACAGTCGGTGACATATTGCAATGAGAACATCAACCTTTCAAAAAGGATGTTCAATGCTTTGTATTGCTTCCGTTGAATATTCATCAAAATCTATTCAAAGTATTTATTAGATGTAAGATTCTAATTTGAAGTTTTTGTACATGGAAATTATGCTATTTGAATTTTGGAGCTGTACTATTGTTGTGGTTGCGAATAATACTTTTTTTGTTCTTTTAAAAATCAAAAGAAAAAATAATAATTGTGCCTGCCTAAACCACATCGAGACGTTTGAGGGCCGGTTTTGCCTAGGTGCGCCAGAGTTTTAAATGTGAAGGTAAACAAAGAATTGAGGCGACAGAGGTATTTGATGCCTGGTAGCATTTATTGGACCCTCGAAAGGAGTGGAAGAATCAGTATTTTGTCAGCTTGGAGAAAATCCCTTGCTCATACCTGGTTTTTGTTTCTTAGCCTGCTTTTCTTTTGGCTCCAAGAAGTGTATCTGGGTTTGATAGTGCATTTGGTGGACTTTTTGGACGATTTTGCTTTAGGATTCAAATGTTGGTTCTTTTTCAAAAGGATATTTGTGCGTAGTGAGGGGTCTTGCTTTGGAGGAGCATAGTGTACCTTTTATATCCCATATGCTTTTATATACTGCGCATGTAATGTATACATGTTCAAATACAACCCCATTCTGTAAAGTGCTACTCATTCATACGACAACTAGTATGAATTGGTCGAATGTTCGATATCCCCATGATGATCAAAGTAGAACTGGCCACAGTTTTCACACCTAGAAATTAGGAAGCATAATGATCTGGAAATAACGATATGTAGACCTGTAATCAAAAGATGGAAAGAACCGATGCAAGGTGTTCACAATCAACTCCACAGTCGCATAATCTGCAGCTGCACTATCTGTCATGTGAGTGTGCTGAACCTGGAATGAAGGCATGATTGGAAAGAAGGAAACCTTTATAAGAAATATTCATATTTCAATCTCTATATGATAATTTAAAAGACATCTCCAAATAAAAAGCATAACAAATCTTATCAGTAAAAATAAATATTTGAAACCTTCACAGCAACTTTTTGTCCATCGTGGGTGCGAGCAACATGAACTTGTGCAAGAGAAGCACTTGCTATTGGGACAGGATCAAAAGCATCAAATATCTGTACATGGGAAGGGTTGACTCAGTTGTTTGATGTCATTGCGAATAGACCAATGAAAGCAAACCATAACTAAACTTGGACAGCAAAGATCCATCAACCTTCATGTTGGTAGAACAAAGACAACCTCATGCTATTAAAAAAAACTAAAACAAAAGTAACATACTTTCTCAGGCAATTCCCCAAGCTCATTCTTGACAACCTCGCATACTTGATCGTAGGAAGAAACTGGACATTTATTCAACATGGACTCCCGTAGTATTTGGACATACTCCTGAGGAACCAAGTACTCCTGCAAAAGATGAATGGTATTCCGCAATTTAGTAAGAAGTTTTTCTTATTAATGTTCAATTATTATCTATCACCTTCACTCCTAGTAACCTTTAGAAGATATATGTGTTCAATTCCCTTCACAAGTACCCGAATAAATAAGTGAATCATACCAGCTGGCCTAGATGTTGACCAAGCTTGATATATATTCCACCATTTTTGAAACATAGTTCTTCAAGCCTACGAGCACCCCTGATGTGAACATCGTGTTTAACTCTTGACCTCTCAATGCTACCTTCCGGCAATCCCAACAGTGAATATTCATAATCTAACAACAAAACAAATTTAAAAATTTTTAAAAATCAATTCATGGGACTTCAAAGTAATAGGAATTCATCCTCGTGCATTTAAATTTAATGTAGGGAATCTAGATAATGGCAGGCTCAAGGGAGTTTGATGAAAAACGGAAAAAAAAATTTGTGCTTATGTTGCATAACCTGTTCCTCCTTCCATATTAAATCAAACCTCACCATACAAAACCACATGCAAACCAAGTTTTCCCTTGAGGGATGATAGGTCGTCCATCCCAAAAAACATCAAAAGCTATGAAATCAGGTTCATATTCACTAAATCGGTAAAGATATTTCAGGTTACGAAAACTATATTAAAATAAAAAAAATAAAAATAGCAATACTATACAATATTTACATTCTATTTTTCGTTTTAGCTAGGATATTTTTTAACATTTAAGTTTTCCTATTCTATCTGTTTCTATTAGAAGAGAGAGAGAGAGAGAGTATAGAAGATACGGAGAAATATTAATATATTCTCTATCTTTTCCTTCTCCGAACTCAGGGAAGCCTTATCCCCTTATCAAGTTATCCAGACAACACTGATGCTGGCCAAAGTATTTCCTTTTTTACTATATTATTCCTTCCACAGAGGGACATATTTTCATTTTCACATAATGATTTACACTCATTCCTCTGTCTCCTTCAAAGTAAAACACAAACTGACATTTCAGCTTTGTAACTCTTAACTCACAGCAATTTGCCAAGGCTGGTCACACATAAAAACAATATGCTACTGCTTTGAAATGTCAACTCAAACGTGTTTAAGCACCAACAAACCTAGTTCACTACTTCACTGTTCTATAATTAACAAAAAGAGAAGGGAAAGAGAAAGAAAGATATATGAGATCTACTAAATAAATAAAGATTAGGTGAATGTGTCTATTGAGCAATCTTTGTCAAAGTTCTCAATCCAGAATCTTGGCAATTAGGTGGAAATAGGATCTGGATACTTTATTAACATAATTCTCATTCCCATTTCTAAAGTAATGGGATATAAGATTGAATCAAATGTCCTGTGTCCCCATGTATATCTATCTGAAGTCAAGTCAACTATACCATGTAAAAATCTGAACTGTTTGAAGTCCTATTCACCTCCTTTTCACAGTTCAATAAATTTCATTCCAAGTACCACCAACCAAATTTTTAGAAAAATCATCAGTGGCTAACAATATCGATAAAACATACCTTTCAGTCGTATACGACATGTAAAATAAGTGGAGCAGACCCAAATTCAATGGTAGTATACTTTTGCATATGAACCCGGTGCATGTCAAAGCGGAATACAAGGTACCACAACACCCTAAAATTATAGTATCCTCAACAAAATAAGGATATAATCAAACGTAAGAATTCCTTTCATTGCAGTCCATTATTAGTTTCCTTGTTAATCCCATTGAAAAGTCCAATTCTGCATAACTTGTATCAAATATCCTTCAGAAATTTTTCTCTTTCTTATGCCATTCAAATACTAGTGTGAACACTTTCCTTATCTTATTATGAACACCAGAAGCACCATATCCTAAGATTTAACCCACGACCTTTAAAAAATTGAAAAGTACCCCTCAGGTATTTACAGCTGAATCTGCCAAACTGCCATAAATTACTTCAAATTCCTGCTTTTTTTCCTTTTCCATTTTTTAAACTTTTCAGAACACTTGATAGTTGTGCACTTGTGCCAGATCAAACATTTCACAAAAGCACCCGCAAACCATGGGCTGCCAAAGTAAATTCTAAAATGTTTCTGTACAATTTCATCAATACAAAAACAAATGAATTCGTTTTCAACACCAAAAGTGGTTATGCCTTAGTTGCGTAATTCTTGTAACATTTATTTTTGGCCAATATTTATTCTTTCCGTTCATACTTGAGCATAAGCGTAAAAGTATATATATATATATATATATATATATATATATAAAAGGAATATTTGTATTCATAGTGTGGGAAATTAATTTATTGCAAGTAAAATGGAAGTCCTACAATTAGAGAGAGATCCACGGTATGTGAGAGGTACCGAAGGCAATGGAGGTGGCAGTAACGGACACGCGAAAGAGGCGAACTGGAACCGTGGTGCAGAGCTTGAAGGCGGCGGCAGGGTCGTCGGATGAGGCAATAGCAGCACCACCAGCTCCGCCAGCCACGGCTGTGGCGGCAAAAGCGACGCGCCATAGAAATCGCAAAGCCATTTACAATTTGGGCGACAAGACAAAATAAAGTCCAAATATTAAAAAAAACTCGCTACGCTATATTTTAGGCAGCTGCTTTTGTTTTGTAACGGGCTAATAAATGAAAATAGCCTTTTTGTTCGGGTCCGGAATGTTTTGGGCCTTTGTCAAACTCCGTTGTACATCACAAAAGGGCAATTATTTTTGTATCTCTAAAAAAAATAAACTTATATCGAATTATAGTTTTAAAATAAATTAATAAAAATATTTAAAAATATATTTATAATATATATTATTTTATAAAAATTATCAATATTTGTATGTTTTTTATGTTTCTTACTAAAGAAATTGGGCATTATAATTTAGGTACATGTTAGCTAATTCCAATTTTTTTTGGGTATGGTATTTCGCTTAATTGTTATTATTATTATTATTATTATTATTATTATTATTATTATTATTATTATTATTATTATTATTATTATTATCTTACCCTTAAAAATGCAACAATATTTCCAAAGGTTGCATTTTAAATTATTTCAAAGTAGTTTTAGACAATTTCAAAAAGGTAATAAATAGAAAATGAAAATTAAAATAAAGAGATCCATTACTAAACAAACCATAAAGTTAAGGGTCCTTTACACTAATATACAATATTTAAAAAGTAATTATAAAAATAAAACATACATAACATAATTACAAAAATAAAACATAAGCAATATAACGCGCCTAAAATCACGTGTCATTATCCAGTCAGTTATCCAATTTCATATTTGAAATTAACCGTCCCTAAAATCATGCAACTTTGAAATCGGAACAACAGATCAACGACGGAGAAGACAAAAAAATCTGGTCGAAAGCCTCCTGTCGCGATTAAACTCGTAATCGGAGAAAAGAAGGATTGTCATGACGCATCTCTAAGATCGAAAATAGCATACAAAATCAACAACGCCTTCAAGATCGGTAACCAAAATCTGCGTTGATTGTTGAATACAAGATCAAAATCAACCGATCAAAAAATCTTTGAGGTATGTGAGTTTAAAATTTATAATCATATAGTTACTATTATTCTACGAATTACTATATTGGTTACCTTTCTTAAGTTTTTTTGCACTTAAAATGGTCACACGAAGAAGAATAATGAATGTTTTGATTGCAATATGAATGTTTTGATTGCAATTGCATGTAAAAATGCAATTAGTTCCGCTTAACATTACATTGATTCTTTCTCAACTATATACATATTATTGTTTAATCTTTGGATTGGTTAATGCATAATGGTACTAACTAATTTTGCATTGGTTCTTCGACTAATAATGATTTAATTCATTGTGTCCATTACATCAAGTTCTTGACTAATAATGAATTGGATATTGTGTACCATTGCTTTGGTTCTTGACTAATCTCGACTTTATTCTTGTGTAACATTATAATGAATTCTTGATTATTACTTGGTTCTTGACTAATCGTTGACTTAATTCGCTTAACATTACATTAGTTCTTTCGTCTAACTATGTCTATATTCTTTGTTTAATCTTTGGATTAGTTAATGCATAATGGTACTAACTAATGTTGCATTAGTTCTTGATTAATAATGATTTGGTTCTTATGTACCATTACATTGATTATTGACTAATAATGAATTGGCTCTCGTGTACCATTGCATTAGTTCTTGACTAATAATGACTTTATTCTTTGTGTAACATTATAATGGTTACTTAATGAAGACTTAGTTCTTGACTAATCTTGACTTAATTCTCGCTTAACATTACATTAGTTCTTTGTCGATTATATCTATATTACATTATCTTGATTTAGTTTTTGTGTACCATTGCATTGTTTACTAACTAATAATGACTTTATTCTTGTGTAACATTATAATGAATTCTTGATGAAGACTTGGTTCTTGATTAATGATGACTTGGTTCTTTGTTTAACATTATATTGGTTCTGTTAACATAGGTTATTGACTAATAATTAATTGGCTCTTGTGTACCATTGCATTAGTTCTTGACTAATAATGACTTTATTCTTGTGTAACATTATAATGGTTATTAATGAAGACTTGGTTCTTGACTAATCTTTGACTTAATTCTCGCTTAACATTACATTGGTTCTTGTTTGACTATGTATATATTCTTGTTAATAATGATTTGGTTCTTTGTGTTCCATTGCATTGGTTCTTAACTAATAATTACTCATTCTTTGTGTAACATTATAATAATTCTTGATGAAGACTTGGTTCTTGACTAATGTTGACTTGGTTACGGTTTAACATTATATTGGTTACCTGGATAACATTGATTTTGTTACTTACCATTACTTATTACATTGTGAATAATGGAGATGATTCGGTTGTACTTTATTTCAAAGACACGTAAATTTGATAGTAACCAATACACCAAATTTGAGATTCTGCGGCATATTAGTTCCATCAACTATTTCGTTCAAAGAAATGCTAACCAAAATATACGCGGTGCATTCTGATTGACTTGACAAACGCAACAACATTGTCAATCAAATTTCATATTAGAAGCGACATTCCACCGATCATTATAATGGTTCTTGACTAATCTTGACTTTATTCTTTGTGTAACATTATAATGATTCTTGATTATTACTTGGTTCTTGTTAATCTTTGACTTGATTCTTGCTTAACATTACATAGTTCTTGTCTAACTATGTCTATGTTACTGTTTAATGCTGGATTAGTTAATGCATAATGGTACTAACTAATGTTGCATTGGTTACTGACTAATAATGATTTGGTTACTATGTACCATTACATTGATTATTGACTAATAATGAATTGGCTACTGTGTACCATTGCATTGGTTACTGACTAATAATGACTTTGTTACTGTGTAACATTATAATGGTTACTAATGAAGACTTGGTTCTTGTTAATCTTTGACTTAATTCTTGCTTAACATTACATTGGTTCTTTGTCGATTATGTCTATGTTACGACTATATCTTGATTTAGTTCTTGTGTACCATTGCATTGTTTACTAACTAATAATGACTTTGTTACTGAGTAACATTATAATGGTTACTGATGAAGACTTGGTTACTGACTAATGATGACTTGGTTACTGTTTAACATTATATTGGTTACAAGCTAACATAGGTTATTGACTAATAATAATTGGCTCATCGTGTGTACCATTGCATTGAGTTCTTGACTAATAATGACTTTATTCTTGTGTAACATTATAATGGTTACTAATGAAGACTTGGTTCTTGACTAATCTTGACTTAATTCTTTGTAACATTACATTAGTTCTTGTCGACTATGTATATATTCTTGACTAATAATGATTTGGTTCTTTGTGTTCCATTGCATTAGTTCTTAACTAATAATTACTCACATTCTTTGTGTAACATTATAATGAATTCTTGATGAAGACTTGGTTCTTGACTAATGTTGACTTGGTTCTGATTTAACATTATATTGGTTCTGGGATAACATTGATTTTGTTACTTACCATTACTTATTACGTTGTGAGACAATGGAGATGATTCGGTTGTACTTTATTTCAAGCAGACACATGGGCTAATAAGTAACTGATACACCAAATTTGAAGTTACTGGCGATATTAGTTCCATCAACTATTTCGTTCAAAAAGAAATGCTAACCAAAATATGCAAGTGCATTACTGACTTGACACAAACGCAACAACAACATTGTCGATCAAATTTGATTAGAAGCGACATTCCACCGTCGGTATATCGGATGAAACAACCTTACAATTCTTTACGAAATGAGTAGAAAATCGATGAACAAGGTAAATTCCCACCGATTGTGGATATTGAACCACGAATGGGACGACAACGATCTTGCATAACTTGACAAATGTAGAAGAATCTACAATTCACGATGTAATGCCAATCGAGATCAACTGAGGGAATTCAAGACTAGTTCCACTAAGAAGCCAATCATGCCAATTTGGAATGCAATATCTTGATCGACTTACGCAATGGAAATTATTGAACAACAATGAGAGCAGACAACATGACAAATCATATGCGAGAAGAGCGATATGATGATGTAATATCGGATCCGAATGAGCGTGAAGTAAAATTACATCAAACCTACACGAATAAAAAATCCTTTCACAAGCTATGAGGTTTGCATTTAATCGTAGAAAAAAGCAGAACAACACAAAGTCCAATGAACAAGTTATAGAGACTTTGTCTTTGGTGTGTGTATCTGATGAAAATTGCAAATGGAAGATGAGAGCATCAAGTTTCGAAAAACCGGTATGTTCGAGGTTAGAGAATTCAATGATATTCACACTTGTTTCGGTCGATGTATTGTTGGAGACCACAGACGGGCAAATAGTGAGTTGGTCGGTGAATACATAATGCAAAAAATAACAAATTTGAAGAAAATATACACACCAACCGATATTACGGAAGACATGATGTCAGAATATAATGTGTCTATCTCTTACCAAAAAGCATGGAGATCGAATGAGAAAGCGTGGGAAAAGGTGAGAGGAAATCCACCGACTACTCACTCACCCCATCATCGTGGTTTACATCTTTGAAGAAAACAAATTCGAGTAACACCTTAAAAATATTTATTGGTTTCTGACATTATACATTAACCAATATGATGTTCCACAAGTAACAAGATATCATTACACGATAGATTGTTTACCAATGTAAATTGTTTCTTGATTAATATTGTATTGGTTACCTTCATACAACATCTTTATTCTTGTATAATGCATTGGTTACCAAACATGTGGTTACCAAGCATTAATCGATAATATTATTGATAACAAAATAGCATTAGTCGATAACCAATTAAGCATTATACGATAAATAATAAACTATTACCGAGAACTTGATACACCTTTTAGGCGATTATGCATGTTTAGTTATTATTAGTATTAGACCATTTGTATGCGGTTATTATACATGTTTGGTTACCTTAATACGCATGTTTAGTTACTAAATGTAATATACAATTTGTATACCATTAACCACATGAACGGTTACCAATTACTAGTGATTTGGATACAGTATACTACTTGTAATTCTAATGATAGTGCTAATGTTTTATATATGGTTCCGTCACAGCCCTTGAATTGGAAACAAATGGTCATTTCAAGTATCTATTCTTTGCCATTGGAGCATCCATTCGAGCATGGCACCATTGTTTTTCAATCATTGTAATCGATGGCACATTCATAAAATCAACTTACGGGGGGACATTACTGATAGCAAGCACACAAGATGCAAATCGAAACATTATTCCGATTTCTTTTTCAGTTGTTGACAACGAAAAATGAATTGTCTTGGAAATGGTTTTTCGTAAATTTGAGAATTGCTTGTGGAGTTAGGGAAGGTCAATGTATTGTTTCAGACAGACATGAAGCCATTATACAAGGACTGAATTGTGTGTTTTCGGATATTATGCATGGGTCCTGCACATATCATATACTGAAAAATATAAAAAACAAATTCAAAAAGAAAGGAGAAGAAGTTAAACAGGCTAACAACGGGGTTTGTAGAGCTTACACTGTTGAACAATTCAACAAACACATGGCTGAACTTGATGACATTGATCCTCGAATAAGAACATATCTGGAGGAAGAGGTCAAGTTGGATAGGTGCACCAGGCTCCATGAGACTATAAGCAAGTACTCAACAATGACTTCAAACACCGCCAAATCTATTAACAATGCAATCAAGTTTATCAGGGATCTTCCAGTTGCGACAATAATTGAATGCCTACGTTCTTTGGTTCAAAGATGGTATTTCACAAACAAACAAGCAGCCATATCAATATTCACAACACTTTCCACAATAGCTGAGAGAAAGTTGCAATCTAATATCTTTAAATCAAAGATACTTAAGGTAATTAATACTCGATTTAAATTATTGCATCCTAATTTGCATTTGCAATCTACTGACTATTACTAACTTGGTTACTTACTAATGCTAACTTAGTTATTATGCAACATTAAATTGGTTCTTGATTATTCTTTGAATTGGTTCTTTGTGTAACCATATAATGGTTGTTGGATATTCTTTGAGTTAGTTCTTGTGTAACATTATCTTGTTATGATAACAGTTCTTGGATAAAATTATAATCTTTATTGGTTCTGATTAATGCTAACTTACTTAATGTGCAACATTATATTGATTCTTGACTACTCTTGAATTACTTCTACGTGTACTTATATCTTTGGTTATTATATTGTGGCCTTCAAAATTAGGTATACATCACCTACCTTGGGTCGTCGGGATACATCAGTACAAAATTCAAATACAACTTACTAATACAACTGTCGTGTTCAATACGACAAAACGTAATTGTGAGTTTAAATACAATTATTTTCTACTAGAGATTATACAAACTCAAAAGGAGTCCTCATTACAATTATTAACACACTATTTCACGAATAGTGAGGACTACTAATGCTATCCTCTGGACCGTCACTCCGTTTCCCTTCCCCCCTAGTCCCTCGCTATATGTTCTCATTTTAAGAGAATAGTGAAAGAAAGGGTGAGCTCAACTAGCCCAAGAAGAAATATTATGACTAAGATAATGCGAGAATAAATTATCATTAGTCTCCAACAATGTTAAAGCGATAAAATATAATAGACATCAAGTTTAAGCGTGGCGGAACAAGCGATCCATTAAAAGAGTCAAGTAGAAAATAAAATCTACTATCTTTTATGATTAAAAGGTTTTTCATCTTTGTTATCATTGGGACTCGACAATAAATAATCACATCATCGAATCACCTGCACTACGGCCCAAAGATATTCTTTAGTATCACGACCACAATTATCCATGCATCTGCGGACCAAGAATATTTGTGTATTCATTAATGGTCATGATCATGCCAACAACTCGTCCATCAATATACTACGGGCCAATGAGAACTTTTTACCACATCATTTGTAACATTACGGTCATGATTACAAGAATAATCCACGGTCATAATCATACCAAGTCCATCTATGCACTACGGGCCACAGATGACTTTCAACAAAATATAAACATGAGGATGATGACAATGATATAAGAATTCATTAAAACAAGTTCAAGAATTATTTTATCCGAGGAATTATTAACGTCAAATTGTCAACATATTCTTTGTTTTGTAGAGTAAAATTCAAGAATGATCGGAAGAATATTTCCATGAAAAGATCTTTGGATGAAGCGCAAATATCAAGGATATTCTACTAATTTCATGGAGTATAGAAGTGAAAAATTTAACCAACCGAGTATAATAAAGAATGGAATAACAAAAAGAAATCACCATGCATGCGGTACTTGCATGAGGCGAGTTATTCAACAGAATAATAATAATAACGGAACCGAGTCGAGACAAAATTTTTGCAAGCGGGATGTTCCAATGAGAATAATAAAAAAGCGGAACCGGTCGGTGTAAAACACATGAGCGAGGATGTTACAATGAGAATAATAATAAAAGGCGGAACGGTCGGGTGTAAAACACACATGTACGAGGATGTTCCAGCGGAATAATAATAAAGGCGGGACCGGTTAAAGGTGTAAAACACACTGCAGCAGGATATTTAAATGAGAATAATAAAGACATAATAATAGAAGAATGTCACCAAGTATAGGGTAGTCCGGCGTATACAGAGTTATTCCAGCAGAATAATAAGAATTGGAATAACAACAGATTCTCTTCATGAATAAGAAAGAATAACACTCTTACGAGTACAACAAATAATATTCCCTACCTTAAGAAGAAAGTCTGGATATATAAGTAGTGAAGTAGCGAGAATACTTTCTTCTTTCTCTCTCATAGTTTATCTCTCTAGAGTTTCGGTGAATTAAATGAAAATAATGAATGAATGAGCTTTATTTATAGAAAAATGTAATGCATAGTAACTAACTCATGAGCAGTCGAGATTGATTTACTTTAATCTGACGGTCCATAGTTAAAAGCAAAATAAAATATAATATATTCTATTTATAATCTAATAAAAGCGAATAATTTTATAAAAGATGCAAACCTTATCACGCAGCACTATGCAAAACACTACTATGCATAATAAAATATAATATATTCTAATTATTGTCTAATAAAATAGATAACTTTATAAAAGTATTATGTTTTATATAAAAAGATTTTATATATGAAAAACACTACGAGACCTTTATATGTACTTTATTAATTCATAATAGAATATAATATATTCTATTTATAGAATAACTTTATAAAAGTATTACATTTTATATAAAAAGATTTTTTACGTATTATTACATTAATAATACCAACAAAATTGAGCTTATCACTTAAGCATCAATAATTGTCTAGTGTCTACTATGCAACCACGTGTATTATTATACTTTAACAAGGGTGTTTCAACGATTAAGCGTAAAACTTCCGTCATCATTTTCATAAAGTATTTTTGTCGTTTTTCTCAATCAAACAATAAATCCGATTTAAGGGTCCACCAATGATTGTCTTGGTTGTACTAATATTCCTGTTAAAAGCGAATATTCCCAGACCAATCGAATATTATATAATAGCTTATGTACTTTGCAAAATTTATAAATATTACCCACAACTATTATATCAATTTTACTCCATAATATTCAAAAATAATATTTATAGAAAATTCATCTTTATTCAAAAAGTTTGGGTTTTACATATATAATGCTTATTTGGTTACTGTGTAACATTATATTGGTTACTGATCAATACTGACTTAGTTACTATATAACATTATAATGTTCTTGAGATTTATAATTGTTTCTTTTATATTGGTGGTTACTTATTGACTAATATTGTGTACTAGTTAATTGGTTCTTTGTATATTTGGGATCAACTCTTAATCATATAATGGTTCTTGACTATTCTTTGACTTGGTTCTTTGTGTAACCATATAATGGTCATTTATTTATTCTTTGAGTTAGTTCTTGTGTAACATTATCTTTATTCTGAAACTTGGTTCTTAGATAAAATTATAATCTTTATTGCATAATATTCTTGATTAATCTTGACTTGGTTACATCTATTGTTGACTTACTTAATGTGCAACATTATATTAGTTCTTAACTACTACTTAATTGCTTCTTGTGTAATTATATAATGGTTCTTTGTATAATGCTTATTTGGTTCTTGTGTAACATTATCTTTGATTCTTGATCAATCTTGACTTAGTTCTATGTAACATTATAATATTCTTGAGATTTATAATTGTTTTTCTTTTATATTGGTGGTTATTTGTTGACTAACATTGTGTACTAGTTAATTAGTTCTTTGTATATTTGGCATGCATTTATTAATCGATTGTATACATTGGGTGTTGTAGGTTGAGACATCAAACTTAGTGATTTTTCTTTATTTCGATGTCTCTAAGCGATATATAGTGGACATCGAACAAAAGACATACGCATCACAGTAAATTTCAATACCATGAGATGCCTTGCTTAGACTTATTTCTATTTGTTGTTATGAACAAGAGAAATTTGAGTATTATGATTTTTGCTCAAGAAATTACACTAAAGCAACTTTGGTCAAGACATATTGAAACTTCCATCATGCCATTAGATATTAAAGAAAAGCGGGATGTATCGGAAGAAGTAAAAAACATATGTATAAAACCACCCAACACAAGAAGGCCAAAGCAGAAGACCAAAAAAGGGAGGTACAAACACGGATCTAAAATCAAAATTCAAAAATCGGAGGTGCGAGAAAAGGACACAGTGAGAAAAACACGCATTAATCCCCGGTTTTAAGACCACTAAAAGGGTACGATATAGTCTGATTAAATTAAGAGTGTAAATACATGAATGTATTATTGTTTACTTTGAGTAACCATTAAGCGATTGGTTTGTAAATTTTTGATTGTGTATAGTAAACAAAATTGTTATTCATTTATATATTGATTTGATTTCAATGAAACATTAACAATAATGATAATCAAATAAATACATACTTGATAACCATAACGATTTTTAATGGTAACCACATATTTGTATACTTGATAACCATAACATTTACCGACTAATAACATAATGAGAAGCATACTAGTTTTAACCAAATAATTACATACTTGATAACCATAACAATGTTTAATGATACCCAAATAATTACATAACATAACCACCTAATTTCATACTTGATAACAATACCATTTTATAATGATAACCACAACATAAACAACACTTTGTATATCCGTGAACATATAATTAAAAAGGGTATTGAAGTTTATGAAACCCATGTATACTCACACATGTCCACTTAACATATGACATATGTCACGATATAATATTGTAACTCTCTCAGTTACTTATCAAATCATTATCTAGTTACCTATTTATACATGATTGGTTACCAAATTGTATATTACAAAATTATAATTGGTTACCATTTTATACATGGCGAGTAACCATACTTGATAACTATGCTAGTTTTAATGTAAACCAAATAATTACATAACAATAACCATAACAATGTTTAATGGTACCCAAATAATTATATACTTGATAACCATCACAATAACCACCTAATTTCATATAAAGAACTAAACGGTTTATAATGGTAACCACAACATAAACAACACCATATATTAATGACTTTTTTGTAATTAAAAGGGTATTGAAGTTTATGAAACCCATGTATACATAACACATGTACACTTAACATATGATATATGTCCTGATACAATCTTGTAACTCTCTGGTTACTATCAAATCATTATCTGGTTACCCCTTTATACATGATTGGTTACCAACTGTATATTTCAAAAAAATTCAACAAACACAACTTAAAAAGAAACAAAATACCAACCAACAAATAATATCTCTTTCATTAATGCTAATATAATCAAATATATAATCCCATCTACATAAGATCCAATGAACATCAAAAAATCATAAACCATACACAAATGTTGTGTATAACACCAAAACTTAAAAAAAAATACACAACAAAATTAATAAAGACAAAACAACAAAATCCGAACTAATCAAAATCTTGAACAAATCTTCCTAGAAATTCTCTATCGATTATCATAGCCCTCCATTTGTTTTGTTCTAGCATGCATAAATAGGTTTGTGCATAACTTTTTTCGATACTTCATGATGGGGAAAGGAATAGAATCGATCAAACTTCCGATGAATGACATACTTCAACAAAATAAATTGTGAACATCCCCTGATCTTTGTAATAACAAACAACATATAACAAAAATCAAAAATAAAATCAACTTTATATGTAATAATTAAAAAATGTACACAATTTAACCCTTACCCTCTACTTGTTCAGAGGAACCGTCTCGGCAAATTCCAACTCAATTATATCGTCTTCGTTAACATTGCGTCACGGGTCATTTCTTGAAGTCGATGTCGACCTATCCTTCCAAAAAACCGGACTTGCCTGTGATAGTATGGGAAGAATGAAGATGTCTGACTCCACAAACATCGAGATATTTTAGTTTGCATAGATTTCCTTTTGGTTGTAGAGAATTGTAAGCAGTTAGACACCTACGATGCACATCAAAAGACAACAACAACCAATGGTGGGTGATGACATATGAATTGGGAACAACACATAGTCAACGTTCTTCCATGGTATGTTAACATCCATAAATGACCCACGTATATGTATCAACAACATCACCCCCCCACATAACAATTTTGTCACAATTTTTTTTGTATACTCCTCGAAAAAAAAGCGGTGATCTTCTTTGTGAAACCAACAATCCGTGGTCGTTATCCTTATAGGAACACTTTGAATGTGTCTTCGCAATTCTGAAATAATACAAGGCAATATTGATGTCTTTGAGCCAAAAAAATTAATAGGATATTAACAGTTGTTGAAAAATGCAAGTATATGATTAATGTAACTAAATAATGTAAACATAACTACAAAAACATAATTTTTTTTAAAAAATACTCACATCGTCGTTTAACCACTGCCCAGGCGTCTTTAATTTATAGAACTACATCTTCGATGATATTGCAATGGATCCAAATACAAAAGAAGGCATGATAATATCGTTATTTCCAGGAAATTTGTCCGTCCTTCAATATAATAACATAATATTAGTATACACACTAACATTAATAATTACCGTATTAATATACACACTACTACAAATCAAACTTGCATGTTATATAATTAACATACTAATCAACCAACTTAATTTTAAACAGTACCCTGCTAACCAACAAATATTAAAATCATAACCATAATCAAATAGTAACTAATACATAACTAATAGGTAACCAAAACATAAACTAATATTAACCAGAATATAAAGTAATAATAACCATAACATTTATTTAATAGTAACCACACCATTTATTTAATATTAACATTTATTAAATATTTAATATTATGCGATAACCAAAAACAAAGATTAGTCGGTAACCAATTAAGTATTATCGATAACCAATGTAATGTTACACGATAACCAATACAACATTCGAAAAGAACCAATACATCATTTAGGCGAGAACCAAAACAAAGATACCAAAATCGATAAACTAATCAACAACATAATTTTAAACATTAATCTGGTAACCAAACCATAATCACATAATGCTTAGAAACATAACTACTAGGTAACCAAAACATAATCTAATAGTAACCAGAATATAAAATAATAGTAACCATAACATTTATTTAATATTAACCATATGTTACTACAATAATACAAACTTATTTGTTTCATAAAAAACTATAGCATTGTTAACAACAAAAAACAAACCTTTTTATGTTGTTTATTCCAATTTTGAACCATTCTTCAAACAATGCCTCTTCAAATTTTGAGGGCATCTCCATGCATGATTTGGGGAATGCACTTAAACGTGCAAGTGTTTGACTAGCAGCACCCACTACAGTAGATGATGAACCAGCCGATCCGAACGCTGCTGTATATGGAGACCGTAAAATGGCACTCTTTGCAGGTTCACGTACAGGTCTACCACCGACTTTTTGGACACTCTTCTCCAACTTATCACACTTAGCTATGTCCTGTGTGGTGAGAACCATAAAATCAAGAGCATACCTGCTTGCTGCCTCACCTTTCTTCCCCTTTTTCAGTTGACATAAAAAGGTAATATATACGATTAGTAACCTGAATAACATAAACTAGTAACCAACTGACTGTACAACAGCCAACAAACTAAAATGAACATGTTATATTAGTAATCTGAATAACATAAACTAGTAACCAAATCATAATATAATAGTAGCCAAATCACAATATAATGGTAACCCAAACACAATATCATAGTAACCAATTTACTATATAATGGTAACCAAAACATAAATAACATTTAAATAAATGATGGCCCATAATTATAACACTAACCTTATCAGCATCATACACAACAATCTCTTTCCCAGTACATTGACTTAATATGTCAAAAGACGGCATGTCATTATTATTGTCAATCTACGCAAAATAAAGAACCATTTAATAATTAAAACAAAAGACATATATCACATAACAAAACAAACAAATATGTCTAACCTTGACATCTTCTTCACCATCATTATTTTTTTTTTCATCGGGTTTTTCAACCATAACAGCACGTTCAACTTCATTAGCAATCTCAATTACATTCACATCATTCTTCTCCACGAATATTGACACATCATCACCAACTTCATTACCCAATTCAATTTCATTCCCACCCTTCTTCTCAACTTCATCCAACACATCATCACCATCATTATTCTTATTCACTTTTGAACCATAATCAACATCCTCATCAACATGGACCTCCTCCACCATGACGTCAACATTCTCATCAGCAACGTCATCAGCATCATCATCATCAGCTTCATCACCTTCACCGCCTTCATAACCTTCATCATCATCATCATCATCATCATCATCATCATCATCATCATCATCATCATCATCATCATCACCAGTATTGTCAGAATCGTCATCATCAGAATCACCATCAAGCTTTTTGTCCCCCACGTCTTTGATAGCACGTAACTCATCTCGAATAATGGACCTAAGGTCCCTGCATAACTGGACATGTAAAAGTTTCATTTCATCTTTAATATCAGTTCGCAACTTTCCAAATTCTTTCTTTAATTCAGAAACTTCTTTCTTCAATTCAGACACTTTCTTCTCCAACGGCTTAGACCATACATCAATTGCCTCTTTCACAACAGATACATCAACACCAATGTTGTCGGCCTTCACTTTTTTGTCTACTTTCTTGTCACCATCCTTCCCATTAAAAAAGTGAAACCGCCCAAATCAAGCCGATCCTTCTCCTCGTAGGGAATCAAACCATTTATCCTCAATTTGAAAAATAATAAGTATACTTTAGTATATCATCTAACAAATAATGTACAATTACATTGAAATAAACAGTAAATAAGGAATCATAAAACATAATCAGTAGCCAAATACATATATACAGGTAACCAAATGTATAATAAGTAGTAACCAACTAAATGTATAAATGTAACCAAATGTGTATATTCGGGTAACCAACAACAATGTCATTAGTAACCTGAATGTAATCTAATCAGTAACAGTATTTGAATATTCAAGTAACCAAAAACATTGTTATTATTAACATGCATATAAAATAATCAGTAACCAAACGTGTATATAAAGGTAACTAACTACTTTGTTGATAGTAAACTTCACATAATATTTTCATTTATCAAGTATATAACTAAAGGTAAAACAACATACATAAGAACAAAAAACTAATTCATTCAACTTGTCATTAGAAAGCGACTTCATTAACTTCTTCCATCTGAATAAACGGACATCCGACGGATGCTCGTCATTGCATATACCCCGACTTTTGAATGTCGGAATAGTTTCAAACATAAAAACTTGGAATACATACGGAAGCCCATTCAACTTATACATGAGGTTTGGTGTAATGATCCATGTAAAAAAGTATGTTAAAACACCATTCTTTCCTTTCCTATAACGCCTTCAAAGCATTAGACAAAGAGTACTTTGTCATCTCAAAAGCAACTTTCCTCCAAGGAAAACTACTAACATCGCCGTAACACAAAAAATTAACCATTGCCCCATCAACGTAATTTTCAGAAAATGTGCACATAATGAAATTAAAGACCAAAAATATCATAGACATCTTAATAGCCTCTTCATCATCATCAAAAGCGCCTTCCTATATATCCTACCTATCTTTACTCACGTGTCACGACCGTCACCAAAAAACTTACCAATAAGCATATTCTTCATACCTTTATATGGAGTTATATCATCCTCATCTTTCCATCTCAACCCAGATATCATACAAAACTCAGGCAAACCGAACCTGACCCTTTTCTCTCCGAACAAAAACCATATTTCACCGTCATCTCTTTGGTGAACCTCCTCACAAGAAGCGTGGTGAATAATCTGGGAATACATTTGGTGCTCACCAAACTCAAGAAAATTCCCAAAACATGTTGCCTTAAATTTATCCAAATTAACTCTTATTCAATTTATTTTGCAATGATACTTTGGGGACTTCCGTATCGCACCAATATATCACTTTTAAATTGAATTTTCATTTCCATTCCTCGTAATAAAGATCCCATAAGCGCAAGTAAACAAAATCGATTTATAAAGTTAACCAACCAATCATATGATAAGTAACCAAAACAACATAGACAAGTAACCAATATAGCTTTAGTCATTAAACAAAACATCGTTAATCAATAACCAATCCAGCATTAGATAGTAACCAAGACAACATTACACAATATAATAGTTAGACAAAGAACCAATAAATCATTAGACAAAGAAACAAGACAAAGATTATACGATGAATGACGATATGTTGCAAAAAGGTAACCAATGTAAACTGGTTACTTATTAATGTTGTCTTGATTATCTTCATGCAACATGTTGGTTACTGTCTAATACATTGGTTACCAACCATGTGCTTACCAATCATTAGTCAGAAATATTATGCGAGAACCAAAACAAAGATTAGATCGTTAACCCATTCAAAGATTATACGAGGCAATACAATGTTGGACAATAACCAATACAGCTTTAGACAATATATTGGTTAGACAGTAACCAAAACATCATTAGACAGTAACCAAGACATCATAAGACAGTAACCAAGACATCATTAGACAGTAAACAAGACACACATAATACAAAGAACCAAGAGGCGACATTGCACAATATAATAGTTAGGACAAAGAACCAATAAATCATTAGAGCGATAACCAAGACAAAGCATTATACGATAAACAATATGTTGCAAGAAGGTAACTAATGTAAATTGGTTACTTATTAATCATTGTCTTGGTTACCTTCATCTATTTATCTTTGGTTCTTTATCTAATACATTGGTTACCAAACCATGTGCTTACCAATCATTAGTCGTAAATATTATGCAAAGAAACAAAAACGGCATTAACAAGTAACCCATTCAAAGATTATACAAGAACAATACAATGTTGCACAAGAACTAATACTGACTTTAGACAATATATTGGTTAGACGATAACCAAAACATCATTAGACAAATAACGAAGACATCATTAGCAAGAACAAACAAGACACACATATCAAAGAACCAAGACAAAGATTAAACGGTAACCAAAACATCATAAGACAAGAACTAAGACATCATAAGAGCAAAGAACCAAGACATCATTAGACAGTAATCAAGACACTCATAAGACAGTAACCAAGACATCATTAGATAGTAACCAAGACATCATAAGACAGTTGTGACGCCCCCAAAATAGGTATACATCACCCATTCTGAGTCGCCAAATACCTGGTACAGAAACAACTACAACTTTATTAATACAACATAAAAACTGTGAGTTTAAATACAAATATTGTCATCTAGACAATATCCACACTCAAATAAGTTCTCATTACAATTATTAATACACTTTATTTTACGAATAGTGAGGACTACTAGAACAACTTCTAGAACCATCATTCCACACCCCGACTAGTACTCGCTTTACATTCTCGCCTCTAAGAAGAAAAATAGAACAACAAGGAAAAGGGTGAGCTCAACTAGCCAGATAAAGAACATTATGACTAAGATAATATAGAACAAATTATCGTTAGTCCTCAACGAGGAAAAATCTAATAGAATCTGATAGACAACCGGTTTTAAATCAATCTTAGTAGAATGAAATAATAATTCATTAGAAGAGTTAAGTAGAGAATGCAAACTACTATCTTCTATATATGAATTTAAAAGTTTATCGTCGATATTTTATCCCTGTAACATCAATCAATATATATACGGAATCAAATATTCATCTTTTGCCTACTGAGCCAAAGATATTCATCGATTGGTCGTGTTCATCTAAACACTGTTCATCTTTGCACTACGGGCCAAAGATATTAATCGATCGGTCATGTTCATCTCAACACACATTCATCTTTTGCTTTACGGGCCAAAGATATTCATCAAGAAATCATTCATCTTTACACTACGGGCCAAAGATATTCGATAATATCATCATTTAGGATCGAGGATGATGAAAAATATTTTAAAGAAAGCGAATCCGGTGAAACAAAAGAACAAGTATTAAGGATTCGTACTTTTAAATAATCCAAGTTCAAAAATACTTCATAAATAACAGTGATTGAGTAAAATTCAAGAATGAAGATCAAAACATAGATCCGATCAAAGATAGGAATCATAATGAGACAATCTTGGACACACAAAAGAAAATTTAATTTTTACGTGAATAAGTCCGTATCGTGAATAGTGTCGTATACGTGAATAGTAACTCAGACCTCAAAAGATAGAAATTTCACAAAAAACATCATCACAACCGTGAATAGTACTCATGAATAGTAACTCGTGAATAGTAACTCATAAATAGTAACTCGTGAATAGTAACTCATGAATAGTAACTCCGACATGAAAAAGTTCTAAATTTGATAAAAAGTTCAGAATAATATTTTGGCATAATGATATTGAAGAAGATAATATCATTTAAGAAGAAACAACATCCCTTACCTCAGAAAGAATAAGTCTTTAGCTGGAAATGGATATAGTCTTTGAAAGAACTTGCACCGTATAACAATACTCAAAGTACTAAATACTCACAAAATACGTTCGATATTATAGAGAGAGAAATAAAGAGAAAACTTCAGTTTCTGGTGTGATTTTCAATTCTAACCTAAGCACCCTATTTAAAGAAAAATGCTTAGAACACCAAAGTAGAAAATTTAATAAAATATTAATATATATTATAAATTTCCTTAGCCCAACTTTGAAGATCTGAATTCAGATCATTTATAACACATGTGAGCCCACTAATTGCACAAAAACGTTTTCTCAAAATAATTAACTAAAACTCCCAAAAATCAATTATTTGAACTTGAACTTCAATAATTCATAACAAATAGCCCTTTTGTCGAAAAAATTGAATCTCATGAATTTGTATAGAAAATTCAATTTCTACAACTGCGAGAAGAAAGTTTTCCAAATTCCAAATGAAATTGGCCAAGAAATCCACATACGGATGATTTTACGAAATTTATAATCAAATTTCGCCAAGAAATGGGGTCCACCAAATACACAAAACATGTGTTAAACAACTTTTGCAACAAAAATACTCTTCCTCCTCATATACTCATATATCCCACATTCATTGTAAAAATATTATCATTATTATATTATAATAATATAATAAAATATTATTTTATCAGAAAAGATAAAATATCAATTTTTAACAATTGTCACTTTAAAAATTTTCTCCATCTATATCCACATAAAATCAATATTTCTCTCATCATATAAATCAATAATTAATTATTCACAAATAATATTACAGAATCACGATCTTGTGACAACCGTGTAGTTCCAGGGTAAAGAGGGCTTTCAATAAGAATTTCTCCTTACCTGGCGTAATTAGGTGACCAAACCTCTCCTTAGACAGAACTTTCTAGATATTGCCAATAATATTTTCTAATAATATTATTAGGATAATATGAATTATTGCCGATAATGGAAAATCTTGTGTAGTGACAATTATTGAAACAACGGTAATATAAAATATCAACGCAAGCAATTATTGAATCAATAAAATAAAATTTGAATAATAATTCATCGTAACAATTATTGAGTAGTGCCTTGCTTACGTAAGAATCAATAATTGGTGCAATACTGAGTGTCTTCTTTGTGCAACAACGCGTATTATTGTGTTTTAACCACCGGGTATTCCAACGATGATAATTTGTAATAACTACGTAATTATTTATAAACAACTCATACTTGTCTTTTTCTTTATCCAATCGCTTTCAGTTATGGGGACCACAAAAAGGCAATATGGCAAATACGAATATTCCCGACAATGCAAGAATATTCCACGACCAAACGAATATATCCCCAAACAACAATGAATATTTTATAACCACCTGTTTATTTTAAAATATTCGCGCATTTTAATCATAACTAACCACATTAATCAATTCAACCCTTACTATTTCAAAATAATAAATAGAAGAAATTCCATTTTATTAAAAAAAAAAATCGGGGTCTTACAACAGTAACTAATACATCATTAGACGAAGAACCAAGAGACACTCATAAGAGCAAATAACTAATATATCATTTAGGCGAACTAAGACATCATAAGGCGGTACCCAAGTGGGTTTTGGTTACCTTCACGCAATATGGTGGTTATTGTTCAATGCATTGGTTACCAATCATATGGTTACCAAGCATTAATCATTAATATTATGCAAAGTAACCAATTAAGCATTATCTGAAGAAACAATAACAATATTTAAATTAACACACCTTTAAAATTCGTTGAGTTGGAATTATCTTCTGGATAAGCACTTGAGCTTCATTCTTAACAGGGACATCAAAATCAGAATCTAATTGCACTTCGGAATGTTTGATATCACTATGTATCACCAAACTACTATCATTCTTACTCGATTTATTACCTACATCCTTCCCCTTTCCCTTCCCCTTGCTCTCCACAACAAACTTCTTCAAGTTAACGCAGAATCACCCTCCACGATCCTTTTCCTCTTTCCATCCTTCTTACTTGTATCATTCCCTTGTATCAACCATTCTATACAAAACATAAAAACAACACAAACCAAAACAATGAATACTCCATTTACATTAGTAAACTACTTTAATATATAATACATTAAACTTAATAAGAAAATACTCACTTGAAGCAATAATAAACACCAGAGTCGATCAATGGAGAAGAATAACGAGTAACAACGACAATGAACCAGACGAGTAACGAGTAACAACGACAATAACGAACAACTCAACGAGTATGCCGAACAACTAAACAAATATGATAGAGATGAAGAACACACGAACACAGATGAACAACAATCACCGAAAACAAGAGTTTTTAACTCCGATTACGTTTAGTCACGACAGAGGAGAGAACAAGGGTTTCAGCATGTGCAAAAGGGTTTGGTAACTGCAGAGTCCCGTACAAATGATAGGCGGTTATCACGCGATTAAAAAATAATAACTTTTTGTCATGTCAGCCCATTAATATTTATTCCTTAAATTAAGAACTCTTAATTATATTAGTATTGTAAATATATATGATGAAATGTCATATTTTTGTAATTATTTTATTAGTGTATGATTTTTGTAATTACTTTCATAAATGTACTATAATATATAATTGTTCCTAAAGTTAACCTTGGGCCCACATATGAGATGGCCATTATCCAGTTACTAGTAGGGCTTTAGTCCGCAAAACTACATGATATAATTTTTTTTGTCCTGAAGTCTGTTTGGGCTATTTTATAGGGTTAAAAAGTCTACCTATAAGGTTTTTGGGAAAAAAAATTCAATAGTAAACTAAATTACAAACGATAAGAATACGTAACTACATGAGAACATATAAATTTGGATAATATTATTTTTACGTGTATTTTTTTATATTTTCGTATGGTTATTTTTTACATGAAGGTGGGACCTAATGTATACTAATGTGAGAAAAGGCTTTATGAAAATATCAAAAATACATATAAAAATATCAATTATCTATAAATTTCATTTGATTGACTGATGTATGTAACTAAGCAAATTTTATGGGTCAAAATTTATCTTATTTATTCGAAGTTATAATGATAATACTCTACCATCTTAAATTAAATAAACTTTGACATACTCCCAAAATTTTGATTGCAATTTTTATCCAAATAGTTGAATTTTCTTAAAATGTTTCAAATAGGAATCTTTTTTTAATATAATAACTTTTGATTATTTCTGAACCTTTTCTTAGTCAATTTAGGCAGCATCTAGTGGAAATTCAATGAGATTTGATTTAGAGTATTTTAAAAATATTTTTTATTTTTATAAAAAATGGTCAAGGCTGATCAGTGGGCAATGCCTTTAATTTAATGTTTGATGGATAGGTTACTATCTTTATGTGGCTAGCTAGCTACTTATACTCTCCAAGTGTAGAGATCAAAAACATCCACCAAAATGCTATGTGGCCTACCTACCTATATCTAACTCTTTGTTCTTCAAAAATATATAATAGTAGTTATCAAGTTTTTTAGACATGAAACGGTTATTGAATCGAAAAAAATATTAGATAGATCAGTCATTGGTTCAATCAGTTGTCGAACTGACGTTATTGACCCAATGGTGTCATTAATATATAAAAATATATATTATTAGTAATTAATAAAATTTTAAAAAGTTTCATTTTTTATGAACTAAAACATAATAAAGTTGAGTTATAATATTATTAAAAGTGATTAATTTTAATATTAAAAAAAAATTGGTACCAAAAAAAATATTTAAATCGGGTCACTAGATCAATTAATCGGTTTTACTGGTTGAACAACCAATTCGACCAGTGGGTCTAGCAGGTCAACTGATTTTTTCACCAAAACTGATTTTTTGATTCAAATCGAATTGGAGTATCGACCGATTCTGATTTTAACTGATTGACCCGACGGTCCAATACGATTTTTAAAACCATGATAGTTAGAAAACAATTTGTGTCATGGGGATTAAAGATAGTGATATTGTAGGATATTAATCTTATAGATTGAAAGGGATGCTTCCCAAAGTCGTGTAAGAGCTTCAAAGTACATGATAAAATTATATATATCTGCAAAATTTATAAATATTAAGGATGTGTTTTAATTTATTTCATTTCTATCCTTTAAAAAATAAATTGTTAGTGTATTAATGGTGAAATTAAAAAGAAAAAAGGAAGGCTAGATGGATGGGACTCCTTGCTTCCCTCAACGTCTGCCTAGTGACTGAAATCGATGACAGATATGCTCTCTCTTTTTTTAATCATGATAATGATAGTATTCTCTTTATGTTGTTTATGTTTGATTGGAAATATTACATGTTTACAAACACTAACAATTCACACAATTATTATGCAGATAGGAACTCAGAAATTATATCTCATCTATATAATAATGTGAGAATGATATATCTCATCTGCATAACAGTTATTATGCGGATAGGATTCATCATCCGCACAACTACACAGCTGTGTAGTACAGTCGGATATGACGATAATTTTTTGGGTTATAGCGACGGTTGCATCCATCGCCATAGCCCGACTGTGTAATACTCTATCCGTCCTTAATTATTTGTCATTTTAGAGGTGGACACTAGAATTAAGATAATAATTAGACATCATTAAATATAGTATTCAATTGTCTATAATACCCTTAAATCATCATTTATCATAGTTATTCATACTCTCACACATTTTTTTTATAATTACCTCTTAAAAATTGTCACTAATTCTCCTAAATAAATTGTTGTTAATTTTGGAAAAATTATCATTAATTCACCTAAATTTGAATAAATATCAAATAATTAGAAACAAATAAAAAATTTTAAAACGTCAAATAATTAGGGACGAAGGGAGTACACATCTGTGTATATACATATAGCTTATATATATATACTAGTTGTGTCCCGTGCCTCCGACACTACACGAACGGTGGAATTTATTCCAAACTTTGAATGGTCCAAATAATTTATTAGGGTGAACTGAAAATTCAAAATTAATTGAATTTTGTTAGATGCTACTACTACTTTTTCAGAAAGTGATTAATTGAGGTTGTACGTAAGCAAAAGGGTCCCACTTTCTTTGTTTGGAAATCCCTTATTAGTTCCGTGTATGAGGAAGCGTGTACAAATAGCTCTATTTGTCCCCTTCCCTTCACTCACAAGAAAAGTATCACACATCATCACTATCTTTGTAATTGCACTTAATTTATTTTAAATAGATAATTAAATAAGATTTCCTCTCCATTATTAGTCATTTTTTTCTTTTCTTTTTTCATGAAAACAACCCCTTCACGGACTTATACACCATATATTCTTATAATTATAGATAGTATAATTGGTATACTATCAGTTAACTAATTTATTTAATGAAATAACATAATTATTTTAAAAATAAAAGTAATTCAGCGTCTTTTCACTATTTGATAAATATGTGGGTTTTTCATCAAAATTAAAAATTCTTTTAAACTTTTAACGGTGAAAATATTTTTATGATTTTAATTTTTGGTATAATTGGTCTTAATATTATCAGTTATCTATTAATATATTTTGATCATTATTAATAACATTAGTAAGATCAAATAATTGATGTATTAGATGAAATAGGAGAGATGATATAAATTGAATTATAACAAATAATCGAAATAAGATTCTAAATTGTATCTAAATATTTTTATTTAAATTTTTTTTATAGTGTAGATTATGACTATTTATTGAAATTTGTAAATATTTTTATGATTAGTTCAAATTTTCTTTATTTAACTTTAACAAAAAAAGTAATTAAAATATGTCCTTATTGAAAAAATTATTGGATCCGCACGATGTTGTACGGAAATAAATGTCATAATTTAAATTTAAAAGTTTAATGTAAAATAAAGATAATTCAAATTATATAGTTGGTTCAAAGTTTAGATGGAATTAAGTAGTATTAAATAAAAAAAATGATCAACAATATCTAATTTATTGCCAGTTCATATATATTTAATTATAAATATTTTCATATACCTATATTTGCACAAAATATAATATTTTTTTATCCCCTTTTTATTTTAAAATTTAATAATGGCGGATATTTTAAAATATTTTATATTAAAAAGAATATTGAAATTGTGGCGCACACTATGACTGATTCCCGTGGCTGGCTTTTATTAGCCCAGCCCCAATCCCAAACGTATGTGTTGTCCAAAGTTGGCCATTGACATTTTTTGTTTATTTTCTCACGCTGACTGTTGCCTTGACTCATTACGCAACCAACGGCGGCTTCAAATAATATAGGCATATGTCCACTCTTGTCTATGGGTGCTTATTCGTAAAAAATCAAATCGGTATCGATCTGAAATTATCGGAAAAATAAGAATCAAAATCTATACCGATTCTATACAAAATTGGTATCAATTTTTTTTATTCGATTTTCGATTTATCAAGCGTGGTAATATATATAATTATTAATAATAATTAAATAATTTTTTTAAAAACTAAAAAATCATTAACTATTAATAATAATTAATATATAAAATAAAACTACAAAATATTATTAATATATATAAAAAATTAACAAAACTACTATTATATAGAAATTATTAATATATAAATTTTTTTTTTAATATATAAAATTATAAAATATTAACTATTAATTATTAAATTATTAAATTTCGGTATTTTAAATTATTTTGGTTTTTATCGAATTCAAAAATTCATTATCGCTACTAGAATTAGAAAAGTGTTAAAATCTTTGAAAAATCCAGATGAAAAAAAAATTTGCATGCCAAATACTGTAAAAAACTAAAAAAATCAAAAATTTTGAGCACCCCTACTCTTGTCTATCTAAGCGGTATATGTCAGCATATATATATATATATATCGATCCGGATTTTAAACTCATTATTATCAACTCACTCGAGCTCACCCCTTTAGCGGCGGACTGGATGATAGTTGATTAATACAACCGTCGCTCATACTTTTAACGACTATATATATGTTGTCCATCGCTAAAAGTATGGCGACGGTTGAATCAACAAAACGATCACCGGATCTGTCGCCAAAGGGAGTGAGCTTCGAATTGAATTAATCAAAACTTAAGATCCGAACTATATATATATGAGGAATGATCTATAGCATCTATTTGATATGAATCAAAAAATGGCATATAACATCTTAACCATTCATTTGTTAAAATGGCTGAGATTTAATTTAGGAAATCGCTGTCCGCTAGTCTTACTAGCGGACGTAATTAATGAAATATTTGGCCCATTTTGCCCCCATGTGCCGAATTAAAAATTATTGTGTCAACGCAAAGAATTAAAAATTAGTACAAATAATTGAAAAAAAGACGGTACTTCTCATTCATCTGAAGAGCAGTTCTTAGAGAACCATTGACTAATGACCATGTATTCTGTCACAGTTGCCATAGAACCGCCAGGCCCATCAAGCACAACACCATAAAATGCCACCACATTTGGATGATGCAGGTCAGCAAGCTTGATTGCCTCATTCCAGAAATCAGCTCTCTATTTGAAAAAACCACAGTACAGAGAAGATTAGTAAACAATAATTACAGTAAATGAATAAATGAAGAGCTTTTCAATTGAAATGAAAGAGCAACAACCATGCGATCTTGTTATGAAGGTTTTCCAGTTACCTATCATTATCCAGATGAGAAAAAAAAACCTGTAACAATGGCAACAAGGCCAGATTTGTAAGACCACAACTGTGACGCTCCCAAAACAGGTATACATCACCCATCTTGAGTCGCCAGATACAAAGTACTGAATACAAATACAACTTAATTATACAAAAGTCGTGTAAAATACGACTAAACATATGTTGTGAGTTTTAATACAAATATTGTCATCTAGACAATATACAAACTCAATGGGGTCCTCATTACATTTATTATCACACTATTTCACAGAATAGTGAAGACTACTAATGCACCATCTAGGACCATCACTCTGTTCCCCGACTAATCCTTGCTACGTTCTCATTTCCTGAAGAGAACAATGAAAGCAAAAGGGTGAGCTCAACTAGCCCAGTAAGAAATAGTATGACTAAGATAATGCAGATTAAATTATCATTAGTCTTCAACAATGTTAAACTGATAGAATATAATAGACAACAAGTTTAACTGCAGCGGATCAAGCAATCCATTAGAAGAGTCAATTAAGGTATAAAATCTACTATCTTCTATGATTTAAAAAGTTTTTCATCAACTTTATCGCTGAGACTCAGCTTAATATATAAAATCGAATCATCCCTGCTCCACGGCCAATGATATTCATGTAATCATCAATGGTCATGACTATACCGAATAATCCCTGGTCATAATCATTCCAACAACTGTCCACCAATGAACTACAGGCCAATGAGGACTTTTACCACATCATTCGTCACATTACGGTCATGATTATACCGAATAATCCCTGGTCATAATCATATCAAGTCCATCTATGCACGTAAGTCAAAGATGACTTTTAACATAATATAAACATGAGGATGATGACAATTCAATAAAACAAGTTCAAGAATAAATTTTAAAGATTTATAAGTTACTTTATCCTGAACTTAATAACGTCCAAATTGTTAACATGATACTGCTTTGTGGAGTAAAATTTAAGAATGCTCAGAAGAATATTTCCATGAAAAGATACTGGATGATACGCAAATATCAAGGATATTCCACTAATTTCATGGATTATAGAAGCCAAAGCTTTAACCAACTGAGTATAATAGAATATATGAAGCTACCGAATGGATTTTTTGCTCGCCACGCAGTAATCCACGTAGATGCATTATTTTCACAATTTAATAAGGAATGAATCGAAGGATCATTCACCATGAATGTGGTAATCCACATAGACATGTTATTCAATAGAATAATAAAGAATGGAATAATGAAAGATTCACCGTGCGTGCGATAGATCGCATTACATGTTATTCCAACGAATAATAAATAATGGAACTGTGCCGCGAAGCATACGCATACATGATATTCGATAGAATAATAAATAATGGAACCGGTCCGACATAAACACACGTACGAGGATATTCCAAATGTAATAATAAATAATGGAACGGTCAAAGGTACAGAAAGCATTCAGCATAAGATATTAAACATGAATAATAAAGAACGAAATATTAGAAGAATTTCATCATGTATGCGGTACTTACATAAAAGCAAAGTTATTCCAGCAGAATAATAAGAATGGAATAATGAAGAATTTCACCATGTATGCGGTCAGATAAACAAAGTTATTCAACATAATAATAAAGAATGGAATAATGGAAGAATTTCACCAAGTATAGGGTATCCTGCGTATCTGAGTTATTCCAACAAAATAATAAAGAATGGAATAATGAAGTTCTCTTCATGAATAAGAAAGAAAGAATACCCCTTACGAGTACAACAAATAATATCCCCTACCTTAGAGGAAATTGGATATTGAAAAAGTGAAGTAGCAGAATACTTTTCTTCATTCTCTCTATAGTTTCTCTCTCTAGAGTTTTAGTGAATTCGTAAGAAATAATGAAGGAATGAGCTTCATTTATATAGAAACCGAAAGTGGCTCTTGGTCTTAATGAAGGGTCAAAATAACTCTTGGTAATATTGAAGAGACAACTACTATTTGCGAAGGGGCAATTAACTCTTGAAACACCGAAGGGGCAAATAACTCTTGGAAAGCTGAAGGGACAAATAACTCTTGAAAAACTGAAGGGACAAATAACTCTTGTAAAACTGAAGGGACAAGTTACTATTAAAACTTTAAATCAACGATCCATATTGATTTAATATTATAATTTCAACCAACGGTCTGAAAAATTAGCACATCTCCTCATGGAATAACATTGTACTCAACAATGATTTGGACCGAAAAGAAATATATTTTACGGGTGAATAGTACCCCGTAAATAGTAACTCGCGAATAGTAACTCGTGAATAGTAACTCGTGAATAGTAACTCGTGAATAGTAACTTATGAATAGTAACTCATGAATAGGAACTCGTGAATAGTACTCCAACACGAAAAGTGCCCTGAATACCTGATTGAACAATATAACCTCCAGACATCAATTATTATTGAAACAAATGTCGATTTCCACTAACACAAATAATTTTAACACAATGGAACTATAAAATTCATCTTTAATCAACACGAACTTATTCATCATTAATATTATAATTCACAATATTTAACAACCAGGTCGTTCCCAAGAAAGAGGGGGCTTTTCGATAAGGATTTCTCCTTATTGGCGCACAATTAGGTGACCAAACCTCTCCTTGACAGAACTTCTAGACATTGTCAATATTGCAAATAATAATATGAATAACTTTGCCGTCTCAATTATTGATTTAATAATATATCATATTATGTAGATGATACTGTAACAATAATTGAATCAATAATATGATAGATATGATGCAAGAATTATCTTTGTAGTAATAATTGAGTATAATCGAGTAACTTCTCACGTAAGCATTAATAATCAATATCGTGTGCTCTTATGCAACTACGCATATTCTTGTACTTTTTTTACTAGGGTAGTTCAACGGTTTTAACGGTAACACATCCGCCGTTATTTTATATAAAGATAATTTTGTCGTTTTTTAACTACGACAATACTTCCGATTAATGGGGTCCACCAATGATTGTCTTGTCATGTACTGAATATTTTCTGTTAAAACGAATATTTTCAGACCAATCGAATATTATATAACCACTTGCTTACTTTACAAAATTTATAAATAATATCCACAACTATAACATTATATCAAATCCACACTATAATAAAAAAAAATTATTTCTAGAAAATTAAATCTTATTCATAAAATCTGGGGTCTCACAATCTCCCCTCCTTATGGAATTTCACCCTCGAAATTTACGTACGTACCTGGTATGCTGAAGAGGTGAGGGTATCTTGACTTTATTTAGATTCTAACTCTTGAGGTATAACCTTTGAGTGTTGAATACGATCCTTCTTATCCAAGATTTTAACACGTAGCTTTTTCATACGTTAAATCTTCTGCTATCTCGTCTAGTTCTAATTTAATAACGTGGTTCGGGTCGTCCCCATATTTACGTAACATCGATACGTGAAAAATGTTATGAACACGCGACATACTTGGCGGTAAAACGAGTCTATAGGCCACAGTTCCTACTCGGTCAAGGATTTCAAATGGGCCAATAAAATCGAGTGTTGAGATTTCCTCTCTTCATCGATTCTTGCTTCTAGAATAATGCCCTCTTGAACCTTCTTCTTCATATTCATCAGCTCTGAGTATGTAGCTTGAGCAGCTTTAACTTTATCGATTAAAGTCTGTTATAATCGTATATTCCTTATCTTCACGTGGGTCCCTAGAGTCTTTAACTCTATCTCCATCATTTGTAAGTTATAAGAAATGGGTCTTTGTGTTAACAACATCACACTAAATAGCGCGATACGATCTTCTACTCAACGAAGTCAAATACCACGTTCGCTTTTCCCACGATGATATTGAATGGTACGATCGTAATCTTCAACAGCTCAAGCCAACGTCTTTGGCACATTACACGTTAGTTTTGGGTGAAAAACATATTTGAGGGTTTTAGAAATGGGTTTTGTACTGGGGTCAATACAAAATTCGATTTTACGCTATAGGGGTAGGTTAAGAAGTCTTCAAGAATACGTCAGGAAATTTATTAACAATAGAAATGTCATTCAAAACTGTGACCCTCATCCAAGACTTGGATAGTACGTCACATTGATACCTATCAACTTGTCATCGTCATTCACGACGTCGCCCACAGAAAGTATGGCTTCGGTGTATTTCACACAAGGAAGTTAACAACGAAAGGATCGGGGCTCTTTACTTATGGCTTAATATGACAATGATTGACTTTAGTGGTTTGGTTACTTGAATTCGCATAATAGGTTGGTTAGGAATATGAAAGCTAAGAACCTTACAAAAAGCTTGATGAGTAGTTAACCAATCGATTCCTAAAATCACATCAAAGGCAAATATTTTCAAAGAGATAAGATCGACAAGTAACGTGAATGTGTCGATTTGAATCAACAAGATTTATAAACTGTGGAGGTAACGAAGGTTTCTACTATCGAAGTTTCAACCAATAAGTCAAAGTCTAATTTCTCCGAAGTCAAATTTAAACGTTGAACGCAAGCAAGAGAGATAAAAAAATGGGTAGAACCAGTATCTAATAAGGCATAGACTTCGTAAGAGTTTATAATTAACTAACCCGTGCTAGCTTCGTTCGGGTCACTCACTTTTTGAGAAGTCACGAAAAATGCTCTTCCTAAAACCACCGACTTTGTTTTGTCCGTATTCGCCTTTGGTTCCACCGTCCCAGCTGGACATGACTTCACTTCACTATACGACAAAATCGAGCTAAATGACATTCTCTTCTTGAAATTTCCACTTCTATTATCTTGGCCATGATTACCACCGAAGTGGTTACCATTCTTGGCATGATAATTTTCCCCATGATGGTTATCATTGTTAGATGGCCGTTGCCACTTGCAGGTATGATTATTATCGTGTTGTTGGTCGTTACCTTTTGGTTGAGCTAACTCAACGGTCTCATGTGCTTCATTGCTTATATCAGCATTTTCAGATGCCATTTTCAAACACTCTCATAAAACAAGGGTTAATTAACATATCACATATTATCCCTATACTATGCATTCCACCAATTAACTACCAAATAAACTTAGGTAGGTCATACTTAATGAAGGAATTCCCGTCTCTCCCCTCCTAGTTCTTGTCTCACATCTCACTGGGGATCATATCCCTAAGCTTTGATACAAGTTGTGACGCCCCAAAAGCGGTATACATCACCCATCTTGGGTCGCTAGATTCAAGGTAGTCTTGAATACAAATACAACTTAATTATACAACGATTCGTGTAAAATACGACTAAACATATCTTGTATGCGTTTTAATACAAATATTGTCATCTAGACAATATACAAACTCAATGGGGTCCTCATTACATTTATTATCACACTATTTCACGTAGAATAGTGAAGACTACTAATGCACCATCTAGGACCATCACTCGTTCCCGATTAGTCCTCGCTACGTTCTCATTTCTGAAGAGAACAATGAAAGAAAAGGGTGAGCTCAACTAGCCCAGTAAGAAATATTATGACTAAGATAATCCAGAATAAATTATCATTAGCCTTTAACAATTCTAAATTGATAGAATATAATAGACAACAAGTTTAACTGTAGCGGATCAAACAATCCATTAGAAGAGTCAAGTAAGGTATAAAATCTACTATCTTCTATGATTTAAAAAATTTTTCATCAATTTTATCGCTGAGACTCAGCTTAATAAATAAAATCGAATCATCCCTGCTCCACGGCCAAGGATATTCATGTAATCATCAATAGTTATGACTATACCGAATAATCCATGGTCATAATCATACCAACAACTGTCCACCAATGAACTACAGGCCAATGGGGAATTTTACCACATCATTCGTCACATTACGGTCATGATTATACCGAATAATCCCTGGTCATAATCATACCAAGTCCATCTAAGCACGTAAGCCAAAGATGACTTTTAACATAATATAAACATGAGGATGATGACAATTCAATAAAACAAGTTCAAGAATAAATTTTAAAGATTTATAAGTTAATTTATCTTGAACTTAATAACATCCAAATTGTCAACATGATACTGCTTTGTGGAGTAAAATTTAAGAATGCTCAGAAGAATATTTCCATGAAAAGATACTGGATGAAGCGCAAATATCAAGGATATTCCACTAATTTCATGGATTATAGAAGCCAAAGCTTTAACCAACTGAGTATAATAGAATATATGAAACTGCAAATGGATTTTCGCCCGCCATGCGGTAATCCACGTAGATAGATTATTTCCACAATTTAATAAGGAATGAATACGAAGGATCATTCACCATGCATGTGGTAATCCACATAGACATGTTATTCCAACATAATAATAAAGAATGGAATAACTGAAGGATTCACCATGCGTGAGTAGATCGCATGCACATGTTATTCAAACAGAATAATAAATAATGGAAGAACTTCCGGTCTACCCCGTAAGCGTGAAGTTGAATTCTTTATTGATCTTGAACACCGTACAAAGACCATTTCTAAAACCCCATATCGAATGTCTCTATTGAACTTCGGAGTTAAAGGTCCAACTACGAGAGTTGTTGGACGCCGGTTTCTTTCGTCCAAGTACATCTCCTTGGGGTGCACTGTTTTATTAAGTAAAGAAGAAGAAAAGCGGTAGTATGCGACTTTGTATTGACTATCGGAATTGAACCATGTCACCATCAAGAATAGGTATCCTCTACCTCGTATTGATGACTTGTTTGACCCGATTGCAAGGAGCACAATTCTTTTGAAAAATCGATCTTCGTTACGGATATCATCGGTGAAGATTAGGCGAGGATATTTTAAAAGGCGCCTTGAACTTTCGATGCAGGCATTATGAATTCTTAGTCGTGTCTTTCGGATTGACTAATGCTCCTCATGCTTTCATGGATATGATGAATCGAGTATTCAAGGAATATTTGGATCGATTCGTTGTTGTCTTTATTGATGACATCCTCATATATTCCAAAAGTCATGAAGATCATGAGCACCATTTGAAATTTGGTACTCCAAAGGCTTCGTGAAAACAAACTATATGCCAAATTGAAGAAATGCGAGTTCGGCGAGGAAGTATCATTTCTTGGGCACGTAGTGTCAAAACATGGAGTATCCATGGACCGTACAAGATTGAATTAATACAAAGTTGGGAGCAACCGAAGTCGGTGGCCAAAATGCACGTAGCTTCGGGCTTATTTGGTTATTATCGGAGATTCGTGGAAGGATTTTTTTGAATCGCTACTCCATTAACTCGGTGACTCGGAAAGATATATAAATTTTGTATGGAAGCGAGGAATGCGAGAAGGGTTTCCAAGAGCTCGAGAGGAGACTCATTTCGAACTGTTTCTAACAATACCATCCGGCAGTGCAGGATGGATTTGTTATCTGTGATGCTTGAGCAAAGGGTTAGGATGTGTTCTCATGCGGCGTGGGAAAGTCATAGCCTATGCCTCGCGACAACTTAAAAGAGTATGAGAGGAATTATCCTACTCATGATCTAGAGTTAGCGTGATCGTTTTCTTGTTAAAGATATGGAGGCACTATCTATATGGGGAGAAAGTGGAGATATATTCGGACCATAAAAGCCTTAAATATTTCTTCACTCAAAAAAGAACTCAACATGCGGCGTACGACGTTGGCTCGAGCTATTGAAAGACTACGACCACACTATTCAATACCATCCCGAAAAGCGAACGTGGTAGGCGACGCGTTGAGTAGAAGATCATATGCAGGAATGAGTACGATGATGTCAAGTATCGATAGAGCCAACTTTAATAGAAAAAGTTAAGGTTGCTTTCGAGCCACCCGACGGTGATGATGCGTATGAAGAAAAATACAAGAAGGTGCTATTAGGAGAGAGAATTGATGAAGAAGGAATACTTGAGTCCACCGCACTTTGTGTTCTAACGACTACGATTTGAAGTACAAGATTATGATGGAGGCACACAATACACCATTTGCAATCCATCCTGGAAGTACTAAAATGTATCGTGATATTCGACATATATTTTGGTGGAACAATATGAAGAGAGAAATTGCAAAGTTTATCTCGATGTGTTTAACTTGTCAACGTGTAAAGGCGGAGCATCTAGTACCTAAGGGTCCATTGCAACCACTTGAGATTTCGAAATGGAAGTGGGAACACATTACCATGGATTTCGTTATGGGTCTTCCTACGGTTTCTCAAGGCATCAATGCCATTTGGGTTATTGTTGATAGATTAACCAAGTCTGCTCATTTCTTACCGATCGGAGACTTATTCCTTGAACGTCTTGCTAGTATATATGTAAATGAGATTGTGAGGTTGCATGGCATGCCAAGTATCCATAGTTTCGGATCGTGACCCAAGATTCACTTCAAGATTTTGGGTTAGCTTGCAAAAAAGCTATGGGCGCGGATTTGCGATTGATTGCCGCATACCATCCTCAAAGCAGACGGACAATCAAAGAGGACTATTCAAACTCTTGAAGATCTATTAAGACTACTGTGTCCTAGACTTGAGGCGGTTGGGATAAGTATTTACCATTGGTGGAATTCTCTCACAACAAATGGTTATCAGCAAGTATAGGTGTGGCTCCATTTGAAGCATTATATGGGACGAAAGTGTCGCTCTCCAATATGTTGGGTTGAGGTGGGTGAAGCAACATTGTTGGGACCCGAGTTAATACGATATGACTACCGAAAATATCCAACCGATTCGACAACATATACAAAGCAGCACAAGATCGACAAAAGAGTTATGCGGATCTTCATCGAAAGGGACGTGGAATTTAGTATAGGGGATCATGTATTGTTGTTGAGTTGCTCCATGGAAGGAGTTACAAAGATTTGGGAAGAGAGGAAAGCTCAATCCACGATTTATTGGTCCATTTCAAATTCTTGACCGAGTAGGAAATGTAGCCTATAGACTCGCGTTACCTCAAAGTATGTCTCGTGTTCATAATGTGTTTCACATATTTGTACTTTGTAAATATGTGAAAGACCAACCATTATATAGAGTTAGAACCGGGACGAGATAGTAGAAGACTTAACGTACGAAGAGGTACTGTCAAGATCTTGGATAGGAAGGAGCATGTCCCACGCGACAAAGGTCATACCACAAGTTAAAGTTTTGTGGAGGAATCATGCTTTATAGAGGAAATGACCAGGAATTGGAAAGCGGAAATGAAAGCGAGGTATCCTCACTTTTTCAAAATACTAGTACGTACGTGCGTCAATTTCGAGGACGAAATTTCATAAGGGAGGGAGGTTGTAAGACCTCAACTTCTTATTAATGAAATTTAATTTTCTATTTATTATTTTGAAATAGTAAGGTTGATTTGATTAATGTGGATAGTTATGGGTAAAATACGTAAATATTTCAAAATAAGCAAAGTGGTTATAAAATATTCATTATTATCGGGAATATTCGTTTGGTCGTGGAATATTAAATACTACCATAGAATGATCTTTGTGGGCCCCATAACTGAAAGCGATTGGGTGAAGAAAGCGACAAATATAAGTTGTTTAAAATAACGGCGTAGTTATTATCAATTAATCTTTGTTAAAATACTAAATTGGTTAAAACACGCAGAAGCACACGGTATTGCACCAATTATTAATTTTTATGTAAGAAGGCACTACTCAATAATGGTTACGATGAATTAATGCTCAAATATTTTATTTTATTGATTTAATAATTCTTTGCGTTGATATTTTATATATTGTTGTTGTTTCAATAATTGTCATTACGATTATTTTTCATTATCGAAGCAATAATTCATATTATCCGAATAATATTATTAGATAATATTATTGGCAATGTCTAAAAGTTTACATCAAGGAGAGGTTTGGTCACCTAATTGCGCTTGATGAAGGAAAAATTCTTATTGGAAAGCCCCCTCTTTCTGGAAGAAACCGCGGTTGTCAATATTGTGATTCTGTAATATTATTTGTGAATAATTAATTATTGATTCATATAATGAGAAAAATATTGATTTTATGTGGATATAGATGGAGAAAATTTTTAATGTGGCAATTGTTGAAAATTGAAATTTTATCTTTTTCTGATAAAATAATTCATTTAAATATATTATTATATTTTAATAATATAATAATGATGATATTTTACGATGAATGTGGGATATATGAGTATATGTGGAGGAGGAGTATTTTTGTTACAAAAATATTTAAAGCATATTTTATGTGTTAAATTGGAACCCATTTCTTGATTGAAATTTGATTATAGCTTTGTAAAATCGCCTTGGTTTGTGGATTTGGTCAATTTACATTTGAATTTGGAAAAACTTTCTTCGCAAAGTTGTAGAGAATTGAATTTCCTATAAAACTCACAACATTGAATTTTCGATAAAAAGCTATTTATTATGAATTATTGAAGTTCAAGCTCAAATAATTAATTTTGGAAGTTTAAAATATTTTAAGTAACAAAAACGTTTTTTTTATTTTGGTGTGTTTCACATGTGTGTGTGGAAGGAGCTGAATTCAGATTCTTAGTGCGTAGGAAGTTGTGGAAAAAAATAATAATATTATTAAATTAAATTTTTTCGCTTTGGTGTTCTAAGTATTTTCCTATAAATAGGGTCTTAGGTTAGAATTGAAAATCACACGTAAGCTCAAGTTTTCTCTCTTTATATTATCGAGTATATTCTTGTGAGTATTTTGAGTATATTTTGAGTATTGCTATATCTGATTGCAAGTTCAAGTCATGCTTTATATCAGGTGTTTCAAATTAGAAATCCGATCTTTCGAGGTAAGGGATATAATTTTTTGTAATGATATTATTTCTTCAATATCATTATCTTTGAAATATTGATCTGAAGTTTTTATCAAATTTGAAACTTTTGGTGTCTGGAGTTATTATTCACGATATAATTAATTATTCACGAATCGACACTATTCATCGAAAAATAAAAATTTTCCCTTTTCTTCCAAAATATCTATTGTGGATACTAGCTTTGATTGTATCCATGTTTTGATCATTCTTGAATTTTACACCACTATAATTATTTTTGAGGTATTGTTGGACATGGATAAAACAAAGTACTGAATCCTTAATCCTTAATCCTTGTCATTTTGTTTCCTTTGGATTCGTGTCTTTAAAAATATTTTTCATCATCCTCGATCTTAAATGATGATATTATTGAATATATTTGGCTTTTCAGTAGTGCAAAGATGAATGATTTCGATGAATATCTTGGCTGTGTAGTGCAAAGATGAACAGTGTTTAGATGAACATGATTAGTGATGAATATCTTTGGCTGTAGTGCAAAGATGAATATTTGATTTCAGATATATATTGATTGATGTTCTGGGGATAAAAGATGAGCGATGAACTTTTAAATTCATACATAGAAGATAGTAGTTTGCATTCTCTACTTAACTCTTCTAATGAATTATTATTTTTATTTGCGAATATTGATTTAAAACTTTGTATTCTATTAGATTTTTCCTGTTGAAGACTAACGATAATTTGTTGTATATTATCTTAGTCATAATATTCTTCTTTGGGCTAGTTGAGTGACCCTTTTCTTTTTGTTCCATTTTTCTTCTCGGGAGGCAAGAATATAGCGAGTATACAGTGGGGGTATGGAATGAAGGTTCTAGAGAGTTGTTTAGTAGTCCTCACCATTTTGTAAAATAATGTATCAATAAATGTGATGAGGATTTATTTGAGTATAGATATTGTCTAGAAGATAATATTTGTATTCAAACTCACAGCTTTTCTTGTTGTAATAATAAAGTTGTAGTTGTTTATGTACCATGTATTGACAACTTCGGAATGGGTGATGTATACCTACCTATTTTTTGGGCGTCACATATAGGGTATCTCACATATCTGAGTTATTCCAATGAGAATAATAAAGAATGGAATAAATGAAGTTCTCTTCATGAATAAGAAAGAAAGAATACCCCTTACGAGTATAACAAATAATATCCCCTACCTTAGAAGAAATTGGATATTGGAAAAGTGAAGTAGCAGAATACTTTTCTTCTTTTTCTCTATAGTTTCTCTCTCTAGAGTTTCAGTGAATTCGTAAGAAATAATGAAGGAATGAGCTACTATTTATATAAGAACTGAAAGTGGCTCTTGGTCTTAACGAAGGGTCAAAATGACTCTTGGTAATATTGAAGAGACAACTACTATTTACGAAGGAGCAATTAACTCTTGAAACACCGAAGGGGCAAATAACTTTTGGAAAGCTGAAGGGACAAATAACTCTTGGAAAATTGAAGGGACAAATAACTCTTGAAAAACTGAAGGGACAAGTTACTATTAAAACTTTAAATCAACGATCCATATTGATTTACTATTATAATTTCAACCAACGATCTGAAAAATTAGCATATCTTCTCATGGAATAATATTGTACCCAAAAATGATTTGGACCGAAAAGAAATATATTTTACGGGTGAATAGTATCCTGTGAATAGTAACTCGTGAATAGTAACTCATGAATAGTAACTCGTGAATAGTACTCTGACACGAAAAGTGCCTCGAATACCCGATTGAATAATATAACCTCCAGACATCAATTATTATTGAAACAAATGTCAATTTTCACTAACACAAATAATTCTAACACAATGGAACTATAAAATTCATCTTTAATCAACACGAACTTATTCATCATTAATATTATAATTCACAATATTTAACAAACGTGTCGCTCCCCAGGAAAGTGGGGCTTTAGATAAGAATTTCTCCTTATTGGCGCGCAATTAGGTGACCAAACCTCTCCTTGACAGAACTTCTAGACATTGTCAATATTGTAAATAATAATATGAATACTTTGCCGTCTCAATTATTGATTTAATAATATATCATATTATGCAAATGATAATGTAACAATAATATGAGAGATATGATGCAGTAATTACTGTAGCAATAATTGAGTATAACTGAGTAGCTTCTCACGTAAGCATCAATAATCAATATCGTGTGCTACTATGCAACCACGCCAGTATTCTTGTACTTTTACTACCGGTAGTTCAGTTCAGCGGTTTTAACGGTAACACCTCCGCCGTTATTTTTATAGAAATATAATTTTGTCGTTTTCTAACTACGACAATACTTCCATTGTGGGGTCCACCAATGATTGTGCCGTCATACGAATATTTCTTGTTAAAACGAATATTCCCCGACCAATTGAATATTATATAACCACTTGCTTACTTTGCAAAATTTATAAATACTATCCACAACTATAACATTATATCAAATCCACACCATAATAAAAAAAATTATTTCGAAAAAATTAAATCTTATTAATAAAATCTGGGGTCTCACACCAACTTTTATGAATAAAGATGAATTTTCTAAAAATATCATTTTTGAATATTATGGAATAAATTTGATATAATGTTATAGTTGTGGGTAATATTTATAAATTTTACAAAGTACGCAATTTGTTATGTAAGACCCCAACTTTTTGAATAAAGATTAAATTTTTTCGAAATATATTTTTGAATATTATGGTGTGGATTTGATATAATGTTATAGTTGTGGGTAATATTTACAAATTTTACAAAGTACAAAGTTGTTATATAATATTCGATTGGTCGGGGAATATTCGTTTTAACAGGGAATATAACGGTACAATCATTGGTGGACCCCCACAACAGAATTATTGTCGGATTGAGAAAACGACAAAAATACTTAATGAAAATAACGACGGAAGTTTTACCGTTAATCGCTGAAACACCCGTTGTTAAAAGTACGATGAATACGTGTGGTAATTCATAAGAAGACACCATGACGCCCCCAAAATTAGGTATACATCACCCATCTTGGGTGCATGACATACGTGCATGTAATTCAAATATAACTTACTAATACAAAAATGTCGGTACAATACGACAAAACATAAACCTATGAGTTTGAATACAAATATTATCTACTAGAGATTATACAAACTCAAAAGAAGTCCTCATTACAATTATTATCACACTATTTCACATAATAGTGAGGACTACTAATGCTATCCTCTACGGACCATCACTCCGTTTCCAGGCTCGTCCAGGTTATATTCTCATTTCAAGAGAATAAAGTGAAAGAAAGGGTGAGCTCAACTAACCCAAAGAAGAAATACTATGACTAAGATAATGCAGAATAAATTATCATTAGTCTCCAACAATGTTAAAGCGATAAAATATAATAGACATCAAGTTTAAGCTACTTGATGAACAAGTAATCCATTAAAAGAGTCAAGTAGAAAATAAAATCTACTATCTTTTATGATTAAAAGGTTTTTCATCATCATTATATTTGAGAGACTCGACTTTTAATAAATATTCCACATCATCGAATCACCTCTCGCACTACTGCCGAGGATATTCTTTAGTATCACGACCACAATTATCCACGCACTACGGCCAAGAATATTTGTGTATTCATTAATGGTCATGATAATGCCAACAATCATCCATCAATGCACTTACGGGCCAATTTGGACTTTACCACATTATTTGTAACATTACGGTCATGATTACACACGAATAATCCTGGTGGTCATAATCATACCAAGTCCATCTATGCACCTGAGCCACAAATGACTTTCAACATAATATAAACATGAGGATGATGACAATGATATAAGAATTCAATAAAACAAGTTCAAGAATTAATTTGTCCAAGAACTACTAATGTCCAAATTGTCGACATGATACCGCTTTGTAGAGTAAAATTCAAGAATGATCGGAAGAATATTTCCATGAAAAGATATCTTTGGATGAAGCGCAAATATCAAGGATATTCTACTAATTTCATGGAGTATAGAAGTCAAAACTTTAACCAACCGAGTATAATAAAGAATGGAATAACAAAAGAAATCACCATGCATGTGGTACTCAAGATGTATAAAGTTATTCCAGCGAATACTAAATAACGGAACCAAGTCAAAGTGAAATTAAATGCAAGCGAGGATGTTCCAACAGTAATAATAAAGAATGGAATAACAAGCGAAACCACCATGCATGCGGTACAGCATAGATAAAAGTTATTCAATAGAATACTAATAAGGGCGAAATCGGTCCCCAGTAAACGCATGACATGGATATTCCAATGAATAATAATAAAGAAGCGGAACCGTGTCGTAACAGTAAACGCATATGACAGGATATTCCAATGAGAATAATAAAAGGCGGAAGCAGTCCGGCGTAAAAAACGCATGCATGGATATTCCAACGGAATAAGTAAATACTGGAATAATAAAATAATGTCACCAAGTATAGGGTAGATCATGGCGATCTGAGTTATTCCAGCGAGAATAATAAGCAATGGAATAATAATGATTCTCTTCATGAATAAGAAAGAATAACACCCCTTACAAATACAACAAATAATATTCCCTACCTTAAAGAAGAAGAGTACTTGATATATAAGTAGTGAAGAGAATACTTTCTTCTTTCTCTCTATAGTTTATCTCTGAGTTTCAAAGTGAATTGTAAGAAAATAATGAATGAATGAGCTTCTATTTATAGAAAAATGGAATGCATAAGTAACTAACTCATGAGCAGCCGAGATTGATTTACTTTATTCGACGGTCCATATTTAAAGCAAAATCTTTTAAATAAAATAAAATATATTCTATTTATAATCTAATAAAGCGAATAACTTTATAAAAGATTTTACTATGCAAAACACTATGTAGGCACTATGCATAAGAAAATATAATATATTCTAATTATTGTCTAATAAAATGATAACTTTATAAAAGTATTCATTTTTATATAAAAGATTTTACTATACAAAATACTATGGAGACACTATACAATACTATGCATAATAAAATATAATATATTCTATTTATAGAATAACTTTATAAAAGTATTACATTTTTATATAAAAGATTTTACGTATTATTACATTAATAATACCAACAAAACCTGAGTGACTTATCACTTAAGCATCAATAATTAATACAGTGTATTGCTCTTATGCAACCACATGCCATTATTCATCGCACTTTCTTTAACACCGGTGTTTTCAATGATTAACGGTAAAACTTCCACCGTTATTTTCATAAACAAAAAATATTTTTGTCGTTTTCTCAATCCGACAATAATTCCGTTGTGGGGTCCACCAATGATTGTGCCGTTGTACGAATATTTTCTTAATAACTATTGTTGTAGGAAAACTCCACCAATGGTAAGAACTTGTCCCAACTTCCCTTGAAATCAAGGACACAGAGTCTTAATAGATCTTGAGAGTTTGAATAGTCCTCTCCATCGTCCGTCCGTCTCGAGGATGATATGCCGAAAGCTAAATCGTAAATCTGTGCCCATAGCTTTTTGCAAACTAACCCAAAATCGTGAAGTGAATCTTGGGTCTCGATCGTAAACTATGGATACTCGCATACCATACAATCTTACTGTACCTCGTTTATGTAAATCTGAGCAAGACGTTCAAGTGTATAAGCTTTTCGTATCGGTAAGAATTGAGCAGACTTGGTCAATCTATCAACAATGACCGAAATCGCATCTATGCCTTGAGAAACTTTGGGAAGACTAATAATTGAAATCCATGGTAATGTGCTCCCACTTCCATTCGGAATTTCAAGTGGTCTGCAATGGACCTTTTGGTACTTGATGTCTACCTTGACTCGTTGACACGTTAGACACCTTGAGATAAACAACGCTATCTCTCTCTTCATATTGCCCCACCAAAATGTATGTGAAGATCATGATACATTTGGTACTCCTAGATGGATTGAAAGCGGTGTGTTATGCCTCCATCATGATTTTATACTTTAAATCAGGGTCATTAGGAACACAAAGTCTGGAGTTGACTCGAAGTATTCCTTCTTCATCGATTCTTGCTTCCGGCATCGCACCTTCTTGCACTTTCTTCCTCATACGCATCAGCTCTTGATCTGTAATTTGAGCAGTTTTAATTTTATCAATTAAATTCGGTTCTACTCGTATTTTGCCATCATCACATGGGTCCCTGGAGTCTTTAACTCTATCTCCATCCTTTGCAAATCATACAAAATGGGCCTTTGCGTTGACAATATTGCACTCGTACCCGCATATGATCTTTTACTCAATGCGTCAGCTACCACGTTCGTTTTTCCAAGATGGTATTGGATGGTATGATCATAATCTTTCAACAGTTCAAGCCAACGTCGTTGTCGCATGTTGAGTTCCTTTTGAGTGAAGAAATATTTGAGGCTTTTATGATCCGTAAAGATATCCACTTTCTCCCCATACAAGTAATGCCTCCAAATCTTTAGTGCGTAGACAACAGCTGCCAACTCTAGATCACGAGTAGGATAATTACTCTCATATTCTTTGAGTTGTCGTGAGGCATAGGCTCTGACTTTCCCATGTTGCATGAGAACACATCCTAACCCTTTGCCCGAAGCATCACTGTAGATGACAAATCACTCCGAACCAGATGGTATTGTCAGAACAGGTGCTGAAATGAGTCTCTTCTTGAGTTCCTGAAAACTTTTCTCACATTCCTCGCTCCAACCGAACTTTGTATCTTTTCGAGTTAGCTGAGTTAGTGGAGTAGCGATTCGAGAAAACCCTTCTACGAATCTCCGATAAAACTAAGCCGAGAAAGCTACGTACTTCGGTCATTGATTTAGGTTGCTCCCAGCTTTGAATAGCTTCAATCTTTGCTGGATCAACAGATATTCCATGACTTGATACCACATGCCCAAGGAATGCTACTTCTCGCCGAACTCGTGATTTTTTTAACTTGGCATAAAGCTTATATTCACGAAGTTTTTGGAGTATCAGCCTCAAGTGTTGCTCATGATCTTCACGGCTTTTGGAATAAATAAGGATGTCATTAATAAAGACGACCACAAAGTGATCTAAATATTCCTTCAATACTTGGTTCATCATATCCATGAAGGCAGCAGGAGCATTAGTCAATCCAAAGGACATGACTAAGAATTCATAATGCCGTCATCGAGAGTTAAAGCCAGTCTTTGGAATGTCATGGTTCTAATATTCAATTGGTGATATCCGGAACGAAGATCAATCTTTGAAAAGAATTTGGCTCCTTGCAACTGGTCAAATAGGTCATCAATACGTGGCAATGAGTACCTATTTTTGATGGTGACATGATTCAACTCCCGATAATCAATACAAAGTCGCACACTCCCATCTTTCTTCTTCACGAATAGTAACAGAGCACCCCAAGGAGAAGTACTAGACGAATAAAGCCAATGTCTAACAATTCTCGTAGTTGAGTTTTAAATCCTCGAAGTTCAATAGGAGCCATTCGATATGGGGATTTAGAAATGGGTTTTGTCTCGGGTTCAAGGTCGATACAAAATTAAATTTCACGCCCGGGGTAGCCAGGGAAGTTTTTCGTGGAATCGTTAGAAATTCATTAACAATAGAAATATTATTCAAAACTGACGTATTTTTGTTTAGATCTGTGACATGAGCTAAGAAAGCTTGACATCTGTTTTTCAATAAACGAATAGCTTTATGGCTTGAGATGACAGTGATTGATTTTAATGGTTTGGTTGCTTGAATTCGCATAATAGGTCGATTAGGAATATGAAAGCTAACAACCTTATGAAAACAATCAATTTTTGCATGATGAGTAGTTAACCAATCAATCCCTAGAATTACATCAAATGCAAGTATTTTTAATGCAATAAGATCGACAGGTAATGTGTGGGTACCAACTTGAACCAAACAAGACTTATAAACCGTGGATGTAATGAATGTTTCTCCCAACGGAGTTTCCACAGATAAGTCAAAGTCTAATTTTCTCCAAGTCAAATTTAATCGTTGAGCGCAAGTAGAGAAATAAAAGAATGGGTAGAACCGGTATCAAATAAAGTGTAGACTTATTTAGAGTTTATGATAAGCTTACCCGTGATGACCTCATTCGGGTTCCTTTCTTTTCTGGGAGGTCACAACAAACGCTCTCCTCAGACTACCTGGCTTTGACTTTTTCGGGGATGCCTTTTGGTGCCTCCATCTCAGTTGAATTTATCTTTGGTGAACGACAAAATCGGGCTAAGTGACTTTCTCTTCCACAATTATAACATGCTTTGACTCGGCATCGCGCAATTTGGTGATGTGTCCCTCCTCCGCATTTGAAGCATATGATAGGTGGTCTTTCTCCTTCCTTAACAACGGGTCTTTGGTCGACGCGTCTTTCCATCATTGTTGAATCTCCTCTTCTTGAAATGTTCATTCTTATTTTTTTGGCCCTGATTACCACTGAAGTGGTTACCATTTCTGGCCTGTTGATTCCCTCCTCGCTTGTTGTCACCGCTTCGATGACTGCTCTCACCGGTATTATCATTTTTTTGCTTACCGCTCTCTTTGGTTGCGTTGACTCGTTATCGCGGCTTCCACCAATGAGCCCTATTTACAACATCCGAATACAAACACGCTTTATGAGAAATAAGATGTTGACGTATCTCCGGCTTCAAACCTCTTAAAACATTCGCGCCATTCTCTCTTCATTATCCACCAAGTGGGATATAAACCGGATAACCCCCGCAAATTTTACCTCGTATTGCGACACGATCATATTGTTTTGCTCCAATTTGATAAACTCCACCTCCTTCATGTGACGAATACTTTCGGAAAGTATTTGTCGTTGAACAACTCTTGGAACTTCTCCCAAGACATATTCATCTGCACGGAGTTAAGTAACGTTTTTACCGATTCCCACCAAGAATCCGCCTCTCTCAAGCAACATAAAGCGGCGAAGGGAACCTTTTGCTCCTCGGAGCATCCCAAGACATCAAATATCTTGGTGATCTACTTTATCCATGCTTCCGCCATAAGTGGTTGTGGCTCTCCCTTAAACTCCGGTGGTCCCAGCTCCTTGAACTGTTTAGCGGTGACCGCCCGAGAGTTTTCGATGTTTCCACAATATTTTGGACGATGAGGCCGCTACCGCTTTGCATTTGCATGAATTGCATAAAGCCTCGAACAATCCATCATTCATCATTTGGTCATTTTTTGTTGTTTGCATGAGGATTATCGCCTTCACGATGCACATTCTCCCCGATTATTGATATGTGGAGACTCAAGCGGTCTCTTGTGCTCCATTGCTATTTTCAATATTTTTGGATGTCATTTTTAGATACTACCACAAAACAAAGGTTAATTGACATGTAACATAATATCTCTAAACTCGACCAACCAATTTAAATACAAAATAAATTTCAGTAGAGTCATACTAGCAAAAGAATTCCCTCTCTCCTCCTAGTTCTAGTCTCACATCTTAGCTGGGATCATATCCCCAAGCTTTGATACCAGCTATGACGCCTCAAAATTAGGTATACATCACCCATCTTGGGTCGCCAGATACATGGTATGTAATTCAAATACAACTTATTAATACAACTGTCGTGTACAATACGACAAAACATAAACCGTGAGTTTGAATACAAATATTATCTACTAGAGATTATACAAACTCAAAAGGAGTCCTCATTACAATTATTATCACACTATTTCACGAATAGTGAGGACTACTAATGCTATCCTCCGGACCATCACTCCGGTTCCCGACTCGTCCCGTTATATTCTCATTTCCTCAAGAGAAACGGTGAAAGAAAGGGTGAGCTCAACTAACCCAAAGAAGAAATACTATGACTAAGATAATGCGAGAATAAATTATCATTAGTCTCAACAATGTTAAACCGATAAAATATAATAGACATCAAGTTTAGCTGCGGTATGAACAAGCAATCCATTAAAAGAGTCAAGTAGAAAATAAAATCTACTATCTTTTATGATTAAAAAGGTTTTTTCATCAACATTATTTTGAGACTCGACTTAATAAATATTCCACATCATCGAATCACCTCACTACTGCCGAGGATATTCTTTAGTATCACGACCACAATTATCCATGCACTCTGGGCCAAGAATATTTTGTATTCATTAATGGTCATGATAATGCCAACAAGCGTCCATCAATGCACTACGGGCCAATTTGGACTTTACCACATCATTTGTAATATTACGGTCATGATTACAAGAATAATCCTCGGTCATAATCATACCAAGTCCATCTATGCACTCACAGTGCCACAAATGACTTTCAACATAATATAAACATGAGGATGATGACAATGATATAAGAATTCAATAAAACAAGTTCAAGAATTAATTTGTCCAAGAACTACTAATGTCCAAATTGTCAACATGATCTCGCTTTGTATAGTAAAATTCAAGAATAATCGGAAGAATATTTCCATGAAAGATCTTTGGATGAAGCGCAAATATCAAGGATATTCAACTAATTTCAAGGAGTATAAAATTCAAAACGTTAACCAACTGAGTATAATAAAGAATGGAATAACAAAAGAAATCACCATGTATGTGGTACTTCGCGATAGACAAAGTTATTCCAACAGAATACTAAATAACGGAACGTGTCAAAGTAAATTAAGACCGACAAGATGTTCCAATGAGAATAATAAAGAATGGAATAACAACGAAACCACCATGCATGCGGACTTCATGATAGACGGAGTTATTCAATAGAATACTAATAAGATTTAAAATCAGTCCCACAGAAACGCATTGCATGTGATATTCCAATGTAATAATAATAAAGAGCGGAACCGTGTACGACGTAAAACGCACGCATGTATGTGATATTCAATGAGAATAATAAAAGCGGAATCAGTCCCGCTTAAAAAATGAACGAGGATATTCCAAATGTAATAGTAAAGACGGAATAATAAAATAATGTCACCAAGTATAGGGTAGATCATAGATATAAGTTATTCCAATGTAATAATAAGCAATGGAATAATAACAGTTCTCTCTTCATGAATAAGAAAGAATAACACCCCTTATGAATACAACAAATAATATTCCCTACCCAAGAAGAAAAGTACTAGATATATAAGTAATGAAGTAGTATACTTTCTTCTTTCTCTCTATAGTTTATCTCTAGAGTTTCAAAGTGAATTCGTAAGAAAATAATGAATGAATGAGCTTCTATTTATAGAAAATGGAATGCATAAGAACTAACTCATGAACTATCGATATTGATTTACTTTAATCGACGTCCATATTTAAAGCAAAATCTTTTAAATAAAATAAAATATATTCTATTTATAATCTAATAAAACGAATAACTTTATAAAAGATTTTACTATGCAAAACACTATGTAGGCATTATGCATAATAAAATATAATATATTCTAATTATTGTCTAATAAAACAAATAACTTTATAAAAGTATTCATTTTTATATAAAAAGATTTTACTATACAAAACACTATGCGCATAACTATATAACACTATGCATAATAGAATATAATATATTCTATTTATAGAATAACTTTATAAAAGTATTCATTTTTTATATAAAAGATTTTCTCGTATTATTACATTAATAATACCAACAAAACCGAAAGTGACTTATCACTTAAGCATCAATAATTAATGGGTGTGAAGTTCTTATGCAACCACGCCAGACATCGTATTCTTTAACTTTAACACGGGTGTTTCAACAGATTAACTGCAGTAAAATTTCCGCCGTTATTTTCATAAAGTATTTTTGTCGTTTTTCAATCCGACAATAATTCCGCTAGGGTCCACCAATGATTGTGCCGTTTATACGAATATTCCCCGTTAAAATGAATATTCCTCACCAATCGAATATTATATAACAACTTACGCATTTTTTGCAAAATTTATAAATATTACCCACAACTATTATATCAATTTCACTCCATAATATTCAAAAATAATATTTATAGAAAATTCATCTTTATTCAAAAAGTTGGAGTTTTACACACACGGTATTGATTATTGATGCTTACATGAGAAGTCACTCAGTTATACTCAATTATTGCTACAGTAATTGCTGCATCATATCTCTCATATTATTGATTCAATTATTGTCACAATATCATTTGCATAATATATTATATTATTAAATCAATAATTGAGACGACAAAGTTATTCATATTATTATTTGCAATATTGACAATGTCTAGAAGTTCTGTTAAGGAGAGGTTTGGTCACCTAATTGCGCGCCAATAAGGAGAAATCCTTATCGAAAATCTCCCTCTTTCCTGGGAACGACCTGGTTGTTAAATATTATGAGTTATAATATTAATGATGAATAAGTTGTGTTGATTAAAAATGAATTTTGATAGTTCCATTGTGTTGGGATTATTAGTGTTAGTGGAAATCGACATCTATTCCGATGATAATTGATGTCTAAGGGTTATATTGATAAATCGGATAATTTATCGGATAAATGAGAAATTAATTTCTAATAATTCACATACTTATATAACTATTTGTTCGCATGTGTGTACTATTGAATCACATTATTTAATATTAGGGGAATTGGTGCAAGATTGATAATACTTGCATGACTAAGTTAAAAATGGAGGTATAGATGGATGTACTATACTGTAATTCGTATTTTTCACATGATTATATTATTGATTCACATGATTGAACTATTGATTCACATTATTTACTATTAGGGGAGGTGGTGCAAGTTTGATAATACTTGCAGGACTAAATTAAAAATGAAAGAAAAGTTGGAGGTATTGTCTTTGTAATTTTTGAGCCCCAAAATGTGTAATTATCGAAACTATATTTTCCTATAAATAAGCTCATTCTTCCTTCATTTCTCACCAATTCACAAAAGCTTTAGAGCGATTATTATAGTAGAGAAATTATAGAGAAAGAAGAAGTTAAGTCTACTACCTCACTATTCCAAAGATCTAGTTCTTCCAAGGTAGGAGTATTATTTCTTTCTTATCCATGAAGAGAACTTCATTATTCCATTTTATTATTATATGGAATAACTCAGTAAACGCCAAGTTACCCTATACTTGGTGAAATTCTTACGTTATTCCATTCTTTATCATTACGTTGGAACATCCTCGTCATCAAGGCCACGCCTGCACTCGGGTTCCATTATTTATCATTCTGTTGGAACATCCTGTATGTATGCGTTATAATGGATGGGACTGGTTCTCGCTCTTTATTATTTTGTTGGAATATCCTATCATGCTTTTACCCTGACTGATTCTGATTCCGTCTTTATTATTTCATTGGAATATCCGATCCAGGCGTTTTATGCCGGATTCGATTCCGTTATTTATTATTATGTTGGAATAACTCGCCATGCGCCTATCGTATGCCGGGTGATTTCTTTTGTTATTCCATTCCTTGTTATACTCGATTGGTTAAAGTTTTAACTTCTATACTCCATGAAATTAGTGGAATATCCTCGATATTCAAGGCTTCATCCAATATCTTTTCATGGAAATATTCTTCCGAGTATTCTTGAATTTTACTCTATAAAGCAAAGATTCACGTCGATAATTTGGACATTATTAGTTCCTGTGATACATAAATTTTGAACTTGTTTTATTGAATTCTTATATCATTGTCATCATCCTCATGTTTATATTTTTTCGAAGTCATCTGTGTATTCAGAAGGCATAGATGGACTTGGTATGATTATGACTGAGGATTATTCGGCAATCATGATCGTAATGTTACAAATGATGTGGTAAAGTCCTCATTGGTCCAGTAGTGCATTGATGGATGCTTGTTGGTATGATCATGACCATTAATGAATACACAAATATTCTTGGCCCGTAGTGTATGGATAATTGTGGTCGTGATACTAAAGAATATCCTTGGTCGAAATAGTGTAGGGTGATTCATGATGTGGATTATTTATTGTTGAGTCCCAAATGATAAAAGTGATGAAAACCTTTAAATTATTAAAGATAGTAGATTTTATTCTCTACTTGACTCTTTTTAATGGATCATTGTTCACTGCAGCTTAAACTTGATGGTTGTTATATTTATATCGCTTTTAACACTATCAAGGCTAACGATAATATATTCTCGCATTATCTTAGTCATAATATTTCCTCATCGGACTAGTTGAGCTCACCTTTTTACTTTCATTGTTCTCTTTTAGAAATGAGAACGTTGCAGGACTAAGTCCTGAGAACGGAGGACTGAATTTGAACAGATGATAAGATTAGTAGTCCTCACTATTCAAATGAAATAGTGGGAAATTAAATGTAATAATATTGAATTTGAGTATGTATATTGTCTCAGACGACAATATTTGTATTAAAACTCACAACTTATGTTTTTTGTCGCACTTTGCATTTACAGTTGTATAATTAAGTTGTATTTGTATTCGCATCATGTATTTGGCGCACTCAAAATAGGTGATGTATACCTATTTTGGGGCGCCACCAGCAGTATCGAGCTAGGATATGATCCCCGCTAAGATGTGACTGTAGAACTAGAGGGGAGAGACGGGGAATTATTCGCCAGTATGACCTACCTAATTTTTTTTGGTATTTAATTGGTTGGTCGAGCATGTAAATAAATGTCAGATGTCAATTAACCCTTATTTTGTTGTAGTATTTGAAAATGGCATCCGAGAATATTGAGAATAAGAATGAGGCACAAGAGACCATTGAGTCTTTGATCAACAATCGTAATAATGTGCATCGTGAAGGCGCACAATCCTCACGCAAACAATAACACCGACCAAAATGATGAACGATGGAATGTTCAGAGCTTTTACGCAATTCATGCAACATCAAAAAGAGAGCTCCTATTCAAAATGTAGGTGGAAACATCGGAAACTCTCGAACTGGTCACCGCTAAACTGCTTTTGAGCCTGGGACCACCCGAGTTTATTGGAGAGCCAAAACCACTTAAGGCGGAAACGTGGATAAATCAGATCACCAAGATATTTGATGTCTTGGGATGCTCCGAGGAGCAAAAGGTTCCCTTCGCCACCTTCATGTTGGGATGGTGGCACCAAAGGTGGATACGGACAAAACAAAGTCGGTACCATCATGTTGGGATGGTGGCACCTTCAGGAAGAGCGTTTTTCGTGACTTCTCAAAGAGCGAGTAACCCAAACGAAGTTAGCACGGGTTAGTTAATTAAAAATTCTTGCGAAGTCTATACCTTATTAGATACTGGTTCTACCCACTCTTTTATCTCTCCTACTTGTGCTCAACGTTTAAACTTGACTCCGGAGAAGTTAGACCTTGACTTATCTGTTGAGACTCCGTTAGGAGAAACTTTTATTACATCTACTATTTATAAATCTTGCTTGATTCAAGTTGGTACCATCACATTACTGCTTGATCTTATTTCGTTGAAAATTCTTGCTTTTGATGTGATTTTAGGATTGATTGGTTAACCACTCATCGTCGTTTAAAATTGATTGTTTTGTAAGGTTGTCAAGTTTTCATATTTCTAACCAACTGTTATGCTTAATTCAAACAACCAAACCATTAAAATCAATCACTGTCATATCAAGCCATGAAGCTATTCGTTTATTGAAAAATGGATGTCAAGCTTTCTTAGCCCATGTCACGGACTTGAACAAAAACACGTCAGATTTGAATAATATTTCTGTTGTTAGTGAATTTCCTAACGTATTTCCTGATGAACTTCCCGGTCTACCCCCAGAGCGTGATATTGAATTTTGAATTGACTTTGAACCCGGTACAAAATCCATTTCTAAAATCTCTTATCGAATGGCTTCTATTGAACTTCAGGAGTTAAAAACCCAACTATAGAAGTAGGTACCCGAGCCTCTATCTAGTGACTTCCTTTGTGGAATGCACCGAAGCTAGACTCTCCGTAGGGGACGTCATATTCGTGAGGTGGTAAACTGATAGGCGCCATTGTGACGTGATATCCAAGATTGGGATATGAGTCACAGTTGGGAGCAACCTAAGTCAGTAATCAAAATATCTAGCTTTCTAGGCTTAGCTGGTTACTATCGGAGATTCGTGGAAGGATTTTCTCGAATCGCTACTCCGTTAACTTAGCTGACTCGGAAAGATACAAAATTCATATGGAGTGAGGAATGTGAGAAGATTTTACAAGAGCTCAAGAGGCGACTCATTTCGGCACCTGTTCCGACCATACCATCCTAGAAAAACAAACGTGGTAGCTGACGCATTGAGTAGAAGATTTTATGCGAGTACGAGTGCGATATTGTCGAACACAAAGACCTATTTTGTATAACTCACAAAGGATGGAGATAGAGTTAAAGGCTCCAAGTACCCACATTATGATGTTAAATATACTAGTAGAATTGACTTTAATTGATAAAGTTAAAACTGCTCAAGCTATACACGTTCTCCTGTTGCACGTTCTCCTGGTTTGTAACTAAAGGTTGTTCCACAGTCTCATACACTCCATTGTTAACGTTCTCAACGGCCATTCTTAAATACTGCCATAAAACAAGGGTTAATTAAACAAATTAACATATCACATAATATTCCTATATTATGACTGACCAACAAATAAGCTTAGATAAGACACACTAGCGAAGGATTTACTCATCTCTCCCCTCCTAGTTCTATTCCCCGATCTCCGCCAGAGACCATATCCCTAAGCTTTGATACCAACTGTGACGCCCCCAAAATAAGTATACAACACCCATTACGAGTCGCCAAATACATGGTACAGAAAGTAAACTACAACTTCAATAATACAATTGTCGTGTAAAATACGACAACACATACTGTGAGTTTAAATACAAATATTGTCTTCTAGACAATATCACACTCAAATAATGTTATCTAATAATATTATTCAAATAATATGAATTATTGATCTGATAATGAGAAATACTGTGCAGTGATAATTATTGAAACAACAATAATATAAAATATCAACGCAGCAATTATTGAATCAATAAAATAAAATATTGAACGATAGAATTCATCATGTAACAATTATCGAGTAAAGGCCTTCTTACGTAAGGATCAATAATTCATCAATATCGTGCATCCACGCCGTATTCAGTATTTTAACCAACCGGGTATTCCAACGAGTGTTAGCAGTAATAACTACACCGTTATTTATAAAAACTCAAACTTGTCGTTTCTTTCATCCCACAGTTATTACATTATGAGGCCCATAAATGATCGCTGCCATTCTGAATATTCCCCAAACAAAAAGAATATTCAACGACCAAACGAATATTCCCCGACAACAATGATTATTTTATAACCACTTGCATATTTTGCAAAAATTGCACATTTCACCCATAATTAGAGAATTATATCAAATTAATACCTTATTATTCACAAATATAATTAGAGAAAAATTGATTTTATTTATAATAAGTTGGGGTCTTACATTATTTGAATAATATTATTAGATAGCATTATTGACAATGTCTAGAAAGTTCTGTCAAGGAGAGGTTTGGTCACCTAATCAAGGCGCCAAGAAGAAGAAATCCTTATCGGAAAGCCCCTCTTCCGGGAACTACCTGGTTGTCATAATTGTGATTCTGTAATATTATTTGTGAATAATTAATTATTGATTTATATGATAAGAAAATATTTATTTGATGTGGATATAAATGATGGATTTATTTATATGGTTATAAATGAAGGAATTAATGTTGAGGTGTTTTATCAGTATTTTGTCGGATTGGAGGTATTAAAAGATCAAATCGGTGTTCTTAAAGCTCTATTGCGTGAGTTATAATTTTTAATCCAACCGTTGGATCGTTGTGATTTTTGAATATGTTAAACATATATAAGTTGAGTATATGTCCACAAATTTTGAACCGTTGAAAATGAGCATATGATTTGTTATGAATTTTAAGAGGTGTCTGGTTCAGAAATTGTTGAAGTTTCTGAATTAATCATTTTGGTGGAAAATTCTAGAATTGGTGGACCCCACTTTTGTTTGGTGAGAAATATGCTCAAATTAAATTTCAAATGTGATGGGCGGCAATAGTAGCAGGTAAAGCCATCAGGTAGCAGGTCAAGTCTGCTGCTTGCGGTGCTTTAACATTTTCCTATAAATCAGGCTAAGTTAGAATTGAAAATCACACCGTAAACAAGTTTTCTTCTTTCTCTCTATATTATCGAGCGTATTCTTGTGAATATTTTGATACTTTGAGTGTTGCTATACGGTGCAAGTTCCTTCAGCACTATATCCAGTATTCCAGTCAGAAGTACTGTCTTTTTGAGGTAAGGGATGTTATTTTCTTCCTAATGATGTTATTCTTTCAATATCATTATACTAGAAATATTGGTATGAATTTTTTTGTGGAATTTCTACCTTTTGTGTAGGGGGTTACTATTCATTCACGTATCGACATTATTCACGTATACAACACTATTCACGAATACGACACTTTATTCATAAAAAATGAAAATTTCTTCTTTTTTGTCCAAGAGGTCTATTATGGTTACTATCTTTGATCTAAAACTTGTTGTCTATTATATTTTATCGATTTTTTCCTGTTGAAGACTAATGATAATTTATTGTATATTATCTTAGTTATAATATTCTTTTATCGGGCTAGTTGAGCTCACCTTTTTCTTTTTGTTCCATTGTTTTATCAAGAGGAGAGAATTTAGCGAGAACTAAATGGGTATGGAGTGATGATTCAAGATAGCTGTTTTAGTAGTCCTCACTATTTTGTAAAATAGTGTACCAATAAATGTAATGAGGACTCCTTTTGAGTTTGTATACTCTCTATTAGACAATAGTTGTATCCAAACTCACAGTATATGTGTTGTCGTATTTTGCACGACAATTTTATTACTGAAGTTATATTTGTTTCTATACCATGTATTTGGTGACTCAGAATGGGTGATGTATACCTATTTTGGGGGCGTCATAATCATAGTTTCCTTTCCATTCTCCTATAAATAGGATGCGTAGTTAGAATTGAAAATCACACCAGAAATTCAGAGAATTCTTCTTCTATAATCTTGAACGTATTTCTTTAAAGTTTTAAGAAGCTTTGAGCGTAGAAAATAGTATAAGTTTTCTTCAAGAATATCTTCGCCCTACCAGTCGGAATACTCTTCTTTTTAAGGTAAGGGGTATTATTCTTTCGTATTCATGAAGAGAGTTATTTTCTTTCAATACTCGTAAGGGTTGTTATTCCATTCTTTATTATTCCGTTGGAATAACTCTCTCATGCATCTATCGCATGCCTGGTGAATTCTGTTGTTATTCCATGCTTTATTATTCTGTTGGAACATCCTGTCTGTGCGGATTACGCATGACCTGGTTCCATTCTTTATTATTCTGTTGGAACATCCTGTCTGTACAGATTACACATGACCAGGTTCCATTCTTTATTATTTTGTTGGAATAACCTGTCTGTGCGGATTACGCACGCCTGGTGAATTCTTCTGTTATACCATTTTTTATTATTCTGTTAGAATAATCTGTCTACGTGGATTACCGCATGGCGGCAATAATCCATTTACGGTTTCATATATTCTATTATACTCAGTTGGTTAAAGTTTTAGCTTCTATACTCGATGAAATTAGTGGAATATCCTTGATATTTGCGCTTCATCCAGTATCTTTTCATGAAAATATTCTTCTGAGCATTCTTAAATTTTACTCCACAAATCAGTATCATATTGACAATTTGGACGTTATTGAGTTCAGGATAAATTAACTTATAAATCTTTAAAATTTATTCTTGAACTTGTTTTATTGAATTGTCGTCATCCTCATGCTTATATTATGTTGAAAGTCATCTGTGGCCTGTAGTGCATAGATGGACTTGGTATGATTATGACCAGGGATTATTCGGTATAATCATGACCGTAATGTTATAAATGATGTGGTAAAAGTCCTCATTGGCCCGTAGTGCATTGATGGACAGTTGTTGGCATGATCATGACCATTGATGAATACATGAATATCCTTGGCCCGTAGTGCATAGATAATTTGTGGTCGTGATACTAATGTATATCCTTGGCCGTAGTGCAAGGATGATGTGGTTTATTTATTAAATTGAGTCTCAGCGATAAAAGTGATGAAAAACCTTTTAAATCATAGAAGATAGTAGATTTTATTCTCTACTTGACTCTTCTAATGGATTACTTGTTCCGCTGCAGTTAAACTTGATGTTTATTATATTTTATCAATTTAACACCCTTTTTCTTTGTATATTATTCTACATTATCTTAGTCATAATATTTCTTCTCGGGCTAATTGAAGTTCACCTTTCTTTCTTTCATTATTCTTCTTGGAAAATGAGAACGTGGCAAGGACTAGTCGGAACCAGAGTGACGGTCCAGATGATAGCATTAGTAGTCCTCACTATTCGCTAAAAAGTGTGACAATAAATGTAATGAGGACTCCATTGAGTGTGGATATTGTACAGATGACAATATTTTTATTAAAACTCTGATTATGTCTTGTCGTATTCTACACGACAGGTTGTATTATTAAGTTGTATTTGAATATATATATATATATATATATATATATATATATATATATATATATATAGTTTGATTCTCTCCAAAGAAATTAGATAGAATGAACTAAAAGTGAACCGACTATAGCGCCGATATTTTCCGTCGCTATAGCATAAAAACTCAAATTTCTATGCTATAGCGACGAAAAAAACCACCGCTATAGCTAATTCGTTCTTACTTCGCTCCTTCCAGTTCGCTGGAGAAGCGGACTGTATATATATGGGACACATTTAATAAATAAAATAATCTTTTCAAAGTTGTTTAAAATTGGTATTGTGATGAATTTGATCATTATAAGAATATTGTTTATATTATCACAAAAGTATTATGTAATACTACTCCCATTCCAAAATAGACAGAGTGATTATAAAAAATATAATATAATTGATGAAATTATAACAAGATTTTAAGTTACAAAATAATAGTCATCATAATTAATAAATATTAAAATACAATTTATACTAAATGTTAAACCGACTCAAACCACAATATAAAATATTGAATACAACTCCAAATAAATTAATGTATCACAACCTAAATAAAATATCTAAACCATTGGATAGAAGAAAGCTCTCATCACGTTTGTCATTGATCCTCTGATTACTCACACAACATGATTCAAATGCCCAATACGGATATTTAGTACGAAAGTAATGAACTGAAATAACTAACTTAATTTAATGAATTGAACTGAAACTAACACAACGAAATAATAGGCTGAATGAAATGGTTGAGTGTTATTTCCTACTGAGCTCAGAACATAACAGAAATATGTCTTGCCTCACAAATAAGTCAAATAATGTCACACATATTGAACTGTGAATTCAAATGCATGTAGAATCGAAAAGCGTGTTTGACATAAACATCATCAATCAGGAAAACATAACAAAAGATTAGGGTCAACACATACACCTTCCACACATGGATAAAAAGAAAGAGAGTGAAATTTTAGGGTGTTTAATAAAAAATTTAAAATTTAGATTGAAAAATACTATTTTCATTCCAAAATTAGAGATACATTTTGACTTTTTAAAATCAATTCGCAAAATCTTAAATTCAAAATTGATACGAAGTTATTTAGTTTTAATACAACAAATATAACAGATGTAAACTAACTATAAAACACTACTGATTATTATCAAGTTGTTTTCAAAATTTGAACAAACGTATATCAATTTGAGTTTTAGGATTTCGCGAATTGACTTTAAAAAGTCAAAATGTATATCTAATTTTGGAATGGATGTAGTATTAAATTCTTCAAAGTTCATATCATATACTACCTTGGTCACTATAATTCTTTTTGTCTCTCTGTTTCTCGTTTAGCGGCTTGGCCTACTTCATCTCATTAGTTCAAATTTAGAGAAAATTCGATATGTTGTATTTTTTTATTTATAATTTCACAAATTTAACAATTGTCTTGAGATTTTTTGTAATTACTTTTGAATTTTTATAATTAATAAAAATGAGACTATCATACATCAATGTAGGTAATGAAGTCTCAAAAATGTTACTAAAAATAATATTTGGGCATTATTTTATTTTGTAATTTATTTTATTTTCATTTTTGCTGAAATTTATTTGTTTCAAATTTGATCTCACTGTCCTAAGAAGTTGGATCCACCCCTGCTCCCACAACAAAATCACCATATGGTCAACTCCCACCGGAATACAAAACGGAAACATCATGGACTGATCACACCTAGGCTTGGCAAAATATGGTTATGGGTTGGTTTTGGTTTTCAAAATATGGTTATGGTTCCATTTAACAACTAAAACCATATTAACCATTTTTAATATGAGTTATGTGGGTTGGAACCATATGGTTTTGGTTAAAAACTATATTAACCATATTAACCATTTTAAGATGTTTTGACTTTTAAATAAAATTTTTAAAAATGAAATTAATATATACTATAGATATAGTGATGGATATAAGGGGTGAAATTTTTGGATCCTTAAGTAATGCTATGAGATATACATAATCACATAATATTATTATTTTTTGGTGTGGATGGGGTGGGTGGGGGGGTGGGGGTAAGGGATGTATACATAATCACATAACATTTTTTTTGGTGGGGTATGGATGGGGGTGGGAGGGTTGGGTGGGGTGGGGCGGTGGGGGGTGGGATGGGGGTAAGGGGTGGGGTGGGGGTGGGGGTTAGGGTGCGGGTAAGGGTGTATACATAATCACATAATATTATTTTTTGGGGGGTGGGAGTGGGGTGGGGTGGAGTGGGGGGTAAGAGGTGTATACATAATCACATAATATTATTTTTTTTTGGGGTGGGAGGGTGGAGTGGTGGGTGGGATGGGGTGGGGTGGGGATGGGGTGGGGTGGTAAGGGTGTATACATAATCACATAATATTATTTTTTTTGGGGGGTGGGGGGGGGGTAAGGGGTGTATACATAATCACATAATATTTTTTTTTTGGTGGGGCAAGGGTGGGGTGGGTGCGTGGTATGGGGTGGGGTGGGGTGAGGGTGGGTGGTTGAGCTTCTTGAATATGTAAATATGGATGAAAAGAACTTTTGATTTTGATTTGGAATAAAATATGGGTCGAAAAATGGTTAACCGGGTTGGAACTATATTTCTTTTTAAAAATATGGTTCCAAACTTTAACCAACCCAAATAAATAAAAACAGTTAACCAACCCATTTGATTCCAGTTAATATGGGTTGACCCGACAGTTAACCAACTATATTGCCAGGTCTAATCACACCGCCACAGAAAGTCATGTCTCGGTGCCAAGAGAACATGTTTGTGGTATCCCTACAGGTGATTATTGTGACGCCCCCAAAATATAGGTATACATCACCCATCTTGGGTCGCTAGATACATGGTACAGAATACAAATACAAACTAATTCTACAACAGTCGTGTAAAATACGACAAAACATATGCTGTGAGTTTTAATAAGAATATTGTCATCTAGACAATATCCACACTCAAAAGAGTCCTCAATACAATTATTAACACACTATTTTATAGAATAGTGAGGACTACTAATGCTATCCACTGGACCGTTACTCCGTTCCCTTACTAGTCCCTACTACGTTCTCATTTCCTCAAGAGAACAATGAAAGCAAAAGGGAGAGCTCAACTAGCCCAGTAAGAAATATTATGACTAAGATAATGCAGAATAAATTATCCTTAGCCTTCAACAGTATAACAACTGATATAATATATTAGACAACAAGTTTAACTGCAGCAGGATAAGCAATCCATTAGAAGAGTCAAGTAGAACATAATATCTACTATCTCTTCTAGATTAAAAGTCCATCGTTGATATTTTATTCCTGTACTACTCATCAACAGTTCTTTGTTATACTCAAGACAAATAGAACTTTCATCACTTGTCTTCACCTGAACCACCAAAGATGTTAGTTAAATTCCCAATTCATATTTATAATAATGTGAATTAACAGTTCATTCTTGCCACAAAGGCTTAATAGAACGTTTACTTAATATCCTTACCCTAAAGGCTGAAGATATTCAAATGTAATAACAATGATCATACCAATCAGTTGTTTATATTTGCACTACAGCCAAAGATATTCAACTATAAAATCAATGGTCATGATCATACCAATCAATTGCCTGTCAGTGCACTACGGCCAAAGACATTCAACTGTTAACTAATGGTCATGATCCTGCCAATCACATCATTGAATTATCCATGCACTACGACCAAGGATATTCGTTAAGTATCACTGAAGTGGTTATGATCATGTCATACACCGCCCATCTTCGCACTACTGGTCAAAGCTATCAAATAACAAATCATGTTTTGCACTCTGTGCCAAAGATATTCAACAAGATATCATCTTTGCTACTACTGAGCCAAAGACATACAATCAAAACCAATAACCAACAAAGATAATAAAGAATGGAATAATAAAAGAATTTTACCTTGTATGCGAAGATTGCATAGACATGTTATTCTAACATAATAAAAAAGAATGGAATAACAGAAGAATTTCACCATGCGTGCGTAATCCGCATGCGCAAAAGTTATTCAAACGAATAATAAATAATGGAACCCGGGTCATGCGTAATCGCACGCATATGATATTTTGAGTAATAATAAATAATGGAACCGGTCCCATGTAAACGCATGTGAGATAGGATATTTCGACATAACAATAAATAATGGAACTAGGTCCCGGTAAACGTTACGAGATGGGATATTCTACGGCGAATACTAAAGAATGGAATAATGAAGAATTTCACCATGTATGCGATATCAGATAGACAAAGTTATTCCAACATAATGATAAAGAATGGAATAAATGAAGAATTTCACCAAGTATAGGGTAGCCCGCGTATACGGGTTATTCTAACAGAATAATAAAGAATGAAATAATAGAAGTTCTCTTCATGAATAAGAAAGAAATAATACCCCTTACGAGTACAACAAATAATCTCCCTTACCTTAGAAGAAACTGGATATTGGAGTAGTGAAATAACATAATACTTTTCTTCTTTCTCTCTATAGTTTCTCTCTCTAGAGTTTGGTGAATTAAGTAAGAAATAATGAAGGAATGAGCTTCTATTTATAGGAGAATGGACCTAATAGTAACTAATTCATGAGAACGATCCAGATTGGTTTACTTTTAAAGCGGATGATCCATATTGGTTTACTATTAAAACTTAAAGCAATGGTCCATACCGATTTCTTATTAAAATTTTAAACCAAATGATCCATATTGATTTACTATTATAACTTTCCACTTGCCGTGTCCATATTGATTCTTATTATATTTTCAACCAACTATTCAGAAAAATTAAGACATCTCCTCATGGAATAATATTGTACCAAAAATGATTTGGACCGAAAAGAAATATATTTTATGTGAATAGTAATTCGTGAATAGTAACTCGTGAATAGTAACTTGTGAATAGTAATTCGTGAATAGTAACTCGTGAATAGTACTCGACGAGCCGGAAAAAGTGCCTACGAATTCGATTGAACAATATAACCTCCGGACATCAATTATTATCGAAACAAATGTCGATTTCCACTAACACAATTAATTCTAACACAATGGAACTATAAAATTCATCTTTAATCAACACGAACTTAATCATCATTAATATTATAATTCACAATATTTAATAACCAGGTCGTTCCTAAGAAAGAGGGGCTTTCCGATAAGGATTTCTCTCTTATGGGCGCCGCAATTAAGTGACCAAACCTCTCCTCGATGTAACTTCAGACATTGTCAATATTGCAAATAATAATATGAATAACTTTGTCGTCTCAATTATTGATTTAATAATATATCATATTATGCAGATGATATTGTAACAATAATATGAGAGATATGATGCAAAGAATTACCGTAGCAATAATTGAGTATAACCGGTTGACTTCTCACGTAAGATCAATAATCAATACCGTGTAGCTACTACGCAACCAACCACAGCGTATTAGTGTAATTTTACTCTTTGGGTAGTTCAGCGGTTTTAACGAATAATTTTCGGCGTTATTTTTATAGAAAGATAATTTTGTCGTTTTTAACTACTTACAATACTTCCATTGTGGGGTCCACCAATGATTGTGTCGTCATCTGAATATTCCCTGTTAAAACTAATATTCCCCAACCAATCGAATATTATATAACCACTTGCTTACTTTGCAAAATTTGTAAATATTACCCACAACTATAACATTATATCAAATCCACACCATAATATTCAAAAATATATTTCGAGAAAATTATTCTTTATTCATAAAAGTTGGGGTCTTACAACCTCCCCTTCTTATGAAATTTCGTCCTCGAAATTAGGGTACATACCTGATATGTCGAAGAGATGAGGATACCTTGACTTCATCTCAGATTCTAACTCTCAAGTCATTTCCTCCATATCGTGGTTTTTCCACAAAACTTTAACTTGAGGTATAACCTTAGAGCGTAAAACATGATCCTTCGTATTCAAGATTTTAATAAGTAACTCTTCATACGTTAAATCTTCCTCTATCTCATCTAGTTCTAACTCAATAATGTGATTCGGGTCTTTCACATATTTATGTAACATAGTTATGTGAAAAACGTTATGAACACGAGATATATTTGGCGGTAAGGCAAGTCTATAGGCCATAGTTCCTACTCGCTCGAGAATTAAAAATGGGCCAATGAATCGAGGATTGAGCTTTCCTCTCTTTCCAAATCTCGTAACTCCTTTCCATAGAGCAACACGTAACAACACATGATCTCCAATATCGAATTCTACGTCCTTTCGATGAAGATCAACATAACTCTTTTGTCGATCTTGTGAAGTTTTTATGCGTTATCGGATCGTTTGAATCTTTTCTGTAGTCATACATACCAACTCCGGTCCCAACAACGTTGCTTCACCCACCTCATCCCAGCATACTAGAGAATGACACTTTCTCCCACACAACGCTTCAAATGGAGCCATGCCAATACTTGTTTGATAACTGTTGTTGTAGGAAAACTCCACCAACGGTAAGAACTTGTCCCAACTTCCTTTGAAGTCAAGGACACAGAGTCTTAATAGATCTTCAAAAGTTTGAATAGTCCTCTCCGACTACCCGTCCGTCTGAGGATGATATGCCGAGCTAAATCGTAAATTCGTGCCCATAGCTTTCTACAAACTAAACCAAAATCGTGAAGAGAATCTTGGGTCTCGATCAGAAATTATGGATACCGGCATAACATGCAGTCTTACAATCTCATTTATGTACATACGAGCAAGACGTTCAAGTGTATAAGTTTTTCATATAGGTAAGAATTTAGCAGACTTGGTCAATCTATCAACAATGACCCAAATTGCATCTATGCCTTGAGAAACTTTGGGAAGACCAGTAACAAAATCCATGGTAATGTGCTCCCACTTCCATTCTGGAATTTCAAGTGGTTGCAATGGACCTTTTGGTACTTGATGCTCCGCCTTGAATCGTTGACAAGTTAAACACCTTGAGAGATAAACTCCACTATCTCTCTCTTCATATTGCTCCACCAAAATGTATGTCGAAGATCATGATACATTTTGGTACTCCCAGGATGGATTGCAAACGGTGTGTTGTGCGCCTCCATCATGATTTTATACTTTAAATCAGGGTTGTTAGGAACACAAAGTCTGGAGTTGACTCGAAGTATTCCTTCTTCATTGATTCTTGCTTCTGGAATAGAACCTTCTTGCATTTTCTTCCTCATACGTATAAGCTCCATGTCTGTAGCTTGAGCAGCTTTAACTTTATCGATTAAAGTCGGTTCTACTTGTATATTTGCCATCATCACATGGGTCCCTGGAGTCTTTAACTCTATCTCCATCCTTTGTAAGTCATACAAAATGGGCCTTTGTGTTGACAATATTGCACTCGTACCCGCATATGATCTTCTACTCAATGAGTCAGCTACTACGTTCGCTTTACCAGGATGGTATTGAATGGTATGATCATAATCTTTCAACAGTTCAAGCCAACGTCGTTGCCGCATGTTAAGTTCCTTTTGGGTGAAGAAATATTTGAGGCTTTTATGATCCGTATAGATCTCCACCTTCTCTCCATATAGGTAATGCCTCCAAATCTTAAGTGCGAAGACAACAGCTGCCAACTCTAGATCATGAGTAGGATAATTTCTCTCATATTCTTTGAGTTGTCGAGAGGCATATGCTATGACTTTCCCATGTTGCATGAAAACACATCCTAACCCTTTGCCCGTAGCATCACTGTAGATGACAAATCCCTTTGAGCCAGATGGTATTGTCAGAACAGGTGCTGAAATGAATCTTCCCTTGAGTTCTTGAAAACTCTTCTCACATTCCTCGCTCCAACTGAACTTTGTATCTTTTCGAGTCAGCTGAGTTAATGGAGTAGCGATTCGAGAAAATCCTTCCACGAATCTCCAATAATAACCAGCTAAGCCGAGAAAGCTACGTACTTCAGTCATTGACTTAGGTTGCTCCCAGCTTTGAATTGCTTCAATTTTTGCCGGGTTAACAGATATTCCATGACTTGATACTACGTGCCCAAGGAATACTACTTCCTCAAGCCAGAACTCACATTTCTTCAACTTGGCATAAAGCTTATTTTCACGAAGCTTTTGGAGTATCAGCCTCAAGTGTTGCTCATGATCTTTACGGCTTTTATAATATATGAGAATGTCATCAATAAAGATAACCAAAAAGTGATCCAAATATTCCTTGAATACTCGGTTCATCATATCAATGAAGGCAGCAGGAGCATTAGTCAATCCAAAAGACATGACCAAGAATTCATAATGCCCGTACCGAGTTTTGAATGCAGTCTTAGAAATATCCTCACTTTTAACCTTCAGCTGATGATATCCAGAACGAAGATCGATCTTTGAAAAGAATTGTGCTCCTTGCAATTGGTCAAAAATGTCATCAATGCGAGGTAATGGATACCTATTCTTGATGGTGACATGGTTCAATTCTCGATAGTCAATACAAAGTCGCATACTCCCATCTTTCTTCTTCACGAATAGAACAGGAGCACCCCAAGGAGACGTACTAGGACGAATAAAACCAATGTCTAACAATTTCTACAATTGGGTATTTAACTCCTGAAGTTCAATAGGAGCCATTCGATATGGGGCTTTGGAAATGGGTTTTGTATCAGGTTTAAGGTCGATACAAATTCAATTTCATGCTCTGGGGGTAGGCCAGAAAGTTCTTCAGGGAATACGTCAGGAAATTTATTAACAATAGAAATATCATTTAAAACTGACGTATTTTTGTTTAAATCTGTGACATGATCTAAGAAAGCTTGACATCCGTTTTTCAAAAAACGAATAGCTTTATGGCTTGAAATGACCGTGATTGATTTTAATGGTTTGGTCGCTTGAATTCGCATAATAGGTTGATTAGGAATATGAAAACTAACAACCTTACGAAAACAATCAATTTTTGCATGATGAGTAGTTAACCAATCAATCCCTAGAATTACGACAAACGTAAGTATTTTTAAAGAAATAAGATCGACAGGTAATGTGCGGTTATCGATTTGAATCAAACAAGACTTATAAACCGTGGATGTAATAAAGGTTTCTCCCGACGGAGTTTCAACCGATAAGTCAAAGTCTAATTTCTCCGGAGTCAAATTTAAACGTTGAGCGCAAGTAGGAGAAATAAAAAAGAATGGGTAGGCCGAAAGATCAAATAAGGTATATACTTCACTAGAGTTTATGATAAGTTTTACCGTGATGACCTCGTTAGGGTTCCTTACTTTACGGGAGATTACAACAAACACTCTCCCTTGAACTACGGTTTGTCTTATGCAGGGACGGACTTTGATGCCTCCATCCCAAATTTGGACTTAACTTCTGACTGCACGATAAAATCTGGCTAGGTGACATTCTCTTCCACAATTGTAACATGCTTTGGAATGTTTGCATACGGTTTGGTGATGTGTCCTCTCCTTCAGATTTGTAACATATACGACCAAGTGGTCGCGTTTCCTTCCTTAACAACAGGTGTTGTGCCGACGTCCTTCCATCATTATTAAATCTCCTCTTCTTGAAACTCCCACTTTTATTGTCTTGGCCATGATTACCACAGAAGTGGTTACCATTTCTGGCATGTTGATTCCCTCCACGTTTGTTGTCACCGCTTCGATGACTATTACCACTAGTATTTTCATTCTGCTGCCTGCTTTCTCTTGGTTACGTTGACCCGTTATCGTGCTCCAATAACTGAGCCCTATTTACAACATCTGAATACAAACACAGTTTATGAGAAATATGATATTGACATATCTCCGGTTTCAAACCTCTTAAAAACATCCGCGTCATTCTCTCCTCATTATCAACCAAGTGGGACGCAAACCGGGACAACTCGACAAACTTAGCTTCGTACTGTGCCACGGTCATATTTTTCTGCTCCAACTTGATGAACTCTACCTATTTAATGTGATGAATACTTTCGGGAAAGTACTTGTCGTTGAACAGTTCTTGGAACTTCTGCCAAGACATCTTCAATGTGGCAGGTTGAGTACGCTTTACTGATTCCCACCAGTAATCTGCCTCTCCTCGCAACATAAAGGTGGCAAAAGAAACCTTTTGCTCCTCGAAGCATCCCAAGACATCAAATATCTTGGTGATCTGCTTTATCCATACATCCGCCTTAAGTGGTTTTGGTTCTCCAAAAAACTCCGTGGTCCTAGCTCCTTGAAGCATTTAGCTTGTGGATTGGTCAGGAAGTTTCAAAGTGTTTCCACCTACATTTTGGGACGGGAGTTTCTCTTGCCTAATGTTGTATGAATGCAGTAAAGCTCCTAAACATTCCGTCGTTCGCCATTTGGTCTAAATTGTTGTTGTTCACCCGAGGATTATTGTCTTCTGTTGCACATTATCACAGGTATTAATTTGTGGTGACTCCACGATCTCATGTGCTTCATTGCTTATCTCAACATTTTTTGGATGCCATTTTCTAATACTGCCACAAAATAAGGGTTAATTATTATATCACATATTATCCCTATACTCTGACTGACCAGTTAAATACCAAATAAACTTAGGTAGGTCATACTAACGAAGGAATTCCCCGTCTCTCCTCTTCTAGTTCTTTTCTCACATCTCAGCCAGGGATCATATCCCTAAGCTTTGATACCAACCGTGATGCCCCCAAGCAGTATACACCACCCATCTTGGGTCATGAGATACAAGGTCTTTGAATTCAAATACAACTTAATTATACAACGATGCGTGTAAAATACGACTAAACATATGCTGTGAGTTTTAATACAAATATTGTCATCTAGACAATATACAAACTCAACGGAGTCCTCATTATATTTATTATCACACTATTTCATAGAATAGTGAGGACTACTAATGCACCATATAGGACCATCACTATGTTCCCCGACTAGTCCTAGCTACGTTCTCATTTCCTGAAGAGAACAGTGAAAGAAAGGTGAGCTCAACTAGCCCAGTAAGAAATATTATGACTAAGATATTGCAGAATAAATTATCATTAGCCTTCAACAATGCTAAACTGATAGAATATAATAGACAACAAGTTTAACTGTAGTTGATCAAGCAATCCATTAGAAGAGTCAAGTAAGGTATAAAAGCTACTATCTTCTATGATTTAAAAAGTTTTTCATCAACTTTATCATTTGAGACTCGACAATAAATAAAATCGAATCATCCCTGCTCCACGGCCAAGGATATTCATGTAATCATCAATAGTCATGACTATACCGAATAATCCATGGTCATAATCATACCAACAACTGTCCAACTAATTTCATGGAGTATAGAAGCTACAACTTTAACCAACTGAGTATAATAGAATATATGAAACTGTAAATAGATTTTCGCCCGCCATGCAGTAATCCACGTAGACAGATCATTTCCATAATTTAATAAGGAATGAATACGAAGGATCATTCACCATGCATGTGGTAATCCACATAGACAGTAATCGAAATACGTAGCTTTCTAGGCTTAGCTGGTTACTATCGGAGATTCATGGAAGGATTTTCTCGAATCGCTAATCCATTAACTTAGCTGACTCGGAAAGATACAAAATTCGTATGGAGCGAGCAATGAGAGAAGATTTTCCAAGAGCTCAAGATGCGATTCATTTCGGAACCTGTTCTGACCATACCATCCTGGAAAAGTGAACGTAGTAGCTGACGCGTTGAGTAGAAGATCATATGCAAGTACGAGTGCGATATTATCGAACACAAAGACCTATTTTGTATAACTTACAAAGGATGGAGATAGAGTCAAAGGCTCCAAGTACCCACATTATGATGTTAAATATACAAGTAAAATCGACTTTAATTGATAAAGTTAAAATCGCTCAAGCTACATACTGGAACTGATGAATATAAAGAAGAAGGTGCAAGAATGCGTTATTCTAGAAGTAAGAGTCGATGAAGAGTAGAAAGCTCAAGCCTTCAATTTATTTGAAATCCTCGATCGAGTAGGATCTGTGGCCTATAGACTCGCCTTAATGCTAAGTATGTCGCGTGTTCATAACGTTTTTCACGTATCGATGTTACGTAAATATGTGGACGACCTGAATCATATTATTGCGTTAGAACCGATTTGAGATAATGAGAAGATTTAACGTCATTTGGGAGGTACTGTCAAGATCTTGGATAGGAAAGAGCATGTCATACGCACAAAGGTTATACCATAAGTTAAGGTTTTGTGGAGGAACCATGCGATTGAAGAAATGACCTGGGTGTTGGAATCGGAAATGAAAGCGAGGCACCTTTTCGATACACCAGGTACGTACGTCAATTTGAGGACGAAATTTCATAAGGAGGAGAGGTTGTAAGACCCCAACTTATTATAAATAAAAATTGAATTTCCTCTATTTATTATTGTGAATAATAAGGTGATAATTTGATATAATACTTTGGTTATGGGTGAAATATACAAATTTTGCAAAATAAACAAGTGGTTATAAAATATTCATTGTGTCGGGGAATATTCGTTTGGTGGTAGAATATTCTTTTTTTGGGAGGGAATATTAAATGCTGTGGTATGACCATTTCAGGGCCCATAACGGATAAGCTGTAGGATGAAGAAACGACAAAGTTTGAGTTTTTACAAATAACGGCGTAATTATTACCGTTAACACTATTGGAATACCTAGTGGTTAAAATACGATGTCTGGCGTGGTTGCAATGATAGCATACAATATTGCCTGCAAGTATTGATGAATTATTGATCCTTACGTAAGAAGGCACTACTCAATAATTATTACGATGATTCTTTGTTCAATATTTTATTTTATTGGTTCAATAATTCTTTGCGTTGATATTTTATATTATTGTTGTTTCAATAATTGTCACTACTACAAGATTTCTCATTATCGGATCAATAATTCATGTTATTTGAATAATATTATTAGATAACATTATTGGCAATGTCTAGAAAGTTACATCAAGGAGAGGTTTGGTCACCTAATTCAAGGCGCCAAAGAAGAGAGAAATTCTTATCGAGAAAGCCCCTCTTTCCGGGAATGGCACGGTTGTCATAAATGTGATTCGTAATATTATTTGTGAATAATTAACTATTGATTCATATGATAAGAAAATATTTATTTTATGTGGATATAAATGTTGGATATATTTATTGTGGTTAAAAATGAAGGAGTTAATGTTAAGGTGTTTTATCAGTATTTTTGTCGGAATAGAGGTATTAAAAATTAAACCAGTGTTTTTGAGATATATTGCGTGAGTTATAATTTTTAATCCGACCGTTGGATCGTTGTGATTTTTGGATATGTTATACATATATATGTTGAGTATATGTCCACAAATTTTGAACCGTTAAAAATGAACGTATGATTTGTTATGAATTTTAAGAGGTGACTGGTTCAGAAATTGTTGAAGTTTCGGAATTTATCATTTTGGTGGAAAATTCTAGAATTGGTGGACCCCACTTGTGGTTGGTGAAGAAATGTGTTGAATTTTATTTCAAATGTGGTGGGTGGCAATAGTAGCAGGTAAAGCCATCAGGTTGCAGGTCAAGTCTGTTTCGGCGTACTAACATATTCCTATAAAATAGAGGGCTAAGTTAGAATTGAAAATCACACCAGAAACATAAGCTTTCTCTCTTTCTCTCTATATATTATTGAGCGTATTCTTGTGAGTAGTTTGATACTTTGAGTGTTACTATACGGTGCAAGTTCCTTCAGCACTATATCCAGTATTCCAGTCAGAAGTACTGTCTTTTTGAGGTAAGAGATGTTATTTCTTCTTAAATGATATTATTTCCTTCAATATCATTATGCCGAAATATTTGTTTGAACTCTTTATCAAATTTGGAACTTTTTATGTCGGGGTTACTATTCACGTATACGGCACTATTCACCGAAAAATGAAATTTTTTCCTTTTTGTCCAAGATGTCTATTATGATTACTATCTTTGATTGTATCCATGTTTTGATCTTTATTCTTGAATTTTGCTTCGAAATTGATTATTATGGAGTATTATTAATCTTGGATAAACTGTAATACGAATATCTAATATTTGTTATTTTGTTTCACTGGATTCGTTTTCTTTAATATATTTTTCATCATCCTCAGTCCTAAATGATGATATTACTGAATATCTTTGGCCTGTAGTGCAAAGATGAATGATTAACAGATTAATATCTTTGGCCTGTAATGCAAAGATGAATGATTACCTAATGAATATATTTGGCCCGTAGTGCAAAGATGAACAGGTGTTGAGATGAACATGACCAACTGGTGATACAAATGAATATCTTTGGCCTGTAGTGCAAAGATGAATATTTGATTAAAGATGTATATTGATTGTTGTTACAGGGATAAAATATTGATGATGGACTTTTAAATCTTAGAAGATAGTGGAATTCTTTCTCTACTTGACTCTTCTAATGGATTGATGTTTCATTGCGATTGTTGATCTAAAACTTGTTGTCTATTATATTTTATCGATTTTTCCTGTTGAAGACTAATGATAAATTGATGTATATTATCTTAGTCATAATATTCTTTCTTGAGCTAGTTGAGCTCACCTTTTTCTTTTGTTCCATTTTTCTTCTCGGGAGGTGAGAACATAGCGAGGATCTAAGTCGGGGTATGGAGTGATGGTTCTAGAAAGATGTTTTATACGATCCTCACTATTTACGAAAAATAGTGTTTGAATAATTGTAATGAGGACTTATTTGAGTGTGGATATTGTCTAGAAGACAATATTTGTATTTAAACTCACAGTATGTGTTGTCGGATTTTGCACGACAATTGTATTATTGAAGTTATAGTTTGCTTTCTGTACCATATATTCGGCAACTCAGAATTGGTGTTGTATACCTATTTTGGGGGCGTCACAACAATACTTCCATTGTGGAGTCCACCAATGATTGTGTCATCGTACGAATATTCCCCAAACGAATATTTCCCGACCAAACGAATATTATATAACCACTTGTTTACTTTGCAAAATTTGTAAATATTACCCACAACTATAACATTATATCAAATCCACACCATAATATTCAAAAATATATTTCGAGAAAATTATTCTTTATTCATAAAAGTTGGGGTCTTACAAATAATATCCCTTACCAGTACCACAAATAATATCCCTTACCAGTACAACAAATAATATCTCTTACCAGTACAACAAATAATATCTCTTACGAGTACAACAAATAATATCCCTTACGAGTACAACAAATAATATCCCTTACCTTTGAAATCTCGTGTTAAAATCTTGGATAAGAAGAATCGTATCCAACACTCAAGGGTTATACCTCAAGAGTTAGAATTTGAAATGAAGTCAAGGTATCCTCACCTGTTCGGCATACCAGGTACGTACGTAAATTTCGAGGGCGAAATTCCATAAGGAGGAAAGATTGTGAAACCCCAGATTTTATGAATAAAGAATTAATTTTCTCGAAATAATTTTTTTTATATTATGGTGTGAATTTGAGATAATGTTATAGTTGTGGGTAATATTTATAAATTTTGCAAAGTATGCAAGTTGTCATATTATATTCGATTGGTGGGGAATATTCGTTTTAAACAGAAATATTAAATACGACTCAAGCACAATCATTGGTGGATCCCACAACGGAATTATTGTCGGATTGAGAAAACGATAAAAATATTTAATTGAAAATAACGGCGGAAGTTTTACCGTTGATATTGTTGAAATACTCGATAGTAAAAGTACATTAATACGCGTTGTTGCGTAGTAGCATACCAGTATTGATTATTGATATTTATGTGAGAAGTCACTCACTTTTTGTTCAATTATTGCTACAATAGTTCTTTTATAGTATCTCACATTATTTGATTCAATTATTGTTGATTTAGAAGTTTTGTTTTATTCACGTAATAAAATAAAAACATCTTTTATATAAAAATGAATACTTTATTAAAATATTCTATAAATAGAATATATTATATTCTATTATGCATAGTGTTTTGCATAGTAAAATCTTTTATATAAAAATGAATACTTTATTAAAGTTATTCTATAAATAGAATATATTATATTTTATTATGCATAGTATTTGCATAGTGCCCGCGATAGTATTTGCATAGTAAAAATCTTTTCATATAAATAGAATAAATTATATTTTATTTAAAAGATTTTTCTTTAAATATGGATAGTCAGTTAAAAGTAAATCAATCAACTGCGTTCATGGATTAATTCTTATGCATTCTATTTTCCTATAAATGAAGCTCATTCCTTCATTATTTTCTTACTTAATTCACTTTGAACTCCAGAGAAAGAAACTATAGAGAGATAGAATAAAAGTTTTCTGCTACTTCACTACTCTTATATCAAGTATTATTTTACGGTAAGGAATGTTATTTCTTTTGTATTCATGAAGAGAACTTCTGTTATTCCATTCTTTATTATTCTCTTTGGAATAACCAAAGTATAATGCAGACTACTCTATACTTGGTGACATTCTTCTATTATTCATCTTTATTATTACGCCGGAATATCTCAGTATGTGTCTTATCATGAGACTGGTTCAATTTTATTATTCCGTCTTTATTATTCAGCATTTGAATATCCTCGTCTCGTGTTATCTGTGGGACTGGTTCCATCATTTATTATTCCGCATTTATTATTACGTTGGAACATCCACTTGCGGTGTGAATTTCACCTAACTTTGGTTCCGTTATTATTACATTGAAATAACCAAATCATCAAGTACCGCATGCATGGTGATATCTTTTGTTATTCCATTCATTATTATACTCGGTTGATTAAAATTTTGACTTTATACTCTATGAAATTAGTGAAATATACTTGATATTTGCGCGCTTCATCCAAAGATCTTTTCATGGAAATATTCTTGATCATTCTTGAATTTTATTCTACAAAGAAGTATCATGTTGACAATTTGGACGTTATTGGTTCTGGACAAATTAATTCTTGAACTTGTTTAATTGAATTCTTATATCATTGTCATCATCCTCATGTTTATGTTATGTTGAAAGTCATATGTGGCCTGTAGTGCATAGATGGACTTGGTATGATTATGACCAGGGATTATTCGGTATAATCATGATTGTAATGTTATAAATGATGTGAAAATTAAAAGTCCTCATTGGCCCGTAGTGCATTGATGGACGATTTTGGTATGATTATGGCTATGGATTCTCTTGACCAAGGAGCAAAGATGAATTATTTTATGGCATGATCGGGGACCAGTTGATGAAAACACGATTATCTTTGGCCCGTAGTGCATGGATAATTCGTGGGTCGTGATACTAAAGAATATCTTTGGCACCGTAGTGCGGGGATGATTTAATGATGTGGATTATTTATTAAAAAGTCGAGTCTCGTGATAAAAATGATGAAAAACTTTTTAAATCATAAAAGATAGTAGATTTTATTCTCTACTTGACTCTTTTAATGGATTGCTTGTTCATTGCGATTAAACTTGATGTCTATTGTATTTTATCGGTTTAACATTGTTGGAGGCTAATGATAATTTATTACGCATTATCTTAGTCATAATATTTTTCTTTGGGCTAGTTGAGCTCACCCTTTTCTTTCCTTTATTCTCTTCGTGAAATGAGAATATAATTTGAGACGCAGTCGGAGAATGGAGTGATGGTCCAGAGGATAGCATTAGTAGTCCTCACTATTCTGTGAAATAGTGTGATAATAATTGTAATGAGGACTCTTTTTGAGTTTGTATAATCTCTAGTAGATTATATTTGTATTCAAACTCACAGTTTATGTTTTGTCGTATTGTACACGATAGTTGTATTAGTAAGTTGTATTTGAATTCTGTACCATGTATCTGGCGACCCAAGATGGGTCATGTATACCTAATTTTGGGGGCGTCACAGTTGGTATCAAAGCTTAGAGATATTATCCCTGGATAAGATGTGAGATAAGAACTAGGAGGGAGAGGCGGGAATTCCTTCATTTAGTATGATCTACCTAAGTTTATTTGGTATTTAATTGGTGGTCAAAATATAGGGATAATATGTGATATGTTAATTAACCCTTGTTTTGTGGCGGTGGTTGAAAATGGCATCCGAGAATATTGAGATTATTAATGGAGCACTTGAGGAGACCGTTGAGTCTCCACGGATCAATAATCGAGGATAATGTGCAAAGGAGGAGGACAATACTCCTCATGAAAACAATACACCGATGAAATGGTGAATGATGGGATGGTCGAGGCTTTATGCAATTCATGCAACAACAGTGAAGGCGCCTCGCCCAAAAAAATGTGGAGAAATCGATAACTCTCGGACGGTCCACATTAGCGATTTAAGGAGCAATTCATGCAACAACGGTGAAAGGCGCCTCATCCATAATGCAGGTGGAAACAATGGTAACCCACGGTTGGTCACCGCTAAGCAGTTCAAGGAGCTGGGACCACCGGAGTTTTTGAGAAAGCCAGAACCACTTAAGGCGGAGACATGAATAAAGCAGATTACCAAGATATTTGATGTCTTGGAATGTTCAGAGGAGCAAAAGGTTTCATTCGCCACCTTTATGTTGCGTGAAGAAGGAGATCATTGGTGGGAATCTATAAAACGTACCCAGCCTGAAGCACTCAAGATGTCTTGGGAGAAGTTCCAAGAATTATTCAACGACAAGTACTTTCCTGAAAGTATTCGTCACATGAAGGAGGTAGAATTCATCAAGCTGGAGCAAAACAATATGACCGTGTCGCAGTACGATGCTAAGTTTGTGGAGTTATCCTGGTTTGCATCCCATTTGGTCGATAATGAGGAGCGAATGACGCGAATGTTTTTGCGAGGTTTGAAACCCGATATACGTCAATACCTCATTTCTCACAAACTTTGTTTATATTCAGATGTTGTGAATAAGGCTCGATTATTGGAGTAGCGATAATGAGTCGGCCAACAAAAGGCAATGACTAACAACACGATAATAATTATGGGTGGCAGCGGTCATCGAGAACAACGATAACTATTGTGGGGATATTATCATGCCAAGAATGGTAACCATTTATGTGGTAATCATGGCCAAGATAATAAGAATGGACATTTTAAGAAGATAAGGTTCAACAATGACGTGAAGACGCTTGCACGGCAAAGACCCGTTTCAAAGGAAGAAGAACCTCCATCGATTAGGTATGTTTCAAATGCGGACAAGAGGACACATCCGTTCAAACTATGACGCAACAATCCAAAAGCGTGTTTTAATTATGGAAGAGAAGGTCACCTAGCTCGATTTTGTCATATGATGAAGTCAAGTCCAACCGGGATAGTGATGCCAAAGGATGTCCCAAACAAGCCAAAGCCGGTAGTTTAAGAGAGAGCATTTTTTTTCTCGTGACGAGGAACACGAATAAAATTATCATGGGTAAGTTAATCATAAGCTCTTACAAAGTCTATACCGTGTTGAATCTGGGAGTTCTACTCACTCTTTTATTTCACCTAGTTGTGTTCAATATTTGTACTTAACTCCGGAGAAGTTAAACTTTGATTTATCTATTGAAACTCCATTGGGAGAAACCTTCGTTACCTCCACTATTTATAAATCTTGTTTGATTCAAATCGACACTTTCACGTTACCTGTTGATCTTATCTCTTTGAAAATACTTGCCTTTGATGTGGTTTTTTTTTAAACGATTGATTAACTACTCATCATGTTTTTTGTAAGGTTGCTAGCTTTCATATTCCTAACCAACCTATTATGCGAATTCAAGCAATAAAACCACTAAATTCAATCATTGTCATATCAAGCCATAAGTAAAGAGCCCCGATCCTTTTGTTGATGACTTCCTTGTGTGGAATGCACAGAAGCCAGACTTTCTGTAGGCGACGTCGTGAATGACGGTGACAAGTTGATAGGTATCATTGTGAGGTGCTATCTAGGTTAAGGGATACAAGTCACAGTTGGTATCAATGTGACGTCTTATCCAAGTCTTGGATGAGATGTGATTTTGAATGATATTTCTATCATTAATAAATCTCTTGACGTATTCTCGAAGACTTCTTAGCCTACCCAGGCGTGAAATCGAATTTTGTATTGACACCAAGACAAAACTCATTTCTTAAACCCTCAAAATATTTCTTCAACTAAAACGAACGTAATATGCGCCAAAGACGTTGACTCGAAATTTGTTGAAGATTACGATCGTCTTATTCAATATCATCGTGGAAGAAAGCAAACGTGGTAGGCGGCGTGTTGAGTAGAAGATCGTGTATGCTTACATAAGTGCGATGTTGTTAACACAAACACTCATTTCAGTATAACTTGCAAATGATGAAGATAGAGTTAAAAGACTACAGGGACCCACGTGAAGATAACGAATATACGAGTAAAATCGACTTTAATCGATAAAGTTAAAGACGCCAAGCTACATACATACCCGAATCGATGAATGTGAAGAAGAAGGTTCAAGAGGGCGTTATTCTAAAAGCAAGAGTTGCTGAAGAGAGGAAATCTCAACCCTCGATTTAATTGGCCCATTTGAAATCCTTGATTGAGTAGGAATTGTGGCTTTTAGACTCGTTTTACCGCCAAGTATGTCGCGTGCTCATAACGTTTTTAACGTATCAATGTTACGTAAATATGTGGATGACCCGAACCACATTATTAATTTAGAATCGGACGAGATAACAGATGATTTAATGTATGAGATCTCGTGTTAAAATCTTGGATAAGAAGAATCGTATCCAACACTCGAGGTTATACCTCAAGAGTTAGAATCGAAATGAAGTCAAGGTATCCTCACCGTTGCTAGGCATACCAGTGTCGTGACGTAAATTTCGAGGGCGAAATTCCATAAGGAGGAGGATTGTGAAACCCAGATTTTATGAATAAAGAATTAATTTTCTTGAAATAATTTTTTTATATTATGGTGTGAATTTGAGATAATGTTATAGTTGTGGGTAATATTTATAAATTTTGCAAAGTATGCAAGTTGTCATATTATATTCGATTGGTGGGGAATATTCGTTTTAAACAAGAAATATTAAATGCGACGGAACAATCATTAGTGGACCTAACGGAATTATTGTCGGATTGAGAAAGCGACAAAAATATTTTATTGAAAATAACGGCGGAAGTTTTACGATTGATCTTTGTTGAACTACTCGGTAGTAAAAAATGCGATAATCTGGCGTTGTTGCATATAGTAGCACCGGTATTGATTATTGATATTTATGTGAGAAGTCACTTAGTTTTGTTCAATTATTGCTACAATAGTTCTTTGCATAGTATCTCACATTATTTGATTCAATTATTGTTGATTTAGAAGTTTTGTTTTATTCACGTAATAAAATAGAAACATCTTTTATATAAAATGTAATACTTTATTAAAATATTCTATAAATAGAATATATTATATTCTATTACGCATAGTATTTTGCATAGTAAAATCTTTTTATATAAAATGAATACTTTATTAAAGTTATTCTATAAATAGAATATATTATATTTTATTATGCATAGTGTTTGCATAGTGCAAGATAGTGTTTGCATAGTAAAATCTTTTATATAAATAAAATGTATTATATTTTATTTAAAAGATTTTTCTTTAAATATGGACCGTCGATTAAAGTAAATCAAACTGGACCGTTCATGGATTAATTCTTATGCATTCTATTTTCCTATAAATAGAAGCTCATTCCTTCATTATTTTCTTACGAATTCACTTTGAACTCGGAGAAAGAAACTATAGAGATAGATAAAAAAAGTTTTCTCGCTACTTCACTACTCTTATATCAAGTATTATTTTACGGTAAGGAATGTTATTTCTTTTGTATTCATGAAGAGAACTTACATTATTCCATTCTTTATTATTCTCTTTGGAATAACCAAAGATATCTGTGGACTACCCTATACTTGGTGACATTCTTCTATTATTACATCTTTATTATTACGCTTGAATATCCATACATCTATATCATGGGACTGGTTCAATTTTTTATTATTCCGTCTTTATTATTACGTGGAATATCATATACGTGTTATCTGTAGGACTGGTTCCATCATTTATTATTCCGCATTTATTATTACTGTTGGAACATCCACGCCGATTGTGAATTTCACCTAACCTGGTTCCGTTATTATTATTCTGTTGAAATAATCGTTTATGCGAAGTACCGCATGCATGGTGATATCTTTTGTTATTCCATTCGGTATTATACTCAGTTGATTAAAATTTTGACTTCTATACTCCATGAAATTAGTGAAATATACTTGATATTTGTGTTTCATCCAGTATCTTTTCATGAAAATATTCTTCTGATCATTCTTGAATTTTATTCTACAAAGAAGTATCATGTTGACAATTTGGACGTTATTGGTTCCTGGACAAATTAATTCTTGAATTTGTTTAATTGAATTCTTATATCATTGTCATCATCCTCATGTTTATGTTATGTTGAATGTCATCTGTGGCACAGAAGTGCGTAGATGGACTTGGCATGATTATGACCGAGAATTATTCTAGTATAATCATGGCCGTAATGTTACAAATGATGTGAAAATTAAAAGTCCTCATTGGCCCGTAGTGCATTGATTACGCAGTTTTGGTATGATTATGGCTATGGATTCTCTTGACCGAGGAGCAAAGATGAATTGTTTTATGGCATGATCGGGACTAGTTGATGAAAACACGATTATCTTTGGCCCGTAGTGCATGGATAATTCGTGGTCGTGATACTAAATAATATCTTTGGCACAGAAAGTGCATGGATGATTTAATGATGTAGATTATTTATTAAAATTTGAGTCTCAAATGATAAAAGTGATGAAAAACTTTTAAATCATAAAAGATAGTAGATTCTATTCTCTACTTGACTCTTTTAATGGATTGCTTGTTCATTGCAGTTAAATTTGATGTCTATTGTATTTTATCGGTTTAACATTGTTGGAGGCTAATGATAATTTATTACAGTATTATCTTAGTCATAATATTTCTTCTTGTGTGTTAGTTGAGCTCACCCTTTCTTTCACCGTTTCTCTTGAAATGAGAATATAAATTTGGGACGAGTCTGGGAGCGGAGTGATAGTCAGAGAGGATAGCATTAGTAGTCGTCACTATTCGTGAAGTAGTGTGATAATAATTGTAATGAGGACTCTTTTTGAGTTTGTATAATCTCTAAGAGATTATATTTGTATTCAAACTCATGATTTATGTTTTGTCGTATTGTATACGCAGTTGTATTAGTAAGTTTATTTGAATTACATTACCATGTATCTCATGACCCAACCCAAGATGGGTCGTATACCTAATTTTGGGGGCGTCACGGTTGGTATCAAAGCTTAGAGATATTATCCCGGATAAGATGTGAGATAAGAACTAGGAGGGAGAGGCGGGAAATTCCTTCGCTAGTATAACATGTACTTTTCTACAAAGATCGAAATAAATATTAAACATGATACACTTGATCAAAGAGTATAAACATGAGTTCTAAGAATTAATGTCAAAACAAAACTATCACATGAATTTGAGAATAAACAATCATGTGAAACAATAACTAACTTTTAAATGAAAAGCAAAACGAATAAATCAAAATTAAAAGAATTATCCCCGAAAGAATACATAATCTGTACTTGAATTAAATAATATAATTTTTAAAAGTTATATTCTAAAAATGACTCGTTAAATTTTCTTCGTCCAATCTAATCACAAAAATAATATATATTAGTCAAGTAAAATTATATATATTATTATATAATTTTGTGTTTGTCAAATCAAACAAAAAAACATACTGCTGTTATGCGCATGATACCGAGGATGCAGTCATCATTTATAGTCAATTAATTGTTATAAAACTTAGTTAAAGATAATTAATAGTTATAAAACTTACTTAAAGATATCTCCTATGAATCCAAAATCAGAATAGTATCCTTTACACTTTTCTTTTTTAATATACGACTTTTTTATTAAAAAAAATAGGTGTAATATAAATTTGACTCGACTAAAATCTTTTAAGTTATCTAATATATTGAGTCAAATTAAATTTTATAACTTTTCAATCAAACTTCAATGTCATAGCACTTATTCCTCCTTTATATATGCTGTCTTCTTTTAATCTATATAAATTTAATAGTAAAACATATATTATAATTTTAAATATTTTAAAAAAGAGTATTTATGATTAATAATGTTATTAGAAGTCAACAGGTATGTATATAATGTTACCATTAATTATATTTTAATTATTAAAATCAAACACTACCTCATTTCCCAAATCAGATATACTTTTTTTAAAACAATAATTTTCTATAAAAAATATATACTTCTTCAAACATATCTTTAATATTTATTAAAATTTGTAGCACTGACATGGTAGTACTAGATCTATTTAGTATAAACAATCATTTCAATGTTAGAAATTTAACGTAATTTATTAGTTTAAAAATAAAAATATGTCTTGAATTTTGGAATCAATTAAAAAATAAAATATATCCTTAATTTTGGAACGTAAAAATTACCCGAAAATATAAAAGTGCTTATACAATTTGGCTCGGGAGTTTTGCCTCCAAAGCTCGCAAATTTAGTTTTAGCTTGATAATAATTTTGACCCCACTAAACTTATTTTTGGTTTCGTCACTGATTACACATATTATATATATATATATATATATATATATATATATAATCATTTGACAAGTTTTATGTAAAGTCAATATAAATATATATAATATTTATATCGACTTTTTAATTATCAGTTATTTAAATATGTCTTGGTGATAATTTTTTAAAAAGAGATATAATAAGTGGAATTCTCTATAATTTTTATTAATTGATAAATTTTATAATTATAATTATTCGTAAATTTATCGTAACACGATTTTTAAGTAAAAAAAAACCGTACATACCTTTTTAATCCGGAAAAGAGAGAGAGAAAATCCTGGCAAACAACTAGACTCCTTAGAAAAAATATTAAAAGGCTTATCTTACTATGTCACATGTACTAAAACTTGATTGGGGTTACTATCTTCAATTAATTAATTAAATGTGTAATCTTATCTTAACTACAAAATCAACGACATAATTTTGTTGAAATTACTCCACCAAATTAAGATAAAGAGTTGCGTCATTGATATTGTCACCAATTATAAAAAATAAAAATAAAATAAAAATAAAAATATACTCTACTTTTGGAGATGGAGTATTTAATTTGGTCTCTTATCCTTCAGCTGATTTACTTTTATTATGTTATTCTTTTCTTACTAAACTAGCAATTAAAATGTTTAGCAAAATAAATTACTTTCGCCAGGGTTGTGCTCACCTTAACAAATCTCCAACCATTGGCCATTCAACGATTTGACCCATTCAAGTATTAGGCTCTTACTCCCAAAAATTATTTCTAATTTATTTTTAAAAAATACATAATCATTATATATATATATATATATATATATATATATATATATATATAGAGGAAGGATCTCCAAAAGAAAAATAAGTTAGACCATTCTCTTTTAATATTATTTTATTTTTAAAAAAAAAAACGATTTAATTTTCGGGTATATTACCCATAAAAATTTAAGAGGATGTTAAATCCACTCAGCGTATATTTTTATATATTGATCATTTACAGTGCGGATATTTATTATGCTTTATTAATTCGCTTTTAATATATATATATATATATATATATATATATATATATATATATATATAAATCTTTTCTAATAATGTTGAAGGGAGCGAATCGATTATATTGACGATTCCACCGTAATCACATATATTTAGACATATACATAGTTAGACATAGACACATAGTTGATAATTTATCAAGCGAACCGGGGCCCATAGTTATATTTGATTTTTTTTCTGTCTTGATTATTGTTTATAGTATGGTATTTATTTTTGTAAGAGAAGCTAACCTGCGGAGTATCTGTCTGACCAAAACAGTTAACAGTACAACACCATCCATCCATATAATTTGCACAAATTAGAAGCTATATTTAACTAACACATACTACATAAAAATGATCACATGATCCCATGGGGTCGGTTCCACCATAGCCGCTTATTTAGAGACAAAATCACCATCTTTCATTTAGAGTTGTGTATTCTTTTTTTAATTAATACGTGCTTGGAATTTTTGATATTTATATATGATTATATAAAAATACATTTAAAAATATCAAGTGTAGTTAAATTAACCTTCTTCAATCCAATGAAAAAGAAACTTATCTCTAGTCAAGTACTCTAAATTATATACAAAAAAAATCGACTTATTATGAAAAGTATTGGGCGAATTGAGTTTTAAAATTTTAAATTTTAAATTTAAAATATTCTTCGATCTAATGGAGATAATTTAAACTTAATCTTCTTCATCAAAATGAAAGGCTAGTTGGAATAACTATTAAAAATAAGCAAAACAATATAATTTTATATATATTTTATAAAAATTAATTTAATATATCTAGATATTTAAAATTGATAAAATACATTAAAATTAGAAAATATTAAATTTTTTATGACTAGTATTAATTTATAGATAATTTATTATAATTAGTAGTGTTTTTTAAATAGTTTATAATATTTATCTTTGTATTTATTAAAATTCAATGAATTTATATTGCTTTTAAATTTAAAAATATATAAAAATCAATCAAAAAATGATAGAACTAATGGAATTATAAGTTGATACTCTAATTAGTTGAGGAACACTAGCAACAAATTAATTTAATTTAATATTTGATGTTAACAATATTTGTGCAAATGCCAGCCCACAAAGCCTTCCCAATTAAAAAAATTGAAAATAAACAGATCTAGTTAATTGTCGTTTAAGTTGTTAATTAGGTATTTGCAGTTAATACACTCCGAGAGAGAGAGAGAGAGAGAGAGAGAGAGAGAGGAGAGATTTTCTAGAATCTAGAGAGAGAAAAAGAAAACAAAAAAAACGAGGCAGCAGCAGCTTCCTCTATTTGACCACTACCTTCCCCGTGTTAACTTCCCATTTAAATCGTCTCTCCCTTCCCACTACAAGTCCAGTCAAAACGTCGAACACTTGGCCTGCAATTCAAACGAACCTTCTCCTCTCTCCTCCATTTCCCTCCATTCTTAAGCTTCCTTTACTTCCCCCAACCCTTTTCTCACAACCAATTTCCAGAGAAAATCGAAATGGGTTTCTCAAAAGAAGAAAAAAGCAAGCGAATTCTCAGAGGAGTGAAGACTCTGTTCTTCTTGATCACCATGTTAATATCCCTCCTCTTATTTTCCGCCCCAATTCTGTTAATTATAGCTGACACCCTCCTTCCCTCGGCTCTCCTTTCCGCTTCTCTCTCTCTCCAAACCCTTTCTTCCCATTTTACCAATTACGATTTTCGCTACTCCCTGATTGATATTCCCCTCATCTCCATCATTCGATCAGCTGTAATTCTCTGTAAGTACTGGAATCTCAAATTTTCAATTAAATTTCTCCAATTTTAGTTTTTTTTTATTTGTAGTGATGATCGGAGTTTTTTGTTTGTTTGTGTGCAGGTGTGTACAGTTTATGCGATGGACCAAAGCTTTCGAGAGGGCCGTACTTGGCTATAGCGACGATCTGCTCTGTTTCGTCGCTGGTGTTCGTTTCCTTGAAGGCTTCTTATGTGTTTAGCAATTTGAGTTATAATTATGGAGAAGGGTATGTTCGAGCTATGGAGATTGCTTTGTTTTTGTGCTCGTGGATTTTAGCGATTGGGCACATAGTTGTGGCCTATAGAACTAGTTGCAGAGAGAGAAGGAAGCTTCTTGTTTACAAAATTGATATTGAAGCTGTAAGTTTCTTTCTTTTTCTCTCCCACACAGTGACACGCACAATGATGATCAATTTGAGATTCATCAATCAATTTGGTAGATTTGAAAATATATGTGGTACCATAAAGTCAAAATTGGTTTTCGGTGGAGGGGAAGAACCATTTTTAATCTTAGCCTATTGGGTGGGAAAATTGGATCTGCAAGTGGGTGGATCCCACGGTTTGTATAAACATGACCAAAAACCATTTTCATTCTTTGCATAAGTGGTTGACTATTGGCTTGGGTGGAATTGAATCTTATTCTTCTAGATGGCCTTGGCCTTTAAGGAGTCCCAAAATAAGAGTCTCATTATTCAAAACTGGAAAATACAGCCTCATTATTCTTACAGAAAACCATTCCTTACATTAGATTGTAGAGTCCCAAAATTGGTATCATTTCATTTCTGATTATTCATTTGGCCTGCCAATAGTTATAACAACTTGCAAAGTGTACTATTGCAGCATTTACACTTCAAAAGTTTAGATAAAGGAGTCTCAAGTCCCTAGATTCAGCCGGCCTGAAATTAAGGAGCCACCCCTATACTTCTTCTCCATGTGCAATTTGATTTCAGCCAGTTTGCTTGTCAGTGAAAAATAAAGATTATGAGAACTGCCTAAACAGTTATTAACAATCACATGCTGAAAGCCAGTGAATTTGGTAGATAATAATGATACAAATACTAAAATTGGTGCTAGCCACCTAAATTTGATCCCTTTGTGTAGTACTATTTGTTGTCATGTTATTGTTTTAATCTATTGGAGAATAATAATAAAAAGCACAACTTTGTGGAAATTTCACTACTGAAAACACAAACAAAACACTTTTCATGTTTGTACTTGAAAAAGCAAGAAAGAGAGAGGCGAAGAGAAAAAAGAGTGTTTTACTCGGATAGAATAGATTCTATCCTCCATAGTGTTTGGCACCCATTTGACTAAACTGTCCTGACTTTATTTTTTTTAATAAATATCATTTGTTACATTGAGTAATGATTAGATTATTAAATCTAGAAACATAAACAAAGTAATCTTGAACAATGTGCGCAGGTGTCCTTGGCCAAGAGTGGGTATCCAAGGTATCAAAAAATTCTGCAAGAAGAAAGAGTGAAGTGACCATAATATGATGAACAATACCATTTCAACATGGGTTTTTTCTATTCTTCTGGCCAACCCATTTTTCTCAGAATCAGGCTGCAGGTATAAACCAATATTTAATACTCTTTCTCATCGGCAAATACACACACATATACACTTTGATAATGAAACTATATTTAATCATCACCCATGTGTTTGGGAGCTCAGTAATGCAATTGGTTCTAATGATGACAACTAAACTAGTAGTAGCACCTCACTTGCAGTCCCTCGGTCCTAAAATGAGATTCTCATCTGATTTTTAACTTTTCTTTATGCGTATTAAGGTTTCCTATAAGAAAATAAAATTTTCAAATAGATATGACCAAGAGTTATTCATTTTAATTTTTTGGTTTGTTCATTCAGATCTGAACTCAACCTTCTCTAATGGCAATGCTTTTCACAGATTTCATCCAAAGGAAGAGGATCTGCAGCTTGGTGGCTGGAGAAGAGCTAGAATCACACGTGGGGATGAGTTCGTATCAAACAACCCATTTTATAGTATAGGAACAGGAATACGTAAATATGTATAATACTAGTGAGTAGTGATTGTGTATCAGTATAGAGAATGGGCTTGGGAGTACTAGCATCCATTGATCTGTCTCCCAAATTTGTACAGATTCTTTTTGTTTCAATTCAGATGTAATGAAATTCAATACCAGCAAATTGGCTGTAGCTTTTTCTAAACTTGACAGATAATATACAGTTCTCCAATGCAATAGGTCTCCCAAAACCGTATAAACGCATCAATACTTGTCTAAATACATGTATACAACTTTTTGTCTATAATTCTAACATTTTCTATAAAATTTTCCTCTTTCAAACATCCCTAAAAGTTTAATCTCTAGTCGCTAATGGAGAATAAAATCATAAATAGAATAATAATCCCCTTTACATAAGTTTTGTCATTCGGTATATTATAATGAATCAACCTACATGTTGTCTATGTTAAAATATTGAAACTTTCTCCCAAGCACTCCTACTGTCATTACCAAATTTTAAAGATTTTGCCACCTCCAATATATGGGGTTGGCTGGCAGCAAGTGGCAAGCAAGGGTCATACCATTAAAACAATATAGAAAGAAAGGGTAGATAATGGAACAATCCAACTCATTCACAGATCAAACTTGCTTGCACAATACAGGATAAAATCATAATGTAGTCACCAAAGCTACCTGTAAGGAAATAAATACTACATGGCAAGGTCCCCCCTTCCAAATGGTTGAGTGGAAAGATTAGAGGGCCACTGGTATAACTGAATCAACATAGCACATGTATTAACAAAATCATCTCTAACAGCCTAGATTATGGACACTATCAGCAAACCACCTATGAAAGCTTTTGCCTATGACCTGGATTAATGAGCGACACCATAAAGGATCTTTTAGGTACTTGGTTTATTTTATTTTTTTGGAGTGCCCCCCCACTTTTTGGTATTTCAACTGTTGACCAAATGATGAAAAATTGCCCAATTATACAGAATCTTTAATGACACAACTCATAAATCTAGTGCTTTCAAAAATAATGTCAGAGAAATAAAATAGTTGTAGAATCAGGCATTCCTTTCTAAATTAACATTGCTTATATTTTTAAGGTATAACCCTTTCTCTACACCATATAATTTCCTTATATATTATTAGGGCCAAGTACATGGAAGCCCCAAGGGGCCAACCAAAAAGCTGGATTTATATTCATTCACACCAGGCATTTTAGGCCATCTTAATCTCATTCGATTGCTAAAATATGTTGTTTCCAGCCAACTATAAAAATATCCGAGTAGGAGGAACACATCCAGGCACTCTAAGTTCTACCATAGTTCTCTTTGATTTCAGAGATCTTCCCTATAGTTACTCTTTAATCCTGATGTGCACAAGTTATACATCCATAACAACATTCCTGACTATAAGCTCTAACATTTATAATTTCAAGAGAATTCAAGAGGCATGACATCAACTAGAATCATTTGTTTTTATTACTAAAGAAGTGTTTAGGAATTTAAAGTAAAGTACAATAATACAGGCATAAACATTGCACAATTTCAATAAATGCATCTCATTGATACAGCATGTCGATACGATACAAACGTCACATGCACACACAAACAGCTATAAGTTGGTGATCAAATGATGAAGCATTTTAGAGCACTAAGTCCTCCATTTTATTTAGTAGGAGTTTTGAATTAGAGAGGTAAATGTACATGTTCATCAGAGCAGATGAAGATTGTCAATCAGACTTGATTCCGCCCATGAATGTTCTTGGATCAGGGCAGTTCCCTGAAAATTGTGCCTGTGAGAAGTCAAATCCTGGGTTCTGCAAACAACAAGAGACAAACGGGACACAAGTAAGCTAAGGCATTGAAATGCATATCTATCATTACAATTCATTTTAGATTAGTTTGGACATTACCAAGTTTAATAGTATAGACCATAAATAAAAGATTAAAATTCGTTTTCCTCAGAGTCAGCGACGTTGAAATTCAGAGATATAGAATATGTGAATAATTAGCAGTATGACGAAAATATAATTTTTTTTTTATAAACACTAAGAACTTCATTCATCATATATCAAAGTATAACTGATAATAAAGACAAAGATAAAAGAAAGTCGAGACATTGACCAACTCACGGATGCCCACTTCCTTATACTAACATCTGCGTTTTGTACTTTTGTTAGCATCATATGTCAGCTGACTTGCCTTTTCTTTTCAAAGTCAAATTATTCTTACGCTTGCTTAGAAGTGAGAACGAATACAGGGGTCAAAAAAGAATTGTACCAAATATTTACTGAACCGGATAAAATATATTAATCAACATTGTGACCTGATACAATAAAATAGACTATTCATGTTGGACACAAAGATTAATAGACAATTAAGATCAATAAAAGAGATTAGAAACCTCATATTAGGGTCTGGGTGTTAGCCTAAACAGAGACTGATCAAAGTGAATTCAAACTACAATTTCATAAGAAACAACAAGTACTTCAGAAGATGCAACTACCATGATAGAGAATAGGAATATAGGATGGATGGATTTAATAGAAGTTAAAACAGGGATGTGAGATTCTAGAAGAATAGGGTTCTTAGCTAAGAACTTTATGGGTGGATTGAAGAAATTCAAACGTTGTACCACCAATAACCATATAGTAAAATTTGTCAAAAAGATACAAAATTATGAATGTTTTCAACAAAATAAAAATTCTCAGACAAAGTTAAGAAAATATGAGGCATGCAACAATCTTTATAATAAAATAGGTTGAAGGATACAGCAAGCATAAATGCAAAACTACCAAACTAGAAGAAAGGAAAAAGTAGAAATTTTAATCATGTTAATTGTATCAAACATGAGAAGTTTTGGGTTTTGGTGAATGATGTTAAACTTAAGGAAGTATGGAAAGTTTGATGAATGAAAAACATCGATTAAGCGTAGGCTTAGAAGCACATAGTACTACAAACTTTACCTAAAACCATGGTGTTCAAGGCAGAAAAATTGCATCAAAATGACAATCGAAAGGGCTTCCATGTTGGACAAAATTCATAACGAAGTTTTTTATTAAAAAAAAGTTAAATAGGAATATAAAATATAAGAAATGTATTATCAGTGTATAAATAGTATTCCACTAAATATTGGAATAAAAGGAAAAGTTGTGTAAATTATTAATCAAATAATCAATAGACCTTTGGAGAGTGATTGAGTAGTGATTAAGGGGGGTGTATTCAATTAAGATTTTTAAAGACTTTTTTTAAATGACAGATTTTTGTAGAGTTTGTGAATTTTAATGACTTTTAAAGACTTTAAAGACTTTTTTGAAATGACTTTTATAGACTCCATGAAATAAGTGACAGACTTTAATAGATTTTTTACCAAAATTTTGATAAACTTTTGTATACTTCTAATATATCTTGCAGCTCATATTAATTGTTAATTAGCCCATGTGTACAGCCCCTCCCTCTTTTTTCATGAACTAGAGGAAATCTCATTATTTCATTAAATTATTGTGGCATGAGATTTTATATATGTTGAAAGCATTCATATAATTCTACTCATTTCATGATAAATTTGGATACTCGAATACGAATAAAACTTTAGAAGCTACAGATGCAACACAAAAATTCACTTTTCATTGAACTATATATACTATATATGCGTACGTTTTTTTAGTAGGAGTACCAAACTCTGTTTTTCACAAAATAATATAACAATGAAAATCTATATGATCAAAAGTCGCAAAACTTCATATGTGAGTAAATTGCCATCAAGTTATAGAAAATTTACCAGAGAGATTTGTAGTCATCGGTAAGCCACAAATAAAATTGCTAGAGTTTTTGTTTTTCTTAAAATTATTAATAGTTGTTAGTGAACCAAAAGTGAACGTTAAAAAAATAATTATGCGACTTTTTAATTTATTTATGATGTTAGAAATTAATTAATTAAAATGATACATAACTAATTTTTTAACAATTGATCATTGTCATCTTTTAACTAATTTTTTAAAATTTGACGAGTTTTAGAATTTATCAAGATTCGTATATATCATATACTATATCTATATAATATAATATTAAAAATCAAAATTTATTGTTTGATTTTTCAAAGTCATAACGAGATATTCCTATAATAAAAGTTTGTGTAATTTATCAATTTTTTAATAAATTTAGTAAAAAAATATAAACGGTTTATAATTTTAATAATTATATTTTTTAAAATTAGATTAATTTATATTCATTTTAAGTTAAAAATTCACCAGAGAGTTTTGCCACTTTTGAATTTTCCATAAAATCTCTCTGGCAATTTCTTTACTGGCGATTTGAAATTTCTACCTTTGTGTTTCATATTTGGAAATCTTTAGAAATCTTCAGAGATATAAAGTCAAACTTTGGATATAGGTTGATAGTTATAACTTTTCTTCTAAAGTCGAACAAAATTTACCATTTGATAGAAATCTGAAAAATCTATGATTTTTTGAATACCAAAATACTTTTATAGACTTTATAAAAGTCTCAATTTAATACCACATAACTTTTAAAGACATTACAAAAGTTTTAATTGAATACCAGTAAACTTTTATTAACTCTTTAAATATCTTGATTGAATACAACCAAACTTTAAAAGTCTTTAAAAATCTTAATTAAATACACCCTCCTAAAACTCTGACACCGACTTTTATGTCAAGGAGATTAATGGAATATTGGAATCTATTCACTTACCTAGGAGATATTTGGGGATATATAAGAGAAATATTTATGTAGTCTTTCTATATATAACGAGAAAGCTTATACAAGCTCATGAAGACGTAGTTCACATAAATATGGAAATGAGAGTTTAGATAAAATAGAATTAAATTCATAATTTAGGGAAAATCCGGAAACAGGAGCGAATGCTCAATAATTGTGAGCTTAAATCAAGTGTTTCCCTTGTATTCTTATTCGTTTTCGAATGATAATTGAATCAACTAGCTATAAAAAAATCCCCCTATTATTTTGATTTTCTTACATTTTGGGGTACAATATTCTCTAAATATATGACTGATTGATAACCTTGTTCTCATTGATCAAAGTAAACTAAAGATTAATGCTAGGATTGGAATACCGAGAAGCTATAAAGTGTGGATTCGATAAGTAGTTTTTGACAAGTATAAGTAGATTCAAGTAAAATTAAAATTAATGATCCTATCTCTTCTAAAGCGGCCATTACGAGTGCTCAATCAACTCAATGGCTTGAAGCCATGAATGATGAGTTGAAATCAATAGAGCTTAATAACGTTTGGGATCCTGAAGAATTACCAAAAGGTGTTAGACCTATTGGTTGCAAGTGGGTCTATAAGATCAAATTAGATCCTAAAGGAAACATTGAAAGGTATAAAGCTCGATTGGTTGTTAAGGGTTTCACTCAAAAAGGAAGGTGTGGATTATAATGAAACTTTCTCTCCAGTATCAAAGAAAGATTCATTTATAATAGTTATGACTCTAGTAACTCATTATGATTTAGAATTACATCGGATGGATGTTAAAACTGCATTCCTTAATGATAACTTGCATGAGAATGTCTATATGGCACAACCAGAAGGTTTTCTGGTTAAAGGCAAGGAAAATATGGTATGTAGACTTAAGAAGTACATCTATGGGTTGAAACAGGCTTCTCGACAATGGTATCTTAAGTTTCACGAGGTGATGAGTAATTTTGATTTTAAGAAAAATATAGTGGATCAATGCATATACTTGAAGGTCAGTGGGAGTAAATTTGTCATTCTTGTTTTGTATGTAGATGATATACTACTTGCAAGTAATAACTTAGACATGTTGTATGAGACCAAACGTTTCCTTTCTGGAAATTTTGATATGAAGGATCTCGGTGAAGCCTCTTATGTTATAGGTAATGAAATTCATCGAGATAGGTCTCGCGGGATATTAGGATTGTCCCAAAGAGCTTATATTGACAAAATTCTTAACAAATACAGCATGCAAAATTGCTCCCCTACTGTCGCCCCTGTTGTTAAGGGTGACAAATTTGGCTTGTATCAATTTCCTAAGAATCAACTTGAACGTGATCAAATGAATCTAATTCCCTATGATTCTAATTTCTGTGGTTGGGAGTTTTATGTATGCTCAAGTTTGTACACGTCCAGATATAACATATGTAATTGGCATGCTTGGACATTACCAGTCAAATCCAGGTTTGGATCATTGGAAAGCAACAAAAAAGGTTTTACGCTACTTATAGGGTACAAAAGATTTTATGCTTACATTCAAAAAAACAGATAACCTTGAATTTGTTGGTTATTCTAATTCTGATTTTGCTAAGTGTAAAGACGAAAAGAAATCTACATCAGGGTACATCTTTATGCTTTCAGGAGGCCCTATTTCGTGGAGAAGTCATAAGCAGGAGTTAACTACCACTTCCACGATAATGGCAGAATATGTGGCTTGTTATCATGCTACTTGTCACGCCGTATTATTGAGGAATCTTATTTCAAGACTTAAGTTGTAGATTCCATTTCAAGGTCATTGAAAGTATTTTTTGATAATGATTATGCTGTTAGTTTTTCCAACACCACCATTTCGAGTGGTGTTAGACTATACCTCGACACTAAGTACTTATTTGTTAGGGAAAGAGTTGAAGATTAAAGTGTTGTCATTAAGTATATTAGTACGCATGATATGTTAGCGGATCCATTTACGAAAGGCTTACCACCCAAACTCTTTTTAGAGCATGTTGACGGCATGGGTTTAACTGGTAGTCTTAATTAGTGAGTTATTTTGATGTAAGACAATAATTTTGATGTTTTGGACCATATGAATGAGTTTAATCTATTACCACTTATGTAAACTATTCATACCTATTATGCTTAATGTTAATCTTTATTCTAATAAAAATATTAATTGTGTAACTAATGGGGATCTTGTGTTAATAGTGACACAAAGATTGTATTAATTCGCATTGGCATTTTTATTTGAGCAAGATGTAGATATTAAATTAATACTTGGCCAAATTAATGATTGTAAGTGTTATGTTTTGTATATAAATAGTATTTCGGCCAAGTGGGAGAATGTTAGAATATTTTATTCCTTATGTGGCCTCAACTATTTATGTAATTATTGGGTTTACATATTGTATTAATTTAATAATTTTATTTATGGGTTTGGTAATTAATTATGTGGCCTATAAATTATATTACTGATAGTACTTTGCATAATAGGCCCTAGAGTTTCATAATCTTAATAGACGATTTTGACTCTTAACTATTCTATAAATAAAACAGTTAGGGTTTGATCCCAATTGTCGTCTTAAGAATTTTATACACATACATCCATCCTAAGATTGAGAGAGACAATTGAAGACTTTCACCTTTAAGCGCGGCGGAAGCGTGATACATACAAGATGACTTCTCTCAATACATGTGAGTACCTAATCGATTAATTGATTTTATTTTATGTGATAGTACGTTCTGATATAATTATGTATTTAACAGATTATGCTAAAGAGAGTTAGGTTCCAACAAGAATCTCCAAAGCTACTTATTTACAAAAACAAAATTCATACGGACCAAGTCAACCAGTGCCATACCTCCCTCTTGGTTTGACTTGAACACCTTCTTCTGTGCTACTAAATGATCCTTCTCTCTCCCCTCTGCCTGTGTTACTCGGACTCGCCATTTTTGACGGAGTACCCGTGTCGACACGACACTATTACCGATTACCTACACGACACCGCAGACGGGAAAAGGGATCTCTGACGGATTCAACCACAGAATCCGGATACGCTAGGTGATTCATCGGAGGAGAATAAGAAGAGACGAGGAAGGAGGAGGAAGAAGAAAGAGGAAAGAGAAACTTACTGTCACCTTTTTCTTCTTCAACGAGAACGAGTATTGAAGTATCTCAACTTTTTTCTTCTTCTCCAACACAACGAGAGAACAGAGACCGAGATCTGATATCAGATCTGGATTTAAAATATCCTGAAAAATTACAGTTGGGTACCCCATAGTTTTTATAATTTTTTAATTTAGTCCTTCAAGTTTTCTGAAAGTTCAAAATAACCCTTGAAAATTACATATTAGTCCATGTAGTTTTGTTTTCTTTCATTTTAGCCCCTGAAGTTTCAGTAGTTTCAATTCTGCCCATTTCTTTATATTTTTGCACTTCAGCCCTTGAAGTTTCATGATAAATGCATGTCTATGTGAATTTGGACAGTATAACATTATTGTTAAAAAATCATAACATACCGTATCCCCGCACCCGTGTCCAAATTTGGATCCATATCCGCATATCCTCTATTTTTTGACTTTACGTATCCGGCACCTAGATTCGTATCCGCACCCGACACCCGCACCCGAGTCCAAGTAACACAGTCCTCTGCCCCCAAGTTAACCAGACCCTGAACTAAAACAAGTAATAAGGGGGAATACTAGCTAAACAAGTTCGAAACCCCCTATACACAAGTAATAAACACGAATACTAGCTAAAGTAATCCCTCATTTTTTTAATTTAGTTAACCTCATTTTTGGAGTAGATTATTATTGTTTTCACTTGCGATTCCAATATATATATATATATAACATTCCAAGATCAAATCTGAATAATGTGTTCTCTTTATATTGTTAACAAGAAAGTACTGTCAAATTTACATGGGAAATAGAAGGCCGCCTTTAATGCTATTTTAAGTTGGAGGAGGATATTAATTTAGATTATCTTCAATAAGGGCATTTGTTGACATGAACTTAGTCAATTACTTTGTGCACTAGTTATCATTGACCCTACCTTGGAATCATTTGGTTCTCAAGGACACTTCATTTTTAAGTTTAATAGTTATTTATTAATTTCCCAATTGTTGAATTACTTAAACATTTTTAATTAACTTATCAAAAACAAAAGTTATGCATTCTTAATTAGTCATGTTTACAACATTCCAACATTCCCCTATGCATATCACATGTGAAAAGCTATTTTAAAACAATAGTTGATGACTCGATGCCATTGTTGCAAGAAATAGAAGGCTCAAATCTTACATGGGTAGATGTTCAATTTCATTTAGACATAAACTTACAGCTGAATTAAACAATGCACTAGTTTAAAGAGACAAATAAGCTATCAAATTAAGATGACTAGACTCACCTCTTCCTGAAATCTCTGAAGCATGAGGCGCTTCTGTTCAAGATCAGCCACCAAAGGATCAAGCTGACCCTGACCCTGTATAGGTAAAGACCAAGTCTGGCCTTTGTCTCTTTTCTGCAGTGTGATATGCAGTGTATCATCCTCTGCAAAACATAAAACCCATCAGCTTAAATTAACATTCTATTGTAACAAGGGGCTAACATAACAACCGCCTAAATAAGGTATAACATATATGTATGTTGAGAAAATCAGGCTCACACAAATATACCAAAATAAATACAAACACACTATTGTATGAGATATAAAATAATAATACCAGAATTTTACGTGGAAACCCAATTGAGAAAAACCACGGGGAGAGATCTCAGAAATTCATTATGAAAATAATATAGAGATTACAAACTCTCGACTTCGTGTTTATTTCTCTCTACACCCTCAGTCTCAGAATATTCTAACTGAGCTTCTCACTCTCTAACTCTCTTTGCTTCTTGTTTTGTGGTGTGGTGAAATGAGGAGCCAAAACTCCTTTTTATAGGAGAAATCTGGAGAGGAGAACAAGAAATAGGAAAGGCTAAATTCCAAAGTCTGAGGGAAAGAGAATTTGGGGAAGGCTAAATTCCAAGGTCTAAGGGGAAGAGAATTTGGGAAGGCTAATGCAAGACAACTTTCAACAATCTCCACTTTGGCTTGTATTTTTCAAATATTGTGAACATCTTCGTGTCTGTGAATGTATCACTCTCCCTGGATACTCCACCACAAACTCAGCATTCGACGAAGTGAATTAAGTCCAAGCAGTGCTTGAACTTTTCTACTGTAACTGACTTTGTGAGTATATTTGCGGTATTCTCCTTTGTGTGAACTTTGCGAACTGCAATGTCACCGTTGTTCATTCACTTACGAATTTTGTGATACCGAACATCTGTATGTTTGGTCCTGGCATGAAACACTTGGTTCTTTGCTAAATGAATAGCACTTTGGCTATCACGCTGAATCTGGATACTGCCCTACTTGAAACCTAGTTCTTTAACTAGTCCCTTAAGTCATAAAGCCTCCTTGCTTGCCTTTGTCAATGCCATATACTCGGCCTCTGTTGTTGATAATGCTATCGTAGACTGCAATACTGACCTCCAACATATACATCCTCCACAAAAAGTGTATACAAACCCTGTCGTAGATCTTCTTGCATCTAGATCTCCAACATAATCCAAATCAACAAACCCTGTAACCTCACTTCTTACGGTATCACTAAGACCGTAATTGGTTGTACCTACTAGATAACGAAAAATTCATTTGACAACATTCCAATGCTTTTTCCCTGGATTTGCCATATACCTGCTAACCACACTGACTGCATGTGAGATATTTGGCCTTGTATATATCATGGCATACATGAGACAACCTACCGCATTTGCATACGGTACTTTGAACATATACTCCACCTCATCCTCTGTTTGTGGGCTCAACTGTGAAGACAACCTGAAATGTGCTGCCAACGGAATGCTAACTGGTGTAGCATTGTTCATGTTAAACCTCTCCAAGACCTTCTGCACATATCCTTTCTGAGTTAGCCACAACTTTCCTGCCTAATGATCCCTGTGAATTTCCATACCTAGGATCTTCTTAGCTGACCCATGATCCTTTATGTCAAATTCACTACTAAACAAATTCTTCAGCTGAAGAATATCTGACTTCCTCTTTGCTGCTATCAACATGTCATCGACACATAACGTCAACGATACTAGAGAGCCATCATCAAGGGATCTGAAATATACACATGGATCATACTCCGAACGAGAGTAACCATAAGCCACCATGAGGTTGTCAAACTTCATGTACCACTGTCTCGGGGACTGCTTCAAACCATAGAGAGACTTCTTTAAACTGCAAACTAAGCCCTCTTTTCCTGGTTTAATAAACCCCTCAGGCTGCTTCATATAGATCTTTTCTTCTAAATTACCATAGAGAAAAATTGTTTTCACATCAAGCTGCTCTAACTCCATATCCTGTGATGTTACAATAGATAAGATAAACCGAATCGATGTGTTTCACAACTGGTGAGAAGATCTCATTGTAGTCTATTCCCTCTCTCTGAGAGAATCCCTTTGCCACTAATCTGGCCTTGAATCTTTCACCTTCTTTATCAAACTGAGCTTTCTTTTTCCTGAAAACCCACTTGCATCTTATAGCCTTCGATTCTTTTGGAAGTTGAACTAATTCTCAAGCCTGGTTCTTCTGTAAAGACTTCATTTCTTCTACCATCGCAATTGCCCATTTATCATTATCCTCGGACTGAATAACATCTTGATAGCTAGTTGGATCTCCACTACTAGCAATCAAGGCAAAAGCAACCATGTCATCAAACGCATATCTCTGCACTGATTTGCTGACTCGCCTTTCCCGATCTCTAACAAGATTATAGGACCTCTCTTGGGGATCTGAAGGATGGTCATCTTCAATCTCTTCATGAAGCTCTACCTCAACCGGGTGTTTCTGCAACTCACTTGCTGTAGATTCTTCATTCTCGAACTTGTTCAGCATGTGTTTCTCATTGAACACATCTCTGCTGACAACCTTCTTCTTGGAAACTGTATCCCATAACCTGTATCCCTTGACTCTGTCTTCATATCCAAGGAAAATACATTTTTTTGACCTTGGATCAAGTATGGATTGTCGCTCCTCGACCGGCAGATGAACATAACCTGGACAACCAAAAAATTTCATCACAGAAAAATCAATTGGTTTCCCACTGCATACCTCCTCAGGGATTTTATAATCAATTACAGCTGAAGGAGATCGATTTAACAGATAACAAACTGTGTTGATTGCCTCAGCCCAGAAACTCTTGGGCAAACCTGCATTCAACCTCATACATCTAGCACGTTCCAATAGAGTTCTGTTCATCCTCTCTGCAACCCCATTTTGCTCTGGAGTTCTTTTGACTGAGAAGTGCCTAGTGATACCTTCATCCTGGCAGAACTGTAGGAATGACATGTCCTTGTATTCCGTGCGATTATTTGTTCTGAAATACTTCAACTTCTTTACGATCTGGTTTTCTACTTTATCTTTCTACTGCTTAAAGATTCTGAAAACCTCAAATTTCTGCTTCATAAAATACACCCACACCTTTCTGGAGTAGTATCTATGAAGCTAACAAAATAATGGGCTCCACCCATTGATGTACGCTTGATCGGTCCTCACACATCTGAATGTACATTATCAAGTACATTCTTACTGGTATGTGCTCCTGCCTTGAAGCTAACCCTCCGTTGTTTGCCGTACACGCAAAACTTGCAAAATTCCAAACTGCACGTTTTGACACCTTTCCGCAACTACCTTTTGTGAAGTTCTTTCATTCCTCTTTCACTCAAATGTCCAAGTCGCATGTGCCATAATTATGTGCTATCACTATTGGAATTGACCTGCACATAAATTGTTGCTCCTCCAGTAACTGTGTCCCTTATCAACTTGTAGAGGGTGCCTTTCTTCTGGCCCTTCATAATTACCATCGACCCTTTAGTAATTTTCATGACACCATCTCTGACAGAGATATTGCAGCCTATAGAGTCAAGTACTCCAACCGATAGCAAGCTCTTCTTTAATTTTGGAATATACCTTGCATCACCCAATGTTCTGACAACACCGTCAAACATTTTAACTTTAATGGTGCCTATCCCAGTAACTTTGTTGACTGCATTGTTACCCAATAAAACTGTACCACCATTGCATGATGTAAAAGTATCAAACCAATCCATGTAGAACAACCGGAATCCATGTACCAATTTGTAAAGCTACTACTGTCTCTAACAGATAAGAGATCACCTTGTGAAGCTTCATTTCCTGTCACTGTGTACATCTCTCCGTCGCAACATACATCTGCTTGCTCAGCAACATTAGCAGAATTTTCAATCTGCTTACTTTTTTTCTTATTATCCTTTTTCAACAATGGACATTGATTTTTGTAGTGGCCCTTCTCGTGGCAATGATACTACTCAACCTGAGATTTATCCTTCTTGTCCGGTCTCGACTGAGACATTTCTCGTTCCTTACCGGAATACTTCTTTCGATTAGGACCCCTACCACGCCCATCTGAAAATGAAAAAAGACTGTCTCCTTGTTCTCTGGAAGTAGTGTCCCTTAACTTATCTTGGTCCAGGACTGCTGACATCACATCGTCAACTGCAAGTTTTTCCTTCCCTATATAAGGAGTGTAGTCTAGAGAGTTAAGTATGAATATGATAGAAAGACAAAAAGCAATAAGGTTTTATCTTCTTCGTCTAACTTCACATCAATACTAGTTAGTTGGGTCACCAAACTATTAAATTCATTAATATGATTGGCCAAATCTGACCCTTCTTCCATCCGAAGCCGGTACAATTTCTTCTTCAAATATAATCGGTTTGACAGAGACTTTGAGTTGTAAACTTTCTCAAGTTTCTCCCACAAGTCCTTCGAAGAGGTTTCTATCAAAACATGATATTTGATATGTGGCGCCAAACTCAATTTTTCATTTTTCATCTATCATAGTTGCTGATTTCTTCTCTTCTAGTGCCTTTGTCAATCCTTATTGAGCCAATACATCTTTGACTGTACACTAAATACTGAAATTTGACTTACCGCAAATGGTTCAACTTCATACCTCACACTTGTGCTTGCCATCTTCGTATTTGTGACCTGCCTAATTTTTCTTTAAACGGATCGTACCAGTTGGCCAGGTAAGTGTAAGTCGGGTGGGAGCCTCTCCGTACTTTTGCAACGGTGACTAATTAAATAACCACCTTTCTTAAAAGCGCTGCCTTTTGAACCACTTTCCTAGATACCAAAGGCGTGAACCAAAAGCTCTAATACCAATTGTTGAGAAAATCAGGCTCACACAAATACACTAAAGATAAATACGAACGCACTAATGTATGAGATATAAAATAATAACATTAAAATTTTATGTGAAAACCCAACTGGAAAAAATCATGGGGAGAGATATCAGAAATTCACTATGAAAATAATATGGCGATTACAAACTCTCGACGGAGAAATAAACTAACTACACCCTCACTTTCAGAATGCTCTAACTGAGCTTCTCACTCTGTAACTTTCTTTACTTCTCTAAGCTTCTTATTGTTATGGTGTGGTGAAATGAGGAGCCAAAGCTCCCTTTTATAGGAGAAATCTGGAGGAGAACAAGAAATGGGGAAAGGCTAAATTCCAAAGTTGAAGAGAATTTGGGAAAGGCTAAATTTTAAGGTCTAAGGGGAAGAAAATTTGGAGAATGCTAATGCAAGACAACTTTCAACGATGTATGTACAGTACATACCTATAGTCCAAAATGAAGAATCAGTTTTCACTGGGGAACACAAATCATGCTGCAAAACACAGCAAATGATTAAAAAAAATCCTAAATGAAACTAAATAAAATCCAATAAATTTTGTACGTAATAGATAAATTGGGTTGGTAGGTAAAATACATTCAGATAAGGAGGGTTGCCTTTAATGCCAACTTCGACATGTTTGGACTGAATTTTGCAGTAAAACAGTTTACTAGAGACGTTTGTGGGCAAAGTAATGTAAATATTGACCTCTTCCAGCGTTTGATCCCATTCAAAAACCTTCTGACCTGAAAAAACTCATCAACACACACTACAATTTAAAACAAATAGCTACATTTGATTACACGCCTTGCCCTAAAAAACCTGATTGGGTATAAAGAGGAAAGACGAATAAATTGATTGCGATGACAGAGAAAGAGGGGGAAGAAAGACAACAAGTACCTCCATGAAAGAAACTGTGTCGTTTTTCAGGGGCCAATTTCTCTGCCATTTTTGAGCTCAAGTCAATTCCCGCGCGCGGTTGCAGCCGGTTCTATTTGCCCTTCCTCAGCGCAACTCCGGATAATAAATGAACTTTTGGACTGTGGGTCTAATTTTAAAATGGAACGGAAAAGACAAAAATAAAAGTACGGAAACATTTAATATTTATGTTTGTAAATTTGTTCTTTTTTATTTGTGGTTTGTAAATTTTAAAAAATATATTAAATACTTAATTTTTTTATAGGTCATCATTGTTCTACATATATTTTTGATATTTTTACATGATTTCTCTTCACATAAAAGTGAGACTCACCGCTCATGTGAGAGAAACATATGAAATATCAAAAAAAATATGTAAAAATATCAATTCTTTTTATATATTATTCTTAATGATTAAAAACTAGTTTGTTTCTCTCTCGTCTTTCTAATATTAAAATTTAGAAAGTTAATATTAAAATTTTATACTCAGTACTCCCTCCGTCCCATAGTTATAGGCTGATTTTTTTTGGTATATAGTTTAAGAAAATTAGTTTAAGTGGTAATTTTAACATAAATTTTCCACATATATCCCTTAATATGGAATTAATGAATAAGTTAATTACTCCTTACTTATCACACTGGAACTCTCAACTTCATTGATTGATGTGTTAAAGTCCACAACCATAAAACTTTAACCAAAAAGAATACAACAACATTAAATGTGGTGATAAAAATAATGACATTGAATGTTGTTTCTTCAAAAAAAGAGTAATAGTTGAATATTTATTATAAGGGCATAAAAGTAAAATAATGAACCAACTAAATTTTATAAATAGTAAGTAGCCTATATATTGGGACATCTCAAAATGGAAAATCAGCCTATAATTATGGGACGGAGGGAGTATTAATTATATGTGCATAATCTTAAAAAAGGGACGGAGGGAGTAGTATTATAAAGGAGAGAGGAGGAAAACAATTATTTTTTTTAGGAAAGTTGAGTAATTACGTATGATAAAAAAAAATTATCCTTTTTTATCTCCTACTTTTTCTCATAATTCCTATAATATGTCTCCAAAAATTATTTTACAAATTTTTTTTAGTTACACGCGCAATGCGTGCCAAGGAGGACTAGCATACTAAAATGGGTTAGTTAATTTATGTTGTTTTGAATTTGACGGGGCTTAGATTCCCTCTATTACACCTGTCCATCAATTTCTCCTAACGTTAATATTACTTTTAGCAACACTTTCAACAACATAATTAGTTGCACGAATTTTATTGTATCACTAATTGTTTACAATAAAATAATATTAGTGTCGTTGAATGTGCATCGAATAAAATTGGAAAGTAAGTGTAACGAGAGGGGATCAATTTGATTATGTGATAACATGTTTTATTATAAAGCTATATATGATTATTGAATATTTATTTTATTAAGTGTTACTCTATTTTTGAGTTGTATGTTATTAATGCATGAAACTAAAACATTGAATAACAATTTTATTGATTTCAAAAAGAGAAATTTTAAATGTGTTGATGTATTCTCTAAAAGAAATGTCGTTGAGAGAAACTATTCGTCGGTCTAGTATTAAGTGAGTTGTTTACCTTACTCAAAATTTAAGTTCAATTTCCACCTACGGCGAATGGTTACTCAAAACTTAAGTTTAATTTCCCTTAAGAAAGTATGATGAATAAACCAAGTCACTTAATTTTTACCAGACAAAAAGTAAATAAACTCATCTCAGTTAAACTCAATTATATGACAACCAATTTGTATATGTATGCTAAAATTATACTACTAGTTTCATTAAACTGTGATCCATAGGGTTACATTTGTCTAATTTATCTTCATTACAAACTTTATTCTTTTCGGATGACTTGCTTACTCTTTTCATGGCTTCCCTCGTTTTTGAACAAATATCGGATACCTTTTCTGTGTCCGAGTCGTTGGGAAGAAAACTAACTTATCTTCTTCAGCAGGAACCCAACTGTTGATCAAATTAAAGTCGATCATATCATTTATTGAAAACTAAAAAAAATGCCGAAATTATAGAAAATAATCTGTCTATGTGAATATATCAGTTCTTTAAATTATTAGTTGTCTATATATCGATATACCTTAGACGGGTGACGAGGTGGTGTAGGAAGACAGAGAGTTCAACCCTGGCGAGCTCGTACCCCGGACACAGCCTTGGCCCTCCTCCGAATGGTGTGAACACATTTACCGATTTTATTCCTCCTGAATTGCTCTGTTTTTACCATAATTTCGAGATTTTGTAACTTACATTGGCGCTGACTTTTAGTAAAAAAAATGAAGAACCAATGGGGAAAAGAGGAAACCGATGTTTGCACTTAAAATATTAATATTTCTACAATACTGTATTCACATGAATAGTCAATGCGCCTCGCGTCTATGCCAGAGTGACACTTGTAGAAATATTAAATTTGGTTCTTAAAAAAGAATAGGAAATGAGAAGGGCAAGTACCTGCCACCTCCATGGATTGAAAACTCGTGCATCTTTGAAGTGTTGATGATTTAGATGGACTGCCCGGAGTGAAGTGAAGACTTTCCATCCTTTTGGAATTGTGTAACCTACTCAGATACCAAAAAATATATACACATTTAAAGCATAAATTAAATAAGAATAAAACTATATATATATATATATATATAAAGCTGGTATTAGGCTTAATTAATATGTATTATCTATCTATCGACTATCATGCATTGAGTGACAAATTATTAAGCCAATATCGTCCACTATTTTTCATTTTGATCACAAAACAGATTAAATGCTAAGCTCACCATTTATATTGACATCAGTCATTGCTCGCCTAAATACCCCACCAATTATGTTGGCAACTCGGAGAGTTTCGTTAACAACCTGAAAAGGCAAAAAGAAAGCATATAATACGAATAATTTTTTAGAAAGCTCGTATAATTGATCTCACATGAAGGTAGGACCCACTATATATTCGTTCGTGTGAGAGATGATCATATAAAATATCAAAAATACATGTAATTCCTGGAGTATGTATGGGTTTGGCCACTTACACATAGGGTGAATGGCATGGACTTGTAGTCCTCCCACTCTAGTGCCTCAAATTCACCTTTTCTTGCTCTGATCTCATCGTGCTCTTCCTATAAACAAATGCCAAGGAAAACATAATCAAAGTAATCAACAGTTTTTGAAATTACACAAATATCCTTGCAATTTTGTGACATTGACATTCATTACCATAGTAATCTGGGTTTGTTTGGACTTTAGAGGAGAGTGAAATAGAAAAAGCAAAGCATCATTTTGTCTAGTTTTTAGTTGTTCTACTTTACTGTCTGTACTTTCCCTGACGACGTACATTTATACTAACTAGTCTGTCAATTTACCAAACATCACATTTCCCATGCTTCCCAATATCAATGGCACTTAAGTGGTTTTACACAAGGAAAAGTCTAGGGGACCGGCGGTTGTTGACCGGTCTAACGATCGGGCAAATTTTATTTTATTATGCCTTCCAAATAATTTGTACTACTCCTTCCGTCCATATTTAAATGACGTTTTAGAGATGGGTACAAAAATTAAGATAATGATTGGAAAATATTAAATATAGTACTCAATTGTGTATAATACCCTTAAATCATTAATTTATCATAACACAAGAGTTTAAAGTACCAAAAAAATAAGTAGAGTAATGAGGGATAATTTTGGAAAAATTATCATTAATTCTCCTAGATTTGAACAAACGTCAATTAATTATGGACAAATAAAAAACTCTAAAACATCATTTAAATAGGGACGGAGGCAATAATATTTATTGGAATTGGAAATGAAAATTTTACAGAATTCAGTGACCGTACAATTCTATTTTTTATATGTATCGAAATGACAACTAAATCACTAGATTCTCTGTAAAAAAAATTAGTTCTAATAAATATTAAAAATTGTTTGGAAGTCATAAAAAAAGTAAAAAATAAAAAATCCCCCCAGTCGCCCCACCCCTATCCCCGTAGAAGGATTGTTTAGAGAAGTGTTTTTTTTTCTTTTAATATAAGTCGTTTGAGAATTTCAAGTAAGAATTAATTGTTTATTTTTCAATATTATCCTAAATACTAAATATAACTTTGGTTCTCTTACTATTTTCTGCTTAATAAATAAATCATCTTTTTTCAAAATAAGAACAATATAGACAATTGATATTATATTTAATACTGTACAATTATTTTTTTAATATTTGTGCACAATTCTAAAATAAGTTATATTAAAGGACGGAATGAGTAATAGTTAATTACCAATCATGGCCAAGAACAAATAGATCCCAGAACTTTAACATGCATACATCGCTTAAAAAAGAACTTTTTGTACTGAATATCATTGCCCCTAATCAAATTATTTTTACATGCCATGAAAAAATATTTATATAAAAATATAATTCATAGAAAGAAAAAGTCATTTGGGAGAGAGATAGAATTATGCATACATTGATTATTGAGAACGATTATTTCCACAAGGTCCTACATGAATATGCACATGCACGTGGAGGGACATTTTGAGTTTAATGCTTATATATTTTGAGGTTCGGATTCTATAAAATTATCACACTCTTTGACTATATATAAATTTATAGCTTTTTATTAATCTTTTTATAACAAATATTATCTTACAAAAAAAGACGCTAAATAACAAATATAATTTATCATTATAAATACAATAATAATAAATTTATTATCACATAAAATCGTTTCACGACATATATATACACATGCGTAACAATTCACGTCGACCATATTTTGTGCAACGATTTATGGTCTGGCAGCTTTATCGAATGATATTTTCGCATACGATAAAAGATCCGGCAGAGAAAAGTCTTGGGGAGTGGGGAGTGGAGGGTGGTGGTGGGGGGTGAGGGGTGCGGGGGACAAAAAGAGGAAAGTGTAACTAGACACTTCAAATGGGGGAGTAAGACTTTATAGTTATTATGCCCACAATACCTGTGTAAATTATATACTCCTTCCGTCTCAGGATAAAAATATTGGTGAATTTTTCACGCATATTAAGAAAAGAAATAAAATAATAAAATTATTCATAATAATATCATTAAATATGGAGAAAGAATTAAAATAAGAAAAATATGAGATATTTAATGCTACTTTATATAATAATAAAAAAATGGTATAAAATTTGGTTATTAAAAAAATGGACATTTAATAAAGACAACCCAAAAAGAATAAAATTTTATCTGATGACGGATGGAAAGATAATAAATAATACTAATATATTTAAAATTATACTACTAGGATCAAAAAAGTAAAAACAGTTAGAGCACGTAAAACGTAACACGATTATAACGCATATGTAAGCAAAAGCCCTAGGCCCTAGGCTTTATAAGTATAGATTTATCACAACCTCTTTGTCTCACGTGTGAAGTTTGATAAAGAAGTTAATGACCTAGTTGTGACAAACAAAGTGGGACACCAATAAGTAGCAGTTACACAATCGTTTTCTGCTGTCTATGGCTTAGTGTCGGTCATATGAATGTTACCATATATTACCAAATTACATACTGTTGTAATTAAATTGTAGTACAACAATATTTATATATTTATATATTAATTTATGAAAAATCTGATGTAATTATTTTATCAACCTAATTAATGATCAAAATAGTCTGATGTAATTATCATATCAACATATATAAATATAATGACGGAAATAGTTAGCTGGATGTTCCATCGATCAAAATGAACATATATAATTTTGGGTATTTTACTATACTAATCATGATGATTTCGTCATTTCACCATTTGTTAATGATAAATTTGGAATATTATTAATTATGTACGGTTCAAAACTACACTAAATTTGAGTTGTTATTACGTCAACCAATTAGCATAAATACAAGTATTAATAATCATATATATTAATTATAAAAATATAATATTTATGCGAGAGAAGAATATGAGAATATCAGTTCCCTTCATATATATTGTATATTTTTATATATATTATGAGTAAATCTATAGATACATCATATTTATTTATATATATATATATATTATGAGTAAATATGATGTATTTATAGATATTTACTCATGAATTATCAGACTTGGATTGGAATGAGTACACGATGCTTGAAGGGGGTGGGCCGTGAGGGTACCTTTGCGAAACTATCCAACAAAGAAGGGTACTTTTGGAAATAAAAATATATAAAGGGGGAGAGAGATGAGATAGAGAGAGAATGAACCTTGAGTTGAGCCAAAGCAAGAGGAGTTTCGGTGAGAAACTTAACGGCCAGAGTCATAATAGTAGAGGTGGTTTCATATCCCGCAACCAGTAAAGCCAACAAGAAATCCACTATCTCCTCGTCGGAGAATCCCACTCCTCCGCCGTCTCCCGCCAACAGAGCCGCCAGCATATCATTCTTTCTCTCTCCTCCCTCCTCCCTACTCTCTCTCCTCTCTCTCACCACCAAGCTCAACGCTTCAGCCACCTTTCCTCTAGCCTATAATCAAAAATTAAAAAACAAACAAACATGCATGCATGCATGTTAATTAGTTACCACTTATTTATTTTTGTTAATTAATCTGACTAACATATATATATAAACTCTAATTAAATTATGGAAAAAGAAAAAAACAAAGGCAAAAACTAATTAATGAACTCACTTGGATGGCTCTGCGGTAAGTGGGGGAGAAGAGAGTGAAAGGAAGGCAGAAAAAGCCTTCAATCACAAGCATATATTCTTTCATTAATTTCTTTGTCCAATCGCATGGATCAAAGCTCATCAGCTGCTTCACTGTCAACTCAAATGTAATCTGCAAAATATATCAGCAATATTAAAATTTAATTAATCATCCCTAATATAACTCTATCTAATTCCATAATTCTTTAATGTCTTATAAATTCCACTATACAGATCAAGCTTTTAAGAATAAATATGAACAAACATATCCTCATAAAAAATAGACAATACTATTTTTACACGTGTTTTTGATATTTTCACGCGGTTCTTTAATTCTCACATAAAAATAAGATTCACTGTATGCTCATGTGCAAGAGGATCGTGTGAAAATATCAAAAATATACGTGAAAATATCAATCTCTAAAAAATATGAAAAAAACAAAAAAAAAAGGATGCCAATAATTATTATTTTCACAAACCCCTTATCATGTAAAAAGACTTTATCATATTTTTATATAAAAATATGTCAATTTTTGTGAATACAAACCAACCATTAATATATAATAACTATAAATGGATAATATTTGGTGTACTCGACACAAAAAGTCGACATTAATATATAGCAAGATGTATGATTTGTACTCAACTAACTCAAGTACTACAGCTAACATGCACCTTACTTTTCTTCTGTCCCAATTTGATTGTCTCCATTCACTCCCTCCCTTCCAAGTTTATATATTCACGAGTGCACCTATCTACATACTTTATAACTTTATATTATTGGAAAGAGAGAATTGATATTTTCACAAATAAATTTAATAATTTTATAAATTTTTCTCTCATCTCATTTAAAAAACTTGTAGAATTATTAAATTTACTTAATTTTTTTTATTATAAATTGATATTTTCACATAGATTTGATGTTTTTAATAATAACGAAGTTCCAACACATAAAATTCACAAAAATACATGCAAAAATACTACTATTAATTAATTTTGATATAGTCCTAATCATTTTACATAAAATAATCACAATTTTCATGTTTTTCACACGTGTTACAAAAACAGGTGCATCATGTGGGACTATGCGTAGAAATATCAAACACAAATATATCAGTTCCCTTTTATTTTTATGTCTAAATTAGTTTATTTTTATTTGTCGTTTATAAATTTTAAAGAAAAATACTATTTTAATCAATTAGACAAAATATAAATTATATTTCTTAATATTTATATTTTTTTCCTAAAACGTCAATTAATACATTTCAATAAATTTTTAAAATAAGAATTTTCAAATTAATTGCATTAGATCTTTTAAAAAGTTTCTATCTAAACAATCCTAAAGAATTACTCCATATTTAGTAAAACTATATAAAAAAAATGCTATTGTGTTGTAACATGCACTTTAGACTTCATGACCGAGTCGACTCAATTACATACAAACATTGAAACATACATACCTTCTTAGCCTCTTCCATGAGGAGAACCCGGCCGGTCCAAGAATCCAAATTGACCCGGACCAACCGGTCTATGTCAACCAACAAATGGTCCTTAATAATAGATGAATTAGCAAAACTCATAGTGAGAGAATGCATTCTCTTGTGAAGAGTCCCCCTCATGAGAAGCAACGAGTGTTTTCCCAGCAAGTTAGATATCGAACCGGGATAGCTCGACTCGAACAATCTCCCTTCATTCAGCAAAATAAACCGGTTCGTATCCGGGTCAGCCGAGAAAACGGTCGGCTCCCCGAACACATGGGTGGTAAAAACGGTGCCGTATTTGGCCACCCTGTCATCAATAAAGGGCTCCGGGTTCTCAGTCTTATAAGCCGAAATGAGCTGAAGGGTCTCACCAATAAAGGGGAGGCCAAGGTTTCCCGGCGGCAGGCGGAGTTTCCGGCGCGTGGTGGTTCGGAGAAGGAGGGTGGCGAGGAGAGAGAAAGAAACGGCCAGGAGAAGAGAGAGAAAGAGATACATGGCATCCATATTAGTTACTACTCCACTTGGCTGATGAGATGAGTAGGGGGGGTTGGGATTTAAAGGAAGGGATAGAGAGGGAGGCCGCCTTGGTGGAGCACACGAGTGGGTTATCTATAACAAAATCTAATCAACGGATGGAGAGAGAGAGAGAATAAGAGAAGGGGAAGTTGATTACGAAATTAATGTCGGATAAACTATATTTCCACTCCAATAAACTAATAGTAGTATTTTCACCCAAAATGTACAGAAATGGCCACAAATTTTATATCGATATTAAATGTGATATTTAAATAAATAAAATAAAATAAACTTTATGATATATTCAATTAATATAATAATTGAAATTAAAATTTTAAGACCCATAATATTATTCATAATAAAGAATAAAAAGACAGTATTATTCTATCTGAGTTTAACTGACATTTTTTTATTTTTCTTTCAAAATTAGAGATATATTATCTATATATACAACATAACATTTGCTTGGAGGAAAGAACGTTGATGGTAGGAAGTATCATTTTCTTATCCGATGTGTAATATAACATTTACGTCCAAAAAATTATTTGGCCTGAAAAAATCATTTCCTTATTCTTATACTTTATAGTATTTGATAGTTACTTCTTTGTCTCTTATCTCTAATTTCTATCATCACCCTACTCTTTGAGGAGATGCTTACTTACATGAGTGTTATATCCGCAAAAAAGAAAATGAAAAATAATATTTTTACATATTAAAATAATATTATTATTACTTCATCCGTTCCTTTTTAATTTATGTTTTAAGGTTATGAACATAAATTAAGAAATATAACTAATGTTTTGTCTTATTGACTAATTTTTTTAATATTACCCTTATAAACTTGATTGGAAAGATGAGAAAAAAATAAATTAATCTTTAATGATAAAAGATAATATGAAAAATTTAGCATTTATTGCTGAAATCTACAAATAATAAATAAAAAAACAAAAATCTCTTTCTAAAAGGAGAAGTAAAAAGAAACCGATGGAGTATTAATTAAACATTAAATTTAAATTAAATTTTATAAATAATATGGGATTTGTTTAACTCAATCTAAAGGATATGGTTAATGGTATGGTAGTTAAAGGAAACTCATAATTAATGAATTAAATCTTAATGTGACTCTCCTTTTTTATGGATTATTCTTCTCCCAAATTAATCAATATAAATTATTTGATACTAAATTAAAGAAAGTAAAAATAATATCCTAAAATTAAGAGATAGATGCAGAGATGGATTCATGAGTTTGAACTCAATTTAAATGTAGTAGATAACCTTAAAAATGGTATACATGTGTGATATTAAATTGTCAAAATAAAACTATTATTTATTAAAATAATAACTTTATAATTTTTAAAAATAAAATAAAATAAAAATAACATAACAAAATCACATAATCTTTGTAGTGATCAGGCGACTGGGACACTTATTTGAATATTCTAAATAAAGAAAATTACATTCAATTGAACCAAATAAAATGTAAGACCTCAACTTTTATAAATAAAGATGAATTTTCTATAAATATTATTTTTGAATATTATGGAATAAATTTGATATAATGTTATAGTTGTGGGTAATATTTATAAATTTTGCAAAGTAAGCAAGTTGTTATAAAATATTCGTTTGTTAGGGAATATTCTTTTTTGTTGGGAATATTCGCATTTACTCAAGACAATCATTGGTGGACCCTATTAACGGAATTATCATTTGATTGAGAAAACGACAAAAATACTTTTATGAAAATAACTACGGAGGTGTTACCGTTAAAACCTGCTGAACTACCCGGTAGTAAAAGTAACAACAAAACGCTGTGGTTGATAAAGAAGACACCAGATTGATTATCGATGCTTACGTGAGAAGTCACTTAGCTATACTCAATTATTGCTACAAAGAATTGCCGCATCATATCTCTTATATTATTGATTCAATTATTGTCACAAGATCATCTCAGATAATATGTTATATTATTAAATCAATAATTTAGACGACAAGTTATAAATGATTAATAATTGTTGAAAGATTAAATATGTGTTGATTAAAAAATAAAATGATTTGTGGTAATATTTATTCAATCCTGATGCATATAAAGAGTCTGTTATGAGACGTTTGTGGTAAGTTTGATTATTTTTTTATGGGGGCCCATATGTCATCATCTAAGAGTCCTTCGCTAATAGTAATTACCTTCACAATAGTAATTACCTTTACCAGACGCCAAACCACTTGCCGTTTCATATCAAGCGCCGAACCACTTGTCGCTTCACATTACAAAAGGCCGAACCAATTGTCGCTTTTACATTACAGACGCCAAACCACTTTTCTTTTCACATCACCAATCGTCAAGCCACTTGCCTTTTCACACACGGCAAAAGCTAAGTTAGAAATCTTCTATAAATAGAGGCCTAGTGCAGCTTCATTATTTTCATTTAATTCATTCAAGCTTAGTAGAGAGAGAAAGTATAGAGAGAATAAGAGAGAAAGAAGAAGAGTATCCTCGTTATTACACTATCCGCAGAGATTCAATCTCCTACTAAAGTAAGGGGTGTTATTCTTTCTTATTCATGAAGAGAACTGTTGTTATTTCATTTCTTATTATTTCGTTGGAATAACTCAGACACGCATTCACCCTATACTTGGTGACATTCTTCTATTATTCTCGTTGGAACATCCCGTCGTGGTGTTTTATACCCTAGGACCGGTTCCGCTTTTTTATTATTATTCCGTTGGAACAACCTCGCTCTGTGGTGTTTTACACCGGACCGGTTCCGTCTTTTATTATTATTCTCGTGGAACATCCGTCTCGTGTTTTTTACGGACTTGGTTCCGCTCTTTATTATCTGTTGGAACATCCCGCTTGTGCAAATTTTTGCCCGACCGTTCCGTTATTATTATTTTGTTGAATAACCTCGTCATGCCAAGTACCGCATGCATGGTGATTTCTTTTGTTATTCCATTCTTTATTATACTCGGTTGGTTAAAGTTTTGACTTTATACTCCATGAAATTAGTAGAATATCCTCGATATTTCAAGGCTTCATCTAAAGATCTTTTCATGGAAATATTCTTCGATCATTCTTAAATTTTACTCTACAAAGCAAAGATCATGTTGACAATTTGGACATTAGTAGTTCTTGGACAAATTAATTCTTGAACTTGTTTTATTGAATTCTTATATCATTGTCATCATCCTCATGTTTATATTATGTTGAAAGTCACCGTGGCCTCAGTAGTGCATAGATGGACTTGGTATGATTATGACTGTGGATTATTGATTGTAATCATGACCGTAATGTTACAAATGATGTGGTAAAAGTCCTCATTGGCCCGTAGTGTATTGATGGGATGATTGTTGGCATGATCATGACCATTAATGAATACACAAATATTCTTGGCCCGTAGTGCATTGATAATTGTGGTCGTGATACTAAAGAATATCCTCGTCAGAGTGCAGGGTGATTCGATGATGTGGAATATTTATTAAGTTTAGTCTCATATATAATAATGATTAAAACCTTTAAATCATAAAAGATAGTAGATTTTATTTTCTACTTGACTCTTTTAATGGATCTTTGGTTCCACCGCAGCTTAAACTTGATGTTTATTATATTTTATCGCTTTAACACTGCTGAAGGCTAATGATAATTTATTCTCGCATTATCTTAGTCATAATATTTCTTATCGGGCTAGTTGAGCTCACCTTTTTTCTTTCACCGTTCTCTTGTGAAATGAGAATATACCGGGACTTAGCCTGGGAACTAGAGTAATGGTCCAGAGGATAAGATTAGTAGTCCTCACTATTTCGTGAAATAGTGTGTTAATAATTGTAATGAGGACTCCTTTTGAGTTTGTATAATCTCTAAGAGACAATATTTGTATTCAAACTCACGCTTTATGTTTTGTCGTATTGTACACCCATACAGTTGTATTAGTAAGTTGTATTTGAATTCTGTACCATGTATATGGCGACCCAAGATGGGTGATGTATACCTAATTTTGGGGGCGTCACACAAAATATCAATTATTATCAAAGACCAATATAATTTATTATTATTATTTTAGACAATTGAACTATGCTTTTGGTATGACTATTATTTTATTTATATTATTTTATTTTTTTTTAGTTTATTCCATCAAATGATCTCATATAAAATTAATAGACGAATATGAATATTATTTTATGTATTATTGATACTGAAATAACTCGGTCTCGGGTCAACTCAAATCCATCCAAATAAAGCCATAAATTATTGGGTCAATAATATATTTTTGGGTCATCTTAGCTCACCACAGACTCATCCAAAAAATCATGACTTGAAGTTACTATTGGTAGTTACTTAATTCCTTAAGTATAAACAAATTTTTTTTATATCTTTCGATGTGGTAATGGGGTGTTACAGATACATTATCCAAGATAACTAATTGTAATTATATTCATTATATTTGAACATGTATTATTATAATGTAATTTGTATTTGAAAATTATAAGTTGATGATCACATTACCCTTAAAATGACCAAAACTTATTATATACTTGATAAATACTCCATCCGTCACATAATATATTATTTTTTAGATTATTTTATTTTTGTCAAATTATTTGACGTTTTATATAATCTAGGAGAATTAACCACAATCTTTTCAAAACTACCCCTCATGGAAAACTGTTACGAATGAGAGATAGTATGAGATAAATATCGTAGAGGATATTATAGACAATTGATATTATATTTAATACTATACAATCATTTTATTAATTCTTGTGCACAACTTTAAAACGCCATATATTATGGGACAGATGGAGTATTATATTTAATACTATTTGTCCTTATGTCTCACTAGATTCGTTTTCTTTAAAATATTTTTCATCATCCTCAGTCCTAAATGATGATATTACTGAATATCTTTGGCCTGTAGTGCAAAGATGAATGATTAACTGATGAATATTGTAAGACCCCAATTTTTTATAAATAAAGATTTAATTTCTCTAATTATCATTTTGAAATAGTAAGGGTTGATTTGATTAATGTGGTTAGTTATGGGTAAAATGCGTAAATATTTCAAATAAGCAAGTAGTTATAAAATATTCATTGTTGTCGGGGAATATTCGTTTGGTCGTGGAATATTCGCAGATCGTCGGAGAATATTAAATACGACCACAGCGCATGACATGTGTGGGCCCCATAACGAAAAGCGATTGGAGGAAGAAAACAACAAGAATAAGTTGTTGTTACTCATCAATATCGTTGGAATACCCGGTGGTTAAAACACAAGAATACGCATTGTCAAGACAAGAATATTACCAGATTGCACCAATTATTGATTCTTACGTAAGAAGGCACTACTCAATAATTGTTATAGTAATATCGCTCAAAGATTTTATTTTATTGATTCAATAATTCTTTGCGTTGATATTTTATATTATCGTTGTTTCAATAATTGTCACTACACAAGATTTTCCATTATCTGAGCAATAATTCATATTATCTCGAATAATATTATTAGAAAACATTATTGGCAATGTCTAGAAAGTTCTGCTTTAAGGAGAGGTTTGGTCACCTAATCATACACAAGAAGGAGAAATCTTTATCGAAACCCCCTCTTTTCTCGAACCGCTCGTTGTCAATAATCGTGATTCGTAATATTATTTATGAATAATTAATTATTGATATATATGATAAGGAAAATATTGATTTTATGAGGATATAGATGGAGGAAAATTTTAATGTGACAATTGTTGAAAATTAATATTTTATCTTTTTTTGATAAAATAATTCTTTTAAATATATTATTTTGCAATGAATGTGGGATATATGAGTATATGAGGAGGAAGAGTATTTTTGTGGCATTAAATATTTAACACATGTTTTGTGTGTTGGTGGACACAATTATTGACCTAAATTTGATTTATAAATGTAAAATTGTCCGCTTCAGGATTTTTGGCCAATTTCTGCTTGGAATTTGGTAAAACTTTCTTCAAGAAAGTTGTAGAAAATTGAATTTCCTATAAAAAATAGCTTAGATTCAATTTTCCGATAAAAGAGCTATTTCTTGTGAATTATTGAAGTTTTAGATATCGGGTGTGAATTGATTTTTGAGTTTAAATTATTTTTGTTAGAAAAACATTTTTTGTATTTTTTGGACATCATTAACATGTGTGGCTGGTGTTTTTGACCAAAAGGTGGTCTAAGGAAAATTGGTATAATTATATTAATATTATATTCAATTTTTTTCGCTTTTGTGTTTCTATATTTCCTATAAATAGGGTCTTGGGTTAGAATTGAAAATCACACCGTAAACCGAAGTTTTCTCTATTATTCTCTCTCGATATATTGAGCGTATTCTTGTGAGTATACTTTGAGTGTTGCTTTATGAGGTGCAAGTTCAAGTCATGCTTTATATCCGGTGTTTGATTAAATCTTGTCTTTCAGAGGTAAGGGATGTTATTTTCTTCGTAAATGATATTATTTCTTGATATCATTATCTTTAGAAATATTGGTTGGAACTTTTATCAAATTTAGAACTTTTCATGTCGGATTACTATTCAGAAGTTTTATTCACGAGTTACTTATTCGAAAGCGTGATGATGTTTTTGTGAAATTTCTATCTTTTGGTGTCGGAATTCTTATTCACGTATCGTCTTTATTCACGAATATAGCCTTTATTCAAATATGAAATTTTTCTTTTTTGTCCAAAATATCTATTCGGATACTAAACTTTGATTGTCCATGTTTTGATCATTCTTGAATTTTACCCCACTGTTTGGTTATGAAGTATTTTGAATGGGAATTATTTAAAGTGCGAATCCTTAATATTTGTTCTTTTGGTTCAATGGATTCGCTTTCTTTAAAATATTTTTTTATCATCCTTTATCCCTAAATGATGATATAACGGAATATCTTTGGCCTGTAAGTGCAAAAATGAATGATTTCTTGATGAATATCTTTTTATCGGTGATGAATATCTTTGGCTTTGTAGTGCGAGGATGAATATTTGATTCAAGATGAATATTGATTGATGTTGAGGATAAAAAATAATGATGATGGATTCATAGATATTAGCTAATTTCATCCTCTTCACTAGATATTAGTATTATTTTCATCGAATATTCACGTAAAACTTGTTTTAATGTATTATTGATTTTTCTGTTGAAGACTAGCGATAATTTGATATATTATCTTAGTCATAATATTCTTCTATAGTTGAGCTCACCATTTTCCTTTTGTTCCATTTTTTTCTTCTCAGGCGAAATAATGTATCAATATTTATGAGAGAGTTGGGAATTTATTTTGTAAAATAATGTGATATTGATGGGAATTTATGGCCAACCCATTCTCTAGATAGTCGCCAAATACAAATACATAAATAATACAACTTTATTAATACATTTGTCGTGCAAAATACGCATACAACATATATAATGTGAGTTTAAATACAATTATTATCTTCAGATAATATACATACCCAAATAAATCCACATCACAATTATTGGTATATTATTTTATAAAATGGTGAGGACTACTAAACAACTCTCTCTAGAACCTTCATTCCATACCCCGACTAAGACTCGCCTACATTCTCGCCTCCCCGAGAAGAAAAATGGAACAAAAAGGAAAAGGGTGAGCTCAACTAGCCCAAGAAGAATATTATGACTAAGATAATATACAACAAATTATCGTTAGTCTTCAACAGGAAAAATCTAATAGAATACAATAGTATAAACCAGCTTTTAAATCAACAATCAGCAGTGAAAAAACAACAATTCATTAGAAGAGTTATGTAGAGAATGCAAACTACTATCTTCTATATATGAATTTAAAAGTTCATCGTCGATATTTTATCCCTATAACATCAATCAATATATATCTGGAATCCAATATTCATCTTTGCACTACAGGCCAAAGATATTCATCAGTTGGTCATGTTCATCTAAACACCTGCTCATCTTTGCACTTCGCCAAAGATATTAATCGCCGGCCACGCTCATCTCAACACTGCTCATCTTTGCACTACGGGCCAAAGATATTCATCAAGAAATCATTCATCTTTGCACCATGTGCCAAAGATATTCAAGAATATCATCATTTAGGACTCGAGGATGATGAAAAATATTTTAAAGGAAACGAATCCAAAGGAAACAAAAGAACAATATTAAGGATTCAGATTTTAAACAATCCAAGTTCAAAAATACTTCATAAGTAATCGAGTGGAGTAAAATTCAAGAATGATCAAAACATGGATACAATCAAAGCTAGTATCCATAGTAGATATTTTGGACAAAAAAAAAGAAATTTCATTTTTCTTGAATAAGGTCAGATTCGTGAATAAAGGCCAGATACGTGAATAAGAAACTCGACACCAAAAGATAGAAATTTCACAAAAAACATCTTCACGCTTCGTGAATAAGACTCGTGAATAAGAACTCATGAATAGAACTTGTGAATAAGAATCTCATGAATAAGAACTCTGATATGAAAAAATTCCAAATTTGATAAAATTTCCAACCAATATTTCTTAAGATAATGATATTGAAGAAATAATATCATTTCTGAATAAAATAACATCCTCTCGAAAGACAAGATTTTAAAAAAAACACCTGATATAAAGCATACTAACTTCAAACTCAGCATCAATAGCAATACTCAAAGTATACTCAAAATACTCACAAAAATACGCTCGATAATATAAAGAGAGAAAACTTTAGTTTCTGGTGTGATTTTCAATTCTAACCTAAGCACCCTATTTATAGGAAAATGCTTAGACACCAAAGTAGAAAATTTAATAAATTAATATTTTTTTTATTTCCACAACTTCCTACGCACCAAGAATCTGAATTCAGATATTAAAACACATGCAAGATCCACACTCAAATCACCAAAAACGTTTTTCATATTAAAAATATTTTAAACTTCAAAAATTAATTATTTCGGAGCTTCGGAACTTCAATAATTCATAATAAATAGCCATTTTATCAGAAAATTCGAATCTCGCGTGTTTTTATAGTAAATTCAATTCTCTACAACTTTGGAAAAGAAAGTTTTTTCAAATTCTAAACAAAAATTGACCGAAATCCATAAACGGGCGATTTTACAGGCTATAATCAAATTTCAACCAAGAAATTGTGTCCACCAACACACAAAATATGTGTTAAACATTTAATGCCACAAAATACTCTTCCTCCTCATATACTCATATATCCCACATTCATTATAAAATATCACCGTTAATATATTATTAAAATAATATATTTAAATGAATTATTTTATCGTAAAAAAGATAAAATATTAATTTTCAACAATTGTCACATTAAATTTTTTTCCATCTATATCCACATAAAATTAATATTTTTCTCATCATATAAATCAATAATTAATTATTCACAAATAATATTATTACAGAATCACAAGATCGGCAACCAGTCGCTCCTCAGTGAAAAGAGGGCTTTCCAATGAGGATCTCCTTCGGGGCAGCGCAATTAGGTGACCAAACCTCTCCTTAGATGTAACTTTCTAGACATTGCCAATAATGTTATCCAATAATATTATTCAAATAATATGAATTATTGTTCGATAATGGAAAATACCGTAATGACAATTTATCAAACAATAAAGAATATAAAATATCAATGCAAAGAATTATTAAATCAATATAATAAAATATCGAACAAGAATTATCGAATAATTATCGAGTAAGGCCTTCACGTAAGAATCAATAATGGTGCAATACCGCGCCATCGCTCAACAACGCGATTAGTGTGTTTTAACCACGGGTATTCCAACAAAGATAATTGCAGAATAACTACGCCGTTATTTATAAACAACTTATATTTGTCGCTTTCTTCATCCAATCGCTTTCCGTTATGGGGCCCACAAAAAAGGCTACCGCCGCATTTAATATTCTCGACAAAGATTTAATATTCCACGACCAAATGAATATTCTCTAACAATAATGAATATTTTATAACCACTGCTTATTCAAATATTTCATGATTTTACCCATAACTATCCACATTAATCAAATCAACCCTTACTATTTCAAAATAATAAATAGAGGAAAATAAATTTCATTTATTAATAATTTGGGGTCTTACAACCTCCCTCCTTATGAAATTTCGTCCTCGAAATTGGGCGACGACTGTGTTTCAAAAGATGAGGATACCGACTTTCATTTCCGCTTTCCAATTCCCTGTGTCATTTCCTCAATAAAGCATGGTTTCTACACAAAACTTTAACTTGTGGTATAACCCTCAGACATAGGACATGTTCTTTCCTATCCAAGATCTTGACAGGTACCTCCTCGTACGTTAAGTCTTCGGTTATCTCGTCCGGTTCTAACTCAATGACGTGGTTCAGGTCGTCCACATATTTACGTAACATCGATACGTGAAAAACGTTATGAACACGCGTCATACTTGGCGGTAAAACGAGTCTATAGGCCACAGTTCCTATTCGAGAATTTCAAATGGATTAATAAATCGAAGGTTTGAGCTTTTTCACCTCACCGATTCTCGCTTTTGAAATAACAACTTCTTGCACCTCCTTCTTCAAATTCATCGGCCCGGTGTGTAGCTTGAATGACTTTAACTTTATCGATTAAAGTCGATTATACTCAGATATCATCACGTGGGTACCTAGAGTTTTCATCTCTATCTCAGTATTATTTGTAAATTATACTGAAATGAGTCTTTGACAATATCGTACTGCAGATTTGTATACGATCTTCTACTTAACACGCCGCCTACCACGTCGCTTTTCAGGATGGCATGGTCGTAACATGTCTTTGAAATGAGTCTCCTCTTGAGTTCTTCAAGCTCTTCCCACATTCCTCGCTTCTATTCGAATTTTGTATCTCTACGAGTTAATTGCGTTAATGGAATAGTGATTCGAGAATATCCTTTAACGAATCTCCGATAATAACCAACTAAGCCTGAAAGCTACGTATTTCGACACCGACTTAGGTTGTTCTCAATCGTGACTCATATCCCAACCTTGGATAACACGTTACAATGACACCTATCGGTTTTACTATCGCGACGAATATGGTGTCCCCTACGGAGAATTCGGCTCGGTGCATTCCATAAAGGAAGTCACAGATAAAGGCTCAGTACCAAATTCTATAGTTGAATTTTTAATTCTCAAGTTCAATAGAGCCATTCGACATGAGATTTTAGAAATGAGTTTTGTACCGAGTTCAAAGTCGATACAAAATTTAATATCAGCTTTGGGAGTAAGCCAAGAAATTCTTCAGAAATACGTCGGAAAAAATCAATAACAACAGAATATTATTCAAATCGACATGTCTTTATTCAAATCCATAACATGGATGTAATCACAAGATCGGCAACCAGCCGTTCCTAGAAAGAGGGGCTTTCAATAAGGATCTCTCCTTATCGGGCGCCAGCAATTAGGTGACCAAACCTCTCCTTAGATGTAACTTTTAGACATTGCCAATAATGTTATCCAATAATATTATTAGGATAATATGAATTATTGTCTCGATAATGTAAAAAATACCGTAATGATAATTTATTGAAACAACAAGAATATAAAATATCAATGCAAAGAATTATTAAATCAATATAATAAAATCTTTGAGCAAGTAATTATCGTAATAATTATTGAGAAAGTGCCTTCTTCACGTAAGAATAAATAATTGGTGCAATACCGTCAATCATCGCTCAACAACGCAGATTAGTGTGTTTTAACCATCGGGTATTCCAACAAGATGATAATTGGTGAATAACTACGCCGTTATTTATAAACAACTTATATTTGTCGCTTTTCTTCATCCAATCGCTTTCCGTTATGGGGCCCATAAAGATCGTGTTGCCGCATTTAATATTCCCCGACAAGCATTTAATATTCCACGACCAAATAAATATTCCCCGTAACAATAATGAATATTTTATAACCACTTACTTATTCAAATATTTTGCGTATTTTACCCATAACTATCCACATTAATCAAATCAACCCTTACTATTTCAAAATAATAAATAGAGGAAAATAAATTTCATTTATTAATAATTTGGGGTCTTACAAGGTAGTCATGCGTATTAATTACGGTCCCAACAACGTTGCTTTCTCCCACCTTTCGTCCCAAAGATATTGGAGAACGATACTTTCGTCCATACAACGCCTCAAATGGAGCCATTTTTATACTTGCTTGATAATCTGTTGTTGTAGGAGAATTCCACCGCTGGCAAGTACTTATCCCAACTTCCTTTAAAATCTAGGACACAAAGTCTTAATAGATCTTCAAGGGTTTGAATAGTCCTCTCTGATTGTCCGTCCGTTTAAGGATGGTATACCGAACTAAATCAGAACTGCGTGCCATAGCTTTTTTTCGCAAGCTAACCCAAAATCGTGAAGTGAATCTTGGGTCACGATCCAAAACTATGGATCTTGGCATGCCATGCAATCTCACAATCTCATTCACGTACATGCGAGCAAGACGTTCAAGGGAATAAGTCTCACGTATCGGTAAGAAATGGGCAGACTTTGTTAATCTATCAACAATAACCAAAATCGCATCTATGCCTTGAGAAACTTTGGGAAGACCTGTAACAAAATCCATAGTAATGTGTTCCCACTTTCATTTCGGAATCTCAAGTGGTTGTAATGGACCCTTTGGCACTTGATGCTCCGCCTTTACACGTTGACAAGTTAAACACCTCGAGATAAACTCCGCGATCTCTCTCTTCATATTATTCCACCAAAATGTATGTCGAATATCATGATACATTTTTGTACTCCCAGGATGGATTGCAAACGGGGTGTTGTGTGCCTCCATCATGATTCTATGCTTCAAGTAAGAATCGTTAGGAACACAAAGTCTAGAGTTGAATCTTAGTATTCCTTCTTCATCGATTCTCGCTTCTAGAATAGCTCCTTCTTGCACTTTCTTCTTCATACGTATCAGCTCCAGGTCCGTAGCTTGAGTAGCTTTAACTTTATCGATTAAAGTCGGTTCTACTCGTATATTCGCCATCATCATGTGGGTCCCTGGAGTCTTTAATTCTACCTCCATCCTTTGCAAGTCATACAGAATGGGCCTTTGCATTAACAATATCCTTTTCGTCGCATCGCATATGATCTTCTACTCAATGCGTCAGCAACTACGTTCGCTTTTCTAGGATGATATTAAATAGTGTGATCGTAATCTTTCAATAGTTCAAACCAACGTCGTTGCCGCATGTTGAGTTCTTTTTGGGTGAATAAATATTTGAGGCTTTTATGATCCGTATAAATCTCCACTTTCTCCCCATACAAGTAGTGTCTCCAAATTTTCAACGCGAATACGACTGCTGCCAACTCTAGATCATGAGTAGGATAATTCCTCTCATATTCTTTGAGTTGTCGTGAGGCATAGGCTATGACTTTCCCATGTTGCATGAGAACGCATCCTAACCCTTTGCCTAAAGCATCGCTGTATATAACAAATCCATCCGTATCAGATGGTATTGCCAGAATAGGTGCCGAAATGAGTCTCCTCTTGAGCTCTTGGAAACTCTTCTCGCATTCCTCGCTCCATACAAATTTTTTATCTTTTGGAGTCAATTGAGTTAACGAAGTAGCGATTCGAGAAAATCCTTCCACGAATCTCCGATAATAATAACCATTTAAGCCGTAGAAGCTACGACTTTGGTCCACCGACTTTGGTTGCTCCCAACTTTGATCTTCGCTTCAATCTTCGTCGGGTGGATGATACTCCATGTTTTGACACCACATGCCCAAGGAATGCTACTTCCTCAAGCCGAACTCGATTTCTTCAAATTTTGACATAAAGTTTGTTTTCACGAAGCCTTTCAAGTATCGCCTTCAAATGGTGCTCATGATCTTCACGGCTTTTGGAATAGATGAGGATGTCATCAATAAAGACAACAACAAACCGATCCAAATATTCCTTGAATACATGGTTCATCATATCCATGAAAGCAAAGCAGGAGCATTAGTCAATCCAAAAGACATGACTAAGAATTCATAATGCCCTGTCTTAGAGTTCTCAAGGCGTCATTGGAATATCTTCGCTTTTAATCTTCATTGATGATATCCGTAACTAAGATCGATCTTTGAAAAGAATTGTGCTCCTCAGAACCGGGTCGAACAGTCATCAATGCGAGGAAGCGGATACCTATTCTTGATGGTGACATGGTTTAATTCTGGTAGAGTTAATACAAAGTCGCACACACTCGCTTTCTTCTTTCTTTAATAAAACAGAGCACCCCAAGGAGATGTACTAGGACGAATGAAACCTATGTCTAACAATTCCTGTAGTTGGACTTTTAACTCCTGAAGTTCAATAGGAGTCATTCGATATGGGGTTTTAGAAATGGGTTTTGTACCCGGCTCAAGGTCAATAAAGAATTCAACATCACATTCTAGGGGTAGACCGGGAAGTTCTTCAGGAAATACATCAGAAAATTCTCTAACAACAGAAATATTATTCAAATCTGACTTGTCTTTGTTCAAATCCATAACATGGGCTAAGAAAGCTTGACATCCGTTTTTCAATAAACGAATAGCTTTATGGCTTGATATGATAGTGACTGATTTTAGTGGTTTAGTTGTTTGAATTCGTATGATAGGTTGGTTAGGAATATGAAAACTAACAACCTTACGAAAATAATCAATTTTGACATGATGAGTGGTTAACCAATCAATTCCTAAAATCACATCAAAAGCAAGTATCTTTAAAGATATAAGATCAACATGTAATGTGATAGTGCCAACTTGGATCATGCAAGATTTATAAACTGTAGATGTAACGAAGGTTTCACCCAACGGAGTTTCAACAGATAAGTCAAAGTCCAATTTCTCCGGAGTCAAGTTTAAACGTTGAGCACAAGCAGGAGAGATAAAAGAATGGGTAGAACCAGTATCTAGTAAGGTATAAACTTTGCAAGAGTTCAAGATTAGCTTACCCGTAATCACCTCGTTCGGGTTCCTCGCGTTTTTGGCCACCACGATAAACGCACTTTCAGAACCGCCGATTTCGACTTTATCCGGATGACCCTTTGAGTCACCATCCCCATTGAACTTGGTTTTACTCTAGAAAAATCCCGAGCTAGCTATGGCCTTCCTTTCCACGGTTTGTAACATACCTTGGATTGTTGTGGATAGTTTCAATGATATGTCCCCTCTTCCCCGCATTTGTAACATCTAACCGGAGGTCGTTCTCCTCCCTAGAATTTGTTGTTGGTGTTTGTGCCGCTTTGATTGATGTCTTCCGTCATTGTTGAATCTCCTCTTCGAAATTTCCACTGACTCACCTCTCCTATTATCATGGCCACGATGACCACCCAAGTTGTTACCGCTTTGTTCGATATTTTCCTCCTCGTTGGTTATCATCGCTTTGATGATCGGGTCCACCCAGATGACCGGGTTGTGGTCCCTCGATTGAACATACTCATTATCTCGCTCTAATAGTTGAGCCTTGTTTACAACATCTGAATATAAAGAAAATTTATGAGATATAAGATATTGCCGAATCTCGGGCTTTAGACCTCTCAAAAATATCCTCGTCATTCGTTCCTTATTTTCGACCAAATGAGGTGCAAACCTGGATAACTCTGCAAATTTCGCCTCGTACTAGGACACCGTCATGTTGTTTTGTTCCAGTCTGATAAACTCTACTTCCTTCATATGACGAATACTTTCAGGAAATTACTTGTCATTGAATAGTTTCTAAAACGTTTCCCAACATGCTGAGTGCGGTACCGGTCAAGTGTACGCTTCTGCACTCCCACCAATAATGCGCTTTCACCGTGGAACATAAAGGTGGCGAATGGAACCTTCGTTCCTCCGTGCGCATCCCAAGACATCGAATATCTTGGTAATTTTCTTGACCCACGCTTCCGCCATGATCGGATCCCGCTTTTCCTTAAATTTCGTGGTCCTAACTCCTTGAATCGCTTGCATTGTGATAAGTCGCGCACATTGCTATCATTTTCACCGTATTTTGTGCACGAGTCTCCTCAAATCGATTTTGCATGAACCGCAAAAAGCTCCTAAACATTCCATCATTCATCGTTTGCTCAAAAGTGTTGTTTACAGGAGGAATATTGCCTTCCCGTTGAACGTTCTCCTGGTTTTCAGAATTAAAGGTTGTTCCACGCCTCACACACTACATTGTTAACGCTTCTCCGTGGGCCATTCTTAAATCATCGCCATAAAACAAGGGTTAATTAAACAAATTAACATATCACATAATATCCCTATATTATGATCGACCAACAAATAAGCTTAGATAAGACACACTAGCGAAGGATTTACTCATCTCTCCCTCCTAGTTCTATTCCCCGATCTCCGCCAGAGACCATATTCCTAAGCTTTGATACTAATCGTGACGCCCCCAAAATAGGTATACAACACCCATTCCGAAGTCGCCAAATACATGGTACAGAAAGCAAACTACAACTTCAATAATACAATTGTTGTGCAAAATACGACAACACATACTGTGAGTTTAAATACAAATATTGTCTTCTAGACAATATCCACACTCAAATAAGTCCTCGTTACAATTATTCAAACACTAAAATATCTTTCTAGAACCATCACTCCGTACCCCGACTAGTTCCTGTTATGTTCTCACCTCCTGAGAAAAATAGAACAAAAAGGAAAAGGGTGAGCTCAACTAGCCCAGTAAAAAATATTATGACTAAGATAATATACAACAAATTATCGTTAGTCTTCAACAGGGAAAAATCTAATAAAATATAATAGCCAACAAGTTTTAGATCAACAACTGCAGCGGAAACAACAATCCATTAGAAGAGTCAAGTAGAGAATGAGTTCTACTATCTTCTAAGATTTAAAAGTCCATCATCAATATTTTATCCCTGTAACAACAATCAATATACATCTTTAATCAAATATTCATCTTTGCACTACAGGCCAAATGTAAGACCCCGATTTTTTTTAATAAAATGGAATTTTCTCTATTTATTATTTTGAAATAGTAAGGGTTGAATTGATTAATGTGGTTAGTTATGAGTAAAATGCGTGAATATTTTAAAATAAATAGTGGTTATAAAATATTCATTGTTGTTGGGAATATTCGTTTGGTCATGGAATATTCTTCATTGCTTGGGAATATTCATGACGACTGGCATAGATCTTTTGTGATCCCCATAACGGAAAAGCGATTGGATGAAGAAAAAGACAAGTATGAGTTGTTTATAAATAATAAACAGAAGTTGTTACAATTAATATCTTTGTTGGAATACCAATTGGTTAAAACACAAGAATGTCGCGTTGTTGCCAGACGAAGAAGATACCAGTATTGCACCAATTATTTATTCTTACGTAAGAAGGCACTACTCAATAATTGTTACAAAGAAGTTACTATTCGGTATTTTATTTTATTGATTCAATAATTCATTGCGTTGATATTTTATATTATCGTTGTTTCAATAATTGTCACTATACAAGATTTTCCATTATTGAAGCAATAATTCATATTATCTGAATAATATTATTGGAAAACATTATTGGCAATGTCTAGAAAGTTCGCCTAAGGAGAGGTTTGGTCACCCAATTAATCATGCAGTAAATCCTTATTGAAAAGCCCCTCTTTCCAGGAACTACCGGTCACAAGCCGATCTTTGTGATTCCGTAATATTATTTGTGAATAATTAATTATTAATTTATATGATGAGGTAAATATTGATTTTATGTGGATATAGATGAGAAAATTTTTAAAGTGACAATTGTTAAAAATTGATATTTTATCTTTTTGATAAAATAATATTTTATTATATTATTATAATATAATAATGATAATATTTTTACAATGAATGTGGGATATATGAGTATATGAGGAGGAAGAGTATTTTTGTTGCAAAATTGTTTAACACATGTTTTGTGTGTCGGTGGACCCCATTTCTCAATCGAAATTTGATTATAAACAGTAAAATCATCTCGTATATGGATTTTTGGCCAATTTCATTTAGAATTTGGAAAAACTTTATTCTGTAAAGTTGTAGAGAATTGAATTATTTATTATGAATTATTGAAGTTTCAAAGTTCTGAAATAATTGATTTTTGGAAGTTTTAATTAATTTTTTTTAATAAAAACATTTTTGGTGAGTGTCCCACATGGGATATAAATGTGTTGAATGCTGAATTCAGTTGGTAAAAGTGGGGGTAAGAAATTTATAAATATATATTATTATTATATTAAATTTTCTGCTTTGGTGTTCTAAGCAATTTCCTATAAATAGGGTGCTTAGGTTAGAATTGAAAATCACACCAGAAACTAAAGATTTCTCTCTCTATAATATCGAGCGTATTTTGTGAGTATTTTAGTATTTTGAGTATTGCTATACGGTGCAAGTTCTTCAGCATTATATCCAGTATTCCAGTCAAAAATACTATTCTTTCTGAGGTCGGGGATAATAAGGGATTGTAAGGGATGTTATTTTCTTCGTAAATGCTATTATTTCTTCAATATCATTATGCCAAAATATTGGTTGGAACTTTTTATCAAATTAAAAACTTTTTCATGTCGGGGTTACTATTCATGGGTTACTATTCATGAGTTACTATTCATAAGTACTATTCACGAAGCATGTTGATTTCTATCTTTTAGTGTCAGAGTTACTATTCACATATACGGCACTATTCACGTATACGACACTATTCACAGAAAAATTAAATTTTCTTTTCTATGTCCAAAATTGTCTTTTATAGTTCCTATCTTTGATTGGATCTATGTTTTGGTCTTCATTCTTGAATTTTACTCTACTCTGATTATTTATGAAGTATTTTTGAACTTGGATTGTGTAAAGTACGAATCCTTAATATTTGTTCTTTTGTTTCACTGGATTCGTTTTCTTTAAAATATTTTTCATCATCCTCAGTCCTAAATGATGATATTACTGAATATATTTGGCCCGTAGTGCAAAGATGAACAAGTGTTGAGATGAACATGACCAACTGATGAATATATTTACCCCGTAGTGCAAATATGACTATTTGATTCAAGATGTATATTGATTGATGTTACAGGGATAAAATATAGATGATGGACTTTTAAATTCATAGATGATAGTAGATTTCATTCTCTACTTAACTCTTCTAATGAATTATTGTTATCGCTGCAGTTATTGATCTAAAACTTGTTGTCTATTGTATTCTATCAGATTTTTCCCTGTTGAAGACTAAGGATTCTTTACTAGGCTAGTTGAGCTCACCCTTTTCCTTTTTATTCCATTTTTCTTCTCAGGAGACGAGAATATAGCGGGATCTAGTCGGGGTGTGGAGTGATGGTTCAAGACAGTTGTTTTAGTAGTCCTCGGCATTTTTTAAAATAGTGTATCAATAATTGTAATGATGACTTATTTGAGTGTGAATATTGTCTAGAAGAAAATATTTGTATTTAAACTCACAGTTTATGTGTTATCGCATTTTGCACGACAATTGTATTAATGAAGTTGTAGTTGTTTCTGTACCATGTATTTTGCGACTCAGAATGGGTGATGTATACCTATTTTGGGGGCGTCACACCAAAGATATTCATTTGTATCACCAGTTGGTCATGTTCATCTCAACACTGCTCATCTTTGCACTACTGGCCAAAGATATTCATCGATTAATCATTTATCTTTGCACTTTACAGTCAAGATATTTAGTAATATCATCATTTAGGGTCGAGGATGATGAAAAATATTTTAAAGAAAACGAATCCAGTGAAACGGAAGGACAAATAGTAGAGATTCGTATAACAGTTTATCCAAGATCAATAATACTTCATAAATACCAATTTTGAAGCAGAATTCAAAAATAAAGATCAAAACATAGATACAATCAAAGATAGTAACCATAATAGACATCTTAGAAAAAAAGAAGAAAATTTCATTTTTCGGTGAATAGTGTCGTATTCGTGAATAGTGTCGTATACGTGAATAGTAACCTCGACACAAAAAGTTATAAATTTGATAAAAATTCAGATCAATACTTCGGCATAATGATATTAAAGAAATAATATCATATATGAAGAAAATAACATCCCTTACCTCAAAATATCAGTACTTCTGATAGGAATATCGGTATAAGGCTGAAGGAAACTTGAACTGATGAATAGAAACTGACAAAGTATCTAAATACTCATAAAATACACTCAATAATCTAGAGAGAGAAAGAGAGAAAACTTGTTTCTGGTGTGATTTTCAATTCTAACTTAGCCCTCTATTTATAGGAAAATGTTAACAGACTTGACCTGCAACCTGATGGCTTTACCTGCTACTATTCCCACCCACCATATTTGAAATAAATTCAGCATATTTTTTCACCAACCACAAGTGGGGCCCACTCAATTCTATAATTTTCCACCAAAATCATTTATAAACCTAATTTCTGAATCAGTCACCTCTTAAAATTCATAATAAATCATACGTTCATTTTTAACGGTTTAAAATTTGTGGACATATACTCAACTTATATATGTATAACATATCCTAAAATTACAACGATCCAAAGGTCGGATTAAGAATTATAACTCACACAATATATCTCAAAAACACTAGTTTAATTTTTAATACCTTCATTCCGACAAAAATACTGATAAAACACCTCAACATTAACTCCTTCATTTTTAACCACAATAAATATATCCAACATTTATATCCACATAAAATAAATATTTTCTTATCATATGAATCAATAATTAATTATTCACAAATAATATTACAGAATCACATTTATGACAATCAAAGCCGCTCCGTGAAAGAGGGGCTTTAATAAGAATTTCTCCTTATCGGTAGCAATGCAATTAGGTGACCAAACCTCTCCTAGACGTAACTTTCTAGACATTGCCAATAATGCTATCTAATAATATTATTCAAATAATATGAATTATTGATCCGATAATGGGAAATCTTAAAAGTGACAATTATTGAAAACAACAATAATATAAAATATCAACGCAACAATTATTGAATTAATAAAATAAAATATTAAATAGTAACTACTCTAACAATTATTGAGTAGTGCCTTCTCACGTAAGGATCAATAATTCATCAATACCGTGCATCCACGCCAGACATCGTATTTTAACCAAGGGTATTCCAACGGTTAATCTGTGAATAACTACGTTCTGTTGTTATTTATAAAAACTCAAACTTGTCATTTTCTTCATCTCGACGCTTATTCATTTGGGGCCCACAAATGATCAATGCTAAATGCATTTAATATTCCAAACAACAAGAATATTCCACGACTAAACAAATATTCCCAACAACAATGATTATTTTATAACCACTTGCATATTTTGCAAAATTTGCACATTTCACCCATAATCAGAGAATTATATCAAATTAATACCTTATTATTCACAAATATAATTAGAGGAAATTCGATTTTATTTATAATAAGTTGGGGTCTTACAACGCCGTTATTTATAAAAACTTTAATTTATCTTTTTCTTCATCCGACAGTTATTCTGTTATGGGGCCCACAAATGGCTGCGCCGTCGTACGAATATTCCCCGACAAAAATGAATATTTTTATAACCACTTGTGTATTTTGAAAAAAATTCATATATCACCCTTAACTTTAACCTTTTATCAATTTAACCATTTACTGAATTGTAATTATAACAAAAATTGAATACTTTTATTTGATAAAATTCGGGGTCTTACAGATAAACTGTTATACGAATCCTTACTATTTGTCCTTCTATCTCACTAGATTCGTTTTCTTTAAAATATTTTTATCATCCTCAGTCCTAAATGATGATATTACTGAATATCTTTAGCCTGTAGTGCAAAGATGAATGATTAACTGATGAATATCTTTGGCCCGTAGTGCGAAGATGAACATGTGTTGAGATGAACATGACCAACTGGTGATACAAATGAATATCTTTGGCCTGTAGTGCAAAGATGAATATTGATAAAGATGTATATTAATGATTATTGTTACAGGGATAAAATTGATGATGGACTTTTAAATCTTAGAAGATAGTAGAACTCATTTCCTATTTGACTCTTCTAATGGATCATTGTTTCATTGCAGGTTGTTGATCTAAAACTTGTTGTCTATTATATTTTATCGATTTTTCCTCGTTGAAGACTAACGATAATTTGTTGTATATTATCTTAGTCATAATATTCTTTTTATTGGGCTAGTTGAGCTCACCCTTTTCCTTTTTGTTCTATTTTTCTCGTGGAGGTGAGTAACATAGCAAGAACTAGTCGGGGTACAGAGTGATGGTTCTAGAAAGATATTTTATAAATCCTCACTATTTACGTAAAATAGTGTTTGAATAATTGTAATGAGGACTTATTTGAGTGTGGATATTGTTTAGAAGACAATATTTGTATTTAAACTCACAGTATGTGTTGTCGTATTTTGCACGACAATTATATTATTGAAGTTGTAGTTTGTTTTCTGTACCATGTATTTGGCGACTCAGAATGGGTGTTGTATACCTATTTTGGTGGCGTCACAATAGACTCATCCAAAAAATCATGACTTGAAGTTACTATTGGTAGTTACTTAATTCCTTAAGTATAAATAAATTTTTTTCATATCTTTCGATGTGGTACTGGGGTGTTACAGATACATTATCCAAGATAACTAATTGTAATTATATTCATTATATTTGAACATGTATTATTATAATGTAATTTGTATTTGAAAATTATAAGGTGATGATCAAATTACCCTTAAAATGACCAAAACTTATTATATACTTGATAAATACTCCATCCGTCACATAATATATTATATTTTAGATTATTTTATTTTTCTCAAATTATTTGACGTTTTATATAATCTAGGAGAATTAACCACAATCTTTTCAAAATTACCCTTCATGGAAAACTATTACGAATGAGAGATAGTATGAGATAAATATCGTTGAGGATATTATAGACAATTAATATTATATTTAATATTATACAATCATTTTATTAATTCTTGGGCACAACTTTAAAACGCCATATATTATGGGACGGATGGCAACAATAGTAGTAGCAAAAAAAACTCTTCGAATGGAATTTTTTTGATCTATGTGGAAATTTGAAGATCATTATTTGCTATTTTAATATTTTTGCCACATCAATCTCTTCAATTTAATTAATGTAGTATTTGAAAAAGGATTGATATCAAATTTTAAAATGAGCTGTATATCAAACCCATCAAGCAAAATAAATATTTGTAGCCTTTTTCGTATAATTTTGATTATCTCAAAACAAAAAAATATTTTGAAGAGGCAATGTCAACTTATCAGTTTTGAAGAGAGAGAACGAGATTGCATATTTGATAACTAAGATTGGAGATGATTTTTTTGATATGACACTTATTTCAATATCCCAAAGTAATTGAAGAGACTATTAAAGATGCTCTCAGATCAGAATATGACAACTGTTGGGTCGTGATATTTCCTATTTTTAGGCCGATTACATTGGGCCTATTCACATAAACAATCTATGGGGCCTCTATTATTAATCCGTGAAAGTCACTGGGCCCAGTCACCATATTATATCCGTTTTAAACCTTTAGGCCGGATTCGGTCAAAGGGTCAACCCATTAGATATTTTAATATCTCATTACTTTGACTTGTGATGATGAAAAAGCATGACGGTTGACCAAGGCTCCTGCCATGCATTAATAAGGATGGGATCATAGTCAGCCGGTGGTAGAAAACAGTGGCCAAAAGCAGTGGATAAACCTTATACAGTCGGCAGAGCCCATCGAGTTGAGAGGGGTGTCGTAATAGTGGGGTGGCACGAAGAATCCAAGCAAAGATAGTATAACCTAACAAGGAAGCCATCGATTCAGAGGTAATGCGTTCTCATATCATATTTTTTTGATTCCTCACATATATATTACTGAGAATTATTATCTCTCTCTGGACATTAGACAATACATTCCTCCATTGTTAATCTTGTGAACACATACTAATTCTCACGCCTGAGCTATCCCCCGACGGAACCGCCGTCAAGCTTATGGTGTTTACCGTGTTTACTGTGCAAGATCAGGACGTCTTACGTGATTGGGACGTGGAAGAAGATCCTGGCGTTAACATTGGCGCTAGAAGGAGGGTTTTTTTTTAGTGTTCTTGAGTTATCAATCACAATATTTTTAGTTGTTATACATCGGAAGTTATGGCACAAATTAGGGGGTTCTCGTTCGAGATCCCCTACAAGTTCAAGATAGTTGGTCTTTCTGTCACGACAAAGAGCATGATCATGGCCAAGGCAAGTAAAAGGCATCCCGCCTAGAACTCCTAAGACCAAGTGGTCAAGGTGATGAAGATGGTGGACAAGCGAGATAGAGCTTTGAGGTTTCTCTTGGAGTCAAGCAAGGATGTAGCCATTTGTCTTGAGCGAGGATGTAGCCGAGAACAAAGCATTCAATTATGTCGATCTAAAAGACGTGGTACGCCTAAAGATGGACAACCGTGAATTGGAAAAAGCGCCTATATACTTTAAAGACATGTCTCGAGGCCAGTCCTTGGGATCGAAGGCACTCCAATGTACCATTTTCCGATTGATTGATCGAGAAAGGTATTTCGCCCTATTGGTCTTCGGATTATGGTCGAAGCGGTGTAGATGAAGACCCAACAGCCATTTTCCTGATTGATTGACTGAGAAGGGTATTCCGTCCTATTGGTCTTCAGGATTATGGTCGAAGCAGAGTAGATGAAGATCCAACAGCCATTTTTTTGATTGACCGAGGAGGTACTTCACCCTATTGGTCTTTGGGATTATGGTCGCAATGCATTTAATAAATCGATCCGAGGGAGCATGCACCTCAAAATACAAATAAGGCATTCTGCCTTGAGTATCCTCACCACAGTGACAGAAAGTTTCACCGAAGTAGATCCAGAAATCATACTCCTGAGAATCCACTGAGGGCACACCGCCTCAGACACTTGTCTTCGGAGATGCCCATCTAAGGTCATCGGCCAGATTCAAAGACACAAAATGCACCCATATTCCTAAGCATCCGAAGAAGGTACCTCATCCTAGGGGTTCTCGGGACTATGGGCGCAAGTTTAACGAGGAGTAATTCAAGAATATATTCACCCGAGAACACAAAAAGGCACTCTGCCTTGAGTGTTCTCGCCAACAGCGAAGGACTCGTCACCAAAGCAGATCTATAAGCCGCACTCCTGGAAATCCAAACACTTAGGTAAATATTTCTAAGGTCGGTTGGCATTGTGGTCCAAAGCTGATAATAGTTAAAGAGAAGCTGAGGAGTCCGACAAAGCCGTTGCAGTTCTTCAGCAGAAGCAGAGTTCGTGGATATTGCATGCAGATGGATATTCTATTTCGATCATCAGTACAGCATGCTATCAAGGAGTCGATCACAATAACAATTCCACCGCCGGTGCATTATCAAAGCTGGCCACTACAGATGCTTGTAACTTCGATGGCAGATGGCGTCTTTCCTTCCGGATCGAGATCTTTGACAAAGAAGATCAAGTACAAGAGTGTCAATTTTGTTCTCATTGATGAGAATCTTTGTCAAGGACCTTTTTCGTCATCATTGCTTAAACATTTGGTTCCATCCAAGCAGTAGTATGTTCTTTGGGAAGTTCACAAAGACATTTGTGGCAATATTTGGCCAAGTTGTTGACCTACAAAGCACTTCTAAGCAATGATATTCTTGAAAGAACCGGGATTCAAAGATGAGAAAGACTTGGTGGCTCACCCACATTCACTTTTTCACTATTGGTCCACGGTCCTATTTGTCCCTATGGTCACTATGGTGTAAGGAGGTATGGTAGGACTCATTGGCCATTCGATGGCGACCCATTTGTCGTTTCTACCCCGAGTGGTGTAGGCGAAGGATCCTATATTGATTTTACCAGGTGGTAAATCAATGGTCGCTATTGGTCCCTGGTCCTATTTGTCCTATGGTCACTATGGTGTAAGGAGGTATGGTAGGACTCGCCGCCATTCGATGGCAAACCCATTTGTCGTTACACCCCGAGTGGTAGAGCGAAGGATCCTATATTGATTTTACCAGGTGGTAAATCAATGGTCGCTATTGGTCCTGGTCCTATTTGTCCTATGGTCACTACGGTGTAAGGAGGTATGGTAGGACTTTGGCCATTCGATGGCAGCCCATTTGTCGTTCTACCCCGAGTGGTAGACGAAGGATCCTATATTGATTTTACCAGGGTGGTAAATCAATGGTCACTATTGGTCCTGGTCTTATTTGTCCTGGTCCTATTTGTCCTATGGTTACTATGGTGTAATGAGGTATGGTAGGACTCGCTGGCCATTCGATGGCAACCCATTTGTCGCTTTCACCCCGAGTGGTAGGCGAAGGATCCTATATTGATTTTACCAGGTGGTAAATCAATGGTCACTATGGTCCCGGTCCTATTTGTCCTATGGTCACTATGGTGTAAGGAGGTATGGTAGGACTCATTTGGCCATTCGATGGCGACCATTTGTTGTTCTACCCCTAGTGGTAGACGAAGGATCCTATATTGATTTTACCAGGGTGGTAAGTCAATGGTCACAATTGGTCCTTATATCTTGGTCCTTATATCTTGATCCTTATATCTTGATCATTATATCTTGGTCCTTATATCTTGATCCTTATATCTTGGTCCTTATATCTTGGTCCTTATATCTTGATCCTTATATCTTGGTCCTTATATCTTGATCCTTATATCTTGGTCCTTATATAATTGTTTCACCTCGAGTGGTAAACAAATGACCGATCTCACACTTCGGAGCCGATGAGTATGTGTTACTTTATTTTTATTTAAGTGTTGAGTTTCATCCTTTCGATTCAGCTTAAGTTAAATTCATCCATGAAATTCAATTCACTTCGCCTCATACATTAACTATCATATGTCTTAAACCCGATTCATCGTTTAGGTTCATCTTAATCGATATTGAATTATTGACAAGAAACTAATCGAAAACATAGTTCACAATTAAGGAAATTGCAGATTCATCAGAAAACTAAAACATTCATTCGATCTATTTATTCATGAACAAAATACACCAATATATAAAAGCGTTGACAAACTTCCATATATAAAGTTTTCAAAACGATCTCGAAAACATAAAAAGTTTAGACAGATAAATTTTTTACATAAAGTAGAATGAAAGCAGAAAGAACATCTAGGTGCCACCTTCGTCCTCGGAGTTGAGCAAAGCTAGATCCAGTGAAAGCAAAGCAGACAGTTTTCTTTTGCCTCGCCTCTAGTCTTCGTAGCCTTCCGAATAGACCTTCATGATCTTGGCGTTAAGCTCGTCCAAATCCCTATACTCTTCCTGTATCTGCTTTTTCAACTCTTCGGTCAGAAGAGGACCCCTTCCCTCAAGTTCCTTTATTTTAGAGCGAAGCTTGTGGCATTTGTTCTTGTGTCTCCGTCCTTCATCCGGGCCTTTGATTGAGCCTCGCCAAGTTGAATAATGAGCTTCGGTTGTCAAGAAAAACTCCTCATTCTTGGCCCTCAGGAGCAGGTTTTCTTCGACCAAGCCGGCGTTCAGATCGGTTAAAGTTTGTTGGCTGGCTTCGGATGCGGCCAACCCATCCCTTGTGGCCCTTAGTTCATCATCAGACGTCTTCAAGTCCATCTTAGCTCGATCCAAGTCTCGTTGGAGGCCATCGATGACATGAAGAGCGTCTTCTCGATCGGCCCTTTCTCGAGCCAAGGTCGATCTCAGCATGTTGATCTCCTGTCTCATGAAATCTTCCTCGGCTTCCCCATTTATGTGTCTTGGACGCAAACGTCCAAAGACAAAGATTAGCCGTGATATGTCCAAACAAGACTCAAGTCAAGATTGCAGGATATCCAATTAAGAACAGTAAAGACGTAAAAATAAGGAAATGATTATTTACCTTACCAGGATAGCTCATCCTTCATCGAAAGATTCCGTCAGTTGCAGGAACCGATGATCGCCGCCGTTCCTTCACGAAGTCCCTCAAGAGGTCGAACTAGGCCACGAGTCGGAGATCCCATGGCCTCGGATGATAACCCCGACACGAAGGACCGGGTCGTTTCAGCGAGGTCTCGTCTTTCCGGGAAAGGAGTGGTTGCTTTCGGGAGGAGTAGGTTCAAAGATACACGGTCTCGGAGATGGAGATTTATTTGGACCGGGTACTTGGCGGGTGAATGCAGATCTGCAGAGCTTGGATGGTTTGTCAGTGTGTTTTTTCTCTTCCCGGACAGAGTTTGAATAAGATCATCTCGATCACCCTCTTCTAATCTGTATTTCTACTGGTGTGGTAATGCGAAGGGGGATGATCAAAGATCGGGGCACCCTAAGCTCTTCTGGGTCAAAGGCGTTATCTTACTTTTTCAATTTTTGGTTGGAGGATGCTTCTTCGATCAGGGCGATCGAGTAGGCCTCCTCGTCGAGGGGTGGATGCGGTGGTTGTCTCGACTTCTGGGGTGACTTCGGAAGGGCTTGGAAAGGGTGTTGTTCTGGGTTTTCTGATTGCCCTCCTCTTCTGGCGAGGACGGAGGGTCTCTTCCGAAACAGGAACCTCATCGGCCGTTCTTCGCCTGAACTCGTCGTGTATGTTTCCGGATTGGTTCGGCGGGGAGCAGACTTCACGCTTCTGAGTTTCAACAGCTTCCGAAGACTTTCCGGACAAAAAATCTTGAACTCTTTTATCTCTAAAGAGCTCGGTTTGATCAAAGATCTCTTGATAACCAATACAACTCGTGTTAAAATCCACATTATAAAAGCATTTTCAAAAAATCAGATACATATAAAATAGACCGATACTTACATTTATGGTCATATAACCATGTCTTTGCTTCGAGAGAGTCCGTACTTCCACTCCTCCTTGGGGAAATTGTCAAAAGTTCCATCATTTCTATTTCTCTTTTTGAAATGTCTCCCAAGTCGCAGAGATCTTCTCGCCGGTGGCCCAATTCGGTAGGGAAGAGATTTGGGGCCTTTTGACGTAGAACCACTTTTTTCATGCCACTCGTTGCTTGAAGGCGTGTTCACCAAATGAACACCTCTCGAACTTCTCTCCCGACTTCGGAGAATGCTTAATGGCCTTGAACCCTTCTCCCTAGATTGTACTATTTTGTATATCGTGAAGAAGGAGTCCAGTGGAGGGCTCCACGCCTAATTCATGACGTAAAGCCACGAAGGCCAAGATGTGAATGTATGAGTTCGGTACTAGTTGGGCGAACCCCACCCCCAGAAACCCAAGCAAGGTTACTATGAAGATATGCAAAGGGAAACGAACCCCTTCTCCAACAGAGTCACAGAACTACCAGCCCAACCTTTCCGCAATTGGGTACACTTCAATTTTCTCCTCTTATGGACCTTTAGTAAATTATCTTGGGCCATTCATAGTTTTCTACTAAACATTCTCATTTAACAAAAACTAGGGGGCAATGTTGGGTCGTGATATTTCCTATTTTAAGTAGATTTACATTGGGCCTATTCACATAAACAATCTATGGGGCCTCTATTATTAATCCGTGAAAGTCACTGGGCCCAGTCACCATATTATACCCGTTTTAAACCTTTAAGGCCGAGTCGGTCCAGTGGGTCAACCCATTAGATATTTTAATATCTGTTACTTTGACTTGTGATGATGAAAAAGCATGACGGTTGACCAAGGCTCCTGTCATGCATTAATGAGGATGGGATCATAGTTGGCCGGTGGTAGAAAACAGTGGCCAAAAGCAGTGGATAAACCTTATACAGTCGGCAGAGCCCATCAGGTCAGAGGAGGTATCAGGTAATAGTGGGTGGCACAGTAATCCAAGCAAAGATAGTATAACCTAGCAAGGAAGCCATCGTCTAGAGGTACGTTCTCATACATATCATTTTTCAGATTCCCTCACATATATATTACTGAGAATTATTATCTCTCTGGACATTAGACAATACATTCCTCCATTGTTAACCTTGTGAACACATACTAATTCTCACGCCTGAGCTATCCCCCGACGGAACCGTCGTCAAGCTTGTAGTGTTTACCGTGTTTATCGCAGGATCGTGACGCCTTTACGTGATTGGGACGTGACAGAAGATCCTGGCGTTAACAACAACCAATTGGAACCAATTATTGGAATTTGGAACATTTACAAAATAAATGTACGTACAGTACAACAAGTGATCTGATAATGAGTATGTGAGAAATGAGGTTTTTATTGAACATTTGCTTTTAATCCAACATTATTATTTTTGGGAGTTGGGAAGTAGTATTTTTTAGTGCACATTATTATTATGGTAATTGTTAAATTCACAATAGAAATTGTTATTTTCATAATAAAAGTGTCGATGTAGATGTATAGTGACGTTGAAAATTGTCGCTATAAGATCTATAACGACACTTTTATTGTAAAAATAACAATTTTTATTATGGATTTAACAATTCCCTATTATTATTATTATTATTATTATTATTATTATTATTATTATTGTTCTGATTGATCCACTTTTAATTTAAGGGACCAGACCAGAATTGAATTGAATTGTTTGCATATAAAGGTAGTTCAAATGAGATCAAATGTCACATGGATTGCTCTTTTCTACATAATCAGCACTCAATAAAACCCTTCTTTTTCATTACTACTAATATATATGTCATCATCAACACAAATTGGTGATCATTATTATTACAGAAAACTAAGTTTAACCAACATTTTATTCCTAATTAACTGCTTCATTTGATCCCCTAATTACTTGAATAATTATACTTTAACAAAGACCAGCCACGTGTCAGTACATGATTGGAGCTAGAGTGGGATGATAGGGTTGAATTTATATATATAAGATGTGAGGTTGAATTTATATGTAAGATGTGATCATATAATAGCTACCATGTTACTCCACATGGTCCCCATAAGGGACATTTAGCTCTCCCACCCACCAAACAATTCCTTTGAAATTAAAATAATGTACTACAATATGACCCTTTTTTTTTTATAAAACATTTGTAGTTAAGCTTTTGATGAGAGAGAATCAAATCAAAATATAATTATATATATATATATATATATATATGTCATGTTTAATTCATTAATTAGTTCACATAAAATAGATTAAACCCACGTCAAACATTTTTAAATCTTTTTATTGGTCCTAAAATCAAGGGATGAAAATGATCCCCACTCCAGTCGAACAATATTTTATTTAGATTTTATTCGAATTTTTTTATGGTACTCGAATTTGAATATAATTTTGCAATCTTTGCTCATATTTGAATTCGACTGCGTTTATTGTATTTTCGAGTTCAACTTCGGCTCGCCTCGCTTTTTTTTGAATTAGCTACTCATGAGCATTTGAGAGATACACGAATCAGAACTTGATCATTCATATTATGATAATGTAGATAAAATTAACTCAATCAATTATTTTGAGTAATTTGAAGTTGAACTCTTCAAACTAGATCTTGAGTCTTGTAAAAAAATTAATTAGATAATATTATCACTCTTGAATCAATTAACGGACATCTTCGAGAAACATTAAAACCCTTACATTTTTAAAAGTATGCGAATAATTTAATTACTAAAATCTATATTATTAAACAAGTTGAGTATACTTGATACTGTATGCGAATAATTATCAACGACCTTGTATCAGTGATGTAAGAAAAATTTGGTACTATAAACGAGCTCATTTTCAACTCGTATAAATGTTTGAGTATCAAAATAAATTTAAATTTGACTCGTTTACGTATCGAATCCAAATCTCGCTCAAATTTTTCAAGTCGATCTTGAACCGGGTTTCGAACTACACACGCTCAAATTTGTCGGTTTGAAACCGAATTAGACTTTCCAATAGGCTTGGATTATGTTTACACAATGTTCATAAGCATATTAAGCATGTTTTAACCTATTTGAAAAGAATTATTAAAATGGTTCAAAGGAAAAGATCAAGTATTAAAAGGACATAAGTAATTAAGAAGATATTAATTATGTTTAAGCATGTTTTAGCTTATTCAAAATACATTCAAGTTTAAGCAACCTATTTGAAAATAATTATACGAAGGACATAAGAAAGGAGAAATTAATTTTGTTAGCATATGTGGTTGTTTAGGTTTTAGTGTCTAAAATGACTTTAGGTCTCAAGTTTGATTCTCATTTATGTGAGTTTATTTATTAGTCCTTCTAGGGGGACATTTTTTAGTGACATTTCTATAAAAAAAAAAAATTGGTTTTTTTTTTGTAGTATCTCTCAAAAAATATATAGTATTTATTCTAACTGGAATTTTTATAAAAAACAGTGCTTTAGGTATAATTTGGATACATACAAGAAACAGGGCATGTACAGTCTGTACAACCTTGTTTCTTGTATGTATCCAAATTACACCTAAAATACTGTTTTTTACAAAAATTTCAGTTGAAATAAATACTAAACATTTTTTGGGAGGTATTACAAAGAAAAAAAAAATGTCACTAAAAAAATGTCTCTCTAGATTTATTGTTTATTTATTTTTATGTGAACAATGTTTCCTTCTTTATGTGAGATTTGTTTGTGAGTTTATTTCTTCTTCTTTTAATGCACTTGATTCTGCTATTATATTGTACTTCCCAAAAAATGGGACTTTAAAAAAAAAATACAAAAACTCTATGTGGACATGAAAATTGGACATGAGTGTATTTAAATTTTACTTATTTATATTTTGACCCCAATGGTGGGTAAAAATATAAATAATTAAAATTTAAATACACTCATGTTCAATTTTTATCTGTCCATTAATAAATGTCGTTTTAAATGTTCTCTATTTTCCCTAATTATTTACAATTTGATATAATCTAATATAATTAGCCACAATCTTTTCAAAATTAATTACCCCTCACTACTTCACCTAATTATTTGAGATCTTTATTCACAATTATGGAATACTTTAACTCTTCTTCTATCCTTATCACAACAAAACTAACTCCTATTTTCTCTCATTATAGTTCCCTAATTTTTGCTACATCATTTTTTTTCTTTTCACCTTTTTTTCCTTATTTTTTGCCTCCAAATATATATATTTCTCAGAAATTCTTGATTTTCATTCAACTCATAATTCATTGCACTTTGTTCATCACTTGAAAGAGTTTTCAAATCTATAGTTCTACTTGTTAATTGTCATGTTGGAGTTAGTTGTGTATTTTTATTTTTATTTTAAAATTCATGTTGCCTACATGGCTTTTTATAAATAAAAATGGTGAAAAAATAAAATAAAAACTAAACAAAATAGTCTTAGCGCATGACGCTAGTTTTTAACTTGTTTAAAATGAAAAAGATGAAACTCAAATTTCTAAATAGGGATAAATCAATTTTTGGTACCTGTATTGGGACACGACTTACAATTTAATACTTGAAGTGAAAAAAGTTACAAACTGGTGATCAGACTCAAAAATGTTACACTGTTAAGCAAAGAGGGACACGACTTACAATTTGGTACCCGAAGTGAAAAAAGTTACAAACTGGTGATTGTACTCGAAAAATGTTACACTCCGTTAAATAATAGTGTTTCATCTTTATTCTGTTTGAAAATGAGGTTTCTCTTATTCTGTCCTTCTTCTTCTCTCATTCTTCTTGTCTCGATTCTCTATTGATTACTGGTTCCCATATATTTACTAAAGGGTTTTCAGTGTTTAATTGAAAAGATGAGCTCGTCTTGGAGTGGAATCGTAAATGAAATCGAGGAAGAAGATTGTAGTTCATGCAACAAAAATGAATGGATTACACCAGAGTTCTCAAGTCGGTGACACTGTGGAGCAATGGTGCGAATTTGGAAGGTAAGGAAAGATGGAACAAAATATCGAGGATCTTTTTCGCGTCGACTTCGCTTCTCTCTTTGTATGTTTGTCTCTCTCGTTAGATTAATTTTAACGATTATTTAAAATTTGGAAAGTACAAGCACCATATGACAATATTTTTCGAGTACAATCACCAGTTTGTAACTTTTTTCACTTCGGATACCAAATTGTAAGTCATGTCCCTACTGTTTAACGGATTGTAACATTTTTCGAGTACAATCACCAGTTTGTAATTTTTTTCACTTCGAGTACCAAATTATAAGTCGTGTCCCAGTACAGGTACCAAAAGTTGATTTATCCCTTTTCAAATATAATGTAAATTGTGAGAGGGAGGGAGGGAAAAAATAATTAATGAGAGCAATGAGTTTTTTTAGAAGAAAATTATGCGAAAATTTTACAGATGAGAGAGAAAGTATGAGATAACTATAGTAATTACGAGAATTTAAGAATATTTTAGGCAATTGATATTATATTTAATGTTATACAATTTTTTTAATACTTATGCACAACTCTAAAACGATACTCCTTCGGTTCCATAATAACGGTCTTTTTAGAAGAAAAAATGTGTTCCAATTTATTTATCGTTTACAACTTTCTAGAGAATAAATTATTTATTTTTCTATATTACCCTCAACTTCTCTCATTTTCCCAATAAATTTTCTCTCTTGCATTAATAGTTTTCAACTTTTCATAAAGGAGATAGTGATGGAATTTCATAAAAATTTTAATTCTTAAATGATTGTATTAAATGAGTTTTCTAATTCATGGGCAACTAAAAAGACAATTATTATAGAACTAAGGGAGTATATATATATATATATATATGGGAGCCCTTCCATAAAGAAACGATTATTGTCGAAGTATCGCTAACACCCCTTTTTGTATCAGTTGATAAACTTATTGGAAGGTGAGATGAAACATAATATACCAAGCCCCGCACAACTTGTACCCAGCTTTTATTTTAATATGAGGACCCCACCATAGTCAACATGTTGTCAGTTTATTGAAATAAAATGAATTTTTAATATTAAATAATGCCTCGACCCAAGACAAAATTGCACTTGACCGTGTTTTTTTTATAAAATACTCCCACCGCCACAAGCTCTTACTAACGTAAAAAAAAAAAACAAAAAATATTAACCCGACAAGCTCTTCCCATTGTCCTCGCTATTTTGTTGCTATTTTATTTATTTTATATGTTTGTTGTTATTTTGTTTATTTTATTGTTTGTTGCTATTTTATTTATTTTATTGTTTATAATTCTTTATATAAAAATAGCAAATATTTATAACCTATTTTATATCCTATTATAAAATAACAAATATATGTTATTGTCATATAAAATAGGATATAATTTTTAGATGAGCAAATATATGCTATTTTATATAAAGAATTATAAAATATCCTATTATAAAATAACAAATATTTTTATAATTCTTTATTTGCTATTTTTATAAAATATTTTATATTATTTATTTGTTATTTTATAATAGGATATAAAATAAGTTATAAAATATTTGCTATTTTTATATAAAGATAGCAACAAACAATAAAATAAACAAAATAGCAACAAACAATAAAATAAACAAAAATATAAGGATATAAATTCCAATAGGAAGAGCTTGTCCCGGTTGGATTTTTTTTTTTTTAAATGTGTAAGAGCTTGTAGCTATATGGGAGTATTTTATATTTTTTAAGTTTATTTAATGTCTTTGAGTCATGACTATTAATGGAGAAATATATTTTGATATATTTGATATATTTTGATATATTTAATACATTTGATATATTTTTGATAATTGATATATTTTTGATACATTTGATATATTTTTGATATATTTTGATACATTTTGATAATTGATATATTTTTGATACATTTGATATATTTTTGATACATTTGATATATTTTTGATATATTTGATACATTTAATATATTTTGATATATTTTGATATATTTGATACATTTTGATATATTTTTGATACATTTTGATAATTGATATATTTTTGATATATTTGATATAATTTTGATATATTTTTGATATATTTGATATATTTGATAAATTTTGATAATTGATATATTTTTGATACATTTTTGATATATTTTGATATATTTTTATTTTTGATATATTTTGATACATTTGATACAATTTTGATACATTTGATACATTTTTGATATATTTGATACATTTGATACATTTTGATAATTGATATATTTTTGATACATTTGATACATTTTTGATATATTTTGATAATTGATATATTTTTGATATATTTGATACATTTGATATATTTTTGATATATTTTGATACATTTGATACATTTTTGATAATTGATATATTTTTTATATATTTTTTATAATTGATATATTTTGATACATTTGATACATTTTGATATATTTGATATATTTTTGATATATTGGATACATTTTTGATATAATTTTGATACATTTGATATATTTTTGATATATTTGATACATTTTGATAATTGATATATTTTTGATATATTTGATACATTTTGATATATTTTGATAATTGATATATTTTTGATATATTTGATACATTTGATACATTTTAATATATTTTTGATACATTTGATACATTTTGATAATTGATATATTTTTGATACATTTGATACATTTTGATATATTTGATACATTTGATACATTTTGATAATTGATATATTTTTGATACATTTTTGATAATTGATATATTTTTGATACATTTGATATATTTTGATATATTTGATACATTTTTGATATATTTTTGATACATTTGATACAATTTTGATATATTTGATACATTTTTGATAATTGATATATTTTTGATACATTTGATACATTTTTAATATATTTTGATAATTGATATATTTTGATACATTTGATACATTTTTGATATATTTTTGATACATTTGATATATTTTTGATATATTTGATACACTTGATATATTTTTAATAATTGATATATTTTGATACATTTGATACATTTTGATATATTTTGATATATTTTTATAATTAATATATTTTGATACATTTGATACATTTTGATACATTTAATACATTTTTGATATATTTGATACATTTGATACATTTGATATATTTTGATATTTTTGATACATTTGATATATTTTGATAATTGATATATTTTTGATATATTTGATACATTTGATACATTTTGATATATTTGATATATTTGATATATTTTGATAATTGATATATTTTTGATACATGTATCAAATGTATAATTGATAATTGATATATTTTTGATTCGTATCAAATGTATCAAATGTATCAAAATATATCAATTATCAAAAATATATCAAATGTATCAAAATATATCAATTATATATTTTGATAATTGATATATTTTTGATATATTTGATATATTTTGATAATTGATATATTTTTGATAATTGTATCAAATGTATCAAATATATCAAAAATATATCAAATATATCAAAATATATCAATTATCAAAAATATATCAAATGTATCAAAATATATTAAAAATATATCAAATGTATCAAATATATCAAAATATATCAATTATCAAAATGTATCAAAAAAATATATCAAAATGTATCAAAAATATATCAATTATTAAAATATATCAAATATATCAAATATATCAAAATATATTAAATGTATCAAAATTGTATCAAATGTATCAAAAATATATCAAAAATATATCAAATGTATCAAATATATCAAAAATGTATCAAATGTATCAAAAATATATCAAATATATCAAAAATATATCAATTATCAAAAATGTATCAAAAATATATCAATTATCAAAAATGTATCAAGCTATTACGGCTGTTAAAAAATATATCAAAAATACTCCCAGCCGCTACAAGCTCTTACGGCTGTTAAAAAATATATCAAAAATCCAACCGGGACAAGCTCTTTCGGCTTGGAATTTATATCCTTGCTATTTGTTGTTATTTTGTTTATTTTATTGTTTGTTGTTATTTTGTTTGTTGCTAGTTTGTTTATTTTATTGTTTGTTGCTATCATTATATAAAAATAGCAAATATTTTATAACCTATTTTATATCCTATTATAAAATAACAAATAAATAATATAAAATATTTTATAAAAATAGCAAATAAAAAATTATAAAATATTTGTTATTTTATAATAGGATATAAAATAGGATATTTTATAATTCTTTATATAAAATAGCATATATTTGCTCATCTAAAAATTATATCCTATTTTATATGATAAAGAATATATATTTGTTATTTTATAATAGGATATAAAATAGCTATAAATATTTGCTATTTTTATATAAAGAATTATAAACAATAAAATAAACAAAATAGCAACAAACATATAAAATAAACAAAATAGCAAGGACAAGCCGGAAGAGATTGTCCCGGTTGGTTTTTTTTTTTTTTTTTTTTAACGGTAGTAAGAGCTTGTGGCGGTATTTGGGAGTATTTTATAAAAAGGCACAGTAAAAGATAAGTTTGTCTTAGGTCGGGCATTATTTAATATTAAAAATTCATTTTATTTCAATAAATTGACAACATGTTGACTATGGTGGGGTCCTCATATTAAAATAAAAGTCGGTACAAGTTGTGTCGGCTTGGTATATTTATGTTTCATCTCAACTTTCCAATAAGTTTATCAACAGTACAAAAAGGGGGTGTTGCACAGTACTCACAGCAACCGGTTGCTATAGAAGAGCTCCCTATATATATATATTTAAGTGTATATCTTAGTCTACATATATAATTGTGCCTAAAGGTGATCATATTAATTTTGCAATTAATTTGTGCTAAAGCACAGAAGGACAACAAAATAAAATATAATCTTATTTCTATTTACTCTTCTGAGATGGGACCAAAATAATTACTCCTGCTGACCCCAAGTTGATATTTTGGACCTATAAATAATTGTGTTCTTACTTGTCCATGAAGCAACCAAACCTTCTTCTTTTTTTTTTTGCAAGTTTGGTGCCAAACTAACTAAATAGGACACATATTTATTTCTACGTACTTTTATTTAGTGTAATGTCTGCACCAAACTAGCTCTTCCCTCTCCACCCACTCCACACCCACCACCCCCCCCCCCCCGCCCCTCCACCCACCACAAAAAAAGAAAAAGAAAAAAAAGAAATTGTTAAAATAAAAATAAAAATCTCATTCTTAAAACAATAATGCATTTGAAGAAAGTTATTAGTTAATTCATTTATTCTTCTATATATCTGAATTTAAAAACAATATTGATATTTAATAAATTCTAATTTCACATAATTATTAATTATGATAGTTTAGAATTTTATTAATTCTTAAAATTTTCGTATACAATTGCTTAATTATTTGAAAATTTTCATATCACATTAACCGAATTTGGTTCCTCAAAATAGTACTATTAGCTAACAAAAAGTCTAAAAAACAATTTGAACCCCAAACTTTATTCTCTATTTACTTTTGCACCCCAAATTTAAAAAGGTGTCTAAGTATACCTCAAACTTTATTATACGTAACAAAATGCACATTTTTTCACTTCTTAGCAAAAGTTAATTAAGCTAAAGTAAAAGTAACACAAGTTTGGGGTTCAAATTGTCTTTTAGTCTTAAAAATTGGCAAAAATAATTAATTTTAAATAAAATAAAATAATTTTAAAATAATTAATTTTAAAATAAAAATAAAATAATTGATTTTAAAATAAAATAATTAAAATAAATATTTAGAATTAATGATTAATAATTAATCATCAACTTGTAAAATAATTATTTTATTTTTAAAATTAATTATTAATCATTCCGTTAAAAAAAGCATTTACTTGTAAAAATTCATTTTGCCACATAAAAAAATTCTATTTTATTTTAAAAACAAAATTTTGTAAAAACAAAATTTTTTAAAAATAGACTTTTTTAAAACAGAATTTTTCAAAAACAGAATTTTATTTTACAAGTTAAAAAATATTCTGTTTTTGTTTTTAAAAACAATTTTTTTTAAAACAATATTTTTTAAAAACTGAATTTTTTGTAAAAACAGAATTTTTTTAAAAAAACATGTCTAAAAACAGAATTTAAATTGCATTTTGTTTTTTAAAAGCAATTTTATTTTACAAGTTTTTAAAAAATCTTTTTAAACAATTTTGTAAAAAAAATTATATTTTACAATTTTGTAAAACACAATTTTATTTTACAATTTTTGTAAAAACAAAATTTTTTACAAAAAAAAATCTGTTTTCAAAAAATTCTGTTGTAATACAATATTATTTAAAAAGAAATTAATTATTAATCATTAATTCCAAATATTTATATTGATTTTATTTTTTTAATAATTTTATTTTAAAATTAATTATTTATTTAAAATTAATTATTTTAAAATTATTTTATTTTATTTAAAATTAATTATTTTTGCCAATTTTTAAGACTAAAAGACAATTTGCACCCCAAACTTGTGTTACAGCTTTAGCCGGTCTTTTTTAACTAATTAAGTGAAGAAAGTGTGCGTTTTGTTACGTATAATAAAATTTGAGGTGTACTTAGACATCATTTTAAATTTGGGGTGTAAAAATAAATAGAGAATAAAGTTTAGGGTTCAAATTTCTTTTAGTCCTAACAAAAATATCCTCACATTTGACACATTGGTGACTCATTGGATTTAGTGTGACTTACATATTGGGACTGCTGATTCTTTGACTAGTTCATTTTCTCTTTTCTCTTTTAAATAAATTTTAAAAACTAAAATATATATATATATATATATATATATATATATATATTCAATAAATAATACTAACATTAATCTTTCTTAACTTATGTATTTTACTGTAGTTCAAATCGAATTATTGTGACTTTTAAATCTGAAGATATTATAATATAGCAATGTGCTTATAATTATGAAAAAGACACGAAGAGTTGACCGAGAATTGATAGGTGTGTTCTTTATTTTTCTTCATCTTGAGCCAAAATTAGTTTTGGAAAGATATAATTGTCTATATTATCTGCACGTAATACACGCTCTATCTTAAATTATACAATTATTATTAATTTTTAAAAATTAATTTAAATTTTTTAAATTTAAAATTATAAAACAATAAACCTTATAATAAGTAATACTTTTAAATGGTTCATACTATTTATCATTGCATCAAATAAAATTTTAAAAATTATGTCAATTTTAAATTTAAAAATGTCTTGAATTAACTTTAAAAATCAATAATAATCTTATATTTTATGACGAAGGATTCATTTTACCCCATTTTATAACTCAATACATTTTTGACATAATTTTAAATTAAAAAGTGGATATTTTTATAATAAATGATGCAATATGTGAATCATATAATCTTTCTGGCATTATTTGTAAATGAAAATTGGTAATTTTGGTAGTATGTGATATATAGTATCCAACACAAAATAAAGTGAAAATGAATAGTGTAACCTCTAAATTATATAATAAAATAAAATCTTAAGTTTTCCATCATGTATGAAACTTTTTACCTCAATAGTTACAACTGGGATCGAGAGGATATATGTCAATTAACCTAACAAATTAGGCGATTTTTGTGAAATAGAAAAATTAAGTACTTTTAATTTTTAAATTTATTAGATATTTGATTTAATAATCATGACATCATAATAAAAATATAAAATATAAATTACTATCAAAATACTAATTTTTTCTTTCACTACAACTAAAAAAAATGAGACTCTTGAAATGGGATTTAAGGATTATAAAAAAGAAAGAAAAATAATATATATATTGATAAATATTTTGAAAATTTTAAACTGCGATCAACGTGAAAGTATATCCTACAAGATAAAATAAATTAAAATTAAATTGTTCTTCTATATTTCATATATGTACATACGGCACAATCAAAATTTAAATAAAATAAATAAATTATAATTACATATATCATAACACATCTATTGGGATAAGGTTCAAAAATGCCCCTTTTACCGAGCACCTTATACTTTTTTTTTGTCCAAAAATACCCTTAGCGTTACATTTTTGGGGTCACCTATGCCCCTGCCGTTAACAGAAGTACCAAATAGACAAACGGAGTTGACAACTGGACATATTTTGCTGATGTGGCTGCCACATGGAAGTCAAAATACTAAAATTCAAAACATATTTGATGACGTGGCTGCCACATGAAGTCAAAATATTAAAATATTTATTAAAAAATACTAAAAATACTAATTAAAAAAATACATATTTACAACAAATACTAAAAATACTAATTAAAAAAATATTAAAATACTAATTAAAAAAATTACTAAAATACTAAAAAAAAATCAAATTAAAATATTTAGTATATTTATATTTAGTATATTTAGTATATTTAGTAAATTTACATATATGTATATTTAGTAAATAATTAGAGAGAATTTTAATTCAATAATCAAAATTAAAATGTTCCTCCTTCTCAAGATCTAAATCTCCAAATTATTCTTCACTCCCTCCCATTCCTCCCTCGCGCAGATCTCCAGATCTCCCTCCTTCACTCACTCGCCGAGATCAAAGGTAGATTCTTGTCATGATCGTGCAAAGTCGAACGCGTCATGAGATCCTTGTTGTCGCTGTCGGGACCCCAGCGGTGGAAGTCGTTGAACTCCTTCAGAGCAATTACAAATGAATTTGAGGCATTAAAAAGGAATTTGAGGCCATAGGTAAAGTAGGAAGAAACTGTATTAAGAACACACATAATTAATTACCATATGCTACGTATTTTCCATTAGATTCTTCATTTGTTTGGTGTTTAGAAAAAGAGGAAAACATAAAGGCTAATCTAGTAAAAAAAGCAAGTATTACTTCAATAGAAATATTAGGTTGAGGATTGGTGTTCATATTTTATACCTTATCGTGAAGAACCAACAAAAAAAAAAAATCATAGATACTCTCAATTTGAAAAGAAATCACAAATTTGAAAAGAAATCATAGATAACTAGTAGGTGAAGACCGAGGTCAATGCATGGCGAGGCATAGTCCACTGGCGTGGTCGAGGAAGGCAAGGCGGAGGATGAATGTTTGGAGGAGGCCGTATTTGGGTCTGTCATGAGGAGGAGGAGAGGGAGTGAGATGGGTGAGCGGTGTCGATCTTGGATTCAACGAGGGCAGGTGAGGATTTGATGAAAGATCGTTGCTCCTTTTCTCTCTTTTAATTCGAACAGAAGTTTCCCACACCTACCTTTTTGGGTTAACCACGACTGCTTGAAATGATTCCCAAAATGCAGATGCCAGTCGGTAGCCTTCCACCGCGGGGAACGAATTGGAGGAAAGAGATAATTTCGAGAGGAAGGAGGAACGAATTGGGGGCGGTAATCCTTTTAGTATTTGTTTTAATTAATATTTTATTTTTTTAATTAGTATTTTTAGTATATGATGTAAATATGTAATTAGTATTTTAGTATGTAAAAAGTATATAATACTAATATTTAGTAAAATAATTTTAGTATTTTAGTATTTTTTAATTAACAAAATAATTTGAATTTTAGTATTTTAGTATTTTTAAATTTGATTTTTTTTAGTATTTTAGTATTTTTTTAATTAGTATTTTAATATTTTTTTAATTAGTATTTAATATTTTTTAATTAAATATTAGTCTAGTTGGCAGCCACGTAAGCAAATTTTAGACGGATGTTAGTCTAGTTAGCGTGTCTCACAATCTAAGAGGTACAATCAACCTCGATCAAGTAACGTTAAGGGTATTTTGGAAAAAAAAAAGTATAGAATGCTCGGTAGACATTAGGAAAAATATCAGAAACATTTTTGGACCTTATCCCCACATCTATTATACTTATAAATCGACTGAAAATTTTCAATATATATATAAGAGGATTAAAAAAGAAAATGGAGAGTCCAACTTAATGGAATTTGAGGGGCAGTTGCTTCCATTCCAATCAGATGATGACGGGGGAATGATGTCAAAAGTAAAACTGACAGTCAACCCCATAAGACACGAGGACTGACTCACACGTGTGAACTGACATGCTCTTGACACTAACAAATAGGCACAAATTTCGACGTGACACCCCTGCCACCTAGAGGAGTATGTCAGAGGTGCACGTGCGGTCTAAATCTAACAAAATACTAGGGCTGTAATTCTCAGAATACTACTGGTCGTAGCCTAACCTAGCTACACAGAATGTGACATTGATTCAGGACAGCAGGTCACGTGCACCGAATGATAGAGTTAGATACTCTTAATTTCTATCTGCATGGTTGGCAATTCAACCTCTATTGTCCTTCCGCTCAGTTTGTGTATATCGTGTTAGACGAGAAAACCGTTCGAATTCGATTCGTTTAATTAAAAATTTAATTTGAAATATAAATAAATTTTAAAATTTAATAAATTATTTAAATTTATTTAAATTATAGTAATTTTTTATTGATATTCAAATTATATTCGTTCGAAAAATTCAAGTTCTTTAAATTTAATTCGAGATCGTGCTAAATTCAATAGCTAAACAATTCTTAATCAAACTTTATTTTATATTCCATAAATTTTGTGAAACAAATTTGAACAACTCAATATTCGATTTGACTTAATTCATTTACACAATTTATCATCATACGGTCAGTTTGGTTTGACATAAACATTTTACTCGTACTTTCGAACTTAAATTTTTTTCAAGTAATTAATTATATTTTGTGGATTATTTTTATTTTGTATGTAACGTCTTGAATCTCGAATTACATTTTGAATATTATTAATTGTTACTAAAATTTACATTTTGTCTAGCTCTGTCCACTCATTATACTTAAAGACGTTCATTATTCTATTGTCTCAATTTAATCTATTATGACTTTTTTTGAATGAATATAACTTAGATGACAAATCATTGATACAAACATATGTATGACTTGTAATAATTTTAATTTCAGATCTATTCTGATGTGCATAGGTTCTATAAATTTTTTAAGATATATATATTGAATAAAGGTTCAAAAATGTTTTTGATGTTTATTCCAATATTCCACTTACACCCTAAATTATTTTTTTTTAAAAGTACTCTCAAACATTACAAATTTAAGCTCAGTTGTGCCCTTCCGTTAACGATACTGCCAACTAGACAAACATGGTAAAGCCTATCTGATGTGGCTGACACGTGACAGCTTCCTCTTTTGTCTACTTTCCTCTCTCTTCTAAAAACAGAGCAAGAAAATGGATGAGGACTGAAGTTTACTCGCGATGGTCAGAGACTGCTCCGCTGCTGCCACATCAACCAAACCCACCACCACCTTCTCCTCCTCCTCCACCACCACAACCAAATCCTCGCCGCATATAATATATTCCAAGCTGCCTCGTTTTTGCTAAGCCGTCGCAGATGGTGTAGTGAAGGGCAACCCCATCAATCAACATATCAAAGAGATTTTAATTTTTGCCTCAAATTCAAAACAAAATCCAGGAAAATATGGAAAGGTTCCACATTTTTCATTAGAAAAGATTGTAGATTATAGATTGTATATTCTTCAGAGGAGATAAATCTTTTCAAATGGTTCTTGAAATGGGGTTTAAGCGTATGTGTACAAAGCAAAGTAAGTTGGGATTTTGAATTACCTGCAAAGAAATAGAAACCATAAAATTCAAGAGATATAGGTTTTTGAATCCATCCATCAAAGAGAAACACCCAAAACAGATTAATTTGAACATGTATTTGCTCATAAAATTAAACAAATATAGATCTTACAAATTAATGTCATAAAGACAAACATACTCACCGTAACCGACAAGGAATTAAAATCAAAGCTTAACATGTGAAGACAATTGTAAGACCCCGAATTTTATGAAATAAAAGTATTCAATTTTTCTTATAATTACTATTCAGTAAATGGTTAAATTGATTAAAAGTTTAAAGTTAAGGGTGATATGTGAATTTTTTTTAAAATAAGCAAGTGACTATAAAATACTTATTGTTGTCGGAGAATATTCGTTTGGTCGTGGAATATTCTTGTTGTCTGGGAATATTCATACGACGACGCAGCCTTTTGTGGGCCCTATAACATAATAATTGTCGGATGAAGAAAACGACAAATTTGAGTTTTTATAAATAACACAGCGTAGTTATTCTCAATTAACATTGTTGAAATACCGGTGGGTAAAGTAAAGTTATCACATTGTTGTTGACAAAGAAGACACTGCAGTATTGCACATTATTTTTAAATTATTGATTCTTACGTAATAAGGCACTACTCAATAATTGTTACGATAAGAATTCTTGTTCAATATTTTATTTTATTGATTCAATAATTGCTACGTTGATATTTTATATTATTGTTGTTTTAATAATTGTCACTACACAACATTTTTCCATTATCGGATCAATGATTCATATTATTTTAATAATATTACTAGATAACATTATTGACAATGTCTAGAAAGTTACATCTAAGGAGAGGTTTGGTCACCTTTAATTCATGCCGCCAAGATAAGAAGAAATCCTTATTAGAAAGCCCTCTCTTTCCTCGAGGAACAACTGGTTGTGACGCCCCCAAAATTAGGTATACATCACCCATCTTGAGTCGCCAGATACACATGTATGCGAATTCAAATACAACTTAATAATACAACTGTCGTGGTACAATATGACAAAACATAAAGCGTGAGTTTGAATACAAATATTGTCTACTAGAGAGTATACAAACTCAAAAGGAGTCCTCATTACAATTATTATCACACTATTTCACAGAATAGTGAGGACTACTAATGCACCATCTAGGACCATCACTCAGTTTCCCGACTCGTCCCAACTATATTCTCATTTCCTGAAGAGAACAGTGAAAAAAAGGGTGAGCTCAACTAGCCCAGTAAGAAATATTATGTGACAACCCCAAAATAGGTCCATTCCATCCAACCCATTCTGAGTCGCCAAATACATGGTATAAAAAACAACTACAACTTTATTACAACAATTGTCGTGCAAAATAGAATAACACATATGTTGTGAGTTTGGATACAAATATATATCAACTGTGACACTCATCCCAACCTTGGATAGCACGTCACAATGACACCTTACATAAAGGTATAGTCAAAAACTGTTTTAGAAATTAGAATCTTTGGGAAGTGCTCAAGGAAACCTTCGTACATGGGAGGCCATGCGTTTAGGTTATGATAGATATCATATGACCACAGAATTATCCTTAGTTGACCCAATAGACCCCAAAGAAAAACGAGAAGATTACTATCATATTCTTCCCAATGGTGAGTCTTTTCTTGACATATCATTATCTCCACTGTCTTTAAATGAGAATTATACTTCAAACAAACACCAAGATTATATAGGTAGTGCTCGTAAATATACTCAGCAAGTGGATGAGCATAACCCTGTCTTATGATGACACGAGGTTGTATGTCATTAGACATCTTGTATGATAGTGGCAAAACACCCTTCCAATGTTGGGTTCGCCTCACCCTATATGATTCACCAAATATAACTACTAAAAGATGTATACAACACACTTGTCTATACTATTTATGGAGAACTCCACATTAGCGACCACCGATTCTATTCCTTGTTACCTTCATTTCGATCCAAATTTACACTCTTATTACACGAAAGGAATTGTGAAGCAAAAGGATGAGCACAACTAGCTTCGATAAAGAATATCATGACTAAAGATAATTAAATTATCAATAGCCTTCATCAATAATAAATCAGAGATTTAGAACATATGGTAGATGATAAAAAAAATTCAACCATAGTTGCGGTGAACGAGTAATCCATTAGAAGAGTCAAATAGACCATAAAGTCTATTATCTTCTCTATGTTAAAAATCCACCAACAATATTTTATCCCTGTAACATCAATCAACAGTTCTGGTCCACAATCATATGAATAACTCATAATCATAATTGTGATTCTAAATTTCTCTTCGCATCCAAGACGAAGATAATTTTCATCACATGTCTTTACCTGAAACATCAAAGATCATGGTTATACCAAATAACAGTTCATGTTCATAATCATACTAATAAATTCATTTTTCCACTACGGCCAAAGATATTCGTCAACAGTTCATCTTTGCACTACTGGCCAAAGATATTCAACAACATGTCATCTTTGCACTACGGGCCAAAGATATTCATCAACAATTCATCTTTGTACTACATGCCAAAGATATTCCTCAACAGTTCATATTTGCACTACAGGCCAAATATATTCATCAACAGTTCATATTTGCACTACATGCCAAATATATTAATATCTCAAAAAAATATATAATCATTTCAGAATTTATATAAACAATAATTATAACTATGTTGATCATTTCACCTTTGTACTTAAGCTAAAGATATTCAATTATAAATTCAATGATCATGATCATACCAGTCAACAATTCAACTTTGCACTACTGGCCAAAGAGAACCCATAGTCATGATCATACCAAAAATCTACCCATCTTTACACTCAAGTCACAGAAAAATTTCATCACTAAGATTATAAAAATGTTATATATGATAATAAAAACAATATGATCAAAACATGAATTTAATTTCAAGAGTAAGATTCATAAATCAACGATAATTTGGTCAGAAAAAAAAAACAATTTTGTCGTGAATAGTACCCGTGAATAGTAACTCGTGAATAGTAACTCATGAATAGTAACTCGTGAATAGTAACCCCGACAAGAAAAAGGTAGAAATTTCACAATAAAATTCATACCAATATTTCGGTATAATGATATTGAAAGAATAATATTTCTTAAGTTTATAAACAATTTATTTTAATTGTTTACACTTTACTAAATAATGCATTTAATCATCTTAAAATGACAAACTCATAATATTTCATCACCAATAACCAAAACCCTCATAAAAAATCTGCATATACCTCATGTAGGATTCTCAAGCCATAAAATCCTATTTTTCAATTTTCTTACTTCACATAACATATTTAATTCATTTACTCATAACTAGTCCATTTTCATGAAAAATACCAAATCAGTTCCAAAAATATTTCTTTTCTGGGATTTAGCAGAATATAGTCCCATATTGAACATATATTTTTCTCAGAATTTTTAAAATTCATTTACTATTTTTTATATGGCCAAAACCGCTGAATATTTAGACATTTATCACAAATTGTACTTTTATCTAAAAATTCCAAAATTCACAGAGTACACTGATATTATATAGATGTACTCCCAATAAAAATTTCATCAATTTTGGAATTAACCACAAGGAGTTATAAGCAATTACTTTTAAAATAGTCTTTTCCCGTAAAATTCATAACTCTTAATCTATACATCCAAAAATCACCATTTTTGGACACAATCAATAAAACTCATCAAAATATCATTTCGAATTTTTCCAGAATTTTCTGAAGGTCGGAAGAAGTACGAACTGAAAAATATAATAACCCTTAAAATCCCGTACCTCAAAAGAGCAGTATTTCTGACTAGAATATCATATGAAAAACCGAAGGAAACTTCTATTAAATAGCAACTCTCAAAGTATCTAAATACTCTTAAAAATATGCTTGATAATATAGAGACAAAGAAAACTTGTTTCTGGTGTGATTTTCAATTCTAACATAAGCACCTATTTATAGAAAAATGCTAGAACACCAAAGGAGACTAAATAATAAATTAATATTATTTTATTTCCTTATTCCTACGCATGCTCTTGACCAAGCTCAGCCACCAGCCATCTTTGAACAAAATTTGGCAGCCCACATGTGTTAAAACAAAAGTGGGTCTCACCCATAAATTAATAAAAATTATTTTATTTTCTGAAACTTCAACAATTCATAGAAAATAGATCGTTTATCAGAAAAATACGAATTTTATGTCCATTCTGCCTAAAATCGAATTCTCTACAACTTTGTAGCTTTGAGTTTTTCCAAATTCCAAACCAAAAATATCCGAAATCCACAAACGGATGATTTTTAATACCTCCACTCGACAAAATACTGATAAAACACCTCAGTATTAATTTCTTAATTTTTATCCACATAAAAATAAATATATCCATCATTTATATCCACATAAAATAAATATTTTCTTATCATATAAATCAATAATTAATTATTCACAAATAATATTCTGAGAATCACAATAATGACAACCAGCGGTTCAGGAAAGAGGGGCTTTTCGATAAGGATTTCTCCTTCTTGGCGTGCAATTAGGTGACCAAACCTCTCCTTGATGTAACTTTCTAGACATTTCCAATAATGCTATCTCATAATATTATTTAAATAATATGAATTATTGATCCGATAATGAAAAATCTTTCATGCGATGACAATTATTGAAACAAAGAATAATATAAAATATCAACGCAACAATTATTGAACCAATAAAATAAAATATTGAGCGGTAATTCTTCGTAACAATTATTGAGTAGGGCTTCTCACGTAAGAATCAATAATTGAAAAAAAATCGCTCAATACCGATCTGGTGTCTTCTTTGTGTAATTTACGCGTAGACATCGTATTTTAACCACCGTGTATTCCAAGCAATTGTTAATAATAATAACTACGTCGTTATTTATAAAAACTCAAACTTTGTCGTTTTCTTCATTAAACAGGTTATCCAGTTATGGGACCCACAAATAATCGCAATTGTCAGTATACGAATATTCCCGAATAGAAAGAATATTCCAAGACCAAACGAATACCCCGATAAATGAATATTTTATAACCACTTGCGTATTTTGAAAATTTTCATATATTACCCTTAACTTTAACTTGTTATCAATTTAACCATTTACTGAATAGTAATTATAAGAAAAATTAAATACTTTTATTTCATAAATTTCGGGGTCTTACAATCTCCCTTCCTTATGAAATTTCATCCCCAAAATTTACGTACCTGGTATTTCAAAGAGTTGAGAATACCTTGCTTTCATTTCAGATTTCATCTTCCCTGTCATCATGATTTCTCCATTGCTCATCTCCTATATTTCAGATATCATTCTAGAATACAGCTTCAAAACAAGGGTTAATTGAACAAATTAACATATCACATAATATCCCGATATTGTGACTGACCAACAAATAAGCTTAGGAAGGACACACTAGCGAATGATTTACTCATCTCTCCCCTTCTAGTTCTATTCCCCGATCTTGGCGGAGACCATATCTCTAAGCTACGATACCAAATGTGACACATGTCCCAATCAGGACAACACACTCTCACATTGGTACTGTCGATTGCCACCACGTAAGCCAAGGCGTCCCCTACGGAGAGTCGGCGGTGCATCCCATCCACAAGAAAGTCACCGGTGAGAGGCTCGGGGGGCTCTTTACTTATAGCTACGATACCAAATGTGACAACCCCAAAATAGGTCCATTCCATCCAACCCATTACGATTAGCCAAATCGTAGTATGCAGAAAATAATTACAACTTTATTACAACAATTGTCGTCGGCAAAATACAACAACACATATCTTTGTGAGTTTGGATACAAATATATACCAAGCTGTGACACTCATCCCAACCTTGGATAAGACGTCACAATGACACCTTATATAAAGGTATAGTCAAAAAGCTGTTTTAGAAATTAGAATCTTTGGGAAGTGCTTCAAGGAAACAACCGTACATGGGAGACCCGTAAATACAGGTTATGATAGATATCATATGGCCCGAGAATTATCCTTGGTTGACCCAATAGACCCCCAAACAAAAAGCGAGAAGATTACTATCATATTCTTCCCGATGGTGAGTCTTTTCTTAACATATCATTATCTCCTTTGTCTCTAAATGAGAATTATACTTCAAACAAATAACAAGATTATATAGGTAGTGCTCGTAAAATATACTCGGCAAGTGGATGAGCCTGACCCATCTTATGATCACACGAGGTTGTATGTCATTAGACATCTTGTATGATAGTGGCAAAACCCCTTCCAACGTTGGGTTAAATCTCACCTATATGATTCACCAAATATAACTACTAAAAGATGTATACAACATACTTGTCTATCTTTGTTTAGGGAGAACTCCACTAAGCGACCACCGATTCTATTCCTTGTTACCCCAGCTCGACCAATTTGCACTCTTCTTACACACGAAGGAATTGTGAAGTAAAAGGGTGAGCACAACTAACTTCGATAAAGAATATCATGACTAAAGATAATTAAATTATCAATAGCCTTCATCAATAATAAATCAGAGATTTAGAACATATGGTAGATGATAAAAAAAAAAATTCAACCATAGTTGCAGCGGAACGAGTAATTCATTAGAAGAGTCAAATACACCATAAAGTCTATTATCTTCTCTATGTTAAAAATTCACCAACAATGTTTTATCCCTGTAACATCAATCAACAGTTCTAGTCCACAATCATATGAATAACTCATAATCATAATTGTGATTCTAAATTTCTCTTCGCATCCGGGGCGAAGATAATTTTTTATCACATGTCTTTACGAAACATCAAAGATCATGGTTATACCAAATAACGAGTTCATTCATAATCATCTTAATAAATTCATCTTTACTACGGCCGAAGATATTCGTCAACAGTTTATCTTTGCACTACTGGCCAAAGATATTCAATAACATGTCATCTTTGCACTACGGGCCAAAGATATTCATCAATAATTCATCTTTGTACTACATGCCAAAGATATTCCTCAACAGTTCATATTTGTACTACAGGCCAAATATATTCATCAACAGTTCAAATTTGCACTACAGGCCAAATATATTAATATCTCAAAAAAATATATAATCATTACAGAATTTATATAAACAATAATTATAACCATGTTGATCATTTCACCTTTGCACTTAAGCTAAAGATATTCAATTATAAATTCAATGATCATGATCATACAAATCAACAATTGACTTTTGCCTTTCTTGCCAAAAGAGAACCCATAGTCATGATCATACCAAAAATCTACCCATCTTTACACTCAAGTCAAAGAAAAATTTCATCACTAAGATTATAAAAATATTATATATGATAATAAAAACAATATGATCAAAACATGGATTTAATTTCAAGAGTAAGATTCATAAATCAACGATAATTTGGTCAGAAAAAGAAACCAATTTTATCGTGAATAGTACCCGTGAATAGTAACTCATGAATAGTAACTCGTGAATAGTAACTCCGACAAGAAAAGGTAGAAATTCCACAATAAAATTCATACCAATATTTCGGTATAATGATATTGAAAGAATAATATTTCTTAAGTTTATAAACAATTTATTTTAATTGTTTACACTTTACTAAATAATACATTTAATCATCTTAAAATGCCAAACTCATAAGATTTCATCACCAATAACCAAAACCCTCATAAAAAATTTGCATATACCTCATGTAGGATTCTCAAGCCATAAAATCCTATTTTCCAATTTTCTTACTTCACATAACATATTTAATTCATTTACTCATAACTAGTCCATTTTCATGAAAAATACCAAATCAGTTCCAAAAATATTTCTTTTCTGGGATTTAGCAGAATATAGTCCCATATTGAACATATATTTTTCTCAGAATTTTTAAAATTCATTTACTATTTTTTATATGGCCAAAATCGCCGAATATTTAGACATTTATCACAAATTGTACTTTTATCTAAAAATTCCAAAATTCACAGAGTACACTGATATTATATAGATGTACTCCCAATAAAAATTTCATCAATTTTGGAATTAACCACAAGGAGTTATAAGCGGTTACTTTTAAAATAGTTTTTTCCCGTAAAATTCATAACTCTTAATCTATACATCCAAAAATCACCATTTTTGGACACAATCAATAAAACTCATCAAAATATCATTTCAAATATTTCTAGAATTTTCTGAAGGTCGGAAGAAGTACGAACTGAAAAACATAATAACCTTTAAAATCTCTTACCTCAAAAGAGCAGTACTTCTGATTGGAATATCGGATGAAAAACCGAAGGAAACTTCTACTAAATGGCAACTCTCAAAGTATCTAATTACTCTCAAAAATATGCTTAATAATATAGAGAGAAAGAAAACTTGTTTCTGGTGTGATTTTCAATTTTAACATAAGCACCTATTTATAGGAAAATGCTAGAACACCAAAGGAGACTAAATAATAAATTAATATTGTAAGACCCCGAGTTTTATGAAATAAAAGTATTCAATTTTTCTTATAATTACTATTCAGTAAATTGTTAAATTGATAAAAGTTAAAGTTAAGGGTGATATATGAAATTTTTTCAAAATACACAAGTGGTTATAAAATATTCATTGTTGTTTGGGAATATTCGTTTGGTCATAGAATATTCTTTTCAGCGTTTAGGGAATATTAAATGATTAGTGTAGCGACCATTTATGGCCCCATGTGAGAATAACTGTCGGATGAAAAACGACAAAATTAAGTTTTTATAAATAGCAAGCGTAATCATTACTAGTAAAACACATTGTTGGAATACCGTTGGTTAAAATACGAAGAATATGCATGTTGGAATACGGTTTTTCATCCGATATTCCGAATCAATCTTTAACGCTTTTGAGGTAAGGGATAGTACAGGATTGTAAGGGATATGTAAGGGATAGTAAGGGATTTTAAGGGTTATTATATTTTTCAGTTCGTACTTCTTCTGACCTTTAGAAAATTTTGGAAAAATTTGAAATGATATGTTGATGAGTTTTATTAATTGTGTCCAAAAATGGTGATTTTTGGATGTATATATTAAGAGTTATGAATTTTATGAGAAAAGACTATTTTAAAAGTAACCGCTTATAACTCCTTGTGGTTAACTCCAAAATTGATGAAATTTTTATTGGGAGTACATCTATATAATATCAGTGTACTCTGTGAATTTTGGAATTTTTGGATAAAATTACAATTTATGATAAATGTCTAAATATTCGGCGGTTTTAGCCATATGAAAAATAGTAAATGAATTTTAAAAATTCTAAGAAAAATATATGTTCAATATGGGACTATATTCTGCTAAATCCCAGAAAAAAATATTTTTGGAACTGATTTGGTATTTTTCATGAAAATGGACTAGTTATGAATAAATGAGTTAAATATGTTATGTGAAGGAAGAAAATTGGAAAATATGATTTTATGACTTGAGAATCATATATGTGGTATATGCAGATTTTTGATGAGGGTTTTGGTTATTGGTGATGAAATCTTATAAGTTTGGCGTTTTATAATGATTAAATGCATTATTTAGTAAAGTGTAAACAATTAAAATAAATTGTTTATAAGTTTAAGAAATGTTATTCTTTCAATATCATTATCTCTAGAAATATTGGTATGGATTTTATTGTAGAATTTTTACCTTTTTGTGTCGGGGTTACTTATTCATGAGTTCTTATTCACGAAAGTTACTATTCACTGGTCTTATTCACTACAAAATTGGTTTCTTTTTCTAACCAAATTATAGTTGATTTATGAATATTACTCTTGAGATTAAAACTATATATTGATTATATTGATTTTATTATCATATATAATATTTTTATAACCACGATGTTGAAATTCTCTTTCTTTGGAGTGTAAAGATGAGTAGATTATTGGTATGATGATTTGGTAGGGTTCTCTTTAGCCAATGGTGAAAAGTTGAATTGTGATTTGGTATGATCATGACCATTGAATTTATAATTGAATATCTTTAGCTTAAGTGCAAAGGTGAATTGATCAACATGGTTATAATTATTGTTTATATAAATTCGAAATGATTATATATTTCTTTGAGATATTAATATATTTGGCCTGTAATGCAAATATGAACTGTTGATGAATATATTTGGCTTGTAGTGCAAATATAAACTATTTAGGAATATCTTTGGCATGTAGTGCAAAGATGAATTGTTGATTAATATCTTTGGCCAGTAGTGCAAAGATGAACTGTTAACGAATATCTTTGGCCCGTAGTCAAAAGATGACTGTTGTTGAATATCTTTGGCCGCAGTGCGAAGATGAAGCGTGGATGAATATCTTTGGCCCGTAGTGCAAAGATGAATTTATTAGTATGATTATGAGCAGAGGCTGTGATTTGGTATAACCATGATCTTTGATGTTTCGGGTAAAGACATGTGATGAAAATTATATTCGATCACGGTAGTGCAAGAGAATTTAGAATCACAATTATGATTATGAGATATTCATATAATTGTGGAAAGGAGGCTGTTGATTGATGTTCTGAGGGGATAAAACATTGTTGGTGGACTTTTAACATGGAGAAGATAATAGGCGTATTGTCTATTTGACTCTTCTAATGGATTGCTTCGTTCGCCACAACTATGGTTGAAATTTTTATCATCTACCATATGTTCTAAATCTACGATTTGTTATTGATGAAGGCTATTGATAATTTAATTATCTTTAGTCATGATATTCTTTTATTGAGCTAGTTGTGTTTCACCCTTTTGCTTCACAATTTCTTTCTGTAATAAAAGTGTAAATGGGTGAATGGGGGTATGAGGAATAGAAGCGGTGGTCTCTGTTGTGGAGTTCTCCACAAAGCAGTATAGACAAGTGTGTTGTATACATCTTTTAGTAGTTATATTTAGGTGAATCATATAGGAAGAAAGAACTCAAGCGTTGGAAGGGTGTTTTTGCCACTATCATACAAGATGTCTAATGACATACAACCTCGTGTCATCAAAAGATGTGGTTGTCTTTCATCCACTTTCGAGTATATTTTCTGAGCACTACCTATATAATCTTGGTATTTGTTTGAAGTATAATTCTCAATTTGAGACAGTGGAGATAATGATAAGTCAAGAGAAAACTCACCATTGGGAAGAATATGATAGTAATCTTCTCGTTTTCTTTGGGGTCTATTCAATCAACCAAGGATAATTTTGTGGCCATATGATATCTATCATAACCTAGAAGCATGGCCTCCCATGTACGAAGGTTTCCTTGAGCACTTCCCAAAGATTCTAATTTCTAAAACAGTTTTTGACTATACATTTTTGTAAGGTGTCATTGTGACATGCTATCCAAGGTTGGGATGAGAGTCACAGTTGGTATATATATTTGTATCCAAACTCATAGTATATGTGTTGTTGTATTTTGCACGACAATTGTTGTAATAAAGTTGTAGTTATTTTCTGTACCATATATTTGGCGACACAGAATGGGTTGGATGGAATGGACCTATTTTGGGGTTGTCACATTTGGTATCAGAGCTTAGGGATATGATCTCTGGCGGAGATCGAGGAATATAACTAGGAGGGGAGAGATGAGTAAATCCTTCGCTAGTGTGTCCTACCTAAGCTTATTTGTTGGTCAGTCATAATATCGGGATATTATGTGATATGTTAATTTGTTTAATTAACCCTTATTTTATGGCGATTTGAGAATGGCTACTTTGAGAATGTTAACAATGGAGTGAATGAGACAGGTGGGGATACCTCTAATCACTTAACCATGATAATGTGATGTCGACGAAGAAGGAATTAGAGATATCCATGTGGTGAGTGAAGAATTGATAGTTACTTTTAGAGATAGTCACAAGAGAGGTAAATTTGGAGAGTGAGGAAGAAGAGGAAGAAAGAAAATTACACGAGGAGAGTTTATTAAAGGTATTATATGATCAAAATGTAAAATTTCAAAATCATATTCATGAGTTAGAAGAGCAGGCTGAAGAACGACAGGCGGTCGTGGAACAAAAGGAATTATTGTAACAATTATTGAGTAGTGCCTTCTCACGTAAGAATCAATAATTAAAAAAATCTTGTAATATCACAGGTGTCTTCTTTGTGCAATCACGCCAGTATTACTCTATTTTAACCACTAGGTATTCCAATAGTGTTAACGGTAACAACTACGTCGTTATTTATAAAAACTCAAACTTTGTCGTTTTCTTCATCTAACAGTTATCCGTTATGGGACCCACAAATAGCTTCGCCGTCGTACGAATATTCCCCGACAGAATGAATATTCCACGACCAAACGAATACCCCGATAAATGAATATTTTATAACCACTTGCATATTTTGAAAATTTTCATATATTACCCTCAACTTTAACTTGTTATCAATTTAACCATTTACTGAATAGTAATTATAAGAAAAATTGAATACTTTTATTTCATAAAATTCGGGGTCTTACATATTATGACTAAGATAATGCAGAATAAATTATCATTAGCCTTAAACAGTGTTAAACTGATACAATATAACAAACAACAAGTTTAACTGTAGCAAAAACAAGCAATCCATTAGAAGAGTCAAGTAGAGAATAAAATCTACTATCTTTTATTATTTAAAATGTTTTTTTATCACTTTTATCACTGGGACTCAACTTAATAAATAATCCACATCATCGAATCACCCCTGTACTACGGCCAAGGATATTGTTTAGTATCAAGACCACAATTATCCATGCACTATGGGCCAAGAATATTTGTGTATTCATTAATGGTCATGATCATGCCAACAACTGTTCATCAATGCACTACGGGCCAACGAGGGATTTTACCACATCATTTGTAACATTACGACGGGCCATGATTACAAATGAATAATCCTAGTATAATCATATCAAGTCTATCTATACCACAGCCACGGATGACTTTCAAAAAATATAAACATGAGGATGATGACAATGATATAAGAATTCAATAAAACAAGTTCAAGAATTAATTTATTCAAGAACTAATAACGTCCAAATTGTAAACATGATACTTCTTTGTAGAGTAAAATTCAAGAATGTCCAGAAGAATATTTCCATGAAAAGATACTTAATGAAGTGCAAATATCAAGAATATTCCACTAATTTCATGGAGTATAGAAGTCAAATCTTTAATCAACTGAGTATAATAAAGAATGGAATAACAAAAGAAATCACCGTGCATGCGGTACTCAGATAGATGAGTTATTCAATGAATAATAAATAATGGAACCAGTCGGTGAAATTCGCATGCACCGATAGGATGTTCCAACAGAATAATAAAGAATGGAATAACAACAGAAATCACCATACATGCGGTACTCGTATAGACAGGTTATTCCAACAGAATACTAAATAACGGAACCGGTCCCGGCGTAAAACGCATGCAGACGAGGATATTCAGCGGAATAATAATAATAAAGAGCGGAACCCGGTCCAAGCGTAAAAGCGCATGAGCAGGATGTTCTAACAGAATAATAATAAAGACGGAATAATAGAAGAATGTCACCAAGTATAGGGTAATCCACGTATACCGGTTATTCCAGCAGAATAATAAAGAATGGAATAACAGAAGTTCTCTTCATGAATACAAAAGAAATAATACTCCCTACGAGTACAAAAAATAATATTTTCTACCTTAAGAAGAAGAGTACTGGATATATGAGTAGTGAAGTAGCAGAATACTTATTTTCTTTCTTTCTATAGTTTATCTCTCTAGAGTTTCAGTGAATTCGTAAGAAATAATGAAGGAATGAGCTTCTATTTATAGAAAAATGGACTGCATAGTAACTAACTCATGAACGGTCCAGATTGATTTACTTTAATCTGATGGTCCATATTTAAAGCAAAATCTTTTAAATAAAATATAATATATTCTATTTATAATATAATGTGACGCCCCCAAAATAGGTATACATCACCCATTCTGAGTTGTCAAATACATGGTACAGAAATAACTACAACTTTATTATTACAACATAAAAACTGTGAGTTTAAATACGAGATATTGCCATCTAGACAATATCCACACATAAATAAATCCCCATCATAATTATTGATACATTATTTTACAAAAATAGTGAGGACTACTAAACAACTCTCTCTAGAACCTTCATTCCATACCCCCACTAAGATTGCCATTTACATTCTCGCCTCCCGAGAAGAAAAAAATGGAACAAAAAGGAAAAGGGTGAGCTCAACTTGCCTAGTAAAGAATATTATGACTAAGATAATATACAACAAATTATCGTTAGTCTTCAACAGGAAAAAATCTGAGAGAATACATTAAACAACAAGTTTTATATCAATATTCGCGTGATGGAAAATAATAATTCATAGAATAATTACGTAGATGATGAAATCTACTAATATCTATAAATTTAACAGTCCATCATCATTATTTTATCCCTGTAACATCAATCAATATTCATCTTGAATCAAATATTCATCCTTGCACTACAGGCCAAAGATATTCATCAGTCGGTCATGTTCATCTAAACACCTGTTCATCTTTGCACTACAGGCCAAAGATATTCATCAAGAAATCATTCATCTTTGCACTACAGGCCAAAGATATTCCGTTATATCATCATTTAGGACTGAGGATGATAAAAAAATATTTTAAAGAAAACGAATCCAGTGAAGCAAAAGAACAAATATTAAGGATTTCGTGACTTTAAACAATTTCCATTCAAAAATACTTCATAACCAACCAGAGTGGGGTAAAATTCAAGAATGATCAAAACATGGATACAATCAAAGCTAGTATCCAGAATAGATATTTTGGACAAAAAGAAGAAATTTTATTTTTTGGTGAATAGTCTTGAGTATTGAGTGAAGGTCGATCATTATCGTGAATAGTCTTGTATCGTAAATAATAACTCAGACACCAAAAGATAGAAATTTCACAAAAAACATCATCATGTTTCGTGAATAGTACTCGTGAATAGTAACTCATGAATAGTAACTCAGCATGAAAAGTTCCAACCATATATTTGGCATAATGATATTGAAGAAATAATATCATTTCTGAAGAAAATAACATCCTTACCTCACAAAGACAAGATACTTTAGTTGAAACAGGATATAGGCTATGACTTGAACTTGCACTCAGTATAGCAACACTCAAAGTATACTCACAAGAATACGCTCAATATATTGAGAGAGAAATAGAGAGAAAACTTCAATTTCTGGTGTGATTTTCAATTCTAACCTAAGCACCCTATTTATAGAAAAATGCTTAGAACACCAAAGCGCAGAAAATTGAATATAATATTAATATAATTATACAAATTTTCCTTAGCCCACCTTTTGGTCAAAAACACCAGACCACACATAATAATGATGTCCAAAAAATATACAAAAACGCTTTTTTTAACAAAAATAATTTAAACTCCAAAAATCAATTCTTTTAGATATCTAAAACTTCAATAATTCACAATAAATAGTTCTTTTATCGGAAAATTGAATCTCGCTATTTTTATAGGAAATTCAATTCTCTACAATTTTGCGAGAAGAAAGTTTTTCCAAATTTCAAATGTAAATTGGACCGAAATCCACAAACCAGGCGATTTTAAAATTTATAATCAAATTTCGGTCAATAATTGTGTCCACCAACACACAAAACATGTGTTAAACATTTAATGCAACAAAAATACTCTTCCTCCTCATATACTCATATATCCCACATTCATTGTAAAAATAATATATTTAAAAGAATTATTTTATCAGAAAAAGATAAAATATTAATTTTCAACAATTGTCACATTAAAATTTTCCTCCATCTATATCCTCATAAAATCAATATTTTACTCATCATATATATCAATAATTAATTATTCATAAATAATATTACGAGAATCACATTATTGACAACCAGCAGGTTCAGGGAAGAGGGGGCTTTCGATAAAGATTTTCTCTTCTTGGCAAGTAATGATTAGGTGACCAAACCTATCCTTAGACGTAACTTTCTAGACATTGCCAATAATGTTTTCTAATAATATTATTCAGATAATATGAATTATTACTCCGATAATGGAAAATACTATGTAGTGACAATGATTGAAACAACAGTAATATAAAAATATCAACGCAGTAAATTATTGAATCAATAAAATAAAAATCTTGAGCGATTAAGAATTCTTTTGTAACAATTATTGAGTAAGTGCCTTCTTACGTAAGAATCAATAATTGGTGCAATACCGCAGTAATGTCTTCTTGTGCAACAATGCGACATCGTGTTTTAACCACGGGTATTCCAACGAGATTGATGAGAATAACAACTTATTCTTGTCGTTTTCTTCCTCCAATCGCTTTCGCGTTATGGGGCCCACACACGGTTGCTTGCAAGTAAATACGAATATTCCCAAAGCTGATCTGAATATTCCACGACCAAACGAATATTCCCCGTCAAAAATGAATATTTTATAACTACTTGCTTATTTGAAATATTTGCGCATTTTACCCATAACTAACCACATTAATCAAATCAACCCTTACTATTTCAAAATGATAATTAGAGAAATTAAATCTTTATTTATAAAAAGTTGGGGTCTTACATCTAATAAAATGAATAACTTTATAAAAAAATTTACTATACAAACACTATGCATGCACTATGCAAACACTATGCATATTAAAATATAATATATTCTAATTATTGTCTAATAAAAGCAGATAACTTTATAAAATTATTACATTTTATATAAAAAGATTTTACTATGCAAAACACTATACGTATACTTATGCAACACTATGCATAATAGAATATAATATATTCTATTTATAGAATAACTTTATAAAAGTATTTAATTTTTTATAAAAGATTTTACGTATTATTACATTAATAATACAAACAAAAAAGCAGTGACTTATCACTTAAGCATCAATAATCAATACTGGTATTACTCTTATGCAACCACGCGTATTCTTTACTTTCTTTACTCTAGAGTAGTTCAACAAGATTAGCGGTAAAACTTACGCCGTTATTTTTATAAAATATTTTTGTCGTTTTCTCAATCCAACAATAATTACATTATAGGGTCCACCAATGATTGTCGTGGTTATGCGAATATTCTCTCATTTAAAAGCGAATATTCCCAGAGCCAATCGAATATTATATAACAACTTTGCGTACTTTGCAAAATTTATAAAAATTACCCACAACTATAACATTATATCAAATTCATTCCATAATATTCAAAAATGATATTTATATAAAATTCATCTTTATTCATAAAAGTTGGGGTCTTACAACCTCCCCTTCTTATTAAATTTCGCCCTCAAAATTAGGGTACGTACCTGGTATGTCGAAGAGGTAAGGATACCTTGATTTCATTTCAAATTCTAACTCCCAAGTCATTTCCTCAACATCGTGGTTTCTCCACAAAACTTTGACTTGAGGTATAACCTTGGAGCGTAGAATATGTTCCTTCTTATCCAAGATTTAAACAAGAACCTCTTCATACGTCAAATCTTCCGCTATTTTGTCCGGTTCTAACTCAATAATGTGGTTCGGGTCTTTCACATATTTACGTAACATAGATATGTGAAAAACGTTATGAACACAAGACATACTTGGCGGTAAAGCGAGTCTATAGGCCACAGTTCCTACTCGATCGAGGATTAAAAATGGGCTGATGAATCGAGGATTGAGCTTTCTCCTCTTTCCAAATCTCGTAACTCCTTTCCATGTAGCAACACGTAACAACACATGATCTCCTATATCGAATTCCACATCCTTTCGATGAAGATCAGCATAACTCTTTTGTCGATCTTGTGAGGTTTTTATATGTTGCCGGATTGTTTGAATCTTTTCTATATTCATACGCATCAACTCCCGGTCCCAACAACGCTGTTTTCTCCCACCTCATCTAAAGCATCTTGTAGAACACGGTTTCTTCCATACAACGCCTCAAATGGAGCCATGCCAATACTTGTTTAATAAATGTTGTTGTAGGAAACCTCCACCAATGGTAAGAACTTATCCCAACTTCCCTTGAAGTCAAGGACACAGAGTCTTAATAGATCTTCAAGAGTTTGAATCGCCCCTCTCCGATCGCCCATCCAAATTCGAGGATGATATCTTCAAAACTAAATCGTAAATCCGTGCCCATAGCTTTTTTCAAACTAACCCAAAATCTTGAAGTGAATCTTGGATCTCGATCGAAACTATGGATCTTGGCATACCATGCAATCTTACAACCTCGTTTATGCATACATCTGAGAAAGGCGTTCAAGTGTATAAGTTTCTCGTATCGGTAAGAAATGAGCAGACTTGGTCAATCTATCAACAATGACCCAAGTAATGTCTCCAAATCTTTAGTGCGAAGACAACAGCTGCCAACTCTAGATCATGAGTAGGATAATTCCTCTCATATTCTTTTGAGGTGTCGTGAGGCATAAAGCTATGACTTTCCCATGTTGCATGAGAACACATCCTAACCCTTTGCGAAGCATCACCGTAGATGACAAATCCTGCGAACCGGATGGTATTGTCGAGCAGTCTTTGAAATGAGTCTCCTCTTGAGTTCTTGAAAACTCTTCTCACATTCCTCACTCCAACCGAACTTTGTATCTTTCCGAGTCAATTTGAGTTAGTGGAGTAGCGATTCGAAAACCCTTTAAGAATCTCCGATAATAACCAACTAAGTAGAAATCTCGTGCCTTGATCCATCGATTTAGGTTACTCCCGACTTTGAATAGATTCAATCTTTCTTTGGGTTAACAGATATTCCATGACTTGATACGAAGTGCCCAAGGAATGCTACTTCCTCAAGCCAGAACTCGCATTTCTTCAACTTGGCATAAAGCTTGTATTCACGAAGCTTTTGGAGTATCAGCCTCAAGTGTTGCTCATGATCTTCACGAATTTTGCAATAAATAATGATGTCATCAATAAAAAAGACCACAAAGTGATCCAAATATTCCTTGAATACTCGGTTCATCATATCCATGAAGGCAGCAGGAGCATTAGTCAATCCAAAGGACATGACTAGGAATTCATAATGCTCGTACCGAGTTCTGAAAGTCGTCTTTGGAATGTCATCGTTTCTAATCTTAAATTGGTGATATCCGGAACGAAGATCATCTTTGAAAAGAATTTGGCTCCTTGCAACTGGTCAAACAGGTCATCAATACGTGGCAATGGGTATCTATTTTTGATGGTGACATGATTCAACTCCCGATAATCAATACAAAGTCGCATACTCCCATATTTGTTTTTCATGAATAGAACAGGAGCACCCCAAGGAGAAGTACTAGGACGAATAAAGCCAATGTCTAACAATTCCTGCAGTTGGGTCTTTAACTCCTGAAGTTCAATAGGAGCCATTCGATATGGGGCTTTGGAAATAGGTTTTGACCAGGTTCAAGGTCGATACAAAATTCAATTTCACGCTCTGGGGGTAGGCCAGGAAGTTCTTCAGGGAATACGTTAGGTGTGAGACCCCAGATTTTATGAATAAAGATTTAATTTTCTCGAAATATTTTTTTAAAATTATGGTGTAGATTTCATATAATGTTATAGTTGTGGGTAATATTTATAAATTTTGCAAAAGTACATAAGTTGTTATAAAATAATCGTTTGGTCGGGAATATTAAATGATCAAGACAATCATCAGTGGACCTTACAATGAATTATTATCGGATTGAGAAAGCGACAAAAATACTTTATAAAAATAATGGCGGAGGTGTTACTGGTTAAAGCTGTTGAACTACTCGGTAGTAAAAGTAAAAAGAATACGTGTGGTTGCATAGTAGCACACACGGTATTGATTATTGATGCTTTTGTGAGAAGTCACTCATTTATACTCAATTATTGCTATGATAATTTTTCGCATCATATCTCTTATATTATTGATTCAATTATTATCAAAGTATCATCTGTATAATATGTTATATTATTAAATCAATAATTGAGACGACAAGTTATAAATGATTAATAATTGTTGAAAGATTAAATATGTGTTGATAAAAAATAAAATGATTTGTGGTAATATTTATTCAATCCTTGATGTATATAAAGAGTTTGTTACGAGACGCTTGTGGTAAGTTTGGTTATTTATGGGGGGCCCATATGTCATCATCTAAGAGTCTCTTTGTCAATAGTAATTACCTTCGTCAATAGTAATTACCTTTACCAGTCGTCAAACCACTTGCCGTTTCATATTACAGGCGTTGAACCACTTGTCGTTTCATATTACAGGCATCGAACCAATTGTCGTTTCACATTACAGGCGTCGAACCAATTGTCGTTTCACATTACAGGCGTCAAACCACTTGGTGTTTCACATTACAGGCATCAAACCACTTGGTGTTTCACATTACAAGCGTCAAACCACTTTTTTTTTCACATCACCAGTCGTCAAGCCACTTGCCTTTTCACATTTCAAGTGTGAAGCTAGAAATCTTCTATAAATAGAGGCCTAGTGCTTCATTTATTTTCACGAATTCATTCAAGCTATAGAGAGAAAGTATATAGAGAATAAGAGAGAAAGAAGAAGAGTATTCATTACTACACAAGCTGCAGATTCAATCTCCTACTAAAGTAAAGGGTCTTTATTCTTTCTTATTCATGAAGAGAGCTGTTGTTATTCCATTGCTTATTATTCATTGGAATAACCTATATATCTGTGATTTACCTATACTTGGTGACATGAGTCTTTATTATTATTACTGTTGGAACATCATGTGCATGTGTTTTACACCGGACTGGTTCCATCTTTATTATTCTGTTAGAATATCCCGTCGGTGTAAATTTTACGATTTTGGTTCCGATTATTATTATTCCGTTGGAATAACTTTTATGCATCTGCAAGTACCCACATGCATGGTGATTTCTTTTGTTATTCCATTCTTTATTATACTCGGTTGGTTAAAGTTTTGACTTCTATACTCCATGAAATTAGTAGAATATCCTTGATATTTGCGCTTCATCCGAAGATCTTTTCATGGAAATATTCTTCCGATCATTCTTGAATTTTACTCTACAAAGCAAAGATCATGTTGACAATTTGGACATTATTAGTTCCTAGATAAATTAATTCTTGAGCTTGTTTTATTGAATTCTTATATCATTATCATCATCCTCATGTTTATATTATGTTGAAAGTCATCTGGCTTTGTAGTGCATAGATGGACTTGGTATGATTATGACCGAGAGATTATTGATTGTAATCATGGTAGTAATGTTACAAATGATGTGGTAAAAGTTATCATTGGCCCGTAGAGCATTGATGGACAATTGTTGGCATGATCATGACCATTAATGAATACACGAATGTCCTTGGTCAGTAGTGCATGGATAATTTATGGTCGTGATACTAAAGAATATCCTTGGTCAGTAGTCATGGGTGATTCGATGATGTGGATTATTTATTAAAGTCGATTCCCAATGATAAAAGTCATGAAAAACCTTTTAAATCATAAAAGATAGTAGATTTTATTCTCTACTTGACTCTTTTAATGGATTGCTTGTTCACTATGCAGATTAAACTTGATGTTGTTATATTTTATTAGTTTAACAATGTTGAAGGCTAACGATAATTTATTACGCATTATCTTAGTCATAATATTTCTTCTTGGGCTAGTTGAGCTCACCCTTTCTTTCATTTTATTTCTCTTGAAATGAGAACATAGCGAGGACTAGTCGGGGAGCGGAGTGGCGGTCCCGAAGGATAGCATTAGTAGTCCTCACTATTACGTGAAATAGTGTGTTAATAATTGTAATGAGGACTCCTTTTGAGTTTGTATAATCTCTAGTAGACAATAATTGTATTCAAACTCACGAGTTATGTTTTGTCGTATTGTGTACAGCAGTTGTATTAGTAAGTTGTATTTGAATTTTGTACCATGTATCCGACGACCCAAGATGGGTGATGTATACCTAATTTTGGGGGTGTTATATCAGGAAATTCATTAACAATAGAAATATCATTCAAAACTGACGTATTTTTGTTTAGATCCGTGACATGAGCTAAGAAAGCTTGACATCCATTTTTCAATAAGCGAATAGCTTTATGGCTTGAGATGACGGTGATTGATTTTAATGGTTTGGTGGCTTGAATTAAGCATATGATTGGTTAGGAATATGAAAGCTAACAACCTTACGAAAATAATCAATTTTTGCATGATGAGTAGTTAACAATCAATCCCTAGAATTACGTCAAATGCACGTATTTTTAATGAAATAAGATCTCGAGTTAATGTGAAGGTGCCGATTTGAACCAAACAAGACTTATAAGCAGTGGATGTAATGAAGGTTTCTCCCAAGCGGAGTTTACAGATAAGTCAAATTCTAATTTCTCGAGTCAAATTTAATCGTTGGCGCAAGTAGGAGAAATAAAAGAATGGGTAGAACCCAGATCAAATAAGGTATAGACTTCGCTAGAGTTTATGATAAGCTTACCGTGATGACCTCATTCGGGTTCCTTGCTTTCTGGGAGGTCACAACAAACGCTTCTTCCTTGTCTTTCTGAGGCTTTGACTTTTTTCGGGACTGACCTTTGGTGCCTCCATCCTAGCTAAACTTGTCTTCGGTGGACGACTAAATCGGGCTAAGTGACCTTCTCTTCCATAATTATAACATACTTTGGATGGCATCGCGCAGTTTGGACTGATGTGTCCCTCCCCTCCGCATTTGAAGTATATGATAGGTGGTTGTTCTCCTTCCTTAACAACAGGTGTTGGTGCTGACGTCTTTCCATCATTGTTGAATCTCCTCTTCTTAAAATGTCCATTCTTATTGCTTTGGCCTTGATTACCACCGAAGTGGTTACCATTTTTGTCCTGTTGATTACCTCAACGTTTGTTGTCACCGCTTCGATGACTGCTCTCACTGGTATTATCATTTTGCCAGCTGCTTTCTCTTGGTTGCGTTGACTCGCTATTGCACTCCACTAACTGAGCCCTATTTACAACATCTGAATACAAACACAGTTTATGAGAAATAAGATATTGACGTATCTCCGGCTTCAAACCTCTTAAAAACATCCGCGTCATTCTCTCTTCATTATCAACTAAGTGGGACGCAAACCGAGACAACTCGGCAAACTTGGCTTCGTACTGTGACACGGTCATGTTATTCTGCTCCAGCTTGATAAACTCTACCTCTTTCATATGACGAATACTTTCGGGAAAGTACTTGTCATTGAATAGTTCTTAGAACTTCTTCCAAGACATCTTTAGTGCGGCAGGTTGAGTACGTTTTACCGATTCCCACCAATAATCTGCCTCTCCTCGTAACCTAAAGGTGGCAAATGGCACCTTTTGCTCCTCGGAGCACCCCAAGACATCAAATATCTTGGTGATCTGCTTTATCCATGCTTCCGCCTTAAGTGGTTTTGGCTCTCCAATAAACTCCGGTGGTCCGGCTCCTTGAATTTGTTTAGGCGTGGACAGTCCCTAGAGTTTCCAATGTTTCCACCTGCATTTTGGACGAGAGCCGCTCTTGCACGATGTTGCATGAATTGTATAAAGCCTCTCGAACATTCCATCGTTCGTCGTTTGGTCGTTGTTGTTGTTTGCACGAGGATTATCGCCTTACGATTCACATTATCCCGATTATTGATGCGTGGAGACTCAACGGTCTCTCTGTGCTCCATTGCTATTCTCAACATTCTCGGATGTCATTTTTGAGATCTCGCCACAAAACAAGGGTTAATTAATATATAACATATTATCCTTATACTGCAACCAGAGACCAATTAAATACCAAATAAACTTAGGTAGGTCATACTAATGAAGGAATTCCCGTCTCTCCCTCCTAGTTCTAGTCTCACATCTTAGCGTAGATTATATCCTAAGCTTTGATACCATTGTGGCGCCCCCAAAATTAGGTATACATCACACATCTTGAGTGCCAGATACATGGTACGTAATTCAAATACAACTTAATAATACAACTTTCGTGTACAATACGATAAAACATAAACTGTGAGTTTGATTAGAAATATTGTCTACTAGAGAGTATACAAACTCAAAATGAGTCCTCATTATAATTATTATCACACTATTTCACAGAATAGTGAGGACTATTAATGCACCATCTAAAACCATCACTCCGTTCCCCGATTCGTCTCAAATTTATATTCTCATTTCAAGAGAAAGCGGTGAAAGAAAGGGTGAGCTCAACTAGCCCAAGAAGAAATATTATGACTAAGATAATCTGAGAATAAATTATCATTAGCCTTAAGCAAGTGTTAAAGCGATACAATATAACAAACATCAAGTTTAAGCAGTAGCGGAAACAAGCAATCCATTAGAAGAAGTCAGTAGAGAATAAAATTTACTATCTTTATGATTTAAAAGGTTTTTCATCACTTTTATCATTTGGGACTCGACTTAATAAATAATCCACATCATCGAATCACCCACATCTACGCCCAAGGATATTGTTTAGTATCACGACCACAATTATCCATACACTACGGGCCAAGAATATTTGTGTATTCATTAATGGTCATGATCATGCCAACAACTTTCCATCAATGCACTACGGGCCAATGAGTCCTTTTACCACATCATTTGTAACATTACGGTCATGATTATACCGAATAATCCCTGGTCATAATCATACCAAGTCCATCTATGCACTACAGGCCACAGATGACTTTCAAAAAATATAAACATGAGGATGATGACAATGATATAAGAATTCAATAAAATAAGTTCAAGAATTAATTTATTCAAGAACTAATAACGTCCAAATTGTCAACATGATACTTCTTTGTAGAGTAAAATTCAAGAATGCCCAGAAGAATATTTCCATGAAAAGATATTAGATGAAGCGCAAATATCAAGAATATTCCACTAATTTCATGGAGTATAGAAGTCAAAACTTTAATCAATTGAGTATAATAAAGAATGGAATAACAAAAGAAATCACCATGCATGTGGTACTTGGCAAGATGCAAGTTATTCAGTAGAATAATAAATAACAGGCAAGATCCGAGTCAAAGTAAATTTGCAAGCAGGATGTTCCAATGAGAATAATAAATAATGGAATAACGAAATCAAATCACCATGCGGTACTCACGTAGACAAAGTTATTCCAAATGAATACTAAATAACGGAACCCGGTCCGGCGTGAAAAAGCATGCATGACAGGATATTCCAATGTAATAATAATAAAGGCGGAACTAGGTAGGTCGTAAAAGTAAAAACGCATGCATGGGATGTTCCAACAGAATAATAATAAAGATGCGAATAATAGAAGAATGTCACCAAGTATAGGGTAATCCATTGATATTTGGTTATTCCAGCAGAATAATAAAGAATGGAATAACAGAAGTTCTCTTCATGAATACAAAAGAAATAATACTCCATACGAGTACAACAAATAATATTCCCTACCTTAAGAAGAAGAGTACTGGATATATGAGTAGTGAAGTAGCAGAATACTTATTTTCTTTCTCTCTATAGTTTATCTCTCTAGAGTTTCGGTGAATTCGTAAGAAATAATGAAGGAATGAGCTTCATTTATAAAAAAATGGATTGCATAGTAACTAACTCATCAACGGTCCAGATTGATTTACTTTAATCGACGGTCCATATTTAAAAGCAAAATCTTTTAAATAAAATATAATATATTTTATTTATAATCGATAAAACGTAATAACTTTATAAAAGATTTTACTATGCAAACTCTATGCATACACTATGCAAAAACTTATGCATAATAAAAATATAATATATTCTAATTATTGTCTAATAAAAGCGAGATAACTTTATAAAAGTATTCTATTTTATATAAAAAGATTTTACTATGCAAAAACACTATGCGAATAATTATACAACACTATGCATAATAGAATATAATATATTGTATTTATAGAATAACTTTATAAAAGTATTACATTTTATATAAAAGATTTTTGTATTATTACATTAATAATACCAACAAAATTGAGTGACTTATCACGTAAGCATCAATAATCAATCAATACCGTGCTACTTATGCAACCACGCGTATTCTTTTTCTAATATCTAGAAGTAGTGTAATAGTATTAGCGGTAAAACTTTCGTCGTTATTTTCATATAAAATATTTTTATCGTTTTCTCAATCAAACAATAATTCTATTAATGGGGTCCACCAATGATTGTCTTGGTTATACGAATATTCCCTGTTAAAAGCGAATATTCCCCGACCAATCGAATATTATATAACAACTTGCGTACTTTGCAAAATTGATAAATATTACCCACAACTATAACATTATATCAAATTCATTCCATAATATTCAAAAATGATATTTATAGAAAATTCATCTTTATTCACAAAAGTTGGGGTCTTACACTGGTTGTCAATATTGTGATTCTGTAATATTATTTGTGAATAATTAATTATTGATTTATATGATAAAGAAAATATTCATTTTATATGCATATAGATGGAGAAAATTTTTAATGTGATAATTGTTGAAAGTTGATATTTTATCTTAAATATATTATTATATTTTAATAATATAATAATGGTTATATTTTTACAATGAATGTGTGATATATGAATAAATGAGGAGGAAGAGTATTTTTGTTGCATTAAATGTTTAACACATGTTTTGTGTGTTGTTGGACACAAATTTTTACTGAAATTTGATTATAACTTGTAAAATCGTCCGTTTGTGGATTTCGGTCAATTTCTGTTTGGAATTTGGAAAAACTTTCTTCCGCAAAGTTATAGAGAATTAAATTTTCTATAAAATGGACATAAGATTTGAATTTTTCTGATAAAGGGACTATTTATTATGAATTATTGAAGTTTCGGAATAATTGATTTTTGAAGTTTTAAATATTTTTTAAAAGAAAAATATGTTTGGTGTGTTTGTGAGACCCACTTGCATGTGTTTGTGGCTGAATTCAGATGGAAAGGTGTGCATAAGAAAATAATATAAATATATTAATATTTTATTAAATTTTCTGCTTTGGTGTTCTAAGCAATTTCTATAAATAGGGTCTTGGGTTAGAATTGAAAATCACACGTAAGCTGTAGTTTCTCTCTATATTATCGAAAGCGTATTTTGTGAGTATTTAGATATCTGAGTGTTGCTATACGGTGCAAGTTCGTTCAGCGTTATATCCGACATTCCAGTACTGCTCTTTTGAGGTAAGGGATAGTAAGGAATTTTAAGGGTTATTATGTTTTTCAATTTCGAAATTTTTGCGAACCTTCAAAGATTCTGAAAAAATTTAAAATGATAATTTGATGAGTTTTGTTGATTGTGTCCAAAAATGGCGATTTTTGGATATATAGATTAAGAGTTATGGATTTTATGAGAAAAGACTATTTTAAAAGTAAATGCTTATAACTCCTTGTGGTTAACTCCAAAATTGATGAAAGTTTTATTGGGAGTACATGTATATAACAGAAGTATACCGTATAAATTTTAGAATTTTTGGACAAAAGTACAATTTATGATAAATGTCTAAATATTCGGCAGTTTTGGCCATATAAAAAATAGTAAATGAATTTTAAAAATTCTGAGAAAAATATATGTTCAATATGGGACTATATTATGCTAAATCCCAGAAAAAAAATATTTTTGGAATTGATTTGATATTTTTCATGAAAATGGTCTAGTTATGAGTAAATGAATTAAATATGTTATGTGAAGTAAGAAATTTGGAAAATAGGATTTTATGGCTTAAGAATCCAATATAAGGTATATGCAGATTTTTGATGAGGGTTTTAGTTATTGGTGATGAAATCTTATGAGTTTGGCATTTTAGAATGATTAAATGCATTAATTAGTAAAGTATAAACAATTAAAATAAATTGTTTATAAGTTTAAGAAATGATTAAGATATTGTGGTAATATTAATAATATTAGATTATGAGATTATTAGGTGATTTATAACATTTGGATTAAGGTGTTATAAAATCATTGATTTATGAATCTTATTCTTGAAATTAAATGCAGTTGTTGATCATATTGTTTTTATTATATATAACATTTTTATAATTCCGGTGATGATATTTCTCTTTGACTTAAGTGTAAAGATGGGTAGATTATTGGTATGATCGTGACTATGGGTTCTCTTTGGCCAGTAGTGCAAATATGAATTGTTGACTGGTATGATCATGACCATTGGATTTATAAACGATTATCTTTAGCTTAAGTGCAAAGGTGAATTGATCAACATGGTTATAATTATTGTTTATATAAATTTTGAAATGATTATATATTTCTTTGAGATATGAATATCTTTGGGCCGTAGTGCAAAGATGACTTGTTGAATATCTTTGGCCTGTAGTGCAAAGATGAATTATTGGTGAATATCTTTGGCCCGTAGCGCAAAGATGACCTGTTGTTGAATATCTTGAACATGAACTGTGATTTGGTATAACCATGATCTTTGATGTTTCAGGTAAAGATATGTGATGAAAATTATCTTCGTTCTGGGTGAGAAAAGGAATTTGGAACCATAAATATGATTATGAGTTATTCATATAATTGTGGACATGAACTATTGATTGATGTTACAGAGATAAAACATTGTTGGTGGACTTTTAACATAGAGAAGATAATAGACATTATGGTCTATTTGACTCTTCTAATGGATTGCTCGTTCCGCTGCAACTATGGTTGAAAATTTTTATCATCTACCATATATTCTAAATCTCTGATTTATTACTGATGAAGGCTATTGATAATTTATTTATCTTTAGTCATGATATTCTTTCTTGAAGCTAGTTGTCTTTCACTCTTTTTGCTTCACAATTCCTTTCGAGGTAATTAAAGTGTATTTGGAATTGAAGCGAGAGTAATGAGAAGAATAGAGCGGTGGTCTCTAGCGTGGAGGTTCTCTCAAGCAAAGATAGAAAAGTGTGTTGTATTCTATACATCATTTAGTAGTTATATTTTGTGAATCAAATAGGGTGAAGCGAATCCAACGTTGGAAAGGTGTTTTTTCCACTATCATACAAGATGTCTAATGACATACAACCTCGTGTTATCATAAGACATGGTTGTGCACATCCACTTGCTGAGTATATCTACGAGCACTACCTATATGATCTTGGATTATATTTGAAATATAATTTTCACTTGGAGACAACGGAGATAATTATATGTCAAGAGAAGACTCACCATTGGAAAAAATATGATAGTAATCTTTTTATTTTTCTTTGGGGTCTATTGGGTCAACCAAGGATAATTCTGTGGACATATGATATCTATCATAACCTAGACGCATAGCCTCCCATGTACGAAGGTTTTCTTGAGCACTTTCCAAAGATAATGATTTTTAAAACAGTTTTTGACTGTACCTTTATGTAAGGTGCCATTGTAACGTATTATCCAAGGTTGGGACATGAGTCATAGTTGGTATATATTTGTATCAAAACTCACAACATATGTGTTGTTGTATTTTGCACGATAATTGTAGTAATAAAGTTGTAGTTATTTTATGTACCATGTTTTTGGCGACTCAGAATAGGTTGGTTGGATTGGACCTATTTTGGGGGCGTTACAACAATCACAACAGTCTACCAATCAGTCAAGACTCATAGATTCAGTAAATTAAAAATATAGATTAGGGGAAGATGAAGAGAAAAAAATAGGATCAATGAACTAAGCCTTCACTTCCACATGCTCCATGATTGTACAAACAAAGGCCAAAATTAGAACCAAGCCCACCGAGTTAGGGCCGTACGACCCAAATCCATTTGGAAACTCATAGCCGCAATTGTTTTCCCCAAAAAAATTTCCACATCCATTACTGCTCCGAGTGTTATTATTATTACTCTTTTTATTTAAGTTCGTGAATAAGTCGTCTTCAGAAAGAAACTAGGGAGCCAAAACTCTTCGTCATCCAAATCCTCTATCATCTGAGGAAAATAGATCGAAGTCGTCGGAATTCGATCGAAAAATTCATAGTTTCTAATCAAAATCTTTAAAGCCACCGTCACAAATCAAATCTCAACACCGGGATAACTCCGCAAACTTAGCCTCGTACTGCGACACGGTCATATTGTTTTGCTCCAGCTTGATGAATTCTACCTCCTTCGTATGATGAATACTTTGAGGAAAAGTACTTGTCATTGAATAATTCTTGGAACTTCTCCCAAGACATCTTGAAGGCGTCGGTGAGTGCTTTTCTGATTCGCACTAATGATCTCCTTCTTCACGCAACATAAAGGTGGCGAATGGAACCTTTGCTCCTCGATCATTCCAAGACATCAAATATCTTGTAATCTGCTTTATTCATGTCTCCGCCTTAAGTGGTTCGGCTTTCCCAAAAACTCCGGTGGTCCCGGCTCCTTGAAGCGCTTAGCGGTGACCAGCAAGTGGATTACCATTGTTTCCACTGCATTATGGATAGGGCGCCTTAAGCCCATTGTTGCATGAATTGCTCTAAAGCGCTTAGCGATAACCGTCAAAGAGTTATCAAGTATTTCTACTGCATTTTGAATGAGCGCCCGCTTTGTTGTTGCATGAATTGCATAAAGCCTCGACCATCCCATCATTCACCATTTCATCGGTGTTATTATTTTCATGAGGAGTATTGTCCTACGATTGCACATTATCCTCCGATTATTGATGCATGTAGACTCAGCGGTCTCTATGCTCCATTGATAATCTCAACATTCTCGGATGCCATATTTAAACAACGCCACAAAACAAGGGTTAATTAACATATCACATATTATCCTATACTTTGACCGACCAATTAAATACCAAATAAACTTAGGTAGTTCATACTAAGCGAAGGAATTCTCCGCTCTCCCTCTAGTTCTTGTCTCACATCTTAGCAGGATCATATCCCTAAGCTTTGATATAATTGTGGCGCCCCCAAAATTAGGTATACATCACCCATTTTGGGTGCTTGAGATACATCGTAGTCTGAAATTCAAATACAACTTCTTAATATACCTTTATGGTATACAATACGACAAAACATAAAACTGTGAGTTTGAATACAAATATTATCTCTAGAGATTATACAAACTCAAAAAGAGTCCTCATTACAATTATTATCATACTATTTCACGAGAATAGTGAGGACTACTAATCTTTATCCTCGGACCATCACTCCGTTCCCAGGCTCGTCCCAAACTATATTCTCATTTCACAGAAGAAAGCGATTGAAGAAAGGTGAGCTTAACTAGCCCGAGAAGAAATATTATGACTAAGATAATGCAGAATAAATTATCATTAGCCTCCAACAATGTTAAAGCGATAAAATACAATAGACATCAAGTTTAAGCTGTGGCGGAACAAGCAATCCATTAAAAAGAGTCAAGTAGAGAATAGAATCTACTATCTTTTATGATTTAAAAAGTTTTTCATCACTTTTATCAACTTTGAGACTCATTTCAATAAATAATCCACATCATTAAATCATCCACGCACTACTGTGCCAAAGATATTCTTTAGTATCACGACCATGAATAATCCATGCACTCTGAAGCCAAAGATAATCGTGTTTTCATCAACTGATCTTGATCATGCCATAAAACAATTCATCTTTTGCTCCCTTGGCGAAGAGAGAATCCATAGCCATAATCATACCAAAAGCTGTTCATGATACACTACTACGGGCGATGAAGACTTTTAATTTTCACATCATTTTGTAACATTACGGTCATAATTATCTTAGAATAATCCACTGGTCATAATCATTCCAAGTCCATCTATGCACTTTCACAGAGCCCTGAGATGACTTTTAATATAACATAAACATGAGGATGATGACAATGATATAAGAATTCAATTAAACAAGTTCAAGAATTAATTTGTCCAGAACCAATAACGTCCAAATTGTCAACATGATACTTCTTTGTAGAATAAAATTCAAGAATGCTTAGAAGAATATCTCCATGAAAATCTTTGGATGAAGAAGCAAATATCGAGGATATTCCACTAATTTCATGGAGTATAGAAGTCAAAATTTTAATCAAGTGAGTATAATACCGAATGGAATAACAAAAGATATCACCATGCATGCGGTACTTGCGCATAGATGGTTATTCCAATGAGAATAATAATAACGGAACGAAAGTCGGGTGAAATTCACCGATGCGGGATGTTCAACAAGAATAATAAATGCGAAATAATAAATGATGGAACCAGGTCCGGTATATATACAGACGAGGATATTAAACGAGAATAATAAAGACAGAATAATAGAAGAATGTCACCAAGTATAGGGTAGGCAGCGTATCTGAGTTATTCAACGAGAACAATAAAGAAATGGAATAATGAGAAGTTCTCTTCTTGAATACAAAAGCATAATATCCCTTAGTAAAATAATACTTGATATAAGAGTAGTGAAGTAGCGAGAAAACTTTTCTTTATCTCTCTATAGTCTCTCTCTATAGTTTCTCTCTCTACAGAGTTAATTGAATTAAGTAAGAAAATAATGAAGGAATGAGCTTTATTTATAGGAAAATGGAATGCATAGTAATTCAATCCATGAGCGGTCCAGATTGATTTATTTTAATCGACGATCCATATTTAAAGAAAAATCTTTTAAATAAAATATAATATATTCTATATTTATATAAAAGATTTTTACTATGCAAATACTTATCGAAAGCAATTTATGCAAATACTATGCATAATAAAATATAATATATTCTATTTATAGAAAATAACTTTAATAAAGTATTACATTTTTATATAAAAAGATTTTACTATGCAAAATACTATGCATAATAGAATATAATATATTCTATTTATATAATAACTTTAATAAAGTATTACATTTTATATAAAAGATGTTTCTATTTTATTACGTTAATAATACGAATAAAACAAAACTTCTAAATCAACAATAATTGAATCAAATAATGTGAGATCTTATGCAAAAGAACAATTGTAGCAATAATTAAACAAAAATGAGTGACCTCTCACATAAATATCAATAATCAATATCGTAGCTACTATGCATACAACAAACGCGTATTCTTTGTCTTTTTACTCTAAAAGTAGTTCAACAGTATCAGCGGTAAAACGCCGTTATTTTTCGATAAAATATTTTTGTCGTTTTCAATCCGGATAATAATTCCGTTGTAGGGTCCACCAATGATTGCCGCCGCATCACGAATATTTCCATTTAAAAGCGAATATTCCTACCAATCGAATATAATATGACAACTTGCATACTTTGCAAAATTTATAAATATTACCCACAACTATAACATTATCTCAAATTCACACCATAATATAAAAAAATTTATTTCGAGAAAAATAATTCTTTATTCATAAAATCTGGGGTTTCACATATACTATCGTTTAATTTTAAAAATTAAATTATATATTTAATTTTTTCTTTAAAATAATTTTGTCAAAATATAATATTGTTACATGAAGTCAAAAGAAAAAAGCAACACTCTCATTTTATTTTAGTTTTTTGACAGATGTAGGGGGTATAATTAATGAAGCTATTCGAATAACAAATTGATCAAGTTCCACTTGAAGAACTGGGGTGGGTCCCAAAAAAAGATTGACACCTATAAATTAATTAATGAAACTTAAATTATTAATTAATTAATTAATTAATAGGAAAAGGAAGTTCATCACTTGTGTAAAACCCCAATTTTTTTAAATAAAGATGAATTTTCTATAAATATTATTTTTGAATATTATGGAGTGAAATTGATATAAGGTTATAGTTGTGGGTAATATTTATAAATTTTGCAAAGTACGCAAGTTGTTATATAATATTCGATTGGTGGGGAATATTCGTTTTAATAGGGAATATTAAATGCAACGACACAATCATTGGTGGACCCCACAATGAAATTATTGTCGGATTGAGAAAATGACAAAAATACTTTATGAAAATAACGGCGAAAGTTTTCTGAATTAAGCTGTTGAAACACCCGGTGTTAAAAGTGCGATATCTACGCATGGTTGCATAAGTAGTAGCACGCGGTATTAATTATTGATGCTTACGTGATAAGTCACTAATTTTGTTGGTATTATTAATGTAATAATCTGAGAAAATCTTTTTTATATAAAGCAGAATACTTTTATAAAGTTATTCTATAAATAGAAGATATTATATTCTATTATGCATAGTATTTGCGTAGTAAAATCTTTTATATAAAAGCAGAATACTTTTATAAAGTTATCATTTTATTAGAACAATAATTAGAATATATTATATTTTATTATGCATAATGTGCGATAGTGTTTGCATAGTAAAATCTTTTATAAAGTTATTCGTTTTATTAGATTATAAATAGAATATATTTTATTTTATTTAAAAGATTTTGCTTTAAATATGGACCGTCCGATTAAAGTAAATCAATACGGACCGATTCATGAGTTAATTCTTATGCGATCCATTTTCTATAAATAGAAGTTCATTCCTTCATTATTTCTTATGAATTCTTTGAAACTCTAGAGATAAACTATAGAGAGAAAAGAAAAGTATTCTACTACTTCACCTTTCATATATCCAGACTCTTCTTCTTAAGGTAGAGAATATTATTTGTTGTACTTTCGTAAGGGGTGTTATTCTTTTGTATTCATGAAGAGAACTTATGTTATTCCATTCTTCATTATTACATTGGAATAACACTGTATCTGTGTGCTACCTATACTTGGTGACATTCTTTATTATTAGTCTTTATTATTACATTTGGAATATCATATGCATGCGTTTACGCACATGGGACTGATTAAAATCTTTATTATTATTACATTGGAATATCACGTCTGTCGCGTTTTTTTACTAAACGATTCAAAATCCTTATTAGTATTCTGTTGGAATAACTCGCATACGCTAAGCAATCGCATGCATGGTGATTTACATCGTTATTCCATTCTTTATTATTCTGTTGGAACATCCTGCTCGGTCGTAATTTCGCTTTGACACAGTTCCGATTATTTAGTATTCTGTTGGAATAACTTTGTCATCTCTGCAATCTGCATGCATGGTGATTTCTTTTGTTATTTTATTCTTTATTATACTCGGTTGGTTAAAGTTTTGACTTCTATACTCCATGAAATTAGTGGAATATCCTTGATATTTAAGGCTTCATCCGAGATCTTTTCATGAAAATATTCTTCTAAGCATTCTTGAATTTTACTCTACAAAGCGGTATCATGTTGACAATTTGGACATTATTAATTCTCGGATAAATTAATTCTTGAACTTGTTTTATTGAATTCTTATATCATTGTCATCATCCCTCATGTTTATATTTTTTTTAAAGTCATATGTATTCATGGTGCATAGATGGACTTGGTATGATTATGACCGAGGGGATTATTGATGTAATCATGACCATAATATTACAAATAATGTGATAAAAGTCATCGTTGCTTTGCGTAGTAGTGCATTGATGGACGATTGTTGGCATGATCATGACCATTAATGAATACACTAATATTCTTGGCGTAGTGCATGGATAATTGTGGTCGTGATCTTAAAGAATATCCTCGCTACTGATGCGAGGGGTGATTCGATGATGTGGATTATTTATAAAGTGAGTCCCGTGATAAAAGTGATGAAAAACCTTTTAAATCATAAAAGATAGTAGATTTTATTCTCTACTTGACTCTTTTAATGGATTGCTTGTTCCGCGCAGATTAAACTTGATGTTTGTTATATTGTATCGATTTAACAAATTTGTTTAAGGCTAATGATAATTTATTCTCGCATTATCTTAGTCATAATATTTCTTCTTTGGGCTAGTTGAGCTCACCCTTTCTTTCACCTGCTCGCATTAGGAAATGAGAATATAATTTGGGGACGAGTCGAGGGAGCGGAGTGATGGTCCTAGATGGTTCATTAGTAGTCCCTCACTATTCGTGAAATAGTGTGATAATAATTGTAATGAGAACTCCTTTTGAGTTTTGTATATTCTCAATAGACAATATTTGTATTCAAACTCACGGTTTATGTTTTGTCATATTATAATGAATGAGTTGTATTATTAAGTTGTATTTGAATTCTGTACCATGTATCCGGTGACTCAAGATGGGTGATGTATACCTAATTTTGGGGGCGTCACAACTTGCCTAACCTAATTAGTAACTAGTTACTTCATTGAGTAATGTTATTATCACATAAAATAACTCACATACTGCTCATATACACTCACATATATATTGATATGATCCACATAACTTGCTCTGTAAGTTAACCATACCAATATACACGTGAATATATATAAATAATATGTGAGCGATTTTTACGTGATACTCAGTATACTTATTGTACTTCATTCCCTAGCTTATTTATATTGATGTATGTAACTGACATTGGAAATTATCATCAATGTTAATTAATTGGAGATTTTGCAGAAATAATAATAATAGACATAAAGTTACACGTTAAATCCTGATTAATAAAGAAAGAAAAGCTAGAGAGATGCATCGTAATTATTTTTTTTAATTATTATATTATATATATGGTGACCATCACTTTCTTGCTTTCTGGTAACAATGTCCCGACATTCATTGCATGACTATCATTCTTTTTTGATTGCCATCTTCTACAAATAATATTTTCTTTATATATAGGTGCACTGCACTTGTATCAAAATTATATATATATATACAGAATGGATCAAGTCCGGGAGTCCGGATCTGATCAAAAACGAACTTTTTTTTTTGTTTTTTTTTTAAAACAACTAAAAAAATATATTTAATATTTTATGGAATCGAAATTTTCCATGTCTGATGTTTTAGGCGTGTTTTGAATACCTATACCAAAAAGTGGCGCATGCAGCATGCCGCATGCATATGCATGCATACATATTTTGTATACGCACGTCCAAATCACACCCAAAACACCGTATTATGAAAAATTTCAATTCCATAATTATTTATTTATTTATTTTTAGTTGTTTTAAAAAAAACAAAAAAAAAAAAGAAAAACGTCCTGATTTGGATCTTGCCCCTATATATATATATATATATATATATATATATATATATATATATATATATATACATTCCGTTTCTAAATGAATTGGAAGGGAATAACTAAGAAACGAGTGCTATAGCGACGATTTTTTTCGTCGCTATAAAATAGAAAGTCAGTTTTTATGCTATAGCATTGACGTGAAAAAAAACCGTCGTTTTATATGGGTTCGCTTCTTAATTAGATTCCTCCAGGTTCATTGAGAAAGTTTTTATATATATATCACATTCTCAGATCTGTTTATCCAGACAATGATAGGCTGGATATTTTAGTTGAAGGATTAGTATATTACTTCCTAAGTTTCAATGAATGAAATATCAAAGTTCTACTTCCTCTCTTTATATTTATTCTCTCATTTTTTTTTCCCTTGTATAGATCAAGATTACAATAACAAAAACTACTCTCAAGCGAATCATATCACAAATAAATGTAATAATAGTCTATCAATTAGTAAAATAAAGATGCAACACTACAAAGAGTTGAGACATGCACACCAAAACTTTAGCTCAATTGGTGGACTAGGCCACCTGCAAAGCAGGAGATCTTAGTGTGTGTTTAATTTCAGTCAAAATTAATAAAAATTAAAATTACAATTAAGACAGGCTGTATCTGCATGATCATAAGTAGTCACGTACAGTTTAATTAAAAACAAATGTATAATTTTATTTTATTTTTTGTACAAAAACAAAAACAAAAAACAAATGTACAAAATTAATACTTTTTTATTTGGCCAGACCAAAAACTAGATTGAGTAATTTGAATCAAACTACTTATTTCATAACTTATTGGGCTTTTAAGAGTATCAAGCATAAAACTACTTAAACCCTTCTGATAACCTTTAAATTTACCATACTTAATTCAAATGGAAATCATCAAATCAGTGTTTTAAAATCCCCCTTGGGTCTGTTTATGCCCCCACCTAGCTAGGGTCTAGGTTACCTACTTCAATTAGTCATCTACGCTTAAAATTTTATCAATTTTTGTGTAAATTTTAGAACATTTAGTTCTACTATACGGTTTATCTAGTGTATATGTACAAATATAATATGTAAAATAAAAAGATATATTATCTCCGTTCTAAAATTAGAGATGCAGCTTGACTTTTTAGAGTCAATTCACAAAATTTTAAAATTCAAAACTGATATAATTTCGTTCAAGTTTTGAAAACAACAAAGATAGAGTAAAAGATAATTAAGAATACTTTATAGTTAATTTATAATTGTTATATTTGTTTGTATTAAAACTAAATAACTTTATATCAATTTTAAATTTTAGGATTTCGCGAATTGACTCTAAAAAATCAAAATAAATCTTTAATTTTGTAACGAAGGTAATAAATATTCTCTCATATTACCAGATTAACATGTCTTCAAATATTACCCGTAAATGAATAGTTTATTAATTTTGCAAGCCAAGACATAATAAACTAAACGTGGCCTGATAAATTTATATTACCAGTATAACATGTCTTCTACTCTCTCCGTCCCATGATAAAAGTCCTGATAAATTTTTCACGAATATTAAAAAGATGAATAAAATAACAAAATTACCCATAATAATGTCATTAATCATTTCCAATGTAGGTGATAGAGTAACTTTCTAGCTTTTCAATTTAAAATATTTTCAACACATAACTAATTATACTTATTGAATATGAAGAGAGTATTAGAATAAGAAAAATATGAGATATTTAATGCTAAGTGTATAATAGGAAAAATTATGTAAAAATTTGGTTATTAAAGGAAAGTGAACATTTAACATAGAACTACCCAAAATAGTAATAAAAACTTTTATCCTAGGACAGAGGGAGTACTTGTTGAGACTGAATAATAAAAAGAATGATCTAGAAAATTAATTCACATAGTAAGAAGTAATACTTCATAGAAAAGGAGAAAAATACTTCAATTAATAAGTAATTCAAAAGGACAATTTATGTTAAAAAAATATTATTAATCAATATACCGAAACCAAACCAATTAGGATGCTTATTTCGGGACGAAGGGAGTATGAAATACTACTATCATCTACAATACTACCAGAATAAATTCCCAGTGCGGCAGTGCACAAGATTTCCCAGAAAATGTTGTATTACGTAGGCATTGTTTCAAGAAATAAGATGCAGCTTGGTCCAATCTCACAAGGATTTTGCAACTTGTTGGAGTAAACTATAGTCAGCCTGGACTCCCTCATGTTATGCAAATTGATATTTTCTTTACTAGCTACGAGTGTTTCCACCGCAGAAACATTCCCACATCCACTTCAAAAGCTGAAAGAATATGTTATCATCAAATGATGTCAAAGATGCATTCAATCCACTAATGAGTTGAACTAGGATCGAAATCTTTAATTACCATGGATCAAAGAAAAATAAACTCAGCAGACGCCTCAGTTTTCACTGAATTTGACCACTAGACACGGAATGGGAATAATTATTCAACTCCAGTTTTGCTCATTGAGCTTGATATAATTTGTAAATCTACCCAAGTGAAAAAACCACTCTCTCCGAGAGAGTCGCACCCACGGCCTTCATGTATCTATACAACTTCGTTTCCATGTATCTCCTTTCAGTAGGACCAAAAGCTTGTTGAATATCCTTCAAAAAGAAACAGGTGACGATTACGTTAAAATGCACCATCATAAATATTAATAGGAAGTTGACAAAAGGAAGAGAAGAAGAGAATATAGAGGAAAGATGATGTTTATAAAATCATTTTGGCCTCATGTAATAGTTATGGGAATTGAGGTTATTCCTCAAGGCCTTTACCATATTTCCCACCTCTAGGTACTACATCTTTCAGGCAGGAAGGTTGAGCTAATTCCAGAGATGGTTTAAAAATCATTAAAGGAAATACAATTTGAAATGGAAGAAAATAAATCAACTAATTGATCAAAGAAAAAGATGTTCAAACATAAACAATTCCCACCTAGAGATGTTTATCATTACATTCACCGGCGGGTGCAGACTTTTGATCACTTTGGTCAAAGCATTATAAATTATTAAGTTTTTTCTTCAATAAATGAAGATCGTAAAAATTGACAGAGTAATATATTGAAACAAAAGCCCATGAGTATAAATTTGTTTGTATCTTGTTTGTTATTGCAGGGGTGCCCTTTATTTTGTTGATGTAATTTTTCCTAATATGACATAACTCTAACTTCAACAAACCCCCCATCTCCCTTTTCCCCAAAAAAAAATATCACCCTAATAGAAATTTGGAAGAAGGAAAGCATATAAAGGAGAACCCTACTGCAATTAATTTCTCTTGTTCAATGTACTGCTTTTCACTTCTCTTTTTCTTCAGTTAACTGTCAAAGGATTACATTTTTTCCCCTTATAAATTTGAAAGAGAAAAAGAAAAAGGAAAGAACAACTGCACAATTAGTGATTACCAACCCTTTAGCTATATGAATCTACACCATGAAGTTAACAAACAAAAAATGCTCCAAGTGATCAATGTACCAAAGCATTGAGTCATGTACCTTGTATCTCAGACGAGATCCCTTCAACCCAATCATAATGTTACCAACACTTGCATCTTCAATTTCAGCCGATGCTAGAACACTGGTCTCTGGGCCTGATTCATCATCGGAATCTTCAAAATCAATTTCAGACATTTCTTCATCCTCGTCAAAAGGAACATCATTGGATTCTTCATGCTGCAGATCCATTTGAATTTCAATCAAAGGAGTTGAGGAATCCTCTGCTTGCAAATTGGGGAAATCAGATAAGATGACGTATGGTTTTCTATCAAGCAATGGCTTTGCAGTGTCAAATGGAACCCACCTGGTAAAATAAGGATTTGTCAGAAAAGAACTAAAAAATAACCATCTCATTGTGAAATTCATAAAACACCAGAATATCAACAGTATATAACAAATGATAGTAAACTGCAAGTTGATTTGATTAAAACTGTAACAAAGTAAATGACCATCATCTTTGACAACTATCAAGTGAATGACAAAATCAGCCAAAGCTCAAGTGAGCCAGAGAGAAACTTCTCCTACTCACAAGTGCAGGAAGGTAGTGAAGCCAGGTTAGAGCGAGGGAGAGATATGAAGAGGAATTACATGGTAATCTAGAAACCTTTAAAGGACCTTGGGTAAAAGTAGAGATCCAAAGCAGAGTGAGAGGAGAGAGATAAAGATGGAGGCAGACTCTAGATATTGTGAGCTCTTGACTGCAAGAATATCAAGGGTTTTGCACGAAGAAGGAAGTCTAGCTAAGCTAATAATGTGCAAAGAATAATCTGAGACTGCAAGGAAATGGAAAGCTATTAATAGTTGGGGCATGTGGTAGACGTGTGCCAAGTAGATCACCATAAATGTCCTTAAGATCAATTTTGAAGTGTCCAATTTTCATTGGTTGAGAATATAGTGCTCCTTTCTGCTATTTTTTGCAAGCATGGCACGGACTGAATAGCCAACACATGTCCCAGGAACCACATAAATATCTCTGCGGATTTTGGAAGCCTTGATATATTATCATGGAAGGTTGTTATACCATGGTTAGGCCCTACGGCTCTAGCCACCACACAAAAGTACCTGTGAAGGTCCCAATCGTGCACTTGGTGCCTTATTTACCAGCCTTGTGACCAAGCCCGACAGGCTGCCTTGGGGGCATCTTGGTGTCTGCCTTGGGCATGGGCGCTAATGAGTCAAAAGCATCTCTTGGTGACATGTGGAATGGTGCCTAAGCATCTGATTGGCATGATCCATGTTTTGATTAACTAGTCAAATTCAGACACACTACCATACTTGTTGGGATGATCCATGTGTGATCACTCCAATCAAAAAATTAGCTACTGAAACAGCTGTTCAATATCTTTTCATAACCATATAATATGTAGTACTCAGTTCTCCACTTCCATAAAGAAGTCCAACTTTGCTTGGATTCTCCAACTGAAGTCTACCCACACTGCCAACTTAAGCCTGTTCAATGAAGGGTAGGTCCAGATGATTGACTATCACTAGCTTATTCGATATTAAAGGACAGGAACAAAGCCAGGAATATTTTTTCAGGGGGCAGACCATAATACTGTAAGGTTGTGAATAATTTAGTAGATTCTGGGAAAACCACTACCGGTCCAAATTTTGTGGGCAACTTTATAATTTTTAATTGAAATCAGATTTATTTGTATTGCATTATATTGACTCCTTTATAGTATATAAAGTGGAGCAAATAGAGACCATAAAATTTTGAAATTCGTATAATGATAAAAAAAAGTGGGAGAAAATATTTATGAATTTGCTCATATTTGGAACAAAGGAAGTACTCCCTCAGTTCTAATATATCAGACGTTTTAGGCTTTAGCACATGATTTAAGGTAGTAGTTATTCCAACCATTTTATCATTAAATAGTGTGAAAATGACACAACATCCCCTGCAATTAATATACAGCCATGCAGCAACAATAAAGCTACCATCTTGGGAATAAGTGAAGGGAAAGCTAACCATTAAGGGGCAATTTGGAAAATAACACTTATCTACCTAAAAAACCTCAAACGACTAATATTGTGGAACAAAAAGAGGATTCTAAAACGACTAATATTGTGGAACCGAGGGAGTACTTTGTTATATTTTTTCAAAGAATATTATATATACTTTTTTTCATAAATCTTGGGGGGCCTAACGTAAAAATATCAAAATAGAGGCTAAAAAAATCAAAAAATCTAGGGTAGCCCGGGCTCTAGCATAGCTTCGTCCCTATTAAAGGATAAAACATGAAGTGTACATGCAACATAGTTTCTTCCCAAGGAAGACACTGCCTGTGAAATATGGAATATTACGTAATGGTAAGTCATAAACAAATAAACATTTGTCATCGTCAAGAAAAGGAATATCAAAACCCCATAAGAATTTGAACTTTGATGCAAAGTTGCTTCAAATTCTTTTAACACAAAAACCAAATTTATATTTCACATAATTTAAAGGATATACATGAATTTTATCAAAACTGCTGGTTGTTATTTGCATAATGTAAGCAAAATATTACTTACTGGTAGCGTAGGGGGCAGAGAAGCTCAGATGGATGATAAGCTGCTTTATATCTCATCTTGTTGCAGGAGTGAATGTAGTAGCCAAGATAATAATATTGGAGACTAGGGCAATGGACTTGATTCTCTCTTACCCAACAAATTTCTTGCAGAGCTGAATACTTGCCAAGTGATAAGAAAGCAAGGTCTGGGTCCCAGAACAGATATTTACTAGATAAACATTTAGGGAGAATATCCATCACCCCTACCGCAACTAACCGGCCATCAATAATGTATTGCTGATGGAAAGAACCAAATCCGCAAGGAGGGATGGTGCCATCACCATTTGATGGAACAAAGACTAATGGAGTCTCAACCAGAAACCTCCTGTAAGAATTTTCTGAGACATGATCTGGTGTATCATTGTGCACTTTAATCTGGTATCTCCTATACAAGTCATATTCTTCGGGATCAAAACTAGATCTTTTCAAAATGATCTCAAGCCGCTGTCTTTTGCCTGGAAGACGTTCAGAGCTCTTCTTCAAACTTCTTTTATCTGCACTTTCTGTGCAAGACTCTTTATGACCCATAACCCTTTCCACCACTTTATCTGAACAAGCTTGACTGGTGGTAGAATATATGTTGATGTGCCCATTGCAAGCTCTAACTGACAATTTATCCGCAATTACTACAGGAGTAAGCTCTGAGAGATGATTCAAATAGCTTGCCAGTTTATCTGCAATTACTTTAGGAGTAAGCTCTGCATAGTGTTCATTTTCTTCTTTGTGGCCTCCAGATACTTCTATATGGTGCACCTTATTGCCCCGCCTTAAAGCAGCCGCAATCTGGAACGAAATATTGCTAGAGTATAAAAGATCTTCTGATCCTTCAACTTGTAACTTCCTTTTACCTTGTGCAACTTTCTTGACAGAAGTTTTTGGTAGCTGAATATTTCGAGGGAAATCCCCACGTTCAATGCATGTATTTACAGCATTATCAATTTGATCAGACAAATAATGCATAATTTGTTCAGCTTTGTCTTTTTCTCCGACATTAAACTCCATGGGTTCCTTTACTTCTGAGCCTGTGGCTTCAGTATGGACAAGGCTAAATGCAACGTTTGAAGTACTCAGCCCATCCATGAACTTGTTTGTTTTTTTCACTTCTAATTCACCATCAAGAAATCTATAAGTTATTTAAATTGTCAGTACTTTGTCCAACTTCATCTTAGAAACAGCTGATAAACATATGCAGGAAAAAGAAGAGAAGATAAGATTGATGTCAAAAATGTAAACTGTTTGCAGTTTATGATGAATATATATCCTATAAACTGCTCTTCTGGCCATTCTAGCTCCAAAAACACAAGGTTAAACGCATTTTTGTAAAAAGAGCAAACTCCCAAACTAGGGGCTTTCCTAGGCTCGTATCCCTCACCTTTTTGTGAATAACCCTTTTCATCTTATCCCCAATGGATTGGTTCAATGGCATGTTCTCTAACATAATAAGGGAGCAGTCACATGATCAAACCTTGCCAACTCAAGGGGTACCCACACAAGCTTATGCTTGGATTGCCAGGTGCATGGCTCTTGTAGGGGGTACGTGTACACGTGGGATTAGTCTACACCATGACTGCTAAGAATAAAAAATAAAAAATCAACCCTTTTCTTTTTTTCTTTTTGCTATTAAATTAATCCTTTTCATCTTTACATAAAATATTTTCATGAGTCATGGCTCAGTACAAGGAACACAGTTATTATATAGATGTGCCAATTGACAATGATGACATCTTCAACAAAACATGACACCAGGACACACCTTCAAGAGATCATATACGTGCATACTTGTATGTGGTGCATGTTTGTATGGAAAGTACATAGCATCTGGAAACTGAGATGACGGAGCAACTTGAAGATACCTTTGCATCCGTTTAGACACTCGTTGTTGTTCTTTTGAAGGAACAAAATCACTAGCCTTCAAACGAATAGTATAAGAGGGGCAGCATGTTCTATCCATCTCAGGTTTGTAGAGAAAACAGCCTGATCTCCTCCATCCTCTGTCAAGAAGAGCTATAAAGAGAAATAGGTCAATCACAAGCAAAATAGATACAGCAAAGATGCTGATGCAACTTTAACCAAATGTGATCATATCAGAATCGAGAGATAAAGAATGCTAAAACATCCATCGGTTAAGTTGAACAGCAGAGGTGTAACTTTGCAATGAAAAGCAGAAAACAAACGAAAGCAGCGCCAAATTTGAAAGATTGGGTTGACTACTTGGTAATTGGTATATTGGATAATATCAAGCAGCAATTGAATTCCATCCTCTGAATTTCATACTTTTCCCCTCAAGGTTCAGCACATCAACAGATTCTCGAATTAAAGCATATTGCTATCAGAGTTGGTATAGTGATAAGTTTACTATTTGGTTCATGCACTTTATCTATTAGCAAATGACTTTAGTATTACCATTATTGACACTACTTCTTGTTGAAATTACTGTAGCTTTTTTGGGCTCTTTGTGTATGTGGCTATTTGTACTATGGTGCATGAACTCTTTAAAAAGTGTTGAACTGCCCATGTTGGACACTAGACGCTTCAAGGGTGTGGAATATGTGTCTAACACCCATGTCCAGAATTGAATGATTCAATCCTTTAGGTGTATATATGGAAGATAAAATGAATGATTGGTTTTGTGCATTTGGGGTGTTTGTAGGCTAAACGCACTTGAGCTTCTTGTTTATTTCAAAAACACAACATATCAAAAGCAGCTTATTTGGTCACAAACACAGCTTATTTGGTCCAAACGCAACGCTCCAAAAAGATGACGTTGCGTTTGGACCTGTAAAAGCCCAATAAGCCACAAACGAACAAGCCCAAAGTAAAACTTGTATTCAATAATAAAGAATGATTCTTACTACTTCAATGAAGGAAAGGTGGAAATGCCTCTTCCTCATTGTATCCCGTATTTATTAAAACTTACTAATGTAGATGATTAAACAATAACAGTACATGATCATCTAAAATACATAGCAATTAGTGAGATGACCCAGTAAGCTGCATTTTCGGGAGACACATACTGGTGTCAGAGAGAGAGAGAGACGTTGCATTTTCGGGCAACTCTAGTCTAGTGTGACTATGACACCAGTATGTGTGACAGAGAGAGAGAGAGCAAGAGAGGGAATTCCCGTGACATACATATTGAACACCAAATAGAAGTCAAATATGTGCATGCAATAAATACAAAGTGTTGGCCCAAAATGTACATTTTGATGCCAGATTTACCACCTTGATAGTCATCAACAGTAAGGCTGTGAGCCCATAACCCTGCAAAACACAGGAATACAAATTTCAGTAACAGAAACTAAACTTATGTTTTTGTTTAATCTTCAGCTGCACATAGCTTGCAATTAACTTAAGTAACCTTTAAACAAGAGCTTAAGTACCATTTGACAAGACCTTTTAAGTACTTATTAAGTTTTTCTGCTCTATTTTCTATTTTATGTAATCATGGAGAAAGAGAATTGTTCACAAATGCAACCTCACTTCTGCTACTCTCAATAATGTTGTTCCAGTGGAGAGGCTTTGAAATGAAGATACTCAATAAGCCCGTCTGATGGAAGAAATTTGAAAAAGTAACAAATTCAGAGGCAACAAATTTTGTTCCAAATCATTGACCATACACGACTAACTAATTGCAATAGGGTCCATCAAAGATGGAAACTTTTGGAACTTGAAAAACTTCTATACATTTGTCATTAGTTTCTAAACATGTTTGACAGTCAAACCAGGACACTTAATTTGGGACAAATGGAGGGACTATAGCCAGTCAAAACTTAAAATTGTGCCTTTTGGTAGTTCTATATCATCCATTTACAGATTCAACAAACAATTTCATCATCAAAAATCACAAAATTCTCGATTCCAAAACAATTAATAGATATAGACATGTATATTAAAAATTGAGAGAAACTGACCATGAGAAATACTGGTATGACCAGGGGAGCTACAATAACCGCAAGAGCTTCGACGGCCACCAACATCAACAACCTCGCTTTCGCCTCTGTTATTAATAGTACTACTGTTGATATTCCCAATTCCGCTACTACTGCTAGTACTACCTCTACTACTACTGGCTTCGCTCCTCATCTTCTTCTTATCCGCCATTTCCGATCTCCAATTTCAATTTATACCCTTCAATTCTTCTTCAACACCTCTCCATTAACATCAATTCCTTTAATTTTAGGGTGTTGTAAACGATAATCACCGATTTCCAATTCAGGTCAGAACTCTTTCTCTCTCCTCTGTACCCTTGGACGAATCAATGAAGGAAAATCGCAACCTAATTGTTGCAGAGAGGAACTTGATACATATATAATTGAGATACAGTTATACTATTTCTACAACATATTCTACGAATAAACCCCAAATAATGGGTAGATACTACAATTAATTGGGCTTAACACAGCTAGTTACTAAATCCAGTTGGCCCAGTAGGCTGACAGCGAATTCAGCCTTTCGGATTTATTTCGGATTTATTTTAGAGTCGTTGATACTAATATACAACAACTAAATGCCCGTATTTAAAAGCACGGCGTAACAAAAAATTAAATTGAAAATTATATTTATAAAAAATTTATCTTTATTCATAAAAGTTAATGTCTTACAATAATGTTGAAGGAAACTTGCACCGTATAATAACACTCAAAATATTTAAATACTCACAAAATACGCTCAATATTATAGAGAGAGAAAACTTCAGATTCTGGTGTGATTTTCAATTCTAACTAAGCACCCTATTTATAGGAAAAAATCTTAGAACGCCAAAGCAAATTATTTAATAAAATAATATTAATTTTAAAAAAAAAATTACGCACACTTTGAAAATCTGATTTCAGAATTTTATACCAACCAGCGGGGCCCACCAACTCACACAACATGTTTTTCTTTTAAAAAATGTTTATAACCCAAAAATCAATTATTCTGAAACTTCAATAATTCATAATAAATAGTCATTTTATCAGAAAAATTCGAATCTTATGTTTATTCCATAAGAAATTTAATTCTCTACAACTTTGTAGAAGAAAGTTTTTCCAAATTCCAAACAGAAAATGACTGAAATCCACATACGGATGATTTTCAACACCTCCAATCCGATAAAATACTGATAAAATACCTCAGCATTAATTCCTTCATTTATATCCACATAAAATAAATATTTTCTTATCATATAAATTAATAATTAATTATTCACAAATAATATTACAGAATCACAATAATGACAACTAGGTCGTTCCTAGGAAAGAGGGGGCTTTTCGATAAGGATTTCTCCTTACTGGCGCGCAATTAGTGACCAAACCTATTTCCTAGACAGAACTTCCTTAGACATTGTCAATACTATTATCTAATAATATTATTCAAATAATATAAATTATTGATCTGGTAATGAAAAATAGTGAGCAATGACAATTATTGAAATAACAATAATATAAAATATAAACATAACAATTATTTAATCAATAAAATAAAATATTGAACAGTAATTACTGTAACAATTATTGAGTAGTACATTCTTACGTAAGAATCAATAATCCAAAAATATCATGATAATATCATGCGCTACTTACGCAACCCAGCGTAGACATCGTATTTTAAACCAGGGTATTTCAAGCAGTGTTAATAAATAACAATTATGCCGTTATTTATAAAAACTCAAATGGGGCCTACAAATAGCTGCGCCATCGTACGAATATTTTTCGATAACAAAAATATTCCACGACCAAACGAATATTCCTCGGCAACAATGAATATTTTATAACAACTTGCTTATTTTATAAAATTTGCACATTTCACCCATAACCAATGCATTATATCAAATTAACACCTTATTATTCAAAATAATAATTAGAGAAAATTCAATTTTATTTATAAAAAATTGGGATCTTACAGCCACACTTTGGTATTTTGGTGGAGCATCATCTTGTTCGATTTTCTTTTGTAGTGGGTATAAATGATTGATTTGTTAGACAAGAAAAGAAAAGATGGAAATATATGAATGATTCAATATAGAGTAAAAGGGTAGAGGCTTAGGAATTGAGGAATTTTATAATATTAGATAATATTATAAAATTATTTTTTTAAGTATTAAAGTTCGGTTATTCGGGTATCCCGAATAACCTGTTTTTGAAAATCGAAACCAAAATCGAAAATCGAGTAATAATTCGGATATAATCGAAATTATAAAAAAAAAATTGAAAAACCAAAATAATTCGGTTAAAAAAATTCGGTTCGATAATTATATTTTATCCGTTTTGTAAGACCCAACTTATTATAAATAAAATTGAATTTCTCTATTTATTATTTTAAAATAGTAAGGGTTGAATTGATTAATGTGGTTAGTTATGGGGAAAATGCGCAAATATTTTAAATAAGCAAGTGGTTATAAAATATTCATTATTGTCGGGAATATTCGTTGGTCGTAAAAGAATATTCTTCATGCTCTGAGAATATTCGTATTTACCAGTAGCGTAGCCTTTAATGGGCCCCATAATGAAAGCGATTGGATGAAGAAAATGACAAGTATGAGTTTTTATAAATAACGGCATAGTTATTACTGCTAACATTGTTGTTGGAATACCCGATGGTTAAAACACAAGTAAGAATACATCATTCGCATTACAAGAAGACGTGGTATTGCACCAATTATTGATTCTTACGTAAGAAAGCACTATTTAATAATTGTTAAAGTAATTACTGTTCAATATTTTATTTTATTGATTCAATAATTGCTACGTTGAAATTTTATATTATTGTTGTTTTAATAATTGTCACTACACAATATTTTCCATTATCAGATCAATGATTAATATTATTTTAATAATATTACTATATAACATTATTGGCAATGTCTAGAAATTTCTGTCTAAGGAGAGGTTTGGTCACCTAATTGTGCGCCAGTAAGGAGAAATTCTTATTGAAAGCCCCTCTTCCAGGAACTACTGGTTGCCAAAGATTGTGATTATGTAATATTATTTGTGAATAATTAATTATTGATTTATATAATAAGAAAAATATTCATTTTATGTGGATATAGATGGAGAAAATTTTAAAGTGACAATTGTTGAAAAATTGATATTTTATCTTTTTTGATAAAATAATTCATTTAAATATATTATTATATTTTAATAATATAATAATGGTGATATTTTTACAATAAATGTGGGATATATGAATATATGAGGAGGAAGGGTATTTTTGTTGCAAAAATTATTTAAAACATGTTAAACATGTCTGTTGGCCCATTTCTTGACTGAAATTTGATTATAGCTTGTAAAATCGTCCGTATGTGAATTTCGGTCAATTTCTGTTTGGAATTTGGAAAAATTTTATTCTGCAAAGTTGTAGAGAATGAAATTTCTTATGGAAAGTACATAAGGTTTGAATTTTTCTGATAAAAGAGCTATTTATTATGAATTATTGAAGTTCCGTAGTTCCAAAATAATTGATTTTTGAAAGTTTTAATTATTTTTAATAACAAAAACATTTTTTTTGTTTTTGTCATTATTGGTGGCTGAATTCAGATGGTCAAGGTGGGCGTAAGAATTTAAATAAATAATATTAATATTTTATTAAATTTTTTGCTTTGATGTTTTAAGCAATTTTCTATAAATAGGGTGCTTATGTTAGAATTGAAAATCACATTAGAATCTGAAGTTTTCTCTCTCTATAATATCGAGCGTATTTTTGTGAGTATTTTAATACTTTGAGTGTGGCTATACGGTGCAAATTTCTTTCAGCATTATATCCGATATTCAAATGTAAGATGCTTTCATGAGGTAAGGGATGTTATTTTTTTCGTAAATGATATTATTTCTTTCAATATCATTATGCCGAAATATTGGTATGAACTTTTTATCAAATTTGGAACTTTTTGTATCGGGATTCTTTATTCACGTATACTTGATCTTATTCACGATATCTATGACTTTTTACCGAAAAATAAAATTTTCTTCTTTTTGTCCAAGATGTCTATTATGGTTACTATCTTTGATTGTATCCATATTTTTGATCTTTATTTTTGAATTCTGCTTCAAAATTGGTTATTATGGAGTATTATTGAATTTGGATAAAACTGTAATACGAATCCCTAATATTTATTCTTTTGCTTCACTGGATTCGTTTTCTTTAAAATATTTTTCATCATCCTCAGTCCTAAATGATGATATTACTGAATATCTTTGGCATGTAGTGCAAGAATGAATGATTTCTCATGAATATCTTTGGCCGTAGTGCAAAGATGAACAGGTGTTTAGATGAACATGACCAACTGATGAATATCTTTGGCCTGTAGTGCAAAGATGAATATTTGATTCCAGATATATGTTGATTGATGTTGCAAACATAAAATAGTGACGATGAACTTTGAAATTCATATATAGAAGATAGTAGATTTTATTCTCTATTTAACTCTTCTAATGAATTATTATTTCCGCTGCGAATATTGATTTAAAACTTGTTGTCTATTGTATTCTATTAGATTTTTCCCTGTTGAGGACTAACGATAATTTGTTCTATATTATCTTAGTCATAATGTTCTTTACTGGGCAAGTTGAGCTCACCCTTTTCTTTTTGTTCCATTTTTCTTCTTAGGAGGCGAGAATGTAGCGAGTACTAGTCGGGGTGTGAAATGATGGTTCTAGAAGTTGTTTTAGTAGTCCTCACTATTTTGTAAAATAGTATATCAATAATTATAATAAGGACTTATTTGAGTGTGGATATTGTCTAGATGACAATATTTGTATTTAAACTCACAGTTTAAGTGTTGTCGTATTTTGCACGACAGTTGTATTAATAAAGCTGTAGTTGTTTCTGTACCATGTATTTGGCGACTCATAATGGGTGTTGTATACCTATTTTGGGGCCGTCACACGTTTTTTGCTTACTCCTAGACCCAAATGCTTGTTTGGTAAAAATTTGGTTGCCTTTGTAAGCCTCTATTTTGGTAAGAGATGAAATCAAGTTTGAATCGGAGAGATGAACATCTGAACCTTTTATTACAGGAGTACCCTCACAAATTCAAAGAAATGACCTCCTTTGTCTTTTTTCTTCTCTCCCCCGTTCAAATGAAAGATCTGGCCGATCTCATTCGTTCCGGTGAAAGCTCCAACTAGATCCTTCGTTTCGGTGAAAACTTCGACTTAATCCTTTGTTCCGATGAAAGCTTCGACTAGGTCGCCTCATGTCTCTTTTATAAGCATAAAGCTTGCTAAGATAAAGCAAAAAAATTATTCATCATAAAATATTCTCCAGTTGGTCATGTTCATCTAAACACCTGTTCATCTTTGCACTACGGGCCAAAGATATTCATCATAAAATCATTCATCTTTGCACTACGGGCAAAGATATTCAGTTATATCATCACTTAGGACTGAAGATGATGAAAAATATTTTAAAGAAAACTAATCTAGTGAAACAAAAGAACAAATAGTAAGGATTTGTACTTCGGTTTATCCATGTTCAAAAATACTCCATAATAAACTATTGTGGAGCAGAATTCAAAAAATAAAGATCAAAACATAGATCCAATCAAAGATAGAAATCATAACAGATAATCTTGGACACAGAAAAGAAAATTTAATTTTTACGTGAATAGTGTAAATGATTCGTGAATAGTGCTATATCGTGAATAGTAACTCCGACACCAAAAGATAGAAATTTCACAAAAAACATCATCATGCTTCGTGAATAGTACTTGTGAATAGTAACTTGTGAATAGTAACTCATGAATAGTAACCCCGACATGAAAAAGTTCCAAATTTGATAAAAAGTTCCAACCAATATTTCGGCATAATGATATTGAAGAAATAATTTTTAAAAAAATAATATCCCTTACCTCAGAAAGAATAGTACTTCTGACTGGAATACTGGATATAGTGCAGAAAGAACTTGCACCATATAGCAATACTCAAAGTACTAAAATACTCACAAAATACGCTCGATATTATAGAGAGAGAAAGAGAGAGAAATTTTTAGTTTCTGGTATGATTTTGAATTCTAACCTAAGCACCCTATTTATAGGAAATTGCTTAGAACACCAAAGCAGAAAATTTAATATAATAATAATATATTTATAAAATTGTCAAGCCCACCTTAGACCAACAAAAATCTTCCCATTCTTATCACATGTTGAGCCCACTAAATTGCAAAAAACATTTTTCATAAAATAAATAATTAAAACTTCTAAAAATCAATTATTCTGGAACTTCGGAACTTCAATAATTCATACTAAATAGCCCTTTTGTCAAAAAATTTGAATCTTGTGATTTTGTATAGGAATTTTAATTCTCTACAACTTTGCAGAAGAAAGTTTTTCCAAATTCCAAACAGAAATTGACCGAAATCCATAAACAGACGATTTTACATGCTATAATCAAATTTCAGTCAAGAAATGGGGTCCACCGACACACAAAACATGTGTTAATCATTTAATGCAACAAAAATACTATTTCTCCTCATATACTCATATATCCCACATTCATTATAAAAATATCATCATTATTATATTATAATAATATAATAAAATATTATTTTATCAAAAAGATAAAATATCAATTTTTAACAATTGTCACTTTAAAATTTTCTCCATCTATAACCACATAAAATCATTATTTTCCTCATCATATAAATCAATAATTAATTATTCACAAATAATATTACGAGAATCACGCGATCTTGTGCCGGTAGTGAAAGGAAAGAGGGCTTTCCAATAAGAATTTCTCCTTCTCGTGTATGATTAGGTGACCAAACCTCTCCTTTAAGATGTAACTTTCTAGACATTGCCAATAATGCTATCTAATAATATTATTAGGATAATATGAATTATTAGCTTCGATAATGGAAAATCTTGTGTAATGACAATTATTGAAACAACAATAATATAAAAAAAATCAACGTACTGCAATTATTGAATCAATAAAATAAAATTTGAGCAATAATTACCGTAACAATTATTGAGTAGGCCTTCTTACGTAAGAATCAATAATTGGTGCAATACCGTGTCTTCTTGTCTGCAACAACGCCAGACATCGTGTTTTAACCATAACGGGTATTCAACAATGATAATCTGCTTAATAACTACGCCAGATTATTTATAAACAACTTATTTTTGTCGTTTTCTTCATCCAATCGCTTCTCGTTATGGGCCCACACATATTTTCGCACGTCGCATACGAATATTCTCCAGCCGTGAAGAATATTCCACGACCAAACGAATATTCTCCGACAACAATGAATATTTTATAACCACTTGCTTATTTAAAAATATTTGCGCATTTTACCCATAACTAACCACATTAATCAATTCAACCCTTACATTTCAAAATAATAATTAGAGAAATTAAATCTTTATTTATAAAAAGTTGGGTTCTTACAGTTGTTTCAATAATTGTCACTACACAATATTTTTTATTATCGGAGCAATAATTCATATTATCTGAATAATATTATTAGATAACATTTTAGTTGTGGAAAGAATGATTCATATAGCTCGAGATTGTCTGTAGAAGCGAAACCAAGTTCAATGAGGGATGGTGACTCCAAAGGTTGTCCGGACAAGTCAAAGTCATTTGGTTCTGGAAGAAGCGTTTTTCGTGACTTCTCAAAAGCGAGTAACTTAACGAAGTTAGTACAGGTTAGTTAATTATAAATTTTTGCGAAGTTATACCTTATTAGATAACTGGTTCTACCCATTCATTTATCTCTCCCGCTTATACTCAACGTTTAAACTTGACTCGGAGAAAATTAGACTTTGACTTATCTCATTGAAACTCCGTTATGAGAAACTTTCGTTACATCCACTTCGTTTATAAATCTTGTTTGATCCAAGTTGGCACCATCACATTACTGTTGACCTTTTATTTTTTTAAAGATACTTGCTTTTGATGTGATTTTAGGGATTGATTGATTGATTAACTACTCATCGTGCCAAAATTGATTGTTTTCGTAAGGTTGTTAGTTTTCATATTCCTAAGCAACTGTTATTGAATTCAAGCAACCAAACCACTTGAAGTTAATCATTGTCATATCAAGCCATAAAGCCATTCGCTTATTGAAAAGCGGATGTCAAGCTTTCTTACCCATGTCATGCTGTGGACTTTAATCGTCATATTTGAATAATATTTTGTTTCTCGACGATTTCTAAAGAATTTCTCGGCTTACTCCCAAAGTGTGATATTGAATTTTGTATCGACTTTGAACCCTGTGACAAAACCCATTTCTAAAATCTCATGGCTCTATTGAACTTCGAGGAGTTAAAAATTCAATCAGAAGTTTGTGCGAGCCTCTATCTGGTGACTTCCTTTGTGGAATACAATCGCCGGACTCTCTCGTAGGGAACGCCATATTTGTGTGGTAGTAAATCGATAGGTGTCATTGTGACGTCTTATCCAAGATTGGGATATGAGTCACAATTGAGAGCAACCTAAGTCGAAGAATCGAAATCGTAGCTTTCTATGCTTAGTTGGTTATTATCGAAGATTTTGTGGAAAGATTTTCGAATCGCTACTCTATTAACTCATCGACTCGAAAAGATACAAAATTCGAATAGAGCGAGGAATGTAGAACTCAACATGCGGCAACGACGTTGGCTCGAGCTGTTGAAAGATTACGACCATACCATTCAATACCATCTTGGAAAAAAAAAGAAAACGAATATGGTAGTGACGCGCGTTGAGTAAAAGATCGTATGCGTTTCTGAGTGCGATATTGTTAACACAAAGACCCATTTCGTATGACTTTATGAAGATGGAGATAGAGTTAAAGATTCCAAGAACTGCGTGAAGATAACGAATATACGATTAAAATCGACTTTAATGGATAAATTTAAAGTCGCCAAGCTACTGGACTTGGAGTTGATGAATATGAAGAAGAAGATGCAAGAAGTCGTTATTCCAAAAGAGAGAATCGGCAATGTGAGGAAAGCTCAAACCTTCGATTTATTTGTCCAGTTGAAATCCTCGATCGAATAGGAACTGTGGCCTATAGACTCGTTTTACCACCAAGTATGACGCGTGTTCATAACGTTTTTCACGTATCGATGTTACGTAAATATGTGGACGACCCGAACCATGTTATTGAGTTAGAACCGGACGAGATAGCCGAAGACTTAACGTACGAGGAGGTACCAGTCAAGATCTTGGATGGGAAGGAGCATGTCCTACGCATGTCAATTTCGAGGACGAAATTTCATAAGGAGGGGAGGTTGTAAGACCCCAACTTTTTATAAATAAAGATTTAATTTCTCTAATTATTATTTTGAAATAATAAGGGGTTGATTTGATTAATGTGGTTAGTTATGGATAAAATGCGCAAATATTTTAAATAAGCAAGTGGTTATAAAATACTCATTGTTGTCGGAGAATATTCGTTTGGTCGTGGAATATTCTTACCGTTTGGGAATATTCGTAAATGACGCCGCATGTGACCTTGTGTGGGTCCCATGTGAAAAGTGATTGGATGAAGAAAACGACAAGTATAAGTTGTTTATAAATAACTGGCGTAGTTGTTACAATTATCATTGTTGGAATACGTTGGTTAAAACACAAGAAATACGCGTTATTCGCACAAGAAAGACACCAGTATTGCACCAATTATTGATTCTTACGTAAGAAGACACTACTCAATAATTGTTACGAAGAATTATTATTCAATATTTTATTTTATTGATTCAATAATTCTTTGCGTTGATATTTTATATTATTGTTGTTTTAATAATTGTCACTACACAAGATTTTCCACTATCAAGCTAATAATTCATATTATCTGAATAATATTATTAGAAAACATTATTGGCAATGTCTAGAAAGTTACATCAAGGAGAGGTTTGGTCACCTAATTGTGGCATCAAGAAGAGAAATTCTTATTGAAAACCCCTCTTTCCAGGAACTACTTCGGTCACAAGATCTTGTGATTCTGTAATATTATTTGTGAATAATTAATTATTGATTTATATGATGAGGAAAATATTGATTTTATGTGGATATAGATGGAGAAAATTTTTAAAGTGACAATTGTTAAAAATTAATATTTTATCTTTTCTCGATAAAATAATATTTTATTATATTATTATAATATAATAATGATGATATTTATACAATGAATGTAGGATATATGAGTATATGAGGAGGAAGAGTATTTTTGTTGCAAAAGTTGTTTAACACATGTTTTGTGTGTCGGTGGACCCTATTTCTTGACTGAAATTTGATTATAGCCTGTAAAATCGTCTGTATGTGGATTTCAGTCAATTTCTGTTTAGAATTTGGAAAACCTTTCTTCTGTAAAGTTGTAGAGAATTGAATTTCCTATACGAAGTCGAGAGATTCAAATTTTCTGATAAAATGGCTATTTGTTATGAATTATTGAAGTTCCGAAGTTCCGAAATAATTGATTTTTAAAAGTTTTAAATAATTATATTAACAAAAACGTTTTTACAAGTTAAGTGGGTCTCACATGTGTTACAAATGGGCTGAAATCAGATTTCAAAGATGGGCGTGAAAATTTTGTAAATATAATAATATTTTATTAAATTTTTCGCTTTAGTGTTCTAAGCATTTTCCTATAAATAGGATGCTTAGGTTAGAATTGAAAATCACACCGTAAACTAAAGATTTTCTCTTCTCTCTCTATATATCGAAGCGATTTTTGTGAGTATTTTAGTACTTTGAGTATTGATATACTGCACAAGTTCTTTCAAAGACTATATCCAATATTCCAAATAAGTATTTATTCTTTCCGAGGTAAGTGGATGTTATTTTCTCAAAAATGATAGTATTTCTTCAATATCATTATGCCAAAATATTGGTTGGAATTTTTATCAAATTTGAAACCTTTTCACGTTTCTGGGTTACTTATTCATGAGTTACTTATTCACGTAGTTACTTATTCACGAGTTACTATTCATGAGTTACTTATTCACGAAGTTACTATTCATGAGTTACTATTCACGAGTTACTTATTCATTTAGTACTATTCATGAAGCATGATGATTTTTTTTTGTGAAATTTCTATCTTTTAGTGTTTGAGTTACTATTCACGATACTAAGACTATTCACGAATCATTGACACTATTCACGTAAAAATTAAATTTTCTTTTCTCGTGTCCAAAATTGTCTCGTTATGATTCCTATCTTTGATTGGATCTATGTTTTGGTCTTCATTCTTGAATTTTACTCCACTCGGGTTATTTATGAAGTATTTTTGAACTTGGATTGTTTAAGGTACGTAATTCTTAATATTTGTTCTTTTGTTTCTTTGGATTCATTTTCTTTAAAATATTTTTCATCATCCCTACCCTAAATGATGATATAATCGAATATCTTTGGCCCTGAAAGTGCAAAGATGAATGATTTTATAATGAATATCTTTGGCCCGTAGTGTGAAGATGAGCAGTGTTTAAATGAATATGACTAATCGATGAATATCTTTGGCCCGTAGTGCAAAGATGAGTGTGTTGAGATGAACATGATTAATCGATGAATATCTTTGGCCCGTAGTGCAAAGATGACTATTTGATTTATGATGTATATTGATTGATGTTACAGGGATAAAATATCGATAATGGACTTTTAAATTCATAGATAATAGTAGATTCCATTCTCTACTTAACTCTTCTAATGAATTATTGTTTCCGCTGCAGTTATTGATCTAAAACTTGTTGTCTATTGTATTCTATTAGATTTTTCCCTGTTGAAGACTAAGGATAATTTGTTGTACATTATCTTAGTCATAATATTCTCAGATCTTTGGGCTAGTTGAGCTCACCCTTTTCCTTTTTGTTCCATTTTTTCTCGGGAGACGAGAATATAGCGGGAACTAGTGGGGTGTGGAGTAATGGTTCAAGACAGTTGTTTTAGTAGTCCTCACTATTTTGTAAAATAGTGTATCAATAATTGTAATGAGGACTTATTTGAGTGTGGATATTGTCTAAATGACAATATTTATATTTAAACTCACAATTTTTATGTTGTATTTATAAAGTTGTAGTTATTTCTGTACCATGTATTTGGCGATTGAGAATGGGTGATTTATACCTATTTTGGGGGCGCCACGGTTAGTATCGAGAGCTTTAGGATATGATCTCCGGAGGAGATCGGGAATATAACTAGGAGGAGAGGCGAGTAAATCCTTCGCTAAAGTGTGTCCTACCTAAGCTTATTTGTTGGTCATTCATAATATAGGGTATTATGTGATTTGTTAATTTGTTAAATTAACTCTTGTTTTATGGAAGTATTTGAGAATGTCGACTGAAAATGTTAACAGTGGAGTAAATGAGACCATGGAGACACCTTTGTTCACCAACGAGGAGAACGTGCAACAGGCTGGCAATGTTTCTTCTGTGAACAACACCACTGAGCAGATGACGAACGATGGTATGTTTAAGAACTTTCTAGAATTCATGCAAAACCAAATGAGAAAGACTACTGTTCAAAATACAGGTGAAAACACTGGAAACTGACGAATGGTCACCGCTAAGCAGTTCAAGGAGTTAGGACCGCCGGAGCTTTTGGGAAAACCAGAATCACTTACGGCAGAGACGTGGATAAAACAGATCACTAAGATATTTGATGTCTTGGGATGCTCAGGGGAGCAAAAGGTTCCTTTCGCCACTTTCATGTTACGAGGAGATGCAGATTATTGGTGGGAATCCGTAAAGCGTACTCAGCCTACCGCATTGAAGATGTCTTGGGAGAAGTTCCAAGAATTGTTCAACGACAATTACTTTCCCGAAAGTATTCGTCACATGAAGGAGGTAGAGTTCATCAAGCTGGAGCAAAATAATATGAACGTGTCGCAGTACGAAGCTAAGTTTGCCGAGTTGTCTCGATTTTCATCCCATTTGATTGATAATGAGGAGAGAATGACACGAATGTTTCTGCGAGGTTTGAAACCCAAAATACGTCAATACCTCATTTCTCACAAACTTTGTTTATATTCAGATGTTGTGAATAGGGCTCAGTTATTGGAGTGCGATAATGAGTCGGCTCAACTGAAGAATAATGATCAACAACTCGATGATAATCGTACCGGTGGCGACGGTCATCGAAACAATGATAAATAGGGTGCTTAGGTTAGAATTAAAAATCACACCAGAAACTGAAGTTTTCTCTCTATTTCTCTCTCTATATTATCGAGTGTATTCTTTTGAGTATTTTGATATCTTGAGTATTGCTATACGGTGCAAGTTCGTTCAGCGTTATTCCAGTCAGAAGTACTGCTCTTTTAAGGTAAGAGATAGTAAGGGATATTATTTTTTTTAAAAAATGATATTATTTCTTCAATATCATTATGTTGAAATATTGGTTTGAACTTTTTATCAAATTTGGAACTTTTTCATGTCGGGGTTACTATTCATGAGTTACTATTCACGACGGGTTACTATTCACAAGTTACTATTCATGAGTTACTATTCATAATTTACTATTCATGAGTTACTATTCACGGGTACTATTCACTACAAAATTAGTTTCTCATGTCGGGGAGATAGAATTTGAAATGGAAGCAAGGTATTCTCAATTTTTTGAAATACCAGGTACGTAAATTTTGGGGACGAAATTTCATAAGGAGTGGAGATTGTAAGACCCCGAATTTTATGAAATAAAAGTATTCAATTTTTCTTATAATTACTATTCAGTAAATAGTTAAATTGATAAAAGTTAAAGTTAAGGGTGATATATGAAATTTTTTTCAAAACACACAAATGGTTATAAAATATTCATTGTTGTCAGGGAATATTCGTTTGGTCGTGGAATATTATTTCGTCAGGGGAATATTAAATATTTGACGTCATGACCATTTGTGGGCCCCATAATAGAATAACCGCGGATGAAGAAAATGACAAAATTAAGTTTTTATAAATAATCAGGCGTAATCGTTCAAGATTAACTTCGTTGGAATACCCTATTGGTAAAATAAATTAATACGCGTTGTTGCAGTACAAGAATATTACCAGATTATATAAGATATTTTTGAATTATTGATTCTTACGTAAGAAGGCACTACTCAATAATTATTACAGTAATTACTGTTCAATATTTTATTTTATTGATTCAATAGTTGATGCGTTGATATTTTATATTATTTTTATTTCAATAATTATCATTGCACAATATTTTTTATTATCAGATCAATAATTCATATTATTTGAATAATATTATTAGATAGCATTATTGACAATGTCTAGAAAGTTCTGTCAAGGAGAGGTTTGGTCACCTAATTGCGGCGCCAAAGAAGGAAAAATTCTTATTGGAAAGCCCTTCTTCTCACAGGAACTACCGATCATCATAATTGTGATTCGTAATATTATTTGTGAATAATTAATTATTGATTTATATGATAAGGAAATATTTATTTGATGTGGATATAAATGATGGATTTATTTATGTGGTTATAAATGAAGGAATTAATGTTGAGGTATTTTATCAAGATATTTTTTTCGGAATGAAGGTATTAAAAATTAAACTAGTGTTTTTGAGATATATTATGTGAGTTATAATTTTAATCCAAACCGTTGGATCGTTGTAATTTTTGGATATGTTATACATATATAAGTTGAGTATATGTCCACAAATTTTGAACCGTTAAAAATGAACGTATGATTTGTTATGAATTTTAATAGGTGAATGGTTCAGAAATTGTTGAAGTATCCAAATTTAGTATTTTGGTAGAAAATTTTAGAATTGAGTGGGCCCCACTTGTGGTAGGTGAAGAAATGTGCTGAATCTTGGTGTTTGTTTGAAGTATAATTGTGATGCCCCCAAAATTAGGTATACATCACCCATCTTGGGTCGTCAGATACATGGTACAGAATTCAAATACAACTTACTAATACAACTGTCGTGTACAATACGACAAAACATAAACTGTGAGTTTGAATACAAATATTGTCTACTAGAGATTATACAAACTCAAAAGGAGTCCTCATTACAATTATTATCACACTATTTCACGTAATAGTAAGGATTACTAATGTTATCCTCCGACCATTACTCCGCTTCCCGACTCGTCCCAAATTTATATTCTCATTTCTCAAGAGTACATGAAAGAAAGAAAAGGTGAGCTCAACTAGCCCAAGAAGAAATATTATGACTAAGATAATATGTAATAAATTATCATTAGCCTTCAATGTTGTTAAACCGATAAAATATAATAAACATCAAGTTTAACTGCAATGAACCAAAGAATCCATTAAAAGGTCAAGTAGAAAATAAAATCTACTATCTTTTATGATTTAAAAGGTTTTTCATCATCGTTATAGTTGAGACTCTTTTAATAAATATTCCACATCATCGAATCACCCCTCACACTACGGACCAAAGATATTCTTTAGTATCACGCACCACAATTATCCACGCACTACGGCCAAGAATATTTGTGTATTCATTAATGGTCATGATCATGCCAACAATTGTCCATCAATGCACTACGACCAATGAAGATTTTTACCACATCATTTGTAATATTACGGTCATGATTACACCGAATAATCCTTGGTCATAATCATACGAAGTCCATCTATGCACTATAGGCCACATATGACTTTTAAAAAATATAAATATGAGGATGATGACAATGATATAAGAATTCAATAAAACAAGTTCAAGAATTAATTTATCCAGGAACCAATAACATCCAAACTGTCAACATGATACTGCTTTGTAGAGTAAAACTCAAGAATACTTAGAAGAATATTTCCATGAAAGGATACTGGATGAAGCGCAAATATCAAGGATATTCCACTAATTTCATGGAGTATAGAAGTCAAAGTTTTAACCAACTGAGTATAATAAAGAATGGAATAACAAAAGAAATCACCATGCATGTGATAGACCACACAGGCAGGTTATTCTAACAGAATAATAAATAACGGAACCAGTCCGTGAAATGCATGCATGTGATATTCCAATGTAATAATAAAGAATGGAACCAGTCCAACAGAAACACATGCATGTGATGTTCCAAATGTAATAATAATAAAGAGCGGAACCAGTCCAGATGTAAAACACATGATGAGGATGTTCCAAATGTAATAATAATAAAGACGGAACCAGTCAGGTGTAAAAACACACATGACGAGGATGTTTCAACAGTAATAATAGAAGAATGTCACCAAGTATAGGTAAACAAGCGTATACAAAAGTTATTCCAACAAAATAATAAGCAATGGAATAACAACAGCTTCTCTTCATGAATAAGAAAGAATAACACCCCTTACTTTAGTAGGAGATTGAATACCGCGGAAGAAGTAGTAAGAGAATACTCTTCTTCTTTCTCTCTTATTCTCTCTATACTTTTCTCTCTATAGCTTGAATGAATTCGTGAAAAATAATGAAGCACTAGGCCTCTATTTATAGAAGATTTCTAGCTTAAGACTTGCCATGTGAAAAGGCAAGTGGGTCAACGAATCGTGATGTGAAAAGAAAAGTGGTTTCGACGCTCGTAATGTGAAACGACAAGTGGTTCGACGCTTTTGTAATATGAAACGGCAAGTGGTTTGACGTCCGGTAAAGGTAATTACTATCGACGAAGGTAATTACTTATTCACGAAGGTAATTACTTATCGACAAAGGTAATTACTATCGACGAAGGTAATTACTATTATCGACGAAGATAATTGCTATCGATGAAGAGACTCTTAGATGATGACATATGGGCCTCCCATAAAATAACCAAACTTACCACAAACGCCTCATAATGCACTCTTTATATACATCAAGGATTGAATAAATATTACCACAAATCATTTTATTTTAATCAACACATATTTAATCTTTCAACAATTATTAATCATTTATAACTTGTCGCCTCAATTATTGATTTAATAATATAACATATTATCTGAGATGATCTTGTGACAATAATTGAATCAATAATATAAGAGATATGATGCAAAGAATTACTATAAAGAATAATTGAGTAGAATTTTTAGTGACTTCTCACGTAAGTATCAATAATCAATACCGTGTGCTATTATGCAACCACGCCAGACATCGCATTTCTTTACTAGGGTAGTTCAACAGCTTTTTAACAGAACACCTCCGTACCGTTATTTTTATAGAAAGATAATTTTGTCATTTTCTAACTACGATAATACTTCCGTGTGGGGTCCACTAATGATTGAGGTAGTCGTATACGAATATTCCCAAAAAAAAAGAATATTCCCCGACCAAACGAGTATTTTATAACAACTTGCTTACTTTGCAAAATTTATAAATATTACCCACAACTATTATATAAAATTTACTCCATAATATTCAAAAATAATATTTATAGAAAATTCATCTTTATTTATAAAAGTTGGGGTCTTACAATAATTCTCAATTTGAGACAGTGGAGATAATGATAAGTCAAGAGAAGACTCACCAGTAGGAAGAATATGATAGTAATCTTCTCATTTTTCTTTGGGGTCTATCGGGTCAACCAAGGATAATTACGTGGCCATATGATATCTATCATAACCTGTAAGCATGGCCTCCCATGTATACGAAGGTTTCTTGAGCACTTCCCAAAAATTCTAATTTCTAAAATAGTTTTTAACTATACCTTTATGTAAGGTGTCATTGTGACGTCATATTATCCACGATTGGGACATGAGTCACGGTTGGTATATATTTGTATCCAAACTCACAAAGATATGTGTGTTGTTGTATTTTGTACGACAATTATTGTAATAAAGTTGTAGTTATTTTACGTACCATGTATTTGGCGACTCGAGAATGGGTTGGATGGAATGGACCTATTTTGGGGTCGCCACGGTTGGTATCGAGCTTAGGATATGATCTCTGGCGGAGATCGGAAATATAACTAGGAGGGAGAGATGAGTAAATCCTTCGCTAGTGTGTCCTACCTAAGCTTATTTGTTGGTTAGTCATAATATCGGGATATTACGCGATATGTTAATTTGTTTAATTAACCCTTGTTTTATGGCAAGATTTGAGAATGGCAATTTGAGAATGCTAACAATGGAGTGAATGAGGACCGTGGGGATACCTCTAATCACTAACCATGATAATGTGATGTCTGGACGAAGAAGGAATTAGAGATATCCATGTGGTGAGTGAAGAATTGATAGTTACACCGGAGATAATGCAGAGGTAATAAAGTGAGAGTGAGGAAGAAGAGGAAGAAGAGGTATTCGAGGAGAGTTTATTAGAGGTATTATATGATCAAAATGTAGAATTTTAAAATCATATTCATGAGTTAGAAGAATATTTCAAGAACGACAAAGCTATCATGGAACAAAAGGATGCAACAATTCAAGCTCATGTTACCCGATATGTGATGCTTGAATGAAGCATTCTTTGGCGAGTATAAGATGATAAAGATGGAATCGAAATTTGAAAGAAGAAAAAAACCGAACGAGTAAGAATGAGTGATGCATGGGTAAAAGCCACACGACACGTGGATATTGTGGAAAGAGATGTCCGATCTAAGAAGGCTAAAATAGATGATATGAATTTCTCTTTTTACGGAAAGCAATTGGGAGAACCCAACATCGAAGTTTTGAATTATCGCATGCAGAGCGGTCAACCTGAATTTGATATGGATCGAAGATTGATGATTCAAATCATGAATCAGGAGTACAACGAGACAGTTGAGGGAGGAATATGTCCTATAGAAAAGTATATTCCAACGGTAGTGATGACGCCAAATCTTTGCCTGCACAAGTCAAAACCGAGTAGTTCGAGGGATGGCGGTTGTCATGACTTCCCAACAAATGAGGAACCCAAATGAAGTTATCACGGGAGATGGAGAAATCATGATGACCGAGGAGATAGAATCTGAAATGGAAGCAAGGTATTCTCAACTTTTCGAAATACTGTGCACGTAAATTAAATTTGCTGAAATTTCATAAGGAGGTGAGATTGTAAGACCCCGAATTTTATGAAATAAAAGTATTCAATTTTTCTTATAATTACTATTCAGTAAATGGTTAAATTGATAAAAGTTAAAGTTAAGGGTGATATATGAATTTTTTTTCAAAATACACAAGTGGTTTGTTTTGAAGTATAATTCTTGGTGTTTGTTTGAAGTATAATTCTCAATTTGAGACAGTGGAGATAATGATAAGTCAAGAGAAGACTCACCATTGGGAAGAATATGATAGTAATCTTCTCGTTTTTCTTTTGGGGTCTATTGGGTCAACCAAGGATAATTCTGTGGCCATATGATATCTATCATAACCTAGAAGCATGGCCTCCCATGTACGAAGGTTTCCTTGAGCACTTCTCAAAAATTCTAATTTCTAAAACAGTTTTTAACTATACCTTTATGTAAGGTGTCATTGTGACTTGCTATCCACGATTAGGACATGAGTCACAGTTGGTATATATTTGTATCCAAACTCACATCATATGTGTTGTTGTATTTTGTACGACAATTGTTGTAATAAAGTTGTAGTTATTTTCTGTACCATGTATTTGGCGACTCAGAATGGGTTGGATGGAATGGACCTATTTTGGGATCGTCACAAGTTATACATGTGAGTGTGGACAGGAATTGTTGATTGATGTTACAGGGATAAAATATTGTTGGTGGACTTTTAACATGGAGAATATAATAGACTTTATGGTCTATTTGACTCTTCTAATGGATTCGCTTCGTTTTCTTTTTAACTATGGTTGAAAAGTTTTATCATCTACCATATGTTCTAAATCTCGATTTACATCGATAAAGACTATTGATAATTTATTTATCTTTAGTCATAATATTCTTTATCGAAGCTAGTTGTGCTTTCACCTTTTTGCTTCACAATTCCTTTCGTGTAATAAAAGTGTAGCTAAGACAATGCGGGGAATAACAGGGGAATAGAAGCGGTGGTCTATAGATGTTGAGGTGAGGTGAATTTAACTTGGAAGGTGTTTTGCCTTTATCATATAAGATGTCTAATGACATACAACCTCGTATCATCATAAGGCGGGGATGTGCTCATCCACTTCACGAGTATATATATATACGAGCACTACCTATATAATCTTGGAGTTTGGTTGAAGTATAATTCTCAATTAAAGACGGTGGAGATAATGATATGTCAAAGAGAAGACACACCATTAGGAAGAATATGATAGTAATCTTCTCATTTTTCTTTAGGGGTCTATTGGGTCAACCAAGGATAATTTTGTGGGCATATGATATCTATAATAACCTACAGAGCGTATGGCCTCCCATGTACGAAGGTTTCTTGAGCACTTCCCAAAGGTTTTAATTTCTAAAACAATTTTTGACTGTACCTTTATGTAAGGTGTCATGGTGACGTGCTATCCAAGTTGGTGTCCAGAGTCACAGTTAGTATATTTTAGTATTAAAACTCACAACATATGTGTTGTTGTATTTTGCACGACAATTGTTGTAATAAAGTTGTAGTTATTTTTTGTACCATGTATTTGGCGACTAAGAATGGGTTGGATGGAATGGACCTATTTTGGGGTTGTCACATCATATATGTAAATATAATTATTTATTAATATTTTTTTACAAAATTTGCACATTTCACCCATAACCAAAGCATTATATCAAATTAACACCTTATTATTCAAAATAATAATTAGAGAAAATTCAATTTTATTTATAAAAAATTGGGATCTTACAGCCACACTTTGTTATTTTGGTGGAGTATCATCTTGTTCGATTTTCTTCTGTAGTGGGTATAAATGATTGATTTGTTAGACAAGAAAAGAAAAGATGAAAATATATGAATGATTCAATATAGAGTAAGAGGGTAGAGGCTGATGAATTGAGGAATTTTATAATATTAGATAATATTATAAAATTATTTTTTTAAGTATTAAAGTTCGGTTATTCGGGTATCCCGAATAACCTGTTTTTGAAAATCGAAACCAAAATCAAAACCGAAAATCGAGTAATAATTCGGATATAACCGAAATTATAAAAAAAATTTGAAAAACCAAAAAAATTCGGTTCGATAATTAGATTTTATCCGTTTTTTGCTCACTCCTAGACCCAAATGATTGTTTGGTAAAATTTTGGTTGCCTTTGTAAGCCTCTATTTTGGTAAGAGATGAAATCAAGTTTGAATCGGAGAGATGAACATCTGAACCTTTTATTACAGGATTATCCTCACAAATTTAAAGAAATGACCTCCTTTGTCTTTTTTCTTCTCTCCCCCGTTCTAATGAAAGCTCTGGCCGATCTCAATCGTTCTGGTGAAAGCTCCAACTAGATCCTTCGTTTCGGTGAAAACTTCGACTTAATCCTTTGTTCCAATGAAAACTTCGACTAGGTCGCCTCATGTCTCTTTTATAAGCATAAAGCTTGCTAAGATAAAGCATAAAAATTCCACGAAATTAGTTATGGAAGAAACCGATTTGGTTATCCACTGCTTATGCGGATATATACGTAGAAACTAGAAATTGATTTGGATTTTTTTTTATAGATGGTGGTTTTGTATTTATGATATGGAATATATTTTATAATTAATACAATATATATATATATATATATATATATATATATATATATAAATACCATATTTGAAAGTATAATTTATTTCATATATGTAAATATAATTATTTATTAATATTTTTTATTTGAAGTTCATTCAAATATAGATTTTTAAAACTAGATTTTAATATTTAATTATATAATTAATTTTTTTGAGTAAAGCTAATAATTTGATTCTTTATATTACAAGGTTAAAATAGTAAAATATTATTATTAAGATGTTTTAGCAATTTTAATTACCAAATAATTTTATAATTTCATATGCAATTTCATTCAGATGATCTAATTTATTAAGATGTCCTAACTATTCAGTTCTTAATTACTTAATTTTATCATACACCACCTAAGAGAGTGTTTGTTTAAAGCTGAATGGCTGAATCGATCAGCCATTCAGTGCGTTTATTTTGAATAAAAATCGTTTGAATAGCTGAATCAGTCAAATTTTTGGGCTGAATGACTAAGTGTAATTTTTTTGGCTGAATGACTACTAAATGAAATATTTTATATTTAAATTTTTTTATAATATTAATTATTATATTAAATAAATTTACAACAATTTTGAATTTTTTCAGAGGGGTAAAATAATAAAAATATGTTATTACGATGTTTCAGACATGTCAATTATCAAATAATTTTTTTTATTAGTATTTAAAATTATATTTCATTCATCTCATTATGATTACTTAAACATTCAGAACTATTTCATTCAAATTTATTAAAGAGCCCCCCAAGTTCCTTTTCAGATCTGACCTTAAGGTTTGAATCCGGAAACTCAATAACCCATAATTTAGGTGAGAAATTGTCAATAAATAATCGAGTCGATAACAGACAAGGAGATTCATCCTAAAAATTTCTAAAATTAGATTCCACTAGACTTACATTGTCAACTAAAATACAGAATTTGCAGGGACCTCATAGCAATATCCCCAACCTATGAATTCAAAACAAAATACTGACGAAGGGCCAATTCGTAATTATCCACCAAGAAGAAAATATAAAAAAAAACTACCTGATTGGCGACTGCTAACGTAACTTTTAAATGAGCGAAAATCAACCCAAGTTGTTACTTCCATTATTATATACTATAAAAAAAAGAATAAAAAAAAATAAAAACAAAACGAAACTCTTGAAATTCTTCATCTTCCATTTAAACCTCCAAATCCTAATTTATTAACATTCAATGCCACTCTCTCTCTGACTGCGATCTTCAGACTTCAAATTGTTTCTTTCTCAACAGTTCTCTCCCCATCAATGGTGATTGTTTAGAGTTTTTGTTTCTTATCTCTATTTATTTAACGTTCTTTCTCTATATTTCAGCTGTATTGAGCTTGTTCAAGTGTGATAACTTTCGATTTGTACAAATAATTTGAAAAATGCGGTTTGATTTGTACTAATTCGAGCTCCATTTTAGATCTGGAGCTATTTATTTTGGTTGAAAAAGCAGCTAAACGTTGTTTTGTGAGGTTCTGAATGAAAAGCTAGGGTTTTGCTCGGTGGACTTTGGATTTGGTGATAAATTGTGGATTTTAGGGTTTAAAGAGTGTAGATTTAACGATGAATAGGAGTTTTAGGGCTCCGGAGAGGGAAATGCAAGCGGCAGTTGCGAAGCAGAGGCAGCAAATGAGGACATCGGTGATGAAGGAGAAGGAAGAGGAGCTTGCGTTATTCCTCGAGATGCGAAAACGGGAGAAGGAGCGGAACAGTCTTCTTATTCAGAACTCGGATGAGTTTGATGATCCACTTGGTATGAATTTCTATTTTTTTACAAATTGTGCTTCGTTAAATTGTCTTTTTTTTTTTAAGATTTAGCATAATTTTTCATGTATGTTTACTATTCTTCATTGCTTGTATTTGGCCCGTGAAATCTGGATTCATTTTGATTGTAACTTGGAAGTGACATGATGTGATTTGATATTTTGATTAAAGGAATGTGGCATTTTTTTGGCCCTTTTTATATTTATTCTTAAAATTGTGAATTAGAGTATAACTTTTTTATCAGAAGGGATAACTTTAAATTACTATAACATATGGAAAGTTTGTTCTTTTTAGTTAATTGCCCTCTTTGCTTTTGGGTGTCGAGTTTAAATTACATTTGTGATTATTCATAACTACCAGGAACAACTACTGGAAGTTCTCCTATATTCAATATTGCATCAGCCACACCTGCCCCAACAAGAAAGACCGCTTCTGATGAGTTTCTGAATTCTGACAATGATAAAAATGATTATGACTGGTAATTCTTTGGGGAACTGTTTTTTGGAAACTGGTTTTCGCTCTTACATTTTGTTTTCTATAGAATCTATACTTGTATCAATCATTTAACGACAAAATTAACGGTCTTTCCAATGAGGACATGATTTCCTGGTGGAGAAATTTGTCGGTTTTTTTTTTCTTTTTACACGTCTGCAATTAAAAATGCATAGTTCCTCTAGATTACAGGTTCTCTTTCTGTCTATCTGTGGGTGGATTGGGATGAGAGAGTGCAATGAGATTTATTATTTTGTGAATATATGGATTGAATCTGAAGCTGGTAATTACTAGGATTCTCTGTGTTTTCAGGCTTCTAACCCCTCCTGGCACTCCTCTTTTTCCTTCACTAGAGATGGAATCACAAAGAACCGCTATGAGTCAGATTGGAACTCCTAAAGCTCGCCCAACTGCACTGAAATCTAGAGTAAGAACAATATTTTAATTTTGTTATTGCTAGCAGTCTATATTTTAAATTATTGGATGATATTTATGTTCAGTGTTAATAGACATGTGACTATAACACTCGTATGGAAAAGAGAGTTGAACCACTGCCACAATTTGGTCTATTAGAAACCAACCTATTGTCTGTGTCTAGAGGTCGCCAAAACCCTTCTCCATTAAGACCATTATTTTAAAGCCAACTCCCCCCCAATTAATATGTAAAGCCAGAATGTGACGTTAGATATTTAATATATGTATACTTGGCAAGAATGTGACGTTTGATAATTAATATATGTATACTTGGTAGTCTTATCATAGATATGATATGTTTGTAGATGCATCCATATTTAGGCATGTCCATACAATTGCTTCTAATAATTAATTCATCACATGCCGTTCCAGGTTTTACCAGCTTTAAACTGAGTTGTAATTTCGTAATACTGGTCGGCCAAGCAACATTGATTCTCTCTCTCCTCTCTCTCTCTCTTTCTCTCTCTCTCTCTATATATATATATGTCTTCATGTTGATGTAGAAATGAACTTTGTCAATTCCAAGAAATTCATAGGTAGATAGTAGAAGAGGTTCTCTGTTTAGTTGACTTAAAAAAGTAACAAAGAAATATCGACACAAATAATGCCTCATTGCCGATGAAAAAGCATTATCTTTAATTTTTGAAGTCAATGCATAGTACGAGTATCACGTGCTTACCATGCATCTTTAATTTGAAGGATGTCTGAATTTTTTGCTGGGAGCTTCTTAAGTAAATATTTATGCCGACTCCCATTCAAAATATTTTGTGCTCAAGAAGTCTTACTATCTTAGTTCTCCAACAAATGCATGTCATCCTTGTAACTTTCTGTAGGATATCTTGATCTTGTAACTTTCTCCTGGATATCTTGACCTTGTAACTTTCTCCAGTATATCTTTGATCTTATAACTTTCCCTAGGAATCGAATTGCATATGCCGAAGTTACAAACTGATTATTTCTTTTGGTTCTGTGCATTTTTTATTGTGATTCTAGCTAGCGAATCCCCAGCTGGAGCCTACTGCAAGGAGCAACTTATCATCTAGGCAGTCGGCTTTGTCTCCTGGGTTGAATACTTCTAGTGTAGGAGTTCGAAGGCCCTCTTCATCTGGGGGTCCAGGATCAAGACCTGCTACACCAACTGGACGCCCCACTTTGACCTCAGCATCTAAACCCACGTTAACCTCAGCCTCTAAGCCTTCATCTACAACTGCGTCCAAACCCTCATCTAACACACTGTCAAAACCATCCACCTCGGTATCTAAGCCTTCAAGGTCTTCAACACCTACCTCTCGTTCCACCTTGCTTTCAACTAAACCCACAGTTCCTGCAAGATCTTCTACACCTACGTCAAGGTCTATTGCAAGATCTTCTACACCTACGTCAAGGTCTACTGCAAGATCTTCAACCCCCACGGCTAGACCATCTGTACCTGCAACCAAGCCTACATCCAGGGCAGTGACGCCAACTCGTAGACCAACTACGCTGTCAACTGCATCAAATATATCTGCTCCTCCAGTTAAATCTCCTTCAGTCCCCAAGGCTGTTCCTACTACAGCAAGAAATTCAGTGCCTCCACGTGCTAGTTCTCCAACAGTGAAACCAATACCATGGAAACCTTCAGAGATGCCCGGTTTCTCTCTTGACGCACCACCAAATTTACGAACCTCACTTCCTGACAGGCCTATTTCAGCCACTAGGGGTAGGCCTGGCGCACCAAGTGTTCGATCGTCATCAGTTGAGCCTGTTGCTAATGGAAGGATTAGACGACAGTCATGTTCCCCCTCAAGAGGGCTCCCCCCTAATGGCATTAATCATAACAGTGGAAGCTCTGTTCCTGCATTGAATCGTGCATATGCAAAAGCCAATGACAATGTAAGCCCTGTTATGTATGGAACCAAGATGGTTGAAAGGGTTATAAATATGCGTAAATTGGTGCCACCAAAGCAGGATGACAAACATTCCCCTCGCAGTAACTTATCTGGCAAGTCTTCATCCCCTGACAGCTCTGGCTTTGGAAGAAATTTCTCTAAGAAATCCATGGACATGGCTATAAGGCATATGGTATGTATCTTATTTATGTCGAATGCTATTGTATTAAGTAGAGGGTTAGATCAAATAACTTGTTCCAGTTTATGAGTCTGCATGAAGGGTGTCTTAAGGGTGTCTTGTTTACAATTTGAACTCATGCAACAGAGTGAGTTGGGTTGGGGATTTGGTGGGGGAGCAGGCTTGTGGGAGTGTAGGGCCGTTTGCAGTTTGATCTAGTCTACCCAGCTTTTTTTGTTTTTGGAAGAATTATCCCAGAATAATTAAAATATGTTTCTACGTTTCTGTTCATCACCTCAGGGCTTTTTTTTATATATATTTATTTGTAAGTAAATTTGGTTGAATTACTTATTTGTTGTTTAATTTGGGATCACCCTCTGGAGCAGGATATAAGGCGAAACATTCCGGGTAATCTAAGGCCGTTGATGACAAATATTCCAGCATCCTCTATGTATAGTGTGAGATCAGGGCCTACGCCACGAAGCAGGACAGTTAGTGTTTCAGACTCGCCTCTTGCAACAAGCAGTAATGCTAGTTCTGAAGTGAGCATCAACAACAATGCTCTTTGTTTGGATGGAAGCGAGTTAGAGGATGATATTAACAGTGAAAGAGGTGTTAGATCCCCTACAAGTGTACGGGGAAGGTGATGATTGGTATCTATCATAAGATATAAACTAATTTTCTAATCTACTTATTGTCCTTGTGATTCTCTACTGGCATTAGAGCAAGGACTATCGATAACCAGAGAGAACTGGCGTTGCATGTGGCTTGTTATGCCTACATGATTTATGTAAAGTTAGATGGACTTATTTGGTGCATCATCTTGAGAGTTTGTATTATGAGAAACTTGCCAAAACATCTGTCTGGCTCGTTATATCTGTGGTCACAGCTTCATGGGGATTCCCTATCAATTTATATAAATCTGAGATTGAATCCCTGTTGTTTATTCCACATAACTTTAATTTGGTTTATGGTATATAAAAAAAATACCGCTGCCTGCTTTTCAGCACTCTCGTAGAATTGTTTCTCATGTGTTATATTCTGTCAAACAATATAGTCTGGCGAATATTTATGTTTTTTTCCTCATTTTTTTGGTGGTCATCATGTTAATGTAGAAGACTGTCTGGTAACATGGATATTGTTAGTTTTGCTGCCCATAGCTTTAGCCATTTGATTGCTGAAGCACAAACACCATTCTTTTGTTGCTGACAAATGACAATTTCTTATTGGTCACTAATCCTTCAATCCATGTTATCTTAAGAAGCTTTGTAATTAAGCCAAAAAGTGAATGAATTTTGCTTTTGCTCTTGCTCCCCCGGTATCTAGATATGGTGCAGGGAGAAGATATGGAGAAGTAGCAGGGGTAAGAAGGCACTTATGGGAGTTCTGCAGAAGCAGGACCACTTATTTGCACGTTAACTTTGACTTTATTCTTTGAATAGAATGGGAGCAGCCCAATTTCAAGATTTGATATGATCACAATCTAAAAGGCACTAAAGGTCATTTGTCCTCTTGCCTCAAAAAATACAAACAAGCCCCTGTTCTTTCAATCCAATAATAGATAATACTTTAATATCTAGCTAAGATCCAATCAACTTCAATATTAGACGACAAGAGTACAAGACAAACCCCCTTATGCATGTCCATGTTCTATACATATAAAAACAAACAAAAATTTTAGGGACCCGGATCTACTGATCGGTCTAGCGACTTGTCCCTTTTTTTTGAATCTCAAAAAATTTATAATATTTATTTTAATTTAAATTTATACAGAATTCAACAATTTAAGTGTAACTTGAATATATGTAAAAAATAATGTACCGGTCTCTAAAAGCCGGTCGCCCCAGAATCACTCAAATACAAACCCAAACGGTGCCATTTCCTGATAATCAAATAACTCAACATGCAAAAAGTAATGAAACTTTTCTAAGCTGTCACTTCATTGGGGACGAGCTCTGCAATTGTCTTCCAGTAATTTTTGTTGGCTTCAACATGAAACTTCTCTTGACTTTGTAATTCTGTCGAGACAAACATTGTCTTGATAAAATCGATACAAATAAAAAAAAATTGCATTGTGCAGTTTATAAATATTTCCTATATTATTAAGGGGCTTACTCCTCCACTTGCCGCGTTGTCCCTGCATCAGTATTAAGCTTATAGGCTTGTTCTTTTAGTTGCGTTAGGATTAATTGTGTTTTAGACATTTGAAAGATTTATAAGTTTGACACATTTTATTATTTTTGATTAGGGGTGTAAACGAGTCGAATCTCAACGAACATCTTCACGCTTTCAGTTATTCTACTCGACTCAAAAATCGAATTTCGAATTGACTCGGATTCGATAAAGGGATTTATATTTTTTGCGTCGATTCGATTCGGATCATTCTTCGGACTTTACTAATTTCGTAAGTACTCGACTTCGTTTACAAAAGCGAGTTCTTTCATGAACCTTCAAATCGAGTTTGAATATGAACCATTTTACTTAAAACCGAACCACTACATACTAAATTGGCTACTTAACTAATATTTATATATAAAACTTTTTCACTTTTATTTATGTATTGAAATTATAAATAATGTAATAAAAATTGATATTCAATTCATTGATTTATTCAAGTACAAGTTTACACAATTTCATACTACACTTTATAAATTATAAAGATTGATACAAATATCACATATTTAGCTTACTAGCATGGATAAAACCAATATTCGAATATGATCCATCGAGCAGGTATCGAGTATGGTTCGAGAAAAAGTGAAATACTCGAACCCTAATATGAGCGAACACTGGTATGCTCGAATTCGACTCGTGTATCATTAAACAGAAAATGAGTATGGATCAGATTCGACTCGGATCAACTTCGAATTCGAACTTTAGATCATATTTTCGAACCGATCTCGAGTCGAGTACCGAACTATTTAGTTCGACTTACACCCCTATTTTTGATACGGTGAGTTTGAGACTTTTAGAGCCCGTTCGACAACGACTTATTTTAAAATGATTTAAAGTTAAATAATATAAATTGACTTATAAGTTTTTTAAGTTATGACTTATAAGTAAAAGCGTTCGACATTAATTAGACTTATAAGTCAGAAATTAAGTTAAAACAAGTTATGAAGGTGTTCGACTCATAATGACTTATAAGTAAAAATCAAAATGTTAAGATTACTAAAAAATACATTAATAAAAAGAAGGGAAAAATAGAAGAAGGACAAAATAGACATTACATTTTGTCAAACTAACTTATTTTAAAATGACTTATAAGTCAAATAAGTTACAAATACTTGCTTATTCTTTTGACTTAAAGATCAACTTATAAATAAAAAAATAAGTCATTGCCAAACAGGAGAATAGTGACAAATGACTTATAAGTTGGTTTGCTGCCAAAACAAGTTATTATTTATTTAGGAAACTGATACTTCCACATGTTAAAATGATAATTAAACACGAGTCTGTCCCACGTGGAGGTGAGATCCACTCACTAGTTATGTGTGAGGGATCACGTGAAAATATCAATTTTTAATGTGAAAATATTAGTCCCCTTTATTTATTTTATTCTATAAAGCCAATAGAAACAAGCCCATATATAGAAGAAGCGTGGGGGTGGGGGTGGGGGTGGGGGTGGGGGTGGGGCTGTTTGAGAAGACTTTCTATCTGCAACTTTAGTTCTTAAAAGTATGCCATAAACCTGAATATAATTCAGGCACTCAATCATCTTCAAGCATTGATACTATTAAGTCAATACATACACTAAAAAACTAACAAAAATTCCCACGATAAATGCATGATAAATTCTTCAGTAATCCATTTTCCAATGTAAAGTTAAATAAACAGAAGAAACAAATTTCTTCCAACATTTACAATCAGTTATCTAAGTTTGAAAATAATAGAAAAATGAAGTCCCAACAGCAGAGTGCTTACATTTAAACATATAGTTTTATATATTTCTGCGGCAGCTCACATAGGACTCCATCAAAATCAAGAAAATGCATTCGATCACAAAGAACAAAATCCTTATTCAGCTGTGCCTTCCTTTATTGCAGGATATTCATCACATCAAACAGTTCAAGTACTCTAAGATGTCAAAACAAGATAAATATAAACAATATCAGTAGTAGGATCTAAAAATGATATCAAGAACTGGTGAAATGTGGAAGCATGATCATCCTTAGGCCAGGTAATGACAAAATTGATGATCATGGAAAATTTTGTTTAAGTGGTGGTATATTTAAGGGTATTTCTGATTTAATTTTTTCGAGAGTGGAAAGGGTACTTTCCAAAATTGACATGTGCACTGGCACTCTTATGCTGGATGAGGCTAGTACTCGAGAAAAAAAATAACTTGTCAAATTAAAAGAAAAATAAAAACCAAACAAAAATGAACACAATATGTTGGCTATTCCTTATAGACTTTAAACCGATACGCTAGCAGTGTATATATGTGTGGTGTTAGGATCATAACAAATTATTAAAAATAAGGATAATTTTATATTTTTGTCCAACAAAATTTCTTCATCAATGATGCTGGTGTATACATCGATGTTGTATGAAAATTTAATTCTTTCTTATAAGTGTTTTAGAGTTCTAGCTTATAGCTTACAGCTCCTAGGTTGATGTAGTGTGTCCTTCAGACTCACAACCCATTCATAATTCAACAAAGCCTCAACCAGTAAACTGGTTGAGCTAGATGAATCTGTACATGGATTAATGATTCATTCCACATATGTAAGGATTTATGGTATGCGCCAACATTATGATGAGCTGGTGTAAAAAGGCAATAATCCAGACTTAAGAAATAAGAGAAAGAATTGATGGGTAATAAATGAGCTAACTAAACTAACCTTCAATTGGTCATTTTTTTACGGTGGTAATATACTTGACCAGCATGCTAACGATTTCTGGGGAAGTCCTCGACGCAGTCTCCTTCAAATCCTTAATCTTCGTCTCAGTTTCCCCTTCAAGCCGTTTTACAGTGGAGTCAGAGTTCCCACTGGTCTACATTGGTACACAAGAGAACAATTTTAAAGAACTTGGTATCGAAGAAAAGTATATTAAAGGAAATCAAACAGAGAAAAAGAAATGGACAACTTCCCCAAGCTTTGAAAAGAGAAGCAATACAAGAAAGTTGAAGAAACTAGCATACTATGATTAAAAGGATGCTGCAACCAAGATAAAAAATAATGGCTAAATAATTCCAAAAATAAAATTCAATGATTGAAAATTATGATAATCTTGGTCTTATCCTATATACTGTAAGTCAATACCTCTGAGATTTTGTTTTGATACTCAGATTCCATATTTGAGCGATAAAGTGCTGCTTCCCTCTCAGCTTCTTCTTTAGCCCGCCTCAACCTTGTTGTTTTCACTGAGACAAAGAAGAAATATGATAATGGAAATTTATCGTGACAAGGGAAAAGGAGCATTGAGAAGCATTGCACTAAGTATTCTGCTTATAAATAACTTGAAAATGCCCAAATTCAAAAGAACTTGAGGCAACTATTGAAAGCTAAACATATGGATTAGAATTTTACAGTTTTTAGCAGCGGAAACAATTTGTTGGGCCTCTTGTTCAGCTGTTAGTAGCATCTGAATGCCCCCTTGTCCTTTCATGGAATCCATTGCAACTATGAAACCTACAGAAGAAGATTCATAAGAAGAAAGACAATATGATGCATATAATTTGTAATACTCGTGTAGTTTTTTATAACGGGCGTAGAGAAATTAGTTGGACTCAATTTCAAGGAGCAAGACAATATACATCAAGCATCTGCAATCAGACAAGAAAACATACACATGGACACAAAAGAACTCATGCTCGCATGATCTAGTGAAAGATTGAAATTTTATGTGAAGGGAGGGTCTGAAAAAATAAAAATGATACGTAAGTGGAGTCGATTACAAAGATTATCGTGCTTTTCACTCTTGAACAGTATTTTCATATTTTAAACAAGAACCAAGTATTTTAAAACTAACAACTATATATTCCTTTTCCACATAAAATCCATGTTCAAATTATTCATCCAAACACAAGGAATCAGAAGAAGAATTCCCCATCCTCTTTTGGGCATCGACATGTACAAGAAAACTAAGGAAGCAAAAGATCTTTGAGAGGTTGCTCGTAAATACGAAACTTCCTTGACTGAAAAAATGTAAAAGCCTTCAATGTCTAATGTCTTAAGTTTACTTACTACTCATACAACTTGATAAAGCCACAGAAAATACCAGCAGAAGCTGATTAGTTTATAGTTTCTTGGTCAGTGACTTGCAGCAACTATGTCAGAATATAGATGACACACACATACACCATTGTGTGTGTATATATATATATATATATATATATATATATATATATATATGGCCAATTTTGATCCTCATATTGCCAAACAACGGAAAATGATCCAATTGAAACAATCAATTTATTTAATTAAGCAGTGGTTTGCACCCTTAGGATTTATTTGGCTTACAAACAGAGCAATTCTTGGGATACAGTGTGGATTTTAAGCCTTTCCCACATTCCAATTGTGACAAAATTCCCTAAAATTTATGAGTGGCCAAATACAGTCATCCTGTATTTTCAAAATCAATGCAGGAAAAGATTCAAATTTATGGCACAAAATTGAATAATTTTATAGAATTCATTTATCAAATTCAATGCAAATTCATTTTACACACACACACGTACACAATATACCTATCAAATGATCATCAGGCGAAGAAAATGAAAATAATTCAGTAGATATTGAAACGAGAAATTGAAGAGGAGAAAGGAGATCATAAGAAATTGTATGTAAATAAAATTCTGTAAAAGTAAAGCCGTGATTACCGAAATTGCCGAAGAACTACTCTAGGGAGGCTGTATACTACTTAATAAGAAATGATGCGTGTGATTGTGAGAGAATGAGGCCAAATGAAGCTGAAATATAAATAAATAAATAAATAATTGAAAATAAATTATTTGTTAGTATTTGTTAATTGTTAGTGTATGTACCCTGATATTGAAAATATAAAGGATTTAACTATATTCTATATTAGTTAATATAATAAGGTTTAGATACCATTATTATCAACGAATTTAGTAAAAAATTAATTATAATTCTAAAATTACTAAATAATATTAGTATATAAATTTTTTATGTTTATTAAATCTTTTATAAATAATGTTATGGACATAAATTATGCACAAAAAAACTAAGCACAAAATGACACAATATATAACTATTTAGTAGACTCATTTAATTGTATTTTCCCCACAAGATATCTCATCATAACAATCAACCTTCTTTATAAATAGACTAGATGTGTCTCGTGCTTTCGGCACTGTATGGACGGTAGGACTTATCTCAAACTTTAGACGACTCAGATGATTTATTAAGTGAGCGGGAAATTCAAAATTATTTATATTTTATTAGATAGATTCATTAAATATTTATTAGTATGCACACACACAGTGTGTGTGATAGTAAATTATTTTTTAAATATAAGAGAAAAATAGGTAAATATAATAAATGTAACTTCTTAATTAAAATTAAAAATTGGGTAATTTTCTTTTACAACATGTGATATCCGTTCTAAAAATTAAAGTTCCAAAAAGATATTCTTAAGAGACTAAAAAGTTTAAAACTAATCGACTTTTTACTCTATTATAGAAATAGAGTAATGCTAAGGCCTAAGAGTCAAATTTTGTAAATTAAATATTTTAATGATAATTTATTGTATAGTCAATCACATGAGATTAAGGGTGTAAACGAATCGAGTCGAGCTGAGTATTGAGTTGCTCAGATTTAGTTTACAAAATTTATTGGGTATAAAATAAGGTTTGATTGATGCTCATTTAACTATCGAGTCGAACACGATTTTGAATCGAATCCGAGCAATTTGAATGAATATGATTCGAGTATCAATAGAAAATTATAATTTGTGGAGGTTCGAGTAATTTATCGAACTTTAAAATTTGCTCATATTTGACTCATTTATATTTCGAGTCAAGCTCGAATCAAACTTTTAGTCGAGCGCCCGAACTGTTTGCTCATTTTACATCCTTACATGAGATCTACCCAATTAATGTTATGGTGATACATATGAAACACTTTTTGAAACCAAAAATTTGAAACTCTTAGTATCACCCGTAGATATATCATAATATCACTCTCCCCATCAAAAAGGATGAACAAAATATAATTTGTACATATATTAAAAAAAAAATAAAAAAAAATAAAAATAGAGAATAAAAAAAATTCGAATTTATTTCTACAAAATTATATAAAGTGATAATTATTTTTTTATACTAATGGACCCACTAAATAACTTAGTTACCATCCACTTTATGTAAATATTTTTTTGGGTATGATTGGTGTCTATCCAACCGTCCATATGAAGCACTTGAATGGCCGGATCCTCAAACCAATATTCTACATTTTTATATCAAAGTTATTTTTAAAATACTGTTAGGGGAGGGTTATATTAGTAACTTGCTTAGTGTTAGTGAGGGCAGGTCAGTCATTTCCATGTACCTGTGTAACTACCTCTAGCTAGGCAGTTAGTGTATAAAGGAGGTACCGCAACTGATTTCAGTTATGAAAGTTTTAAAACTCTCTGTAATTCTGGAACTTTATATGTGATTGATTATATTATAAATTATCATTAAAATATTATAAATTAGTGTTAGTGAGGGTTATATGTGATTGATTATATTATAAATTATCATTAAAATATTTAATGTCATACCATTTTAGACCCAAGAAAATGGACATTAATTTGCTCTACTGCGAGCTACCAGGAAAGGCAGGAGCAGGTAACGGGTAAGCTTGTGACACAGGTAATTAGCAGCCCATCTGTTTGTCAAAATGTCTCAAAGAGCTTGGATGGTGAAAAACCTATGAAATGATATCCTTCTTTGGTTGCAGATAGTAATATTTTCGTGAGATTCCCCATGATGGCTCGGGATTTAATTGGAAGCGCTGAGAAGCTTACCTACACATTTAAGAATAATGCTAGATAACTAGGCAAAAGCTGTCTAGTTTACCAAGAGACAACATTCATAGATTGTACAGTACAACCATCAGTGCGTTGTCTAGGTAAAACAGATAGTTTTTGTTTACTTACTTAGCATTACTCCACAATTAAACGAGGCAGGACAGGTAACATGTGTTTATGCTTCCTTTTATATATGCCAATTGATATGTGGAATGGATTTAGAAACACCCATTAAGGTCCGTGTATTCCAAGCCATAAGTCTTGGAAAAGATATATGATTAGGTTCCTTTTTTTGTACCCAAGAGCCCGTGGTGTGTGGTCCGCTCACAGAAATATTAATGATTGTTGGGCCCTGGCCTGTTGCATTTTTTGAATTGTGAATTGGGTTAATATCTTGCATTTATTGTGTGTTCCCCCTCTTGGTTTTATTGTTCTTCATTTTCACTTTTCTTACTTTCTAGTAATTCGTGTGAATAATTGCACTGATTTGCCTGGACTTTGTTGCTATGACTTCTTTTGCTTGATAATAGTTAATGGAATTCAGGGTTCCATAGTTTACTTATTTTACATTTTGACAAGTATTCTGTTGCTGTAGAAAGTAAGACTGATTAGTGATTGTTAGGTCCCTATTGCATTTTTTGAATTGTGAATTGGGTTAATGTCTGTCGTATATTGTGTGTTCCTTTCTTGGTTTAATTGTTCATTATTTTCACGCAATTTGTGTGAATAGTTGAACAAGCCTATAAGCAAGCCAAATCCTATAAAACCATGGTTCCAAATGCTCTAAGTACATACACAAAACTGTCTCCATTATTTCAGTCCTCGCATAATTCTAAAACAGACCTCAATATACTCCAAAGCACCAAGACACTCTTAACCTACCCCATTTCCTCAAATGCCCAGCCACCTGACTACACAAGACCAAGATCCCTAACAGCTGTCCAGAGAGATGCCAGAAGGGCTCAAGACTTGTGTTACTATTTTGATGATAAGTACGCACACGGGCATCAATGCAGGCAGGCAACCCAAGACATTTATGATTGTAGGGGAAAGTCAAGAGGAGATTGATTGTGAGACTGCACCAAAGTATGATGAGTATCCTTAAAATGTTACTCCACCACAATTGTTGTAGAGGGAAGCATGGTAGTCTCCATAAATGCCATTGAAGGGGGATACCATCCTAGGACACTGGTGGTGATCGCAGGGACTTGGATCTCTAAACTCAAGTTTCTTTGATGATGTTTTTGGTGGATAAATGGATGCTCCTTCACTTTTCTTCGTGATTGAGAGAACTAGAGCAAACGATTGAGAAACTAGGGAAAACAATGATTGTTATGATATACAGCGTTGGTGTTACGTGTAGGTGTATATATAGGATGCATCCACTTGTAATAGTTGCAGACGAATAACCTCGTAGGTGAGCAGACGCATCAACTACGAATACTAGCTGACGTGTATGATGTGTGTTTTAGATGTGCATTTTTTAAGGACAAATATGTAAATTTACTTATCCAAGGGAGTTTGTAAGTACCAGTGGCGTCATCTGCCACTTTTACTTGCTTTTATTTAAATCGCGTCTGTTTGGGATGAACATAGCCTAAATTGGTCCATGGCCAACGCTGGTTAGGAATTACTCCTGTATGTATATGCATACATAAGGGATTGACGGGCCTGATATGTCATTAGCCCTACTACAAAGTAGGAGTGCTACAAATAGTGAAGTTCAGAACACTTTTTCTTAAAGTTATCATCACCATCACCTCAAAAGATAAAGATGGAGGTAGTAATAAATATGAGGTTACTAATATGTAAGAGACTTCCAAGCCTTTATGTTGGTTGCTAGATATCAAAGTATTAATATATATACCTCAGAAATGCAGTCTATGCTAACTTAGAAGTAGCTGATCTGTGTCAAGTCTTAAATGTTCAATCCGAGAAGAAACTTATATGTTCCCTTTCTCTTCTCATCTGCAACAGTTGCATATAAAAGACGTTCCTAACTGACTGCAGCTCGCGTAATACGTTTCTCATGTCTGGTCGAACCTGGGGAGATTCCCTGGAGCACATCACACCAATGTTGAGCATCATAGTAAGGCACTCCTTCATTTGGTTGTCATTCTCTTCATTTGCAGATGCCATTCTCATGATAACTGGGTCGATAATGTCCATTACCCGGTCAGGCAAGGCCATCCAGGAAAAATTGTGAAGGTTAAGACCTCCATGAAACATAGGGTCAGTAGGCTTCTTTCCAGTAATCATCTCCAATAAAAAGATTCCAAAGCTGTAGACATCCCCCTTGGTTGACGCCATGCTTCCTAAACCATACTCTGTTACCGAGAAAAGATCAGAATGAAGAAATTTAGGGATAGGTTGCTTACAAGTACTTTAACTAATAAAGAGAAAAGGAAAGCTTCAGTATTACTCCCTCCATATTGCAACAGTTCTCACCCGTTAGGTTTGTAAATCTTATGTTTCAAGTTTACGGTGTTTTTACCTGGAGCTACATATCCAATGGTTCTAAATCTTATGTTTCAAACCTGGACTAAGCTGCTTCGATCTGAATTACGGATTTCAGGAAGAAGCATTGCCAGTCCAAAATCTGCGACACGTGCAACCATGTTACTGTCTAGCAAAATGTTACTTGGCTTTAGATCACAATGTGTTATGGGATTTTCGCATTGATGATGAAGATAATCGAGTGCACAAGCCACATCGATAGCTATGTTCATTCTGGTAGGAAGGTTCAGTATCTGAGGGCTATAGAACCCATTACGATATGTTCTTCTTGTTGAATGCAACCACCTCTCTAAACTCCCATGCTCCATGAACTCATAAACAATAGTTCTAAACTCTTGACCCTCCATATCTAAACATGAGCATACAGTTATAATCTTAACAAGGTTTCTGTGGCGAATATTTCTCAAGGATTTGCACTCAGTGATGAAACTTTTCGCTGCTCCTCTACGTTGAGGGTTGAATACTTTGACTGCAACAATTGTTTCATCCCTGCGAAGTATTCCTTTGTACACCGAGCCAAAACCACCCGCACCAACTAAGTTGGTCGGTGAGAAACCATTAGTTGCTTCATGGAGATCTGCATATGACACTTTGAAGTGTGATGGGCCTGATGGCATAGATATTGATCTTGAATGTCTCAATGGCTTCTTTTTTCTCCTCCTTCTAAGGCAAACATATAAGAACGTAGACACTATGGTTATAGCTAAAAGTATAGGAAATGTGGATATTAATATCTGTACAGGAGAAATTTTATTTTTATTTGATCTGCATCTCCGAAGCTGTAGTTCAGGTATGCCTCCACAAAGCCTTTTATTCCCTACTATTGAAAATGCACTTACATTTGCAAATACTCCCCTCATTGGCACCTCACCCTCAAAATCATTCAAGCTTAGATTCAGATATTTCAAGGACATGGTTTCCAAGAAATCCGGGATTCTCCCAGTGAAGTTATTATGAGAAAAATCAACATTTTGAATACCTCTTAATATTTTCATGGAGTAAGGAATGGAACCCTTAATGAAGTTCCCTTGGATGTAAAGCTTTTCGAGGCCAGTGCAACCACCAATTTCACTTGGAACAACTCCAGACAACTCATTTTGGGAGACATCAAATTCACCCATGGTTTTCAAAAGTCCGATATCCGCTGGAATTGATCCAACCAAATGGTTTTGAGAAAGATTTAGCATGATTGAAAATGCTGAAGCATGAAAAAGTTTGTTGGGTATAGTTCCACTGAGGTTATTTTGAGACAAATCTAGTAGGACCAACAATGGACAATTTCCCAAACTAGGAGGAATGTTCCCCTCTAATTTATTATTGTCGAAGTGAAGTTGGTCCAACATGGATAGGTTTCCTATAGAGGCCGGAATCTTCCCTACAAGTCTGTTGTTAGAAAGAACAACTCGTTGCAACTTCCCAAGCTTAACGATTTCAGTGGGAATAATGCCTGTGAATTTGTTAAAACCCAAATCTAAAAGGATCTAGTTAATGAATTTACTTTTCTCAGAAGGGATGCTTCCAGAAATCCGATTTCCTGCTACGTTTATCCTTGTTAGAGCAGCAGTAGAGATATTGGCAATAGAACTGGGCAATGATCCTCCAAAGTTATTGTCCCCAAGTTCTAATATTTCCAAACTGCTACAATTGGCTAATGAGCCAAGAAACTTGAGGTCACCCTGTTCCCCGATTCCCAGATTATTACTCGCCAGACGTAATTTTTGAAGATGCAGTAAGCTTCCAAAATCTACAGACACATAGCCAGTAAAAGCATTTTGTGATGCTGATAGAACTCGCAGTGATGTCAAGTTCCCAATAAAGGATGGGATCTCTCCTGTGAAGTTGTTAAAATCAAGAACAAGTTGTTGCAATTTGGACAAAGATGCCAGCTCGATTGGAAGCTTCCCAGTTAGCTTGTTGTTAGCTACAGAAAGGTGAATGAGGTTGGAACATTGGGATAGGTTCATCGGAATTTCACCCTCAAGGTTGTTATATGTCAAGCTTAAAACTTTTAGCCTGAAAAGACGGCCTAATTCTCGAGGAATTACACCTTGAAGGATGTTGTTGGAGAGAATGATCTGTCTGAGGAAGCTCAAGTTTCCTATACCAGGAGACAAGGAACCCACCAAGTCTTTCGATGAAAGGTCTAAGGTGGTGACTCTTCTGTGGCGGTGGCTGATATAATGCCTTCCCAGTTGCAGAAATGGAGAGAATTATTCCAGGAGCTAAAAGCCCCTCGAGGATCATGAGTAATCTTTGATTTAAAAGACAGCAAAGCAAGAAGATCTCTTTGGTTTCCAGTTGACGTAGCAGTGGAGGAGGTTTGGATGGATAAGAGAAACACAGAGAGAATGTTTATGGAGTATTGGAATAATGCTCTCATTTTGGGAGTTTGCCTGCCTGCCTCCTTTGTTACCTGGCTATGCCTTGTGTTAATAATATAACAACAAATAACTGCAGAGGGCTAAAATCTTATCATACATAGAGGAAACCAAAATATTCTAGACACTAAATTAGAAGTAGAAAGGAACTGATCTTCATATTTCCCTGCATTGCACATACTTGACCTGGCTCAGTTCTGAACTCGAAGTCAATATAAAGAAATTCGGACAAATCTATGTGGCCGTATGGGATGTGGTACTAGGGTGGTGGTGGAAATTTCCTTCTTCTTTAATAAAACAACAATTGATTTAACGCGTTAATATAAGTACATATTCTCACATTCACACATATCCTTCCATAAAGGTGCTGCATGGATTAGGATCCTTCGTCAAATCACACCTATGCTTCCACCTATGCTTCCATTTTATATATATATATATATATATAATAATTTTTATTTTTACTTTGCTAAATCATCTGTATTGAGAAAAACTGGAGTATAGCTAAATGTGTATTGAGAGAAATTGGACTACAAATGTAATGGAGGGGATCCTAATCTCTACATAAAATGTACTTTATCCGTATAAGATAATTATTAACTAAGATATTTTCAATTTCAAAATTTATGAATTCTTTGAATTTTAGTAAATATAAATTATCTAAAAATTTAGTTCTAAATGTATATCACAACTACTAAATTAATACTAGTAACTTATAATTTAAAAGGATAAAATGGAATAAAATAAAAACCTTCATGTTTACAAATTTTGTATACAAGACTACTAGTCCAGGAAAATTTTGGAATGTAAAATCTGAGAACCAAACAGTTTATATTTAACGCAAAAACAACAGAACCCAGTTGAAACTGCATGCGATCAGCTGTGAGCTAGCGAGAAAGGAGAAGAAGATAATGGTGGTACAAATAATTGTTGTTGATGTACTGCGTGATAGTAAAGTCCCACATCGAAACACAATTAGAAAGATTAAGGACATAGAACCATATAGGTTAATCTTTTGGGTCAAGATGCGGTTTTTGATGCCCATATAGTTAAAGTTCAAGGCTCTAATGAACCATAGACCTAATATCTTAACCTTTTGGGTCAAGAAACAATTATATATATGTATTTATTCTTTTGGGTTTCAGGAATTAGAACTTGGAATAGGTGCAGGAGGAGGTTGATCAATTTTTGGCCAGGAATTGATTGGAGGTGCTGAGAAGCTTACACATTTTGACCCAGGCAGAGCAGGCAAACTGAGTTTGTGCTTCCTTTTATACAAATCTATTCACATATAGAATAGATTCGGAAAGACCCATATATACCAAGCCAATATAAGCATGAAATAGAAAAATTATTTTTAGCCATTTTTTATGAATTGGCTTGGTTTCTGCAGGGTTTTGTTGATCTTCATTTTCTTTATTCCTACTTCTTATCATTGCCTGTGAATAGATGACTTTATGTGCTCGATAACTATGGTTATTTAACAATTAGATAAGAATATGGAGAAGCAAACAACTTTAATAGTCCTTTGGAGTCACTGTCGGAGGAAATGGTGGTCTATTTCGATATGCTTCGAATGAAAAACTGGATTAGCTTGTGGCACCAATAGATAGCAGGTGGAGAATTGTTGAAACACCTAGGCCCTATAGCTCACCTTGTAGCTCAATTGCAGCCATACTAGTTCAGAGGCAGTGTTTCCAACAGCCCTATATTCAACTTGGGTGGAGGAACGAGCTACCCAACGTTTCTTTTAAGAGGTCCACAAAACTGGAGTGTCACCAAGGCAGATATGATCATCTCTGTTTCAAGCCCAATCTTCATTTGAATAGGCACATAGATAAGGACTTTGAGTACGGAAGATAGACAAGAAAAGACCAATTGTTCCCTTGAGATATCGAATGCATCAACTGGGAAAGCTATGTATGAGGGGCTCCAAAAACAAACCTGAATTCCATTGCACTGACTTTGGGAGAACCATCATCATGAAGGAGCAGAAACAGTGGAGGAAGCTAAGTGAGTTGCAGCCTCTTTGGCACCAGCCATGTTTGTTTTAGCAAGTAGATCCTGAATGCAACAATGTCGAGTCTAAAACAACCCTTATTGCTTGGTTGGAACAACTTCAATACCAAGATTTTTTTTGTTTTTCAAATTCCCAACATCTTTAAGTGAAAACCTTGAAGACAAAGCTTGAACAGAACCATAGAAGCTGCTTGAAACTGTGAATTAATATCAAGTCATCAACATAGACTAAAAAATAGGCAACAACTAGTAGATAAGTAACGAGGTGTCAGATCTAGATTGTAGAGAGCCATATCCAAACTTGAATTTATCCAGGCAGTTGTGCCATATACACATCTTTAGTGAGAGTGCCATTTAGAAAGGTGTTATTGACATCAGGTTGATGAAGAGAATAATATAAGATCTCTATGTAGTGGGTATGTTCAATTAATGAACCTCTGCTACTGAACCTTCATTGCCTGTGATGTATTACATACTCAAAAAAGAAGCCTTTCCTAGCCTGCCAAAAGCATTTAATCTCTGTTTTTTTTTTTTAATAAAGATAATGCTGATATATGGAGATTGTTGTGCATTGTCCATATTAACGTCGAGGGACTAATGAACATTTCAATCTCTAAAAGGTGAGGTTGGCTGCATTTCAATTTCCTTAAAGATGTCCTTGAGTGATTTCAGCTCATGTAATACCTCACCTATGTCTGGTCTAACTTGTGGTGACGGCTTGGAGCATTTCACACCAATATCGAACATTTTAGTCAGACACTCCCTCATTTGGTTGCCTTCATCTTCATCTGCAGATGTCATTCTCTTCATAACTGGGTCAATAATGTCCATTATACGATCAGGCAAGGCCATCCAAGCAAAGTTGTGAAGGTTAATACCTCCATGAAACATACGGTGAGTAGGATTCTTCCCTGTCAACATCTCCAATAAGAGAATTCCAAAGCTGTAGACATCCCCCTTGGTTGACATCACGCTTCCTAGACCATACTCTGTATCCGAGAAAACATCAAAGTCTAGAAAGTTAGGGATGATTTACCAGCAAAATACTTTATTTAATCAAGAGAAAAACAGAGCTTCAAAAGTGCCCGTCATGCAATAATTGCCACAATTTATACTGCATCTTTGTGGTAAAAGTGATCGCAAAAATAACTCTAAAAGTATTGGCATTTGTTCCCTAAAAGAACTGTATTTTGTTCCTGATACTTTTATGGTCAGAATTCAATCAATTTGGAAATAAATACAACCATTAGAGTTATTTTCACCATCGTTTTTGTCAAGTCCAGGCTATTTTGAGTAAATTCAAGTTAGTCGGTACCTTCTAAAAATAGCGTGGGCCATGTGAGTAGTAATAGTAATCCTAAGGAATCTCCTATAAATATCTAGATAAAAGTCACACTTTACGTATCGATACTTTATTAATGGAATCTGATAAGTGAGAATTTAGTTCCCATTGGGAGGTCCCTATCCTTTTATTCTTCCCTAATTCTTCTCTTATTTTCTTCCATTTCTCTCTCCCTCCTCTAATTTTGTTTATCTATTTCTATCAACTCAACTCAACCCCGCTTTTTATCCCAAACTAGTTGGGGGTATGACAAAATGAACTCTGTTTTTGTCAATTGTTCTAAAATAGGTAGGGAACCCTAGGGTCCTAAACATTTGGTATCTGAACTTCAATGAAGCCCTAGGAACTCATCTTTTCTCTTGTATCCTTCTTTTCTTTTCAATCCAGTTCTGCTTTCTCAATTCTTCTAGTTCTTCTCTTACGTATCCCACTCTTACAATCATAGTAGTTGTCATGGTGTCGCCTAGGAGGTCCAGGCGTGAGCAAAGAGCATGGCAAGCAGTCGACTTGGATGCAGCTGCTAAGGTGCGCCTTGGCAGCTAGGTGTTGCAAGTCGTCGCCAAGTCTAATTCTTTGGTATAAACAATTACTCTGGAAATTAAGTGGTACAGCAACATGCAACTAGCTTGCTATTTTTTTTTAAAATGAGACTCAATAGTTCTGAGTCTCAATTTCATTTTTGTCATGGCTGTAACCTCAAATCCACTCTTAACCACTTTTCCAGAAAGAATTCATTTGCTATGGAAAAGTCACTAATGAAAGGCTGCAAAAAATTGATGAAAGGATTGGTTTATGAGCAACATTGCTGACATATTGAGACAAAAGTCCCCTGACGAGGAGTTTGTTATCCAATTTGGTCAAAGGGGAGAAAGAGGTCTGCACGTGTGGGAAAATAATCATGATGCAAGAAGGTTCTATAGGGATCCTAACCGTGTGGAACCTCAAATTCAAACTCCAAACAAATGCTACAGCAGGATTTCATTAATTTCAAAGAGTTTGCTAATGAGAACTTCCAATTGATGGAGGAGGAAATGGAGAGGTTCACGTGTAGCCTAACTGGGATGTGAAGACAAGGATCCTCTGGAAGTGATAATGAATTTACAAACCCTTTTGGAGAGAGTTATAGAAGGAACCGTAGCGATGGATAACAGGTACTTTATAGGAATTTCTACCATGCTGCATAGGAAAGACAAGAAGAAGATGAGGTGCCTTGGAGGAGAAGATAGTAGGACAATGAAAATGAAAAGAAGAGAAAAAGGATGAAGAATTAGCCTATGAAAGTGATCCCATATATGATGAGGAGCCACTCCCTCATTTGGCTGCCACCATCTTCATCTGCAGATGCCATTCTCTTCATAACTGGGTCAGTTACATGGTCAGGCAAGGCCATCCAAGTAAAGTTATGAAGGTTAATATCTCCATAAAACATGCTGCGAGTAGGCTTCTTCCCTGTCAAATCTCCAATAAGAGGATTCCAAAGCTGTAGACATCCCCCTTGGTTGTCGCCAGGCTTCCTAGACCATACTCTGTATCCGACAAAACCTCAAAAATATAGAAAGTTAGGGATGACTTACCAGAAAATACTTTAATTAATCAAAAGAAAAGGAGAGCTTCAAAAATACCCCTTCGCCACACAATAATTGTCACCATTTAAGTTTTATTTTTCCGTTAAAAGTGACCGCAAAATTAACTCTAAAGTTTTGGCATTTGTTCCTCAAAATAACTGTATTTTGGTCCCGATACTTTTATGGTCAGAATTCAATCAGTTTGGAGATAAATACAACCGTTTAGAGTTATTTTCAGTCACTTTTGTCATGTCCAGGCTATTTTGGGTAAAATCAAGTTTGGAGGTAGCTTCTAGAAATGGCATGGGCCACGTGAGTTGTTTGTCAGGTATGAAAAATGTAGTATAAGTGGGTGCAAGTTGGTAGAAATTCTAAGGGATCTCCTATAAATATCTAGTGAAGTCAAGAAAAGGGTTAAGAAGTGGAACTTTAAGATGGAGCACCAGAGGGCGGATTTTCATATGAATTTGCTCTCAAAGGAGGAACTTACTATGTTCTTAGGACATCATGGAACTCCTTGGCCTCCTCAATCACTCTTCCTTGGTACCGTGACAGACACATCCTACCTCTAAACTCCGTGGAGTACTTTGTCGGAGGTGCTACAGAAAATTCAATCAAAATTTCTATGGATGCTTAAAAACCCTAGCACAACCAGTTATATTAGATGCATTGGAAATGGCAAGTGTAGCAAGGAGATGAAAGAAAATGCAAACTTTGTAGTACAGATGTTCACTGTGAAAGCTAAAGAATAATCTTATTCCATATCATAATGTACAATGAAAGCCTTTATATAGGCTAGGATTTTAAGCTATACATGGAAATAAAATCAATTAGTGATTACCATTAATCACTCCTATAATCATTCTACGACTAATCCTTCCCATAATTATGCTTCCATTGATGGCACCTATAATCATGATTGTAGAATAATTTTTTAGCACTCTCCCTCAAGTTGGAAGTCTTATATCAAGTGCCAGCAATAACGGAGAACACTCGTCTCTCATAACAAATGTAAATGACTCTCTATCCTTCAAAAACAACTACGAAGGACTCTTTGCCTTTCTCAACAACGGAGGACTCTCTAGCCTCCCAAAAGATTGAAGGATATACTCTTTTCTGAAATCTCGGCCCCATGCAATCCTTACTTTCTAATCAACCATCCATTTACACAAGGGCGGAGCCAGGAATTTTTTTCGTCCTGGGCTACCAAGTACCAACCATATACACAAGAAAGTATCCCACCAAGATCATTCAAAATCATACATAGTAGTAAGGTTCAAAGTACATAACATGTAAGAAAAAAGAAAAACAAAACACACTATTTAATTTCGCATTCTTCTATGCTTTGTAGTATATCATGAGTGAAAAATCTTACAAACTAAACTCCTAATGAAATAATAAAAACATAAAAAACTTATGATAATAACATTATCAAAATTTTATAACATCTTGAATGCTAATAATATCATTAGATTTCAAAACCTAGAAAGTTTTTAACTAAGTAAATTAGTCTACTTCAACATTACACAAGATAGAAAAGTATTTGTATTTCTGTTTCGAGAACGACGAGAAGTAGATCTATTGAGTGAATTTGTGTGTTTCAGAATTTCTTTTAAATGAGTACATGGTCTACATATTAAAAATTTGAAAATTATACATGTCTAAATTTTTACTTCTAAAAAAATCAGCACAAATGTCTCAAATAAATATATGTCTAACCAAAAATTAGTGTTCAATTAATTAGTCAATGTATGTACTTATAATTACCCGCAAGGAAGAGGCTAACCACACAAGCAGCTGGAATTTGAACAAATCAGGGCAGCCACGCAAGGAGCTAGAGATCAAGAAGCCACATAAAACTGAAAAAATAAAATTTGGGGGTAAAAACCAAACCCTAACCTTGCAATTTGTGGAAATCAGAAAGAGAGGGAGGATGGATGAGAGCCAGAGAGACAAGAGAGGTAGAAGCAAACTTCATATTCAAACAATATTGAATATATCTTCAATTTCAGCTTTTTGGATCATGATATTCTAGAATTTCATTTCATTCCCCTTATCCAGATTCAAACAATTCTTCCTTTGAACCTCTCTCCTCACTGTTGTTAATGGATCAAAGGAAAACAAGAAAATAATATTGGGTTGGGCTATTGAAGATATATAAGTACTAATATTTTTCAAAAACTCCACCCGGGCTAAAGCCCACCCTAGGCCATGTGTGCCTCCGCCTATGCATTTACATATTAAACCAGAGAAATAACTACTGAGGACAAACCATTTTTTTTTCACCACAAAAACAAACAACGGCCATGGATTTATTTTGTTTTCTCTAAAAAAAACAAAACAGAAAAAGAACTGCAAGAAACTGGCAGCTGAAGTAAGACTTCTAGTTGGCCTCTCAATATCAAACTAGCTCTGATACCATGTGAAAGCTAAAAGATAATCTTATTTCATATCATAATGTACAATGAGAACCTTTATATAGACCAAGTCTTTAAGCTATATATGGAAAGGAAATCAATTACTAAAACGAGTCTACACCAGAGTGTACTTGTGTTGTTTGTATAAGGGATGGTGAAGGTCTCTCGTTGCCATGGCAACTGACAGCTGCAAATTGCTACCCAGAAAAAGAGGCATTGGTTAAAAAAACCAAATACTTTTACATTCAGCGTGTTAAGAAATGTGAATTAATGATGAGAATTGTGAAAGGCTCTTTCACCGCTTCATCTAAGCTTATTCTTCGAAGCTAAATCTTTGGGCATAGAAGCGTGGATTGGAAAAAATTAAATGAACAAGGCCTTCATTATGATCCTAGAATATTGATTGCTTGGTAATTTCATCTATAATAAAATTGAGAGTTCATTAACAAGGATGCATAAATAAATAAGTTATTAATATAATAATATTAGAAGGGAGAGTTGTTCAGTATTTAAACTTTGAATTTGAAAACGTGATAGAAACAAGAACATTCTCAAAAGTTCATAGCTGGGATACTAAGAACGTTAACAAAATACATGAATAGTAGCTCAAAGCTAGAATCGTATTCTTCGAAAAGGCTAGCTACAGGAGATGATGGGTGAGTTTTGGGTGGTTGTGACCTTGAAAAAAAAAGTATCTCATTGGACAATGACATCTTAGAATAGTCGATAGAATTATAAAACTTGCAACTCTTTTACTGAGCAAGTATGTCAAACCTTACCTCTTTGAATGCAAGTTATTCTACTTATTCGTTCCACTTGAACAAGTATGTTTAGACTTTTGTGAAAACTATTATTCATGTTGGACTTGGTATTGTTCTTGAATATTGTGAAAAGTCGATGCCATTTGATTCGATGAACTATATGCATGTTTATAAAAGCTGTCCAAACCAATTGATTGGTGCGAAATCTTAAAAAGCGAGTTAAACAACCCTTATGGTAAAGGGGTGTATGTTGTTGGAAACTGACACATGAATGGATATTATTGTGATGTTATCATAACTTAAAGTATTGTAGGTGATCATCTATAGTACTTGATTCTTTTGGGTTATCAATTTAATATTGGTAATTCTAGTAGATGTTCAATAGTCCTTAGTAGTACTTTCGATAGATAAATTGTTTATCCGATTAGATACATTGATAGTCTTTGAATTTATATATATCTCCCTTGTTGTATTTTACTTGTCGGGCAATTTGTGCTCATCCTTGCTTATTTAAAACCTTTAGGTTAAAGTGAACGCGGAGCAGGAAAGTGTCTGCAGGCAAGACGAAGGCAAGGCTACTGGTAGCTTGTTCCTTTTATGTTTAAGACTAATATGTTGTGTTAAAGATATTTTGGGACTATGTTTAAGCTTAAGTAGGATTATGTAATTAGTCTTTATTCGATATTATTATGTAATCTATTAAGTACTGTATGTTGCGAGACTCGGGGGAATAATTATAATAAATCATTGTATATTATTCTACATTTGATTTTCCATTGTGAATGTGTTCTTTTAGTTATTATGGTATTACCATGAGAACGTGATGAACGAAATTCGAGTGACAGTGGAGGTCCGAGATTTGGGGCTTCACAATGAACAAGTTCCATTTAAACTTTGAATTTGAAAATGAGATTTCTAAGGAGGAAAAGCTAAACACTTGATCTTGAGGATGTAAAAAAAGTGAAAAGTGCGAATTCCAACACTTCCACTTTGATCAAGGGAAGGGTAAGGGGTAAGGGACAATAACTAAATCTATGGGGAACCTTGTTAACTATGATAACAACAGTTGCCTGTCGTGTGGGCACCCGGACCAATGGAAGGAGAATTCATAAATTTCAAGCTATTTTGGATAAATCAAACTAGTTAGTAGCTTGTAGGAATGGCATGGGCCGTGTGAGTAGTTTGTCAGTTAATAATGGTGTAGGATAAATGAGAGCAAGTTAATAGAAACCTATAAGGAATCTCCTACTAATATTTAGTGAAGTCACACTTTTTTGTACGGATATTTTGATTAATGAAATTTGAAGATTTAGAGGCTCCATATCCATTTCTTCTTCCCCATTTCACTTCTCAATTTTGCCCATTTCTCTCTCCCATGTACTCAAATTCTGAAATATGTTTCTATCAATTCTCCTAAAATTGGTCAGGGAACCCTAAGGTCCTGACAGTTTTCACCTCAAAATGAAACATAATTGTGAATTTTATTGCATGACAGGGTTAGTAATAAATATGAGGCATATACCAGAACTAATAAATAAATGTCGTAGTACTAGATATGGATGTGAGAGACTCCAGAATATAGTTTTAGTTGTTAGATATCAAAAGTGTGTCAAGTACTATAAGTTCAACTCGAGAAATAACCAAATATTTCTAGATCTATGTATCTAAAGTCTTAACAGTATTTTTTTTACCAGGAGGTATATATCCGGTGGTTCCTCGTAATCCGATTGAGCTGCTTTGATATGAATTTGGATTTGGGGATTTAGGAAGAAATGTTGCCAGCCCAAAGTCTGCAACATGTGCAATCATGTCCCTATCTAGCAAAATGTTGCTTGGCTTTAGATCACAATGAATTATGGGTTTTTCGCATTGATGATGAAGATAATCGAGTGCACAAGCCACATCAATTGCTATGTTAATTCTGGTATGAACGTTTAGTATTCGAGGCTTGTTGAGCCCATCATGATGTTTTTTTTTTGCTGAATGCAACCACCCCTCTAAACTCCCATGCTCCATGAACTCATAAAGAATTGCTCGAAAATCGTGACCCTCCTCATCTACACTTGTGCATGTAGCTATTAACTTAACAAGGTTTTTGTAGGAAATGTTTCTTAAGACTGTGCACTCCGCGGTGAAACTGGGCACTGCACCTCTACGCTGAAGGTTGAATACTTTGACTGCAAGAACTGTTCCATCTCCATCACCAATCCCACTATACTGCAAGTGGAAATGAGCAGATTGCTGACCAAATATTCCCTTATACACTGAGCCAAAACCACCCGCACCAACTAAGTTGGTCAATGAGAATCCATTAGTTGCTTTATGGAGATCCTCGTATGACACTTTGAAAGATGATAATATTAACATTGATCTTGAATCTGGCCTCCTTCTAAGGTGAAAAAAAAAAAAAAGAATGAAGACACCATGGTTAAAACCAAATGCGTAGGAATTATGAAATAGTTTTACCCAAAGGGATGGATTTCATGGGTTCCTTAGCCATCAATGCTGCAGCTTGGGAGCTGTCGTTCAAGTATGGCTCAACAAAGCTTTTCTTCTGCAAAAACGCATTTAATCTTCTTAAAATTTTGAGTAGATTAAGCTGATATATGGAGTTTGTTTGTTAACATCAAGGAACTAGTGAACGTTTAAATCTCCAAAAGGTAAGGTAGAACGCAGTTGAATAACCTTAAACATGGTCTTAACTGTTTCCAGCACGCTTAATACGTCTTTAATGTGTGGTCGAACTTGTGGTGACTCCATGGTGCATTTCACACCAATATTGAACATTATAATCAGCTCTTTACTAAATTCTGGTAGAGGTAGATTAACTGGGTCAATAATATCCATTACACGGTCAGGCAAAGCATTTGAAACAAAGTTGTGAAGGTTAAGACCTCCATGAAACATAGGATCAGTAGGCTTCTTCCCTGTCAGCATCTCCAATAAAAGGATTCCGTAGCTGTAGACATCCCCCTTGGTTGACACCGTGCTTCCTAGACCATACTCTGTTATAGAGAACATTTGAGACTGATTTTTTTTTTTTTCCGATGAATTTCCAAAAAATACATGAATTAATCAAGAGAAAGGAGACTTCAAAATTGTTGGTGTACAAGTTAAAAATAATGGATGGATAGAAAATAAGGAAACCAACCTGTACGAGAAAGTAGATTGACAAATTAATCAAAATTTACAATTAGACCAAAATGTAATAGGGAACTTTACAAATTATTTCTAGCATATAGCAACTTACTTTTGTATTCAGTTCATTGTTTTGCACTAAAAGTAATAGCCTGCTTTTGTAAATAATTTTAACAATCTAATTAACATTTTCACCCCAAAAAGTAAAACCTAATTTGACAATTACTGCAAGTTGATGATAGTAAAATATAAGGTAATTATAAACACTAATAAATAATTAAAAATGGTGTAGAACTAGACATGTATGTGAGTGATCAGTCTTGTATGTTCAATCCCGGAAGAATCCAAACAATTGTAAATGTTATGTATCAACTCTTAAGAGTATTTTTACCTGGAGGTACATATCCACAGCTTCCTTGTAATCCGACTGAGCTACTTCGATCTAAATTTGGGGATTCAGGAAGAAACTTTGGCAGTCCAATATCTGTGACGTGTGCAGTCATGTCACTGCCTAGCAAAATGTTGCTTGGCTTTAGGTTACAATGTATTATGGGATTTCCATATTGATTATGAAGATAATCGAGTGCACAAGCCACATCAATTACTATATTTATTCTGGTATCAACGTCGAGTTTATGAGGCTTGTTGTGCCCATCTTGATATGCTTCTTGAGTTGAATGCAGCCAACTCTCTAAACTCCCATGCTGCATGAACTCATAAACAATAGCGCAAAAACCTTGACCCCACCGGTCTACACTTGAGCATGTAGTTATAATTTTAACAAGATTTCTATGGCGAATATCTCTGAAGGCTTCAACTTTAGCCATGACTCTGTTGGATGTTCCTCCAAACTGAGGTCTTAATACTTTGACTGCAACAACTACTTCATCTTCATCAAGTATTCCATTATACCCTCTACCAAATATTCCCTTATACACTGAGCCAGAACCACCCTCACTGACTAAGTTGGTCAATGAGAATCCATTAGTTGCTGTATACAGATCATCATATGACACTTTGAAGAATGATACCAATGGTAGTGTTCTTCTCAGAAAGTTTAAGCTTGATACCGTTGATATTGATCTTGAATATGGCTGCTTCTTTTTTCTCTGGCAGAAATAATAGAATGAAGAAACCATGGTAAAAGTTAAAAGAAAAGATGCTATGAAAATTATTGCCTGTGCACGAGATATTTTATGTTTATGTGATCCCTCAATACTACATCGTGGAAGCTGTAGGTTAGGTATGCCTCCACACAGCCTTTTATTCCCTACTACTGAAAATGCACTTAAATTTGCATATACTCCAATCACTGGTACCTCACCCTCAAAATCATTCAAGCTTAGGTTCAGATATTTCAAGGACATGGTTTGCAAGAAATCCGGGATTCTCCCAGTGAAGTTATTATGAGAAAAATCAACATTTTGAATACCTCTTAATATTTTCACGGAGTGAGGAATGGAGCCCTGAATGAAGTTCCCTTGGATGTAAAGCTTTTCGAGGCCAGTGCAATCACCAATTTCACTTGGAACAACTCCAGACAACTCATTTTGGGAGACATCAAATCCACCCATGGTTTTCAAAAGTCCGATATCCGCTGGAATTGATCCAACCAAATGGTTTTGAGAAAAATTTAGCATAATTGAAAAAGGTGAAGCATAAAAAAGTTCATTGGGTATAGTTCCAGTGAGATTATTTTGAGACAAATCTAATAGAACCAACATTCGACAATTTCCAAAACTTGGAGGAATAGTTCCCTCTAATTTATTATTGTCGAAGTGAAGTTGGTCCAACATGGATAGGTTTCCTATAGAGGCCGGAATCTTCCCTACAAGTCTGTTGTTAGAAAGAACAACACGTTGCAACTTCCCAAGCTTAACAAATTCAGAGGGAATAATGCCTGTAAATTTGTTAGCACCAAAATCTAAATATATCAAGTTAATAAATTTACATATTTCAGAAGGGATGCTTCCAGAAATCTGATTTCCTGCCAAGTTTATCCATGTTAGAGCAGCAGTAGAGATATTGGCAATAGAACCGGGCAATGATCCTCCAAAGTAATTGTCCCCGAGTTCTAATTTTTCCAAACTGCTACCATTGGCTAATGAGCCAAGAAACTTCAAGTCACCCTGTTCCCCGCTTCCCAGATTATTACTCCCCAGAAGCAACTTTTGAAGATGCAATAAGCATCCAAAATCTACAGACACATAGCCAGTAAAAGCATTTTGTGATGCTGATAGAACTTGAAGTGATGTCAAGTTCCCAATAAAGGGTGGGATCTCTCCCGTGAAGTCATTAAAATCAAGAACAAGTTGTTGCAATTTGGACAAAGATGCCAGCTCGATTGGAAGTTTCCCCATTAGCTTGTTGCTAGCTAAAGAAAGTTGAATGAGGTTGGAACAGTGGGATATATTTTTAGGAATTTCACCCCGGAGGTTGTTATATTTCAAGATTAAAACTTTTAGCCTGGAAAGATGGCCTAATTCTTGAGGAATTTTACCTTGAAGGGCGTTGTTGGATAGTATGATCTCCTGAAGGAAGCTCAAGTTCCCTATACCAGGAGATAAGGAACCCACCAAGCCTTTGGATGAAAGGTCCAAGGCTGTGACTCTTCTTCTGTGCCGATTGCTGCATATAATGCCTTCCCAGTTGCAGAAATGGAGAGAATTATTCCACGATCTAAAAGCCCCTTGAGGATCATGAGTAATTTTTGATTTGAAGGCCAGCAAGGCAAGACGATCTCTTTCGTCTCCGTCTCCGTCTCCGTCTCCACTTCCGGTTAGAGCAAGGCACAAGAGAAACACAGCTACTAGTAGTATGTGTATCGAGTACTGGAATACTCCTAATGCTCTCATTTTTGGAAGATAATAACAACAAGTGCAGAGGAGAGGAGAGGACTACTAGTAGAAAGTGCTCTTCTTTTCCAAGATTCTAGACACCAACTTACAAGATCTTGGCTGTATTTCTTGACTTTATCAAATTTGATGTTTACAAAACTTAAAAAGCATTTATGACAATGTAATTATCTTATCTGAAGGGGGTTGAGTCCATGCAATTTATCCGGTCTATTTTGTGACTCTGGATGCAGTCAGTCACCTCTCTAAGTGAACTTATCATGAACTATTAAACGTGTTATATTCATTGCCTTCCATTTCTTGAACAATTGTTTTAACGTGAATCAACTGTATAATTAAATGGACAAGGTTCAAAAATGTCCTGACTTTTATCTCAATGTTTGCGGAGCACTTTATATTTTTTTTTTAATCCAAAAATACTTTTACACTCCATTTTTGTGTTTTGAACAGAAAAAAAAAATAAAAATAAAAAATTTAAATTAGAACAAAAAAGAAAAAAATAGTCTTTTGTGTTGTTTCTGAGTTTTTAATAGAGAAGAATAGAAAATTTAAAATTGAGGACATGAGTTGTAATTTAAAAATTATTATATTAAAAGTTGATGATAATATGGGAATTATAAAAATATTATTTATTCCAATTTTTTTTCCGTCCAAATCAGACCAATTTTGAACGGAAAACTTTGGCAGGAGAAATGACCAAGTTTTCTATCAATTTATTTTCTTTTTCGTTTATTAAAAAACTCAAAACCATAAAAATTAGAAAGAAAACTTAAATTTTTCGTCCATTTCTTTTCTTTTCTGTCCATTTTAAAACTCAAAAATAGAGCGTTAATGTTATATTTTTGAGTCACTCGTGCCCCTGCCGTTAACAGAAATGCCAAATAGACAAACGGTGATGGCGTGACAGGGGCATGGAGGCTTAAATATAAAACATATTCTAAATAAAATAATATATATCATTTAATCAAAACAAAAAATAATAAAATTCAAAATAAAAAAAGCATAACATATTTACATCATTTAATCAAAATACTAAAATTCAAATTATTTTGTTAACTAATCAAAACAACTAATTAAATAAAATAAGTTGTATAATATATTTACATCATTTAATCAAAATACTAAAATTCAAAACATAACATATTTACATCAAATACTAATTAAAAAAATACAAAAATACTAATTAAAAAAATTACTAAAATATTAGAAAAAAATCAAATTAAAAAAAATACTAAAATACTAAAATTCATTGAAACCAGACACCTCCATCATGTTTATCCAAACTCCCGTAGCCTCTTCTTCATAATCTTCAAGGGTTGTTGGGTCCACAATATCTTTCACATTCTCTGCCAATGCCATGCTTGCAAAATTATGAAGATTAAGGCCTTCCTTAAACATGTTATCAGTAGGTCTCTTGTCCAGTGGCGAAGCTACATTATTTTAAGGGGTCAATTGAGCCCACTGATCCCAGTTAATTTTTTTTTTTTATACAAAGCACATTGAGGCATTTTTAACACATTTTTGACCCCACATACATCAAGAAGGATGTATTTAATTGCATTGATAATGAAAGTATTATGTAACGATTTCAACGAATGAAAACACGAAGAGGGCAATTGTAATTATTATATTTTAATTCTACTAGTTATTTTTTGTAGATAAGTTTGATGGCTACAACAATGACATATTATATTTTTGTGGTTATATATTTGAGTTGTTTTTTGTTATTATAATTATCAATTTTAATTTATTATCTGATACTCTAATTATTGACCCCACTGCGAACCAATCGTGACTTCGCCACTGCTTGCCTCTTATCACCTCTAACAACAAAATCCCGAAACTGTATACATCCCCTTTTGTAGAAATCTCACTTCCCAGACCATATTCTGCCATTCATAATTAAGACATACATTGAGAAACAAATTTTCTTAAAATCAGAAGACTCATTACTTAGCTTAAGACATACATTGAAGATTTAATACTTTGACAGCAACAACTTTGATTCTTAAGAATGGTTCCTTCAATAGTAGTCCAGATGATCTCGTTTTACTTGTTCTTTTATGGCGACAAAACAGGATACACAACATAATAATTACACACAAGTGTGCATATAATGAATTAAGTTCACAATCATGAGTACACGAGTCTTTCCTTTCCAAAACTTTGATTCTTCAGTGTAGCATTTGTCTAGGTGCAGTTCATGAATTCCCCCACAAAGCTTATTGTTCCCAACAACTGATACTGCACTTTGATTTGCAAAAACTCCTCTCATCGGTACCTCACCCTCCAAATTGTTAAAAGACAAATTTAGGTACTTGATGGCGAATTGCTCTAAAAATCTTGGGATTTGTCCTGACAAGTTGTTACGAGAAAGATAAAGTTTTACGAAAGAACTCACTGATGATGGTATTGGACCTTGCAAGTTAGTATATTTTCCAAGGCTTGTGCAGCTAGTGGGAATAAAGGAGGAAAACATAGTATATTTATGCAAACTTAGTAGTATAAGCAAATATGAGTGTCACACAAGATACACTTTCTTGTCCTGCATTTTTAACAAAATAAAGGAGGAAAACATCATGAAAAATCTAAACAATGTCGACTTAAATTCTATTCAAGCAAATTAATATAGAATTCAAACACTAAATTCAAAGAGTGCTCTTTTATGAGAGCATATATAATTTGAATTGTATACCTCTAAGCATTAGGCACAAGTTTAGGTTCTTTGAAGGATGCCCTTAACTGAATGCAGCTCGAGCACAACACTATTCATGTCCATTCGGTCTTCTGGTGACTCCATGGAACATGCCACCCCAATTTTGAGCATGGAAATCAAACAGTCTTTCCCTTTATTGCCATTTCTTGATCCATTATCGCTGGAGGCTGTTCCTGCCATCTGTTCTTCGCTAGCTGATGATGTAGCCGTCTGCTCTTCAATGTTATTCAGAAGTATTGGGTCCAGTACATCTAACACATTGTCAGGCAAGAACATTTTAACAAAATTATGAAGGTTGAGGCCTTCTGTAAACATAGGATCAGTTGGTCTCTTCCCAGTTATCATCTCCAGTATCAAGATTCCGTAGCTATAGACATCTCCCTCTGCTGACACCTCATTCCCAAGTCCGTACTCTGATTTGAATGAAATCGCATACTCAGGACGTAATTTTCAAAAATAACACTAACAACGATGGAATAAGTGAGACAACCATAGTACTACAGATGACACTGTCATAAAGTTTCCCATCTTCATTATGTCAACACTATTTAAACTATAACTTATTTTCTTTGTTTCTTATAAGATTATTATTGACTTTTGAAAGTCAACTTAAAACATTTTCAAATTCAAAATTGATAAGATTCATAAAATCTTACAAAACTATAAATATTATAATTAGTAGTACGTAGTCTACTAGAATATGGGAATGCCAAGAAGTAAAGAGGATGTTACCAAGTAATGTGTTTACCTGGAGCAGCATATCCAACAGTTCCTCTTATTCCAATTGAGCTGATATCATTTGGATCCGAGAGTTGAGGAAGAAATTTGGCAAGTCCAAAATCTCCAACATGAGCAACCATGTCCCCGTCTAGCAGAACGTTGCTTGGCTTTAGATCGCAATGAATGATGGGCCTCTCACAATAGTTATGCAAATAATCAAGTGCAGACGCGACATCAATGGCAACATTAAGTCTCTGATGAAGCCTCAGCATCTGATTTTGTTCTTGTCCTCCATCTGTTTCTTGCCTTGAATGTAGCCACTGGTCTAGACTTCCATTAGGGATGAATTCATATACTAGAGCTTTAAAATCATTGCCTTGGAAATCAATACTCGAGCAAGATGTAATGATTTTTAACAAATTTCTGTGTCGAATGTTTCTCAAGGCTTCACACTCGGCCATAAAACTCTGGGAAGCTCCCCGTCGTTGAAGGTTAAGGACTTTTACAGCAATAGTTCTCTCTTCCTGATCCAAAAGTACTCCTTTGTAGACACAGGCAAAACTTCCAGCACCAATTAAATTTGTTGTGGAAAACCCATCAGTTGCTTTTAGAAGATCGCCGTAAGACAAGTTTGAGAAAGGTTCTTTGAGCAAAGGTACTGAAGACTGCAATCTTTTCTTCCTTTTGAGCCAGCAATATAAGAATACAGACACCAATATTAGAGAAAAAACCATACAAGCTGCAGTGATAACTAGTACTAAGCGAATGCGAGGCATTTTGCTTTTCCTGACATTCATGCTGCATGTAGGCAAGTTTAGTTCGGAAATGCCCCCACAAAGCTTATTATTTCCAGCAACTGATATTGCGCTTGCATTTGCAAAAGCGCCTCTTGTTGGTACCTTACCCTCAAAATCATTATAGGACAAATTTAGGTAACTCAAGGAAAGATTCTCTAGAAACTCCGAAATTTGGCCAGACAAGTTGTTGCGCGAAAAATCTATGATTTGAAGCCCTCTCATAGAACTCAATGTGGGAGGAATAGATCCTTCAAACAAGTTACCCTGCACATATAGTATAGCAAGGCTAGTGCAGCTACCAATGGTATCTGGAATTTCGGCAGACAAGTCATTCTCAGATACATCCAATGCCACTAACTGTATCAGTTTACCGAACTTTGAGGGAAGGGGCCCGGACAACCGGTTACCTGACAGATTAAGTGACACTGATAGGGTGGAGATGTCAAAAATGTGCTCAGGTATAGTGCCACTGAGATTGTTTTGAGAAAGATCGAGTGATGACAATTGTTTGCAGGATCCAAGACTCGGTGGTATGTTTCCTTGTAGCATGTTATTACCCAAGTAAAGCTCGTTCAAAAAAGATAGGTTTCCTATAGAAGCTGGAATTTCCCCTGATAGTGTGTTGGAATCAAGTTCCAGCCTTTGTAGTTGATAAAGAGAACCTAAATTAGACAGGATATTGCCAGTGAATTCATTCTCACTGAGTAATAACTGAGTTAAGTTAAAGAGGTTACCTATACCTGAAGGTATGTCTCCATATATATGATTTCTCACAAGTGAAAAATAGAAAAGCTTTGTCGAGAAATTGCCAACATCTAATGGTAACTCCCCTTTTAGTTGGTTTTCCCCTAGCTCGACTACGTGCAAATTGGTACAATTTGCAAGGGAACTTATGAAACTAAGTTCATCAGGCTCACCACTACCAAGGTTATTTGCCCCTAGAACTACACCCCATAGATTCTGCAGGCTTGCAAAATTAATCGATACTTTTCCAGTAAAGTTGTTGTATGGGATGTCAATTCTTACTAGTTCCGAAGCATTAGATAATGAAAGTGGAAGTGTTCCACTAAATTCATTACCCGATAGCTGAAATATTTGAATATGTGGCATCATCAAACCTAAGTTGGGTGGAAGACTACCAGTAAGTTGATTGTAAGCTAAAGAGAAACGAGTTATGAGGGAAAGGTTGTAAATAGATGGAGGGATCACACCTGAGAGTTGATTGTCACCCAGTGTAAGATCTCGCATGTTTTTCAATTGACCGATGGCATCTGGAAGAGTCACCAAGAGATTCGAAACAGCCGAGAAGGTTTGCAAAGAAGTGAGATTTCCAATGGAATGAGGAATCTTGGTTAAATTGTTAACATGAAGCCATAAATCCTTGAGCTTTGACAATGAACCAAGCTCCTTAGGAATTTCACCAACTAGCTTGTTGTTAGTTAATGCAAGAAATTTGAGGCTGGAGCAGTTGGATATGTTGGCTGGAATTTTGCCCTCAAAAGAGTTACCCCGAAGGTCAAGTATTTGTAATATAAATAAGCGACCAAGTTCTGGAGGAATTGTACCTTTAAGTGTGTTGTTACCAAGCCTAATCTCCCTGAGGAAGCTCAGATTTCCTATGTAAGGAGACAATGAACCAACCAGGCCATTGGATGTAAGATTTAAGGCAATGACTCTTTTAGGCCGGTAGCTACATGCAACACCTTTCCACTGACAGTATTGTGAAGAATCATTCCATGAGCTTAGAGCCCCTTGAGGGTCAAGCTCAATCATTGATTTGAAGGCCAACAGTGCATGATGATCTGTTTCATTTCCACCAAATGTTGTAGAACTGCTTGATCGAAAGGCGAGGATTGCGAGCAAGAGAAAATACAGGATTTTGACAGAAACCAAACAGAATTTACTTAAACTTATTGCAGAATATGCAAGTATGCTATACTGCATTTTGTCTAGTTTGTTCTTGTGGGACATAAAGACACAAAAATGTGAAAGGGAACAGGAGATTAAATAGCATGCATGCAATGCAGCCTACTTTAACTTTTATGCCAAAGCATCAAGAAGTCAAGAAAACAAGAAGTCAAGAAAATTAATGGGATCAGCAGCATTTTCCAATAACAAAAAACAATATTCATATAAAAAAGTCAACAAAAAATAAGAAATATATTATTTTATATACCTTGGATTAGCTCACCAATGATGCCGTAAGAGCATAGAACAATGCATTCATTGCTAACAGCCACACACTCAAAATACAGCTCCCATGCTTGGTCAAAGAAATAAACACACACACACACACACAAAAGGCCAGTGCATTACTATCACAAGTTTAAAAACAAGAAATAAACAGAGCCTTGTCAATATATCTGTAGCATTTTTCTTTTTCTTTTTCTTTTTTGAATTATGATACTCCTTGTTAGAGCATATCCTTTTACGTGATATACTAGGCATCTGAAAATTTTAGAAAAATACTAAAGAAAGAAAATAAACGTTGCAGTACCTGCAAGTAGCAACTCATCACACTTCAATTATTAGGCGCTCACTGTCGTGACTTAATAATTAAATATGCACCCTCTCAATTAATGATCTGCATTAACTACACAACCACCTTCCCTCTACATGCTGGCATTCATTAGCAGCTAAGTCTGACATTAACCATTCACTTGTTATTTTTCCTCCTCCTTGGTCCCTCATTTGAGTTAAAGAGCTAATACACTAACGCAGCGGAATAAGGATGAGGTAGATAAATCTTTGCCCACAGGGAAGATAAAGAATTTTTCAAGAGAAAACACAATATAATTGATATTAAATTGTCAAAAGATCGTTTTCAAAACCCTAAAATAACATATTTATAGGCTAGAACACATTCAATTAGAAAAGATAACAACGAAATACCCAAAAATAAAAATAATACTCCATGTTGACCAAACGTCATGGCATAGGTATAGTAGAGCTCTTTGATTTGATATACTATGGGGCTCAGCCCATAATTCCAAACGGATCAAAAGTTATGTTAAAATTTACCCGACAAAAAACTCTTATTCCAACTCATTTTGAGAAATCAGCCCATAACTTATTGATGGGGTAAGGGGTGTATACATAATCACATAATATATTTTTTTGGTGGGAGTGAGGGTGGGTGGAGTAGGGGTAAGGGGTGGGGGCGGGGTGGGGGTGGGGGTGGGTGGGTGGTTGAGCTTCTTGAATATGTAAATATAGGTGGAAAAACTTTTGATTTGAATTTGGAATAAAATATGGGTCGAAAGATGGTTAACCGGGTTGGAACTATATTTCTTTTTAAAAATATGGTTCCAAACTTTAACCAAATCAAATAAATAAAAACAGTTAACCAATCCATTTGGTTTCAGTTAATATGGGTTGACCCGACAATTAACCAACTATATTGTCAGGTCAAGTGTGGAGTGATGTATTAAATTTGTGTAATATAGATAAGATGGAGGAGATTTGTGTAATATAGATAAGATGGAGGAGGTAAATTGGTGGGCAGAAATGGGAGTGGAAATTGGGGAATTAACAATAAGGAAGTGGAGTGGAATATACTTGTTAAGAGAAAACTAAGACAATGGAAAATGGAGCAATCGGAAGATCTAAAACAATTCATTGGACATTGTAATTTGCAGGTAGAGTCGGATGACAAATTATTGTGGAAAGGAGATGAAAAATAAATTTTTTTAATGAAAAAGTGTCTTCAAATTATGGAGCAAAGAGAATGATTTAAGTGCAGGGAAATGATACAAAGTATGGATTAAAGGAATACCAGCTAAAGTGCAGGTGTTCTTATGGGATCCGGTTAGTATGAAGTTTATTTTTTGGTAAGTTGGTCAATTGACCAATAAAATATTGACACGAATAAAGTCTCGCATGCGTGTCAGTACTTTATTAATCAATTGATCAATTTACTTAAAAATGAACTTCATGCTAATCACTCCCGTTCTTATGGTTAGTCTCTGTAATGATGCAGTGCCAGTGAAAGATGTAGTGCGAGGAATGCACACAAATGTATGTTGTTGGTGTCATTGTAGGGGAGAAAACATCGATCAACATTTTTCTTGATACTTTATTTTTTGAAATATGATAATTAATATATATATATATATATACACTCTTTTTTTAATTCACTTTTTTCCCATTTTTTTAATTCACATTCAAAATTTGATTATTTTATTATGGTGTAGGTTCCATGTAAAAATTAAAATAAAAGGTAAAAAATAAATCAATATTGCTATTGCCAGATTACAACTGTTAATATCAAAATTGTTGTACACTATTTTTGGAGCAGCTAATATCATTTCATTTCCCAGATAGGCACTCCTACTCTCTCTCTCTCTCTCTCTCTCTCTCTCTCTCTATCTATCTTTCTTTCTTAAGTCTCTGTCTCTCTCTCCTCCTCCTCCTCTGTTTCTTGCAAATCGAACCACCATGGAAAGCCTCTGGCGAGCCGTGACGGGCGCCGCCCAAAACCCCGACGACTACGGCGGCGTCGAGTTCTGGTCCAACCCGGAGCGAACCGGCTGGCTCACCAAGCAAGGAGAGTACATAAAGACATGGCGTCGCCGTTGGTTCGTGCTCAAGCAAGGGAAGCTCTTCTGGTTCAAGGAATCCACCGTCACCCGCGGCTCCGTTCCACGTGGCGTTATCCCAGTGGCTACCTGCCTCACAGTCAAGGGCGCCGAAGATGTACTCCACAAACAGTTTGCTTTCGAGCTCTCCACTAGATCGGAGACTATGTACTTCATCGCCGATTCGGAGAAAGAGAAGGAAGATTGGATCAATTCGATCGGGCGGTCAATTGTTCAGCACTCTCTCTCGGTTACTGATAAAGAAGTTGTCGATTACGATAGCAGGAAATAGAAGCTTAAATTTTGGAATTTCGTCCTTGATTCTGCATAATTAGGTATAATTTTTTTTATTAGTATCCTTTGTATTTTGATAAAGTTTAGTACTGTGAGTGGAATCAAATATTTATGTCACCGAATGTGAATCGTGGATTACGACAGTAAGCAATGGAAATTTGGTGATGGTGTAAATTTAGCCGTGTTTTTATCTTTTGTTACCGAGTAATTTGATAAATTTTCATTCCATATGTTGGATGTGTAAATGAATTGAAATGTTGTTTCTCTTTGATCGTTGTAAAAGTAATGTGCTTTTTATTCATAATTCACTTTCTTATGACAGATGAAATCAGTAGATTCTAAAATGAAAAAATTAGGTATTTTTATTTTTATTTTTATTTTTCGGTTGTTTAGAATGTGTATGTGTATATAAACTGATTATGAAGTGGTAGATTACAATAGCAAGAAATGGAAGTGTAGTGTTCCATTCTCATTGATGATAATGTAAATGTGGGTATATTTACTATTTTCTTTCAGTGTAATTATGATAACTTCCATGTGATTTACAGTTGGTGATTACTAAAATTTAGGTATGTTTCGTCTCATCTCTTAGGTTAGGTTTGATTAACTTTTACGACATTGGTGCAATGAGCATGTGGATTTAAATATATTTTTTTATTGTTGCATCATTTTAAGAGTAACTTGTGTGTGTATGTTCTAAACTGTCAATCAAGTATAAAATGTGTCGAGGTGCTAACTTTTAGAGATTATTAAGTTTACTTGAAGGTGTACTTGCTCTTTTTTGGACCTTAATGTGTGTTGGAATCTATTTTTTGCCATTTTTTTATCGAGAAAAAAAAGAGGTAAGGCAGATCACCTGTGTTTTTATTAATGCATCTGTGTTGCCTTTTCCTAAAATATTGACTACAATGTAAAGTGAGGGTTATCTACTTGTCTTTCAAGTTTCTGTAGGAACGAGCTGTTTTAATCTCTCATGAGAAATGTTATAGAACATCATGTTATTTGTGTAATGTGTGTGTTATTAAGCTCGTCTCTCATTCTGTAGTTGTAACTTGAAAGCATAATTTTTTAAAAAAGGATCAATGAAATTTTGAGTTGTTGATAAGTGATAACTGAATTACTGATTATGATGGCAATAGATAGAAGTATAGAGATTGATCTCTGTTTTTTCTTGCAACAATGGGCAAAAAAGTTCTATTTTCTTCAGTAACTTGATGTTCATTGGAATCCATGATTTGTTGCAATTTGTGCTGCATTAACTAAGAAAGAACAGAAATTTTTAAATGATTTGTATAATCACCAATAGTGGGACTTATATGGTCTGGATATCAAACTCTGGATTCCTTGTATCAAGATGGTAAGACTTCACTTGTGCTTCACTAATTACATCTAGATTGCCCTTTGGTCTTAAGGAAACGGTTACACTATTCTAGGTGAAGCGGAGAGAGTATTGCTAAATTTTGCAGCTCGTGAAATGAAAAACTCTCGAGTAGATAGGAGGGATTGGGCAATTAGGTAACCTCTCATGCGCATCCATCGTTATTTCCATGCCTTTGTATATGTATTATGTCAAGACTAAAGTAATAGTTAAACTTACATCTTTGCAGACCTTTTATATATATATATATATATATATATATATATATATATATATATATAGGGCTATATATATGTGTATTACACAAAGAGAGTTATGGCGACGGATTTTTTGAGCTATAGCGACGGTAAACTGTCGCCATAGCCCATAATAGCTATAACGACGGGTGAAACCGTCGCTATAGCCCAAAAAACCGTCGCCTTAGCCGACTGTGTAATACACAGCTGTGAATATACATTTTCCGCTATATATAATTATTTTATTTATTTTTTATAACTAGGAATGAGGAATTGAGCAAGGTTCATGCATAACTTGAGTAGATCTAAACAGTTCAACAATTATAGTAACCCTTTGTTCAATATCTATTGCTCAGGTATTTGTTTGGGGTGTGATTTTCATTTTTCACATGGGTGAATCATGTGATTTATTAGTTTCTCCCTTCCCGTGTGGTTGTGCAGCAAGTGTTAGTGTACACCATATTAAATTCTAAGTTAAGTAATACAATACAGTAAAAGGGGCCAAGGGGGAGCTCCAAATGGCTACCTGAAAGGTTTGGGTACACCATAATTTAAACTGAATTATGTACATGATCGGTTGACAAGCAACGTCAGAAAACACCCAAATGGCTAGTTGTTGGAGTCGGCTGTTCTTTTTTATTTTTTAGATGATTTTGGAGGCAGCTTTTGAAATCAATTTTTCTCTACCTTTATCTGGGGGGATGTTATCTGATTATTGTTCGATACCACTTATTGAGTATTTCCGAAGGAAAAAAACTTGCCTCTGCTTTTGTTTATCTAGTGTACTTTCCTATTCAATTGGCAACCTCTATCCAGTACCCAGTTAATATACCCAATTAGAAGAGTCATCATGTGGGGAGAGCATTTCAACAAAATGATTTTACTGTTGTTGCATAATGTGGTTGCTTTCATAGAGAAAGCAGTATCAGATTTTACTGTTGTTACATAATGCAGTTGCTTTCATAGAGAGAGCATTATCTGTTAGTGAAGCATAATGCAGTTGCTTTCATAGAGAAAGCATTATCTGTTTGTGAAAATCTTTGGAGCTCGGCTCGAATATAGTTGGAGAAACTTTTGGTTGGAGAAAGTCTTTGGTTTTATCTAATTTAGATCACATTTTCTGGTTTAAAATGTAGGCTAGTACTTGAGTGTGTCACACTGTCTCTGTTGGTTTTTCATTCATGTTCCTATAGTATCAAACAATTTTGGTTAGTTTTTGCATACTTTTAAGATTCTGCTTGGATTTATTTATCAAAAAAAGAAAGATTCTGTTTAGATTTTACTGAGTTGTTAGGGGTTTAAAGAATAAACAGGACAAGCAATTTATCCTGTGAGTTCTATATATTGAATCAAGAGTTTGTTTCCAAAGAGAGAGATAGAGAGAGAGAGTTAGAGTTGCAGCTTCAGTACTGCATTGTGAAAAATGTGTGTTAATTTTCTTGTGCTAATTTGTTGTCTTCTTCTTCACTGTTCTTCCATATGCGAACGTTTTTTCAGTTTGTTTTAGTGTCCTATTTTATCTATTTGTTGTATCTATTCTTGCATACAATAGCTTGTTGTCTTTTGACTATTTTTCTTTGGCTGGGTGTAATTGAGGAGTTTTTGCTTATTTATTATTGTGTGCCCCTTGTGAGAATCTTAGGTCTGTTTCATTTTGAAACCCTGTAAGTGTGTTAGGGATTAGATAGGTAGAATTGTTGAAGGTGCATATTTCTTTTTCCCAGGGTAGGACTACTATGGTTCATGTTTGTTTGTATCATATATTCTGTCTTACCTATCTTTGCTAAAGTTGACCAGAGTTTTCTTTTGTGGTTGAGAGGAGCAATTATGTGTTTGTCCTAGTAGGTGGGGGTTGTGTTGAGTAATTTGGTCCTTAAGACTGTTGTTTTGGTAGGTAAGAACTATGGACATTTCATTCGGAACCTCATTCTTTTTTATATAAAGTTATTCGAAGCAGGTTAGGTATGCCACTGAGGTCGTGAACTTATGTACACATGCAATTCCTTGGAAATTCATCTTCCAAGTTCCAAGGATACTTCTTTTGTTCATAATATGAGATCGATCCGGAGTTGGGAACTACCGGCAGGGGCGAGGTGGCTTTCGCTAATGTCTCGCATGTTGGGTGGGAGATAATGAGTTCTTATTGGTTTTCAACTGTTTGTTTTACATTTTTTGTTGTATAATGTTATTATTTTTAGTTTCATATTGGAATTGTATTTCTCCAGAAATCTCAAGGATCTAGATTCCAGTGAGTTGGTATTTTTTGTTTAGATAAGCACACCTGATTCCTGAAGTTCAATTCCAATTGTTTCCTTCTCTCGGAAGGGATGTTCCTCTATTTTGACTCTATGCTGCACTTATTCAGTTCCCATTGGCTTGAAGGTCTCTTAAAAAGCTAAAGCTTTTGTCTCGGATTTTACCAAGATTGAATACTATATCAAGATCAAAAATCCTATTTTTTGACAACTGATATTTTTATATAAAAAATTGACATTTTCATCTAATTTTTTTCACGTGAATAGTAAGTGGGTTTTACCTCCATATGAGAGAGACTCGTGTAATATCATTTTAACATGTGGAAATATTAGTTTCTTATTTTATTTTATTTTTGGCTAACTTAAGACATATAAACACATTATTTCGGAACAATTACATTTTCTAGTACATTTTTAAAAATTATTACAACAATAGTTCACTCATAAAATATTTACACAATTAATGCATTTAAAATTTTATTTACATAATTAGTGAATTTATTCTTCCTTTAATTTAGTTGTGTGATTTACACCTCACCCTCCCTCCACCTCATCCCCACCACTTCCTTTTATTTTTATCCGCCTGGTTTCTCCTTACCTTTGGACATAGTCCATCCCATTCCAGGTTTCTTTTATTATTTTCTTCCTCCTCTTCCATTCTTTCTTTTTGTTTCATTCCTCTATTTATCTAGTCGGTATCGGTTTTCTCTATAAATTTGTTTGAGACTTTGAGTCTCGCATTATACTAATAAGAAATCAACGGTTAATGGGTGAAGATGATGAAGCATCCCGGTTTTACCACAACACAACTATGAGTCTTTTTCTTCTTTTCACCCACCAATTTTCTAAAATATCTTTTCATTTCCGATTTTATGCTTTATGTACTTGTACACCCATTTGGTTTGGTTTTGTGGGTCGTCGGATTTTATGGAGGAAGACATGAAGTTGGAGAGAGAAAAAGCGAGATTAATTCTGAAAACACAACATCTTTCGAGTTTCGAGGCTTATTTGCAAAAAAGCAAGCAAGCTTTGAAAAGAGTTTGATATTTTTCAAATTGGGCTAAAAGGCATGCTTTGTTTGATAATTTTTTTATAGTACAGTTGGTAGCCAAACCTTCATATCAAGGTAACCAATTCAATTTTATTAAGTTACCAATTTATTTTGAATGTGATGCAGTTGGTAGTCAAACCTTTATGCAGTTGGTTGCCAAACTTTCAGACCAAGGTAACCAATTCATACTACAGGTGTTGAGGTAGATTGGTTACCATGGTATAAAGGTTTGGTTACCTTGATATAAAAGTTTGGTTACCTTGGTATGAAGAGTTAGTTATCAACATTACATTCACTCTCTTATCTCTCTCTTTTCTATGCAGTGTTCTTATTTTTCTTTGGATATAAAATTGGAATTGAAATTTCTGGACATGAAGAAATTGTAAAAAATCAAATATCCATGATTAAGGTTTTAATTTCTAGTTCGGTTGTTGTGCGGAAGAGAGGGAAAAGGGCAGTGAAAGAGATGAAAAAAAATGATAAGGAATTACGACTTATTGCAGATTTAAATGATAAAGTTGTTGATGTAAGAACTAAAGTGATTGTAGGAAAATTATTGAGGAACAAAAAGGTTGACAATGTTGTGGTTTCAAAGAAGAATGTGAGGAAGAGGATTACGCAGAAGAGAAGTGAAGTTTCTGAGAATATTTGAGGGAGATGAAGATTTGAATTTTAATATTTGAGTTTGAATTATTATTTTGAATTTGAATTTATTTTTGTTGTTAGATCCAAGATGTTTGAATTTGAATTATTAATTATGACAGTTATTTCTCCTTGATTTTAGGCTTACTTATTATTGTGAATTGAATCTTATACTAATTCCCTAAATTAATGAATTGTAATTGCATTAATATTGTAAATAAATATGAGAAAGTTATTATTTTTGTAATTATTTTGATGATGCACTAATAGTGTAATTACTTTCAAAATGTTGTATATTATTGTAAAGGACCCTATTATTTTCCACTAGTTTAAACTCTCACCTTCGCAAGAAATGGGGATAATCATTGGGTCAACACCCCTTGATTAAAGGCCCTACATCTTGATTGTTTTTCATGATTTGATGTGGGCCGACTTCTTGTCCCTTCATCTTTCTATAATCACTTGCGATTGTTTAAACCAGAAACTATAACTTGAAATCATTTGAATTGTTGCGAAATGGTTTCTAAGAATGCGGTGCGATTTCAGGTGGTGCGATTTTTGCTCGAAAATTCATTGAAAAAAATAATAAACATGTCGTACTTTTTAAATTCTAAATAAATCTAAAAATTGTTGGCTTGTTATCTATTATATATACTAAATCACAGCACATGACACCATATATTGACATATGTCATTCTACAAATTCAACACATGTCCATCTTAAATAATTTTAATGGTAAAAAGCACCTTTTGGCCACTGTGGTTATAGTGATTTAACGAATTAGCCACTGTGTTTTTAAAATATTCAATTAGCCCACTGAACTTTTTAGAAATGTTCAATAAGCCCATTTCGTCCAATTTCTTGGACGGACGTTAACAAATTGCACACGTGGCATTGAAAAAAAACAAAAAAAATTATTTTCTGATGTGGCAGCATTAAAAAATAAAATAAAATAACACCATTGATTATGTGGCATGTACAATACATGTTGACTTTAAATTTAATTGTATAAGACCAATTTTTTTTTTTGAATTTTTTAGACAAAAAAGAAATAATACAAATTACAAACATAAATAAATTAATATTTATAAACATAAAGAAATAATGAATTTTTCTTTCTTTTCTTTACCTAAATATTTATAATATTTATTAAAATAATAATAAAATTAATTTTATTCATCTCATTTAACCCTCTTTATCAAAAAATTTGTATCAATGAGATCTAGTATAACATTATATTAATTTTTTACAAAAATTAAAATTAAAAATCATTAATTACGTGACAAAAAAATAATTAAAATAATAATAACATTAAAATAAATAGTTTAATTCATTTTCTTTATTTGTATTCTTTTCCTTATCTCTTTTCTTTCTTTTAATAATTATTTTTATTTTAAAAATTAATACTAATATATATTTTAATGATATAAAAAAGTAAGTTCATAATTAACATAAAATAGAAAATTTGATACAATTAGCAAAAATTAGTTAAACAAATGACATAAAAATTAAAATTAATTATACAATCATTAATTTTAATTTATATAAACCCTAATTCCCCAGTTCTCGTACTTCAAGGTTAGATCTCGGCTTTGTCGTGGGGAGTAAGTCGATTTGAACCATTGAGTATGAAATTTTAAATCGATCGATACTTGAATTTCTCCTTATTTCATTTTTCTGAATAAGGCCAGTATTCGTGAATAAGTGTCAGATACGTGAATAAAGGTCGTTATCGTGAATAGTAACCCGGACACAAAAAGTTCCAAATTTGATAAAAATTCAGATCAATACTTCGGCATAATGATATTGAAGAAATAATATCATATATGAAGAAAATAACATCCCTTACCTCAAAATATCAATACTTCTGATCGGAATATCGGTATAAGGCTGAAGGAAACTTGCACTGATGATTAGAAACTCATAAAGTATCTAAATACTCACAAAATACACTCAATAATCTAGAGAGAGAAAGAGAGAAAACTTGTTTCTGGTGTGATTTTCAATTCTAACTTAGCCCTCTATTTATAGGAAAATGTTAGCAGACTTGACCTGCAACCTGATGGCTTTACCTGCTACTATTTCCACCCACTACATTTGAAATAAATTCAGCACATTTCTTCACCAACCACAAGTGGAGCCCACTCAATTCTAGAATTTTTCACCAAAATCATTTATAAACCTAATTTCTGAATCAGTCACCTCTTAAAATTCATAAAAAATCATACGTTCATTTTTAACGGTTCAAAATTTGTGGACATATACTCAACTTATATATGTATAACATATCCAAAAATTACAACGATCCAACGGTCGGATTAAAAATTATAACTCACACAATATATCTCAAAAACACCGATTTAATTTTTAATACCTTCATTCAAACAAAAATCTTGATAAAACACCTCAACATTAAATCCTTCATTTTTAACCACAATAAATATATCCATTTATATCCACATAAAATAAATATTTCCTTATCATATGAATCAATAATTAATTATTCACAAATAATATTATGTAATCACATTTATGACAACCAGCCGTAGTTTTCGAGGAAAGGGGGCTTTCAATAAGAATTTCTCCTTATTGGCGCGCAATTAGGTGACCAAACCTCTCCTTGACAAAACTTTCTAGACATTGCCAATAATGCTATCTAATAATATTATTCAAATAATATGAATTATTGATTTGATAATGGGAAATATTGTGCGTGTTGACAATTATTGAAACAATAATAATATAAAATATCAACGCAACAATTATTGAATCAATAAAATAAAATATTGAGCAAGAATTACCGTAACAATTATTGAGTAGTGCCTTCTTATGTAAGGATCAATAATTCATCAATATCATGCATCCACGCCAGATTCTCGTATTTTAACCACGGGTATTCTAACAAAGGTGTTAGCAGTAATAACTACGCCAGTTATTTATAAAAACTCAAACATGTCGCTTTTTCTTTATCCGAAGCGGTTATTCATTATGGGCCCATAAATGACTGCTTACGTCGTATGAATATTCCCACAACAAGAATATTCCACGACCAAACTAATATTCTCAAACAACAATGATTATTTTATAACCACTTGCATATTTTGCAAAATTTGCACATTTCACCCATAACCGAGAGAATTATATCAAATTAATACCTTATTATTCACAAATATAATTAGAGGAAATTGATTTTATTTATAATAAGTTGGGGTCTTACAACCTCCCTCCTTATGAAATTTCGTCCTCGAAATTGACATACGCATACACAGTGTTTGAAAAGGTGAGGATACCTCGCTTTTATTTCCGATTCCAACTCCCGTGTCATTTCTTCAATAAGCATGGTTTCTCCATAAAACCTTAACTTGTGGTATAACCTTGGTGCGTAGGACATGCTCTTTCCTATCCAAGATCTTAACAGTACTTCTTCAGACGTTAAATCTTGGCTATCTCGCTCTTGTTCTAACGCAATAATATGGTTCGGTCTTTCACATATTTACGAAGCATGGATATGTGAAAATATTATAAACACGAGACATACTTGGAGGTAATGCGAGTCTATAGGCCACATTTCCTATTGATCGAGAATCTCAAATGGACCAACAAATCATGGATTGAGCTTTTCTCTCTTCCCAAATCTTGTAACTCCCTTCCATGGTGCAACACGTAACAATACATGATCCCCAATATTAAATTCCACGTCTTTTCGATGAAGATCCGCATAACTCTTTTTGTCGATCTTGTGCCGTTTGTACACGTTGTCGAATCTTTTGGATCTTTTCTGTAGTCATGCGTACTAATTCTGGTCCCAACAACGTTGCTTCTCCCACCTCGTCCCAACATACTGGAGAATGACACTTTCGTCCATACAACGCCTCAAATGGAGCCATGCCTATACTTGCGATAAGCTGTTGTTGTTGTAGGAGAATTCCACCGATGGCAAGTACTTATCCCAACTTCCTTTAAAATCTAGGACACAAAGTGTTAATAGATCTTCAAGGGTTTGAATAGTCCTCTACGATTGTCCGTCTGTTTAAGGATGGTATCTTGAAATCAGAATCGTAAATCCTGCGTGCCATAGCTAGCTCGCAAGTTAACCCAAAATCGTGAAGTAAATCTTGGGTCACGATCCGAAACTATGGATCTTGGCATGCCATGCAATCTCACAATCTCATTCACGATATGCGAGCAAGGCGTTCGAGGAATAAGTCTCACGATCGGTAATGGGCGGACTTGGTTAATCTATCAACAATAACCCAAATCACATCTATGCCTTGAGAAACTTTGGGAAGACACAGAACGAAATCCATAGTAATGTGTTCCCACTTCCATTTCGGAATCTCAAGTGGTTGTAATGGACCCTTTGGCACTTGATGCTCGCCTTTACACATTGACAAGTTAAACACCTCGAGATAAACTCCACGATCTCTCTTCATATTGTTCCACCAAAATGTATGTCGAATATCATGATACATTTTGGTACTCCTGAGATGGATTGCAAGCGGGGTGTTGTGTGCCTCCATCATGATTCTATGCTTCAAGTCGAATCGTTAGAACACAAAGTCCGGAGTTGAATCTAAGTATTCCTTCTTCATCGATTCTCGCTTTCGAATAGCTCCTTCTTGCACTTTCTTCTTCATACGTATCGATTTCTAGGTCCGTAGCTTGAAGCGACTTTAACTTTATCGATTAAAGTCGGTTCTACTCAGATATTCGCCATCATCATGTGGGTCCCTAGAGTCTTTAATTCTACCTCCATCCTTTGCAAGTCATCTGAGAATGGGGCTTTGCAGATTAACAATATCGCACTTCGACTTCGCATATGAACTTCTACTCAACGCGTCACCACTCTACGTTCGCTTTTCCAGGATGATATTGAATAGTGTGATCGTAATCTTTCAATAGTTCAAGCCAACGTCGTTGCCGCATGTTGAGTTCTTTTTGGGTGAAGAAATATTTGAGGCTTTTATGGTCCGTATAAATCTCCACTTTCTCCCCATACAAGTAGTGTCTCCAAATTTTCAACGCGAATACGACTGCTGCCAACTCTAGATCATGAGTAGGATAATTCCTCTCATATTCTTTGAGTTGTCATGAGGCATAGGCTATGACTTTCCCATGTTGCATGAGAACGCATTCTAACCCTTTGCACCAAGCATCGCCAGATATAACAAATCCATCCGTACCAGATGGTATTTCCAGAACAGGTGCCGAAATGAGTCTCCTCTTGAGCTCTTGGAAACTCTTCTCGTATTCCTCGCTCCATACAAATTTTGTATCTTTCCGAGTCAACTGAGTTAATGGAGTAGCGATTCGAGAAAATCCTTCCACGAATCTCTAATAATAACCAGCTAAGCCCAGAAAGCTACGCACTTCGGTCACCGACTTTGGTTGTTCCCAACTTTGTCTTCGCTTCAATCTTGGCGGGTCGATGATACTCCATATTTTGACACCACGTGCCCAAGGAATGCTACTTCCTCAAGCCAGAACTCGCATTTCTTCAGCTTGACATAAAGTTTGTTTTCACGAAGCCTTTCAAGTATCAGCTTCAAATGGTGCTCATGATCTTCATGGCTTTTGGAATAGATGAGGATGTCATCAATAAAGACAACAACAAACTGATCCAAATATTCCTTGAATACACGGTTCATTATATCCATGAAAGCAGTAGGAGTATTAGTCAATCCAAAAGACATGACTAAGAATTCATAATGCCCGTACTAAGTTCTAAAGGCAGTCTTTGGAATATCCTCAGTTTTAATCTTCAGCTGATGATATCCAGAATGAAGATCGATCTTTGAAAAGAATTGTGCTCCTTGCAACTGGTCGAACAGGTCATCAATGCGAGGTAGCGGATACCTATTCTTGATGGTGACATGGTTTAATTCTCGGTAGTCAATATAAAGTCGCATACTCCCGTATTTCTTCTTTACGAATAAAGCAGGAGCACCCCAAGGAGATGTACTAGGGGAATGAAACCTATGTCTAACAATTCTCAGTAGTTGGACTTTTAACTCCTCGAAGTTCAATAGAGCCATTCGATATGGGGTTTTAGAAATGGGTTTTGTTCCGGCTCAAGGTCAATAAAGAATTCAACATCACATTTCGGGGTAGACCGGAAGTTCTTCAGGAAATACATCAGAAAATTCTCTAACAACAGAAATATTATTCAAATCTGACTTGTCTTTGTTCAAATCCATAACATGGGCTAAGAAAGCTTGACATCCGTTTTTCAATAAACGAATAGCTTTATGGCTTGATATGATAAGTGGTGATTTTAGTGGTTTAGTTGTTTGAATTCGTATATGTGAGTTGGTTAGGAATATGAAAACTAACAACCTTACGAAAATAATCAATTTTGGCATGATGAGTGGTTAACCAATCAATTCCTAAAATCACATCAAAAGCAAGTATCTTTAAAGATATATGATCAACGGGTAATGTGATAGTGCCAACTTGGATCATGCAAGATTTATAAAGCGTAGATGTAACAAAGGTTTCACCCAATCGGAGTTTCAGCAGATAAGTCAAAGTCCAATTTCTCCCGAGTCAAGTTTAAACATTGAGCACAAGGAGAGAGAGATAAAAGAATGGGTAGAAACAATTATCTAGTAAGGTATAAACTTCACAAGAGTTCAAGATTAGCTTACGTAATCACCTCGTTCGGGTTCCTCGCGTTTTGGCCGCCACGACAAACGCTTCTTCCGAGGCTCTTTGATTTTGACTTATCGGGAATGACCCTTGGAATAACCATCCCCGTTGAATTTGGTTTTCCTACAGAACAATCCCGAGCTATGTGGCCTTCCTTTCCACAGTTGTAATATACCTTGGATTGTTGTGGACAGTTTGGACTGATATGTCCCTCTTTCCCGCATTTGTAACATCTAAGCGGCGGCCGTTCTCCTCCCCCTAGAATTTGTTGTTGGTCTTTGGTCTTCTTTGTTGATATCTTCCCGTCATTGTTGAATCTCCTCTTTCTAAAATTTCCACTTGACTCACATCTCCTATTATCATGGCCACGATGACCACTCGAGTGGTTGCCTCCTTTGTTCGTATTTTTCCCTCCTCGTTGGTTATCATCGCTTTGATGATCGCTGCCATCCTTGCAGTATGACCACGGTTGTGGTCCCTCGGTTGAACATACTCATTAACTCGCTTCTAATAATTGAGCCTACATTTACAACATCCGAATATAAAGAAAATTTATGAGATATAAGATATTTAGAATCTCGAACTTTAGACCTCTCGAAACATCCTCGTTATTCGTTCCTCATTTTCGACCAAATGAGGTGCAAAGCTCTGGATAACTCGCAAACTTCGCCGCCTCGTCTTTGGGACTTTGTCATGTTGTTTTGTTCGATCGATAAACTCCACCTCCTTCATACGACGAATACTTTCGTGAAAGTACTTGTCATTGAATAGTTTCAAACGTTTCCCAAGACTTGCCGAAAGAGTAATTTGGTTGGTACGCTTCACAGACTCCCACTAGTAGTCGCCTTTCACCGCTTGAACATAAAGGTGGCGAATGAAACCTTTCATTCCTCCGTGCATCCCAAGACATCGAATATCTTGGTAATTTGCTTGACCCACATTTCCGCCATGATCGGATTCGGCTTTCCTTTAAATTCTGGTGGTCCCAACTCCTTGAACTGCTTGGCTGTGACAAGTCGCGCATTGCTATCATTTCCACCCGTATTTTGTGCACGAGTCTCCCTCGTCTGGTTTTGCATGAACTGTAAAAAGCTCCTAAACATTCCATCATTCATCGTTTGCTTTCGGTAGTGTTGTTTTACAGGAGGAATATTGCCTTCCCGCTTGACGTTCTCCCGGTTTATAACTAAAGGTTGTTCCACGTCTCATACACTCCATTGTTAATGTTCTCGTGGCCATTCTTAAATCTCGCCATAAAACAAGGGTTAATTAAACAAATTAATATATCACATAATATCCCTATATTATGACCGACCAACAAATAAGCTTAGATAAGACACACTTAGCGAAGGATTTACTCATCTCTCCCTCCTAGTTCTATTCCCCGATCTCCGCCAGAGACCATATCCCTAAGCTCGATATTCAACTGTGACGCCCTAAAATAGGTATACAACACCCATTTCGAGTGCCAAATACATGGTAGAGAAAGCAAGTTACAACTTCAATAATACAATTGTCGTGCAAAATACGACACAACATATTGTGAGTTTAAATACAAATATTGTCTTCTAGACAATATCACACTCAAATAAGTCCTTATTACAATTATTCAAACACTATTTTACAGAAATAGTGAGGACTGCTAAAACATCTTTCTAGAACCATCACTCCATACCCCGACTAGTTTCTGCTATGTTCTCACCTCCTGAGAAAAATGGAACAAAAAGGAAAAGGGTGAGCTCAACTAGCCCAGTAAAGAATATTATGACTAAGATAATATACAACAAATTATCGTTAGTCTTCAATGAGGAAAAATCGATAAAATATAATAGCCCAACAAGTTTTAGATCAATAAGCTGCGGTGAAATAAAGAATCCATTAGAAGAGTCAGTAGAGAATGAGTTCTACTATCTTCTAAGATTTAAAAGTCCATCATCAATATTTTATCCCTCACAATAACAATCAATATACATCTTTAATCAAATATTCATCTTTGCACCTTACTGTGCCAAATATATTCATTTGTGTCACCCGGTTGGTCATGTTCATCTCAACACTGTTTTTTTTTTTTCACCACGGGCCAAAGATATTCATCGTTAATCATTAACTTTGCACTACAGTAGAAGATATTTAGTAATATCATCATTTAGGGTGAGGATGATGAAAAATATTTTAAAGAAAAGCGAATCCGATTGAAGCGGAAGGACAAATAGTAGGGATTAGATATAACAGTTTATCCAAGATCAATAATACTTCATAAATACCAATTTTGAAGCGAATTCAAAAATAAAGATCAAAACATGGATACAATCAAAGATTGTAACCATAATAGACATCTTGGACAAAAGAAGAAAATTTCATTTTTTAAGTGAATAAGTGTCGATTCGTGAATAGTCTCAGTATCGTGAATAGTAACCGGACACAAAAAGTTCCAAATTTGATAAAAATTCAGATCAATACTTCGGCATAATGATATTAAAGAAATAATATCATATATAAAGAAAATAACATCCCTTACCTCAAAATATCAATACTTACGATCGGAATATCGATTATATAAGGTGAAGGAAACTTGCAGCGATGATTAGAAACTCATAAAGTATCTAAATACTCACAAAATACACTCAATAATCTAGAGAGAGAAAAAGAGAAAACTTGTTTCTGGTGTGATTTTCAATTCTAACTTAGCCCTCTATTTATAGGAAAATGTTAGCAGACTTGACCTGCAACCTGATGGCTTTACCTGCTACTATTTCCACCCACTACATTTGAAATAAATTCAGCACATTTCTTCACCAACCACAAGTGGAGCCCACTCAATTCTAGAATTTTTCACCAAAATCATTTATAAACCTAATTTCTGAATCAGTCACCTCTTAAAATTCATAAAAAATCATACGTTCATTTTTAACGGTTCAAAATTTGTGGACATATACTCAACTTATATATATATAACATATCCAAAAATTACAACGATCCAACGGTCGGATTAAAAATTATAACTCACACAATATATCTCAAAAACACTGATTTAATTTTTAATACCTTCATTCCGACAAAAATACTGATAAAACACCTCAACATTAAATCCTTCATTTTTAACCACAATAAATATATCCATTTATATCCACATAAAATAAATATTTCCTTATCATATGAATCAATAATTAATTATTCACAAATAATATTACAGAATCACATTTATGACAACCAGTAGTTCCTGTGAGAAGAGGGGCTTTCAATAAGAATTTCTCCTTATTGGCCGCGTAATTAGGTGACCAAACCTCTCCTTGACAAAACTTTCTAGACATTGCCAATAATGCTATCTAATAATATTATTCAAATAATATGAATTATTGATTTGATAATGGGAAATATTGTGCAGTGACAATTATTGAAACAATAATAATATAAAATATCAACGCAACAATTATTGAATCAATAAAATAAAATATTGAGCAATAACTCATCAGTAACAATTATTGAGTAGTGCCTTCTTATGTAAGGATCAATAATTCATCAATATCACATGCATCCACGCCAGACATCGTATTTTAACCACGGGTATTCTAACAATGTTAATCTCGAATAACAACTACGCTGTAGTTATTTATAAAAACTCAAACATGTCGTTTTCTTCATCCAACAATTATTCTTTTATGGGGCCCACAAATGACTGCGCTGTCTTACGAATATTCCCCGACAACAAGAATATTCCACGACCAAACGAATATTCCCCGACAACAATGATTATTTTATAACCACTTGTATATTTTGCAAAATTTGCACATTTCACCCATAACCAGAGAATTATATCAAATTAATATCTTATTATTCACAAATATAATTAGAGGAAATTGAATTTTATTTATAATAAGTTGGGGTATTATGAATATCCATCATCTTTATCGTCGGACTGGTTCCATTTTTATTATTAAAAGTCTTTATTATTACGCCGGAATATCACCATTCTGCATCTTATCTATGGGACTGGTTCCATCACTTATTATTCCGCATTTATTATTACATTGGTTGATCATCCGCTTGTGAATTTCACCGACTGGTTCCGTTATTATTATTCATTGGAATAACCATCATCCAAGTACCACATGCGTATGGTGATATCTTTTGTTATTCCATTCTTTATTATATACTCAGTTGATTAAAATTTTGACTTATATACTCCATGAAATTAGTGGAATATCCTTGATATTTGCGCTTCATCCAGTATTTTCATGGAAATATTCTTCTGAGCATTCTTGAATTTTATTCTACAAAGAAGTATCATGTTGACAATTTGGACGTTATTGGTTCCTGGACAAATTAATTCTTGAACTTGTTTAATTGAATTCTTATATCATTGTCATCATCCTCATGTTTATGTTATGTTGAAAGTCATCTGCTTTCAGTAGTGCATAGATGGACTTGGTATGATTATGACTAGGGATTATTCTTAAGATAATCATGACCGTAATGTTACAAATGATGTGAAAATTAAAAAGTCCTCATTGGCCCGTAGTGCATTGATGGGCGCTTTTGGTATGATTATGGCTATGGATTCTCTTCTTGCCGAGGAGCAAAGATGAATTATTTTATGGCATGATCGGGGATGGTTGATGAAAACACGATTATCTTTGGCCCGTAGTGCATAGATAATTTGTGGTCGTGATACTAATGAATACACGATTATCTTTGGCCCGTAGTGCATGGATAATTTGTGGTCGTGATACTAATGAAAACACGATTATCTTTGGCCCGTAGAGCATGGATAATTTATGGTCGTGATACTAAAGAATATCTTTGGCCTGTAGTGCAGGGATGATTTAATGATGTGGATTATTTATTAAGTGAGTCTCAAATGATAAAAGTGATGAAAAACCTTTTAAATCATAAAGATAGTAGATTTATTCTCTACTTGACTCTTCTAATGGATTGCTTGTTCACCGCAGATTAAACTTGATGTTTGTTATATTTTATCGTTTAACATTGTTGAAGGCTAACGATAATTTATTCTCGCATTATCTTAGTCATAATATTTCTTCTTGGCTAGTTGAGCTCACCCTTTCTTTCACCGTTCTCGTGAAATGAGAGCGTAATTGGGACTAATCCGGGGAGCAGTGATGGTCTTAGATGGTGCATTAGTAGTCCTCACTATTACGTGAAATAGTGTAATAATAAATGTAATGAGGACTCCATTGAGTGTGGATATTGTCTAGATGACAATATTTGTATTAAAACTCACAGCTTTCTTGTTGTATATTAGAGATTGTATTTGTATTCTGTACCATGTATCTGGCGACTCAGAATAGGTGATGTATACCGATTTTGGGGGCGTCACAGTAACAACCTTTAATTTCAACAGATCCAATCGTTTAATCTCCATCGCCGTCGCTACGATCGTGAATCCTCTCCTGTTCAAATATTCTGGGTTGTTCTTGCCGGGATCTGACCGGATTTTATGGCTTTGGGTAGGTGAATGGACGGATGTTGTTCGGCCGTCGGATTTTATGGCATTGCACACGTGGCTCCTCTTCCGCATCATTATTCACATAATTTCTTGATGGCGATGGCGTGGGTAATTTTCGGCGGACGAATAGAAGGTTGGGGGAGGAAGAACAGAAGGTTGGGGGAGGAAGAGGGATAAAAGATTTTGTAATAGTTAATTTTGTAATATTAAGATTTTGTAATAGTTAATTTTGAAAATAAAATATAAAAATATTTTTATTTTTAAAATAAGACATACATATTATATATATTATATTATTAATTTTTATTAATATTATAAATATTTAGGTAAAGAAAAAGAAAGAAAATAAAATATAAAAATATTTTTATTTTATAAGTATTTTAAAACATAAAAGTATTTTTATTTTTATTTTTAAAATAAGACATACATATTATATATATTATATTATTAATTTTTATTAATATTATACATATTATAAATATTTAGGTAAAAAAAAAGAAAGAAAATTTCATTATTTCTTTATGTTATTAAATATTAATTTATTTATGTTTATAATTTGCATTATTTCTTTTTTGTCTAAAAATTTCAAAAAAAAAATTTGGTCTTATACAATTAAATATAAAGTCAACATGTATTGTACATGCCACATAATCAATGGTGTTATTTTATTTTATTTTTTTATGCTGCCACATCAGAAAATAAAAATTTTTTGTTTTTTTTTCAATGCCACGTGTGCAATTTGTTAACGTCCGTCCAAGAAATTGACGGAATGGGCTTATTGAACATTTTAAAAAGTTCAGTGGGCTAATTGAATATTTTAAAAATACAGTGGCTAATTCGTTAAATCACTATAACCACAGTGGCCAAAAGGTGCTTTTTGCCTAATTTTAATTATGTCCCAATTATCTTAATTATATCTTATCCTTTTTTAAATTATGGAAAAATAATAACAAATCAATTATCTTAATTATATCATATCCCTTTTTAAATTATGGATAAATAATAACAAACCAAGTAGAATTTAATCTCTTCATATATGGATAAAATTTCCTATCTGATTAGAGTTTGAAATAATGTTAATGATCACCTGACCTAATCCTCCATGCATATATATATATATATATATATATATATATATATATATATATATATATATACACGTATATTAATCAGGCTAATTATTTATTCTCATAAGTAAATAGTAACCATGGCTTCTTCTTCTTCACGGTCAATTTTCCTCTTCTTTTTCGTTTTGTCTCTCTGTCTTCCTTCTATTATATACACACATTATTACTTACAGGTTACAGCTATATGCAGAAGTGTTTAACATAACCCAGAAGCGGGTTGAATTATATCATTGGTTTGCCTATTTTCTAAATTTTTAGATATTATGTGCTAAAATTTGAGATTATTACATTTGCATTTGAGATTATCACTTAATTTGCCACTAGTTTAAAAGCAATAGTCATATACTTAGAGTGTAATGCACAAACCAATAAACTCTCACCACTACCCTCTATAATGTATATTCATTTGTTTTTCGATGTAAAATTTGATCATCGCACAATAATATACTATTTTAATTTATTAATTGTACGCACACATTTATTATTAAAAATTTGAATAATTTTGCCGCAACGCGGGGGGTTTGTATCTAATTGTATATAATACCTAACTACAAAAAAGTTAAATTTTTGAAAACTAATCCGAAAATAATTCAAAACTTACAAGTTCTCAAATTGAAAAGTTAAAATTTATTAGTACCATACAAATTCTAAAGATACATACATTACTACAAGACAACCATTGTTTCAAACTTAAAATCTTAAATCATGCAAAATTATATATTCCAAAATTAAATTAACCATCATACTTTAAAACCTTGATCTTTCTCGTAACATGTCTGGGCGGGCAGATTCCAAACTTCTTTGAGAATTATAGTTCCCCTTGAAAAATCTGAATTTATCATTTAACGACTTTGAAGGTGAGGTACCAATTAAAGGTGTTAATATATTATATATATATCATTTGTTGGAAACAATACGTTGTGGGGTGACACAGCGAAAGACGGTAAAAAACTAGAAGCAACCACATGAATTAAAACTATGTACGTATTTTGTAATCACATGAATTCACAAAGTGTGAGATAAATTGACTATAATAGAATTGAAAAACTTCCTAAAATTACTAAATAATAATTAAAACTACTAAAATTACTAAATAATAATTAAAACTACCTTGACTACTAATTAATAAATAAAAATACATCAAATATTTAAATTTTACATAAATACCAAAACATAAATTATATCGAATTTTGGCAGATAACTCTTCCCGTGTCACTCCTGCTATTCAAATTAGGGGTGAGCATTCGGTTATAACCGAACCGAAATGCCTATTCGGTTATAACCGAAAACCGAAATGTCGACAAAACAACTATCCGAAATGCTAACCGAATTTTAGAACTAACCGAATACCGAATTACCGAATGCACAATTCGGTAATTCGGATAATAACTGAACCTGTGCACTTGATTAAAATTAAGCATAGAGCAACATCCATTCATCCAACATAAACATTAAACAGTTGACAGTATTACATCCAACATCCAACAACATGAGCAACAAGCCAACAAATACAGTGAAGAAAATTAAGTTAATTAACTGTTACAAATTAAGCATCCAGTAAATTAAACAAATTAAACCAACAAGCAACAAGCCAACAAGAAGAAGCCAACATGACTCCATGAGATATCCCAAGTTCCCAAATCCCAACAACAACCAAGTTGCTATCAGCAATGACACAACAGAACGAACAACAAGTCAACAACAAGCAAGCAAGCCCAGTAAGGCAGTAGCTGCAGTCAACACAGATTGAGTATGGATCAGAGATGATATTGACACGAGTGCAACATAAAGAGAAACTAAGCGAAACTCAAAACTCAGATGAATTGAACCCCAAAACTCATCTTTTAAGTACGCTACCTCTAAAATTTGAGAAAATAATAACCTTAGACTTCTGTGGATCTTTCGTTTCGCACCACCATATTTAGCGAATCAGATATTCCGAAACAACAAATATAAACATAGTAGGGGTATAAGAACTACATCTATAAAAATCATTTTTTATAAATGGAAAGAAAGAAACAACATCAGTTGGACTAGTCTCAATAGTACGAAGCACTATAAGAGGCGATTGAACAAGCCTTTCATTCTGAGAAACAGGTAACGAAAAATTAATGTTGCAGAAAATTGGGGAATGAGTTCAATTTTATAAGACTTACATCCATTTTACCATTAAGTCTTAAAATCACCCACAAAAGAGTACAGATCCGGAAGAAAATCTACAAAGCAACTATCCAAGCAAATTCAATGATGAATACAAATTTAAACACAAGGGTTCTTTGATAATAGTCAAAGTGGTTCGATTAAGGTCCAATCCCATTGCATTATCGAGGTTCAAAGAATATTGAATTATAACTTATCAAAATCCTAATGTGCACCAACTAAGGTGTAAGTTATCGCATATGGAGGAAGAAGAAGGAATATATAAGACTTCAAGTTGGTCAAAGACAATCGATACTTTGGTTTTGAATTGTTATCCACAGTATGTCCAAACAATATCGACTTTGCAATTAAATACTATAGATATTGCATATCATCAGAGAGAGAGAGAGAGAAATACTAACTATGACACGGACACAAGCAAGAGATAAGCAGTTGTATATGATGAATCGAGAGACTTAATTTACTCATTAATCAAGTTGAGTCACGGAAACATTGGCATCATTAGTAACTTCGCTCAAGTTGGATATTCTTTGAACAAAATAAACAAAAACAATAATTAGAAGACAATGAACTCAAATTGGATAACAATAGTTTTATTAGTTCAATAATATAAACAAAAAACAATAATTATTTACACTCAAGTTTAGAAGCAAAGTCGATATCTTCCTCCACATCAATGCGATTCTTCACTTTAACCCAATCTTGAGAACATATGAGAGCTTCAACCATATTAGGAGACAATGAACTCCTAAATGCATCAAGAATGCGTCCCCCCGTGCTAAATGCGGACTCCGAAGCAACGGTAGAAATGGGAATAGCCAACACATCACGGGCAATACGTGCAAGGATAGGGAATCTTGCACTATTAGCTTTCCACCACCCCAAAATATCGAAAGTATCAATATCTTCTTCCACATCTTCACTTAAATACTTGTCCAATTCAGATTTGTCTCCAAGTACAACTCCGGTCCGACGCCTTTTGAACTCTTCTGTAATTCTATTTGTATTTTGGGATTCCATTGAACTAGAACCTTGGGATGACATTGACATGTTACTTGCACTTGATTTTCCACTTTCTTGAGTTGAATACTTTTTCTTGTACTCATTAAACAAATCTTCCATTGATCTCTTCACACTATCGGCAATCTCCATCCCAGTGGCCTTATTACTTGATTGATATTCTAAATTCCTATATTCATTATCAATATCAAAGTGAAGATCTATTTCCAAACCCTCCAACGGATTTTCAACTTCAATTTCACCCTTTCCATACATTCTTTCTAAACCAAATTGAACAAAACTCAACTTATACCGAGGATCAAGCACAACGGGAATATATAACAACATATTCATTTTTGTAACATTTCCCCAATACTTATCATATTTCATTTTCATTGCTTTAGCCATTCTTTGTAATTCTATATCATTGCTTCTTTCCCAATCATTCAAAATAATATAAGTGTCACATATTTCAAGAAATGCATTATTTGATGTGACATAAGATGAGCCTGAAATTTTCACAGTGAGATTATAAAAATGTTCTAAGAAGCCAACAAACAATTTGGCCCTATTCCAATCCGAGTCCGTTGGAATATTTTTGCCCCCCATCTCTTTTTCAAAGCCCCGATCTTTAAACCCAAATCGATCAAAAGCTTCCTTGTATTTTAAGGCCGAGCTTAACATCAAGTAAGTTGAGTTCCATCTAGTTGGACAATCTAGACTCAAGCCTTTCTTATCTTCAAGACCACAATACTCAATACAGTCCTTAAATGACTTGACCCTAGCTGGAGATTGTTTTGCATACTTCACTGCACGCCTAATTGTCTCAATAGATTTCTCAATCAACTTCAACCCATCATTCACAACAAGATTAATAATGTGAGCTATACATCTCATGTGAATGAATTTACCATCTAAGACATTAGTTTTCCAGTATGTACATCTATCTCTCAAGTAAGCCGCCGCAGTATCATTTGAGCTAGCATTATCTACAGTGAGTGTCATAACTTTAGAAAGTCCCCACTCAATTAGACAAGACTCAACCATTTCCACAATGTCCCCCTTATGACTTGTGATGGTTCGAAAATTCAAGATTTTCTTATGCAATTTCCAGTTTTCATCAATAAAATGAGCAAAATAATACATATAATTCAAGCGTTGATTAGAAGTCCAGAGTCACCAGAGGCAAACACGTTCACAATGTTTTTTAAGGATTGTTTTCAACTTACTCTTCTCATTTCTCATACAAACGAATACAATCTCTAAAGAATGTAAAACGTGAAGGCAATTGAAACCTCAGGACAAACAACTTGCATAAGTCTTTAAAACCCTCCTTCTCAACATGTTTGAAAGAAAGTTCATCTACAATAAGATAGTGAACTACTACCGCCTCTAACCGCTTCTTGATCAAACCTCCAAAAAGTGAGTGTACCTCACATGCCCCCCTCCCCTCTCCTCTCCCTCACCCTCTTTAATCCCTACAAGTTGGGGTTGAGCTTTGTCCATGTTGATAGGATTTTTTACAAGTTCTAAAGTGATTTCTTAAAGAAGTAGTGCCATTTGAAGATGAGTCAATGACTAAATCTTTTTCACAATAAGTACACTTACCTTTGATGACATTACCATCCTTATCTTTAATCGGAATGAAGTGCCCTCGGTCCACACCTTGGATCTAGGTGCCATCCTTTTCTTGGCATTTTACACTTTCTAAGTGTCCCGTAGTTTTTGTACTTGTCGTGGGTTCTTTTGACCCGGGCTCTATATTGGTGGGACCACTGTCGTTTGTCTCTCTCCCATGTCCAATTGGATCAAGGTCATCAAGGTTAGGCTCGTCCGTATCATCCACCATGTGCAAATCATTTAAAATACTTCTTGACATCATCTACAAATGTCAAACAAATCAAATTATTATGTCAATCCCTATTAACTATCAACAATTCAACATAGGTGTAATTTTGAAACAAAAGGAAACAAATTCGTTGAATGACCAAGAACAAGAACAAGAACAAGAACAATTCTCTTTTTAAGTTTATATAATCCAGTTAGTTACCTGATATTGAGAAATGAAACAAAAGATTATTATGTGAGTTGAAATCTTAAGACGCGTTTTTACTCCATTCCAACTCAATTCACGCACCTTTGAATTAACATGTGTGTGTATATAGAAAAGGAGACAGCAAATCGCTAACATTCATACCAAAAGTTCAATTGGGGGGAAGAAAGGCTAATCATTAGATTGATATTGCTATCTACTCCATCTAATAGAAGAAGCAATGATCAAATGATCCCACTCCAGAGATTAATCATCAGTTCATCATCACGCTTGCCTTTTCTTCATCGACCGATTTCGAGATTTCATAAGCAAAGTAAAATATAAAAAATAAAAATATTACAATCCTAATAATTGCAACCAAATATGAGGAAGAACATACACAACTATTCCAAAACCAAACTTCAAAGTAATCATAAAAGAAAGGTAATTTTATAGATAGTACAACAAGTCAACAAATTGAGAAACTTGCAAAATAATTGCTACCCAAACAGAGTCACTGTCACAGAGACGAGATACACAGATTTATACCCTAACAAATACACAGATAAATAGGTATCATAATACCCTACCATAAATCAGTCATAATATCATAATAAATCAGTCATAATATCATAATAATAAGGAAACAAAATAATTCGGCATTCACAAACAGAGTCACGCAGAGTCACACAGAGATTTAGAGATACAGATTTATACCTAACAAAGACGGCAGTACCGTGGTCTCGTGGACTAGAGGCAGGCGAGACGAAGACGAGGAGGCAGGCCATGAAGGCAGACAGATTCGAGATTAGTGAGGGTCGAGATCGAGACGAGATTTACGACGACTACGCGACTCGGTGAGGGTCCGTCGAGACGAGACGAGACTCGAGAGGGTCGAGACGAGAGTCGATCGAGAGTGACTGAGTGAGGAATCGAGAATGAAAGTCTTTGAGATCTCAGATCTGGGCGAGAGTGACTGGTTAGGGGCTTAGGGCAATCGAGAATGACTGGTTAGGGCAAAATGGGATTGGGGATTTGGGAGAAAACTCAGAAAACAAAATGGGGGAGGGAATACTGAATTACTGATGTCTGAAATGTCGAATAAAAGTAAAAACAAGTTAATAGATAATAATATAATTAATAATTATTTTTTTTAAATATTACAATTCGGTTATTCGGATACCCGAATAGTCTGTTTTTGAAAACCGGAACCGGAACCGAATACTGAATAATAATTCGGATATAACCGAAATTCCAAAAAAAAACCGAAAAACCGAAATAATTCGGTTAAAATGGTTCGGTTCGGTTCGGGTAGTTCGGTTTTATCGTTACCATCCTCATTACTACTTCAATTCAGGAGTCATTTCTAAAGGTTTGAGAAATATTAGACATCGTAATCTGGTAAAGGTCATAACTTCTTGCTCAACTGTCGATTTTCAAGGTAATGAATGTAAAGATTTAGTTTACGAGCTCATGCCCAATGAGAGTTTAGAGAGGTGGCTGCACCCAGAGACACAAAATGGAGTGGATGAACTGCATGGACTTATATTATAGCCTCCTTGAAAGAATTAACATTGCCATAGATGTGGCTTGTGCAGTCGATTATCTTCATCACCAGTATGAGAATCCCATCATACATTGTGATCATCTAAACCCAAGCAACATTCTACTTGATGAAGACATGGTCGCTCATGTTGGCAAAACTTCTTCACGGACACACTGATGCAATTCAAAGCAGCTCACTCGGGGTAAGAGGAACAATATGAGATCTATGCAGCTCCAGGTAAACCAAGTCCTCTCAAAATTTAAATATTTCTAGAACTGATATATATACTTCCTCCGTTTCAAAATATAACATCATTTTCAAACTCAAAATTAATATTATTTCTTTAATTTTAGTCAATATAATGATGATTATTGTCAATGATACAATTAGTCATACTCATTCTAACATTTATTCTTTCATAATTTTTAGTGAATCATCTCAATTTTAATTTGTAAAAAAGTCTCAAATTAACAAAGTCAATAACGATCTTATATAATTTGGAACGGGGAGAGTTGTTAAGAGCCATTTATTTAGTGTCCTCCTTAATCTTTGCTTGATCATATATACTTTTACTGTTTTACATGATGTTATTTTTATTTGATTTTTCAATGGATAAGACTGCAATTAATTTATTTTTTTGATTTTTTTTCTCCCTCGAGAATCGAGATTGTCAAAGTAGCTAGACACCCTATTTCCTTTAATTAAGTATTGGCATACGAGTATGTTCTTAGAAGTTTATATCATTCAGTGTCATAAGTATGACCAGCATGTATATGCTCATAAATAGAATGTGACGTTCCATGTTTGGATTCTCATTCATATTATTACGGTTGGTTCCTTTTTTTAGTCTTAATAAAAACATGCATGTAATCTTGGCTTCTTTTTTGAGTGATTTTTTTTTTGTTTGTGAGTTATCTGCAATGGGGGATGTGTACGGTACAGCTATGGAATCTTAATATTGGAGATGATGACAGGGAAAAGACCCACTGACTTATGTTTGTGGAAGGTCTTAACCTTCAAAACATTGAATAATACAGTTTAAGACCCTCAATCTTTTAATGATCATAGAAACATTGAATAATACAGTTTATGTTAATTATGGACTTATATTATATGTATACTTATGGTCATTTCTTACCATAGTTTAACTTAAAATAAAACAAATCCTCCTGACGTGAGGCCAGTGAATATTGTAATTATGTACGAGTGATCTTAAATATGAATTTGATACATACGAAATTTTATGTATTTCTCAAGATAATCTAAGATTTAAAAAATATTTTTTGATACTCAAGGTTAGTCTTAGAGTAAAACCCAAATTGATTGATAATTATTTATATATAAGTGAACGCTCAAATTTAAAAGAAATTATTCAGTACAAATTACAATGATGATAATCCATATGAATATAGAAATATATAATTATGTTATTCCCAAACGCATGAAAAGATGAATAGATTTTTTAAAACTTTTGGTTTAGAGAATTATTACCATTGTTAAATTAAACAAGTTATTTTTTTGATTATGCACAGATGAATGATGTTTTAAAAAACTCCTTCAAAGATTAATAAGAAATCATAATTTTAAATTAGGTGTAAGAAAGTGTAGACAAAGTCACATAGATAAAATAAAGAAAAACTTAAATACAAAACATAGAGTGCAGAAAGTAAATTTAGTAGAGTAAATGATCTAGAGATTTTTTAAGAGGTCCGAAGCACAAAATATCTTAGTCCTCTCTTATACTCCTAGAGTAGGGATTTTTCACTAAGGAAAGGTAATCAATCATATCGATTACAGTTCACTAAGAACTGATTTACAACAGATTCACTAAGAATCCTTCAAGTCACACAGACTTGGAATATACACATATCACTAAGATAGAATCACACAGAAATTGAGAGATTTGAGGCGCTGCTAAGTAACATTAAGCTTCTTGATCACATGACTTAACAACAGTTAAAATTTCTAAATCGTAGAGTGAGTAGACTATGAGCTCAAACAGGCATCACTTGGACTTGATCAATTTATCTCTATGTCTTGTTGGATTGTTTGAGGTTGCTCGCCTTTTATAGATTCACCTTAAGATCTTCAATCATAGTTGTACGACATTGTCATAACCTGTCAGAAGATATGAACTCTACGATTATGCTTAATCACAAAGTTATATATCCAATAATAGAGTGACTTGCCCTGAAAGCTTGACTTTATGATCAATCTTCATGCACTACGATATTTATGAATATAATGAATGCTTTACAATCTCAGAATACTTTTTGATTTTCAACTCTACGAACAATCTTCAGACTTGGCTCTTGAACAATACATTTACAATAAAGAATGGATCAACCTACTAAATTTGATCCCTACACTAAGTCATTTTGCATAAATTGTCTTTTGAAGGATTTTACAAAAGTTATTGGTTTTACAAATATACATTAAATTTTTATTTCATCGTCAAATCAAACATATGTATGTATAAGCTAGAATACTAACAAATTGTTTGTCCTTAGTACCATGTTTTAGGATAGCTGAAGAACTGACCACAATTTGAAACATGAATACTTGGTTTGAAGCTCAAGAAACTTGGAGTTGTAGAAATGAAACATAAATAGTATTTTACAAAATTCTCACCATGTCAGAATCACAAGAGTAAGGGTAAACTGGGCATAACAAAAATAGCTTGTATATTTTGGAGTTAAATATTTTGTATACATGTATGCACAGTAAGGTTGTTATCATGTGGGTGATGGATAAGAAAGTGGAGTATGTTAGGAGAATATACAATTTACAACATTTTAGTAGCTATATATATGTGTGTGTGTGTGTGTGTGTGTGTAATGGGAAGAGTAACTTCCAAGTTTTATATTATGGATTTTATGAATGAAATGAAGAAAGCTTTTAAGCTTTTCTTATCTCTCTCCCTCCATATCACGAACAAAATGAGTATTCAATGTGTTCTTCTCCTTCTTCCTCCTTTATTCTATCTGTTTCTCTAATTATATCCTTTTATATCTTTGTTTCTCTCTTATTTTTTGGTTATGCTTCAACAAGAGCATGACAAATTGGTATCAGAGCTTAAATTTTATCCAAACGCATCATCTTCTTCCTTCTAATACTGTGTTTTCTTTCCTATCTTCAACCTCTAATTAAAATCTTCTCCTTTTCAAAACTAATTTAAACGTTACCCCATCTACTATCTTCTATTCTTCAAACACTACCTAGAACCAGCCCAGAAACAACAACAACAACAACTTCAGATTCCAACAGCAAGGTAGTAGAAATAGCCATCACGGAGGCTGATCTATTTTTCTGGAAAACCTGTAACTCAGCAATTTGAAGTGTTAATTCACTTATTTCAGGTAATAATCAATCTCATTTTACTCGCTTCAATCACATATAAGTAAGCCATACCATATTCTTCATAAAAACCAACACCCAAACATGTTTTAATCCATAGTTTTCATTTTCTTCTGATTAATAAAAATTTACAAAATGTGAAAATTAAAATTGTTTGATATGTTTTTGTTTTTGTTATGTAATTCATATTAGGTTGTTAGTCGATCTAAGCTTTAGTTTACACTTTCAAAAATCCAAAAACACAAAAATTAAGTCCCAATTTGTTTTAGAAATTCAAAAACTAAACAGTTTCAGCCTTATTTTAGTATTAACACTCTGTTACTACTATGGTAATTAGTGTTAATGTTATATTTTGATCCTTTGGAGTTATAACTTCATTTGTGTGCTCAATTACTCATTAAAATTCAACCAAGCTCTACCTAGTTGAATTTATAACTTGTTCTAGCTTCGGATACTTAGGTTGTTTCACTAAGGATATCTAACTCTCACTTAAAAAGCTATTCAAGCTTCATTGCTCAAAGTCTGACAGTATTGTACTGTTGGAAAAAAATTTGAACTCAGAATCACACTTGTTATGTGATTCCTTTCATTTATATTCTCTGTGAACATAACATGGTTGGACTATCAAAAATGTTGCAGCAGGATTTTCTAACTTACAGGGAATATACTGATGAGAAATTGCAACTCACTGATGAAAAGATGGACTACTTCATGGGTGGAATGAATGAGTTGTTGAAACAAAGGGGCTAAGATAATGGAGAAGGAATTGAGAATCCTAGCTTTTGGGAACAAGAAAAGGAGCAAGAGGATTATTCCTATGGGGAAAAGGAACGATAAGGGCTTCTTTAGAGACAATAGACATGCTGAACAAGAAAGAGCTAGGAGAAATGAAAAAGATGATGCTCAATGGAGGATGAGGAACGGAAATGATAACGTTAATTAAGATTGAAGAGAACTGAGATATCTTAAACTGGTTTTCCCATCATTTACCGAGGGTGCTGATACTAAGAGTTAGATTCAAGACTTTGAGGAGTACGTTAGCATTAATAGAATCAACTCCCATATGAGGATTGTCATAGCTAGAATGCATTTACATGGTTCTCCCAAATACTGGTACAAGTCTTATGTGAATGGAAAAGATGGACTTACATGAAGGGAGTTTGCAGGAGACTTCACTGTAAGGTTCACTGAGGCAGGTGTGAAAAACATATATGAACAATTCAAATTGTTAAAGCAAGTGGAGATTATGAATGTTCACTATGATGAGTTTGAAAGGCACAAAGAAAGATTGCTTGAAAAGTTGCCTCACTTGACTGAGGACTTCTTTATGGAGAATTTCATTAGTGAACTTAAAGATGAAACTAAGAAAATGGTAAAGTTGATTGACCTTGAAACTCTATCACAAGCCTTCAAATAAGCTAAGTTCTACGAGAGCCCTATTCTTAAACTTAATAACACCCACAGTTATCCTAAACCACAAACTAGTTACACTCAGCCCAACAATAAAAAAGACATCTCTGCACCCACTACAACCAAGACACATATGCTTACCTAGCCTAAAAAATACTTTAATAAACCCAAGCCAATTACTGCAACCCAAAGAGATGAAAGAAAGGCTAAGGGCCTTCGTTTTTATTGTGATGAGAAGTATACCATGGGGCACCAATGTAAGACTCCCTGAATTTTATGATTACTTATGATTAGGATTTTTAAAACTATGAAGAGACCCCAGAATGTAAGGAATACTTTGGACCTCTCTAGTTTGATGAGGAACCTGAGCCTATCCAAATAAAGGGGAATGATAAATTTAAAGGAAAAGTTACCTCGTGTAATCTGAAACTTCAAGAAGAGACAAATGAGTTCAAGTCCTGATTCTCAAAGGAAAAAGTGAAGGAAAACAACTGATGATGTTAATAGATAGTGGTAACATCTTAAATTTTTCAAGTGATGATGTTACCAAGGCACTAAATTGTCCTATGCATCCTATTGACCTAGTTATTATCAACCTTCCTAATGGTGAAGAACTTCATAGTAAAGCATGATGCCCTGAGTTTACATGGAATTTTGACACCCACAGTTTCAATACACCTATATGGATCATTAAGTTGTAGTCATATGATGCTATCTTGAGAACCACATGGCTGAAACAGTTAGGAGGAGTACATATGAATTACAATAACCTTATCCTCAGCTTTATGAAACAAAGAAAAGAAGTCCAACTACATGGAGGGACCAAGTTCCAAAAATGCAAAAACCTTAAACTATTTGACAATAACTCAACCAGCATGGATGTCCCAGATTGTTGAAAGCTATGAAAAAGAAAACAATATTTCTCAAGTTATGGTTGAGTTAGCAGCTACAAAGATGGGCCCAAATGAGCTTAAATTAGTCCATGGATTACTTAAGTATAGAGGTAAATGGGTGATAGGATTCCAAAGATTGCTGAGGAAACAACTATTTGAATAACTCCATGAAAAAGGAGTTGGGGGCCAGCGCTACTCTAAAAAGGATAAAACAGTACTTCTACCGAATTGGAATGAAGAATGATATTTCAAGGTAAGTGGTTGAGTGCCATGTTTGTCAATTTTCCAAACATAAAAATGTGAAAGTCATGGGCTACTCCAACCATTACCCATCCCTATTCATCCTTGGAGGGACATAGCTATGGATTTCATCAATGGACTCCCTAACTCCAAAGGCTATTAAGTTATTTGGGTTGTTACTTATAAGTATAACAGGAGCTCTCATTTCTTACCTCTCAGTCATCGATCCTATCTTAGCCAAAACGTTATCCCAGTTATTTTTTGAGAACCTCTTTAAGCTTCATGGCCTTCTCAGCTCAATTGTGAGTGATAGGAATCCTATATTTTTGAGTGACTTCTGGCAGACACTATTTAAACTTGCAGGAATAAGGCTCCACATCAGTACTTCTTGTCATCTTTAAAGTGATGGGAGCACTGAGAGGATAAATCAATATTTGAAGCAACACCTAAGGAGTATGTGCAGTCATTCACCAAACAAAACAATGGAGCTCTTGACTACCTATGGTAGAATGGTGGTTTAATATTACTTTCTACACTTCTCTACAAACAACCTCATACAAAATTCTCTATGATCATGCCCATATACACCTAAGCATTCCCTCAAAATTTAGTACCAACATTGCAGTTATAGAGGACATTCTTGCAAAGAAACAACAATAGTTGAAAATTCTCAGGGAGAACTTGGCCAAGGCACAACAAAGAATCTAGAATCATGTTAATAAAGGAAGAACTGAGAGAAAATTTGAGGTTGAAGAGTGGGTGTACCTGAAACTACAATTTTACCGGCAGAGTTCAGTTTCAATAAGAAAGAATATGAAGCTAGCTCCAAAATTCTATGGGCCTTTTAAAATTCTAGAAAAATACAAGGCTATTGCATAAAAACTAGAGCTAAGGATACATCCCAACTTTCATGTCTCACAATTAAAAAGGCATTTGAGAGTAACTCTAATCAACACACGACTATCAGAGGTTAATCAAGAAGGGCAGTTTGATGTGAGGCCATTCAGAACCTTAAAACAGAGGAGAATTTACAAAGGAAACAAGGTCATTTATCAATATTTGGAATATTGCAACTTGGAGGAAGTTACCTAAGAAGATGAAGACCTGCTCAAGCTCAACTATTCAGACTTATTACTTCAATCACGAGGACATGAATTCTCTCGGGGGGAAAGGAATGTCAGGATCACAAGAGCAAGGGTTGTGGAAATATTAGCTTCCATTTTGTATATACATGGAGGTTGTTATAATGTGGGTGATGGATAAGAAAGTGGAATAAGTTAGGAGAATAAACATTTTTTAGTATTTTAGTAGTTATATATATGTGTGTAATAGAAAGAGTAACTTTCAAGTTTTATATTATGTATTTTATAAATGAAATGAAAGAAAGCTTTTAACAAGGGTCTTCCTCCCTTATTCTATCTATTTCTCTCTTATTTTCTGGTTAGTCTTCAACAAGGGTCCAACACACCCGAAAAAGGCCGAATCTCTTGGCGCCAATCCCAGCATTCGATACACATTCAGCCAAGAACAAGAGCAACATAAAGGCTTGTACAAATAGTTGCAACACTCGTAATCAAGTATTTCGTCTCTTGATTTTTTCAACTTCTCTCCTTTTTTATACTCTATGTTTATGCTTCTTTTCTACAACACGATTAGGCTTATCAGAGGCTCTAATGCACAGAGAATGAGCAATTGGAAATTGAAAATTGAAAGAAGCTTACTACAAGCCTTCCTAATCCTAAAGAAGAAAACAAATATACAAAGAACAAAGCAGAAACATAAAAGGAACCATTCAAGTAATGCTAACAGGTAAACAAAAAGCAAGATGCAAATTTTGCAAAAACATATCAATTTCCACTGTTCCCTAAATCAGGGGGGAAAAAATCCTATACATGTTTTTTCATGTCCAGAACAATGAAAATGATGGAGGAACTTCAAGAATCAAGAGATTTGAAGCACAACTGCCTCCCCAAACATGCTAGTTTCTTCTCCATGAAGATATATACTTAATTTTTCATGAGAATTATAAGTATTTTATGTAATAATAATATAAGAGAGATCTAACTATCTTCAGGTTCAACATCCCATCTTGTCTTTCGCTTTATGCTTCTTGATTTCCCTGGTGCAGGACTGAAACTTTCTGCTGGCGGGAGGTATATGAAATCATCATCATCACTATCATCACCAATCCACCCATAACAAGGCTTACGTCTTCGGATTGGAACACTGCCAACCGGTGGTGTAGAATGGAGAAACGCTGGGGGAGAGTTGACGTGGGAGTTTTGAATATTAACAAGACCTCTGGGAGACTCTTCATTTTTCCCAGCAGCATCAAGATTCAGACTGCTCGATTGGTAGAGACCAATATCTTTCCATTCTTTTCCAGCTCCTTCAGGTGGCAGAGGGAAGTTTGTAAATTATGCAACAAAATAATTAAAGCCACAAGAGAAATAACATGGCTTTTAGCATCATAAATGCACTTCTAAATTGTAATATGATTTCTCTAAAAAAGCATTCATGCTATTTACGTCCTCTCTCTTCTTTTGGGTTTTGTTGGGGGATAAGTACTCTTCTAAATTCTGGTGTGCCCTTATCCTTACATTTATTGCTTGATCAATATAAGAATGAAAGTTTCATGGCATACCTGTGTTGTCAGTCTGTGATGCAGTAGTGATAATTTCATAACCAGGAGGTTCAACAGCACAAGAGGGCCCAGAAATATCAAGTAATGCAGGATCTGCGGCTCCATTTTCTTGCACCGGGGCATCCTACAAAAAGCAATTATGTGCACAGTAAGGCAGCAGGTGCCATTAATAATTTATTACCAAAATATTTACTCCAGTCACAGCCTAAGTAAGTCATATAATGGATCACAATCTAACCAACAATTTTCTAGTGAATAAATAAGTTTATCAACATTCATGTTATGCTAAATCTAAGACCATCATGTATCAAAGGACAGATCTAGTAACTTGAAAAGACATAATAAATGTATACACACACACACACATATATGTGAGTAATGACAGCTATTTTTACATGCATGTATGCAAGTATATTTGCATGAACTGCAGAGAATAATCAGCTTCACAATTCAAAGATTACGACATAATTTGTTCAAGTCACCTCTGCTGAAACCGTTTGGGTATCATCCAACGGCAATCTGTTAAAAATGTCCAAGTTTCCCACACCAAGTCAACATATCCCAGAGATAATGGAAAGATGAAGGAATTCTGGTGATGCCTATTTAAATGCACAACTGTAGGAGAACTAGAGAGGCAAGATCTCGATAAGGAAAGCAAACTAGCAAGTAATGAAACACCTCTCCAGATTTCAGAAGTTGCAAGAGCAAACTAGCAAAGATAAATGAAAGACACATTGGAAAACAAGTAATGAAACAGACACAATAACCACACAAAATTCTTGTGCTTCATCTGGTGGAGAAAATTTGTTTAAATAGAGAGCTTATGGCCTTGGAAAAATGAATGTGCAACAACATTTTCTGCCATGCAGGTTTTAATTAAACTGCAGACATTATGCTTATTATGTGGACTTCTATTAATTGCCCGTTATGTTCAACGTTTCTTTCTTGATTTGTATTAGTCTTCTTCCTTGATTTCTCGATGAGATACAATCTTGTTGGTTTGGGGGGTTAGATCGGATCTGGGTTCGAGTCGACCCACAAGAGTTCACAAGCCTCCAAATTAATTGATTGGCAGGATCTGTTAAATTAACAGACATGCCTATTAATGATCATACTATAATCTAAAAGACACATCTATTTGTACAGAACAGACACAGCCTTCAGAGGCTGCTCTTCTCTAACTATATAAACTAACTCCGTTCTCTTCAAACAATTCTATCCAGAAGCATTTTCTTCCATTATGTAAATTGTGTGAGAGTCTGGGGACTGCTTATTGATCTGTGGATAGTCGATGATCTCAGGTAGTTTCTTCCACCGAAGTAAGTCAATGCCTATGAAGTAAATAGTGTATCTGATGATTGGGTAATATACCCATGACTTGGGTATCCTTGGGCTTAGATTTGTGTATTCTCGAGTCCTTTAGTAGTGTTTTTATTGTGTTTAGTTGTGCTATTGCAGGTTTGGGAGCTGTAGGAGCATTTGAGCTAAAACAGGGCATGATTGACACTTTCTGTCTCCTAGCGCCGGGGCGCTGAATTCAGTACTAATCCTAGCGCCGGGGCGCTGAATGCAGTACTAATCCCAGCGCCGGGGCGCTGGGCCTCGGCTGCAGTTGACTGAGGACGCGTCTTTGACCGTCCGTTGACTTGGTTTGGCACATGGAATGCAAAGTTGACTTGGATTTGGAGTGGGGAGCATTAGGGGAAGTATATAAGGTTTATGCTGCTGAATTAAAAGGGCACCTTATCATTCATTTATTCATTGGAGGCTACACAGAGGATTACTTGAAGACTAAGGATTGGCTCAAGAGTTTCTTCTTCTTCTCCTTATTTTCAATTTGTAATTCTTTAAGGATGATTTGCAAACGATTATTGGTTTTTATTTTCGTTATGAACTAATTCTTTAATTAAGATTTCAATTGAACCTTTTATGGCTATAAATTAGTTATTCAGTTTATTCCAATTATTTATGTTGAAGTGAATTATTTATCATGCCTTGCATCTATTGATTAATTATTTGGCCAATAATTATCTTGTTACTCTAGAAGAAATTGAAAGAGGAATTCTAGGATTAGAACTGGGCTTGATAACATGTGACTTAGTTATTTGCATGTGAATAATTAGGTTTGTGAATTGAATGGAAATATCTGCTCATGATGTAACATATAAGGAATTGGAATTGAAAGAATTTAATTCACTTGTTTTTGCATAGAATATAGCAAGATTAATCTGGATTAAAATAAGTCAATTGATTACTTGAAAAGGACTTTTGACATTTGAGAATTCCTGTTAACAATTCAGTAGACATAATAATTGGGATAATTGGATAATTGAGTTATAGTTCATAATTGGGGATATTGAAGTCTTAATCCTTATTTATCGGAAATCATTCATTCAAATCTTAGTTTATTTATTTGTCTATTTTAGAATAATATCTTTAATTGTTTAATTTAGTTACAATATTTCAGAAAATCATAATTTATCATTGTTTAAATAAAATTGGGTTGATATAGTGCTAATAGTTGGAATTTATTAATTAGAATTCTCTGTGGGATCGACACTCTATTTTATCACTTTATTACTTGTTAACCGTGTATACTTGCACGTATTCATTGATTGCGAAATCGACCAACAGTATCAAAATAGGTTAAAAGTACGCTTTCACATTCTTATTAATATACAAAACTGTTATTTCTTTCTATTACTTTAATTCTTGAAAAACTCTACATTGCATTTGATTTTTGATACTAATGCTTAGATTTTAGAAATATTATTTCCATCCCTACAGCCCTACCACCCAGCAAGGAAAAAAAATATAACCCTCCTCTCACTAATTAAAACCATATAGCTTTAGATTGTTTCAGAAAGCCAGGTGCAATATGTTTTAGATCCAACCATCAACTGTTTACCCTTCATTTTCAGGATTCTGGAATCTACCCCATAGTATCTTTACTGTCAGTGTTTTCAGGTGATCTATTTTTGGAGGGGCTTAGCTTTTGTTTCACTCTATACCTTGTGCATACAAGCATACAAGGATTGTGTTCCCTTTCTTACCATATATCTTATGAGTATAAAATATATAATTTGAGGTCTTGCTAAGGTACTTGTTAAACCTTTACTTCACAAAACTTTTGTCATGGAAACTGTCGCTAATACTATTAAAGGGACTGTTTCTAAAAATTGAATGAAAAGCTTTGAATATTTAAGGGTGTTTGAGTGAGGTGAATATAGAAGAGACTCCGTATGAAAGCTTAGTGAATAAAACAATGTGTTTGATAGTTAAAAACAAATGTGCATTACAAACAAATTATTTGAATTCAAAAAAATTATCAGAAAAATAAAAAATAAGTTGTGAAATAACAAACTGCATGTAGACCACATTTTTTATGCCACACATTTTGAGTTAATATTTAGGAGGTTCTCTAATCCCTAAATCAGATCCAATGTAAAAACTCTTCTACCTTTTTGATGAACACAAAATATCTAGCCTTTATCTCTTCTCTCTCTCTCTTCTTCAAAGTGGTGATTGTATGCAGGCCAAGAAAGGAAATCAATCATTTATTTCACTCCCATGCAGTTCATTTATGTAACGTCTTTCGATTAATAAATGATGGCAATTGAAAGGTTTGAGCCAAAACCTCTCTCGTTTACAAATTCAAAAGAGTAATTCTCATATGTCACGGAATTCTCTGCACATCAAACACCATGATGCTTGGTCTCAAATTCAAAGGCTATTGTCATACTATCCAAGTCGCAGAAGAGAAGAGAAAGCATAATAAGAGCGAGAGGAGGTTAAATGGCAAAAATTTATAAAAAAGTTAAGGACACTATTGTCCAAATGGAATAAGAAATGAGGCCTGAACGAATAATTAAGTCAAGCCAATATGACTTATTCAATCAGATGCATTAAGAGTAAATACTTGCCTCAAACAAACAGTTTTAATCACCCCATGTCATGCCAAATGTACTTTTAAGTTTTTAACAAAATTCCATAACAACACTTTCTAACTAAACAAAATTCATGCATTTAATAAGGTCACATAAAAACATTTTACAACACTTTCTAAACAAAGATTCTTAAGAACACAACAGATACGCTGTAACAACTGCCCTGGAATTATCCTTCTATGCAAGTTGAATGAAGTCAAAAACAATCGCCTAAAATTAGGGATTTTGAAGAGAGGGACAAATTTCTCTTTTTGTAGAGTTTACTATTGGTTGCTAACTAAGAGCTAATGATATTGATACATGCCATATCCATATCTCTATAGGATATCAATTGTATATTTTGCTGGCGATTTTTGATTATCCATACACCTAATATCCCCATTATCCCCAAAGAATTACTCTTTAAAAGAACAAATGAAGCCCGACTCCCACATACTTAGCAATTAAAATACAGAAATTAAGCCCTAAAATCACATTTGACTAAATAAATACCAATAACATTCTGTTATCCACGATTAAGCATACGAACTGAGAGAAAAATCAGAAAATAATACAGCACAAATATAATGTTTTTAGTTATTACCTGCAATAATCCTCCTTGTGGACAAGTCTCCAGATCATTGCCTCCCTCTTCTTCTTTTTCCTCAGTCTTATTTCGTGCAGCTAGAAGGACATCAAGAAGGACAGAAGTATAACCACCCTCTTCGATAACAGGCCACGATTCTTCTCCACCATATAACTAAAATTAATTTTAGAATAATACCAAAAAATAATAAATAAATGCATAAACCAGACAAAAAAGTCCCAAAATCAAAAAACCCTGATAAAATTTTCACCCCAAACAGAAAAGGGCGAGAGATTGAAAAGGGAAAAAAATAACAAGAACAGAGTTCAGTATAACACACGCAACTAATCAAACTCCACCAAGTACACAACAAACCCACAAATAATTTACCATCTATAAACTAGATAGAACTTAAATAACTCACAATTCCTATCTGGGTTTTGCTAACTACCTATCGGATTTCTCCCAAAACAAACAAAAAAAATTTTTATTTCACCTCTAAAAGTTCCTTGACTGTTTTCCGAACAAGCTTCTGTGAAAACCCATAAGGAGTCATGGCGTCAACGGCAGCGTCCATTCGCGAATTACGCGGCTTCAACGTTGTTCAAAAAGTTAAGAAAACAGCCGAAAATGTAAGGAATCTTTTGAAAAAATGAAGAAAAAAAAACCCAACCTTTGGTCTTCTTCCTCTCGGCGCCATAGCTTGTCCAAGAAATCTCTGTATAGAAATCAAGAAAATCTGCACAATTTTTCTCTCTCTATATCTCCTAAAAGATAGAGAGAGACACGGAGAACGAAGAGGTACGAAAATGGAAAACTGTAAAACACGCACACTTTGGCAGCAGAGCTCAAGAGAGCGCCATTTGTATGCATATTTATAAGTATATGGACTAATGACAAAACTGTCCCCGGACCAAAATCAATTTGATAGTCAAAGTTTAAAAATCTTTAATCAATACCTCTAAGTATTTTAAAATAACAAATGTGTTTTTTTTGGCATGACCGACCAATTTTTTGTTGGAATATAGTTTGACTACATTTTTTTGTACTTTGACCTTCTCAATACATTTGACTTGTATTTAATAAATATTTTCTCAAAAAATGTTATTATTTACTTTGTTCATTTCTCCCAACATTTAAAATTAAAAATAAATAAAATCTTAACATTATTTACACAATCAATGGCAATAAATAATAAATTAAATCTAAATATAATTTCTCTTTTGAGTGACACATTACCTTCATCTACAAATAAAAAAATTCATGAAATCTATAAATATAAAAATTATAAAAAAATCAATATTTAAATCATAAATCATAAATCATAAAATATAATTTAGATGCATTTAAAAAACAGACAGTAAAAATTTCAGTTTGCCGGTCGCAAGACCGATCCCAGAATCCGATCACCCAAGACTTATTGTTGAAGAAAACTCTTATGTCATATCACACACTCTAACGCCAAAAACACTTGTATAAAATAGGAAACACATAAAATGACAAACCTTGAGAAGGTGATTAAGAGTTTTCCGAACCAAATCCTCAGAACACCCAATAGCATCATATGCAGCATACCTTCGCCTGTTACCCACCAACAAAACTTCACCCTCAAGTTCATATTTCACAAAAATCATTCCAAAAATGCTAAGAAATTTAGAGAAAAGGAAATATGAAGAAGGTTTGATTCATACAGCTGACCACCGAGAGATATAAACAATACATTGCACCGCACGGCAGGAGAGTCTCAAAGACTGGAGAGAGAAAGGGGATTTATGGAATGGGAAAAGGGTTTACTGGATCCCAGTAAAATCCAAATAGGGCAGAGGGTTCAGCAAAACTTTTCTATTTTCCTCTTCTTTTTTTCTTTTCGATCAATTTGTTACTTGTAGGCAAATTCTGATATCATGCATTATAGCTCTCTGATCCCCAGATTTAGTACTCTGTTAGAAATAAATACTAGTTAAATTAATAGTTGTAATGTAAATTGGTGTATTTGTCCTGTTGTGGTAAGGCCTTCTACCTCTGTTTGCTACTCCCTCATTTAGTTAATATAAGTCGTTTAAATTAAATATTTTTATTCCTCGTTTGAAAAATTCAAATAAGCATTAACTGTTTAGTTTCACATATTAGCCCAGGTATTAAATACTTATAATTTTAGTTCTCTCACTATTTTTTGCTCAATAAATAACACTATCTTTTTTCAATACAAGGGCAATATAGATAATTGATAGTATATTTATTGTTTTATAATCATTTTCTTAATATTTGTACATAACTCTAAAACGAGAGGCTCTATGTGTGTCAGTATTTTATTGGCCAATTGGCCAACTTACCCAAAAAAAAACTTCATACTAACCGGATCCGAAAATTTTAGAATCTGTGGACAATTTTATTTTGCTGAAAAAATCTTTTAAAAGATTCATGTACTTAAAATTCTAATAATTAGTTGAGAAGTTATATTAATTTGAAAACTAAATCAATTGAGCATATATGTTGAGCCATGATTTTAAATCAAGATATTTCCTATAAAAAAAAAATTAGTTGTGCATTTTATCCCTTATTTCAAGGTGCTATTTTCAAATTCAAAACCTCTCCTTGTCAGTTTGAAATTATCTTCCATTGGAATGCCTGATTTTCAGCAATCTGTCTGTGTCGTTAGCCTTAATCTCTATATATATAGTCTGCACGACTAAAGCTTCAAATAGAACAACAAATTTAGAAAAACAGAAAAGTTTCTAGCAAATTGTTTTTGCCTTGTTTTAAATTTCTTATGGCTGGAAATTCATAAATATATCTTGTAATTTCTTAAAGAGAGATCACCTTCCGACCTGCGTGTCGACAATATATTGATCAATTAACCAAAATTAACTTCATGCTAACCGTTCTCACTCGTCTCATACCCCTTGTAATATGCTATGAGACCCTATGTAGTATGCTAATAACGACGCCAAGTTAAATATTTAACAAATCAAATATAGATCATTGAACCTAAATTTCCAATATGAATTTGGTACCAAATCAAGATATCGTGGACAATTTACACTACAATATATATAGAGGGTGAACTAGAGGGAGGAAAACTGCAGCATATCACATGGGGGAGAAAATCTAATAAAAACCTCACTATCTATAGCACAAAAAAGTAAAATTTCTGGAACTTAATTTTTTTTCTTCTTGAATATCTAAAATTAGTGATGCGTCGGCGAAGGCTTGCATTGGTAGCACTTGGCAAAGAGGCCAAATGTATCCACTTGCTTAATAAAGTTGGTCATGCTAGCCCACCCTCCAAATCCAAAGCCAACGACGAAAACCCAGACTACAATAAACATGTTCACCACGTACATGGCGGTCCAGCTTGGGAGAAAGAACGGAGGTTTCTCTGCTGCATTCTGCACGGAAAAAAATAAAAATTAGAAGAGATGCATTACATTTACGACGTAGGAGAAAACATGATATAGAGCTAGTTGTGAGGTTATATTTAGCAAGTAATTTTGATTTGATAGTTGATAAGAACCATGTTTCATACTTTCATGTAATGAAGCATATCCAAAAGAAATCTAAAAGTATGTCCTATGTATAATTTAAGGTCCTAAATTAGAAGACGTCGTGCTTCCAATTTTAACAAATTTTCAAATGTACATCCTTATCAATTATGCGGCACTACTAGACAGTGCCAGAAATATTGTAGATACCAATTATGTACAAGAAGAAATGAATTGATTGACTACCTCCCGAGCGGTAGCCTTCCTGTAAGTGAGCATATGAGCAAGAGCAGGGATGATATAGACAGTGAAGCTAACCAAAAGTGCCCCCACAGCTGAGTTGATAGGTCCAAAGAACGGAAATATAATGGCCAAGAACCATATTGGTATCACAACTGGCAGTCTCGCCAGTGCCCTTAAAAATATGCTCTTTGTTTCATGCATCCCCACTACTTTCTCCCACACAAAATACAAAGGTGTGCAAGCAAACCCAAAAGTTATGAACTGCAAAAAAAAATAAGGGTAATCATGTGAATTAGACAAGTGTTTATCATAATTGAGCTACTAGGCAATAGACCATTTTTGAAAACATTCTTATGAATGTCAACAAATGGAATTTTAAAGGCATCCAAATTTTGGGTTAACTTAGTAGGTAAAGAATTTGCTTCATTCTGAGTAATGACCTGGTGGATGAGCATTAGAATAACTGCTGAATCACGGAAAGCAGACCGTGGAAGGAGAGAGAAGGCATTTGAGTGGTTGAGAAGTTGGTCTCCAAAAGCCCAATATACCGCGGCAGCTGATGGAATTGTTAGCGTGAATACATACAAGGTGGCAAACAAATATATGTACTTAAATTTCTGAGGCTTCCACATGGCATGCATAATTTCCCTGAAAACAGTATGAACCTGTGTTATTTACCAACACTGGTCACCAAATTTACCTATTTGGAATCAATAGAATTTGGAGTTTAAGATAATGACTAAGCACATTAATACTTAGATGACAACATAATAGGTTCTTAAATTATTATAACATGCTTCAAGAGTTTCAAGTTCAGAATGCTTAAATTGACTTTTGCTAGGAGTGATAAAAAAAATTCATTAGAACTTTGATAATTTACTTGTGCAGTTTTTAAGAATAATTTTCAAAGCCATTCAATGAGTTGAGCATTATTTACCCCCTATAGCCAACAAAGTATCCAAAAAGGTAAAATTAATTCCCAAATGTTACATCAAATCAATTACAAGCTTCTTTAGCCATTTTCTAAGAACAAACTGACACTTGGTCCATGTTGCACCAATAATTGTTGCCTAATTAACCTTGCTAGTTAATACGCATGTAACCTTAAATTATTTTGTGGATTTATTATACATTTGTACCATATACAATATGAAAATAAAAATGAAAACAAATTGTGAACAGGGGTTTTTTTTTTAATGCAGCCCCTAAGACTTAATATTTGACTGACAAAACTGAATAAATAACTCACACTGTGACTGCGTGTCCGCCAAAAGTATAGAGTATGTTGGTTGCCCCAGTAAAATAAAGCACCAGCTTCGTTGGACCCGAGTGAGTTACTCCTTCAGCCTGCAAAACAGTTAAAACATTAAGGAAATTGAGTACAGATTAAGGTTAAAAAGTTTGGAAAGATGAGGGAGTAACTATTAGTTGTAACTGAGATAACATTTTCCAGTCATCATCAGGTGTTGCTGTGATAACTAAAGATATTATCATTACCTAAATATTAACATGTTGGTGGTACAATTACCTGGCCATGAAGAAAGGCAGCAATAGTCAAGTACCAGGCAGTGTAGGTGGTCATCCCAAGCCCAAGAAAAGACCAAATTCTATAGTTGTGAAATGATGGTATGAACACTGTAGTAGCACAACAAGCCCCAAAAATATATGTCCATGTCCTCTTGTCTAAATGGTCATTAATGTAGTATATATTACTGTAATCACCCAAAACAATAAAATAATAATAATTAATCAAACAAAAGCCATTTCTAGTTTGCCTTAAATTTCTAATATCTTAATGAGAATTAAAATTTTAAAAAAAAGGGGGAAAAAAGCCAAAGGACAAACCTTGCACAACCTATAAGCTGTATAACAGAACCAAATAGGAGGAAGGTACAATTGAAGGCCAACCCCACAGCTTTCCATTGTGGACCCAACAATCCATCAAGAACCTCAAACCACTGCATACATAAATAAATAAATAAAATATAAAAATGTATGTGTGTGTATATATATATTTATCTAAATAATTATGTAATAAATGAGAATTTAAGAATATCAAGGTTTGTTAGGACCCATTTACTGAAATTCAATAATAATAAATTACAGTTTTAAATAAAAACTTGTGTTAATTGATATAATTAATAAATATGTAAAAAAAAAAAAAAAAAGTCAAATATATATGTAAAGTCAAATATGTATTTTTTTTTTCTCCCTAAAATGAGATAGTATTGTTTTGGAGAAAACTGGGTTTTTTTTCAAGAATTCTTTTTTTTTTTCCTTCTTTTCTTTTTTTTTTTCTTCTGAATGTATGAGGAACAATTCTTGGGAGACTACCAAAACCAACCTGTATGACATGGTTCTTGAAGCTGACATTCAATTTCTCCTTCTTGGTTCTATACTCAACATACAGGACACTAATGAGATAAGCAGTCCAGCTCCCAAGTATACCATAAAACACCTGAAGAAACACTCCTGAAAGCATACCCAGTTGAGAGAAAGAGTATGGCAATGTTAACAGAACTTGAGCAACCTGAAATTTAAAAAAAAAATAAAACAATTATAAACAATCTTTGTAATAAAAAGAACAAAAAGATCAGATAAATAATTCATAATAAAATGAGGGGATTACTTGATTTGATGCACAGCTGAACCAAGCATCATACACAGACCCACCATGCCAAATAAAGCTTTTGAGGCCAGTATGTGGCTGATCAATTCCCTCTCCTTCTCTCTCATTTTGCTCTGTGTCATTGAAACCCCCACTGATTATGGCCTCTTCACCTTGTTTTTGGTGGTCCATTGAGCTTCTTCAATCAACTCCCTAGAGATCTGAGACTCCAAAAACAGGACAAACAAACAAGCAAACCCAAAAATGTGAAAATTTATCAAACACCCAGAGAAACCCAAAAACCCAATTTCAGAATCTACTTGAATTCTCTATTTTCTTGGTGGGTATATATATATGGCAATAATACATAGCATTTATTTGTTATGGATCAAAAATTGTCAAATATCATCTATACCTTATATATATATATATATATATACCCACAAATAAGTGGATTTTGAATTACTTTTGGATATAGTTATGAAGCGAAAGAATTTACCCTTTTTTGAGATAGTGCCAGTGGTTAGTGGACACAGCTGTGGTCTCAGGTTTGTTACAGCAGCTTATGCAAAACAGGGTTGTTTTCGAAGATTGATAGCAACATAAATGTCATTATATATTTAAGGATTACAACCCATATCTATATTTATAAATGGAGTATAATCTCTATCTCTCACACACAAACACACGCAGTAACCAAAAGATCCATTAATTTATGCAGTTTTTAATAAATAAATAAAAACTAGACACCTAAGAATTTGTCGAAGAAAATAGAGAGAAAGCCAGAGAGAAAGTCTGCTCCTTTTATAAATTAAAGAGAACTGATGAGGGAAAACATTTACTGTACGTTACTACATAAAGAGAGAAATAGGAGCCGCTTTTGCAGGGAAAAGAGGTCACACTTTCTCTCCTCCATTTGTAAGTTCAGTTATTCTAGGCGGGCATGAAAACTGAATATAAAAATTAGACGGACATGAAAATTAGATTGGAGTGTATTTAAATTTTATATATTTGTATTTTTATCCATCATTAGGGTCAAAATAAAAATAAATAAAATTTAAATATACTCATGTCTAATTTTCATATTCACTTAGAGTTTTGAGCTCTTTTAGGTGGACATGAAAATTAGACGAGTGTATTTGAATTTTACTTATTTGTATTTTTACTCACTATTAGAGTCAAAATACATATAAATAAAATTTAAATACAATAATATCTAATTTTCATGTCCACGTAGAGTTTTTACTGTAATTTTAGAAATTTTATTATTCAATTCCTCCTTTCTTGTCCTATTTGTCCACGTATTTTTTTCATTATTGAAAACACAGTCACATATACATTTCTTTCTTACTAAAAAAAGTTCCATTTGAAAATTTTACAAATTTAATATATATTTTCATCACATATTTATTTCTAAAATACTGAATATTTAGTTTAGTAATAATATTATAAATAAAATTTTAATGATAAATTTAAAATATTATATCATTTTATCTCATTATAAAAAAATAAGATTCTTTATTTGGAATATTATTTAATAAATTGGACTGTTTTTAAAACAATTATTTCTTTATATTTTAAACTTTTAATTTTAGTATTTCAATAGATTATTTGAGTATTATTTTTATCGTGAAACGATAATTAATCTTCAAATAATTAATGGAATAACTAAGAACTGTATTACTATAACATATCTGAAAATTATTTGAGTGGTAATTCTTTTAGGGAGATGTATAATAAGTGAAACTTTATTATAATTCTATGAAATCTCACATATTGACAAATTTTATAATTATAATTTAGCGTAAGTTTATGACAATACATAGCGGGACTCCATTCTTATCTTGAAGGTTTTGCTGGAAATAACTTTACAAAATAAAACCAATGATAAAATTAAATTTTACTAGTTGATTCAAGTTCAATTACCCAAATAGAACATTCTTTTTTCTTTTTCTTTTTCTTTTTTGATAACCTGGACAAGAGTAAAGGGAATTTTATTTATTAAAAATGTCCGAATTACATTACATTTATGATAGAGTTGAGGAAGAAATGTCCAAATAGAACATTCTTTGCTCTAAATTGTCACTCAAAATTAAAATTGAGCCCCTAAATTACAGTTTTTGTACTTGGCATAGTAATTTTAAAACAAACTTAAATTTTACAGCGCAAACTTATAGTTAACCAATCAAATCCCCTACCTTATTTTATTTTATTTTTTGTTAATTTAAACACGCACACACCACACAACTCGAACCTAGACTTGATAAAAATCGGCCCAAACCCACGGGCCGACACGGCTCGCCCGTCAAAACGCAGACTTTGGGCTTCATTTTTCAACCCATCAAAACCTGAACCGTTTTGGTCCGACCCGTTTGAGCTCGACCCATAAATATGTCAAAATTTGATCATAAATCAATCCAGTCCGCGGGCCGTCCGGCCTGTAAAAACGAAGATTTTGGACTTCACTTTTTCAACCCACCAAAACTTAACCCGTTTGGCTCAATCCGTCAATGATCCGACCCATTTGGACCAACCCGTTTATCAGGTCTACTCGAACCCCCAACTTCATGATTAATATGGGTTAGGTCATTACAGTCGGGCCAATGTTCTTCCATAATCCCCTACTACCCTTTTTACCCCCACAGCAGAGAGATATATTCTTATCATTATCCAAATAATCTAGTTTATTGCTTAGGGGGTCCTCTTCTCACTCAATCCACCATTGTCCACATCCTTTATGTTATGTCCGCCTTTTATTCCTTAGAACTCTTTTGACTGCTGCATTGTGCCATGTCCCATGTTAATTGCTTGATAGATTACTACTTATATTGTAGGACCTATTAAATAATAATACTTCCTCATTCCTCCGTCTCAGGATAAAAATCTTGGTAGATTTTTTATACATATTAAAAAGATAAATGAAATAACAAATTATTCATAATAATGTCATTAAATATGGAGAGAGAATTAGAATAAAAAAAGCATGAGATATTTAATGTTACGGGTATAATAGGAAAATATGTGTAAAAATTTGATTATTAAAAGAAAATAGACATTTAACATGGGACTACTCAAAATAGTAATAAGAACTTTTATCATAAGACGGAGGGAGTAATAAATAGTATTATTATTATTATTACCTTTTGTTGGATCTCTTTATTTCTTTCTTTTCGGAAAAGTATTAGTATGGACATTAAACAAGTTTTCAAAATTGGGGTTTAGTGGGAGACCGCATGATTAATTTTAAGAGTTCTTCTATGCATTCTACAGGACTGGAAAAAACTCTAATTAATAAAAAGTAATGTTACATACATAAATTATTATATAAATATTTTATAAATTGCTGATGTGGTATATTTCATCTCATCATATTGATCAATAAATTATTTTAATGTAGTCTTCGACCCCACATAAAAAGATGAGATGCAGTATGTCACGTCAGCAGTTTGTAAAATATTTGTAGAATAGTTTGTATCAGTAACATTATTCATTAATAAATAAGTTTATTATCACATACAACCGCTCACATACACTCACATACATATTTTGATGACCCACGTGCAGAGCAAATTACGTGGACCATCAAAATATGCATTAATATATATGAGCGGATTATATGTGATAATAGACTTGCTCCTAACTAATGCTACAATTTTCTTACACCCTTTTCCATAAAGTTCCAATCTATGTTGTAAAGTTCCATCTTATTCACTTTTGTTCATTTTGCATTTCCCACATTACTATTCAAAACTTGTCATCTTTATCCTACATAAGTTCACTCAAAAGATTATGATGTCGGTGGTATCCTTCATCAAGGTTTAATCAAATTACATTATGCAAAATTACAATCTATGAGATGTGTAGGCACCAAACCCACCATAAAGGGGTGCTCCACCGTCGTGATAGTTGTAATGATCTGGCATGTTTCGAACCAAAAACACTACGTGAACGAAAAATTTGAACACGAGTGTATTTAAATTTTATTTATTTATATTTTTACTTACAATAAAAAATAAAAAAACAAATAGGTGAAATTCAAATACACTCATGTCTATTTTTTCTGTCCATACACAAGACCTCAAACCCGAATCAAATTTCAAATTTATTATCCACCGAGTTATTTTGACCTAGCACAGAGCCACTCGAAAAATCATAACATTGTTTTATGACAAAATGGAGCTTAATCAGGATTGTTGGGTCGTGATATTTCTTATCTTTGGGCCAGGTACATTGGGCCCACTCACATAAACAATCTATTGGGCCTCTATTATTAATCCGTGAAAGTCATTGGGCCCGGTCACCATATTGTATCCATTTTAACCTTTAAGCGCTTAGTCGGTCCATTGGATTGATTCCATTAGATATTTTAACATCATTACTTTGACTTGTGATGATTAAAAAGCATGACAGTTGACTAAAGCTCTGCCACGCATTAATGTGGATGGGATCATATTTTACCACGTGATTTAAAAAAGCGATGGCCAAAAGCAAATGGATAAACCATACGTGATCGTGAGAACTCATCGAGATCGGATGGGTGTGTCGGTAAAAGTGGGTGGCACGATAATCTCAGCAAAGAGAGTATAACCTAGCAAGGAGGTCTTCACAAAGAGGTGCGTTCTCATACATTTTGATTTTCATATTTCTCACGCATACACAACCGAGATTCATTATATCTCTCTGACCTTCAGACAAAGACATTCCTCCATTGTTAACCTTGTGAACACATACTAATTCTAACGCTCGAAAGTTTATCCCGACGGAACCGGGTCGAAGCTTGTGGGTGTTTAGTGTGTTTATCGTGAGGTGATCGTGGACGTCTTACGTGATTGGGACGTGGCGGAAGATCTTGGCGTTAACATTGGGCGCTGAAGGAGGGTGCTTTGTGTTCTAGTGTTCTTGAAGTTTTCAATCACAAATTGTAGGCGCTTTCTACGCGGAATCCATGGTGAAGAAGAGAGTAACGAGTTACCTCTAAAGGATACCGATGGCTATGACTTCGCTCTACACAAATGAGTATCCGCGAGGATTGATTGGGTTCTTCAAAGAATGCTCATGCTGATATCGCTTCTTGAAAGCGGTGTTTTCGAGGGTTTTCGTCGAGAGCTCAGGATGATCTTTGGAAGAAGATTGATTTTGTCGCTTTGCAGAAGACGACCATGGTCGAAAAAGGGTGAAGGCATACCGCTAGAATCCTATACCTGAAGTGGTCGACCGATGACCGATCAAGTTAGAAAGAAGTCTACAGTTTAAAGACATGTCTCGAGGCCTTCCTACCGGGATCGAAGCTTGAACCAATGACCATTTTCCCGATTGGTGACCGAAGCGGTATTCCGCCTCTATTGGTCTTTGGATTATGGTCGAAGAGTAGATGAAGACCCAATGTACCAATTTCTGATTTGACCGATCGAGAAGGGTATTCACCTATTGGTCTTCTGGATTATGGTCAAAGCAGAGTAGATGAAGACCCAATGCCCATTTTCCGATTGGTGACCAAGAAGGGTATTTCGCCTAATGGTGGTCCGGGATTATGGTCGAAGCGAGTAGATGCTGACTCTAAGAATCCATTGAGGGCACACCACTGTAGACACTTGTCTTCTGGAGATGCCCATCTAAGCGTTGTCAGTTCAGATTCAAAGCACATAAAATGCACCCATATTCCTAAGCATCCGAAGAAGGTACCTCATCCTAGGGGTTCTCGGGACTATGGTGCAAGTAGACGAGGGAGTAATTCAAGAATATATTCACCCGAGAACACACAAAAAAAGGCACTTTGCCTTAAGTGTTCTCGCTAACAGCGAAAGACTCGTCAGCAAAGTAGATCTATAAGTCGATTCACGGAAATCCAACACTTCGGTAAACATTTCCAAGGTCGGTTGACATTGTGGTCGGCCAATTCTTTTCTGAAGCTAATAATAGTTAAAGAGAAGCTGAGGAGTCCAACAAAGTCGTTCCTAGTTCTTCAGAAGAAGCAGAGTTCGTGGACATTGCATGCAGATGGATATTCTATTTCAGACATCAGTACAACAGGCTATCAAGAGGTCGATCGCAATAACAATTCCACCGCCGATGCATTATCGAAGTTGGCCACTACAGATGCTTATAACTTTGATGACATATGGCGTCTTTCTTTCGGATCAGATGCTGGCAAAGAAGACCAAGTACAAGAGTGTCAATTTTGTTCTCATTGATAAAAATCTTTTTTGAAGGTCCTTTTTCGTCACCATTGCTCAAACATTTGGTTCCATCCGAAGTCGAGTATGTTCTTCGAGAAATTCACAAATACATCTGTGGCGATTATTTGGCCCGAAGTTGTTGGTCTACAAAGCACTTCGGCAGAGATATTCTTGAAAGAACTGGGGATTCAGCACAGAAAGACTTCGGTGGCTCATCCACATTCATTTTTGCACAATGATCCTGGTCATATTTGTCCTATGGTCACTACGGTGTAAGGAGGTATGGTAGGACTCGCTGGCCATTCGATGGCAGCCCATTTGTTGTTCTACCCCGAGTGGTAGACAAATGATCCTATATTAATTTTACCAGGGTGGTAAATCAATGGTCACTATTGATCCTGGTCCTATTTGTCCTATGGTCACTACGGTGTAAGGAGGTATGGTAGGACTCATTGGCCATTCGATGGCAAACCCATTTGTTGTTCTACCGAAAGTGGTTGACAAATGATCCTATATTAATTTTACCGAGGTGGTAAATCAATGGTCACTATTGATCCCTGGTCCTATTTGTCTATGGTCACTATGGTGTAAGGAGGTATGGTAGGACTTCTTTGGCCATTCGATGGCGATACCATTTTGTTTCTACCCGAGTGGTAGAAAAATGATCTATATTGATTTTACCGAAAGGTGGTAAGTCAATGGTCACAATTGGTCCTTATATCTTGGTCCTTATATCTTGATCTTTATATCTTGATCCTTATATCTTAGTCCTTATATAATTGTTTCACCCCGAGTGGTAAACAAATGGCCCGATCTCACACTTCCGGGCACGAGTGAGTATGTATTACTTTATTTTATTTAAGTGTTGAGTTCGATCCTTTCGATTCGATTAAGTTAAATTACATCCATGAAATTCAATTCACTTCTTGCCTCATACATTAACTATTATATGTCTTAAGCGATTCCTTTGTTTAGGTTCATTTTATCGATATTGAATTATTGGCAAAAGAAACTAACCGAAAACATAGTTCTGATTAAGGAAATTGCAGATTCATCAGAAAACTAAAACATTCATTCGATCTATTCATTCATGAACTAAATACACCAATATAGAAGCATTGACAACCTCCATGTATAAAATTTCAAAATGATCCTAAAAACATAAAAATTTAAACAGATAAATTTTTTTACATAAGTCGAATGAAAGCGGGGAAGAACACTGCAAGCACCACCTTCGTCTTGAGTTGAGCAAAGTTGGATCCAATTGAAGCGTGACAGTTTTTCTTTGCCTCTCTCTCGGCAGTCTTCGTAACCTTCCGAGTAGACTTTCATGATCTCGACGTTAAGCTCGTCTCGAATCCTATATTACGCTTGATACGCTTTACGAGCTCTTCTACGGAAGAGGACCCTTCCTTCAAGCTCCTTTATTTTATGACGAAGTTTGTGGCGTTTATTCTTGTGCCTCCATTTCTTCGTCTGGGCCTTTGATTGAGCCTCGCCAACTTGAATAGCGAGCTTGGTTGGTCAAGAAAACTCCTCATTTTTGGCCTTGAGAGTAGGTTTTCTTGACCCAATGGGGTGTTCGATTAGTTAAAGTTTGTTCGGCTTACGGCCGGATCACGTGACCCCATCCTCTTGGGCCCTTAGTTCATCGTCGACGTCTTCAGTCCATCTTGGCTCGATCTAAGTCTCGGTTGAAGGCCATTGATCTTTGTGAAGAAGCGTCTTCGTGATCGATTCTTTCTCGAGCCAAGGTCGATTTCAAAGATATTGATTTCTTGTCTCATGAAATCTTCTCCTGTTTCCCCATTTATGTGTCTTGGGTATAAACGTCCAAGAAAACGGATTAACTAACGAGATATGTTCAAACAAGACTCAAGTCAATACCCAAATATCCAAGTAAAACGGAGATATAGAAAAATAAAAATGCTTATTTACCTTAGCGGATAAATTTCATCCCTTCATCGAGCGATTCCCGTTCGAGTGATCATTTGAGCAGATGATGATCGCCGTCCGCATCTAAGGCCCAAGAGGTCGAAGGAAAATTTGCATTGAATCTAGGCTAAAGAGTCGGAGACCCCATGGCCTCGGCATGATAACCACGACTGAAGGACCGGGTTAGTTCGTGGGAAGGTCTTGATCTTTCGGTGAAGGAACTGGTTCTTCGGGAGAGAGAGGTTCAAAGATACACGATTTGGGGAAGGAGACTTATTTGGGATGGGTTAAGCGAGGAGAAGCGGCAGAGGCGAGCTTGGATAAGCTGTCGGTGTACGCTTCTCTTCCGGGCGGTGTTTGAAGCTGCTTTAAATCTCGATCACCTTCTTCTAATCTGTATTTCTCAGGGGGGCAACGGCGGGGGAATGATCAAGCCCAGGGCACCCCGAGCTCTTTGGCGGTCGGTGAGGTTATCTTGTTTTTAACTTTTTGGTCCGAAGGATTCTTCTTCGATCGGGGACGATCGAGTAAGCCTCCTCGTCGAGGAATGGATGTTGTAGTTGGCTCAATTTCTAGGGTGGCTTTCGAAGGGCTAGGGAGAGGAGTTGATCTGGGTTTCCTGATGGCCCTCTTCTTCTGGCGAGGACGGAGGGTCTCTTCCGGAGCAGGAACCTCATCGACCACGGTTCGTCGATTCCGGAACTTCAAATGCGTGTGTGTTTAGAGATTGGTTCGGCCGGGGAGCAACTTCGCCAAAGTTTCAACGACTTAGAAGACTTCCGGACAAAAAATCTTGAGCTCTTTTATCTCTAAAGAGAGCGGTTTGATCAAAGATCTTCGCATAACCAAACAACTCTGTGTTAGAATCCACATTACACAAGCATTTCCAAAAATTTATATATAAAATAGACTGATACTTACATTTATGGTCATATAACCATGTCTGCTTCGAGAGGAGTCCATACTTCCACTCCTCCTTGGGGAAATTGTCAAAAAGTTCCATCATTTCAACTTCTCGTTCTTCAGAAATGTCTCCGAAGTCAGCAGAGATCTTCTCGTCAGTGGCCCAATTCGTTAGGGAAGAAATTTCGGGACCTTTGACGTAGAACCACTTCTCGTGCCATCCCCTGTTGCTCGAAGGCGTGTTCACCAGCGAACGCCTCTCAAACTTCTCTCCTGACTTCGGAGAGTGCTTACTAATGGTCTTGAACCCCTTCTCCCTAGATTGGACTATCTTATATACCGTGAAGAAGAAATCCAAGGAAGGCTCCATGATTCATGGCGAAGGCCACGAAGGCCAAGATATGAATGTATGAATTTGGCACCAGTTGGGCGAACCCCACCCCTAGGAACCCCAGCAAGGTTACTATGAAAATGTGCCAAGGAAAACGAACCCCCTTCTCTAGCAGAGTCACAGTGGGAATGGCGTCAACCTCTGGCCAGATTGGTACATCTTCTCATCGGATCTGGGAGCCCTAAGCATGCGTGGGTATCCAAATGTGGTACAGGGATCGAATCCTTTCAGAATTTCGGCCTCGACCACGATAGATGGAGTATTGGCGTGCGAGAAGCGATCCGCTTTCTCTGTAGAATTCGGAGGGGTTTTGGGAGTTTTGGGAGAGGATTCTTGTCGGTTTTCGACCCGCTTGGGGTTTCGGTAGAGGTTTCTTCACGAAATGGTAGGGTTTGGCGGAACAGCGGTGATCGGTGTTACTAGTATGGGAGAACCTTGTTCGAGTCTTGGGAAGCCATTTTTGACGGTTTGCTTGAGAGGAGAGAGAGTTCAAAAGTATTTCGAATTTCAAATGGTGGGGTAAAACTGCCAAATTTGGTAAAGTTATCTTTATAATTGTGATTCACACGGTGTTCAAGGCCGTCTCATTAAATGATAGTAATGATTTGGAATTTGAATGGGAAAGGTCCGGTTCCGGGTTCATGAATTTATTAGACAGGGCTTTTCTGATTTGGGCCTCCGTTCTTTTTTCCTTTCATTTCGTGAACAGTAACTGGGTACATTTCAATTATGTCCTTCTATGGACCTTTAGTAAATTATCCTGGGCCATTCATAGTTTTTTATTAAACATTCTGTTTAACAAAAAACTAGGGGGCAATGTTGGGTCGTGATATTTCCTATCTTTGGGCCAGGTACATTGGGCCCACTCATATAAACAATCTATTGGGCCTCTATTATTAATCCGTGAAAGTCATTGGGCCCGGTCACCATATTGTATCCATTTTAACCTTTAAAGCCGCAGTCGGTCCAGTGGATTGACCCATTAGATATTTTAACATCTCATTACTTTGACTTGTGATGATTAAAAAGCATGATGATTGACTAAAGCTCTCCGCCACGTGCATTAATGTGGATGGGATCATGGCACGTGGCGATAAAAAAACTTGTTGGTCAAAAGCAGTGGATAAACCATACGCAGTCGGCAGAACCCATCAGATCAGATGGGTGTGTCAGGTAGTAGTGGGTGGCACAGTAATCCAGGCAAAGAGAGTATAACCTAGCAAGGAGGTCTTCACGAAGAGGTACGTTCTCATACATTTTGATTTTCATATTCTCTCACGTACACACAACCGAGATTCATTATATCTCTCTAGACACTAGACAGTACATTCCTCCATTGTTAACCTTGTGAACACATACTAATTCTCACGCCTGAGCTATCCCCCGACGGAACCGCCGTCAAGCTTGTGGTGTTTACCGTGTTTACTGTGCAGGATCAGGACGTCTTACGTGATTGGGACGTGGCAGAAGATCTTGGCGTTAACAAGGATAAATATGTAAACTTCATTAGCATGACAATATTGATGGGAATTAGGTTTCAAGTAATCATTCATGATTAGAAGGAATCTGTGATTGTGCCCACAAGAAAAGAACAGGAAGAAGAATTTATCTCACAAAACAATACAAATGGGTTGATTTTCATTAGATTTTCCATATCTTGAAATCTTTTCTTGATTTATCAAAATATCCATTACAAGTGTAGAATAATAAAATTGTTAATTGTAAGCTTTCACCCTTTTAAATAGCTTATATCCTCTATTTTAACAAAGTTACTTCTCTTCTCTAAATTAGAATATGTTTGGTTGACATCTAAATAATTAAGACTCCTAGGATCCTAGGCCACACAACTTCAACCATGTAACAGCTTAATTAGTGGTATATTTGATGACCATAGAGATTAAAGGTGTAAATAAACCGAGTTCAGTAGCGGATTTGTGAATGGGACAGTGGGGTCATCTGATCCTACTGAATTTTCAGTCGATCAGATGGGTCAAATTTTAAAAAAAATAAGTGTTAAATGAAATTATCTTATTTTAGACTAAAAAACTATTAAAATTCATAAAAGTCTAAATTCAATCTCACTAGTAGTCTAGTACAATAATACTTCAACAACAGAGCAACTCCAAGTCTCCAATTAGGCAATCACGATATGTAAGTACATCAAGCTATACAACAATAATTTTTTTTTCTCTCCGTGACTTGGCTCGTTCGATTCTTTCAAAACTACTTTTCACGCAAGGCTCGACTTTTGATAAATTTCTTATTCAGGAATATTTTACTTTTAGTTTTTTAATTTCACAAAATTATATAGTGGATATGACAAACGATCCCAATTTTTCGAATATAAAAGGAATTTGTGAATTAACTCAAATATTGGTTAAAAAAAAAGGGATGATGTGTATCCTAAGTCTATTTGTTGTTGAAGTTGACTCTAAACAGGACATTTTCGGCCATGAATATCGTGAAGAATGAATTCCGTAACCAAATAGAAGATAAATGGATGAATGACTGTTTAGTACCTTTATATTGAGCGTGATATTTTTGTAACTATTAAAAATGAGGCTATCATGCAACAATTTCAAACAATAAAACTTCAAAAAATGTTATTGTAAACAATATTTGAAGATTATTAAGTTTTGCGATTTATTTTATAAAACTTTTATTCTTAAGAATTTTTTTTTAAAAAAAAATTGACTCTACTGAACTAAGAGACTGGATCCGCTCTTGACCGAGTCGAGTCCATTATTGAGTTGTTCAGATTTTGTTCACAAAATTTATCGAGTAGAATATAAGGTTTGATTGAAACTCGTTTAGCTACCGAGTCGAGCCCGAGAAGTTTTAATTTTTCAAACGAATATGATCTGAGTATCAATAGAAAATTACAATTTGAGCAGGTTCGAATAATTTGTCTTACTTTAAAATTTGCTCATATTTGAATCACTTATATTTCAAGTCAAGCTCAAATCAAACTTTTAGTCGAACAAGTATGAATCAAGCTTAAACTATTTGCTCATATCATTAAAGCAACAATATATACACTCATATATAGGAAATAATATATTTCATATGTAAATATGCCTTTTTTTTTTACATTAATAGTAAATAAGTCTTACATATAAGTGAGCCGGTTGGAGAATCATTGTGAAAGTACTAAATTATTTATTATTTTTTGTTGTGAAAATAATAAAAATAAATATAAGGCATCAAATATCTATTTTGAGAAGGAAAAAAAAATATGAATACAACTTTTTCTATACGAGATTTATAAAAAAAGAAAAAGAAAAAAGATGTATCTAGAAGACAACAGTCGTTTTCTATACAAAATATATATCCGCATACAATTTTTTTTATATGCGATTTATATATATAAAAAAAGTTGAATTCAAATTTTATAGGGATAAGGTCCAAAAATGTCTCTGATATTTTTTCCAATGTTTATCGAGCACCCTATACTTTTTTTTTGTCCAAAAATACCCTTATCGTTACAATTTTTGGATCATTCGTACCCCTGCCGTTAACAGTTGTGCTAAATAGACAAACGGGATTGACAGTTGGACATATTTTGCTGACGTGTCAAATAATTAAAACAAAAATGCTATTGTACCATCTGATGTGTATAAAAATAATATTTTATATATATTTGATAATTTATTTATTATGTGTATTTTATTAATAAATTTTATTTATTAATAATTGTATTTACCATGTGAACCACCCAGTCTACCACCACCATCTAATATCACCACTAGGGACATCAACACCACCAATAACCGAAATCAAGTCAAGATCTGAGAAATATAAAAATCAAGTCAATCGGCGAAATCAAGTCAATGAACAAAAAAGCATCAGTTGATAGGAAATTAAAACATTAATCAACCGAAAAAATATAAAAATAAACCCAGATTCCGGCGAAATCAAGTTAAGATCTAAGAAAAAAAGAAGCTTAGCAAACATATAAACCCATCCCGCGATTGGCAAGGAAATCAACCACCATGAACCCATAGCAACCCTCCACACCAGATCCAAAACAAACCAAATCCTCCACTTGTCGAACGTGAAGACGAGGAAGAAGAGTTTTGAGCCTTACATTCCATCGCCGTAACGATCATTTCTTTCTTTATTTCTCCTCCCCCACCGCCACCTCCTTCCGTAACAAACCTTAGATCTGATATAGGTTTAGATAGAGAAAACCTTAGAGAGAGAGAGAGAAAATAGATATGATATGATTGGGTTTAGAGAGAGAAAATGAATATATTTAATATTTTAATAATTAGTATTTTAATATATCAATTAGTTGTATAACATATCAATTAGTAAAATACTAAATAAATTAGTATATTTAGTAAAAAGTAAAAACTAATAAATTAGTATATTTAGTATATTTTAGTAAATTAAGTATTTTAGTAAAATATAATACTAAATATTTAGTAAAATTTGATATGTTATACTAATATTTAGTAAAAAGTAAAAAGTATATAATACTAATATTTAGTAAAATAATTTTAGTATTTTAGTATTTTTTTAATTAACAAAATAATTTGAATTTTAGTATTTATTTTAATTTATTTTTTTTAGTATTTTTTTAATTAGTATTTTTTTATTAGTATTTTAGTATATTTTTTAATTAGTATTTAATATTTTTTTAATTAGTATTTTTAGTATGTCCATGTGACTGCCACGTAATCAATTTGGACGGATTTTAGTCTAGTTGGCACAACTGTTAACGGTAGAGGCACGGATGACCCAAAAATTGTAACATTAAGAGTATTTTTGGACAAAAAAAAAATATAGAGTGCTCGGTAGATATTGAAAAAAATATCAAGAATATTTTTGAACCTTATCCCAAGTTTTATATGGGATAATCTTTCCATGCATGCATGTTATCCAAAAAAATAACAATTCACTTCAAATTGTGTTTATCAAATTATATGGTGTCTTTCTTCATAGGTTTGAATGATAGCCTAGAATAATTATATCAAATTATTTTTTTTGCTTGTTTTGTTTTTCCTATAAAATTGAGATACATACATAATAGTCCTTGTAAACAAAATTCTTCACCAGCTCTAAACTTTAATAATATGTATTATATATTAGTGTGACATAAAATTGAGAGTGATTAGTATAAAGTTAATTTTAATCAATTGATCAATACAGTGTCGATGCACAGATCGGGAGATGATCTCTTTGTGTGTCAATACTGTATTAGTCAATTGACCAACTTACCTTGAAAGTATACGTGATTATTAATTTTACATCATTTATCTAAAGTTATTAACTTATTTTAAATAAAAATTAAGTAATTTTGATACTCACTTAAGAATCTAACAATACAAATACAAAAAATATGTAAATATAAATACATATGAATGTGAATGTGAGTCTTATTTTCTATTCAAATAAAAATAATTTTGCAAAAAATATCAATTTTTCAAAGAAAACATTAAATCAACATTGTTTCGCTCACATGAATAGTACTACCTCCATTCTATAATAACAAATTTTTTCTTTTAAAAAGTCAATTATTATAGAATGGAGGTAGTAATTAAATACCCTTCATCAGAATGAATTAATAAAATTATCAACCAAATCATCAGTGGGGTTGAATTAGAATCTAATGGACAAAAAAAAAATCTTGAGCAACCAATAAAGATGTGGCCATATATATGAATATATGTATATGATACAAGCTCAAATAAGGTAGGGATGCAAAAAAATAACAGGGGATTACTTGCTGGATATATTTACAAGTAATACAAGAAACAAGGGGCATCCCAATTGAGTAAGGGGGTGTTTGTTTAGAATTTGAAATGAAATTTGAATTTAAATGGTTGAATAAATTCGGTCGTTTGTTTTGATGCGAATGGTTTGAATCGGTAAGATAGATAATTTGAATAGCTAAGTCGATTTTTTGAAGCTGGATGGCTAAATGAGAAATTTGAATGAAGTAAAAAAATTAAAAATTAAAAAATTAAAAAATTAAAAAATTAAAAAATTAAAAAAAATATTAACTATTATATTAAGTAATATTAAATAAATTTACAATAATTTTGAATTTTTTTAGAGGGGTAAAATAATAAAGTTTTGTCATTCAGATGTTTCAGACATGTCAATTATCAAACAGTTTTTTTCATTCAGATTCAGATTCAGATTTATTCAGTTTTTATCAAACACCCCCTAACTTAGACAAACAAGCTATAGATTGGTTGGAAAAGACATGATATATTTGAGGGTGGCAATGGTGAGGAATATAGAAGTGAAGTAGATATATGAAACAGTCACCAGTCATCCACCTCAGTCAGTCAAGCCAAAAAGAAGATGAATATAATCAGAAAAAATATTAAAATAGCAAATATCTTGATTAAAAGCCACCTGTTTGATGATATTTTGTTTAAATGCTTCAGTAGAGAACTGCGAGCACCTTCAACATTTGCCAATGACTCCTCCATATTATCATCAATCCTGATATAAAGAATAAAGATCACCCAGTTTAATTGCCAAAAGAAGAACAAAACAAAAATAAAATAAAATCTAACTGACGAGTCGAAATGAAATGACATTGATAATATCCTTTCTCAGGCCTCAAAAGATTTAGAACTAATACCCTCTAAATACATAGACATATATACTTTGCTTACTGCGCAAACAAGGTCTTAGTATGTGACTATGTTGTGTGTGTATACATATATACACACATACTCACAGGCACGCACAGACACATGTATACGGTGGTCTGTGTTAAAACCCTTCCAATCTAAATATTCCAATGGAAGAGATCATAAAATTATAGCAAACCTGATAGCCATTTCCCCTTGCTCCACAACCATAGTAGCTAAATTTGTAAAGATCCCACTGAGTTCAGAAATTGTGGATTCCACACTCTGAAGTGCAACTGTACGACTTTGTGAATAATTTTCTTGCCGTGGAACCACTTGCTGCAACATGGACACTTCCATTTGATGGGATGGAGTATTATCCGTAGCTAACCTCCGTCTGAAATTAGTTAGTCTTATTCAAGCTGTTGAGAAGCACAAGAGAACTTCTACAAACGTACAACAGACAATGCATGGAATAAATAAATACAAAATTATTGAACATGGGATGATTCATATGAGATTTATATACACTATATAGCACAAAAACTATAAGTGTATCTACTAAATATATTTCAACCATTAAAATTCTTTATCAAAAAATTATAGGATATTTGGCAATATACTGCACAATCTGTGTTCAAATAATCGGCATGTGGACCTAGGTGGAGAAGGAGGATCATAAGTCGTAACACCTAGATGGTTTAATACATAAATATATATTTTATTTGTATACAACCATGTAAAGAATTCAAAGTGTAGAAACTCAAAATTGTACATCACCTCCCATTAGATTTTGGTTTATCAAACATTTCATTTAGAATAATGGACATTGCCCTGCGCAGTTGAATCTGATCGTCCAAATAACACCAAAGAGTTGGGATTCACGGCACCCTGAATTACCGAGAGGCTGGGACCCAAGTGGGTATTCCTATTGCTTTTAGAGATAAATTTCACTTCACATCTCAAATAAATCCTAATATTACTGCTTTGAATATTAGAGGTTTTTGGCAATAACTATTCTAATAAGCAACATTCTCCTATATCTTAGTGCAAAAGTTATAGAGTAATGCTTGTAAGTTTGAACAACTGCAGAAGAACTCCAAGTTATACTAATCAAACAGGTGGTTATATTTCTGTGTAGTGTGTTGTTTAAATTTTATATGATATGAATACCTCTATCTGATCATTGATGTTCCTATGGGCAAGTGTTTTGCAATCATAGTTGTTAGTCTTCTTTATACACTTGGCAGCATGCAATTCTTACATATTTGTCAATTATATATATATATATATATATATATAGGGTCCGGTTCCGGTCCGGACTCCCGGACTTTCTTAAAATACGGGAAAAAAAATTTATTTTTATTTTTGCTTTTTTTTTAAAACAACTAAAAAAAAAGCAAAAATAAAAAATGGTCCGCATTCCGGACCTGATCCTGGCGCTATATATATATATACACCTTCCAACATATTTATAAATTTAAAAATCTGCCTAGATCTTAGAATTTCAATCCTTGAGAAAAAGAAAAAGAAAAAGAAATTGTTTTCAACAACCAAGATTTTTCTGATTCTGTTAGTCTAATAGAACCTTTAAAAGATAGCAAAGTCAACTACATAGTAATGTCCAACCACACAACAAAAGTGACAAACGAAACCATAAAGAATGAACTTAAAATTAGTCTGGTAAAATGACATGAGAGCACACCTCAGTTGGTTGCCAACTTGAACTGCATTTGATGGTGGCGATCTGAAAAGAAAAATGGATAGAGGAAAAGTAAAGCACAAGCATTAATATAGTATTAGACTAGAAAATAATCAATAAGTTAGAAAACACAAATACTTTCTTATAAGAAGCATTCAAAAACGAGTGAAACTAGGTACAGAGATAATCTCATGATAACATTAACTCAAAATCTTACTCCTTTATTTAAAGGATCAAATTAAAACACCAAAAGGCGCACTATATTTGTGAGTTTTGGGTTTCTCTTCTAGCACTAGCACATAATCTTTTCGTTTTTATAGTTACAGCTCTAAAAGCTATATATATAATGAATCTGCATGTCTAATAAAAAAGTAGGAAGTTATGAATCTAAACTAGTTTCCAGACTGATTACCGCTCATGACCAATAAAATAGCACAATGCAACTAAGATTAGAGTAAAAAAAGTTTAAAAGAGGTGAGTCACAATCAGCAAAAAAAATAAAATGGAATTTTATTTCTAGCTTATGTTATTGGATGTATGTCAATCATATTAGATAAGCTGCCAGCTATCTAGAACTTGCGTTCTGCTTCTGCCCCAGACTGTGACAATTTGAAAGGCACTGCTATGCATGACTCGTAGCAAGCATCCGGTCTATCAATCATGACTACTAGAAATACCCACGCAATCTATGTCGACATCACAATATTCACAAAAATGATAATACTTCATGGCAGATTAGTATTTTATGTGAACCTACTTAAATCCTCTTATGACAAAGACAAGGAAAAAAAAATATAACCAAGAAAAGCAAAACTAAAATGGGTGACGTCCATTACAGTGGGTTTTTTCTAATATATATTTACTGATTAAGAAGAAATACATACTGTGATGGCTGGGAGCTCCCTGATGAATTAGATGAACTTGCCCAAGGTGGTGGCTCTGTCACAGTATTTGGTTGTTGCCTTAATGGGTTTTCTCTTGACATATTTGTGGAAAAAATCTGTTTTCTGTTTTCATGAGCCTTGATATTCTGTGAAAATGTAATTGATGACAGTGAGAAATGGTGATAACTATTATAAGGAGATGTCCAGGTAATGTATAGACATAAATTTGTGTGTGTGTGTATGTATATATATATAGAGAGAGAGGGAGAGAGAGGGTTGGGGGAGACTGTTCAATTTAAAACTGACCTCTGTTCTAGTAGTTAATACATTCTGAAACTGTTTTGTCGCCCCCATAAGTTTGTTCTTCAAGTCATCAAAAACAGCAGTTGTATGAACAACTCTATCTTTAGAATAAATTCCATCAGCCATCTCCATGTTTTGAAGGGTTTGCAAATCAGAAACAGCTATGTTAAGCGCTGTAATGTCATCTTTTATTAAGGCAGTCAATTCTTGAATATCCTTCAATGGATCGTCAAAAATTGATGACCTTTTGGCCACTGCATTTCCAAGCAAACGTGAATAGTAAACCCGAGGTTATCATATCAATGGTCTGCTAAAAACTGCCTACAATATATAACCTCTAATAAAATACTCTATACTAAAATGGTTCATAACTTAAGATTTTCAATAGATGCTTAAAGATGTCTAACACAAAAAATAATTACTGAGGTCTACTGAATCCATCCAAATTACCTACTGCAATAAAGCGAACAACCTTGCGCACTTGAATCATCATCAAACCTCATCACGCACCACATATTATGTATCAATCTAATAAACCGAGTATAACCTAAGAAATTCAACGTCGGCCGAAAGCTGCAAGTCGTGGCGAAGGGAGGCATGGCATCACAATTCTCTCACTAAGCTATCACACACTCCTTTCAAACAATCTTTTTAATGTTCCTTCTGTCTTTTTTCCACTAATTTGGTGAAGGTAGACTTCTTATTCCTTATTTTATTGTATCCACAGTGATGGCATCACAACGACCCCATTTACATTCTTCAAGTTCCTAATCTACTACCACCGACCACAACTAATTTACTAACTATCCATTCAACACATTCAGATTCTTTTTTCATCTTCATGAGTTTCAAGTTCAACCAACTAGTGTTACAATGCCTTAACATAGTAAAAACTAGTCATAACATAAATTAAGCCCACTCAAGAATAACTTGATGAAACTAACATAGAAGTTGATCCACCAACTTTTAGGATTTTTAAATGTCCACGTTCTAGGTTAAATTCATTATTATAGGGCACTAGTTCTGTGGAGCAATTGGGGCAGCTGCAATATAAAGATGTGATCAAGTAAACAATCTTTTACCATATGGAATGAAAGACATAAGTTAGAGCATGACAGACTAGCTGACAGCCAATGGCGAGTACAGCGTAGTTCCACTATGGTCAGATCCAGTTAAGTTGCATTTATTTCAAGACATTATGTATGGAAATAGCAGTTAAGGTTATGTCAAAGTAAGACAATAAAGCTATCACAATTAGGCCTGACAATTTCCCCTGAACTTGACGGGGCCCACCCAATTCCGCCCCTAATGGGACCCGGTTTTTAAAACCATATAGGATTAGGGTCGGGTATGGGATTTACCCTCTCACCCTGCCCTGACCCGATTATATGGATATATATAATTTTTTAAAAATTAGCATTTTGTATATATAATTATGTACTTATTTAGATTATTTCATTATAAATTCATAACATTTGAAATATAATATGTTGTTGGTAATATAAATGTTGCATGTTGTTTGATTTTGAATTAAAAATAGTTGTACAAGGTAATATTAAAAAAAATAGAGAAATTTAACTTGGGAAAAAGAAGAGTAATTGGGTAAACGGGGCGGAAACAGGGCAGGGACAGGGACATGGGTGGGGGCAGGGTGGCGTTTTCAGGGGGCGGGTTGGGTTCGGGGGTTAACTCCATATTGGTGGGGCGGGTATGGGAGGATCCCTGGACCATACACGCCTACATTGCTGAAACCTAATCACAATAATCATGTCTAATTAGCACAGTGTCTCATTTTATTTTTTATGTTTTATTTCCAACTAAGTGTTTCATATAGTTTAATTAAATGAATTGTGTTAAAGGCCAAACCATGGACAAAACTAGAATTGTTTGCCGACAAGTAACTTAAAGGTTACTAAATTTTGAATAGTGTTGGGATTGACTCGTATTTCTGACTAATGGCCACTACGACAGGGTAGTTGGGGGTCTCGCTCTTCGAAGAGCGAGCTACTGCCCAGCTCGTCAGTGAGCTAACGAGGGTTGCATGTGGGAAACCAAGCGCAAGGAGGATTTATTAGTAGTCCGGATCTTGGTTTTTCTAATGTAATTGGGCCTCATAAATTTGAGCCCATTTTATAGCAGCTAAGGGTTTCTAGTTACTATAAAATATTGTTTAGTGTATGGATCATCACTTTAGAGCGGGTGAGACATCTAATTAATACATCAAACAAGCAAACTATCCAAATTGGTGGATGTGGTTGTATCTTGTGTTCTTATTTTTTTCGTTCTTGAGTTTGCTAATATTAGTTCTTAAATTCTAACAAATAGAAATTCCTAATTTCAAGTGATATTAACCGTCAAACAAATTTGACATAAAAGATAATACGAAATTGAATAGATTGAGGGGTAATATAAAGAAGAGAAATGAACTTATGAAGTGAAATGAGAAAGGCATACGATTGGCGAGTCTAGAGATCTTAACAGAGGTCTCGTGGATGCCCAATCCAATTCGTGAAGCTCTTTTGTTGAATTCAGATCGATTTGAAGTTGCAGAAGGGGGAGAATTTGAGCTAAATGGATCGTTCTGTGATCCATTCGGAGATGAGAATCCTCCGATCTTCTTTAATGTTTCTGATAGTGATCGGAATTCTAAAGTCCGGTCTCGGAAGCTGGAAGCTCCGGTGGATGCCATGGATGAAATGAAGGGGAGAAAAGAATGCACTGAGATGATGGTGGTCGGGTTAACTGAGAGATGACCTAGGTGATTAAAAAGTCATATCACGGATGCCATATTAATGAGATGGTATATGTTCATTCGCCGATTGAGATTATGATTCGACAGCATATGGGAGGAATTGACAAGGTAGAGCGCCGGTATCGAGATGAGCTTTGGTGGTTAGCTGTTGAACGCAAGGGAGATTGTTATAGGTAGAGGACAGTTATACATTGAAAAATTCTACGGCGACCAGGCCCTTTTTCTTTTTCTTTTTTTTTAAATTCCAAAAAAATTTATACTATTTATTTTAATTAATTTTTTTACAAAATTCATTAATTTAGATATAATTTGAATATATATAAGTTTAGAGTTTCGGGTTTAGTGTTTACTCTTTAGAGTTTAGAGTTTAGAAAGTAAAAAAAAAAAAAAAGGTACCGTCACCCAAAACCGATTGATCGTAGAATATTTTTTATACATTACAACAACCAACAAAAAGAAAAACAAAAATAAAAAATAAAAAAATTGTTATTAATTTATACTCTCACTGTTTCAAAATTAGATAAACGTTTTAATTTTTAAGAATCAATTCACAAAATTTTAAAAAAATTGGACGAAAAAAAAAGAATAGAAAACTTAAATTATAACAAAAAAAAAAAGAATAAAATACTTAAATTTTTTCTTTATGTTGTTTATGAACTTTTAATAGAAAAGAATAGAAAATTTAAATTTTTTCTTCTCTTGCGTTTTTGAGTTCCAATGAAATGAAAAGAAAAATATCACTTTTATAAATTTACCCTTCTATTAATTATAACCATTGAACTATGAATAAAAATATGCAAAATAAATTTAATCAAAGAAAAAATTTCATAATAAATTACAAATATCAAAATAAATGTTAAGCAAAAACTACGTCTATAAAGTCATTGTCATACTGTGACGCCCCCAAAATAAGTATACATAACACATTCTAAGTTGCCAAATACATGGTACATAATTCAAATACAAACTTAATTATACAACTCTCGTGTAAAATATGACAAAACGTAGCTGAGAGTTTTAACACGAATATTGTCTCATATACAATATCCAAACTCAAATGAAGTTCTCATTACATTTATTATCACACTATTTCATAGAATAATGAGGATTACTATAGCCACCATCTTGGATCATCACTCCATTCCCCAACTAGTCTCAGCTATATTCTCATTTTCTGAAGAGAACAATGAAAGCAAAGGGTAAGCTCAATTAGTCCAGTAATGAATAATATGACTAAGATAAATTATCATTAGTCTTCAACAGTGTAAAATCGATAGAATACAATAGACAACAAGTTTAATTGCAGCGGAACAAGCAATCCATAGAAAAGTCAAGTACAACATAATATCTACTATGTTGGGAGAATGCATATTATGATTTGATGTTTTAATGTATATGTTCATGATTATTTGTAAAGTCCTTCAAGTAAGATATGTACGAGGACTTAGTGATAAATCAAATTTGTTAGGTTAATCTAAGCTCTTAACGTGTATCATTCTGTAATAGAATGTATAGATAGAAAGATCAAAGCTGTTAGGTTGATCTTGAGATGTAATAGATAGGCTTCGAAGAAATCGTAGTGTATCATCTGATCAACATTGCAGAAGTCAAGGCAGAAAACGTAGAGTTTCGAAGATCGTAGTGTGCCTGCCTTGAAGGGACTCTTCGGGAATCGTAGAGTGGTCCCAACGTTTGCCAAGCCAACTCAACGATCGTAGCAAGCTAAAGGAAACGTAGAGTTTACAAGTCAACGATCGTAGTGTGCTCTCGGAAACGTAGAGTTAGAACTTAGCAAGCAAAGATCGTAGTGTGCAAAGGTTTAAGAGAAATCGAGTGCTTTCTTGGTCGATAAGATCGGATCAAGCACTAAGGCGACAAGTAATTCACGATCCGAATCGTAGAAAGTATCACGATACAAATCGTAGAGCATCATCCATCTTATGTCGAAAAGCGCCGAGCCTCGTGATATGTGTGAAGACAGATTCCAACATATGAGGAATGGATTACAGACGTTGCAGTACTCTCATCATCCCCAAAGTAATATGAAATATCCTTATGATGCAACAAAGAAGCGTATTGAAGAAGCTAAGAAAAGTACCATTGGTAAGGGGGCAAAACACCTTTTCAGGTGTTAGGTGAGAAAGCGATCTGCTTTGTGTCGATTGGGCGAGAATGCGATTTCAATGAGATGTGCGAGAAATGTCTCCTTCAAAGATCAAAAAGTCAAATGCATTTAATGCTTCAACGGATGGATCCAACGGATAGTTTTCAAGATCACATATATGCAAATCAGACAGATGAGAGAGATCAAGACGCGTTGAACAAACAACGTGAACAACTCTCAAGCTCAACTCTACGATCTGAGAATTTGCAAAGCTTGCTCATTCTACTCAGTTCTTTCGAACAAGTGCTTAAACAGCAACTGAGTAGCAACCATCAAGAACTTAACATCTATCAATCAACTGAAGAAGAGTACCAAGTCTGCTGGACTTGAAGAGTTCTAAGTGAATCGTAAGAAAGCCAAGTCTGCTTTGGACTTGAAGAGTTCAAGAGTGAACTAAGAAGTTCCTAGGCTGGCTTTGGTGCAGAAGGAATGCATGTGATTAGGAAGTTGTAAAAGACATCCTTAGTGGATATCCTACTCGTTGAGTAGAAGAGTGGACTAGAAGCTTTAAGTGCTCTGAAACACTTAAAAACGACTGTGTCTTTTACATTCATACTAACTGCTATATCTGCCATAACTGCTATAACTGCTATAACTGCTTCACTCTCATAACTCCATTGCTTTGTAAAGAAGATTAAAACAAACATAATTTTCGCTAAGTTTTAATCATCTTTAAAGAACAAGTTTAAAACGAATTTTTTTTTAAATATCTATTCAACTCCCCCCCCCCTTCTAGATAACTATTGTGCCAACTAGGAACTAACATACTATATTCTATGATTTAAAAGTTCATCATCAATATTTTATCGCTGTAACACAGCTCAATAAATAATCTACATCATCGAATTATCCATGCACTACGGGCCAAAGTTATTCATTAGTATCACATCAACGAATCATTCATGCACTACGGGCCAAAGATAGTAGTTATTATCACTAGTGGTCATGATCATGCCAACAACTATTCATCAATGCAGTACAGGCCAATGAGGAATTTTGCCACATCATTTATAACATTACAGGTCATGATTATAACGATACGTAATTTCTGGTCATAATCATACCAATCAACAATGCACTACGGGTCAAAGATGACTTTCATCACAATATAAGCATGAGGATGATGACAATGATATAAGCATCAATCAAACGAAATCAATGATAAATATTAAAGATTTTTAATTTATTCAGAGTTTAAAAATGTCCAAATTGTCAACATGATAACTGCTTTGTAGAGTAAAATTCAAGAATAATATTCATGTATCAAAAAATAATTTGGACAAAAAAGAAATCAATTTTTATCGTGAATAGTACCTGAGTAAATAGTATCCCGTAAATAGTACTTCGTGAATAGTACCCCATGAATAATATCCCGGCATGAAAAGATTAAAATTTAACAAAAATGTTCAGAAAAAATATTCTTGTGAAACGATATTAGATGAAGCGCAAATTTTAAAGATATTATACTAATTTCAAGGAGTATATAGAAACAATACTTATCAAAATAAGTGTAAAATTAAGAATATGAAATGAAATAATATTATTTACATATTATATAGTATGGAAGAAAATATTAATTATTACGAATATTGAACAAAAATAATATCCCTTACCTTAAAAGGAGAGTATTTCTGATTGTTATGACGGACATATTCTTGAAGAAAACTTGTACTATTTTCTACACTCAAAACTTCTTTAAACTCTAAAGAAATACGCTCAATATTATAGAAGAAGAATTATTTGATTCTGATGTGATTTTCATTTCTAAACTAAGCATCCTATTTATAGGAGAATGACATGATACTATTTAGAATTTTCACGGGTGAACAGCTGAAGGATTTCACGGACAAATTTTTTTCCTTTTCAAACTCACATGATTTTTTACTATGCAGCACTATGTTTCATTATGCAGTACTATGCAAACACTATGCAGTACCATGCAACAAAATAAAATATAATATATTATATTTATAAAAAGCTTTCTGTTTTATTCCTATAAAACAAAAATTGAGATAACTTTCTCCCGACGATTTTAAAAAATGAGAAAGAAGGGGTCCATATAATAAGCCAAATTTACAACAAATACTTCATAATAAAACCCCTCTATTTTATCTCAATTCAATTGGCTTCACTAAACATATTGTAATAACATTTATTCATCATTAATATTATAATTCACAATATTAACAACCAGATCATTCCTAGAAAAGTGTGGACTTTCCGATAAGGACTTCTCCTTATTGACGCGTAATTAGGTGACCAAACTCATTTCCTCGACAGAACTTTCTACACATTGTCTGTAAGACCCCAACTTTTTTAATAAGGATGATTTTTCTATAAATATCATTTTTGAATATTATGGAATGAATTTGATATAATGTTATAGTTGTGGGTAATATTTATAAATTTTGCAAAGTACGCAAGTTGTTATATAATATTCGATTGGTGGGAGCATATTTCGTTTTAACAGGGGAATATTCAAACAACGACACAATCATTGGTGGACTCCACAATGAAATTATTGTCGGATTGAGAAAGCGACAAAAATACTTTTATGAAAATAACTTACGGAAGTTTTTACCGTTAAGCTGTTGAAATACCCGTGTGTAAAAAAATGCGATGTCTGGCGTGATTGCATAGTAGCACACGATATTGATTATTGATCTTACACGTGAGAAGTCACTCAGTTTTGTTCAATTATTCTACTGATAATTGTTGCGTAGTATCTCACGTTATTTGATTCGATTATTGTCAATATTTTATATATTATTAAATCAATTGAGATGACAAAGTTATTAATATTATTATTTGCGATATTAAGCTGTAAGACCCCAACTTTTTGAATAAAGATTAAATTTTCTCGAAATATATTTTGAATATTATGGTGTGGATTTGATATAATGTTATAGTTGTGGGTAATATTTATAAATTTTGCAAAATGCATGAAGTTGTTATATAATATTCGATTGGTTGGGGAATATTCGTTTTAATAGAGAATATTCGCATAACTAACACAATCATGGTGGACCCCATTAACGGAATTATTATTTCGGATTGAGAAAGCGCATATAAAAATCTTTATGAAAATAACGGCGGAAGTTTTACTGGTTAGCTATTGAAACACTCGGTGTTAAAAAAATGCGAGAATCTGGCGTGGTTGCATAGTAAGACACGGTATTGATTATTGATGCTTACGTGAGAAGTCACTCGGTTATACTCAATTATTGCTATATAGTAATTCTTTGCATCATATCTCTCATATTATTGATTCAATTATTGTCACAGTATCATTTGCATAATATATTATATTATTAAATTCATAATTGAGACGACAAAGTTATTTATATTATTATTTGTAATATTGACAATGTCTAGAAGTTACTGTCGAGGAGAGGTTTGGTCACCTAATTCTTGGCATAATAAGGAGAAATCCTTATCGGAAAGCCCCTCTTTCAGGAGCGACACGGTTGTTAAATATTGTGAGTTATAATATTAATGATGAATAAGTTGTGTTGATTAAAAATGAATTTTGATAGTTCCATTGTGTTGGGATTATTAGTATTAGTAGAAATTGACATCTATTCCAATGATAATTGATGTCTAGGGGTTATATTGATAAATCGGGTAATTTATAGAATAAATGAGCAATTAATTGCTACTAATTCACATGCTTATATAACTATTTGTTCACATGTGTGTACTATTGATTCACATTATTTACTATTAGGGGAGTTGGTGTAAGATTGATAATACTTGCATGACTAAGTTAAAAATTGAGGTATAGATGGAGGTACTATACTGTAATTCGTATTTTTCACATGATTATACTATTGATTCACATGATTGAACTATTGATTCACATTATTTACTATTAGGGGAGGTGGTGCAAGTTTGATAATACTTGCAGGACTAAATTAAAAATAAAAGAATAGTTGGAGGTATTATACTGTAATTTTTCGAGCCCCAAAACGTGCAATTATCGAAACTATATTTTCCTATAAATAGAAGCTCATTCTTCCTTCATTTCTCACCAATTCACAAAAGCTTTAGAGTGATTATAATGAGAGAAATTATAGAGAGAAAGAAGAAGAAGTCTGCTACCTCATTTATTCCAAAGTATCCAGTTTTTCAAGGTAGGGAGTATTATTTCTTTTTTATCTATGAAGAGAACTTACATTATTCCATTCTATATTATTCTATTGGAATAACTCAGATATCTGTGAGCTACCTATACTTGGTGAAATTCTTACATTATTCCATTCTTTATCATTACATTTGGAACATCCGCTTGCATGCGTTTACGCCTGCGAACTGGTTCCATTATTTATCATTCTGTTGGAACATCACGCTGCAGACGTTACATGTCGGACTGGTTAAAATCTTTATTATTACTGTTGGAATATTACATACTGCATGCGTTTCTGTGGGACCGATTCCGTTATTTATTATTACATTGGAATAACCTACATATGCGATCTATCGCATGCTGGTGATTTCTTTTGTTATTCCATTCCTTGTTATACTCGGTTGGTTAAAGTTTTGACTTTATACTCCATGAAATTAGTGGAATATCCTTGATATTTGTGCTTCATCCAAAGATCTTTTCATGGAAATATTCTTACGAGCATTCTTGAATTTTACTCTACAAAGCGATATCATGTTGACAATAACGGACATTATTAGTTCTGGATAAATTAATTCTTGAACTTGTTTTATTGAATTCTTTTATCATTGCCATAAATCCTCGTGTTTATATTATGTTGAAAGTCGTATGTATTTTGTATTGCATAGATGGACTTGGTATGATTATGACCAGAGATTATTGATTGTAATCATGGTAGTAATGTTACAAATGATATGGTAAAAGTCCTCATTGGCCCGTAGTGCATTGATGGCATGATCATGACCATTAATGAATACACAAATATTCTTGGCCCGTAGTACATGGATAATTGTGGTCGTGATACTAAAGAATATCCTTGACCGTAGTGTAGGGGTGATTCGATGATGTGGATTATTTATTAAGCTAGGTCCCAGCGATAAAAGTGATGAAAAACCTTTTAAATCATAAAAGATAGTAGATTTTATTCTCTACTTGACTCTTTTAATGGATTGCTTGTTCATTGCAGATTAAACTTCGACCGGTTGTTATATTATATCGGTTTAACATTGTTGAAAGGCTAACGATAATATATTACGCATTATCTTAGTCATAATATTTTTTCTTTGGGCTAGTTGAGCTCACCCTTTTACTTTCATTGTTTCTCTTCAGGGAAATGAGAACGTAGCGAGGACTAGTCGGGAAGCGGAGTGGCGGACGAGATGATAGCATTAGTAGTCCTCACTATTTATTAGTGAAATAGTGGGAAATAAATGTAATAATATTGAATTTGAGTTTGTATATTGTCTAGACGACAATATTTGTATTAAAACTCACAGCTTATGTTTTGTCGTACTTTGCTCGACAGTTGTATAATTAAGTTGTATTTGTATTCTGTACCATGTATTTGGCGACTCAGAATAGGTGATGTATACCTATTTTGGGGGCGTCACAGTTGGTATCAAAGCTTAGGGATATGATCTCTGGCTAAGATGTGAGACTAGAACTAAGAAGGGAGAGACGGGGAATTCCTTCGCTAGTATGACTTACCTAAGTTTATTTGGTATTTGATTGGTCGGTCAGAGTATAGGGATAATATGTTGCATGTAAATTAACCCTTGTTTTGTGGCAGTGTTTGAAAATGGCATCCGAGAATGTTGAGAACATCAATGGAGCATAGGAGACCGTTGAGTCTCCACAGATCAATAACCAGGACAATGTGCATCAGGAAGGCGACAATCCTCATGCAAACAACAACACTGACCAAATGATGAATGATGGAATGTTCAGAGGCTTTATATAATTCATGCAACATCAGGCGAGAGCGGCTCCTGTTCAAAATACAGGTGGAAACACTGAAAACTCTCAAACGGTCACCGTTAAACAGTTCAAGGAGCTGGGACCACCCGAGTTTATTGGAGAGCCAAAACCACTTAAGGCGGAAACGTGGATAAAGCAGATCACCAAGATATTTGATGTCTTGGGATGCTCCAAGAGCAAAAGGTTCCCTTCGCCACCTTCATGTTGCGTGAAGAGCGAGACTTGGTGGAAATCGTAAACGCGTACTTGACTGGCCACTCAAGATGTCTTGGGAAAAGTTCCAAGAGCTATTCAACGACAAGTACTTTCCCAAAAGTATTCGTCACATGAAAGAGGTGGAGTTTATCAAGTTAGAGCAAAACAATATGACCGTGTGGCAATACGAGGCTAAATTTGTGGAGCTATCTCGGTTTGCATCCCATTTGGTCGATAATGAGGAGCGAATGACACGAATATTTTTAAGAGGTTTGAAACCGGAGATACGTCAATATCTTATTTCTCATAAAGCGTGTTTGTACTTTCGGATGTTGTAAATAGGGCTCGATTATTGGAGTGCGAACGAGTCAACGCCAAAGAGAGAAAGCGGCGTGCAACATGAAAATACCAGTGGTATCAGTCATCGAAGCGGTGACAACAAACGTGGAGGGAATCAACATGCCAGAAATGATAACCACTTCGGTGGTAATCATGGCAAGACGATAAAATGGATATTTTCGAAAAGGAGATTCAACAATGATGGAAAGGCGTCAAAGACCAAAGAACCGTGGTTAAGGAAGGAGAACGACCACCATCATATGCTTCAAATGCGGAGGGAGGACATATCGGTCAAACCGCGCAGCGATGCCATCCAAAACGTGTTATAATTGTGGAAGAGGAGGTCACCTAGCCCGATTTTGTCGTTCACCGAAGACAAGTTCAGCTAGGATGAAGGCACCAAAGGCCGTCCCAGAAAAGTCAAAGTCGGTGGTGCAAGGGAGAGCATTTGTTGTGACCTCCCAGAAAGCAAGGAACCTGAACGAGGTCATCACGGGTAAGCTTATCATAAACTCTAGCGAAGTTTATACCTTATTTGATACCGTTTCTACCCATTCTTTTATTTCTCTTATTTGCGCTCAACGTTTAAATTTGACTCCGGAGAAATTAGACTTTGACTTATCTGTTGAAACTCCATTGGGAGAAACCTTCATTATATCCACTGTTTATAAATCTTGTTTGATTCAAATCGGTAACCGCACGTTACCTGTCGATCTTATTTCTTTAAAAATATTTGTATTTGACGTGATTCTAGAGATTGATTGGTTAACTATTCATCATGCAAAAATTGATTATTTTCGTAAGGTTGTTAGCTTTCATATTCCTAATCAACCTATTATGCGAATTCAAGCGACCAAACCATTAAAATCAATCACGGTCGTCTCAAGCCATAAAGCTATTTGTTTATTGAAAAATGGATGTCAAGCTTTCTTAGCTAATGTCACGGATTTAAACAAAAATACGTCGGTTTTGAATGATATTTCTATTGTTAATAAATTTCGACGTATTTCTGAAAAACTTCACGCCTACCCCTAGGCGTGAAATTGAATTTTGTATCGACCTTGAACCGTTATAAAACCCATTTCCAAAGCCCCATATCGAATGGCTCTATTGAACTTCGTAGGAGTTAAAGAACCGATTCAGCAGAATTGTTAGACGTTGGTTTCATTCGTCTTAATACGTCTCCTTGGGGTGCTCTCATTACATTCGTTAAGAAGAAAGATGGGAGTATCGACTTTTTGTATTGATTATCGGGAGTTGAATCATGTCACCATCAAAAATAGGTACCCATTACCACGTATTGATGACTGTTTAACCATTGTAAGGCGCCAAATTCTTTTCAAAGATTGATCTTCGCTTGAGGATATCATCAATTGAAGATTAGAACCGATGACATTCCAAAAACGGCTTTCAGAACTCTCTTTCTATAATCTTGAGCGTATTTCTTTAGAGTTTAAGAAAGCTTTGAGCATAGAAATTAGTGCAAGTTTTCTTCAAGTATATCATCGCCCTACCAGTCGGAATACTCTTCTTTTTAAGGTAAGGGGTATTATTTCTTTCTTATTCATGAAGAGAAATTCTGTTATTCCATTCTTTATTATTCTGTTGGAATAACTCAGATATCAATGAGGCTACCCTATACTTGGTGAAATTCTTACGTTATTCCATTCTTTATCATTATATTGGAATAACTGCGTATATGAAATCTGCGCATACTACGGTGAAATTCTTTTGTTATTTCATTCTTTATTATTCTGTTGGAACATCACCATGCAATGCGATTCGCATGATTCGTTCCGTTATTTATTATTTTATTGGAATATCCCATACAATGCGTTACGCGTGACACAGTTCAATTATTTATTATTACATTGAATATATCCTGTATGTACGTTCTACGCATGACTTGGTTTCGTTATTTATTATTCATTGGAATAACACATGCATGCTGATCTATCTCATGCCCGGTGATTTCTTTTGTTATTCCATTCTTTATTATACTCAAATTGGTTAAAGTTTTGTCTCTATACTCCATGAAATTAGTGGAATATCCTTGATATTTGCGCTTCATCCAAGATCTTTTTATGGAAATATTCTTCTGAGCATTCTTGAATTTTACTCTACAAAGAAGTATTATGTTTATAATTTGGATGTTATTAGTTCCTGGATAAATTAATTCTTGAACTTGTTTTATTGAATTCTTATATCATTGCCATCGTCCTCATGTTTATATTATGTTGAAAGTCATCTGTGGCCTGTAGTGCATAGATGGACTTGGTATGATTATGATCAGGGATTATTCGGTATAATAATGACCGTAATGTTACAAATGATGTGGTAAAAGTCCTCATTCGCCCGTAGTGCATTGATGGACAGTTGTTGGCATGATCATGACCATTGATGAATACACGAATATCCTTGGTCCGTAGTGCATGGATAATTTATGGTTGTGATACTAATGAATATCCTTGCCCATAGTTGTAAGACCCCGAATTTTATGAAATAAAAGTATTTAATTTTTCTATTTAGTAAATAGTTAAATTGATAAAAATTTAAAATTATGGGTGAAATGTGCAAATTTTGCAAAATAAGCAAGTGGTTATAAAATATTCATTGTTGTCGGGGAATATTCGTTTGGTCGTGGAATATTCTTTTGCCGTAGAAGAATATTAAATGCGACAGCGTAGCCATTCATGGGCCCATAATGAGAATAAGCGTCGTATGAAGAAAAAAGCGACAAATTTGAGTTTTTATAAATAATGGCGTAGTTGTTACCATTAACACTTTGTTGGAATACAAATTGGTTAAAATACGATGTCGTGTTGGTTGCATAAAGAAGAAACAGTATTACAAAGTATTTTGAATTATTGATTCTTATGTAAGAAGGCACTACTCAATAATTTTTACAGTAATTACTATTTAATATTTTATTTTATTGATTCAATAATTGCTTCGTTGATATTTTATATTATTGTTGTTTCAATAATTGTCACTGCACAGTATTTCCCATTATCAGATCATTAATTCATATTATTTGAATAATATTATTAGATAGCATTATTGACAATGCCTAGAAAGTTATGTCAAGAAGAGGTTTGGTCACCTAATTGCGCGCCAGTAAGAAGAAATCCTTATTGGAAAAGCCCTCTCTTTCCTGGGAACGGTCTGGTTGCCATTATTGCGATTCTGTAATATTATTTGTGAATAATTAATTATTGATTTATATGATAATGAAATATTTATTTGATGTGAATATAAATGATGGATTTATTTATGTGGTTATAAATGAAGGAATTAATGTTGAGGTATTTTATCAGAATTTTGTCGGATTGGAGGTATTAAAAGATTAAATCGGTGTTCTTAGAGCTCTATTGTGTGAGTTATAATTTGTAATCCGACCGTTGAATCGTTGTGATTTTTGGATATGTTATACATATATAAGTTGAGTATATGTCCACAAATTTTGAACCGTTAAAAATGAACGTATGATTTGTTATGAATTTTAAGAGGTGACTGGTTCAGAAATTGTTGAAGTTTCAGAATTTATCATTTTGGTGGAAAATTCTAGAATTGGTGGGCCCCACTTTTGGTTGGTGAAAAATGTGCTCAAATTAAATTTCAAATGTGGTGGGTGAGAATAGTAGCAGGTAAAGCCATCGGTAAAGAGGTCAAGTCTGCTTTTAGCGTCTTTAACATTTTCCTATAAATAGTAGGCTAAGTTAGAATTGAAAATCACACCAGAAACAAGTTTTCTTTCTCTCTATATTATCGAGCTTATTTTGTGAGTATTTTGATACTTTGAGAGTTGCTATTCAGTGCAAGGTTCCTTCGGCTTTACATCCAATATTCCGGTCAGAAGTACTGATCTTTTGAGGTAAGGGATTGTAAGGGTTATTATGTTATTCAGTTTCATAATTTTTCTGACCTTCAAAAATTCTGGAAAAATTTGAAATGATAATTTGATGAGTTTTTTATATTGTGTCCAACTCCTTGTGCTTAACTCCAAAATTACTGAAATGTAAACTCTTATAACTCCAAAATTGGTGAAATGTAAACTCTTATAACTCCTTGTGCTTAACTCTAAAATTGGTGAAATTTTTATTGGGAGTACATGTATATAACAGAAGTATACTCTGTAAATTTCAAAATTTTTGAATAAAAGTACGATTTATGATAAATGTCTAAATATTTAATTTGTTTTGGCCCTATGAAAATAGTAAATGAATTTTAAAAATTCTGAGAAAAATATATGTTCAATATGGAACTATATTCTGCTAAATCCTAGAAAAGAAAATTTATTTGTACTGATTTGGTATTTTTCATGAAAAAAGACTAGTTATGAGTAAATGAATTAAATATGTTATGTGAAGTAAGAAAATTGAAAAATAGGATTTTATGGCTTGAGAATCATATATAAGGTATATGCAGATTTTTGATGAGAGTTTTGATTGTTGGTGATGAAATCTTATGAGTTTGGCATTTTAGGATGATTAAATTCATTATTTAGTAAAGTGTAAACAATTAAAATAAATTGTTTATAAGTTTAAGAAATGTTATTCTTTCAATATCATTATACCGAAATATTGGTATGAATTTTATTGTGGAATTTCTATCTTTTTTATGTCGGGGTTACTATTCATGAGTTACTATTCACGACTTACTATTCACGACAAAATTGGTTTCTTTTTCTGACCAAATTATCGTTGATTTATGAATCTTACTCTTGAAATTAAATGCAGTTGTTGATCATATTATTTTTATTATCATATATAACATTTTTATAATCATGGTGAAAAAATTTCTCTTTGACTTGAGTGTAAAGATAAGTAGATTATTGGTATGATCATGACTATGGGTTCTCTTTGGCCAGTAGTGCAAAGTTGAATCGTTGACTGGTATGATCATGACCATTGAATTTACAATTGAATATTTTTAGCTTAAGTGCTAAGGTGAAAGGATCAACATGGTTATAATTATTGTTTATATAAATTTTGAAATTATTATATATTTCTTTGAGATATTAATATCTTTGGCTTGTAGTGTAAAGATGATCTGTTGTTGAATATCTTTGGCATGTAGTGCAAAAGATATTTTGTCTTTGAATATCTTTCGCCGATGAGTGCAAAGATGACTGTTGTTGAATATCTTTGCCCGTAGTGCAAAGATGACTTGTTGTTGAATATCTTTAGCTTTGTAGTGCAAAGATGAGCTGTTGATGAATATCTTTGTCAGTAGTGCAAAGATGAATTTATTAGTATGATTATAAAGCAGAAGGCGTGATTTGGTATAACCATGATCTTCGATGTTTCGTAAAGACAAGTGATGAAAATTATCTTTGTCCGGATGAGAAGAGAATTTAGAACCACAATTATGATTATGAGTTATTCACATGAATGTGGATGAGGAGGCTGTTGATTGATGTTACGAGAGATAAAACATTGTTGGTGGACTTTTAACATGGAGAAGATAATAGACATTATGGTCTATTTGACTCTTTTAATGGATTGCTTTCGTTCACGCAACTATGGTTAAAAAGTTTTATCATCTAACATATGTTATAAATCTACGATTTATTACCGATGAAGGCTATTGATAATTTATTTATCTTTAGTCATGATATTCTTTCTTTGAAATAGCAGGTTGTCTCACCCTTTTTTTTCACAATTCTTTTTAGGTAATAAGAGTGTATTTGGGTCGGAAAGCGGGGATATGAGGGAATAGAACGGTGGTCTATAGCTATTAAGGTTCTCCTAAATAGTATGGAAATAATTTTATTGAGAACTTTAGATAAGTGTGTCGTATTGTATACGTTATTTGATATTTAATTTTGGTGAACCGAATAGGGTGAGGTGAACCCAACTTTGGAAGGGTATTTTTCCATTATCATAGAAGATGTCTAATGACATACAACCTCGTGTTATCATAAGACAGAGTTGTGCACATCCACTTGCTGAGTATATCTACGAGCACTACCTATATGATCTTGGAGTTTATTTGAAATATAATTTTCAACTGGAGATAATGGAGATAGTTATATGTCAAGAGAAGACTCACCATTGGAAAGAACATGATAGTAATCTTCTCGTTTTTCTTTGGGTCTATTGGGTCAACCAAGGATAATTCTGTGGGCATATGATATCTATCATAACCTTTACGCACGTGGCCTCCCATTTACGAAGGTTTCTTGAGCACTTCCCAAAGATTTTAATTTCTAAAAGCGATTATCGGTTTGTACCTTTATGTAATGTATCAATGTGAGGTGATGTCCATAGTTGGGACATGAGTCATGATTGGTATTAAAACTCACGATATATGTGTTGTTGTATTTTTGCACGCACAATTGTAGTAATAAAGTTGTAGTTGTTTTTGTACCATGTATTTGGCGACTCGAGAATAGGTTGGATGGATTGGACCTATTTTGGGGGCATCACGATAGTCTTGAGGATGATGTGGATTATTTATTAAAAGTTGAGTCTCAAATGATAAAAGTGATAAAAAACCTTTTAAATCATAAAAGATAGTAGATTTTATTCTCTACTTAACTCTTTTAATGGATTGCTTATTCAACGTAGTTAAACTTGATGTTTGTTATATTGTATCGGTTTAACATTGTTGAAGGCTAACGATAATTTATTACGCATTATCTTAGTCATAATATTTCTTCTTGGGCTAGTTGAGCTCACCTTTTTACTTTCATTGTTCTCTTGTGAAATGAGAGCGTAGTGAGGACTAGTCGATTTGAGCGGAGTGACCATTCTGTTAAGGAGCATAATTCTTTTCAAAGATCGATCTTCGTTCTAGATATCATCATTTGAAGATTAAAAGCGAGGATATTCCAAAGGCGCCTTGAACTCGATGCGGGCATTATGAATTCTTAGTCATGTCTTTTGGATTGACTAATGCTCCCGGCCGCTTTCATGGATATGATGAACCATGTATTCAAGGAATATTTGGATCGGTTTGTTGTTGTCTTTATTGATGACATCCTCATCTATTCCAAAAGCCGTGAAGATCATGAGCACCATTTTGAAGTCGACATACTTGAAAGGCTTCGTGAAAATAAACTTTATGCCAAGTTGAAGAAACGCGAGTTCGGCTTGAGGAAGTAGCATTCCTTGGGCACGTGGTGTCAAAATATGGAGTATCCGTTGACGGCCAAGATTGAAGCAAAGACAAAGTTGGGAGAAACCAAAGTCGGTGGCCAATTGCAGTAGCTTTCACGGGCTTAAATTTGGTTATTATCGGAGATTCGTGGAAGGATTTTCTCCAATCGCTACTCTGTTAACTCAGTTGACTCGGAAAGATACAAAATTTCATTATGGAAGCGAGGAATGTGAGAAGAGTTTCCAAGAGCTCGAGGGAGACTCATTTAAGACTGTTTTGACAATACCATCCGGTACGGATGGATTTGTTATATCTGATGATGCTTCGTAAAGGGTTAGGATGCGTTCTCATGCAACATGGGAAAGTCATAGCTTTATGCCTCACGATTAACTCAAAGAATATGAGAGGAATTATCCTACTCATGATCTAGAGTTAGCGGCCGATCGTATTCGCGTTGAAAATTTGGAGACACTACTTGTATGGGGAGAAAGTGGAGATTTATACGGACCATAAAAAGCCTCAAATATTTCTTCACTCAAAAGAAGAACTCAACACGCAAGAACGACGTTGGCTTGAACTATTGAAAGATTACGATCACACTATTCAATATCATCTGGAAAAGCGAACATTGTGGTGACGCGCGATTGAGTAGAAGATCATATCGCGATCACGATCTGAGTAATATTGTTAATAAAGGCCCATTCTGTATGACTTGCAAAGGATGGAGATAGAATTAAAGACTCAGGGACCCACATGATGATGGTGAATATACTGAGTAGAACCGACTTTAATCGATAAAGTTAAAGTCTGCTCGCCAAGCTACGGACTGGGCCGATCATTATGAAGAAGAAAGTGCGAAAGGAGCTATTCCGGAAGCGAGAATCGATGAAGAAGGAATACTTAGATTCAACTCCGGACTTTGTGTTCCTAACGATTCGACTTGAAGCATAGAATCATGATGGAGGCACACAACACCCGTTTTGCAATCCATCTCGGGAGTACCAAAATGTATCATGATATTCGACATACATTTTGGTGGAACAATATGAAGAGAGAGATCATGGAGTTTATCTCAAGGTGTTTAACTTGTCAACGTGTAAAGCGAGACATCAAGTGCCAAAGGGTCCATTACAACCACTTGAGATTCGAAATAGAAGTGGGAACACATTACTATGGATTTAATTATGTGTCTTCCCAAATTTTCTCAAGGCATAGATGCGATTTGGGTTATTGTTGATAGATTAACCAAGTCTCCGCTCATTTCTACCGATGGGGTGAGACTTATTCCTGAACGTCTTGCTTCGCGTATGCGTGAATGAGATTGTAAGAATTGCATGGCATGCCAAGATCCATAGTTTTGAATCGTGACCCAAGATTCACTTCACGATTTTAGGTTAGCTTGCAGAAAAGCTATGGAGCACAGATTTACGATTGAGTTCGACATACCATCACCAAAACAGACGGACAATCGAGAGAGGACTATTCAAACCTTGAAGATCTATTAAGACTTTGTGTCCTAGATTTTAAAGGAAGTTGGGATAAGTACTTGCCATTTGGTGGAATTCTCCTACAACAACGAGTTATCAAGCAAGTATAGGCATGGCTCCATTTGAGGCGTTGTATGGACGAAAGTGTCGATTCTCCAATTATCTTTGGGACGAAAGTGGGAGAAATAACGTTGTTGGGACCGTAATTAGTACACATGACTCTGAAAAGATCCAAATGATTCGACAATCTATACAACCGGCACAAGATCGACAAAAGAGTTATGCGGATCTTCATCGAAAAGACGTGGAATTTAATATTGGGGATCATGTATTGTTACGTGTTGCACCATGGAAGGGAGTTACAAGATTTGGGAAGAGAGGAAAGCTCAATCCACGATTTTTTGGTCCATTTAAGATTCTTGACCGAATAGGAAATGTGGCATATAGACTCGCATTACCTCCAAGTATGTCTCGTGTTCATAATGTTTTTCACATATCCATGCTTCGTAAATATGTGAAAGACACGAACCATATTATTGCATTAGAACCAAGCGAAATAGCGAAGATTTAACGCACTGAAGAAGTACTGTTAAGATCTTGGATAGGAGAAAAAGCATGTCCTACACGCACAAGGTTATACCACAAGTTAAGGTTTTATGGAGAAACCATCTTTATTGAAGAAATGACACTGGGAGTTGGAATCAGAAATGAAAGCGAGGTATCCTCACCTTTTCTTAACACCAGGTACGTATGTCAATTTCGAGGACGAAATTTCATAAGGAGGGGAGGTTGTAAGACCCCAAGTTATTATAAATAAAATCAAATTTCCTCTAATTATATTTGTGAATAATAAGGTATTAATTTGATATAATTCTCGGTTATGGGTGAAATGTGCAAATTTTGCAAAATATGCAAGTGGTTATAAAAAATCATCATTGTTGTGGGAATATTCGTTTGGTCGTGGAATATTCTTGTTGTCGGGAATATTAAATGCGACGGTCTGCCAGTCATTTATGGGCCCCATAATGAATCAGCTCATCGGATGAAAAAAGCGACAAGTTTGAGTTTTATAAATAACGCAGAAGGTTATTACAAGTAATCTTTGTTGGAATACACGGTGGTTAAAATACTGATGTAATGGCGTGGATGCATGTATTGATGAATTATTGATCCTTACGTAAGAAAGCACTTACTCAATAATTGTTATGAATTCTTGCTCAATATTTTATTTTATTGATTCAATAATTGTTGCGTTGATATTTTATATTATTGTTGTTTCAATAATTGTCAACTGCGATAGTATTTCCCATTATCGGATCAATAATTCATATTATTTGAATAATATTATTAGATAGCATTATTGGCAATGTCTAGAAAGTTACATCGAGGAGAGGTTTGGTCACCTAATAATTGCTGCCAATAATAAAGAAATTCTTATTGGAAAGCCCCTCTTTCCGGAGCTACTTTGGTTGTCATAAATGTGATTCTGTAATATTATTTGTGAATAATTAATTATTGATTCATATGATAAGGAAATATTTATTTTATGTGGATATAAATGTTGGATATATTTATTTGTGGTTAAAATGAAGGAGTTAATGTTGAGGTGTTTTATCGGTATTTTTATCGGAATGAAGGTATTAAAAAATTAAACTAGTGTTTTTGAGATATATTGTGTGAGTTATAATTTTTAATCAAAATAGTTGGATCGTTTTAATTTTTGGATATGTTATACATATATAAGTTGAGTATATGTCCACAAATTTTGAACCGTTAAAAATGAACGATATGATTTTTTTATGAATTTTAAGAGGTGGTGATTCGAAATTAGGTTTATAAATGATTTTGGTGAAAAATTCTAGAATTGAGTGGGCTCCACTTGTGATTGGTGAAGAAATGTCTTTGAATTTATTTCAAATGTAGTGGGTGAAATAGTAGCGAAGTAAAGCCATCGAGTTCTTGGTCAAGTCTGCTAACATTTTCCTATAAATAGAAGGCTAAGTTAGAATTGAAAATCACACCCAAAAAAGTTTTCTCTCTTTCTCTCTAGATTATTGAGTGTATTTTGTGAGTATTTAGATACTTTATGAGTTTCTAATCATCGGTGCAAGTTTCCTTCAAATTTTATACCGATATTCCAGATCGTAAGTATTGATATTTTCGGGTAAGGGATGTTATTTTCTTCATATATGATATTATTTCTTCAATATCATTATCAAGTATTGATCTCAATTTTTATCAAATTTGGAACTTTTTTGTGTCGGGAGTTCTTATTCACGTATACGACACTATTCACGTATATGACACTTTATTCACGAATCACGACATTATTCAATTTAAAAAATTAAATTTTCTTCTTTTTGTCCAAGATGTCTATTATGGTTACTATCTTTGATTGTATCCATGTTTTGATCTTTATTTTTGAATTTCGCTTCAAAATTGGTATTTATGAAGTATTATTGATCTTGGATAAAACTGTTATACTTAATCCCTACTTATTTATCCTTCCGTTTCACTTTGGATTCGTTTTCTTTAAAATATTTTTCATCATCCTCGGTCCTAAATGATGATATTACTAAATATCTTCTACTGTAGTGCAAAGATAAATGATTAATCGATGAATATCTTTGGCTGAAGTAGTGCAAAGATGAGCAGTGTTGAGATGAACATGACCAATTTGGTGATACAAATGAATATCTTTAGCTTTGTTGTGCAAAGATGAATATTTGATTAAAGATGTATATTGATTGTTATTACTGAGGATAAAAATTGATGATGGACTTTTAAATCTTAGAAGATAGTAGAACTCATTCTCTACTTGACTCTTCTAATGGATTGTTTATTTCATTGCGGTTGTGATCTAAAACTTGTTGGCTATTATATTTTATCGATTTTTCCTGTTGAAGACTAACGATAATTTGTTGTATATTATCTTAGTCATAATATTCTTTTCTTGGGCTAGTTGAGCTCACCCTTTTCCTTTTTGTTCCATTTTTCTCGGGAGGTGAGAACATAGCGAGAACTAAGTGGGAGTGCGGAGTGATGGTTCTAGAAAGATGTTTTAGCAGATCCTCACTATTTACGCAAAATAGTGTTTGAATAATTGTAACGAGGACTTATTTTAGTGTGGATATTGTCTAGAAGACAATATTTGTATTTAAACTCACAGTATGTGTTGTCGTATTTTGCACGACAATTGTATTATTGAAGTTGTAGTTTGCTTTCTGTACCATGTATTTAACGACTCAGAATGAGTGTTGTATACCTATTTTGGGGGCGTCACAAATAATATGAATAACTTTGTCGTCCCAATTATTGATTTAATAATATAAACATATTTTGACAATAATTGAATCAATAATGTGAGATACTGTGTAACAATTATTGTGGCAATAATTGAATAAAACTCAGTGATTTCTCACATAAGCATCAATATTCAAAGATAATGTGCAATATTGTGTGTTACTATGCAACCACGCGTATTACTGTACTTCTATCACTGGGTATTTCAATAGTTTAACGGTAAAACTTTTGCTGTTATTTTTATAAAAAGTTATTTCTGTCGTTTTCTAACTCCGATATTAATTCCGTTGTGGGGTCCACCAATGATTGTGCTGTCGTACGAATATTCCTTGATAAAACGAATATTTTCCTGCCAAACGAATATTTTATGACAATTTGCTTACTTTACAAGATTTATAAATATTACCCACAAATATAACATTATATCAAATCCACACCTTATTATTCAAAAAGATATTTGGAGAAAAATTAAATATTTATTCATAAAAGTTGGGGTCTTACACATACCATAGCTAAAAGTCGTCAAACATAATCTGTATTATTAATAATAACGGAGATTATTCATCAAATTTTTTAAGAAATTCAATCTCATCTCTAATAGTAACTCAAACACTGCTCGTGACTTGTCTTGATTTTCTAGTAGCCATAAATAGGCATCCTCAAATGCTCTATGGAATCTGACAACGAATGGTGAATCCAGAGATCCAAGTATTTTAATCTCTTGAAGAACATCGTGAATGGTGAAATACTTTGTAGACGGTGTGTGACGCCCCCAAAATTTGGTATACATCACTCATTCTGAGTCGCCAGATACATAGTACAAAATTCAAATACAACTTCATTTATATAATTGTTGGTGTCAGATATAGAATACGACCACGATTAACTATGAGTTTTAATACAAATGTATGTAACTCTCATGGTACCTCGACCACAGCCTTACAACGATACTTTACATAAAAGTATAGTCAAAAACTGTTTTAGAAATTAAAATATTTGGGAAGTGCTCAAGGAAACATTCGTACATAGTAGGCCATGCGTCTAGGTTATGATAGATATCATATGTTCACAGAATTATCCTTGGTTGACCCAAAATTCCCCAAAGAAAAACAAGAAGATTACTATCATTTTTTTTTCCAATGGTGAGTGTGACACCCCCAAAATTAGGTATACATCACTCATCTTGGGTCGTCAGATACATGGTACAGAATTCAAATACAACTGTCATGTACAATACGACAAAACATAAACTGTGAGTTTGAGTACAAATATTATCTACTAGAGATTATACAAACTCAAAAGGAGTCCTCATTACAATTATTATCACACTATTTCACAGAATAGTGAGGACTACTAATGCTATCCTTTGGACCATCACTCCGTTCTCTGACTCGTCCCCGCTATATTCTTATTTCCTGAAGAGAACAGTGAAAGAAAGGGTGAGCTCAAATAGCCCAGTAATAAATATTATGACTAAGATAATGCAGAATAAATTATCATTAGTCTCCAACAATGTTAAACTGATAAAATATAATGGACATCAAGTTTAACTGCAGAGGAACAAGCAATCCATTAAAAGAGTCAAGTAGAAAATAAAATCTACTATCTTTTATGATTAAAAGGTTTTCATCATCATATTATCATTTGAGACTCGAATTTTAATAAATATTCCACATCATCGAATTACCCCTGCACTACGGCCAAGGATATTCTTTAGTATCACGACCACAATTATCCATGCACTACGGGCCAAGAATATTTGTGTATTCATTAATGGTCATGATCATGCCAACAACTGTCTTTCAATGCACTACGGGCCAATGAGGACTTTTACCATATCATTTGTAACATTACGGTCATGATTACACCGAATAATCCCTGGTCATAATCATATCAAGTCCATCTATGCACTACAGGCCATAGATGACTTTCAACATAATATAAACATGAGGTTGATGACAATGATATAAGAATTCAATAAAACAAGTTCAAGAATTAATTTGTCCAAGAACTACTAATGTCCAAATTGTCAACATGACATCTTGCTTTGTAGAGAGTAAAATTCAAGAATGATCGGAAGAATATTTCCATGAAAAGATCTTTGGATGAAGCGCATGAAATATCAAGGATATTATACTAATTTCATGGAGTATAGAAGTCAAAACTTTAACCAATTGAGTATAATAAAGAATGGAATAACAAAAGAAATCACCATGCATGCGATCTTGGCGTAGGCAAAGTTATTCCAACAGAGTACTAATAATGGAACCAGTCGGTGAAAATCACACCGATAGGATGTTCCAATGAGAATAATAAAGAATGAAATAATAAAGAGGCGGAACCGAGTCCGGCATAAAGCCTGATGCATGGGATGTTCCAAGCAGAATAATAATAAAGAAAAGTGCAGTTGTGTCCGGTAAAACATACTGAGCCGAGGATGTTCCAACGGAATAATAATAAAGAGCGGAACCGGTAAGGTGTAAAAACATGAGCATATGATGTTTCAACGGAATAATAATAAAGACGGAACCAGTAGGTGTAAAATACACGCAGGATGTTCCAATGAATAATAGAAGAATGTCACCAAGTATAGGGTAGCCCAGCGTATACAAAGGTTATTCCAATGAGAATAATAAGAAATGGAATAACAACGATTTCTTCATGAATAAGAAAGAATAACACCCCTTACTTAGTATAACAAATAATATTCCCTACCTTAAGAAGAAAGTCTTGGATATATAAGTAGTGAAGTAGCAGAATACTTTCTTCTTTCTATATAGTTTATCTCAGAGTTTAGGTGAATTCTGTAAAGAAAATAATGAATGAATGAGCTTATTTATAGAAAAATGGAATGCATAATAACTAACTCATAAGCAATTCGAGATTGATTTACTTTAATCGACGGTTCATATTTAAAGCAAAATCTTTTAAATAAAATATAATATATTCTATTTATAATCTAATAAAACGAATAACTTTATAAAAGATTTTACTATGCAAACACTATGTAAGCACTATGCAAAACACTATGCATAATAAAATATAATATATTCTAATTATTGTCTAATAAAATGAGATAACTTTATAAAAGTATTCATTTTTATATAAAAAGATTTTACTATGTAAAACACTACGCGACAACTTTATGTAACACTATGCATAATAGAATATAATATATTCTATTTATAGAATAACTTTATAAAAGTATTACATTTTATATAAAAATATTTTACGTATTATTACATTAATAATACCAACAAAAGCGAGTGACTTATCACTTAAGCATCAATAATTAATACAGGTAATACTCTTATGCAACCACGCGTATTCTTCTTACTTTAACAAGGTGTTTCAATGATTAACAGTAAAACTTCCGCCATTATTTTTATAAAGTATTTTTGTCGTTTTCTCAATCAAATAATAATTTCGTTAATGGGGTCCACCAATGATTGTGCCGTTGTACTAATATTCCTGTTAAAAGCGAATATTCCCCACCAATCGAATATTATATAACAACTCATGTACTTTGCAAAATTTATAAATATTACCCACAACTATTATATCAATTTCACTCCATAATATTCAAAAATAATATTTATAGAAAATTCATCTTTATTCAAAAAGTTGGGGTTTTACAGTGAGTCTTCTCTTGACATGTAAATATCTATGTTGTCTCCAAGTGAATATTATATTTCATATAAACCCCAAGATCATATAGGTAGTGCTCGTAGATATATTCAGCAAATGGATGTGCACAACCATGTCCTATGAGAACACGAGGTTGTATGTCATTAGACATCTTGTATGATAGTGGCAAAATACCCTTCCAAAGTTGGGTTCGCCTCACCCTATTTGATTCACAAAATATAACTACTAAATGATGTATAGAATACAACACACTTTTTTATCTTTATTTTAGGAGAACCTCCACGCCTAGAGACCACTATTATATTCCTCTCGTTATCCCCTCAATTCAGGAAATACTCTTACTAAGAACACTCTTATTACACGAAAAAGAATTGTGAAAGCAGAAAGGGTGAAAGCACAACTAGCCAAGAAAGAATATCATGACTAAAGATAATTAAATTATCAATAGCTTTCATCAATAATAAATTAGAGATTTAGAACATATGGTAGATGATAAAATTTTCAACCATAGTTGCGTGAACGAAGCAATCCATTAGAAAGAGTCAAATAGACCATAAGGTCTATTATTTTCTATGTTAAAAGTCCACCAATAATGTTTTATCCATGTAAAATAAATCAATCAGCCTTTTCACAATCATATGAATAAATCATAATCATAATTGTGGTTCTAAATTCTCTTTCAAAACGGTGACGAAGATAATTTTCATCACCTATCTTCACCTGAAACATCAAAAATCATGGTTATACCAAATCGTAATTCCCGCTTTCATAATCATATTAATAAATTCATCTTTGCACTACTACCAAAGATATTCATTAACAATTTATCTTTGCACTACATGCCAAAGACATATACAATCGTATTTTTAGAAGAGTCAAGTAGAGCATGATATCTACTATCTTCTACTTAATTAAAAGTGTATAATAAATATTTTATCATCGAGACTCAAACTTAATAAATAATCCACATCATCGAATCACCCCGCACTACGGCGAGGATATTCGTTAATATCACATCCATGAATTTATATTTCATCACGAGACTCATTTCGATAATCAATCCATATCATCAATTATCCATGACTACTGGCTAAGGATATTCGTTAATATCACGACCACGAATTATCCATGCACCATGACTAAAGATAATCGTGTTTTCATCAACGGTCATGATCATGTTATAAAACAATTCATCTTTGCACCCTCGGTCAAGAGAATCCATAGCCATAATCATACCAAAAAGCGCCCATCAATGCACTACGGGCCAATGAGGACTTTTCCACATCATTTGTAACATTACGGCCATGATTATACCGAATAATCCTCGGTCATAATCATACCAAGTCCATCTCATGCACTACTACCAAAGATGACTTTCAACACAATATAAGACGAGGATGATGACAATGATATAAGAATCAATCAAATGAGATAAAGGATAAATATTAAACATTTATAATACAATTTATCCAACGCTCAATAATAACCAAATGTTATCAATCACTTAATAATCTCATAATCTAATATCATTAATATTATAACAATATTTTAATCATTTCTTAAACTTATAAATAATTTATTTCAATTGTTTACACTTTATCAAATAATGCATTTAATCATTCAAAATGTCATACTCATAAGATTTCATCATCAATGATCAAATCCTCATCAAAATCAAGATATACCCTATATAGGATTCTTAAGCTATAAAATCCTTTTTTCAATTTTATTACTTCACATAACATATTTAATTCATTTACTCATAACTAGTTCATTTTCATGAAAAATACCAAATCAGTCCCAAAAATATTTCTTTTCTGGGATTTAGTAGAATATAGTCCCATCTTGAACATATATTTTTCTTAGAATTTTTAAAATTATTTTTCATATGGCTAAAACTGCCGAATATTTAGACATTTATCATAAATTGTACTTTTGCCCAAAAATTTCGAAATTTACAGGGTATACTACTGTTATATACATGTACTCCCAATAAAAATTTCACCAATTTTGAAGTTAACCACAAGGAGTTATAAGGGTTTAATTTTAAAATAGTCTTTTCCCATAAAATCCATAACTCTTAATCTATACATCCAAAAATCGCCATTTTTGGACACAATCTAGAAAACTCATCAAATTATCATTTCAAATTTTTTCAAAATTTTTGAGGGTCAGAAAAATTATGAAACTGCCCCCGACAGAAACCCCTTTTAATAAAAATACTATTCGTATGAATATAAAGAATCATTTACAATGCATGCGGTAATCCACATAGACATGTTATTTCAACAGAATAATAAATAATGGAACTAGGTCATGCGTAAACGCACAGACAGGATATTCCAACAGAATAATAAATAATGAAATAACAGAAGAATTCACCAAGCATGTGATAGATCGCACAGACAGGTTATTCCAACAGAATACTAAATAACGGAACCAGGTCAGGCGTGATACGCACCGACAGGATATTCCAACAGAATAATAAATAATGGAACTGTGAGGAAGTAGAAACGCATGTATACATGATATTCCAACAAAATAATAGAGAATGGAATAATAGAAGAATTTCACCATGTATGCGAAGATTGCGATGTATGAAAAGTTATTCCAACATAATAATAAAGAATGGAATAATAGAAGAATTTCACCATGTACACAGTGATCACAGATATCTGAGTTATTCCAACAAAATAATGAAGAATGGAATAATGAAGTTATCTTCATGAATACTGAGCGAAATAATACCCCTACTATAATAATAATAATAATAATAATAATAATAATAATAATAATAATAATAATAATAATAATAATAATAATAATAATAATATCATTTACGAGTACGACAATTATATCCCCTACGATTATAACAAATAATATCCCCTACGATTACAACAAATAATATCCATTACCGTAAAAAAACCTGAATATAAGAGTAGGGAAGGAGCATAATACTTTTCTATACCTTCTATAATTTCTCTCTCAGAGTTTAAATGAATTCGTAAGAAATAATGAAGAAATGAGTTTCTATTTATAGAAAAATGGATTGCGATAGTAATTAACTCATGAATCGGTCGATTGATTTACTTTTAATCGACTATCCATATTTAAAGCAAAATCTTTTAAATAAAATATAATATATTCTATTTATAATCTAATAAAACGAATAACTTTATAAAAGATTTTCTTACGCAAATACTATCTGCAAACACTATGCATAATAAAATATAATATATTCTAATTATTATCTAATAAAATGTATAACTTTATAAAAAGTATTCGCTTTTATATAAAAAGATTTTACTATTAAATTTAATAAAACGAATAACTTTATAAAAAGTATTCTTTTTTATATAAAAAGTTTTTCCGCTTTTATTACATTAATAATACTAATAAAACAAAAGCTGGTGATTTATCACATAAACATCAATAATCAATACCATGCGCTTCTTATACAACCATGCCAGATTATCGTATTTTTTTTAACAAGATTGTTTCAACAGCTTAACTCAGAAACTTCCGCCGTTATTTTCATAAATATATTTTTGTCGTTTTCTCAATCCGATAATAATTCCGTTGTGGGGTCTACCAATGATTGTACCGTCGTACTAATCGAATATTTTATATTAACTTGCTTACTTTGCAAAAAAAAATTTCACATATTACCCTTAACTTTAAACTTTTATCAATTTAACTATTTACCAAAATAGAAAAATTGAATACTTTTATTTCATAAAATTCGTGGTGTCACACGGTGTCTTCGTTTTTTTTGCCGAGGACTTGGACTTTCTCTAGTTAAGATAGGCTGCTAACTTTTTGACAAGTATGAGGGGTTGTGACAAGATGATTATTTTTAACATTAGGAAGGCAGGGTTGGGGGAATTGATCAACTACTACTTACTTGTTAAGTATTAATGGCATTAATGCCACGAAATGGGAGAGTTTTGGTTATGGAGTAGTACCTAAAACATAAAAAAGGGTTAGACATATTTATTTATATACAAATTGGGAAAATGAGTTGTAATTTAAAATTTATTATATTAGAAGTTGAGGATAATATGAGAATTATAAAATTATTATTTATTCTAATTTTTCTTCCGTCAATTTTGAACGAAAACTTTGCCAGAAAAAAATGGATAAATTTTCTATCCATTTTATTTTTTTTCTGTTTATTAAAAAACTCAGAAACATAAAAATTAAAAAAAAAACTTAATTTTTCGTTCATTTTTTTTCTGTTAATTTTAAAACTCAGAATTAGAGTAAGATCGAGCCCCCTTTGGTAAATTCTTAGAATTAAAATTTATCTTAAAATAAAATTTTATTTATATAAATTCCAAAAAAAATTAAAAATAAATAAACGTCCAAGTTTATGTGCCTCACATGGCATGATCTAAATCCTCCAGGACTAGCCTGGCCGTCAGATTCGTCTTAGTAATAAGTGAAATGGAGAATCACAGCCGTCCGATTTAGGTCTTCCTCTTGTCCCCATATATAAGCCCAACACATCCCATTCCTCACCTCCATGCAGCAAATTAGGCTTTAGGGTTCATCTTCCTGCAAAAACCAAAAACCTGAAAACTGAATAGGAGAGGTTAAAGAGACGGCGCCGTCGCTGTCCTCCTTGGCAAAGTCCTAGCTTCGTCTTGGCCCTCATTTTTGTATCTCTTCCGTTCAATCTTAGGGTTTATTCTCCTTATACCTTTTTATATATACTTCAATGGCACCGAAAACATCAAAGGCCGACAAGAAGATCGCTTACGATGCTAAGCTTTGCAAGCTTCTAGACGAGTACACTCAGATCCTAGTCGCTGCGGCCGATAACGTTGGGTCGAATCAGCTGCAGAGCATCCGAAAAGGTCTGCGTGGTGATTCGGTTGTTCTGATGGGAAAAAATACTATGATGAAAAGGTCTGTTAGGATTCATGCTGAGAAGACCGGAAACCAGGCCTTCCTCAATATCATTCCTCTGCTTGTTGTAAGTACCTGGTTATTTTGTTTGAAAATTGGGACTTTTGTATTGTTATTTTTTCTGAAGATTGAGACTTTGTTGTGACTAAAAATGTTTGGTTGATATGCTTGGATATTGTTATGGAATTTAGGGAAATGTTGGGCTGATCTTTACTAAGGGTGATTTGAAGGAAGTGAGTGAGGAGGTCGCCAAATACAAGGTAATGAAGCAAATACGCCTTTTTCTTAATTTGTATGTTTTGGCGTGTAAATTAACATTTTTGGTATGTGCAAGTATTATATTTGCTTTGTCATTTTTGATTAGTTGTTAATGGTGAAAATTTAGGTACTTAGTGAAAAATTGTGTATGGTACTAGAAATTACATCAGGATGTGTATGTCTGACTCAAAGTTGACTAGGAAACATATATGGAAGAACAAAGTGAGATGGTGTTCATATAATTGACTATGCCCTTCCTTTGCATGTTTAATGAATTAAGACTGACAAGTGATATATGGATAACTATCACCTCTTAGCTTTAGATATGCTTTGAACTGTTTATGAAGAATGGCACAAGTTTTTTTATTTTGCTGTTGGTAAAAACAGTTAAGTTGCTTATGGTATAAAATGTCAGGAACCCATTTGTTATGGACTACACATCTGAGGGTAGACCTACCCTATTGTCAAAAGTGAGTTTAATGTAAAGAGTTTTACCTAAGATAATTGGCTTTTTAGTTAGAAAGTTTTTGACAAGAGAGTTACAAGGCTTTGACCCCTGTTTTTGACTCAGACCACCCCTTTGTTTTTTTTCAATGTGGTTATACCTTCTACAATAATATTGATGAATCTCAATGCAGGAGTTGTGCAGTCTAGTACTTGGCGTTAGAATTTTGTTGTTACTTCATTGTGTCAAGAACAGTAACTGTGAGCTTCTAATGGAATGCCCTTTTACCGCAACATCAATTTTTTGTTTTTTGTACCGTTGATAATATTACCTTGACATGTTGTATGTTTTTGAATTTTCCAAAATTCTAAGACATTTGAATTAGGATGAAGGGGGTGTTGTATAATTCTCTTTATATTTGCACTTGAAACTTCTGTTTTTTAGTACTGCACAAAAGGTGTTCTGGCTAATTATTTGGCTCTGATCAGGTTGGAGCTCCTGCTCGTGTTGGTTTGGTCGCTCCAGTTGATGTGGTTGTGCCACCAGGAAACACTGGCCTCGACCCCTCTCAAACCTCCTTCTTCCAGGTATTAAATTCATCCTATTGTATTGAGTAGATCCTTCTTCTACTTTCAAACCTTTTATTTCTTACTGTCATATTATCACCCTCCAGGTGCTGAACATTCCAACTAAGATTAACAAGGGTACTGTGGAAATTATCACCCCAGTCGACCTTATCAAAAAGGGTGACAAAGTGGGTTCATCTGAGGCTGCTCTGCTTGCAAAACTTGGGATCAGGCCCTTTTCTTATGGTCTGGTTGTCCTATCTGTTTATGATAATGGATCAGTTTTCAGCCCAGAGGTGCTTGATCTGACCGATGAAGATCTCATTGCGAAGTTTGCTGTTGGAGTTTCCATGGTCACTTCCCTATCATTGGCCCTTTCATACCCAACCCTGGCAGCTGCACCCCACATGTTCATCAATGCCTACAAAAATGTTTTGGCAATTGCTCTTGAAACCGAGTACTCTTTCCCACAAGCTGATAAAGTTAAAGAGTACCTTGCGGTATGTACTGTTAATTAGGGGTTGCTAACTTGCTATTCGTAGTTAAACCAATCCTTTTACTTCTTTTTTTTGTTTTAATCCGACTTGCATACTTTTACGCATTGTGTATACAGGATCCAAGCAAGTTTGCATCTGTCGTGGCGCCAGCTGCAGCTACTGATTCTGGTGCGGCTCCAGCTGCTGCTGCTGCTGTGGAAGAGAAAAAGGAAGAGCCTGCTGATGAATCTGATGATGACCTGGGTTTCAGCCTTTTCGACTAGGTTTCTGTTTGTTATGAACTTCTTTGAACTTCCAAGTTTTGGGTGGTGATTTATGTGTTAAACTGAGATTTTAGATTGTTCTGAATTGTTGGGTTTGTGTTTTTGTTGATGTTGTTAGCTACATTTTCTTAATTCTCTTCAATTTAAGTTATTTACTTTTATCTATTTATTTTGTAGTTGCATAATCTACTATTTACCATCCCAAGTTATATATAGTCTTTGAATTTGTGGACCTGCGTGGTGGGAATTTCATCTGTATGGAGATTTTAGTTTTGCATAAGAAAATTGATTCAATATAATTATAATCACCTTCCACATTTTTTTAAATCTGATTTGTTCTTAAATTTGGGTTATCCCTTTATTACTTAACTGAATTGACATCTATTTCCAAATTGTATGGTACATCTATAGACTTTCTCGTACGACTTTCCCATGTTTAGTATGCTTCTAAAATAGGAGTTCTAGACTCTACACAGTAGTGATGAGAGTCTGACCCCTAACAGCAATCTCCATCTGATGGCAAAACCCCTAGCTAGACTATATACGCTTTCATCTTAACTGCAGTAAAAAGAATTGTTTATGGTGATTCTAAGTTATGGAGGCTGACAAGGGGGGTAAATAACTAAGAAAGTGAGCCATGAACGTGTAATACAACATGTAATGAACCTGAATCTGCAAGAATAATGTTACATGTATAGAAACTAAATACTACTACTACAGTATAAAGGGAACCACTAGGGACTAAAAAGAATTGGAGTTGACTAATCCTACAAAAAAAAGATGGGAATTAAATTCAGTAACCAAAATGTTTGAGAAACTGCAGCATCACCAAAACCAGCTGTCGCGGCTATCAACAGCTTTCACTCAACATCCCAAAGGCATTCGACCATATTCAGCAACAAACCTATTAACGCACTGTGTCCTCTTTTCAGTGTGACCACCTAAGCTACTGATGCCAGTTGACCCGATTTCATATATTTTACCTATAACAATCATGAAAACATAACTGATATAAATATATGTGCATATAGACAATCAAATTCTGTCTTATTCTAAGATTGGGGTAAAATGAAATAACCCGACAGATCCATTTTCAATGGCATATCAACACTAATAAATATAAAAGGGTAAAAAGATAAATTTTATGCTACACAAGAAATTATAGGCAGGAGGAGCCAAGAAAAGAGAAAATTCTGAAAGGGTATAGCTTAAACTTTCATTTACCTTTCACCCATATGGGGGGAGTGCCAGTTACGTTTGCAACAAGGAAAGACATTGCGATATCTTCACAGTTCCTGGTGCAACCATCCAGAAATGAAATAATTAAAGGCTTTGTTGAGGTTTAGTTCCAATTAAGGATATGATGATAAATAAACAAAACAGTGATAAATTATAGAACAAGATCAATCAAGCGGAAGAAAAAACCTGCTCTTAGTTGTGTAATCTCTTATTGATGCTGGCATCTCATTAGTATACAAACTCAGATACTTTTTGTGGAAAAACGCTGCCTTGGAGAGTACCATACCCATCCACCAGACAGACCACCAGCCTCCATAAGTGAAGTGATTCTTGTTGCCTTTCTGCACAAAATGGAGGTTAGACACTTGCAAAATAGACATGCAAAATAGGCTATTTGACACTTGCAAAATGCCAAGCAGGAAGGTTTATTGAAGAGCCAAAAGCTATCAGTGGCAAATCTAGACATGCCAAATAGAACAGAAAAGAGTATAAAAAACTGTTGTAGCATCTGAAATAATCTACATGTAGAAGTTAATCAGGAAAAGGGAGACAAAGAAAGAATGCAGAGAAACATAACAAAGAATACCGAATGATCAACCCAATGAATACGCGGAACAAATCCCACCATTGCATCTGGTGCACTTCGCCAAACACTGAAGGCAAGTTCTACTGAAGAGCATGGAAATATAATATCATCATCAATAGAGAATACGGCGTCCACCTTCAAATCCTTAATCTCCTTAAATCTATTGTTCAAACTGTCTTCCTTGTTGATATCAAATTTCAATTCAATTTGTCGACCACTGTTAGTCTTTGACTGTACAACGTGGTTTAGAAAGCTTACAAGTGAATCTGAAGGAGCATTAGGTTCACTCCACACAATATGTATTGAATCAAGTCCAGAGCATGATGAATAATGAGTAATGGACTGCTTCAAAAGATCATTTCTCTTCCATGTGTTGATCAATAGAGCGTATCCTTTTCTGTACAAAATGTAAAATTGCAAAGGGGACAATAAGAGGAGCTGGCATTTTCCTTGGGAGAAAAGGAAAAAGTGGTCAAAGTATCACTAAAAAAACTTTTGGATATTTAGTAAGCAAATCACTTCCTTGTTTAGAGGCTAATGGTTTCAATCTACCGTTTTTAAATTTGAAATTTCCACTAAAGAACTCTCTTATGCAGCATTAAGCTCAAATTTTTTGGTAAAGCTTCTGCATCTCTATAGAGGTGGTCCTAGCTAGAAAGGTATCATGCATGAATAATCACACAGCATATACGACAACAAAGATTTATCATTCACACATGAAAAGAATGCAAATTCCAAATTTGACATTTTTACATTGTAATAACTATTGTGAACATCAAGAACTACCCACAAAATTCTCTTCCTCATCCAAAATTATGAATAAAAGTAAGGAACTCAATACAAAAGCATATTTTCAGCAGTGATTTCAATCACTAAATATCCATCTTCCACTAGTATATTTCGATGGTTTGATTCCATAGAACGCGGGTTCTGTAATTTTACGATTTTTCTTTCTTTTGTAAGGTGCACTTTCAAAACAAAGTAGATCGGGTTATGCTATGAGCAGAGATTCTCCGTTAAGACATATTCTGAAGATGAGATTCCAGTTATTCTATTTTTCCAAATCAAATTCCAATTCTAGGTGGTTATATTAGAGTCATGGGTGATATTGGGAGCAACAACGGAAAAGGAAGATATAACAGTCTTATTCCATTTCTTTATCATTAAATAAAACCCTTTGCAGATTCCCTCAATGTGATGCAGAAAAACCCTTAACCCCAAATTAATGGAACACAACTAAATTCTATTACTCCCTCAGAAAATATAGAATCAAGTTAGGTTTTTTGAGGTCAATTTGAGATATTTTCATATTCAAAACTGATATGAATTCATTTAGTTTTGAAGTAATATTATTATGAAAATCGCAAACTATACTGCTAATTAAAAGATTTATTAATTTCAAAAGTTAAATGAATCTGATCAATTTTAAATTTGTCCTGTTAACTTTAAAAAGTCAATATTGTTAGTATATTCTGGAGTGGCGAAAAAAGTATTATTCATGTATAGCATAAGTGCCAACAATCTCTAACTTATAGCTAATGCCACACCAATTTTTTAATTTTTCTTCTTGGTGAATCATGCTATGTATTGCCATAAATTTTTCCACAAATTATAATTGTGAAACTTATTAATACATAGATTTGGTAAAAATTATAAGAAGACCCCACGATATAGAAAAGTAACAACTAATACTTATCCACGATAATTAAAAAGTCGATGTAAATATTCGCAATATATATTATTTTTCACTCAAATTATGACAACATTTATCAATATATACAGGGAGAGAATCAGAGATAAAATCTATATAATGACATTAAAACAAAAGTAATTAAGCAACAATAAAAAAGAGTGATAAATCCTACCGAAAATATAGTCATTAATACAAATAAAAGCAGATCAGTAATTAGTTAATTAACTAGCGGAGCTAATAAGTACTATAAATAAGACTGAGATCTCACGTTCGATTGTGAGTTTATTTCTTCTATAATATTGTTTTTGAGTTTATTTTTTCCTCATTTTGATTGATTTAATGAAATTATATTATATTTTCCCAAAAAAAAAGTCGGGCTTCAAAAAAAAAAATACTATAAATCAGGCATTTATAAATTAATCAATTAATTACAAAACAGTAATTACCCTGGAACAGAGTATCGATCAGCGGATTCAGGAGGAAAATAATTCTTATGCTCCCATCCTAAATACGGCGTACGGCTGGCGAGCACAAAGAGGATGAAGAGCGTGCAGCAACAGAGCAGCATCCGGATCTGGACTGATCCGACGGCTGAGATTGCCACCTGCCGGAACCTCTGATCCGTCCGACGGTTAAGCATACTCGTCCTCGTGACAATTAATAATGGAATGGACTAGACCGCCAATTCAGTGACGAGTCGACTCAGTCACCGTTGCTCTGCTGTCTCTTATTCTGTGCCACTCTCGGCGGTTGATTTGGGGAGTGTTATAGAACAGTGCAGGTCTGTGATAAGCCCTGATGGATGGCTTATATTTTATTGATGAGTCTCGATCAGATCGAACCGGAGTAGTTATCGGTTCTGTCACGGTTCGAGCGGAGAGAGTGGATTGTATGAAACAGATGACCAATAAATTCGTTATAACCGTTGGATGGTTTGGGTTTTGATTCTCTCCGTCGTTTGGCATAATTGCATGTAACTTTTTTTTTATTATTGTATGGGTTGATTAATGAAATTATACTTAAAAATAATTGATTGATATTTATATTTTTATTATCTGACAAAGATATATATGAGAATTTTGTAATTTTTTATTGATATTCAAATCATATTCGTTCGAAAAATTCAAACATCTCGAAATTCAGTAGCTAAATGAGCGTTAATCAAATCTTATTTTATACTCGATAAATTTGTGAACCAAATTTAAACAATTTAATACTCCGTTCGACTCGATTTTACACCTTTAATGAATGGATCAAGAGCCGGGCCCACACAAGAATTGCGTACATGAGGGATAGGAGATCATCCACCCATCTTTTTTCTATATTTGGCACAAACTTTTGAACCAAACCATTCTAGCAAATTCCAGGGCCGGCTTATATATGTTTAGCTCTCAATTAGCTAGAAAAAAAAATAATAATTAAGTAAACGCATAATGAAAGGAAAGAAACAAGTACACAATCTCATTCTATAATATACTTTGTTAAAATTATTACTATTATTATTGAAACCGAGGAAAATTATATATTGAAAATCTATATCAGGCTGCAATTATGTATTGATTGTAAAAAAAAAAGAAGAAAAAGGAGTGGCCTGAGATAAACTGGCGGTTGCTCATCAATTTTAGAATATTATTAAAATTTTAGATTGCGACCTCTTAATTCAAATTTAATTATATTTGTTTGTTGGACCAGTCCTTTTAAGGCTTGTAGTCTACCATAGGAAGAGCTTGAATTCCCTTTCCAGTTCAGATTCATTTTCAACAAGACATGGCATAAATGATTCTATTGCAAATTAAAACTGAACCGTCTATTACTACACTACCGTCATGGCCAATGGAAGACGTCCTCGTATTTTTGGATTTTAAGGTAATAAAATAACTATACGGATGGAAAGATCATACACATATATGTGATATTATAAATTTTTATTTAATTTGAGATTGTGTAACATCGTTATTATAACCTTGTAAATTAAGTATAATTTTGGACGACTTAAATTTATTAAACTCTGATTAATATAAAATTGTTGATAAACATAACAGATTATATGAAAATTAGTATAGTCAAATATTTTTGAATATTCTTTATATCCATACAATCGAATTTATCTCAAAAAAGCCCAAATTTTGAGTTACTTATATACTTCCTCCGTCCCAGGATAAAAGTCCTTATTATTATTTTGGGTTGTCTCATGTTAAATGTCCACTTTCTTTTAATAACCAAACTTTTACACATTTTTTCCTATTATGCCCGTAGTATTAAATATCTCATATTTTTCTTATTCTAATTCTCTCTCCATATTTAATGACATTATTATGGGTAATTTTGGGTAAGACCCCGAATTTTATGAAATAAAAGTATTCAATTTTTTTATTTAGTAAATGGTTAAATTGATAAAAAGTTAAAGTTAAGGGTGATATATGAATTTTTTTAAAAATACGCAAGTGGTTATAAAATATTCATTGTTGTCGGAGAATATTCGTTTGGTCGTGGAATATTCTTTTTTTTAGAGAGAATATTAAATGACGACGGCCAGCAAAATTATTATTGGAGCTCCATAACTTTCAATTGAGCGATTGGATGAAGAAAGCGACAAAAGGAGTTTTATAAATAATGGCGTAGTTATTCTGAATTAACCTTTGTTGGAATACCGGTGGTTAAAATACGATGTCGCATTGTTGACAAGAAGATGATACTGCGATTATTGCACCAATTATTGATTCTTACGTGAAGGCTCTACTCAATAATTGTTACGATAATTATTGCTCGATATTTTATTGATTCAATACTTACCTTTGCGTTGATATTTTATATTCTTGTTGTTTTAATTGTACCACACAAGATTTTTCATTATCGAAGCAATAATTCATATTATCGGAATAATATTATTAGATAAAATTATTGGCAATGTCTAGAAAGTTACATCAGGAGAGGTTTGGTCACCTAATCAAGGCCAGAGAAAAGAGAAATTCTTATTGGAAAGCCCCTCTTCCCAGGAGCGCACGATTGTCAATATTGTGATTCTGTAATATTATTTGTGAATAATTAATTATTGATTTATATTGTGAGGAAAATATTAATTTTATGTGGATATAGATGGAGAAAATTTTTTAAAGTGACAATTGTTAAAAATTGATATTTTATCTTTTCTGATAAAATAATATTTTATTATATTATTATAATATAATAATGGTGATATTTTTACAATGAATGTGAGATATATGAGTATATGAGGAGGAAGACTATTTTTGTTACAAAAGTTGTTTAAAACATGTTGGCGGACCCATTTCTTGACTGAAATTTGATTATAGCACGTAAAATCGTTCAGTATGTGGATTTGATACGATTTGCATTTGAAATTTGGAAAAACTTTCTTCTGCAAAGTTGTAGAGAATTGAATTTCCTATAAAAAAAAATGCGAGATTCGAATTTTCTGATAAAAGGGCTATTTATTATGAATTATTGAAGTTCTGAAGTTCTGAAATAATTGATTTTTGGAAGTTTTATTTATTTTTATTAATAAAAACGTTTTTTATATTTTGGGGACTCATTAAACATGTGCAAAATCAGCTGATTTCAAATGTCTAGAGGTGGGCTTGAAATTTGATAATAATATTATTATTGTATTAAATTTTCTACTTTGGTGTTCTAAGCAATTTCCTATAAATAGGGTGCTTAGGTTAGAATTGAAAATCACACCAGAAACTGAAGTTTTCTCTCTATTTCTCTCTCTATATTATCGAGTGTATTCTTGTGAGTATTTTGACATCTTGAGTGTTCTTATACTACGGTCCAAGTTAGATTAAGTTATTCCAATCGGTAAGATCGCTTTCTTTTGAGGTAAGGGATAGTAAAGGATTTTAAGGGATTGAAAGGGATGTTATTTTCTTCGTAAGTGATATTATTTCTTCAATATCATTATGTTGAAATATTGGTTTGAACTTTTTATCAAATTTAGAACTTTTTCATGTCGGATTTACTATTCATGAGTTACTATTCACGAGTTACTATATATTCATGAGTTACTATTCACGAGTTACTATTCACGAGTTTCACAATTTACTATTCACGAGTTACTATTCAAGATAGATTACTATTCATGAGTTACTATTCACGAGTTACTATTCACAAATTACTATTCACTACAAAATTGGTTTCTTTTTCTAACCAAATTATAGTTGATTTATGAATATTACTTTGGAGATTAAAACTATGTATTGGTTATATTGATTTTATTATCATATATAACATTTTTATAACCCTGATGTTGAAATTCTCTTTCACTGGAGTGTAAAGATGGGTAGATTATTGGTATGATCGTGACTATGGGTTCTCTTTGGCCAGTAGTGAAAAGATGAATTGTTGACTGGTATGATCATGACCATTGAATTTATAATTAAATATCTTTAGCTTAAGTGGAAAGGTGAATTGATCAACATGGTTATAATTATTGTTTATATAAATTCCGAAATGATTATATATTTCTTTGAGATATTAATATCTTTGGCACTGTAGTCAGAAAGAATGACGACTGTTGTTGAATATCTTTGGCCCGTAGTACAAAGATGACCTGTTGTTGAATATCTTTGGCATGTAGTGCAAAGATGACTTGTTGATGAATATCTTTGGCCCGTAGTGCAAAGATGAATTTATTAGTATGATTATGAACAAGAACTGTGATTTGGTATAACCATGATCTTTGATATTTCAGGTAAAGACAGGTGATGAAAATTATCTTCGTCCTGAATGCGAAAAGGGATTTAGAACTACAATTACGATTATGAGTTATACATGTGATTGTGGACAGGAATTATTTATGGGGAGAAAGTGGAGATATATTCAGACCATAAAAGCCTTAAATATTTCTTCACTCAAAAAGAACTTAACATCGCTAAGTGAAGTTGGCTCGAGCTATTGAAGACTACGACCACACTATTGATACCATCTTGGAAAGCTAACGTGGTAGTGGTAGCGTTGAGTAGAAGATCATATCACGAGGAGCGAGTGCGATGATGTCAAGTATACGCATCAGAGCCAACTTTAATAGAAAAGTTAAGGTTGCTCAAGCCCGCAGGCAGATGAATGATGCATATGAAGAAGAAAGTACAAGAAGGTGCTTTATTTCGGGCGAGAATTGATGAAGAAGGAATACTTGAGTCCACTCTGAGACTTTGTGTTCTAACGATTACGATTTGAAGTACAAGATCATGATGGAGGCACACAATACACCATTTGCAATCCATCTGGAAGTACCAAAATGTATCGTGATCTTGACATACATTTTGGTGGAACAATATGAAGAGAGAGATTGCAAAGTTTATCTCAACGTGTTTAACTTGTCGGCGTGTAAAGGCGGAGCATCAAGTGCCTAAGGACCATTGCAACCACTTGAGATTAGAAATGGAAGTGGGAATACATTACCATGGATTTCAATTCTGTGTCTTCCCACGGTTTCGAAGGCATCAATGCCATTTGGGTTATTGTTGATAGATTAACCAAGTCTGCTCATTTTTTTGCCGACACGGAGACTTATTCCTTGAACATCTTGCTCAAATGTACGTAAATGAGATTGTGAGATTGCATGGCATGCCAGTATCTATAGTTTTGGATCGTGACCCAAGATTCACTTCAATATTTTGGGTTAGCTTGCAAAAAGCTATGGGTACGGATTTATGATTCAGTTCGGCATACCATCCTCAAAGCAGACGGACAATCGAGAGAGGACTATTCAAACTCTTGAAGATTTATTAAGACTACGTGTCCTGAGACTTCAAGGCGATTGGAATAAGTATTTACCATTCTTTGGAATTCTCCTACAACAACAGTTATCGAGCAAGTATAGGTGTGGCTCCATTAGAAGCATTATATGGACGAAAGTGTCGCTCTCCAATATGTTGGGACGAGGTGGGTGAAGCAACATTGTTGGGACCCGAGTTAAGACGTATGACTCACCGAAAAGATCCAAATGATTCGACAACGATACAAACCAAGACAAGATCGACAAAAGAGTTATGCGGATCTTCATCGAAAGGACGTGAAATTTAGTATAGGGGATCATGTATTGTTGCGAGTTGCTCCATGGAAGGAGTTACAAGATTTGGGAAGAGAGGAAAGCTCAATCCACGATTTATTGGTCCATTTCAAATTCTTGACCGAAAGTAGGAAATGTAGCCTATAGACTTACGTTACCTCCAAGTATGTCTCGTGTTCATAATGTGTTTCACATATCATCTTCGTAAATATGTGAAAGACCGAACCACGTTATTGAGTTAGAAACCAGGACGAGATAATGAGAAGACTTAACGTATGAGGAAGTACACGTAAAGATCTTGGATAGGAAGGAGCATGTCCTACGCACTGAAAGGTCATACCACAAGTTAAAGTCTTGTGGAGGAACCATCTTATAGAGGAAATGACACGGGAGTTGGAAAGCGGAAATGAAAGCGAGGTATCCTCACCTTTTCAAAACACAGTATCGTATGTCAATTTCGAGGACGAAATTTCATAAGGAGGGAGGTTGTAAGACCCCAAATAATTAATAAATGAAATTTAATTTCCTCTAATTATTATTTTGAAATAGTAAGGGTTGATGTGATTAATGTGATGGATAGTTATGGGTAAAATACGCAAATATTTCAAAATAAGCAAGTGGTTATAAAATATTCATTGTTGTGGGGAATATTCGTTTGGTCGTAGAATATTAAATCTTTGTCGGGGAATATTAAATGCGACAGTAGTGACCATGTGTGGGGCCCATAATGTGAAAGCGATTGGAGGAAGAAAATGACAAATATAAGTTGTTTAAAAATAACGGCAGTTATTCTCAATTTTATTTGTTGGAACACCGTTGGTTAAAACAAAGTAACACGCGTTGTTGTTGACAAAGAAGATGCAGTATTGCACCAATTATTGACTCTTACGTGAAGGCACTACTCAATAATGGTTCTGATAATTCTTGTTCAATATTTCAATAAATTGTTGCGTTGATATTTTATCTTCTTTGTTGTTTGATAATTGTCATTTACGGTATTTTTCATTATCGAAGCAATAATTCATATTATCTGAATAATATTATTAGATAACATTATTGGCAATGTCTAGAAAGTTCGGTCTAAGGAGAGGTTTGGTCACCTAATTGCATGGCAAGAAGGAGAAATTCTTATCGAAAGCCCCTCTTTCTGAGGAATTGCACTGGTTGTCAATAATGTGATTACGTAATATTATTTGTGAATAATTAATTATTGATTTATATGATGAGGAAAATATTGATTTTATGTGGATATAGATGGAGAAAATTTTTAATGTGACAATTGTTGAAAATTAATATTTTATCTTTTTACGATAAAATAATTCATTTAAATATATTATTATATTTTAATAATATAATAATGGTGATATTTTTACAATGAATGTGGGACATATGAGTATCTGAGGAGAAAAGAGTATTTTTGTTGCAATAAATGTTTAAAACATGTTAAACATGCTCGGTGGACCCCATTTATTGGTGAAATTTGATTATAGCCTCTAAAATCACCCGTTTGTGGATTTCGGTCAATTTATGTTTGGAATTTGGAAAAACTTTCTTACGCAAAGTTGTATAGAATTGAATTTCCTATAAAACACGCGAGATTGAATTTTACGACAAAAGGGCTATTTATTGTGAATTATTGAAGTTCCAAAGTTCCGAAATAATTGATTTTTGGAAGTTTTAAATATTTATATTAACAAAAACGTTTTTTACATTTGTAAGCCTCATGAATCACATGTTAAGTTTCTGAAATCAGAAGTCTAAGTGGGAAAATTAAAATTTTAATATAAATTAATAATATATTAAATTTTCTGCTTTGGTGTTCTAAGCATTTTCCTATAAATAAGGTGCTTAGGTTAGAATTGAAAATCACACTAGAAACTGAAGTTTTCTCTCTCTATATTATCGAGCGTATTCTTGTGAGTATTTTGAGTATACTTTGAGTATTGCTATACGGTGAAAGTTCAAGTTATAGCTTTATATCCGATTATTCAGGTTAAATCTTTCGCTTTCCGAGAGGTAAAGGATATTTTTTTTGTAATGATATTATTTCTTCAATATCATTATCTTTGAAATATTGATCTGAAGTTTTATCAAATTTGGAACTTTTGGTGTCGAGTTCTTATTCACGATATCACGGCCTTTATTCACGTATCTTGATCTTATTCACGAAATCGAAGACTATTCATCAAAAATAAAAATTTTTCTTTTTGTCCAAAATATTTATTCTAGATACTAGCTTTGATTGTATCCATGTTTTGATCATTCTTGAATTTTACACCACTATGATTATTTTTGAGGTATTTTTGGACGTGGATAAAACAAAGTACGAATCCTTAATCCTTAATCCTTGTCATTTTGTTTTCTTTGGATTCGTTTCTTTTAAAAATATTTTTCATCATCCTCGGTCTTAAATGATGATATTATTGAATATCTTTTGCCCGTGTAGTGCAAAGATGAATGATTTATGATGAATATCTTTGGCTTTGTAGTGCAAAGATGAATGATTTCGATGAATATCTTTGGCCGTAGTGCAAAGATGAATGATTTTCGATGAATATCTTTGGCCGTAGTGCAAAGATGAATAGGTGTTTAGATGAACATGACCCGGTGGTGAATGTCCTTGGCTTTTGTAGTGCAAGGATGAATATTTGATCCGGTATATATATTGATTGATGTTACAAGAATAAAAAAAATAGGCGATGAACTTTAAAATTCATACATAGAAGATAGTAGTTTGCATTCTCTACTTAACTCTTCTAATGAATTATTATTTCATTATGAATATTGATTTAAAACTTGTTGTCTATTGTATTCTATTATATATTTTCCTGTTGAAGACTAACGATAATTTTGTTGTATATTATCTTAGTCATAATATTCTTCTTGGGCTACAATGAGCTCACCTTTTCCTTTTTGTTTCATTTTTTCTTCTCGGGAGGCGAGAATATATAGCGAAAGTACAAGTCGGGGTATGGAATGAAAGTTCTAGGGAGAGTTGTTTAGTACTCCTCACCATTGTTGTAAAATAATGTATCAATAATTATGATTAGGATTTATTTGTATGTGGATATTATGCAGATGACAATATACGTATTTAAACTCACAGTTTTACTATTGTAATAATAAAGTTGTAGTTGTTTCTGTACCGTGTATTGACAACTCAGAATGGGTGATGTAGACCTATTTTGGGGGTGTCACATGTACTATGTATTTGGCGACTCAGAATGGGTTGGATGGAATGGACCTGTTTTGGGGGCGTCACAGTTGGTATCAGAGCTTAGGGATATGGTCTCTGGCGGAGATCGGGGAATAGAACTAGGAGTGGAGAAATGAGTAAATTCCTTCGCTAGTGTGTCCTACCTAAGCTTATTTGTTGGTCAGTCATAATATCGGGATATTATGTGATATATTAATTTGTTAAATTAACCGTTGTTTTTGAAGCTGTATTACAGAATGATATCTCGAAATACGGAGGAGATCAAAGAATGGAGAAATCATGATGACAGGGGAGATAGAATCTGAAATGGAAGCAAGGTATTCTCAACTTTTCGAAGTAAATTTTGGGGACGAAATTTAATAAGGAGGGGAGATTGTAAGACCCCGAATTTTATGAAATAAAAGTATTCAATTTTTCTATTTAGTAAATGGTTAAATTGATAAAAGTTAAAGTTAAGGGTGATATATGAATTTTTTTTTCAAAATACGCAAAGTGGTTATAAAATATTCATTGTTGTTTGGAGAATATTCGTTTGGTCGTGAAATATTCTTTACGTAGGGAATATTAATATGCGCAGTGCGACGCTAAATTTGTGAGCTCCATAACGGAAAGAGATTGGATGAAGAAAAGCACAAAAAGGAGTTTTTATAAATAACGGCGTAGTTATTACAGAGTTAACACCGTTGGAATACCCGGTGGTTAAAATACGATGTCTGGCGTTGTTGTTGCGAAAGAAGACACAATATTGCACCAATTATTGATTCTTACGTGAAAGGCACTACTCAATAATTGTTACGGTAATTCTTTATTCGGTATTTTATTGATTCAATACTTGCTTTGCGTTGATATTTTATATTCTTGTTGTTTTAATTGTCACTACACAGTATTTTCCATTATCGAATCAATAATTCATATTATCGGAATAATATTATTAGATAACATTATTGGCAATGTCTAGAAAGTTACATCTAAGGAGAGGTTTGGTCACCTAATTGCGCACCAAGAAGAGAAATTCTTATTGGAAAGCCCCTCTTTCCTAGAAGGCGCCTGGTTGTCAATATTATGATTCTGTAATATTATTTGTGAATAATTAATTATTGATTTATATGATGAGAAAAATATTGATTTTATGTGGATATAGATGGAGAAAATTTTTTAAAGTGACAATTGTTAAAAATTGATATTTTATCTTTTCTGATAAAATAATATTTTATTATATTATTATAATATAATAATGGTGATATTTTTACAATGAATCTGGGATATATGAGTATATGAGGAGGAAGAGTATTTTTGTTACAAAAGTTGTTTAAAACATGTCGGTGGACCCATTTCTTGATTGAAATTTGATTATAGCCTGTAAAATCGTCCGTATGTGGATTTCTGTCGATTTCTGTTTGGAATTTGGAAAAACTTTCTTCTGCAAAGTTGTAGAGAATTGAATTTCCTATAAAAAATGCGAGATTTGAATTTTCTGATAAAAGGGCTATTTATTATGAATTATTGAAGTTCAAGTTCGAAATAATTGATTTTTTGGAAGTTTTATTTATTTTATTAATAAAACGTTTTTTTATATTTTGTGGCCTCATTAAACATGTGCAAAATCAGCTGATTTGAAATGTCTAGAGGTGGGCTTGAAATTTGATAATAATATTATTATTGTATTAAATTTTTTACTTTGGTGTTCTAAGCAATTTCCTATAAATAGGGTGCTTAGGTTAGAATTGAAAATCACACCAGAAACTGCAGTTTTCTCTCTATTTCTCTCTATATTATCGAGTGTATTCTTGTGAGTATTTTGATATCTTGAGTGTTGCTTATATACGGTCCAAGTTCGTTCGGCGTTATTCCGTATTAAAGATCTTGCTTTCTTTTGAGGTAAGGGATAGTAAGGGATTTTAAGGGATTGAAAGGGATGTTATTTTCTTCGTAAGTGATATTATTTATTCAATATCATTATGTTGAAATATTGGTTTGAGCTTTTTATCAAATTTGGAACTTTTTCATGTTGGGGTTACTATTCATGAGTTACTATTCACGAGTTACTATTCACGAGTTACTATTCACGATTTACTATTCATGACGGATTACTATTTATGAGTTACTATTCACGAGTTACTATTCACTACAAAATTGGTTTCTTTTTCTAACCAAATTATAGTTGATTTATGAATATTACTCTGGAGATTAAAACTATGTATTGATTATATTGATTTTATTATCATATATAACATTTTTATATACGATGTTGAAATTCTCTTCATTTGGAGTGTAAAGATGGGTAGATTATTGGTATGATCGTGACTATGGGTTCTCTTTTGCCAGTAGTGCAAAGATAAATTGTTGACTGGTATGATCATGACCATTGAATTTATAATTAAATATCTTTAGCTTAAGTGGAAAGGTGAATTGATTAACATGGTTATAATTATTGTTTATATAAATTCCGAAATGATTATATAATTCTTTGAGATATTAATATTTTTGGCCTGTAGTGCAAAGATGATTTTGTTGTTGAATATCTTTGGGCCCGTAGTGCAAAGATGACCTGTTATTGAATATCTTTGGCCTGTAGTGCAAAGATGACTTGTTGATGAATATCTTTGGCCCGTAGTGCAAAGATGAATTTATTAATATGATTATGAACAAGAACTATGATTTGGTATAACCATGATCTTTGATATTTCAGGTAAAGACAGGTGATGAAAATTATCTTCGTCCTGAATGCGAAAAGGGATTTAGAACTATAATTACGATTATGAGTTATACATGTGATTGTGAACAGGAATTATTGATTGATGTTACAGGGATAAAACATTGTTGATGGACTTTTAATGTGGAGAAGATAATAGACTTTATGGTCTATTTGACTCTTTAATGGATTGCTTCGTTCATACTATAACTATGGTTGAAAAGTTTTATCATCTACCATACGTTTCTAAATCTCGATTTATTTCGATGAAGACTATTGATAATTTATTTATCTTTAGTTATAATATTCTTTCTTGAGCTTCGTTGTGCTCACCTTTTTGCTTCACAATTCCTTTCGTAGTAATACGAGTGTATATTTGGGTCGAAAGCGGGAATAATGAGGAATAGAGCGGTGGTCATCATTTAGTAGTTATATTTGGTGAATCAACTAGGGTGAGGCGAACCCAACGTTGGAAGGGTGTTTTGCCACTATCATACAAGATGTCTAATGACATACCACCGTGTCATCATAAAGACGAGGTTGTGCTTTCATCCACTTATTTGAGTATATATACGAGCACTACCTATATAATCTTGGAGTTTGGTTGAAGTATAATTCTCAATTAGAGCGGTGGAGATAATGATATGTCAAGAGAAGACACACCATTGGGAAGAATATGATAGTAATCTTCTCGTTTTCTTTTGGGGTCTATTAAGGTGACAAGGATAATTCGTGGCCATATGATATCTATCATAACCTAGACGCATGGCCTCCCATGTATACGAAGGTTTCTTGAGCACTTCTCAAAGATTTTAATTTCTAAAAGCGGTTTTTGACTATACCTTTATGTAAGGTGTCATTATGAGGTGTTGTCCACAGTTTGGAACATGAGTCGCGAGTTGGTATATATTTGTATTTAAACTCACGGTTTAAGTGTTGTTGTGAGCGCCCCAAAATAGGTATACATCACCCATTTCGAAGTTGTCAATACATGGTACAGAAACAACTACAACTTTATTATTACAACAGTAAAACTGTGAGTTTGAATACAAATATTATACAAATATTCACGAATAGTGCCGTATTCGTGAATAGTACCGTATAAGTGAATAGTGTCGTATACGTGAATAGTAACCCCGAAACTAAAAGTTCCAAATTTGATAAAAACTTCAGATCAATACTTCAGCATAATGATATTGAAGAAATAATATCATTACGAAAAAAAAAAATATCCATTACCTCGAAAGATAAAGATTTAACCTGGGATCTTTGGATATAAAGCTATAACTTTAACTTGCACCGTATAGCAATACTCAAAGTATACTCAAAATACTCACAAGAATATGCTCGATAATATAGAGAGAGAAAACTTCAATTTCTGGTGTGATTTTCAATTCTAACCTAAGCACCCTATTTATAGGAAAATGCTTAGAACACCAAAGTAGAAAATTTAATAAATTAATATTAAAAAAATTTCACAACTTCATACACACACTAATAATCTGAATTCAGCCTCCTAATCACATGTTAAATGAGTTTCAAAAATGAAAAAAACGTTTTTGTAATTAAAAATATTTTAAACTTCCAAAAATCAATTATTTCGAAACTTCAGAACTTCAATAATTCATAATAAATAGCCGTTTTGTCAGAAAATTTGAATCTCGCGTGTTTTATAGGAAATTCAATTTCTACAACTTTACGTAAGAAAGTTTTTCCAAATTCTAAGCAGAAATTAATGAAATCCATAAACCATGCGATTTTACAAAGCTATAATCAAATTTCAAATCAAGAAATGGGGTACAAACACATAAAACATGCTTTAAATATTTTTTGTAACAAAAATACTCCTCCTCCACATATACTCATATATCCCACATTCATCGTAAAAAATATCATCATTATTATATTATTAAAATATAATAATATATTTAAATGAATTATTTTATCGTAAAAAGATAAAATTTCAATTTTCAACAATTGTCACATTAAAAATTTTCTCCATCTATATCCACATAAAATCAATATTTTCCTCATCATATGAATCAATAATTAATTATTCACAAATAATATTATGTAATCACAATATTGACAACTGAGGCGGTTTCAGGAGAGAGGGCTTTCAATAAGAATTTATCCTTACCTTGGCAGCAATTAGGTGACCAAACCTCTTCTTAGGCCAGTAACTTTCTAGACATTGCCAATAATGTTATCTAATAATATTATTCGGATAATATGAATTATTGCTTCGATAATGAAAAATCTCGTGTAATGACAATTATTGAAACAATGAGAATATAAAATATCAACGCAAGCAATTATTGAATCAATAAAATAAAATCTTTGAATAAGTAATTCCGTAACCATTATTGAGTAAAGTGCCTTCTTACGTAAGAATCAATAATTATTGCAATACCGGTGTCTTTCTCGTGTTTTAACCACCGAGTATTTTAAAAAGATTAAACGGTAACAACTACGGCTGTTATTTTTAAACAACTTATTTTATCGTTTTTTTCATCCAATCGCTTTCAGTTATGGGGCCCACAAAACATCGCAAGTCGTCGCACGAATATTCCCCATGTTAAAGAATATTCCACGACCACTCACTTATTTTGAAATACTTGCGTATTTTACCCATAACTATCCACATTAATCAAATCAACCCTTACTATTTCAAAATAATAAATAGAGGAAATTAAATTTTATTTATTAATTATTTGGGGTCTTACAACCTCCTCTCCTTATGAAATTTCGTCCTCGAAATTGACGTACGTACCTGGTGTTTCGAAAAGATGAGGATACCTCAGTTTCATTTTCGTTTCTAACTCCCAAGTCATTTCCTCAATAGCTTGATTCCTCCACAAAACTTTAACTTGTGGTATGACCTTTGTGCGTAGGACATGCTCCTTCCTATCCAAGATCTTGACAGGTACCTCTTCATACGTTAAGTCTTGCTATCTCGTCAGGTTCTAACTCTATAACGTGGTTCGGGTCTTTCATATATTCTGAACCACAGATATATGAAAAACATTATGAACACGAGACATACTTGGAGGTAACGCGAGTCTATAGGCTACATTTCTTACTCGATCAAGAATTTGAAATGGACCAATAAATCGTAGATTGAGCTTTCCACTCTTCCCAAATCTTGTAACTCCCTTCCATGGAGCTACACGCAACAATACGTGATCCCCAATACTAAATTCCACGTCTTTTCGATGAAGATCTGCATAACTCTTTTGTCGATCTTGTTCCGTTTGTATACGTTGTCGAATCATTTGGATCTTTTCCGTAGTCATACGTACCAACTCGGGTCCCAACAATGTTGCTTCACCCACCTCGTCCCAACATATTGGAGAGCGACACTTTCGTCCATATAATGCTTCAAATGGAGCCATGCTTCAAATGGAGCCACACCTATACTTGCTTGATAACTGTTGTTGTAGGAGAATTTCACCAATGGTAAATACTTATCCCAACCGCCCTTGAAGTCTAGGACACAAAGTCTTAATAAATCTTCAAGAGTTTGAATAGTCCTCTCGATTATTCTGTCTGTTTGAGGATGGTATCTTAAGAACTAAATCAGTAAATCTGCGTGCCCATAGCTTTTTGCAAGCTAACCCAAAATCTTGAAGTGAATCTTGGGTTACGATCCAAAACTATGGATCTTTGGCATGCCATGCAACCTTACAATCTAATTTACATATATACTAGTAAGGCGTTCAAGGGAATAAGTCTCCGTGATCGGCAAGAAATGAAGCGAGACTTGGTTAATCTATCAACAATAACCCAAATGGCATTGATGCCTTGAGAAACCCTAGGAAGACCCGTGCTTGAAATCCATGGTAATGTGTTCCACTTCTATTTGAAATCTCAAGTGGTTACAGCGGACCCTTAGGTACTAGATGCTCCGCCTTTACCGTTGACAAGTTAAACACATCGAGATAAACTTTGCAATCTCTCTCTTCATATTGTTCCACCAAAATGTATGTTGAAGATCACGATACATTTTAGTACTTCGAGGATGGATTACAAATGGTGTATTGTGCCTCCATCATAATCTTGTACTTCAAATCGAGTCGTTAGGAACACAAAGTCCAGAGTGGACTCAAAGTATTCCTTCTTCATCAATTCTCACTTGAAATAGCACCTTCTTGTACTTTCTTCTTCATACGCATCGGTACCCGAATTCGGTGGCTCGAAAGCAACCTTAACTTTTTCTATTAAAGTTGGCTCTACTGTCGTATACTTGACATCATCGCACTCATTCCTTCATATGATCTTCTACTCAACGCGTCGATTACCATGTTCGCTTTTCCGGGATGGTATTGAATAGTGTGGTCGTAATCTTTCAACAACTCAAGCCAACGTCGCTGCGCATGTTGAGTTCCTTTTGCGTGAAGAAATATTTGAGGCTTTTATGGTGCGAATATATCTCCACTTTCTCCCTATATAGATAGTGCCTCCGGATCTTTTTAAACGATCACGCTAACTCTAGATCATGAGTAGGATAATTCCTCTCATACTCTTTAAGTTGTCGCGAGGCATAAAGCTATGACTTTCCCACGTTGCATGAGAACACATCCCAACCCTTTGCACGAAGCATCATTTGTAGATAACAAATCCATCCGTACCAGATGGTATTGTTAGAACAGGTGCCGAAATGAGTCTCCTCTTGAGCTCTTGGAAACTCTTCTCGCATTCCTCGCTCCATGCGAATTTTATGTCTTTCCGAGTCGGTGAGTTAACGCAGAGAGTGATTCGAGAAAATCCTTCCACGAATCTCCGATAATAACCATTAAGCCCGAAAGCTACGTACTTGATGGCCACCAAACTCGCTTTTCTCTCAACTTTGTATTGCTTCAATCTTCACGGGTCCACGGATACTCCATGTTTTGACACTGACGTGCCCAAGAAATGCTACTTCCTCAAGCCGAACTCGCATTTCTTTAATTTGGCATATAGTTTGTTTTCACGAAGCCTTTGGAGTACCGAACAAATGGTGCTCATGATCTTCACGACTTTTGGAATATATGAGGATGTCATCAATAAAGACAACAACGAATGATCCAAATATTCCTTGAATACTCGGTTCATCATATCCATGAAAGCGCGAGGAGCATTAGTCAATTCGAAAGACATGACTAAGAATTCATAATGCCCGTCTCGAGTTCGAAGGCGGTCTTTGGAATATCCTCGATTCTAATCTTGGTGATGATATCCGAGCGAAGATCAATTTTTGAAAAGAATTGTGCTCCTTATGGCTGGTCAAACAAGTCATCAATACGAGGTAGAGGATACCTATTCTTGATGGTGACATGGTTCAATTCTCGATAGTTAATACAAAGTCCCATACTATCGTCTCTTTCTTTTCTGAATAAAATAGGAGCACCCCAAGGAGATGTACTTAGGGCCGAATGAAACCGATGTCCAACAACTCTGTGGTTGGACCTTTAACTCACGAAGTTCAATAGAGTCATTCGATATGGGGTTTTAGAAATGGGCTTTGTCTTTAGGTTCAAGATCAATAAAGAATTCAACTTCACGTTCCGGGGTAGGCGGGAAGTTCTTGAGAAATCGTCGGGAAAGTCAATAACAACGGGAATATTATTCAAATTTGGCGTGTCTTTATTCAAATCCATAACATGGGCTAAGAAAGCTTGACATCCGTTTTTCAATAAGCGAATAGCTTTATGATTAGATATGACGATGATTGATTTTAATGGTTTAGTTGCTTGAATTCGTACTAACAGGTTGGTTAGGAATATGAAAACTAACAACTTACGAAAATAATCAATTTTGGCATGATGAGTAGTTAACCAATCAATCCCTAAAATCACATAAAAACAAGTATCTTTAAAGAGATAAGGTCAATGAGTAAGGTGATGGTGCCAACTTGAATCAAACAAGATTTATAAGCGATGGATGTGATGAAAGTTTCTCCTAAGCTGGAGTTTCCACAGATAGGTCAAAGTCTAATTTCTCCGAGTCAAGTTTAAGCGTTGAGCACAAGGCGGGAGAGATAAATGAATGGGTAGACCAAAGATCAAGTAAGGTATAAACTTCGCAAGAATTTATAAATAGCTTACCCGTGATCACCTCGTTTGGGTTCCTCGCATTTTGACGATCCACAACAAAGCGCTTTTCGAGGAACCGTTGAGTTTGACTTTTTTGGGATTGATCTTTTGAGTCATAATCCCCATTGAACTAGGTTTATTCTACTGCATAATCTCGGCGATATGTCCTTCCTTTCCACAATTATAGCATACCTTGAGCTGTTGTGGGCGGTTTGGTGATATGTCCCTCTTTCCGCATTTATAGCAAGATATAACCGGTGGTCGTTCTCTCCCTTAGAACCGTTGAATTCTTTCCAAGACGCGCTGCCTTCCACATGGTCGTTGTTAAATCTCCTCTTTTAAAATCTCCTCCTAACTCGCTTCTTCTATTTTTATGGCCGTGATTACCACCCGAGTGGTTACCATTTTGTCCGTCTTTCTCTTTCTCTCATTTGGTTATCTTTCTTTTTTTGTTCGCCATCTCCAAATTATGATCCTGGTTGTGGTCCTGGGTTGATAGTACTCGTTATCTCGCTCTAATAATTGAGCCATGTTTACAACATCTCGAGTAGAGAGAAAATTTATGAGAAATGAGATACTGACGATGTCGAGTTTCAAACCTCTCAGAAACATCCGCGTCATACGTTCCTCATTCTCCACCAAATGAGGTGCAAACCTGGATAACTCTGCAAACTTTGGCTCGTACTGGGACACCGTCATGTTGTTTTGTTCTAATCTGATGAACTCCACTTCCTTCATATGACGAACACTTTCGGGAAAGTATTTGTCATTAAATAGTTTCGAAATGTCTCCCAAGACATCTTTGAGTGCTTGGTGGATGGGTGCGCTTCATGAGACTTCCACCGATGAGTCTACCTCGCCACGGAACATAAAGGTGGCGAATGGAACTTTCTGTTCCTCCGTTCATCCCAAGACATCGAATATCTTGGTAATTTGTTTGACCCATGTTTTTTCGCCATGATCGGATCGGCTTTCCCTTAAATTACGGTGGTCCCAACTCTTTGAAGCTGCTTGCATTTTGTGACAACTCGTGAATTTCTATCATTTCCTCTCGTATTTTGAACACGAGTCTCCTCATTCTCGATTTTGCATAAAGCTGGAAAAAGCTTCTAAACATCCCATCGTTAATCATCCGCTTCGGTGTGGTGTTGTTCACAAGAGAACATTGCCACATTGCGCACTGTTGCGTTCTCCTCGTTGGTGAGATACAGGGCGTCTCCACGGTCTCATTTCCTTTGTTAATATTCTTAGTCGACATTCTCAAATCTTTATCATAAAAGAAGGGTTAATTAAGGAAATCAATATATCACATAATATCCCTATATCTTGATTAACTAACAAATAAGCTTAGGTAGGACACCTTAGCGAAGGATTTACTCTCTCCCCCCTCTAGTTCTATTCCCGATCTCCACGAGAGATCATATCCCTAGCTACGATACCATTTGTGGCGCCCCCAAAATAGGTATACATCACCCATTACGAGTTACAACACATGGTGATGTAAACAACTACAACTTTATTATTACAACAAGAAAAGCGTGAGTTTGAATACAAATATTATCTTCAGACAATATCTATACTCAAATAAATCCTCATCACATTTATTGATACATTATTTTACAAAATGGTGAGAACTACTAAACAACTCTCTCTAGAACCTTCATTCCATACCCAGAACTAAGCATCTTCATTATATTCTCGCCTCACGAGAAGAAAAATGGAACAAAAAGGAAAAGGGTGAGCTCAACTAGCCCGATAAAGAATATAATGACTAAGATAATATACAAAAAATTATCGTTAGTCTTCAACGAGGAAAAATCTAATAGAATACAATAGGCAACAAGTTTTAAATCAATATTCGCAATGAAATAATAATTCATTAGAAGAGTTAAGTAGAGAATGCAAACAACTATCTTCTATGTATGAATTCAAAAGTTCATTGTCTATCTTTTATCCTGTAACATCAATCAATATATATCCGGAATCATATATTCATTCTTTGCACTACAGATTTGAAGATATTCATCGGGTTGGTCGTATTCATCTAAACACATGTTCATCTTTTGCACTACGGGCCAAAGATATTCATCGAAATCATTCATCTTTTGCTACATGTAGCCAAAGATATTCAATAATATCATCATTTAAGACCGAGGATGATGAAAAATATTTTAAAAAAACGAATCCGGTGAAACAAAATGACAAGGATTAAGGATTAAGGATTCGTACTTTGTTTTATCCACGTCCAAAAATACCTCAAAAATAATCATAGTGGTGTAAAATTCAAGAATGATCAAAATATGGATACAATCAAAGCTAGTATCCGAATAGATATTTTAGACGAAAAGAAAATTTTTATTTTTCGATGAATAGTCTTAGTATTCGTGAATAATCTGAGTATCGTGAATAGTAACCCCAGAGCATTAAAAGTTCCAAATTTGATAAAAACTTTGGATCAATACTTGGCATAATGATATTGAAGAAATAATATCATTTTAAAATAATAATATCACTTACCTCGAAAGGCAGTGATTTCTAGTTGAAAAACAGGATATAAAGCTATGACTTGAACTTGCAGTATAGCAATACTCAAAGTATACTCAAAATACTCACAAAAAATAATTTCGATAATATAGAGAGAAAACTTGAGTTTCGGTGTGATTTTCAATTCTAACCCAAGCACCCTATTTATAGGAAAATGCTTAGAACACCAAAGTAGAAAATTTAATAAATTAATATTAAAATTTTTCCACAACTTCATACGCACACTAACAATATGAATTCAGCCTCCTAATCACATGTTAAATGAGTTTCAAAAATGAAACAAACATTTTTGTAATTAAAAATATTTTAAACTTCCAAAAATCAATTATTTTGGAACTTCAGAACTTCAATAATTCATAATAAATAGCCTTTTGTCAGAAAATTCGAATCTCGCAAGTTTTTATAGGAAATTCAATTCTCTACAACTTTACAGAAGAAAGTTTTTCCAAATTCCAAACAGAAATTGACCGAAATCCATAAACGGGTGATTTTACAGGCTATAATCAAATTTCAGTCAAGAAATGGGGTACACCGACACATAAAACATGCTTTAAATATTTTGTTGTAACAAAAATACTCCTCCTCCACATATACTCATATATCCCACATTCATCGTAAAAATATCATCATTATTATATTATTAAAATATAATAATATATTTAAATGAATTATTTTATCAGAAAAAGATAAAATTTCAATTTTCAACAATTGTCACATTAAAAAATTTTCTCCATCTATATCCACATAAAATCAATATTTTCCTCATCATATGAATTAATAATTAATTATTCACAAATAATATTACAGAATCACAATATTGACAACCGAGGCGGTTTACAGGAAGATGGGGCTTTCAATAAGAATTTCTCCTTCTTGCGCCTTGATTGGGTGACCAAACATCTCCTTAGGCGAACTTTCTAGACATTGCCAATAATATTATCTAATAATATTATTCAGATAATAGGAATTATTAGCTTCGATAATGAAAAATATTGTGTAATGACAATTCTTTGAAACAACAAAGAATATAAAATATCAACGCAACAATTATTTAATCAATAAAATAAAATCTTTGAGCAGTAATTCATCAGTAACCATTATTGAGTAGTGTCTTCTTTACGTAAGAATCAATAATTGTTGCAATACTGGAAGTAATCTTCTCGTGTTTTAACCCATAGAGTATTTTAACGGTAAGATAACGGTGACAACTACGTAGTTATTTTTAAACAACTTATTTTGTCATTTTCTTCATCGAATCTTTTTTTAGTTATGGGGCCCAAAAGAATGCGCTACCGAGTAAATGCGAATATTCCCCGATAGCAGCGAAGAATATTCCACGACCACTTCATTATTTTGAAATACTTGCGTATTTTACCCATAACTATCCACATATATCAAATCAACCCTTACTATTTCAAAATAATAAATAGAGGAAATTAAATTTCATTTATTAATTATTTGGGGTCTTACAAACGGTGACTCATGTCCCAACCTTGGATAGCATGTCACAATGACACCTGACATAAAGGTATAGTCAAAAACTGTTTTAGAAATTAAAATCTTTGGGAAGTGCTCAAGAAAACCTTCGTAAATGGGAGGCCATGCGTCAGGTTATGATAGATATCATATGGCCATGAAATTATCCTTGGTTGACCCTATAGACCCCAAAAGAAAAGCGAGAAGATTACTATCAAATTCTTCTCAATGGTGATTCTTCTCTTGACATATCATTATCTCCACTGTCTCTAATTGAGAATTATACTTCAAACAAACTCCAAGATTATATAGGTAGTGCTCATAAATATACTCACCAAAACACCTTTTCAACGTTGGGTTCGCCTCATCCTAGATGATTCACCAAATATAACTACTAAATGATGTCCACCGTTCTATTCCCCTGTTACCCCCGCTCGACCCAGCTACACTCTTATTACCTGAAAAGGAATTATGAAGCAAAAAGGTGAGCACAACTAGCCCAATAAAGAATATCATGACTAAAGATAATTAAATTATCAATAGCCTTCATCAGTAATAAATCAGAGATTTAGACATATGGTAGATGATAAAACTTTTCAACCATAGTTGCAGTGAAACGAGCAATCCATTAGAAGAGTCAAATAGACCATAAATTCTATTATCTTCTCCACATTAAAAGTCCACCAACAATGTTTTATCCCTGTAACATTAATCAACAGTTCCTTTCCACAATTACATGAATAACTCATAATCATAATTGTAATTCTAAATTCCTCTTCGCATCCAAGACGAAGATAAATTTTATCACCTGTCTTTACCTGAAACATCAAAGATCATGATTATACCAAATCACAGTTCCTGTTCATAATCATACTAATAAATTCATCTCTGCACTACGGGCCAAAGATATTCATCAACAGTTCATCTTTGTACTACATGCCAAAGATATTCAACAATAGTTCATCTTTGCACTACGGGCCAAAGATATTCAACAACAGTTCATCTTTGCACTACGTGCCAAAGATATTCAACAACAGTTCATCTTTGCACAACAGGCCAAAGATATTAATATCTCAAAGAAATATTTAATCATTTCAGAATTTATATAAACCATAATTATAACCATGTTGATCCTTTCACCTTTGCACTTAAGTTAAAAATATTCAATTGTAAATTCAATGGTCATGATCATACCAGTCAACGATTCAACTTTGCACTACTGGCCAAAGAGAACCCATAGTTACGATCATACCAATAATCTACCCATCTTTACACTTAAGTCAAAGAGAAATTTCATCACCAGGATTATAAAAATGTTATATATGATAATAAAAACAATATGATCAACAACTACATTTAATTTCAAGAGTAAAATTCATAAATCAACGATAATTTGGTCATAAAAAGAAACCAATTTTTGTTATGAATAGTATCCGTGAATAGTAACTCATGAATAGTAACATATGAATAGTAACTCATGAATAGTAACTCGTGAATAGTAACTCGTGAATAAGATCGTATTCTTACATAGTCACAAGTATCACGTAAATAATGCCATATCGTAAGTAGTGTAAGTATAGTATCGTGAATAAGTATCGTATCGTAAATAGTAACCCCGAATCAAAAAGGTAGAAATTCCACAATAATATTCATATCAATATTTTCGGTATAATGATATTGAAAGAAATAATATTATTACGAAAAAAATATTCCTTACAATCCTTTAAAATCCCTTACTATCCCTTACCTCAAAAGAGCAGCACTTCTGACTGAATATCGGATATGACGTTGAAGGAAACTTGCACTGATGAATAGCAACTCACCAAGTATCTAAATACTCACAAAATACACTCGATAATCTAGAGAGAAAAAGAGAGAAAGCTTATGTTTCTGGTGTGATTTTCAATTCTAACTTAGTCCTCTATTTATAGGAAAATGTTAGCACGCCGAAGCAGACTTGACCTGCAACCTGATAGTTTTACCTGTTACTATTCCCACCCACCACATTTGAAAATTCAATTGAGCACATTTCTCACCAACCAAAATTGGGGCCCACCAATTCTAGAATTTTCCACCAAAATCATTTATAACCTAATTTCTGAATCAGTCACCTCTTAAAATTTATAACAAATTATACGCTCATTTTTAACGGTTCAAAATTTGTGGACATATACTCAACTTATATATGTATAACATATCCAAAAATTACAACGATCTAACGGTCGGATTAAATATTATAACTCACACAATAAAGCTGTAATAACACCGATTTAATGTTTTAATACCTCCAATCCTACAAAATACTGATAAAATACCTCAACATTAATTCCTTCATTTATAACCACATAAATAAATCCATCATTTATATCCACATCAAATAAATATTTCATTATCATATAAATCAATAATTAATTATTCACAAATAATATTCTGGAATCACAATAATGACAACAAGCGGTTCCTAGGAAGAGGGGGTTTTAGATAAGGATATCTCTTCTTTGGCGCACAATTAGGTGACCAAACCTCTCATGTGAGAACTTTCTAGATATTGCCAATAATGCTATCTAATAATATTATTCAAATAATATGAATTATTGATCCGATAATGGAGATATTGTGCGATGACAATTATTGAAACAACAATAATATAAAATATCAACGCTAATAATTATTGAATCAATAAAATAAAATATTGAGCGGTAATTCTTGTAACAATTATTGAGTAGTGCCTTCTCACGTAAGAATCAATAATTAAAAAAAAAATTGTGTCATGCTTGGTGTCTTTCTTATCTTAACAATAGCGTATTACTTTACTTTTACAAACGGGTATTCCAACAAGTGTTAAGCTATAACGATTCTGTAGATTATTTATAAAAACTCAAATTTGTCATTTTTTTCATCCGACAGTTGTTTTGTTATGGGGACCACAAATGGCTGCGCCGTCGTACGAATATTCCCCGACAACAAGAATACTTCACAACCAAACGAATATTCCCTGACAACAATGAATATTTTATAACCACTTGCGTATTTTGAAAAAAAAACAAAAAAAATTCATATATCACCCTTAACTTTAACTTTTATCAATTTAATCATTTACTGAATAGAAAAATTGAATATTTTTATTTCATAAAATTCGGGGTCTTACAATCTCCCTTCCTTATAAAATTTCGTCCCCGAAATTTACGTACCTTGTAAGACCCCGACTTTTTATTAATAAAATGAAATTTCCTCTATTTATTATTTTGAAATAGTAAGGGTTGATTTGATTAATGTGGATAGTTATGGGTAAAATATGCAAGTATTTCAAAATAAGCAAATGGTTATAAAATATTCCTTATTGAATATTCGTTTGGTCGTGGAATATTAAATCTTTGGAAGAATATTCAAAGCGGCAACTGACTGACCATGTGGGCCCCATAATGAAAGCGATTGGAGGAAGAAAATGACAAAAATAAGTTGTTTAAAAATAGCAGGCGTAGTTATTCTAATTTACCTTTGTTGGAATACTCGATCGTTAAAACACATATCTGGCGTTGTTGAGCAGAAGCATGCGGTATTGCACCAATTATTGATTCTTATGTAAGAAGGCACTACTCAATAATTGTTACGGTAATTCTTTATTCGATATTTTATTTTATTGATTCAATAATTCTTTGCATTGATATTTTATATTCTTTGTTGTTTGATAATTGTCATTCTGATATTTTCCATTATCGAAACAATAATTCATATTATCTGAATAATATTATTAGATAACATTATTGGCAATGTCTAGAAAGTTACATCTAAGGAGAGATTTGGTCACCTAATTCTTGTAGAAGAAGAGAAATTCTTATTGAAAGCCCTCTTTCAGGAAGCGCACGGTTATCAATATTGTGATTCTGTAATATTATTTGTGAATAATTAATTATTGATTCATATGATGAGGAAAATATTAATTTTATGTGGATATAAATGGGGAAAATTTTTAATGTGACAATTGTTGAAAATTGAAATTTTATCTTTTTCTGATAAAATAATTCATTTAAATATATATTATTATTATATTTTAATAATATAATAATGGTGATATTTTTACAACGAATGTGGGATATATGAGTATACGAGGAGGAAGAGTATTTTTTGTTGTAATAAATGTTTAAAATATGTTAAACATGTCGGTGGACCCCATTTATTGACTGAAATTTGATTATAGCCTCTAAAATCCCCCGTTTGTGGATTTCGGTCAATTTCTGTTTGGAATTTGGAAAAACTTCCTTCTGTAAAGTTGTAGAGAATTGAATTTCCTATAAAAAGGCCCAAGATTTGATTTTTCTGATAAAAGAGCTATTTATTATGAATTATTGAAGTTCCGAAGCTCCGAAATAATTAATTTTTGGAAGTTTTAATTATTTTTATTATGAAAAACATTTTTGTCATTAAAGGTGGGGCTTGCATGTGATGAAAATGCTGAATTTCAGATCTTAGAAAGTGTGCGTAGGAAAATTTAATATATATATTAATATTTTATTAAATTTTACTAACTTTTGGTGTTCTAGCGAATTTTACATAAATAGGGAGTTTAGGTTAGAATTGAAAATCACACTTTTGGCGAAGTTTTTTCTCTCTATATTATCGAAGCGTATTCTTGTGAGTATTTTGAGTATACTTTGAGTATTCTTTATCACAGTCTGAGTTAGTCATGCTTTATATCAGATTGTTTCAATTAAAAATGCAGTTTTTCGAGGTAAGGGATGTTATTTTCTTCTCAAATGATATTATTTCTTCAATATCATTATCTTTGAAATATTGGTTGGAACTTTTATCAAATTTGGAACTTTTTCGTATGGGGAGTTCTTATTCATGAGATTCTTATTTATGAGATTCTTATTCACGAGTTCTTATTCAGCGAGATTCTTATTCAAAATACTATTCACGAAGCATGAAGATGTTTTTTGTGAAATTTCTATCTTTTGGTCTTGGATTTACTATTCACGTATACGGACTATTCACGAATCATCTGATCTTATTCATAGAAAAATGAAATTTCTTCGTTTTTGTCTAAAATATCTCTATGGATACTAGCTTTGATTGTATCCATGTTTTGATCATTCTTGAATTTTACTTCTTATGATTATTTATGAAGTATTTTTGAAGCTGGGATTATTTAAAGTACGAATCCTTAATACTTGTTCTTTTTGTTTCCTTTGGAGTCGTTTTCTTTAAAATATTTTTCATCATCCTCGATCCTAAATGATGATATTCTTGAATATCTTTGGCACGTAGTAGCAAAGATGAATGATTTCTTGATGAATATCTATGTCCCGTAGTGCAAAAATGAGCGGTGTTGAGATGAACATGATGAAATGATTAATATCTTTGGCCCGTAGTTCAAAGATGAACAAGTGTTTAGATGAACATGACATGACTGATTAATATCTTTGGCACGTTTGTGGTGCAAAGATGAATATTTGATTCGAGATATATATTGATTGATGTTACGAGGATAAAATATCGACGATAAACTTTTAAATTCATATATAGAAGATAGTAGTTTGCATTCTCTACTTAACTTTCTTCTAATGAATTGTTGTTTCATTGCAATTGTTGATTTAAAAGCTGGTTGTATTGTATTCTATTAGATTTTTCCCTATTGAAGACTAACGATAATTTGTTGTATATTATCTTAGTCGTAATATTCTTTTCTTGCTAGTTGAGCTCACCCTTTTCCTTGTTGTTCCATTTTTTTCTCGGAGAGCGAGAATGTAAGCGAAGTCTTAGTCGGGGAGTATGGAATGAAGGTTTAGAGAGAGTTGTTTAGTAGTCCTCACCATTTTGTAAAATAATGTATAAATAATTGTGATGAGGATTTATTTGGGTATGTATATATACAGAAGACAATAATTGTATTTAAACTCACAATATATATATGTTATCGTATTTTGCACGACAAATGTATTAATAAAGTTGTAGTTATTTACATACCATGTATTTGGCGACTCGAGAATGGGTTGGATGGAATGGACCTATTTTGGGGTCGTCACATTACAGTATTTCAAAAGTTTAGAATACCTTGCTTTCATTTGATTCCATCTTCCCTGTCATCATGATATCTCCACGCTTCATCTCTCGTATTTCGGATATCATTACAGAATACGACTTCAAAACAAGGGTTAATTGAACAAATTAACATTTCACATAATATCCGATATTATGGTGAACAACAAATAAGCTTAGGTAGGACACACTAGCGAAGGATTTACTCATCTCTCCCTCCTAGTTCTATTCCCGATCTCTTGGAGATCATATCCTTAAGCTCGATACAATTGTGGCCATGGCCCCAAAATAGGTCCATTCCATCCAACCCATTACGAAGTCGCCAAATACATGGTATGAAAACAACTACAACTTTATTACAACAATTGTCGTCAAAATACAACAACATAAATCTTTGTGAGTTTTGATACAAATATATACCAACTATGACTCATGTCCCGACCTTGGATAAAGACGTCACAATGACACGACATAAAGGTATAGTCAAAAAGCTGTTTTAGAAATTAAAATTTTGGAAAGTGCTCAAGAAAACCTTTGTACATGGGAGGCCGTGCGTGCAGGTTATGATAGATATCATATGGCCACAGAATTATCCTTGGTTGACCCAATAGACCCCAAAGAAAATGAGAAGATTACTATCAAATTCTTCCCAATGGTGAGTCTTCTCTTGACATATCATTATCTCCATTTGTCTCTAATTGAGAATTATACTTCAAACAAACACCAAGATTATATAGGTAGTGCTAAGTAAATATACTCAAACAAGTGGATGAGCACAATCCTTTCTTATGATGACACGAGGTTGTATGTCATTAGACATCTTGTATGATAGTGGCAAAACACCTTTCCAACGTTGGGTTAGCCTCGTCCTAGTTGATTCACCAAATATAACTACTAAATGATGACCACTTGATTCTATTCCTATCACACCCCGCTCGACCCGGCTACAACTCTTTATTACTTGAAAAGGAATTGTGAAGCAAAAGCGGTGAAACACAACTAGCCCAATAAAGAATATCATGACTAAAGATAATTAAATTATCAATAGCCTTCATCGATAATAAATCGGAGATTTAGAGCATATGGTAGATGATAAAACTTTTCAACCATAGTTGCAGCGGAACGAGCAATCCATTAGAAGAGTCAAATAGACCATAAAGTCTATTATCTTCTCCACATTAAAAGTCCACCAACAATATTTTATCCCTGTAACATTAATCAACAGTTCCTTTCCACAATTACATGAATAACTCATAATCATAATTGTAATTTTAAATTCCTTTTCGCATCTAATTCAAAGATAATTTTTATCACCTGTCTTTACCTGAAACATCAAAGATCATGGTTATACCAAATCACAGTTCTTTTTCATAATCATACTAATAAATTCATCTCTGCACTACGGGCCAAAGATATTCATCAACAGTTCATCTTTGCACTACATGCCAAAGATATTCAACAATAGTTCATCTTTGCACTACGTGCCAAAGATATTCAACAACAGTTCATCTTTGCACTACAGGTCAAAGATATTAATATCTCAAAGAAATATTTAATCATTTCAGAATTTATATAAACCATAATTATAACCATGTTGATCCTTTCACCTTTGCACTTAAGCTAAAAATATTCAATTATAAATTCAATTAAGCGACCATACCAAATCAACGATTCAACTTTTACCTTTCTTGGCCAAAAGAGAACCCGTAGTCGCGATCATACCAATAATCTACCCATCTTTACACTTAAGTTAAAGAGAAATTTCATCACCAGGATTATAAAAATGTTATATATGATAATAAAAACAATATGATCAACAACTACATTTAATTTTAAGAGTAAAATTCATAAATCAACGATAATTTGGTCATAAAAAGAAACCAATTTTTGTCGTGAATAGTATCTGTGAATAGTAACTCGTGAATAATAACTTGTGAATAGTAACTCATGAATAGTAACTCGTGAATAGTAACTCATGAATAGTAACTCGTGAATAATAACTCAAAAGAGCAGCACTTCTAAATATCCCTTACAATCCTTTAAAATCCCTTACTATCCATTACCTCAAAAGAGCAGCACTTCTGACTGAACATCGGATATGACGTTAAAGGAAACTTGTACTGATGAATAGCAACTCACCAAGTATCTAAATACTCACAAAATACACTCGATAATCTAGAGAGAAAAAGAGAGAAAGCTTATGTTTCGATGTGATTTTCAATTCTAACTTAGCCTCTATTTATAGGAAAATGTTAGACGTAGAAGCGAGACTTGACAAGAACACGATGGCTTTACCTCGCTCTTATTCCCACCCACCATATTTGAAAATTCAATTGAGCACATTTCTCACCAACCAAAATTGGGGCCCACCAATTCTAGAATTTTCTACCAAAATCATTTATAACCTAATTTCAGAATCAGTCACCTCTTAAAATTCATAACAAATTATCGCTCATTTTTAACGGTTTCAAAATTGTGGACATATACTCACTTATATATATATAACATATCCAAAAATTACAACGATCCAACGGTCGGATTAAATATTATAACTCACACAATAAAGCTATAATAACACCGATTTGATCTTTTAATACCTCTAATCCGACAAAATACTGATAAAATACCTCAACATTAATTCCTTCATTTATAACCACATAAATAAATCCATCATTTATATCCACATCAAATAAATATTTCATTATCATATAAATCAATAATTAATTATTCACAAATAATATTACGGAATCACAATAATGAATGACAAGCGGTTTACAGGAAAGAGGTAGTTTTTCGATAAGGATTTCTCCTTCATGCGCATGCAATTAGGTGACCAAACCTCTCCTTGTGAACTTTCTAGACATTGCCAATAATGCTATCTAATAATATTATTCAAATAATATGAATTATTGATCGATAATGGAGATCTTTGTCAAAATGACAATTATTGAAACAACAATAATATAAAATATCAACGCTTGACAATTATTGAATCAATAAAATAAAATATTGAGCGATAATTCTTGTAACAATTATTGAGTAGTGCCTTCTACCGTAAGAATCAATAATTGAAAAAAATTATAATAATCACACAGGTAATCTTCTTTGTGCAACAACGCGTATTACATTACTTTACCAAATAAAGGTATTCCAGCGGTGTTAGCAGTAGCGATTCGTAGATTATTTATAAAACTCAAATTTGTCGTTTTCTTCATCAAGCGGTTATTTTGTTATGGGGCCCATAAATGCATTTGCTTACCAGTGCATGCGAATATTCCCGACAACAAGAATATTCCTGACCAAACGAATATTCCAAATGCACAACAATGAATATTTTATAACCACTTGCGTATTTGAAAAAAAAAAAAATTCATATATCACCCCTTAACTTTAACTTTTATCAATTTAATCATTTCTTGAATAGAAAAATTGAATATTTTTACTTCATAAAATTCGGGGTCTTACATCACGCATATTAAGAAGAGGAATAAAATGATAAAATTATCCATAATAATGTCATTAAATATGGAGAGAGAATTAGAATAAGAAAAGTATGAGATATTTAATGCTACGAGCATAATAAGAAAAAATATGTAAAAATTTGGTTATTAAAGGAAAGTGGATATTTAACACGAGACTACCCAAAATAATAATAAGGACTTTTATCTTGGGACAGAGGGAATATTAGATATATCATTTATACATAATCACTAAACATTTTATTTTTTTTTATACATAATCACTGAATATTAATTTTTTTTAGGGTGAGGGTATAATGATCACTGAATATTATTATTATTTTGGTTGGAATTGGGGTGGGGTGGGGTGGGGGTGGGCGGGGTGAGGGTGTGGGTGTATAGATAATCACTTAATATTATTTTTTGAATCAAAAATTTTTGAATATGGGGGTGGAAAGAACTTTTGATTTATATTTGTAATGAAATATGGGTCGAAAAATAGTTAACCGATTTGGGCCTATATTTCTTTTAAAAAGTATGATTCCAAACTGTTAGGACATGAATATTTGGACCTATTGGGCCACACTTAATTGGGCCTTTGGAGTATTGGGCCATTATTTAAATAATGATATATTTGGGCTTGGACTGAAGGTCATTAGAATGTACAGGTGTTAGAATGTGAGTCCAATACCTTATTTGATAAGGATTTGACTTAATTGTAGTTAGTGGGGAACATTTAGGTGACTAGCTGGTGATTTTGCATGCAATTAGCTGAGATCATTCTGAGTCAGCTGCATGCAAGACGGTGGAGTGAGTATATCAGGACAGAGCATTACACAAAAGAGGTAACATGCATTTCATTGCAAAAACACTAGAACGAAAAACCTCCATTGTTAACATTGTGTCAGTCTGTACTAATTCTCACACCGGAGCTATTCCCCGGCGGCCCAAGCCGTCAAAGATTTCGGTGCTGATTCGTTTTCTGTGTAGGGTTGGACACGCTTTTCGGTGATTAAGGTGCGTGAAAAGATATTGGCGTTAACAAAAACCTTAACAAACTTAAATAAATAAAATAGTTAACCAACCCATTTGATTCTAGTTAGTATGAGTTGACCCAATAGTTAACCAACTATATTGTCAGGTCTAAAATATACTAACTTTTTACAATGTGTGACGATGAGATTATAATATTCTTACAATGTGTGACGATGAGATTACAATATTCTTTATTACTCATATTTTATATAAAAAAGGTTTAAGTTCAAATCACCACCTAGGGTTTGGGCGTTTTCCCACTTAACCACCTGTAGTCAGTAAAGTTATATTTAAACTCCTGACTTTTTGAGTTGAAGTGAAAATGTCACATTTTCCATCTAACTTAACTGTGCGTGTATGTCACACGCCTAAAGTGCGTGAAAAGGGGCCTGTAATAGTCAAAAAGAAGGGTAAATGTCTAAAATAGGTCTTCTTCTTCCTCGTTGCTGTTAAGAGAGCAGATCTACCCCTGAAATCAGCCCACTACTCTCTCTCTCTCTAAACAAATAACTGAATCGTTTGAAGGTAGAAGATGGTGGTCAATTGGAGAGGGAGAAGGCGGCGGGGGCAAATATCGAGACCAATCGTACGATGCGTTCAACAGAGCCAATCCAACGCTGTAAATTGAAGAGAGGGGTTAGGGTTTTAGAAAATGCTGCAAAGAATTTAAGCAGTGAGGATGATCTGAGATTTGAGAGGTCTTTGAGCTTTAGCACCACTATTAATTGCATCCCGAGTGGTGGCAAATATCGAGATGAATCGTACGATGCGTTCAACAGAGCCAATCCGGCACTGTAAATTGAAGAGAGGGGTTAGGGTTTTAGAAAATGCTGCAAAGAATTTAAGCAGTAAGGATGATCTGAGATTCGAGAGGTCTTTGAGCTTCCGGATATGTGTGGCGTTTGTTTGTATGATGGCTATTGCAAGCTTTTTTAGTTTCTGTGTCTCATTTCTATGCTAATAATTTTAGTTGATATCGAACACAGTCAGTCACTCAGTTGTGTAGAAATTAGTCACATAGTCAGTTCGTGACCAATTTAGTCCAGAAATTTGCTCTGAGTTCTACATGTTACCTCAACATTTGGTAGTTAATTTGATTGCTTACAGTTATGTGATATTATCACTGCAGCCCAACTTTTGCTCTAAAAACAGGGACAAGGAGAATCCTGATGTCGGAGCATCCGAACTCGAAATAGAGGTGTGTAGATTACGTCTATGTATGGATTACCAACACAGAACTTTCCAATTGTATATGTACTTTGTTGTTTGATATCTCTTTAAGGTTTTGAACATTTATTGTTCCATTGTTGAAATTGGCTGTGATTATATGTTTAGTTATGGAATTGATGTTGTTCTGTGAGAGATTATACATGGGTTTTGTGGGTTCTGTATTATAAACCCACCTCTCTTATTTAATATGGGTTTTGGAATATGGGTTCTGTATTATATTTTGTTGAGATTGAGCAAAGTACACAAAAAATGTTATTTGTTAAGTTTCCAAATAAACCCACGTCAATATAGCATATGGATGTTTCCAAAAAAATTTCTTCTTATGAGCTGGAAATGTTTTTTTTCTCGAAATAATCATGTTTTAGAAACTTAAATTAATAGTTGGGGAGACTGAGAATAATTGAAACAAGTGTGTGAAAATTGTTTTTACCTAGTTGGATCAAGTGAGTGAAGATTTGAATGGAGTTGCAGAGCATGAATATGTTGATTGTAGCTGCTTCTTAGCTGCAGTTTGTGTATGGGTCCTGCTGGGCTTGCTTGAGATGGATTTGTGAGGGGAATTGTGATGTAGATCTATGGTTTTTGTGGCGAAAATTGATAGTTTATGGAAGAATAAAAAATTTATGATGAACACTAATGGGAACATTTAGTTATGAAGTTATGAAGATGAACACTAGTGGGTATCTAATTTTAATATCTCTATCTATCATCTTCAAAATTTGGTTATGAAGTTAGTATCTAATTTGGTTATGCTGAGGAGTTTGGACACATAAATTGAAGAAATTGGAAACGGGGATGATGAGAAGGAAGAGGGAAGCTTTCAATATATATGTAAGACCCCGAATTTTATGAAATAAAAGTATTCAAATTTTCTTATAATTACTTTTTAGTAAATGGTTAAATTGATAAAAGTTAAAGTCAAGGGTGATATATGAATTTTTTTTTAAATAAGCAAGTAGTTATAAAATACTCATTGTTGTCGGGGAATATTCGTTTGGTCGTGGAATATTCTTTACGTTGGGGAATATTAAATGACGGTAGCGACCATTTGTGGGCCCCATATGAGAATAAGCTATCGGATGAAGAAAAGCGACAAAAGGGAGTTTTATAAATAACATGGCGTAGTTATTCACAGAATTAACATTTGTTGGAATAATTGGTTAAAATACGATAATATCGTTGTTAGCGTTGCGCACAGCGGTATTGCACCAATTATTGATTCTTTACGTGAAGACATTACTCGATAATTATTACGGTAATTCTTATTCGATATTTTATTTTGATTCGATAATTGTTGCGTTGATATTTTATATTATTGTTGTTTTGATAATTGTCTTTACTGATATTTCCCATTATCGGATCAATAATTCATATTATTTGGATAATATTATTAGATAACATTATTGGCAATGTCTAGAAAGTTACATCGAGGAGAGGTTTGGTCACCTAATTGTATTTAGTAAGGAGAAATTCTTATTGGGAAGCCCATCTTTCACGAGGCTGCTGGTTGTCGATATTGTGATTACATAATATTATACGTGAATAATTAATTATTGATTTATATGATGAAGAAAATATTCATTTATGTGGATATAGATGGAGAAAATTTTTAAAGTGACAATTGTTGAAAATCGATATTTTATCTTTTACGATAAAATAATATTTTATTATATTATTATAATATAATAATGGTGATATTTTACAATTAATGTGGGATATATGAGTAAATGAGGAGGAATAGTATTTTTTGTTGCAATAAATATTAAAAACATATTAAACATGTACGTGGGCCTATTTCTTGACTGAAATTTGATTATAGCACAGTAAAATCGTTTGTATGTGATTTTGATCGATTTACATTTGGAATTTAGAAAAACTTTTTCTACAAAGTTGTAGAGAATTGAATTTCCTATTAAAAAAACGCGAGATTCAAATTTTACGATAAAAGGGCTATTTATTATGAATTATTGAATTTCCGAAGTTCCGAAATAATTGATTTTTGGAAGTTTTAATTATTTTTATTAAGAAAAACATTTTTTATATTGTTGGTGGGCCCCACTTTGGTGTTGAATGCATCTTTGAATTGATTCTTGGTGTCACGTAGGAAATTTATATAAATATAATAATATTTTATTAAATTTTACTGTTTTGGTGTTCAAGCATTTTTTCTATAAATAGGGTCTTAGGTTAGAATTGAAAATCACTTTGAAGCTGAAGTTTTTCTCTATTTCTCTCTATATTATCGAGTGTATTCTTGTGAGTATTTTGATATCTTGAGTATTCTTATCACGGTCTGATTAAGTTCGTTCGTTATTCAATCGAAATCTTTGCTTTCTTTTGAGGTAAGGGATAGTAAAGGATTTTTAAGGATTGAAAAGGATGTTATTTCTTCAATATCATTATGTTGAAATATTGGTTTGAACTTTTTATCAAATTTAAAATTTTTTTCATGTGGAGTTCTTATTAAGTGATTCTTATTCACGGGTTACTTATTCACGATTCTTTATTCACTGGTACTTATTCACTACAAAATTGGTTTCTTTTTTAACCAAATTATAGTTGATTTATGAATATTACTACGGAGATTAAAACTATGTATTGATTATATTGATTTTATTATCATATATAACATTTTTATAATCACGATGTTGAAATTCTCTTTCCTTTGAAGTGTAAAGATGGGTAGATTATTGGTATGATCATGACTAGGGTTCTCTTTGGCGATAGTGAAAAGTTGAATTGTATTTGGTATGATCATGACCATTGAATTTATAATTGAATATCTTTAAGCTTAAGTCAAAGGTGAATTGATCGACATGGTTATAATTATGGTTTATATAAATTACGAAATGATTATGTATTTTTTTTGAGATATAAATATCTTTTTTGTAGTGCAGAAGATGACTGTTATTGAATATCTTTGGCTGTGTAGTGCAAGATGAGCTGATGATGAATATCTTTGGCCGTGGTGCAAAGATGAATTTATTAGTATGATTACTGAACGAGGCTGTGATTTGGTATAACTATGATCTTTGATGTTTGGTGATGAAAATTATCTTTGTCTGGATGAAAAAAGAATTTAGAACAACAATTACGATTATAAGTTATACATGTGATTGTGGACATGAATTGTTGATTGATGTTCTGGGGATAAAATATATTTGGTGAACTTTTAACATGGAAGATAATAGACTTTATGGTCTATTTGACTCTTCTAATGGATTGCTTCGTTCATTTTGCAAATATGGTTGAAAAGTTTTATCATCTACCATATATTTCTAAATCTCGATTTTATTCTTGATGAAGACTATTGATAATTTATTTATCTTTAGTCATAATATTCTTTCTTGAGCTAGTTGTGCTCACCCTTTTACTTCACAATTCCTTTTCGGGTAATAAAAGTGTAGCTAGAATGATGACGAGGGAATAACGAGGAGAATAGAGCGGTGAGTCTATAGATGTTGAGGGTGAGGTGCATTTAACTTGGAATGGTGTTTTGCCACTATCATACAAGATGTCTAATGACATACTGACCTCGTGTCATCATAAAGGCGGGGTTGTCTTCATCCACTTGCTTTGAGTATATTCACAAGCACTACTATATAATCTTGGTGTTTGTTTGGAGTATAATACCCAATTAGAGGCGATTGGAGATAATGATATGTGAGAGAAGACTCACCATTAGGAAGAATATGATAGTAATCTTCTCGTTTTTCTTTGGGGTCTATTGGGTCAACCAAGGATAATTTTGTGGGCATATGATATCTATCATAACCTAGATGTATGGCCTCCTATGTACGAAGGTTTCCTTGAGCACTTCCCAAATATTTTAATTTCTAAAACAGTTTTTTACTATACCTTTATGTAAGGTATCATTTGTGAGAGTCTTGTCCATAGTTGGGACATGAGTCAAGTTGGTATTAAAACTCATGATATATATGTTGTTGTTTTTTTGCACGACAATTGTAGTAATAAAGTTGTAGTTGTTTCTGTACCATGTATTTGGCGACTCAGAATGGGTTGGATGGAATGGACCTGTTTTGGGGTCGTCACAATATATATGGAGGGTAATTTAGTCTTTAGCCAATTCAACTAACGGAGTTAAGACGGAAAGCATTTTTTCACTTCAACTCAAAAAATCAAGAGTTTAAATGTAACTTTACTGACTACAGGTGGTTAAATGAAAAAATGCCCAAACTTCAGATGATGATCTGAACTTAAACCAAAAAAAAAAAATTGTAAGTGTAGGTGTGGGTGGGGTTTTTAAATATTTTACTCTATCTTGTTTTGGAGGCGAAGGAAGGTTTAGGTCATATGGATTAAATTTTGTTATCCTAAAGGAATATAAACAATTAGAATATTAGATTAACAATTTAGTTGACATTATAATGATAATAAACTCCATGACTTGGGGGCATATGACATAAAGGGTTCTATAATGAAAATTCCAATTGTCCATGGAGAAACAAGTAGTTGAAATAATTTAAATAAGATTATTTATTTTGATTACATAAGATTAAAAAATTTGGATGACAGGAAGATAAGCTATAGTTTTGTTAGCACTCGGTCGCAACCACCGGCCCATTATATCATCATTATCAAGCAATGATTAGGATATCTTAAGTGGCACAGTGGTGATAAAGCCATAAAGGCCAATAGGCCATCATTTTTTTTCCATTAGTGTGGTCTAACTTAGGGATGCTTATTGGTAAAAAATCGAATCGATATCAAAAAAATCGAACAGGTATCGATCCAAAATTATTAAAAAAATAAGTCGGAACCAATACCAAATTACCGATTCGGTACTAATAGAAAGTTACGAGGGCTTTGGTACTAATAGAAAGTTTGTCTTCTCACAATTAATAAACACCCAAAACTTATATTAAAATTAATATTTTTACATAAAAATTATTAATTTTTATGTGAATAATTTTATATCAATAATGAGTGGGTTTTCATCTGTGTGAAAAAAATTTCATGTAAAAATATATATAGAAAGAGAGATTAATATGAAGTTAAATTTAGTCAATTGATCAATACAGTGACGATACGCAGATCGAAAGGTGATCTCTCAGTACTGTATTAATTAATTGACCAATTTATCATAAAATCAAATTCATGATAATCGGATCTATATATGTTGGGGGTGTAACCAAGAATTTCAATAGAAAAGGGGAAATATTTATGAAGAATGTTTTACAAGCTTAAAATAGTGATTTAAAGTTTCATGAATTGGCAGCACAAGAATTATGATATTTTATTAATAAAATATGGACATAATTATTTTTACTTTAATAACGTGTTATGTACTGTCAATATATACAAGTGATGTTGGCCACGTGTTCCTATCATATAATACCGCCCGACTCAAGTCGCTTATACCCTAACCGGACCCACGCACCATTTATCTTCACTATTTTTTGAGTGGGCGGTGGACCCATCAACATCAGCTCACATACGAAAGCGCATCAGTTTGCCACCTAAGCCAAAAATAATTGAGAAAAGAAGCCGACCAAGCAACGTCGTTTTCAATGATTCATGCAAGGGCATTTATGTCCCAAACAATCGAAAGAAATTAGTATAAACCGGGTCGGGGCGGCCACAGTTAAAAAATTTCACCGGGTCCCACTTTTCTCTTTGTCCTATATATATATATATATATATATAATCACTACTCTTTAATCACTCAAAACATCCTTCACCATTATCTAGAATCTAGAAAAAATAGCTTACTGTGTGTTTTAGTGTGTGAGAGAGAAAGCTTGAGCAAGTTCAGAAATGGAGGGGAAAGAAGAAGATGTGAGACTGGGAGCTAACAAGTTCAACGAGAGGCAGCCGATCGGGACGGCGGCTCAGAGCCAGGATAAAGACTACAAGGAGCCGCCCCCAACGCCGCTGTTTGAGCCAGCTGAGCTCAGCTCCTGGTCCTTTTACAGAGCCGGGATCGCCGAGTTCATCGCAACCTTTCTGTTCCTGTACATCACCGTTTTGACGGTGATGGGTGTGTCCAAGTCGCCGTCTAAGTGTGCATCCGTCGGAATCCAAGGAATCGCCTGGGCTTTCGGCGGCATGATCTTCGCCCTCGTTTACTGTACCGCTGGCATCTCAGGTCCTCTTCAACTCCTTCAATTTTTTCTAGATTTGTCCTTGTGTACAAGTTTTTGCATGATAGTAGTATTTGCCTATTTGGTGATTGGGTAGTCTTGAATTCCTCAAAATAAATATTTTTAGTTGTTTGTTTATATTTGTTCTAAATTTGCACTAACAGAGAAAATAATAAATTGCGCACTACTTAAAATACTCTTATTACTAATTTAAATAGGAGGACCAATATGTATTGACTCGGGCTAAACTCTTTGTGTTAAGTTCCTCTTCAACTTCTTCAACAATTTTTCTAGTTTCGTCCTTGTGTATAATTTATTATGAATGTTGTACCTCCCCCTTTCGAAAATAGAAGATTTTTAGGACATTTTAAAACTCAAAATCAACATTTTGTTTTCGTTAATACAACTATCTAATTACTGCCAATTATAAATTTATTGTTCCGTAGATTTGAATAAATTATATCAAATTTTGAGTTTGAAAGTATTATATTGAATCATTGATTATCTTGAACTTCTTACATAAATTTCCTTGCTTGGTCCTTGTGTACAAGAGTTTGTATAATATTGTTGCTCTTGAATTTCTTACAAAATTGTTATAGCTTAATGTTTGTATAATATTGGTGGGGTTGGTGTGCAGGTGGGCATATAAATCCGGCTGTGACGTTTGGGCTGTTTTTGGCTAGGAAGTTGACCTTGACGAGGGCATTATTCTACATGGTGATGCAGTGTTTGGGTGCGATATGTGGTGCTGGGGTAGTGAAGGGGTTCGAGGGGAAGAGGGAATTCAATCTTCGAGGTGGTGGAGCTAATGTTGTTGCCCATGGTTACACCAAGGGGGATGGTCTAGGTGCGGAGATCGTTGGTACCTTTGTGCTTGTTTACACTGTCTTCTCTGCCACTGATGCCAAGCGCAGTGCCAGAGATTCCCACGTCCCGGTAAGCACTCTACACACAAAACAAATCCTCTTTGTCCCAAATTAAGAAGTCCCACTTCTAAAATTAGATAAAGTGAGAAAAAGTTTGCAATTTTTGCTAGCTTAATGAAAAATTAAACTAATCTTGTGAATATGTATATATTGATGTTAAATACTTGGAAGATTATGTTTTGAAAACTGAAATATTTTCAAATATTTTGTATGATTTGTTAAGATGGGATTATGGTGGAACTTGTAATTTTATTTATCAACTTTGTTATTAGTTGCAAGTGCCATGACGTATAATATTATTTATGATCAGATATTGGCACCGTTGCCAATTGGGTTTGCCGTTTTCTTGGTACACTTGGCAACCATTCCCATAACCGGCACCGGTATCAACCCAGCTCGGAGTCTTGGTGCAGCCATCATCTTCAACAAGGACCGTGCCTGGAATGACCATGTAAGCCAGCTATACCACTCCCGTTGTTCAAGATTATAGACAGAATATTTAGCTTCTTTAAATGTGATACATATTGTTATACTTCATTAATTTGATGGAATTAATATATGTTATTTGATCACAGTGGATCTTCTGGGTAGGACCATTCATTGGAGCAGCACTTGCAGCACTGTACCACCAAGTGGTGATCAGAGCCATTCCATTCAAATCCAAGTGAATGAATATCCATTATGAGTTTGCTTATTTCTTCTTATTTGTGTATGTATGTATTTGGAAGTTTATTTGTATGGGATAATATATAGCATGTTCTATTCTCAAAAAGTGGCTTTACTTTTGGTTCAATGTCAAGACTAAGAGAAGAGAAGAGAGCACATGATGTGTTTTGGGACCAACCCAACTAAAGTGGGTTTGGGTGGGCTGTTGTTATCATTGTAGTATTTGTGTGGTGGATGTAACGAATCAGAATTTATCACTAAATAAATAATCAAAACTCTACCAAACTCAAACCTGCTCTATATTTCCATATCACGAATCAATTTGTCTAAGCAGTTGGAGTTTTTTTAGTTGTTATATAAGCGCTATTTAATGTGTATATCATTGTAGATTGTGTAGGACATATTAATGAATATATATGCACGACAAGCAAGTTTGACAAATTTGAGTATATTGTTTTTGTGTTATTGTGTCCAATATTCAATCCTAAATTTAACAATTATTATAATATTTTTCGCCATAAACCAATTGAAAAATATGTAATTAACTAAGATAATGATGATATAAACGATATACTAGTGGTCATGAACCATATGGGCTTGGTATAGTCTTATGGTAAATATGTTTCATATTAGATGAGTTTCTATGATAATTGAAATATGAGTGTGTGATTCTCATCCTCAAATCTTGATTCTATAAATCTAAAGACGCTAAGGTAACGTTTGGATTGAAAGAATGGAATGGAGCATTCCAATTTCAACCAAACACAATTTTTTTTATTACATAAAGATGAGTCTTTCCATTCCCATCTTCATTATCCCAATCCAAACGTAGCATAACAGTAATTTTTTGTACAAATAGTAAAATTTATGTAATAAATATATCAAATGTGTGTATAATAAATTCAAATGTTAGAACCTCCATGGTATGTTCTTCCTATATTTATATTTTGTTTGTGCACATATAACTTCTTCAAGATTACTTGTTTCTTAGTTGTATTATATTCCAATTACTCCCTCTAATTTCATACAAAGTCTTATTTTGACCATATATATTGTTTCAAATAATTAAAATGTATTTTTAATTTTAAAGCAAATGAATTATAGTAAGTTTTTATGTTTTAAATTATAAAATTATTATTAGCTTTTAAAAGTTAATTTAAAATATTTTTTAAACTCAAAATCGAGAAGATTCGTTGAAGATTATGAAAATAAGTAATATTTCTTAAATAATTTATAAAATTCATCATTGAAATGATTAATATTTAAATAATTTATATTAATTTTAAAATTAAAAATATATTGTTATTTCGAAAAGTTTTGGAATGGAAGGATAATATACGGGAGTACCATATTTTTTTGGGTACATAAAATGAGAATTAGATAAAGTATCTCGAACTTCGAATAAGGTACATTATGTTTATACATCTGCACATTTGAAGAAAACCCACTATACGTCTATGCCTATATGTGGGGCTAAAGAGATTCTGCACAATTAGGTCGTAGGACATAGACCTACAATTAACGAGAGTGGTTAGTATGAAGTGAACTTCATAGTAAGTTCAATTTATGCTCAATGTAGTACTGATACACAGGCGGAAGATGATCTCTCCGCCTGCGTGTCAGCACTGTATTGGTCATGAAATAAATTTATCATAAAGTTCACTTCATGCTAACCGGATCCACAATCAACTATCCTATGTGGATAGAAATCCAAACCAAAATTTTAAATTGATAAACGACTCACTTACTACAACAACAATTAAGGATCAGTGTATATACTACTCTCTTAATCTCATGTAAATAGGATTAAATATTTTTTCAGTAATTGTACTATAGGTCGATTTACAGATGGATAATTGAATTTTTTTTCTTACAGTCAACTCACTGTACTTGACTTTGCTAACAAAAAGTTAAAAAACCCGTTAGAAACTTTGATTTTCAACGGAACGGAACACGTCAGCGGCTGAGTTGTCCGTTACAAAGCTAACGTGACGCATTTGTGTGACGTGGCAGTGATTATGTGGATTTGTAGGGAAATTTTTATGAAGAAAATGAAAAAAAAATATTTTAAAGTATAATAAAAATTATAAAATTAAAATCTTTTCAAATTCGGACATTAAATTAATAATTGAGTCAATTTGGTAATAATTTTTTTTCTTTTCTAACTAGGATAAATAAATTTATACTTTCACATGCAAATAATTTTTGTCAAATAATTTTTAATTTTATCAAATAAGTTTTATTATAATTTTAATTTTTTTTAATTAAAAAAAAAGAAGCATTTTTTTAAAAAAAATAAAAAAACGCAACTTTTTTAAATAAAATTTATTTTATTTTTATTAAAAAAACGCAGTTTTTTTATTAAAAAAAATATAAAGCGCAGCTTTTTTAAATAAAAATAAAACGCAGCTTTTTATGAAATGTAAGACCCCGAATTTTATGAAATAAAAGTATTAAATTTTTCTATTTAGTAAATAGTTAAATTGATAAAAATTTAAAGTTAAGGGTGGTATGTGAAATTTTTTCAAAATAAGCAAGTGGCTATAAAATACTTATTATTGTCGGGGAATATTCGTTTAGTCGTGCAATATTCTTGTTGTCGGGGAATATTAGTACGACGGCGCAGCCATTTGTGGGTCCCATAACAGAATAACTGTCGGATGAAGAAAACGACAAGTTTGAGTTTTTATAAATAACGGCGTAATTATTCAGGTTAACTTTGTTGAAATACACGGTGGTTAAAAATCTGATTAATATGCGTTGTTGCTGCGATAGCATACGGTATTACAGTATTTTTGAATTATTGATTCTTACGTAAAAAGCCACTACTCGATAATTGTTAAAGTAATTCTTTATTCAATACTTTATTTTATTGATTCAATAATTGTTGCGTTGATATTTTATATTATTGTTGTTTGATAATTGTGACTTTCTGATATTTCCATTATCACATCAATAATTCATATTATTTGAATAATATTATTAGATAGCATTATTGGGAATGTCTAGAAAGTTCATCGAGGAGAGGTTTGGTCACCTAATTGGCGCCAAGAAGGAGAAATCCTTATATCGAAGCCCTTCTAACTACGAGAACTGCGCCTGGTTGTCATAATTGTGATTACGTAATATTATTTGTGAATAATTAATTATTGATTTATATGATAAGGAAATATTTATTTGATGTGGATATAAATGATGAATTTATTTATGTGGTTATAAATGAAGGAATTAATGTTAAGGTGTTTTATCAATTATTTTATCGGATTGGAGGTATTAAAATCAAATCTGTTTTAAAACTCTATTGCGTGAGTTATAATTTTGATCCGACCGTTGGATCGTTGTGATTTTTGGATATGTTATACATATATAAGTTGAGTATATATCCACAAATTTTGAACCGTTAAAAATGAACGAATGATTTGTTATGGATTTTTAGAGTGTTGAAAATCGTCCGTTTATGAATTTCGAATATTTTCTGTCTGGAATTTGGAAAAACTTTCTTCTTCAAATTGTAGAGAATTCGATTTCGTGTGGAATAGACATAAAATTCGTATTTTTTTGATAAACGGACTATTTTCTATGAATTATTAAAGTTTCAAAAAATAAAATAATTTTTTTATTAAAATTAGGGGTGGGACCCACATTGTTTTAAACATGTGGGCTGCCCAATTATTTTCAAATGAGATGGCTGGTATTTGATGGTGGCTTGCGTAGGAGAAAATTAATAATAATAATATATTTTATTATTTTAGTCTCCTTTGGCTTTCTAGTATTTTCCCATAACTATGTGCTTATGTTAGAATTGAAAATCACACCAGAAACAAGTTTTTCTTTCTCACTATATTGTCGAGCATATTTTAGTGAGTATTTAGATACTTTGAGATTTGTTATTCAGTGCAAGTTTCCTTCGACTTTTCATCCGATATTCGAGTCAGAGATACTGCTCTTTTGAGGTAAGGGATTGTAAGGGTTATTATGTTTTTTAGTTTCGTAATTTTTCCGACCTTCAAAAATTCTGGAAAAATTTGAAATGATAATTTGATGAGTTTTCTAGATTGTGTCCAAAAATTGCGATTTTTGGATTTATAGATTAGGAGTTATGAATTTTATGAGAAAATACTATTTTAAAAGTAAACCCTTATAACTCCTTGTGGTTAACTCTAAAATTGGTGAAATTTTTATTGGGAGTACATGTATATAACAGAAGTATACTATGTAAATTTCGGAATTTTTGCACAAAAGTACAACTTATGATAAATGTCTAAATATTAATGATTTTGGCCATATGAAAAATAGTAAATGAATTTTAAAATTCGAGAAAAATATATGTTCAATATGGAACTATATTACGCTAAATTCAGAAAAGAAATTTTTTGTCTTGATTTGGTATTTTTAATGAAAATGGACTAGTTATGAGTAAATGAATTAAATATGTTATGTGAAGTAAGAAAATTGGAAGTTATGGCTTGAGAATCATATATGAGGTATATGCAGATTTTTGATAAGGGTTTTGGTTATTGGTGATGAAATCTTATGAGTTTGGCATTTTAGGATGATTAAATGCATTATTTAGTAAAGTGTAAACAATTAAAATAAATTGTTTATTAGTTTAAGAAATGTTATTCTTTCAATATCATTATACCGAAATATTGGTATAAATTTTATTGTGGAATTTCAACCTTTTTCATGTCGGGGTTACTATTCATGAATTACTATTCATGAGTTACTATTCACGACAAAATTGGTTTCTTTTTCTGACCAAATCATCGTTGATTTATGAATCTTAATCTTGAGATTAAATGCAGTTGTTGATCATATTGTTTTTATTATCATATATAACATTTGACTAAAAGACAATTTGCACCCCAAAGTTTACATCGGTGTTGACTTTTGCACCCCAAACCGAAAAAGGTGTCTAAGTACACCCCAAACTTCATTATACGTAATAAAACATTGACACTTTCTTCACTTAAGCAGAATCAAAAGTGACCTGCCAAGCCTCATATACAAGTTTGGGGTGCAAATTATCTTTTAGTCTTAAAAATTGGCAAAACTAATTAATTTTAAATAAAATAAAATAATTAATTTTAAATAAAATAATTAGTTTTAAAATAAAAATAAAATAATTAATTTAAAATAAAATAATTAAAATAATAAAATTAAAATAAATATTTGGAATTAATGATTAATAATTAATCATTAACTTGTAAAATAATTATTTTATTTTTATTTTTAAAATTAATTACTAATCATTAGGTTAAAAAAAAATCATTAACTTGTAAAAGATCATTTTTGCCACATAAAAAAATTATGTTTTTGTTTTTAAAAAGCAGATTTTTTTAAAATGAATTTTTCAAAAAGCAATTTTATTTTACAAGTTAAAAAAATTACATTATTAATTTTATTTGTTTGGTTCTTTGTATAAGGATAATAAGGATCATAAAATATATTTTTATGTTGTTCAGTTTTCCAAATATGTCCAAAAAATGAACAAAATTTTTTGGCAAGAAAAGTGTTTGAAATTTTTAGTCTATTTTTCTTCTTTTTTTTAAACTAAAAAACTCAATAAAAAGAAAATATGATAAAATAAAAATCCATCATTTTTCTAAAATTGCGATACATCATTTCTTGTCAAAGGGAATATATTCCTTTCTTTTCAAAAATTGTTACGTCAACAGAATATCCAACTCTATCTTCTAACAATAGGTTTTATTTTTTATTCTCTTTATTTTTTTTTGGGTCTTTGTAAACTAATTCATTTTTTTTACTCAATTAATTCACTTATTTTTTCACATATAGCTCTTATCGTCTTTAAGCTCTCAAATTTGGTAATATTTGTGGCGCCCCAAAATAGAGTATACATCACCCATCTTGAGTATCCGGATCGTAGTACAAGAATTCAAAATCTAACTTAATAATACAAGCTGTTGTGTACAATACACCAAAACATGTTTGTGAGTTTGAATACAAATATTGTCTACTACATTATACAAACTCAAAAGGAGTCCTCATTACAATTATTATCACACTTTATTTCACATAATAGTGAGGACTACTAATGCTATCATCATCGGCCCGTCACTCCGTTCCCACATTAGTCCTACTTCGTTCTCATTTCTGAAGAGAACAATGAAAGTAAAAAGGTGAGCTCAACTAGCCCGATAGGAAATATTATGACTAAGATAATCGCGAGAATATATTATCGTTAGCCTTCAACAGTGTTAAAAGCGATACAATATAACAACCATCAAGTTTAAGCTAATGAACAAGCGATCCATTAAAAGAGTCAGTAGAGAATAAAATCTACTATCTTTTATGATTTAGAAGGTTTTCATCACTTTTATCATTGGGACTCGACTTAATAAATAATCCACATCATCGAATCACCCCTCGCACTTCTGACGAGGATATTCTTTAGTATCATGACCACAATTATCCATGCACTACGGGCCAAGAATATTTGTGTATTCATTAATGGTCATGATCATGCCAACAATCATCCATCAATGCACCACGCCAATGAGGACTTTTTCCACATCATTTATCATTGGCTCAAGTAGTATTGATGGACGATTGTTGGCATGATCATGACCATTAATGAATACACAAATATTCTTGCCCAGAAGTGTATGGATAATTGTGGTCGTGATACTAAAGAATATCCTCGGTAGCAAGGGTGATTCGATGATGTGGAATATTTATTGTCGAGTCTCAGCCGATAACAAATGATAAAAAAACCTTTAATCATAAAAGATAGTAGATTTTATTTTCCTCGACTCTTTTAATGGATTGTTTATTCACCAGAGTTAAACTTGATGTCTATTATATTTTATCGCTTAACATCATTGGAGACTAATGATAATTTATTCGCATTATCTTAGTCATAATATTTTTTATCGGGCTAGCTGAGCTCACCCTTTCTTTCAATGCTCTTCCAAAATGAGAACGAATGGGACTACTTGGGGAACAGAGTGATGGTCCTAGACGGTGCATTAGTAGTCCCTCACTATTCCGTGAAATAGTGTGATAATAATTGTAATGAGGACCTTTTGAAAGTTTGTATAATCTTAGTAGATAATATTTGTATTCAAACTCACAGCTTATGTTTTGGTCGATTGTACATACCCATACTTGTATTAAAGAAGTCAGATTTGAATTCATCTATGTATCCTGGCGACCCAAGATGGGTGATGTATACCATGTATCAGCATAACTCTTTTGTCGATTTTGTCGGTTCTACTCGTATATTTTCCATCATCACGTGGGTCCTTGGAGTCTTTATCTCTATCTCCATCTTTTGCAAGTCATACAAAATGGGCCTTTGCGTTGACAATATTGTACTTGTACCCGCATATGATCTTCTACTCAATGCGTCAGCTACCACGTTCGCTTTTCCAGGATGGTATTGGATAGTATGATCATAATCTTTCAATGATTCAAGCCAAGCGTCGTTATCGCGATATTGAGTTCCTTTTGAGTGAAGAAATATTTGAGGCTTTTATAATCCGTAAAGATCTCCACTTTCTCCCCATATAAGTAATGCCTCCAAATCTTTAGTGCGAACACAACAGCTGCCAACTCTAGATCATGAGTAGGATAATTCCTCTCATATTCTTTGAGTTTTCGTGAGGCATAGGCTATGACTTTCCCATGTTGCATGAGAACACATCCTAACCCTTTTCCCGAAACATCACTGTAGATGACAAATCCCTCCGAACCAGATGGTATTGTCAGAACAGGTGCTGAAATGAGTCTCTTCTTGAGTTCTTGAAAACTCTTCTCACATTCCTCGCTCCAACCGAACTTTGTATCTTTCCGAGTCAAATTTGAGTTAGTGGAGTAGCGATTCGAGAAAACCCTTCTACGAATCTCCGATAATAACCAACTAAGCCGAGAAAGCTACGTACTTCGATCACTGATTTAGGTTGCTCCCAACTTTGAATAGCTTCAATCTTTGCTGGGTCAACAAATATTCCATGACTTGATACCTCGTGCCCAAGGAATACTACTTCCTCAAGCCAGAACTCGCATTTCTTCAACTTGGCATAAAGCTTATATTCACGAAGCTTTTGGAGTATCAGCCTCAAGTGTTGCTCATGATCTTCACGGGTTTTAGAATATATGAGGATGTCATCAATAAAGACGACCACAAAGTGATCCAAAAATTCCTTGAATACTCGGTTCATCATATCCATGAAGGCAGCAGGAGCATTAGTCAATCCAAAGGACATGACTAGGAATTCACAATGCCCGTACCAAGTTCTGAAATCCGTCTTTGGAATGTCATCGGTTCTAATCTTTAATTGGTGATATCCGGAACGAAGATCAATCTTTGAAAAGAATTTGGCTCCTTGTAACTGGTCAAACAGGTCATCAATATGTGGCAATGGGTACCTATTTTTGATGGTGACATGATTCAACTTTCGATAATCAATACAAAGTCGCATACTCCCATCTTTCTTCTTCACGAATAACAGAGAGCACCCCAAGAAGAAGTACTAGATTTAATAAAGCCAATGTCTAACAATTCCTGCGGTTGAAGTTTTAACTCACGAAGTTCAATAGAGCCATTCGATATAGGGATTTAGAAATGGGTTTTGTACCGGAGTTCAAGGTCGATATAAAATTCAATTTCACGCCTCGGGCGTAGGCGGGGAAGTTCTTCAGGTGAATACGTGGGAAATTCATTAACGATAGAAATATTATTCAAAATTGACGTATTTTTGTTTAGATCTGTGACATGAGCTAAGAAAGCTTGAAATCTGTTTTTCAATAAACGAATAGCTTTATGGCTTGAGATGACAGTGATTGATTTTAATGGTTTGGTTGCTTGAATTCGCATAATAGAGTCGATTAGGAATATGAAAGCTAACAACTTACGAAAATAATCAATTTTTGCATGATGAGTAGTTAACCAATCAATCCCTAGAATTACATCAAATGCAAGTATTTTTAATGCAATAATATCGACAGGTAATGTGTGGATACCAACTTGAACCAAACAAGACTTATAAACCGTGGATGTAATGAAGGTTTCTCCCAACGGAGTTTCCACAGATAAGTCAAAGTCTAATTTCTCCGAGTCAAATTTAATCGTTGAGTACAAAGTAGGAAAAATAAAAGAATGGGTAGAACCCAGTATCAAATAAAGTGTAGACTTCGCTAGAGTTTATGATAAGCTTACCCGTGATGACCTCATTCGGGTTCCTTGCTTCGGGAGGTCACAACAAACGCCTCCTCGCACCTATCGGCTTTGACTTTTTCAGGGATGACCTTTGGTGCCTCCATCCTAGTTGAATTTGTCTTCAATGAACGACAAAATTGGGCTAAGTAACCTTCTCTTCCATAATTATAACATGCTTTGACTGACATCGCGAAATTTGGACCGATGTGTCCTCCCTCCGCATTTGAAGCATATGATGGGTGGTCTTTCTCCTTCTTAACAACGGGTCTTTGGTCTTGACGTCTTTCCATCATTGTTGAATCTCCTCTTCTTGAAATGTCCATTCTTATTATTTTGTTCTACGATTACCATCGAAGTGGTTACCATTTTTCGGCATGTTGATTCCTCCATGCTTGTTGTCACCGCTTCGATGATTGCTCTCACCTGGTATTATCATTTTGTTTACCGCTTCTCTTTTGGTTGCGTTGACTCGTTATCGCGCTCCACCAATCGAGCCCTATTTACAACATCCGAATACAAACACGCTTTATGAGAAATAAGATGTTGGCGTATCTCGACTTCAAACCTCTTAAAAATATTCGCGCCATTTCTCTTCATTATCCACCAAGTGGGATGCAAACCAGATAAGTTCGCAAATTTTGCCTCGTAGTGCGACACGGTCATATTGTTTTGCTCCAATTTGATAAAGCGCCACCTCCTTCATGTGACGAATACTTTCGGGAAAGTATTTGTCGTTGAACAACTCTTGGAACTTCTCCCAAGACATCTTGAGACGGCAGGTCGAGTAATACGTTTTACCGATTCCCACCAAGAATCGCCTCTTGCATGCAACATAAAAAGGCTAAGAAGGTAACCTTTTGCTCTCCGGAGCATCCCAAGACATCAAATATCTTGGTGATCTGCTTTATCCATGCTTCCGCCATAAGTGGTTTTGGCTCTCCTTAAACTCCGGTGGTCCCAGCTCCTTGAAGCATTTAGCGGTGATCGCCTACTAAGTTTCCAAGTGTTTCCAGACTACATTTTGGACAGAGCCCGCTCTTCGTCTTTGTTGCATGAATTGCATAAAGCCTCCGAACAATCCATCATTCATTATTTGGTCGGTGTTGTTGTTTGTTTTGAGGATTGTCGCGCTTCGATGCACATTCTCACGATTATTGATATGTGGAGACTCAGCGGTCTCTTGTGCTCCATTGCTATTCTCAACATTTTCGGATGTCATTTTCAGACATCGCCACAAAACAAAGGTTAATTGACATGTATCATAATATCTCTAAACTCTGACCAACCAATTTAAATAAAAAATAAATTTAAGTAGGTCCTATTAGCGAAGGAATTCCCCGTCTCTCTCCCTCCTAGTTCTAGTCTCACATCTTAGCCAGGATCATATCCCTAAGCTTTGATATTAATCGTGACGCCCCAAAATTAGGTATACATCACCCATCTTGGGTGCATATGGTATCGTAATTCAAATTGAACTTACTTAATACAACTGCCATGGTACAATACGACAAAATATAAACCGTGAGTTTGAATACAAATATTATCTACTAGAGATTATACAAACTCAAAAGGAGTCCTCATTACAATTATTATCACATTATTTCACGAATAGTGAGGACTACTAATGCTATCCTCTCGGACCATCACTCCGTTCCTCGACTTGTCCCAAACTTTATTCTCATTTCAAGAGAAACGGTGAAAGAAAAGGGTGAGCTCAACTAGCCCAAGAAGAAATATTATGACTAAGATAATGCACGAATAAATTATCATTAGTCTCCAACAATGTTAAACCGATAAAATATAATAGACATCAAGTTTAAGCTGCGGTAGAACAAGCAATCCATTAAAAGAGTCAAGTAGAAAATAAAATCTACTATCTTTTATGATTAAAAGGTTTTTCATCATCATTATCATTTGAGACTCAAGCCTTAATAAATATTCCACATCATCAAATCACCCCCGCACTACGACTCAAGGATATTCTTTAGTATCACGACCACAATTATCCATGCACTACGGGCCAAGAATATTTGTGTATTCATTAATGGTCATGATCATGCCAACAACTGTCCATCAATGTACTACGGGCCAATGAGGACTTTTACCACATCATTTGTAACATTATGGTCATGATTACACCGAATAATCCCTGGTCATAATCATACCAAGTCCATCTATGCACTATAGGCCACAAATGACTTTCAACATAATATAAACATGAGGATGATGACAATGATATAAGAATTCAATAAAAACAAGTTCAAGAATTAATTTGTCCAAGAACTACTAATGTCCAAATTGTCAACACGATCATCGCTTTGTAGAGTAAAATTCAAGAATGATCGGAAGAATATTTCCATGAAAAGATCTTTGGATGAAGCGTAAATATCAAGGATATTCTACTAATTTCATGGAGTATAAGTCAAAACTTTAACCAACCCGAGTATAATAAAGAATGGAATAACAAAAGAAATCACCATGCATGCAGACTTCGCATGAGACGAGTTATTCCAATGAATACTAATAAGGGCGGAATCAGTCCGAAAACGCATGCGGGATATTCCAATGAATAATAATAATAAAGGCGGAACCGGTCCCCCAGAAAACGCATGCACAGGATATTCCAACAGAATAATAAAGAGCGGAATCGAGTCCCGGCGTAAAAGCGCATGCATGCAGAATATTCCAAATGTAATAATAATAAAGACGAAACCAGTCCGGCAAGAAAGCGCGCATGGGATATTCCAATGAGAATAATAAAGACGAAATCAGTCCAAGCGTAAAACTCACGGATAGGATATTCCAATGAATAGTAAAGATGGAATAATGAAGAATGTCACCAAGTATAGGGTAGACCAGCATATACAAAGTTATTCCAATGTAATAATAAGCAATGGAATAACAACAGTTCTCTTCCGAATAAGAAAAAGAATAACATCCTTACCGTAAAAGAACCTGAATATAAGAGTAGTTAAGTAGTAGAAATCTTTTCTTCATTCTCTCTATAATTTTCTCCCTTTGGAGATTCAGGTGAATTCGTAAGAAAATAATGAAGGAATGAGCTTTATTTATAAAAATGGGTAGATAAGTAACTAACTCATGAACGGTCAGATTGATTTACTTTAATCTGACGGTCCATATTTAAAGCAAAATCTTTTAAATAAAATATAATATATTCTATTTATAATCTAATAAAACGAATAATTTTATAAAAGATTTTTTACTACGCAAACACTACGCAGTACTATGCAAAACACTATGCATAATAAAATATAATATATTCTAATTATTGTCTAATAAAATAGATAGCTTTATAAAAGTATTACATTTTATATAAAAAGATTTTACTACGCAAAACACTATCTGAGACAATTATGCGAACACTATGTATAATAGAATATAATATATTCTATTTATAGAATAACTTTATAAAAGTATTACATTTTTATATAAAAGATTTTTCGTATTATTACATTAATAATACCAACAAAACCGAAAGTGACTTATCACGTAAGTATCAATAATCAATACCCGTGTGCTACTACGCTTATCACACGCGTAGACATGCACTTTTAACAGGGTGTTTCAACAGTTAACGGTAAAATTCCGCCGTTATTTTCATAAAGTATTTTTGTCGTTTTCTCAATCCGATAATAATTCCGTTGTGGGGTCCACCAATGATTGTGCCGTTGTACTAATATTCCCTATTAAAATGAATATTCTCCGACCAATCGAATATTATATAACAACTTACGTACTTTGAAAAATTTATAAATATTACCCACAACTATTATATCAATTTCACTCCATAATATTCAAAAATAATATTTATAGAAAATTCATCTTTATTCAAAAAGTTGGGGTTTTACAATATTTGCCAATTTTTAAGACTAAAAGATAATTTGCAACCCAAACTTGTGTTACAGCCTTAGCCGGTCACTTTTGTGATTTGGGTCATTGTTAAGCTTTATGCCAAGTTGAAGAAATCGAGTTCTGGCTTGAGGAAGTAGCATTCCTTGGGCACGTGGTATCAAGTCATGGAATATCTGTTGACCCACCAAAGATTGAAGCTATTCAAAGCTGGGAGCAACTTAAATCAGTGACCGAAGTGCGTAGCTTTCTTGGTTTAGCTGGTTATTATCGAAGATTCGTGGAACGATTTTCTCGAATCACTACTCCATTAACTCAGCTGACTCGAAAAGATACAAAGTTCGGTTGGAGCAAAGAATGTGAGAAGAGTTTTCAAGAACTCAAGAGGAGACTCATTTCAAAGACCATTCGACAATACCATCCGCTCGGAGGGATTTGTCATCTACAGTGATGCTTCGGGCAAAGGGTTGGGATGTGTTCTCATGCAACATGGGAAAGTCATAGCCTATGCCTCAAGACAACTCAAAGAATATGAGAGGAATTATACTACTCATGATCTAGAGTTGGCAGTTGTTGTCTTCGCACTAAAGATTTGGAGGCATTACTTGTATGGGGAGAAAGTGGAGATCTTTACGGATCATAAAAGCCTCAAATATTTATTCACTCAAAAGGAACTCAACATGCGACAACGACGTTGGCTTGAACTGTGACGCCCCCAAAATTAGGTATACATCACCCATTCTGAGTCGCCAGATACATGGTACAAAATTCAAATACAACTTCATTTATATAATCGTTGAGTCATAAGTATAGAATCGACCACGATTAACTATGAGTTTTAATACAAATATATGTAACTCTCATGGTACCTCTAACCACAACCTTACAATGATACTTTTACATAAAAGTATAGTCAAAAACCTGCTTTTAGAAATTAAAATCTTTGGGAAGTACTCAAGAAAACCTTCGTACATGGGAGGCCCATAAATGCAGGTTATGATAGATATCATATGTCCACGTAATTATCCTTGGTTGACCCAAAAGTCCCCAAAGAAAAATAAGAATATTACTATCATCTTATTTCCAATTGTGAGTCTTCTCTTGACATATAAATATCTCCGTTATCTCCAAGTGAAAATTATATTTAACATAAACCCCAAGATCATATAGGTAGTGCTCGTAGATATATTCAGCAAGTGGATGTGCACAACCATGTCTTATGAGAACACGAGGTTGTATGTCATTAGACATCTTGTATGATAGTGGCAAAACACCCTTCCAAAGTTGGGTTCGCTTTCACCCTATTTGATTCACCAAATATAACTACTAAATAATATATAGAATACAACACACTTTTCTATCTTTGTTTAGGAGAACTCTCCATGACTAGAGACCAGATTCTATTCCCATGTTATCCCATTCGACCCAATTTTCGTATTACACGAAAGGAATTGTGAAGCAAAAAGGGTGAAACAACTAGCCCAAAGAATGAATATCATGACTAAAGATAATTTAATTATCAATAGCTTTTCGTCAATAATAAATCGAGATTTAGAACATATGGTATATGATAAAGCTTTTCAACTATAGTTGCGGTGAGGGAAAGCAATCCATTAAAAGAGTCAAATAGACCATCGTGTCTATTATCTTCTCCATGTTAAAGTCCACCAATAATGTTTTATCCTGTAACATCAATCAACAATTCCTCGCCCACAATCATATGAATAACTCATAATCATAATTGTGATTACGAATTCCTTTTCGCACCTGTGACCGAAGATGATTCTCATCACCTATCTTCACCGAAATATCACAAATCATGGTTATACCAAATCACAATTCTGCTCATAATCATACTAATAAATTGACTTTGCACTTCACAAATTAAAGATATACAATCAGTAAAACCAATAATCTTGAGACTCACTTGACAAATAATCCACATCATCGAATCACCTTGCACTACGGCGAGGATATTCGTTAATATCACATCCATGAATTATCCACGCACTACGCCGAGGATATTCATTATTATCACATCCATGAATTAATATTTCATTCTTTGAGACTCAAATTTCAATAATTAATCCACATCATCAAATCATCCCCGCACTGCTTGGCCGAGGATATTCTTTAGTATCACGACCACGAATTATCGTATGCATCTACGGGCCAAAGATAATTGTGTTTTCATCAACTAGGTCCGATCATGCCATAAAACAATTCATCTGCACCCTCGGCAAGAGAATCCATAGCCATAATCATACCAAAAGCGTCCATCAATGCATTACGGCCAATGAGGACTTTTTTTCATTAATATCACAACCACAAATTATCCATGATCTACGGCCAAAGATAATCGTGTTTTTTATCAGCGGTCTGATCATCATGCTATAAAATAATTCATCTTTGCACCCTTGGCGAAGAGAATCCATAGCCATAATCATACCAAAAAACTGTCCATCAATGCACTACGGGCCAATGAGGACTTTTATCACGTCATTTGTAACATTACGGTCATGATTATCTCGGAATAATCCTGAGGTCATAATCATACTAAGTCCATCTATGCACTACAGGCCACAGATGACTTTCAACAAAATATAAATATGAGGATGATGACAATGATATAAGAATTCAATAAAACAAGTTCAAGAATTAATTTAACCAAGAACTAATAACGTCTCATTTACTCGTAACTAGATTATTTTCATAAAAATACCAAATCAGTCCCAAAAATTATTCTTTTTTGGGATTAAGCATAATATAGTCCCATATTGAACATATATTTTTCTCGGAATTTTTAAAATTCATTTACTATTTTTCAAAAATTAATTTCTAATTAATTCTTTAAGAAATTAGCTACCTTAAGTTTAACTTCAGAAATTCCCAAATCTTAGTAGGATCTTACACATGTTAACGGGAGCTTCCAGTTTAAATTTCATGGTCATCGGAATTATAGAACTCCGGTTATAGCGTTTTTCGTCGGAAAAACCTAAATATTGAAATGGTCATAACTTGCTCATTTTAAGTCGAAATGAGCTCATTTTTGGACAGGAGGTACTTTATACCATATACTTCCATGTCCCAAAAGGCCGGAATTTTTCTCACAAATTAAGTGGCCGAAACAGCCCTTTTAAAATCGTGGCAGCAACCTTTCGATAATTTTCAGCTTTTGACTCTTTTGCTAAAATCAGTCCACACGAAAATCTACAACACCTTTTCCAATGATTGCACTTGGAGATGCTACAAAACTCATAGATCTAACTCTAGAACCTGACCACACTCAAAAATTCAAAATATAATAGGAGATATGGTCAATTGAATTTCATGTTCCATTTTCACCAAAATCTGATTTTTCAACCCTTTGTGATTTCTAAGAAACTTTCATGTTTTCACATAAGAACTGTGACGCCCCCAAAATAGGTATACATCACCCATTCTGAGTTGTCAATACATGGTACGTAAACAACTACAACTTTATTATTACAACAAGTAAAGCTGTGAGTTTGAATACAAATATTATCTTACAGACAATATCTATACTCAAATAAATCTTCATCATATTTATTGATACATTATTTTACAAAAATGGTGAGGACTACTAAACAACTCTCTAGAACCTTCATTCCATACCCCACTTCATACTCGCTTATATTCTCACCTCCGAGAAGAAAAATGGAACAAAAAGAAAAGGGTGAGCTCAACTAGCCCGATAAAGAATATTATGACTAAGATAATATACAACAAATTATCATTAGTCTTCAACAGGAAAAAATCTAGTAGAATACAATAGACAACAAGTTTTAAATCAATATTCGCATGCTGAAATAATAATTCATTAGAAGAGTTAAGTAGAGAATGCAAACTACTATCTTCATGTATGAATTTAAAAGTTCATAAATCATCTTGTATCCCTGTAACATCAATCAATATATATCTGAAATCAAATATTCATCTTTGCACTACAGGCCAAAGATATTCATCAGTTGGTCATGTTCATCTAAACACCTGTTCATCTTTGCACTACAGGCCAAAGATATTCATCAGAAATCATTCATCTTTGCACTACAGGCCAAAGATATTCAATAATATCATCAATTAAGACTGAGAATGATGAAAAATATTTTTAAAGAAACGAATCCAGTGAAATAAAATGACAAGGATTAAGGATTCGTACTTTGTTTTATCCATGTCCAAAAATACCTCAAAAATAATCATAGTGGTGTAAAATTTAAGAATGATCAAAATATGGATACAATCAAAAGCTAGTATCCTGATAGATATTTTAGAAAAAAGAAATTTTCATTTTTGATGAATAGTGTCAATTATTCGTGAATAATTGTCATTATATACATGAATAATGTCGTATACGTGAATAGTAACTCCGACACAAAAAGTTTCAAATTTGATTAAAAGTTCAGATCAATACTTCGACATAATGATATTAGAAGAAATAATATCATTTTAAAAAAATAATATCCACTTACCTAACAAAAGATGCATCTTGGTTGAAACAGGATATAAGCTATGACTTGAACTTGCAATCAGATATAGCCTTGATTACTCAAAGTATACTCAAAATACTCACAAGAATAAACTCGATAATATATAGAGAAAACTTGAGTTTAAATTGTGATTTTCAATTCACAACCTAAGCACCTATTTATAGGAAAATCTTTAGAACACTAAAGTAGAAAATTTAATAAATTAATAATATATATTTTTTTCCAACGCACACTTAATTTGCCCAACATCGACCACCAACCAGCCCACTACACAAGACTAACAACAAAAAAACATTTTTCTAATTTAAAATAATTTAAACTTCCAAAAATCAATTATTTGAAGCTTGAACTTCAATAATTCACAATAAATAGCCCTTTTGTCGGAAAATTGAATCTCGCAAATTTTTATAGGAAATTCAATTCTCTACAACTTTGCGAGAAAAAAGTGTTTCCAAATTCCAAATGAAATTGGTAGAAATCCATAAACCAGGCGATTTTACAAATTTATAATCAAATTTCGATCAAGAAATGGGGTCCAAACATGTTTAACATGTTTTAAACATTTATTGCAACAAAAATACTCTTTCTCCTCGTATACTCATATATCCCACATTCATTGTAAAAATATCACCATTATTATATTATTAAAAATATAATAATATATTTAAATGAATTATTTTATCGAGAAAAAGATAAAATTTTAATTTTCAACAATTGTCACATTAAAAAAATTTCTCCATCTATATCCACATAAAATCAATATTTTCCTCATCATATAAATCAATAATTAATTATTCACGAATAATATTACGTAATCACAATCGACAACGTGGAGCGTTCTACAGGAAGAGGGCTTTCCAATAAGAATTTCTCCTTCTTGGCGCAAATGATTAGGTGACCAAACCTCTCCTTAGACAAAACTTTCTAGACATTTCCAATAATGTTATCTAATAATATTATTCAGGATAATATGAATTATTGCTTCGATAATAAAAAAATATCGTGTAATGACAATTATTGAAAAACAAACAATATAAAATATCAACCTTGACAATTATTAAATCAATAAAATAAAATCTTTGAGCGGTAATTATCAGTAACAATTATTGAGTAGTGCCTTCTTTACGTAAGAATCAATAATTGGTGCGCAATGCCGTGTCTATCTTGTGTTTTAACCAATTTAGTATTTTAACGATTAGCTTGATAATAACTACGCGTTATTTTTAAACAACTTATTCTTATCGTTTTTTTCCTCCAATCGCTTTCCGTTATGGGCCCCACAATATGTTTGCATGCCGTCGTGCATTTAATATTCCCAAGCGATCGAATATTCCACGACCAAAACGAATATTCCCCAACAATAATGAATATTTTATAATCACTTGTTTATTTTGAAATATTTGCGTATTTTACCCATAACTATCCACATTAATCAAATCAACCCTTACTATTTCAAAATAATAAATAGAGAAAATTAAATTTCATTAATAATAAGTTGGGGTCTTACAATAACCAACATAACTCATTATAACACTTACTAATACTACATATACCCATGATTTTCATCAGTCCAATGCTTTTATTATGACTCTCATCATAATCAACGTAACCAGATCATTTCCACAATTTAATAAGGAATGAATACAAAGGATCATTCACCATGCATGTGATAATCCACATAGGCGAGTTATTCCAAATGAATAATAAAGAATGGAATAATAGAAGAAATCACCATGCATATGATAGAGACCGCATGCAGACGAGTTATTCCCAATGTAATAATAAATAATGGAACCGGATCCGTAGTAAAAGCGACCGATGCGGGATATTTCACGTAATCATAAATACTGAATAATAAATGATGGAACCGGTCCAAACGTAAAACACGAAGCATGGGATATTTCACGGAATCGTAAATACGGAATAATAAATGATGGAACCGGTCAAAGTGTAATACGCACCGGCTGTGATATTCAAATGTAATCATAAAGAAGCGGAATAATAGAAGAATTTCACTATGTATGCGGTGCTTGCATGAACAAAGTTATTCAACATAATAATAAAGAATAGAATAACGTAAGAATTTCACCAAGTATAGGGTATCCAGCGATACACTGAGTTATTCCACGAGAATAATAAAGAATGGAATAATGAAGTTCTCTCTTCATGAATAAGAAAGAAAGAATACCCTTATGAAGTACAACAAATAATATTCCCTACACAATAATGATATCCCTTACCTTTGAAAGAAGAGTACTCACCGGTAGAGGCGAGGATATACTCGAAGAAAAACTCAGACTACGCCAAAGCTTTCTTAAACTCTAAAGAAATACGCCAAGAAGATTATAGAAGAATTCTCTCTATAGTTTCTCTCTCTAGAGTTTCAGTGAATTCGTAAGAAATAATGAAGGAATGAACTTCTATTTATAGAAAAATGGAAAGTGGCTCTTGGTCTTAACGAAAGGTCAAAATGACTCTTGGTAATATTGAAGAGACAACTAGTATTTGCGAAGGGGCAATTAACTCTTGAAACACCGAAGGGTCAAATAACTCTTGAAACGCCGAAGGGGCAAATAACTCTTAGAAAACTGAAGGGACAAATAACTTTTGGAAAACTGAAGGGACAAATAACTCTTGGAAAACTGAAGGGACAAGTTACTATTAAAACTTTAAATCAACGATCCATATTGATTTACTATTATAATTTCAACCAACGGTCTGAAAAATTAGCACACCTCCTCATGGAATAATATTGTACCCAAAAATAATTTGGACCGATAAAAAATATATTTTTCGGATGAATAGTACCACGTGAATAGTACTTCGGGAATAGTACCCTGTGAATAGTACCCCGACACAAAAATACCCCAAATACCCGAGTGAATAATATTCAGGTGAATAGTAACCCGTGAATAGTAACTCGTTAATAGTAACTCGTGAATAGTACTCTGACATAAAAAGTACCCCAAATACTCGATTGGACAATACTAGAGTGAATAGTAACCGGGTATTTTATGACAACTTGTCTACTTTGAAAAATTTTCACATATCACCCTTAACTTTAAACTTTTATCAATTTAACTATTTACCAAAATAGAAAAATTGAATACTTTTTTTTCATAAAATTCGGAGTCTCATATGAACTGTTGAAAGATTATGATTATACCATCCTGGAAAAGCGAACGTGGTAGCTGACGCATTGAGTAAAAGATCATATACAAGTACGAGTGCGATATTGTCAACACAAAGACCCATTTTGTGTGACTTGCAAAGGATGGAGATAGAGTTAAAGACTCCAGGGACCCATGTGATGATGACAAATAAGCGAGTAAAATCGACTTTAATTGATAAAGTTAAAAAGTCGCCCATTCTGACTGCACTGGATCGATGCGTATGAGGAAGAAAGTGCAAGAAGGTCTTATCAAGGAAGCAAGAATCGATGAAGAAGGAATACTTGAGTCAACTCCGGACTTTGTGTTCTAACGTCCCCGATTTAAAGTATAAAATCATGATGGGCGCACAACACACCGCTTGCAATCCATCCTGGGAGTACCAAAATGTATCATGATATTCGTCATACATTTTGGTGGAGCAATATGAAGAGAGAAATAGCGATGTTTATCTCAAGGTGTCTAACTTGTCAATGAGTTAAAGCGGAGCATCAAGTACCAAAAGGTCCATTGCAACCACTTGAAATTCCAGAATGGAAGTGGGAGCACATTACCATGGATTTCGTTACTGGTCTTCCTAAGGTTTCTCTAGGAATAGATGCGATTTAGGTCATTGTTGATTCTGCTCATTTCTTACCGATACGAGAAACTTATACACTTGAACGTCTTGCTCGTATGTACATAAACGAGATTGTAAGACTGCATGGTATGCTAGTGTCCATTGTTTCTGATCAAGACTCAAGATTCACTTCACGATTTTGGGTTAGTTTGCAAAAAGCTATGAGCACAGACTTACGATTTAGCTTTCGGCGTATATCATCCTCGGAGATTTGACGAGATGATCGAGAGAGGACTATTCAAACTCTTGAAGATCTATTAAGACTACGTGTCCTTGATTTCAAGGAAGTTGGGACAAGTTCTTACCATTGGTGGAGTTTTTCACAACAACATGGTTATCAAGTTAGTATTGGCATGGCTCCATTCGAAGCATTGTATAGAAGAAAGTGTCGTTCTCCGGTATGTTGGGATAAGGTGGGTAAAGCAGCGTTGTTGGGGATAGGAGTTAATGCGTATGACTACGGAAAGATTCAAACGATCCGACAACGTATAAAAACCTCACAAGATCGACAAAAGAGTTATCTTGATCTTCATCGAAAGGACGTAGAATTTGATATAGGAGATCATGTGTTATTACGAGTTGCTTCCGTGGAAAGGAGTTACGAGATTTGGAAAGAGAGAAAGCTCAATCCTCGAATCATCGGCCCATTTTAATCCTCGATCGAGTAGGACTGCGGCTTTATAGACTCGCTTTTCGCCAAGTATGTCTCGTGTTCATAACGTTTTCACATATCCATATTACGTAAATATGTGGAAGACCCGAACCACATTATTGAGTTAGAACCGGACAAAATAGCGGAAGATTTGACGTATAAAGAGGTTCTTGTTCAAATCTTAGATAAGAAGGAACATATCGCTCCAAGGTTATACCTCAAGTCAAAATTTTGTGGAGAAACCACGATGTTAAGAAAATGACTTGGGAGTTAGAATCTGAAATGAAATCAAAGTATCCTTACCTCTTCGACATACGTACATACCCTAATTTCGAGGGCAAAATTTCATAAGAAGGGGAGGTTGTAAGACCCTAACTTTTATAAATAAAGATGAATTTTCTATAAATATCATTTTTGAATATTATGGAGTAAAATTGATATAATGTTATAATTGTGGATAATATTTATAAATTTTGCAAAGTACGCAAGTTGTTATATAATATTCGATTGGTGGGGAATATTCATTTTAACAGGAATATTCGTATAACCAAGACAATCATTGGTGGACTCCATAATGTAATTATTGTCGGATTGATCGAAAGCGACAAAAATACTTTATGAAAATAACGGCGGAAGTTTTACTGATTAGCTGTTGAAACACCGGTGTTAAAAGAGACGATGTCTGGCGTAGTTCTTAAAGATAGCGCACGGTTTTGATTATTGATGCTTACGTGAGAAGTCACTTTCGATTTTGTTCAATTATTGCTATAGTAATTATTGCATAATATCTCACGTTATTTGATTCAATTATTGTCGATATTTTTTATATATTATTAAATCAATAATTGAGACGACAAAGTTATTAATATTATTATTTGCAATACTAATGATGTCTAGAAGTTCTGTCAAGGAGAGGTTTGGTCAACTAATTGCGCGCCAATAGGGAGAAATCCTTATTGGAAAGTCCCTTATTTCCTGGGAACAACCTGGTCGATTAATATTGTGAATTATAATAATGATAATAAAACTTGTTAAAAATATTGAGGGATTTTTTTTATAAAGTATTTGTTATAAATTTGGGCGTATTATTTGGACCCTCACTTTCTCATTTTTCAAAAATCTTGGGAGGAAGTTATCTCAATTTTCTTATATATATATATATATATATATATATATATATATATATATATATATATATTATATTCATGTTAGTGGCGTGTGGTGGAAGGAGTATTATGTGTGTGCAGATGAAAGTGAGTGGTAGGTGGTGTATTATGTGGTGGTGGAGTTAATGGTGGGTGTATATATATATATATATATATATATATATATATATATATATATATATGGGTATAACAAAATGTGGGTGGGTGATGGTGGTCACAGTGGATTTTGGCGAGGTTTTGGAATGATTTTTAAGCTTGGTCATTATTGGCCAAACTTTTTAATCATGCAAGATTATTGATAGCTGGTCAAGGCAGTGGTGCATTCTAATTGGTCGAGGTTATTATAGTGGCATGTGTTTCATGCTTCTCATTAGCAAAGCACCTTGAAAATTAAAGAAAATATGGATAAAATGGAACCGTAGTGAACTTAACGTACGAATAATTACTGTTGCGTATAAAAAGTGAATATCCTTACACAAAGTGCCTTTCCATTCTCCAATAAATGAAGCTCATTCCTTCATTATTTCTTACGAATTCAACTTTGAAACTCTGTAGAGAGAGAATTTTTAGAAACTATGAAAAGTATTACGCTACTTCCCCTACTCGTATATTCGGTTTCTTTTACGGTAAGTGGGTATTATTTCTTTTGTATTCATGAAGAGAACTTTTGTTATTCCATTATTTATTATTCTCTTTGGAATAACCAATTATATGCGACTACCCTATACTTGGTGACATTCTTCTATTATTTCGTCTTTATTATTATTACATTGGAATATCCTTCATGCATGCGCTTTTCATGGGATTCGGTTCTACATCTTTATTATTATTACATTGGAATATCATCACTGCATGCATTTTACTTGGGACTGGTTAAAATCTGTATTATTCTCATTGGAACATCCTGTTACATTGGTGCGAATTTTGTGCGACTGGTTCCGTTACTTATTCATACATTGGAATAACTTTCATACATCTGAATCTGCGCACGGTGATTTCTTTTGTTATTCCATTCATTATTATACTCAGATGGTTAAAGTTTTGACTTCTATACTCCATGAAATTAGTGGAATATCCTTGATATTTTCGCTTCATCCAGTATCTTTTCATGAAAATATTCTTCCGAGCATTCTTAAATTTTACTCTCTAAAGCGAAGTATCATGTTGACAATTTGGACGTTATTAGTTCCTAGATAAATTAATTCTTGAACTTGTTTTATTGAATTCTTATATCATTGTCATCATCCTCATGTTTATATTATGTTGAAAGTCATCGTGGCCTGTGGTGCGTAGATGGACTTGGTATGATTATGACCGAGGATTATTCGGTATAATCATTGGTACCGTAATATTACAAATGATGTGGTAAAGTCCTCATTGGCGCGTAGTGCATTGATGGACGAGTTGTTGGCATGATCATGACCATTAATGAATACACAAATATTCTTGGCCCGTAGTGCATGGATAATTGTGGTCGTGATCTTAAAGAATATCATGGTAGTAGAATAGTGAGGGTGATTCGATGATGTGGATTATTTATTAAGTGAGTTCGGTGATAAAAGTGATGAAAAACCTTTTAAATCAAAAAAGATAGTAGATTTTATTATCTACTTGACTCTTTTAATGGATTGTTTGTTAAGTTGTAGTTAAACTTGATATTTATTATATTTTATCGCCTAATATTGTTGAAGACTAACGATAAATTATTACGCATTATCTTAGTCATAATATTTCTTATTGGGCTAGTTGAGCTCACCTTTCTTTCACCGTTCTCTCCGGAAAATGAAGGCGTAGATTTGGGACTAGTCGGGAGCGAGTGATGGTCCTAGATGGTGCATTAGTAGTCCTCACTATTCCATGAAATAATGTGATAATAATTGTAATGAGGACTACTATTGAGTTTGTATACTCTCTAGATGACAATATTTGTATTCAAACTCACAACATATGTTTTGTAATAAGTATTTTTACATTTGTTGTATAATTAAGTTGTATTTGAATTTTGTACCATGTATTTGGCGACTCAAGATGGGTGATGTATACCTATTTTGGGTGGGAGTCACACCATATATTCTAAATCTCTGATTTATTATTGACGAAGGCTATTGATAATTTAATTATCTTTAGTCATGATATTCTTTACTGAGCTATTTTTGTGCTCACCCTTTTGCTTCACAATTCCTTAATTTGAATGTAATAAGAGTGTAATTTGGGGTCGTGGGGGTAACAAGGGAATAGAGCGGTGGTCTCTAGGCATGGAGTTCTCCCTAAACAAGATAGAAAAGTGTGTTGTATTTTATACATCATTTAGTAGTTATATTTGGTGAATCAAATAGGTTAAAGCGAACCCAACGTTGGAAGGTGTTTTTCCACTATCATACAAGATGTCTAATGACATACAACCTTGTGTTATCATAAGGCGGGGTCATGTACATCCACTTCTTTGAGTATATATCTACGAGCACTACCTATATGATCTTGGAGTTTATTTAAAATATAATTTTCAACTGGAGACAGTGGAGATAGAGCACTACCTATATGATCTTGGAGTTTATTTAAAATATAATTTCAACTGAAGACGGTGGAGATAGTTATATGTCAAGAGAAGACTCACAATTGGAAAGAACATGATAGTAATCTTCTCGTTTTTCTTTGGGGTCTATTAATCAACCGAGGATAATTACGTGGACATATGATATCTATCATAACCTAGACGCAGCGTGGCCTCCCATGTATACGAAGGTTTCTTAAGCACTTCCCAAAGATTTTAATTTCTAAAAGCAGTTTTTGGTTGTACCTTTATGTAATGTATCAAGGTGAGGTGATGTCCATAGTTGGGACATGAGTCACAGTTGGTATTAAAACTCACAGTATATGTGTTGTTATATTTTGCACGACAATTGTAGTAATAAAGTTGTAGTTATTTTCTGTACCATGTATTTGGCGACTCAGAATAGGTTGGGTGGAATGGACCTATTTTAGGGGCGTCATATGAAATTGGGGGTACTAGTGGTGAAATCTGAGATATGGGTTCAGTTAGTGGAGAGAGAAAGCGGGAGGAACCGAGGAAGAGAAGGAAGGGGTGAAGGTGCCGGACGAAGAGAAATACATATATGATATATATGCAGACGAAGATGGAGAAAGAGGGTGAGCTCACCGATTTGTCGATCGCGACTCGCGAGCAGTGAACACCTTAGTGAAGAAGAGAGACGTCAGACGAGAAAAAAGAGAGTCGTAACTTGTGAGAAAATATAATTGTTGGCCAAGTGGCAACTACTACCAAGTCTTTTTTGTGATAAAGATGAAAGTGGTAGTGACGGAGTCAATGAGTCACAACTTAAATTCCTTTTTTTAATAAATATGTTCGGTTATTCGGGTAACCGAATAGGATGATTTTAATAACCGGACTCGAATACCGAATATCGAATAAAAATTCGGATATAACCGAATTACAAAAAATAACCGAATAATCAATAAATTTCGGTTAAAAAAATTTGATTTGCTTCGATTTTTCGGTTATATCCGTTTTTTTTCGACCCTAGACTCGTGGTCCGGCTTTTTTGTTCAGCCCTTTGAGCATTGATGATATGAGTGGCGCTTCCATTAATTTGATTAACGATTGACATGTTGGTTCATTGGAATAGAAGTAAATAAGAAGATTCTTAGCATGGATGAGAACCTTATATATATATATATATATATATATATATATATATATATATATATATATATATATATATATATATATATATATATATATATATATATATATATATATATATATGGCTCATTATAATCACTACAATAACAAATAGGGTCAAAATCTTACTTTGAATTCATGTTTTGAAACTAAGGGGGTGTATTCAATTAAGATTTTTAAAGACTTCTTTTAAGTGACAAATTTTTGTATAATTTGTGAATTTTAATGACTTTTAAAGATTTTTTTTAAAATGACTTTTATACACTCCATGGAATAAGTAATAGACTTTTATAAATTTTTTATCAAGACTGTGATAGACTTTTGTATACTTCTAATATATAAAATTAAAAGATTATTAGATTTAAGATTAAAATTTTGCAACACGAGCTTAAATCATTTATTATATTTTTTTATTGCATATATTATAAATAATAATCCACCGCTTATGATAACAACTTTCAAAAATATATTATATAAAAATTTCAAGTTATGACAATATTATTTTATCTATGCATTAGAAAACATATATATTATAATATATTTATTACATAACTTTTGATCATTCAATTATTGACTCCATGATTTTATTTTATTTTCTTTTCAGAAAATGAAATCCACAATCTTATGTGAGCTTGTGATTCAATATTATATTGATGGCTTTTACTTTATATATATATATATATATATATATATATATATATATATATATATATACGGAGAGGCTTTAAAGCGAACCTTAAAAAGCGAATCAAAGGCGAGGCACTGCGTCTTTGGTGTCTATGGCTAACGGTTCAATTCGTCGCCAAAGACTACATGGCTATGGTGACGGATCGAATCGTCGCCATAGACACCAAAGACGACAGTTTAGTCTTTGGTTCGCTTCTTTAAGATTCAGGTTTAGAGATTGACCGTATATATATATATATATATATATATATATATATATATATATATATATAGAGATAGTGCATAATAGTGTAATTTTAAAAGTTACACTATCTACGATTATAAAAGTGATTTCACTTAACGATCATAGAGTAGTCCACTCAACGATTTGTGAATTCACTCTATTATCGTGGACTACTTCTATCATAATAGAGTGAATTTACTCTACTATCTCGTGGGTGATTATTCTACCATCGTGTAGAAGTGAAATCACTTCTACGATCGTAAAGAGTGTAACTTTAAAAGTTACACGGTTGTGTATCTCTATTTTTACCATATATATATAATCCCTCCTTTTACTAAATTATGCAGTATAATTAATAATAAGACAAAAGCTTTAAATATATACATACATAATCTTCACAAATTGATCTGAGAGTTTCATAATTTTATCTTACCCTTATTAAACAAATTTCTTTTGTCTTTGTATTTGAACCTTTCGAACTGTCGCTTTCTCCCTTACCAATTTACTGTGCATTTTCCCTCTTTTCTCGATTACACATATCGCGAGACGTATTAAGTCTTTAGTTATTTATTTACTTATTAATATATCTTTTTAATTCTCTTAATTATAATATGGTTTAATTTTATCCACATATAAATTAAATCCAATTAGTTTTAAGGCCAAAATTTTACCAAATTAATTTATCCTTCACATATTAATACTTATTAGCCCATATAAAATAAATAACTAGTTTGACTCAACAAAAGACAAAATCCAATTGGCAAAAAGCACTTTTATACCACTGTGGTTGTAGTGTTTTAAGCAATTAGATACTGTGCTTTTAAAATATTCAATTAGCCCACTGTACTTTTTAAAAATGTTCAATCAACCCATTCCGTCCAATTTCTTGGACGGACGTCAAATAATTACACACGTGGCATTGAGAAAAAATAATCAAAAAATCATTATTTCCTACATGACAAGTCAGTCAGCCAAATTCTTAATACTATTGAGCCACTGCACTTTAAAAAAATGCAATTGGCCCACTGTGGTTTTAAAAATATTTTTATGTTTTATTTTCTATCTTTTTCTTTATATAAATATTTATAATATGTATAATATTAATAAAAATAAATATTATAATATTTATAATATGTATGTTTTATTTTAAAATAAAAAATAAAGATACTTTTATGTTTTCAAATACTTATAAAATTTATAAAATAAAAATATTTTATGTTTTATTTTCTTTCCTTTTCGTTACATAAATATTTATAATATGTATAATATTAATAAAATTAATATTACAATATTTATAATATGTATGTTTTATACAATCAATACCTCATTAATTTTTTCTTTTCCTTAATCTCTTTTTCTTTCTTTTAATTATTTTAATTTTAAATAATACAAATAATCAAAATATTCAAAAATTTTAATTATTTAGAACAAAATATTCAAATTTTTAATGGATTTTCTTTATAATTTTTTTCTTCTCAAACAAAAAATAAAATAATAAAATCATTATGTGGTAAAAAAAATTAAAATCATTTTTTTTCCTTTTATCTTTTAGTTTCTTTTAATAATTATTTTTATTTTAAAATTAATTCCAAATAATACAAACAATATATCAAAATTTTGTATCAATGAGATCTATTACAACATTACATTAATTTCAAAAAAAATAAATAATGCAAATTATAAACATAAATAAATAAAACATTATTTATCCTCATTTTTTTCCTAATTAATTCAAACTCAACCCCCCCACTATTCATCTTCTTCTTCACCAAAATCGAAACACTAGAATTAATGGTCAACCCAACACCACCAAATACTATAATTAAAGTTATAGTGTGACGCCCCCAAAATAGGTATACAACACCTATTCTACGAAGTCGCCAAAATACATGGTATGAAAGCAAACTACAACTTTGATAATCTGGATGTCGTAGTAGAATACGACAATACAACCTGAATTTGAATACAAATATTATCTTCTATACATATATACACACCCAAATAAGTCCTCATTAATTATTATTCATACACTATTTTACGAGGAAATAGTGAGGACAAATTAAAACATCTTCCTAGAACCATCAACTCCATACCCCGACTCGATCCTGCTTATGTTCTCACCTCACGAGAAGAAAAATGGAACAAAAAGGAAAAGGGTGAGCTCAATTAGCCAGGTAAAGAATATTATGACTAAGATAATATACAACAAATTATCGTTAGTCTTCAACAGGAAAAATCTAATAGAATACAATAAATGACAAGTTTTAGATCAACAAACGCGTGGAAGCAAAGAATCCATCCATTAGAAAGTCACGTAGAGAAAGAATTCTTGTCTTCTAAGGTTTAAAAGTCCATCATCAATAGTTTATCCTCGTAATAACAATTAATATACATCTTTAATCATCTTTGCACTCACAGCCAAAGATATTCATTTTATATCACCAGGTTGGTCATGTTCATCCTAAACATTTTTCATCTTTTGACTACTGAGGCCAAAGATATTCATCGATTAATCGTTCATCTTTGCACCTACAAAAGCTAAAGATATTCATTTATATCACCATTTAGGACCGAGGATGATGAAAAACATTTTTAAAAAAAGCGAATCCAAAGTGAAACAAACGACATGAGAGATTAAGGATTAAGGATTCGTACTTTGTTTTACCCATGTCCAAAATACTTTGAAAATAATCATATTGGTGTAAAATTCAAGAATGATCAAAACATGGATACAATCAAAGCTAGTATCCGAATAGATATTTTGGACAAAAAGAAATTTTTTATTTTTGGTGAATAGTCTTAGTATTCGTGAATAGTGTCGTATCACGTGAATAGTCCGATACGTGAATAAAATGTCAGTATACGTGAATAGTAACTCCCCTACACACAACAAGTTCCAAATTTGATAAAAAATTCACCAATACTTGGCATAATGATATTGAAGAAAAATATCATTTAAGAAGAAAGTAATACCCTTACCTCAAAATAACCGTATCTTACGATGAATTTGGGGTATAGTCTTTGTGAAACCATGATCAGATATAGCAACACTCAAAGTATACTCACAAGAATACGCTCGATAATTTAGAGAGAAAGAGAGAAAACTTTGTTTTCGGTGTGATTTTCAATTTAACTTAGCCTCTATTTATAGGAAAATGTTAGAACGCAAAAGGAGACTAAAATAATAAAATAATATTATTAATTTTCAAATTTCCCACGCATGCCTCCACCAACCAAGCCAGCCAAATTTGAAGCCAAATAGTGTTCAACACCTACAAAAGTGTTCAACACCTACAAAAAGTGGGTCTTTAAACAATTAAGTAGAAAATAGCTCGGTTATCGAGAAAAATTTACTGTAATTTTGGGAAATTCCATTCTCTTTTTTCCAAATTTTTCAAAATCCATAAGCAGACGATTTTATTTATCATAAATTTTCGCAGAAGAATTGCGGTCCGTGACACACAAAACATGTGTTAAACATTTAATGCACAAAAATATACTCATATATCCCACATTCATTATAATAAAATATCATAATATATTATTAAAATAATATATTTAAATAAATTATTTTATCGAGGAAAAGATAAAATATTAATTTTCAACAATTGTCACATTAAAATTTTCTCCATCTATATCCACATAAAATAAATATTTTCTTTATCATAATAATTAATAATTAATTATTTTAAAATAATATTTGAGAATCACCCGATCTTGTGGCCGGTAGTTCCTGCGAAAGAGGGCTTTCCAATAAGGATTTCTCTTCTTTCCATGTGATTCAGTGACCAAATAACTTTCTAGACATTGCCAATAATTTTCGATAATATTATTCAAATAATATGAATTATTGATTTAATAATGGAAAATACTGCGTGTAATGACAATTATCAAACAATCGCAATACAAAAATATCAACGCAATTATTGAATCAATAAAATATAATATTGAATAAAGAATTTTGTAATAATTATTGAGAAAAGGCCTTCACGTAAGATCAATAATTCAATATCATACCGTCGTGTGTGCTATCATCGCAACGTACGACATCGTATTTTAACCATTGTAACCCAACAGCTGTTAATCTGTAATAATTTACGCCGCTATTTATAAAATTCAATCTTTGTTGCTTTCCTTCATCCAACCGCTTTTCCGCTATCGGAAACCGGAAAACGCAACAGTCATGTAGGGCCCCATAACGGAAAACGGTTGGATGAAAGAAAACGATAAATATAAGTTGTTTAAAATAATGGCGTAGTTGTTACCGCTATAATCGCTGGAATAAGGTTAAAATACGCGAATACGCGCGTCAGACAAAAAAAGCATACCAGATTGCACGCAAGATTGCTGGAATTATCGATCCTCGTAGTATGTAATTACTCAATAATTATTACAAAGTAGTTACCGCTCAATATTTTATCGATTCAATAATTAATGCTATTGCAAGGCTTTTATATTATTATCAGTTTCAATATTTGTCATCATGACAAGATTTTCCATTATCGATCAATAATTCATATTATTTGAATAATATTATCGACAACATTATTGGCAATGTCTAGAAAGTTCTGCCCAAGGAGAGGTTTGGTCACCTAATCATGCTACGCCAAGAAGGAAAAATCCTTATCGAAAGTTCTTCTTCCCGGGAACTACTCAATATACAAGATGTGATTCTCAAATAATATTATTTTAAATAATTAATTATTGATTATTATGATAATGAAAAATATTTATTTTATGTGGATATAGATGGAGAAAAATTTTAATGTGACAATTGTTGAAAATTAATATTTTATCTTTTTCTCGATAAAATAATTCATTTAAATATATTATTTTAATAATATATTAACTGTGATATTTTTACAATGAATGTGGGATATATGAGTATATGAGAGTGAAGAGTATTTTGTGGCATTAAATGTTTAATATATGTTTTGTGTGTTTGGTGACACAATTCTTGACCCAAAATTGATTATGTAATCGTAAAATCGCCTGCGCTTCAGGATTTCTTGATAATTTCGCTTGGAATTTGGAAAACTTCCTTCGCAAAGTGTAGAGAATTGAATTTTCTATAAAAATTCATGAGATTCAATTTTCTGACAAAAGGGCTATTTATCATGAATTATTGAAGTCTTTAGTTCAAATAATTGATTTTTGGAAGTTTTAATTATTTTATATAAGAAAACGTTTTTGTGGTTGTTGGCACATGGGTGGCTGATGTTTTTGACCAAAGAAGGCATGCTAGAGTGTTCAAAACATGTGGGTAGAAATTTGGAATAAATAATAATATATTTTATTAATTTAGTCTCCTTTCATGCTCTAACATTTTCCTATAAATGTAGGCTAAGTTAGAATTGAAAATCACACCGTAAACAAAGTTTTCTCTCTTTCTCTATATTATCGAGGGTATTCTTGTGAGTATACTTTGAGTGTTGCTTATACCGGTCATGAGTTTCACAAGACTATACCCAAATTCATTCGTAATACTTTATTTTGAGGTAAAGGATGTTATTTCTTTCGCAAATGATATTATTTTCTTCAATATCATTATGCCAAAATATTGATTGAACTTTTATCAAATTTGGAACTTTTTCATGTCAAAGTGAGTTACTATTCATGAGTTACTATTCACGAAGTTATTATTCATGAGTTATTATTCATTTAAAGTACTATTCACGAAGCGTGAAGATGTTTTTTGTGAAATTTCTATCTTTTTTGTGTGGGTTCTTATTCACGATACTCACGGACTATTCACGTATCTGACACTATTCACTTAATATTAAGACTATTCACCGAAAAATGAAAATTTTTCTTTTGTCCAAGATGTCTATTTTGGCTACTTATCTTTGATTGTATCCATGTTTTGATCGTTATTTTTGAGTTCTCGCTTCAAAATCGTTTATTATGAAGTATTATCGATCTTGGATAAACCGCTATTTATGCGTAATCTCTAATATTTGTCCTTCTATCTCAACTGGATTCGATTCTTAAAATATTTTTCATCATCCTAGGTCCTTAATGGTGATACTTGATGAATATCTTTGGCCCTGTAGGCAAAGATGAACGATTAATCGATGAATATCTTTGGCTGCAAGTGCAAAGATGAACAGTGTTGAGATGAACATGACCAATGGTGATTTAAATGAATATCTTTGGCTGTGAGTGCAAAGATGAATATTAATTGTTATTACAGGGGATAAAATATTGATGATGGACTTTTAAACCTTGAAGATGTAGAATTCTTTCTACGTGACTCTTTCTAATGGATTCTTATTTCATTGCATTTGTTGATCTAAAACTTGTTGTCTATTGTATTCTATTAGATTTTTCCCATTTCAAGACTAACGATAATTTGTTGTATATTATCTTAGTCATAATATTCTTTCTTGGGCTAGTTGAGCTTCACCCTTTCCTTGTTGTTCCATTTTTTCTCGGGAGGTGGTAACATAGCAGGATCGAGTCTGGGTATGAAATGAAGGTTCTTGTAGAGAGTTGTTTAGTAGTCCTCACCATTTTGTAAAATAATGTATCAATAATTATGATGGGGATTTATTTTATGTGTGGATATTGCCTGTGACGGCAATATCTCGTATTTAAACTCACATATGTATTGTCGCATTTCACATGACATTTGTATTATTGAAGTTGTAGTTATTTCGTATCATGTATTTGGCATTTCCGAGAATGGGTTGGGTGGAATGGACCTATTTTGGGGGCCATAGCTGCCATCGTCGGAGATTCCTTTCACAAAAAGAATATTCCATGACTCAAACGAATATTTCCACAATAATGAATATTTTATAACCACTTGCTTATTTTGTAAACTTTTTACATTTCTCCCATAACCAAAGAATTATATCAAATTAACCCTTATTAATTTAGAATAATGAATAAAGGAAAATTCAATTTTATTTATAATAAGTTGGGGTCTTACAACCTCCCTCCTTATGAAATTTCAAATCCCTCGAAATTGACGTCACATACCCGGTATATCGAAAAGGTGAGGTACCTCGCTTTCATCTCTCGATTCCAACTCCCATGTCATTTCCTCAATTGCATGGTTTCTCCACAAAACCTTAACTTGTGGTATAACCTTCGTGCGTAAGACATGCTCTTTCCTATCCAAAATCTCAACAGTATCTCCTCGTAGGTTAAATCTTGACTATCTCGTCTCGGTTCTAATGCAATAATGTGGTTCGGGTCTTTCATATATTTCTGAAGCATAGATATGTGGAATACATTGTGAACACGAGACATACTTGGAGGTAACGCGCAGTCTATAGGCTACGTTTTCTATTACGGTCAAGAATCTCAAATGGACCAATAAACCTTGGATTGAGCTTTCCTCTTTTCCCAAATCTTGTAACTCCTTTCCATGGGTAATATCACGTAATAATACATGATCTCAATATTAAACTCCACGTCCTTTCATGAAGATCAAAGATAACTCTTTTGTCGATCTTGTGAAGTTTGAATCGTTGTCGAATCATTTGGATCTTTTACGTGAGTCATGCGTATTTAATTACGGTCCCAACAATGTTGCTTCTCCCACCTCGTCCAAAGATATCGGAGAGCGACATTTTCAATCCATACAACGCCTCAAATGGGCCCATGCCTTATACTTGCTTCGATAATGTTGTCAGAGGAGAATTCCACCAGGTGGTAGGTACTTATCCCAACTTCCTTTGAAATCTAGGACATGAGTCTTAATAGATCTTCAAGGGTTTGAATAGTCCTCTACGATTGTCGTCTGTTTGAGGATGGTATCTTGAATCGAATCAGAATCCGTTACTATAGCTTTATGCAAGCTAACCCAAAATCTTGAAGTGAATCTCGGGTCACGATCCAAAACTATGGATCTTTGGCATGCCATGCAATCGCATAATCTCATTCACGTACATACGAGCAAGACGCTCGAGGATAAGTCTTCGACGCAGAAGAAATGGGCGGACTTGGTTAATCTATCAACAATAACCCAAATTGCATCTACGCCTTGAGAAACTTTGGGAAGACCTCGTAACAAAATCCATAGTAATGTGTTCCTATTTCCATTCCTAATCTCAAGTGGTTGCAATGGACCTTTTGGCACTTGATGCTCCGCTTACACGCTAATGTGTTAAACACCTTGAGATAAACTCCGCAATCTCTCTCTTCATATTGTTCAACCAAATGTATGCGTCGAATATCATGATACATTTTGGTACTCCCAGATGGATTGCAACGGGGTGTCAGTGTGCCTCCATCATGATTTTATGCTTGGTCGTAATCGTTAGGAACGCAAAGTCTAGAATCGACTCAAGTATTCCTTCCTCATCAATTCTTGCTTCCTAATAGCTCCTTTTGCACTTTCTTCTTCATACGACGCCCTGTGTCCGTAGCTTGAAAGCGATTTTAACTTTATCGATTAAATTCGGTTCTATTTGTATATTCGCCATCATTATGTGGGTCCCTCGAGTCTTTAATTCTACCTCCATCCTTTGGTAAGTCATACAAATGGGCGCTGCGTTGACAATATCGCACTCAGATTTTGCATATGATCTTCTACTTAATGCGCCACTACTACGCGTTCGCTTTTTCAGGATGATATCAATAGTGTGATCGTAATCTTTTAATGAGCCCAAACCAACGTCGCCGCTGCGCGTGTTGAGTTCTTTTGGGTGAACAAATATTTGAGGCTTTTATGATCCGTATAAATCTCTACTTTCTCCCCATACAAGTAGTGTCTCCATATCTTCAACGCAAACACGATCGGGCCGCTAACTCCGGATCATGAGTAGGATAATTCCTCTCATATTCTTTGAGTTGTTAGGAGGCATAGGCTATGACTTTCCCATGTTGCATGAGAACACATCCTAACCCTTGCCGAGAAGCATCGGCATGAGATAACAATCCATCCATCCAACCGGATGGTATTGTCGTAGCAGTGTCTTTTAAATGAGTCTCCTCTTGAGCTCTTGGAAGCTCTTCTCGCATTCCTCGCTTCCATAAGAATTTTGCATCCTTTCGAGTCACACCGAGTTAACGGAGTAGCGATTCGAGAAAATCCTTCCACAAATCTCCGATAATAACCAAATTTAAGCCCGTAAAGCTGCAGTTTTGGCCACCCACTTTCCGGTTGCTCCTAACTTTGTATTGCTTCAATCTTGGCCGTCAACAGATATTCCTTGTTTTGACACCACGTGCCCAAGGAATGCTACTTCCTCAAGCCGAACTCGTGATTTCTTGACTTGGCATAAAGCTTGTGTTCACGAAGTCTTTGTAGTACCAAACTTCAAATGGTGCTCATGATCTTCATGACTTTTGGAATAGATGAGGATGTCATCAATAAAGACAACAACGAATCGATCCAAATATTCTTTAAATATACGGTTCATCATATCCATGAAAGCGGCGGGGCATTAGTCAATCCAAAAGACATGACCAAGAATTCATAATGCCCGTGACGAGTCCCGAATGTCGTCTTTGGAATATCCTCGGTTTTAATCTTCATTTGGTGATATCCAGAACTAAGATCGATCTTTGAAAAGAATCAAGCTCCTGTAGAATGGTCGAGTGAGGTCATCAATGCGAGGTAGCGGATACTATTCTTGATGGTGACATGGTTCAATTCTCGATAGTCAATCTGAAAGTCGATACTCCGTCTTTCTTCTTTACGAATAAAACAGAGCACCCCGATGAGACGATCTTAGATTTAATGAAACCGGATGTCTAATAACTCTCGTAGTTGGACTTTTAACTCCTCAAGTTCAATAGAGCCATTCGATATGGGGTTTTAGAAATGGGCTTTGCATCGGTTCCAAGGTCAATAAAGAATTCAACATCACGTTGCGGGGGGCATCGAAGCTTTTTAGAAAATACATCGTGGAATTCTCTAACCACGTAAATATTATTCAAATCGACTTGTCTTTATTCAAATCCATAACATGGGCTAAGAAAGCTTGACATCCGCTTTTCAATAAACGAATAGCTTTGTGGCTTGATATGATGATGGTCGATTTTAGTAGTTTAGTGGTTTGAATTCGTATGATGAGTTGGTTAGAATATGAAAACTAACAACCTTACGAAAACAATCAATTTTGGCATGATGAGTGGTTAACCAATCAATTCCTAAAATCACATCAAAAGTTAAAGTATCTTTAAAGAGATAAGATCAACAGGTAATGTGATAGTGCCAACTTGGATCATGCAAGATTTATAAACCTGTAGATGTAACGAAGGTTTCACCCAACGGAGTTTCAACAGATAAATCAAAATCTAATTTCTCCGAGTCAAGTTTAAACGTTGAAAGCACAAGCATGAGAGAGATAAAAGAATGGGTAGAACCCAGATTCTAATAAGGTATAAACTTCGTAAGAATTCAAGATTAGCTTACCCGTGATCACCTCGTTTGGGTTCTCGCGTTTTTGTCCAGTCACGACAAACGCTTCTTCCAGAACCGTGATTTCGACTTATCCGGACATGACCCTTGGAATCACCACTCCTCTTTGAACTTGGTTTCATGCGATAAGACAATCTCGAGCGATGTGGCCTTCCTTTCCACAGTTTTGTAACATACCTTGGATTGTTGTGGACGGTTTTGAAATGATATGTCCCTCCGCTTCGATTTGTAACATCTAATCTGGCGGTCGTTCTCTCCCCCTAGCATTTGTTGTTGGTCTTTGTACGCTGTAGTTGATATCTTCCGTCATTGTTGAATCTTCTTTTACGAAATTTCCACTTGAGTCACCTCTCCTATTATCATGTCCACGATTACCACCGAGTGGTTACCGCTTTGTCAAGTGATTCTTTCCTCCTCCCGGTTATCATCGCTCGATGACTACCCACGATTCAGGGTCCCTCGGTTGAGTATACTCACTATCTCGCTTCTAATAACTGAGCCTCGCATTGACAACATCCGAATAGAGAAAATTTATGAGAGATAAGGTATTGACGAATCTCCGGTTTTAGACCTCTCGAAACATACGCGTCATTCGTTCTCATTCTCCACCAAATGAGGTGCGAAAACTGGATAATTCTGCGAACCTTGCCTCGTCTTTGAGACAAAATCGTATGTTGTTACGTTTCGAGTCTAATAAACTCTACCTCCTTCATACGACGAATACTTTCGGAAAGTACTTGTCATTAAACGATTCTGAAATCTTTCCCCGAGATATGTTAAGTGCATCTGGTGAGTACGCTTCATGATTCCACCCGATGCTTCACCACTTAAACATAAAGGTGGCGAATGGAACCTTCATTCCTCCGTGCACCCCAAGACATCGAATATCATGGTAATTTGCTTGACCACGTTTACGCCTTGACGGATCCGACTTTCCATGGAAATCTGGTGGTCCCAACTCTTTGAATTGTTTGGCGTGATAAACCGCGTATGTCTTATCATTTCCTCCCCGTATTTTGTACACGAGTCTCCCTAAATTCGATTTTGCATGAATCGCGAAAAAGCTTCTAAACATCCGTCGTTCATCATTTGCTCGTTGGCGTTGTTCACAAGAGGAACATTGCCACTGTCACAGACGTTCTCCTCGTTGGTGAGTCTTGAAAAGGCGTCTCCACGGTCTCATAAACTCCATTGTTAACGTTCTCAGTGACCATTCTTAAATCACGCTTATAAAACAAGGGTTAATTAAACAAATTAACATATCACATAATATCCTATATTATGATCCACCAACAAATAAGCTTAGGTAGGACACACTAGCGAAGGATTTACTCATCTCTCCCTCCTAGTTCTATTCCCGATCTCGCCGGAGATCATATCCCTAAGCTCGATACCAACTGTGGCGCCCCAAAATAGGTATACAACACCCATTCGAGTCGCCAAAATACATGGTATAGAAGCAAACTACAACTTTGATAATACAGTGATGTCGTAGAATCGACAATACTGTTGTGAGTTTGAATACAAATATTGTCTTACAGTACAATATACACACCCAAATAAGTCCTCATTAATTATTCATACACTATTTTACGAAATAGTGAGGACAAATTAAAACATCTTCCTAGAACCATCACTCCATACCCAGGCTCGATCCTGCTGCATGTTCTCACCTCCCCGAGAAGAAAAATGGAACAAAAGGAAAAGGGTGAGCTCAACTAGCTTGATAAAGAATATTATGACTAAGATAATATACAACAAATTATCGTTAGTCTTCAACGAGGAAAAATCTAATAGAATACAATAAACAACAAGTTTTAGATCAACAAATACAATGAAGCAAGAATCCATTAGAAGAGTCACGTAGAGAAAGAATTCTCTTTGTCTTCTAAGGTTTAAAAGTCCATCATCGATAGTTTATCCCGTAATAACAATCAATCTACATCTTTAATCATCTTTGCACTTTCTGGGCCAAAGATATTCATTTATATCACCAGTTTGGTCATGTTCATCTCAACAATTTTTCATCTTCGCACTACTGAGCCAAAGATATTCATCGATTAATCGTTCATCTTTGCACTACAAAGCTAAAAGATATTCATTTATATCACCATTTAGGATGAGGATGATGAAAACATTTTTAAAAAAAAGCGAATCCAATGAAACAAAATGACGAGGATTAAGGATTAAGGATTCAGTACTTTTGTTTTACCCATGTCCAAAAATACTTGAAAATAATCATATTGGTGTAAAATTTAAGAATAATCAAAACATGGATACAATCAAAGCTAGTATCCGAATAGATATTTTGGACAAAAGAAAATTTTTATTTTTTGGTGAATAGTGTAAATGATTCGTGAATAAAGGTCGTATACGTGAATAAGTCAAGTATACGAATAGTAACCCGACACAACAAGTTCCAAATTTGATAAAAAATTCACCAATACTTGGCATAATGATATTGAAGAAAAAATATCATTTAAGAAGAAAGTAATACCCTTAACTCAAAATAACCAAATCTTACATTTGAATTTGGATATAGTCTTTGTGAAACCAAGACGAGTATAGCAACACTCAAAGTATACTCACAAGAATACGCTCGATAATTTAGAGAGAGAAGAGAAAACTTTGTTTCGGTGTGATTTTCAATTCTAACTTAGCCTCTATTTATAGGAAAATGTTAGAGCATGAAAGAGACTAAAATAATAAAATAATATTATTAATTTTCAAATTTCCCACGCATGCCTCCACCAACCAAGCCAGCCAAATTAGAAGAAAATAGCATTGTTCATGTGTTCAACACCTACCAAAAGTGGGTCCCACCCATTAATTTAAAAATTATTTTATTTTTGAAACTTCAACAATTCGTAGAAAATAGCTCGGTTATCAGAAAAATTCAAAACTCGCGCTTTTCCATGGGAAATTCCATTCTCTACAACTTTACAGAAGAAAGGTTTTCCAAATTCCAAACAGAAATTGACCAAAATCCATAAACGGGCAATTTTATACTATAATAAATTTTTTGAATAAGAATTGTGTCCACCGACACACAAAACATGTGTTAAACATTTAATGCCTCAAAAATATTCTACCTCCTCATATACTCATATATCCCACATTCATTATAAAATATCACAGTTAATATATTATTAAAATAATATATTTAAATGAATTATTTTATCGAGAAAAAGATAAAATATTAATTTTCAACAATTGTCACATTAAAAATTTTCTCCATCTATATCCACATAAAATAAATATTTTCTTTATCATAATAATCAATAATTAATTATTTTAAAATAATATTCTGAGAATCATGATCTTGACAACTGGTAGCTCCTCAGAAAGAGGGCTTTCCAATAAAGATTTCTCCTTCTTGGTAGTGATTAGGTGACCAAACCTCTCCTTAGAGCAGAACTTTCTAGACATTGCCAATAATGTTATCTCGATAATATTATTCAAATAATATGAATTATTGATTTGATAATGGAAAAAATCTTGTGTAATGACAATTATTGAAACAGCTGCAATACAAAATATCAACTTGAGAATTATTGAATCAATAAAATATAATATTGAATAAAGAATTCACTGTAATAATTATCGAAGTAGTGTAGGCCTTCACGTAAGGATCAATAATTCAATAATCTTGTTTAATCACAGGTATCGCTTTCTTTGTGCAACTACGCGTATTCTTGTATTTTAACCACGTGTAACCCAACAGTGTTAAGCAGTAATAATTTACGTCGTTATTTATAAAACTCAATCTTTGTCGTTTTCCTTCATCCAACCGTTTTTCCATTATGGGGCCCACCAATGATTGCTGGCCATCGTCATGACGGAGATTCCCGACAAAAAGAATATTCCACGACCCAAACGAATATTCCCAAACAATAATGAATATTTTATAACCACTTGCTTATTTTGTAAACTTTGCACATTTCACCCATAACCAAAGAATTATATCAAATTAACCCTTATTAATTTAGAATAATGAATAAAGGAAAATTCAATTTTATTTATAATAAGTTGGGGTCTTACACATAGAATCCAGCCAGAACAACCCAAAATTAAACGAGATCAAAATAGCATCAGAAATATAAAAAACAGCCGATTAACCAAACAATTTCATATTAAATCCACAACAGATTTGAGGGAGGGGAAGGAGGAGATGTCGTTTTTTCCTCTCCTTTCTCTACCACTGGTGAAATAAGAATTTTGTAGAATATGCATGATCGAGCAATTTCAAATTTGTGTGTCGTATGATTGAGCAATATATCTCTGTAGTTCATCCAGATTAGAGATTTAGATAGAAACTTAACAAGAAATTTGGGATTCAACAAGAGAGGTAGAGGGGCGACGAAGAAAGCAGCTACGGAGAGAGCACTTGGTCTGTGATGGTGAAGATAAGGATACATCGCTGATGAGTGATGAGACAAGAGAAGGTTATATGAGACGAATAAAAGTAATTTTATTATTATTTTAATAAATATTATAATATTATTTTTATTAATATTATACATATTATAAATATTTAGGTAAAGAAAAAAAAAGAAAATAAAACATAAAATATTTTTATTTTTAAAAATTTTATAAGTATTTTAAAATATAAAAGTATTTTTATTTTTATTTTTATTTTTAAAATAAAACATACATATTATAAATATTATAATATTAATTTTTATTAATATTATGCATATTATAAATATTTAGGTAAAGAAAAAGAAAAAAAATAAAACATAAAAATATTTTTAAAACTACAGTAGGCCAATTGCATTTTTTTAAAGTGTAGTGGCTCAATAGTATTAAGAATTTGGCTGACTGACTTGCCACGTAGGAAATAATGATTTTTTGATTTTTTTTTCAATGCCACGTGTGTAATTATTTGACGTCCGTCCAAGAAATTGGACGGAATGGTTTGATTGAACATTTTTAAAAAGTACAGTTAAATATTTTAAAAGCACAATAGCTAATTGCTTAAAACACTACAACCACAGTGGTCTAAAAGTGCTTTTTGCCAAATCCAATTAAATTATTTAAAATATAAATATAAATGTTATTTATTTATTTTATTATTATTATTTTTTTCTGGGTATTACACCACGAATTTTTGAGTTTCCTTTTTACTGGCATCCGAATTTTCACTTTTGTGCTTAATATTTGGAAATCTCTTTAGAGATGAGGTCAAACTTTGGATATGGGTTTATAGTTATAATTCTTCTTCTAAAGTCTGTTAAACTTTACCATTTGATAGAAATCTAAAAAAATTATGATTTTTTGAATACCAAAATTTTTTTATAGACTTTGTAAAAATCTTAATTCAATACCACGTAACTTTTAAACACATTAAAAAAATTAAATACCAATAAACTTTTATAAATTTTTTAAATATAATACGACCAAACTTTTAAAATCTTTAAAAAAATTTAAAATTTTCTTTAAAAATTTTAATTGAATACAACTCTATTTAGGCCCAAAATTGTCATTAATAACTGTAAGCACTATCAGTTCTCCCCTTCATCCGTATTCAGATAGTAAGATCACTCTTTAAACCCTAGAGCACTTTTGATTTTCCCCAATCTTTCTTAACTTTTATATCGGAATACCTGAAGATCAGACAATGGCGTCCGGCATACCTGAAGATCAGAAAATGGCGTCGCGGGAGCAAACGATACTGCAGTTCGCGCCGTCGCCGACGAGCCTCTCGGCAAAGGTTCACCCACTGGTGATATTCAATATATGTGACTGCTTTGTGAGAAGACCAGACCAAGCTGAGAGAGTCATCGGTACTCTTCTCGGTTCTGTACTGCCCGACGGCACCGTTGACATTCGTAACTCCTATGCCGTCCCTCACAATGAATCATCAGATCAGGTTACCTTTTCTGTTCTAAGTTATTTTTCTTATCCGATTTGTTTATGCGCAAAATCATTGGAAAAAATAAGCAGGATTCGCAAATGTATGAGCTTTTGTTTTGTTTTCTTCTGTTTTCATTTTTTGTCAGAAATTCAGCTATAAATTTGTTTGATCAGGTACGCGGTTATGGACAATCCTAATTGGTATGGAAAGTGATTCTTTTGCAAAATAAACTAAATACGACCCAGACTGAAGATCCAATCTATTATAGACTACTGAGTGTTTTACAAATTTATGCCAATATGCCATCAGCAGTCTAGAAACTTGGAATATATTGTCCTAGGGGAATGGTCATGTTATTGATTACGGGAATTGTTATTTCCATAAGTATGTTTTGATAATTCACATGTCTCATGAGTTTGAGAAATTACCATTCATGTGAGAGTCCTTTTGGAAATATCACTTCCCTATTCATTATCACAGAAATTGTTGGATTGCCTTGTTCATTACTTGTTCAGTTTATCTTTTACTTCTATTTCATGTAGAAAATTGCTGTTGATTAAGCTATCTAGACTGCTGTGAATTTCCGTGTGTTTGCACGTGTGTTTTTAATGGTTCAAAAAGATAGTTTGGTTATATGTCCAACTCTTTTTTCTAATTTACCCCAATTTTAATGGTTTTAGGTTGCATTGGATATTGAATACCACCACAATATGTTAGCATCTCATCAAAAGGTGAATCCAAAAGAAGTCATTGTTGGATGGTAATTTCCGTTCTTTGATAGAGCTGTTTGAATCCTCTTTTCCCTACTTAAGAGAATCATCAAGAGTTGTTATGTTAAAGATATTAGATATCTAATATGATGCTGAACTATGTTACTTTATTACATTTCTAATCTCATTCTGATGCACTGTTTTTTTATGGATATGTGATGTAGTTCATATTCCATCAGTATTCCTGTTCTGCGTATAAACAGTAACTGCTATGAGCTGTTATGTATATATTTCTCTTTGTAGTATTCTGCAACAGTTGTCACACAGTTATCTTGCTCTTTCATATGCAAACTAAGATTTATGTGTTTCTGTGTGACCATTTCCCATATGCTTCATTGAGTATTAAACTATTAATTGAGAGGAAGGACAAGTAATTACTCATATTAATTAAATTTCTCTACTAGGTCTACCCATGTTAAGTTTCTTGTTACTTTATTTTTGGGACCGTCTCCAATCCCATAATCTGAATGCCTTGTACGAGAAAGAAAAGAAATAATTTATTTCTTAACTTTTTTATTTGAGAGAGAGAGAGAGAGGGAGGGAGGACTTCCTTTTCATCTATACTGTATAGGATGCCATTAGCTTCATGATTTAATTACGTGTTAAATTGTAAATGGACCAAATAACAAGCTCTCTGTCTGTCTTCAGTAAGTTATGAAAGCAATATCTTTTGGATACTGAGAAGTAGCAGGGAAAAAATGATTGGACTATACGAAGATAGAGAAGAGAAGGAAGCCTATACAAGAAAAATAGGATATTGGCATTAGATCTAATAAGACTAGCAATATCTTTATCTCAAACTCATAACAAACGCATACAACACCATAGACCATAGAGTACATATAACAACTTATGCATAGGGGATCTAGTATCATAACCAAAGTTACCAGATACTCTTATTGATGCTAACGACCTAATGAACTACTTAATGGTACTTGTGTGCCCAAACATGATATTCTAACGTTCTGAAACTATAAATTTAGTGTTACCCAATTATTTCTTTGTTTTCTACCTCTAATTGCTCAAATATCAATGCCTAACTTAGTATCAGATGCTCAAAAATCACATTTCTACTAATTATTTCTAGAATTGTCAACTTGTTTGTGCAACTAAAAATCTTATATGAAATATAGCTTTATTACCTATATAGTGTACTATGTCCTTGAATCGGTTTCGTGAGCCGAATTGATCAGCATTCGATGTTACATCGATTAGAACTTAAAAGATGTCTTCTAACAATGACACTTAACATTTACTCCCTCCGTCCCCAAAAGGATGAGCAATATACAATTTGCACACATATTAAGAAAAGTAAAAGTAGAGAAGAGAGTAAAAAAGTTCCAAATTTGTCTTTAGTGGCCCTACAAGATTACATAAAGTGATTAGTACTTTTGTTTTTTTTATACTAATGGACCCCACTAAATTACATATGTACCCTTCAATTTATGTACTTTATCTCATTCTTTTAGTAACAAAAAAATTTATACATTTAGTCATCCTTTTGGGGACAGAGGGAGTATATATATTATGGGCACATTTTTTTTCTTCTCTTTTCATGTTTGTACTTTTCCTGGCTTTGTTTTTGCACGAGGAAAAATTTGTCAATTATTAGATTGGAATGGAAACTCTAATATGGCTGTTAAGAGTTAAGACTGTTAGGTATCAGGTAAATTCTGATAAATTTACGATTTACCCTCGCCTTTAAAACTTTACAGGTTTTCAACAGGATTTGGAGTTTCAGGTGGGAGTGCTTTGATTCATGAGTTTTATTCCCGAGAAGCAACAAACCCTATCCATCTGACAGTAGACACAGGGTTCAGAAATGGGGATGCTACTATTACAGGTTTCATCTCTGTTAACTTGTCTCTTGGAGATCATCAACTTGCTGCACAATTTCAAGAAATTCCATTAGATCTACGGATGGTTGAAGCTGAGCGTATTGGATGTATGTATCTACTTAAACTTCCTTTCTTTGGGGCCTTCTCTCTCTGAAAAAACAAAAACAAAAACACACATCCAGATGATATTAAGTTGGTTGAGACTAGGTGGAGCTCTTGTGATATCTTGAGATCAGTAATTAATTCATGTCAGTCTGAGCCACAAATTTCAGTTTTGCTAGTATTGTTTTATTGGACATTGACCTGTGAGTCAATAGTTTAGTTTTTACTGTATAGATATTCATCACGAAAACTAAAGATGACAACCGCATTAACTAATTTCAGAGGTTTTGAAGATATCATCTCAAAATCATAGATGGAATTGGGAGTTTCTAAATGTTTAGGTTCAGGACTGATCATGGCTGTATATCCGTAAATAGTTTCTCTATTTGTGGACGGGTTTAATACTGATATGTGGTGATGGATAAAATACTCTATTCTGCATGTTGATGCAAGTGACAATTAGGCACTTGTTGCAGTTTTCTTGCTGTATTGCTCAAGGCCTGTCTGAAGGACAAGACTGTGGCCAATGGCATCATCATCGAAACATAAACTAGACTATACTGTGTTTTGGAACTCAAGTAATACACATATTTGCTTGTCCAGAATTCGTTTCTGCTTGTTTTCTCAATTTAAGTTCTCTGTGCTAAAAAGAGAGAAGGTTATCTTTAATATCCTCCATGCCACTAGTATCACATTCCTTTCTTGGAAGTCCCACAAAAATTGCAACACTTCTTTCTTGGTTATTTTTTGTGAAGTTAAATAACTAATTTACCCATTGTCGTGCCACTATTATCATGTGAAGCTATGACGAGTCCCTCCACTAATTAAAATTTCGTGGTTCATATTCTTGGAGCATTCTCAACCACACATTACATAGATTTTAATTAAAAAATCAAATAATAATTTAAAGTTCTCTTAAAGTTTGTGCAAAAAGGTCTGTTGCAATATTTATGGGACAAATGAGTGTTTCTTTGATAAGTGCTGACTTATTAGAATTGTGCGAAGGAGCAAATTAACTGATATTTAGATTGGTCAGTCAGCAATAGTCTTAAAGTGAAGCAATCATGTTGATGGTGAAGGTATAATACTATAATTTTAGTGCACATGAAAATTTCATCTAAACTTCAGCACAATGTTTCAGTCTCTAGTACTACTTGGTTTCAGTTATCACATTTTCATCTCTCTTTTCACACCCACACGAGGAGGATTGCCATTTTTATTTTTTCCACATTACACATGATTGTTCATCATTATCACGGCTTATTTGTTGGTTTGATTTCACCAGGCATCTATATGTGTGTGTATTGGTTGTGTGTCTATCTGCCAGAACTAGTTCTAGTTTTAGGATTAAACGAACCATTGTATTCCATCAGTCCCAATATAAATGTCCTCATTGGGATATTTAAGTTGTCTGGATTCCCAAAAATTATCCTTTGTTAGATTGATCACACTTCATTGTAATTTTTAAAACAAAGGTGAAATTGCAATGCTAGAATTAATCACTAAAGGAAGATGGAATAATTAAACTTTCTGCTTATATCTTTTGTAGTAGTCATGATAGATGAGTGGATCAAACTTCAATCATTATAATTTTTAAAACAATGTTGATATGACAATGTTAGTAGAATTAATCACCAACATAATAAAAGGACTGGGGATTGGGGAAGATGGAATACTTAATACTTTCATCTTTCTTATCAGTCATGATAGATCAGTGGATTTGTGTTTAATCAGAAAAAAATTCTTGACTGTATATAGTTGATGTCCTTAAGAAAACAGCGGTGGAGAAACTCCCAAATGATTTGGAAGGAATGGAAGGTTCAATGGAGAAGTTATTAGCTCTGATTGATGACGTCTACAAGTATGTTGATGATGTTGTGGTGAGAAAACTGGTTGTATTCCCACTATTCGATGTTCCTATTCTTTATATGTAACTTTTTCCTGATTATGTATCCAATTTTGATTTCAGGAAGGGCGTGTTGCACCAGATAATAACATTGGAAGATTTATATCAGATACCGTATCCTCTGTTCCCAAACTATCTCCCTCAGCTTTTGATAAGCTTGTGAATGATAGTCTTCAGGTAAAATTATTTTTCCTTTGTTTGCATAGTACTTCATTTTTATCTTCTTTTATGAAAACGTGTTGTATTTTTTTAAATTAATAATACATATATTAATCTGGTGGTATTTGGCTTCTTACTTTGTGGGGGATGGGGGTTCCACCCTCTATTCTAAATATTTCCACAGAAATAGGAAAAAGTTACATATAAAGAATAGGAACATCGAATAGTAGGATAGAACCTGTTTTCTCACCACAACATAATCAACATACTTGTAGACGTCATCAATCAGAGCTAATAACTTCTCCATTGAAACTTCCATTCCTTCCAAATCATTTGGGAGTTTGTCCTCCGCTGTTTTCTTAAGGACATCAACTATATACAGTCAAGAATTTTTTCTGATTTAACACAAATCCACTGATCTATCATGACTGCTAAGAAAGATGAAAGTCTTTCAAATGTGGATGGGACACCTTTCAGAACGGCGGAGTTCTTGTTCATAATGTTTAATCGACTTTTACTACTACTTGCGATTTGCAGCCAATTAATTTTAATTCTACGTCTTTTGCTGCACCAGCATTATGGTGTTTCCAAATTTGTATGGCCTGAACTTTCCTATATTCTCATTTCTGACTTGTGTTTATTCCATGCTGTAGGATCAATTGCTTTTGCTGTATTTGTCAAGCATCACAAGAACGCAACTCAGCCTGGCGGAGAAGCTAAACACAGCTGCTCAAATTCTGTGAGGGTCTTGTGTGGCTCACAAATCTCTATGAACCTGGGGTTTTGGTCTATATATGTGTAGTGTGTTCCATTTCATATATAGCTAGTTAGTTAGGCTTTTGTCGAATATCTCATTGAAAAACATTTAATTCCCTTGTTTGTATAATAATGTCGGAAATTGTTAAATCTCTAGCTCTTTCTAAAGTTCAAACAGGATGGGAAAGTATTAATATGCCACTTTTACCAGTACCTTTCCATCCTTCCTATAACTTAGTGCTGGTCTCATTCTTAATTTATTTTTAGATATATCACGTATGCACATACGTCGCAATTATAATTCGATTAAAAAATATATAAAACGCATCACTCATTCTTGATTTATATATTTAGTAATCATTTTTTGGATATAAGCCGAATTAGTCTAAATTTTGTTGTTATTTGTTTACTACTAATTAATTTATCCCGTTCTGTTCTTAAGCATCCCAATTTCAAGCTTATCTTGAACACACTGGATTTGAATCTATCCTTGTTTTCCTTTGTTTAATTAATAGGAGTAGTTAAGACTGTAAAATGAGCAAATAATTTGGGCTTAATTCGTATTAATTCGACTCGAAATATAAACAATTCAAATATGAGCAAAATTTAAAGTTAACTTTCTCAAATTGTAATTTTTTATTGGTACTCGGATCATATTTGTTTCAAAAGTTTAAACTGTTTGTGTTCGACTCGATAACTAATAAATCAAATTTTATTTTATACTCGATAAATTTTGTGAATCAAATTTGTTCGATTTATTTTGTTTACACCCTTAAGAATAGCTAGCTGGCACATGAATATATTAATAGCTACAGACAAATTTATATATAATTAACTCCCTTAGTTTCTGTATCTCTATTTTATGAATAGAGGTCAAACATTGTTGGGAATTGTAGGATGCATGCACGTACCAAATTGACCGCTAGGCGCTAGCTCCCAAGTGCATGTTATTCCGACCAGAACAAGACTCAAAAACCATTAAACAAATACTACTACTTGGTTTTTTAATTTTACAGCTTGCATGCCATGCCATGCCATGCCATCCTGGCTTCTTAGACCTTCAATTCAGCAAAATACCATATATACATGCATGATTCCCTCAATTCCAAATACTACCATATATACATGCATGCCAAGCCATTCCCTCTTGGCTTCTTTGACCTTCAATTCAGCAAAATACCATATATACATGATTCTCTCGGTTCCAAATTAACTAAAATCCCATTTTCATGAAACTTGTTGGACGGATATATGGTTGGTTTTTTTAATATAGCTCACTCAAAAAATTTAATTAGGATCTAGACATGTAAAATTTGTCACAAGGGATGGCAACATTTTCCATATTATTTACAATAGCTAAAAAGTTTGACCTCCTCGAATTTTGGAATATTCCATTATTAAACTCTCTACCCTATATATATTGAGACTGATTAGCTTGAAGTTCATTTTTAGAGGTAAGTTAATCGATTAGTACGGTAAAATCTTGACACGCTAGGAGAGAGACTACATGTGTGTCAAAGATTCTACTAATCAATTGATCAACTTACCAAAAAATAAACTTTATGCTAACCGAATTCATATATATTGTATGCACAACTTCAATATTCAAAAAGACATACATTTATATGTTTCCTTTGAAGTTCCCTAAAAATTTTGAGCAAAAGTTTGAAGCAGCCATGTCATTAAAGTGTAGTACTCAGTATGCAATTACCTAAGACGACAAAAGTCATAATGTGATAAAAATATGTAACTGCAAATATACAGTGTCAAATTGAAGAACAGGCAAGTACAGGTCGAACCTACAGAGACTAGATTAATTTTAATATTTCCTTACTATCTATTTTAGGCGAATTATAAATAAATATGGTGGAGAAAATTTATTAACTAAATTATTCAAACTACTAATTAATAACGGAAATTATTAATGAGAAAAGATACCTAGGAATCAGAATCCATCAAATATTAACATAATAAATAATTTCTTATTTCCTAAATCAATTCCACAAATATTCTCCCTTCCCTTTAAAAATAATGATTTATATAATTAATATGGGCAAATATAAGTTATGAAAAATTCACAGATTAACTATAACTTATCAAAACCTCGCAATCAATATAAAAATCATATGCAATTTATGCAGAAGAAAATATGAAGGCGAAAATAATTATGCATTAATTTTGGAACGAAAAGAAAATATTATTATGAAAATAATTAGGCATTAATTTTGGAACGGAAAAAAAATATTATTATGAAATACTTAGTTCTTTGATATAGCAATGACCAGATAAAAGCAAATTCACAAATTAAATCGCTTAAAAAAGAGTAAACATGATATGTAAAATAAGAAGTGAACCATTAAAATGGACTGGGATAATGATATTATTGATATATATGGGATAATGATATATATGTATATTTATGTAATTGTTAGTTATATTGATAAATATTAGCAGTAATTTGTTCGGAGTCCTTCTATAATTTCTCAATTGTAAGTGGACATAAATATATATAGATCAGGACTAGAGATATCATTTTATAAAGAAATATGCGCTCCTCGGCTCCTCCTCTTATTATTCCTTGATAGCTTCACAATTATGGTATTAAAATTGAGAAAGTACTTGAGAAATTAGAAGCTTTGTTGTAAAAGTACCAAAATGTCAATTTGAAAAACAGGTTTTAGATCTCTCACACTCTCTCACATCTGTAGTTCGATTAGAAATGAAGAAATGCACTATCGTGAATCAGCTCTCATTCAATTGTGAGTTGCATATGTGAAATGTAAATGTTTTCTAGGGTTCTGCTTGTTTTTCCTTGCGATTATTCCATTCTTATTTCATAGTTCGTACTAATTGCGTGAAATGGTTTTTTCCCCTTTCAGATCGATGCTCATTAGAAAGCGATCAGCTTGTGAAGAATGAATCAGGTTTTCATATTAATTTCATTTTCCTTTTACATGTGTGGATATGGCAGATACAAATGTATTCTCCTTTATGATGCTCTGGTTCAATATTATAACATGAATCGAAATGTTTGGTAATTGAAACTCAGTTTAAAAGTCTGTTATCTATCACAAGAAATGGAAATTTTCAAATTCGATGGGGATATAAGTGAACAATTAATCCCCCAAGAGAGTTAAAGTCACACATTGATATATTTGTAAATATTTAATGATTAGTACATCATTATACCCTCCACATTCACTGAATGTGGTATGTATAGCAGTGCCTGTCTCTTAGAAAGCTTATAATGTTATCAACTTATCATATGCAATCACAATTACAATAAACTCACATAATGGAGTAACACATAAAGGATGAAATAAATTTCGCATACAGGATGAAATAATCATACAAAGCTGAGAATATAGCGATACCTTAAGAGGCATGTGTATCTTGTTTAATTTTGATTCATGTCCATAGAAGTGTCGAAGAGACGGATATGCATACCTTAATTGTTTGCCATTGCGAATTAGATATCGTATCTAAAAATGGCTATCCAAATCAATTTTCTTAATTTAGGTCACTGTCACCCCTATATGATATGTCTACAAATGCTTGACTAATTTACAAAAATTATAAGCTTTAGCTAGACATATATGATGTCTTGTTTTCAGTTAAATTATCATTGTAGCACTTGATCCAGCAACTTAAGTCAAGTTATTTCTGACAGGACTCAGAGGTTCAAATATGATTATGGGTGCTCCATTTTGAAGTATGCATCGTTGGACACTTCTTCCGTTATTATATGAAAATAGGGAGTGGTGGTGAGTTGGTTGTTTCCTTGTCTGTAATTCATAATAGTGTCCAACAAGGCAACAACTACTTATTATAACCTAATTTCTATGTGCGTCATGATATCCTCTCTCCAGTCCAAAAATTCATTGGGTAGTCTCTTATAATGTGTGGGAGTAGGATTCAATATTGCTGATTATTTAGTTCCCTTTTTATGACGGACTGTTTTTGAAGTCCTTGCGTATGTTGGATGTGAACTCTTTGTGGCAGCTTTAGGTAATAAATTCCTTGCTTCTCTTCTAAAATTGTTATTTAGTTCCTGTTAATCGAATATCTTTCCATAATGTCTTTATCATTCTTCTGATGGGAGCTCTCATGCACTTTTGATTAGTGAATTGCCCTAGTAGAATCGATGCAAATACATAAATAATAACTTTAATTTACAAGCGGGACACTTGTTGGGGGATAAACGTTGTTTTCATCTCACTAAAATGGGGTCCAAAGTACAATTGCATCATTAAACTCATTTTTTTAACATTCGACTAACTAAACTTGATTTTTTTACAAAAATTTACAAAATCCGTTGAAATTGTTGACTTTAAACAGCAGCATTACATGTGATCCGCATGTGAGGAAAAGGAACCTTATTTTTATTATGTTCATCCACGTGACATGCCTTAGTGGAATTACTTTGTCGAAACTGTCACCACTACCACCAACCACCACTGGTATCACCACTACCACCCACCACCGGTCCACCGCTGTCACCACCACCAATAGCCACCATTGTCTTCACCACAATGGCCAAACTTAGAAAATCCCAAGCTCCGACTGTTAGAGGGAGTTGGACGATTGTAGAGAGACGGCGGCCTAACTTTTCCTCCCTCTTCTCTAAAGCTTCTTCTTTTTGTTTGATTTTCTTCCAGAATCTATATATACTATATACATAATATATATCGGTTTGGGTTTGGAGCGAATCGGCAAAATGAATGCGATTCTTGGCCGAAAGTAATGGAGACTAATTTTGAGAAAGAGTGAGACCCAGGAGTGAGAAATTGGGATTATAAGAGAAAAAGACTTTGTAAGTTATTTTATTAAATTAATACCCAAAATGAGTCTAGGTTAGTTTTTCAATTATTTCTCTAATTACGAAATTAATTGGGTTTTAGGAATGAGAAAGCAGAAGAGTGTATTTCTTTAAGCATACGAGGCAGGTTAAAAATGGTAAAAACCATATTTTACATATCTTAATCTTGTGACTAATTTTGGTTTCATTGGAGAAGAATAACAAAGGTAGAAGTCAGAAGAAGATATAGAGAGACATGACAATTAGAGATAAGATCTTCATCTTTTTTTTAGAGATGCCTTCTATAATTAGAAGTGGTTCTTTGAGCAATTAGAGCTTCATGTTTTCTGGAGGTGAAGTGTAGGTCGGAGAGAGATTGGAAGGGGAGACTGGAGATAAATATGAAACCAGATACTGTATGGGTCATGGGTTTTGGATGGGTTTTAACAGAATCATCTTGTCACCTAAATTGGGACAAAATTATCATCTGATTTGTATACTTTAATTAGACACCTCACCATGCAACGTCATTCTTCTGTAAAAACATAACAAAGATAAACTGTTTTATCAGTATTTTGTAAAATAATTGTAGCTCAATGAGTTTACTGTAAAAAATTGAGTACAATGATGCAATTGTAAGTCGAACCCCAGTTTAGTGATGTAAAAAGCTTTTAACCCCCACTTGTTGGCAAGAAAGCACAGACATACTCGCAGTAGAGCACTGCGCTGGATTTGTTCACAACCAGTATTGGGTGGTTTAAAAAAGTTTGCCTCTCTTTTGTTTATATTCTGGTTGCCAGTTCAGCACCTACCTCTATATTCTTAGCTTCTTTGTAGATCAAGATTTTGGTAAATTAGTTGGTTAAGGTTTCTGAAGAAATAGATATTACTGCTTGGTAACTAGTAGAGTAAAAATTAGAAGAGGAATTTGGGGTTTGGCGGTCTAAATAGAAAACCAGACAGCTGGAATTCTAATATAGGAAATTCAGAAAGTAATTTTAGAATACAAATAACCTTATATGTAGAAGTAGAGTATAACAATAAGAATATTAAACGAGAAAGTAAACTTATTGAACAAACAGCGTGTATTTAAACATATATAGATGTATAATATACATGAAATAACACTTCATTTAGATGCTATTAATTAAATAATAATTCCCAATGCATTATTTCAAATCATTCAATGGTATCTGGAGGTGGTCATTACACATGATGATTTAATCCTCTTTTCAGAATATTTTGAACTTTTCGTATATATTGATGGTCTAATTTGCTACAACCCTGTTGACGTAAGCTTCATCAGTTCTTTCCTATCTGACCTTTTCCTATTTCTTAAATTATAAGCTGATGTTTTATCTATAAAACAAAAATTAAATGAAATTATTGTAAGCTGCTACTAATCTTAGAAAGTTTGAAGTTGTCCACAATTATTTTTTGCGTATTAATTAGAGGCCAATGATCTTGGCTGGTTTCTCCTTATAGGTGTCACTATCTCATTATTGAATAGGAGAAAACGTTCATGTATATGCTGATGTTCCTTGGCGGGTGGGATCAGAGACATTGCCTCATACTCATTTCTGGTTGAATCCTTTGAGCCTTTAGGTATGTTTCTCTCTACAATGATTAACATATACATACTCAGAATGTAACTGGAAAAAAATGCTGAATTAGATTATGTGGTGCTTGATATAAATACAAGCATACGTTGCTATTTTATTCTTATATTTGTATGAATACTACACATATATACATCTGGATGATTTGTAGTTTAAGAATTCGATTGAATGGTTCATACTCATATCCATCTGTTGTTTTGAACTACGGGTTATACAGGAGAATTACTTTCATGTAACAGAAGTTTATGGAAATAGAATAGTCTGGCCAATTAGGCATCACAAACACACGAGTTGAGGCATTCTAATATCTCTCCCATCTTCTTATAGTGTCATCTTTGTTGCTAGATCTCAGTATCTCACTCAGTAACACACATACATATATTCCATCACTATCACGTATATACTTAGATGTATGAGATAAATTGAAGTTTTGAAAACAATGAAACTTTGATTTAGTAGTACAATTTTGATAGCTGTATTGTCCAAGACTAAATTAAATTAATATCAATTTAAAATTCAAAATGTCAATATTGATCCTATATTTTTGAAAGAACTCAGACCAAATAATTTTAACAAAAGGACTGAAAGAAAGATAGAAGTAATAGTAGTGACTATCATGTGCCCATTAGCTATGATCCTAATCCTCTTTGTGCCTCATATCCATAGCCAGTATGATGTGCCCTTCAGGTATGCATCCTGTTCCTTTTGGTACCACAAGCCCAAAGCGTCCACCTTCTTTACGATTGATTCCTTTTGGCAAAGGAATTCTAGTCCTACCAACCAATAGGTCTGAGTTGGAAGCGATTCGATAAATCTCCAAGTACAAGTAACTGTATTCGGGAGACTTGCCCAACGGAATTCTATATCTGGCGTTCCACCTTGGGTTTGGTAAACCTTCAGCTACTCTTGTCCAGAACCCGCAATTGGGATCAACCCATAAGTATATGCAGTAAAGTCTTTCGTCGCCAGCAGGATCCTTGGTTTCCCTGTCAATGTCTTCAGCATGATGGATTGCCAGATGAAGTGTAATCCCCTTCTCCTCCACCATTGATCTCTTCCTTATATTCAAAACTGGAAGAAATCCAGGAGCCATTAGATCAACAGTTCTCTTCTTCAATTCAATTAAACCCTGTGTGCAGATAGTATTGAAGATAATATACTTATAAAACAGGGATAAAGACTGGCTACAACATGCATGGAGTGACTTGCACAGACAGACAGACTGACTGACTGACTACAGTTTGTAATTATAGGCCGTCAATTTATGTATTTATTTTTGCAAAATTAAAAGTCGTCACCTTTTTTTGGCTCTTAAATTTGCTAGATAAAAGTTTCCTCTTGGTTCTGAATCCCAATGTGGGATTTTCTTAAAACTTATTACCACCCATTGGAGTCATATATATGATAAAACATAAAAAAGGATCAACACAGATTGTTGAGTTTAGGAAAAATACAGATATCTGAATACATAAGCACTAGAGAGAGAGAGAGAGAGAGAGAGGAGAACCTTTGGTCTTCAGTCCAGAGGCTTGTGGAACGATGGCGTGAAATTGGCTTACTCAAAACTTATAAATAAGGGTTCATATCTTTTAGGACTCAAATTAGGACTCTTAAAGTTAGAGTCCTTATTAAGAAGACGAACCTTCAATAATCGATGGAGTTCTCTTGAGGCTCATGTTAAACAAAATTGTAGAGTTTTTTTTCTGTCTTATTCTTTTTGGAGAAATAAAAATAAAGGAATTGAGCTTGTAATAGTATATATTTTTTTGTAGATGTATCTATATATATAAAAATTAATCCAAAAATATTACTACTACTTAAATGTATTACTAACTACAAATTTAGTTATTTTGTAATTTGAATAAATTAACGCCACAATTTGAGTTTTAAGATTTTAGAAAGTAATTAGGATCAAATTATAGTGAGAATTTTTATATTTTAAATGAGGTAGTAGTATTTTTGTACATACAATATTCTATGTTGTAACTAGGTGTCTCGAAAATTGGAATGGTACCTCGAGACAGAATAAGTTATCAAATAAAATATTTATCTTAATGGGTGATAAATAAGTTGCTTGTGTTTAATTTCAGTCAAAAGCTAGTAAAAAAAATTATCAAATAAAAAGTAATTTATTATTTGCCAAACAATTTTTGTACGTATAATTAGTTAATTAATTATATCTTGTATTGTTTTTTAGTTTTGAAATAAAAATGTTACTTATGAAGCCCATTGAGTGGGGAGTCTTCGTTAGGTTTTGACGTTTTGTATTACGAAACGGACTTTACTTCCAATTAGGCTTTGAAGCCCCATTTGGATTTCTTGGGTTAAGAACATTTCTTGATGGGTCATGTTTTCTTGGACATTGGCCCAAATGCTAAGGGGTTGGGTCACCTTGCCCATTAACCAGTTTTTTTTATATATATCAATGTTTTGCAAATTTCTACCTCAAGTTTTTCTTGGGCATTGTCCCACATGCAAGTTCTTCATTCTAACTACCATTTTGTATGAAAATTGATATTTTCACAAATAAATTTGATAGTTTTATAAGTTTTCTCTGACATGAGGCAGACCCTATTTACTATTTATATGAGAAAAAACTTGTAGAATTATCAAATTTACATGTGGAAATATCAATTTTCTTTTTTATTTTTTATTTACGTGAGAGGGACACAGTAGTATTATCAATATGAAAATATCAATTTCCTAATTCAGAGCATGAGTAATTTTGGAAATCGAACACAACAACAAGGGAAAAGGACAGGACAGGCACCTACTAAAACAACTCGTGTTTAAAAACACCACTTTCTTTGTCCAAAATTGACCCTTGGATTGATATTTATCTGCTTCCTAAAACTAAAACACTCGACTTGCCATTTGTGGTACTTCTAGCTGACGTACCAAGTGGTCTGTTTGTTTTGGTTAAATGTATATGTTTCATTTTCGAGAATCAACACATTAAAGTATATTGCAATTATGATTAGGAACATCCATCATCAAAATGAGGTTTTAGTTTAATAGTTAAAAGTTAAAATTGAGTTTAGGTTCAATTCTCACTCTGACGAGTTTATTTCTTTTATTGTGGGAAGTTTGTTTTCTCTTTATATGATATTTGTTTTTTCTTCCTTTAATGAAATTTGATTGGTTTTTAAGAATTCGGTTACTATGAAGTTAATTTCATAATAAGTTGATCAATTGACCATACAGTTAGGGGCGGATCTAGAAATTTTTTTTAGCAGGGACGAATTTTAACTAATTTTTTTGTTGTTGAAATTAAATAAAGAAAACTTGAACTAATCATAATATTAACTAATTATAATAATTTTTACAAAATGCAATAAATATTAATCTAAACTAAAAAAGAAATTTTAAACAAAAAATATTTAGATACAATTTAGAAGACAGAAGTAAAATGAATCTATGTTTATTTGTACTTGTATTTAGAATATGAATGAATTTTTTTGCCCCCTCCAAGTTTAAATCTTCCATTAATTTACAGGGGCAGCTACTTATGCTGCCCCCCTTGATGCATTCGTCCCTAAATACAGTACTGACACTTAAAGAGACAGATCATCTCCTGACCTGTATATCGATACTATATTAATTAATTTACGAAAATTAATTTGATATTAACTACTATAATTTTTGATATTATAATAATGATAATGTACTTGATACTATACTATAATAACGATCAAGTGTCAGGAACACTAATATTATAAAGGAGTTGTTGTTGGACTCAGTAGTATATATTCAAACTTGGCAACTACTTTATTAATCAATGATCCTCACGAGTTCATGCTGCTTAATTGTCATAGTGTTCTTGTGTTAGGCTCCTAAATGTTTCCTTCATATTTTCCACGAATATTTATAAGCATAGTAAGAATATTCCAAGAGATCCGTATACTCCCCTCTTCACACTCTCGATTCGGTTAGCATGAAGTTTATTTTTTGATAAATTGGTCAATTGACCAATAAAATACTAATACACAGAATCTCGTCTGCGTGTCACTACTCTATTGGCCTATTGATAAATTTACCCAAAAATGAGCTTCATGCTAACCACTTCCACACACTCCATGATGGTACTTTTTCATGGTTGTCTAATTTAATATTTCAATAGTTTTGATTAGTTTGAAAGGGAAATTATAAACGAAAAATGATTTATACATTGACAACTCTCGTGACAAATTTGGATTACGACTAACGTAAAATCCTTGAAGGATAAGTGAAAATAATAATATATGAATGGTCCCCTTCTCCAGAGAATAAAAAAACGAATCAAAAACGAATCGACTATAACGACGATTTTTTGAAATATAGCGATGATTCAAACCGTCGACATAACTATGTCGTCGGTTTTGTATGATATAGCGATGGAAAAAATCGTCGCTATAGCTGATTTGTTTTTAAATCACTCACTATAGTTTGCTGAAAAAGGGACTGAATTTATGAGTTTCTTTTTTATATATTGGTTTTATAATTACTATTTCAAGCAATATTAGAAATATTTATATTTCTTACTTCTTTTTTTTTGAAGCCTTGAAAAGTGTAACTGAAATAAGGCTTTTAAAATTTCAAAAATTAAATTTAGTTGGTTTGATTTAACATAAGAAAACATTAATAGAATGTTTAATATGGGAGAGAAAAGTTTGAGGGAAAGTTAATGACAATAATTTAGCAAAAAAATAAATAAAATTAATGGAAATTTACAAAGATAGGGATTTTTCTATTTTATTATGGAAACTGAGATAATCCGAATATAATTTATCCTATACTTAAATTATCATTATCTCCTTGCGAAGGAAAATAGTCTTTTATTAATATCTTCTTATTTCTTGCATTTCATTCCTTCATTATTTATTTATTTATTTTTATTTGATCTATATCTGCAAATTAAGCAATCAAAAAGCACACAATATTAAATTATTAATATTAATAAGATAGAGGATTATTTTTCACCAATAGTTTGGTTATGATTGGACCCTAAATTTAAGGAAGATTGATAAAATAAAAAAGACGTTACTAATGGAGAAAAATTAATGTCTAGTCGGGGTGCATATTATTAATTAATAAAATTTAATGGAGAAAAATTAATGTTTAGTCGGGGTGCATATTATTAATTAATAAAATTAAATTAATGATCATTAGCAATAGTTTGAAAGATTTGAGAATTTTTGAAATTTTAAATTTTGGACTACTTTAAAAACTCTGTAGACTCGATATCATTATATTATTTAAATTTAAATTTTAATACTATTAATTGTACCAAAGTCGATTCTTATTTTTTTTCTTCACAAAATTTATAAAATTATATATATATATATATATGAAAAAATTTATATACACTAGTACACAGTCGTTTATGACGACGGATTTTTTGGGTTATAGCGACAGTTCACCCGTCGTTATAGTTATTTTAGTCTATAGAAACGGGTGAACCGTAGTTATAGTTCAAAAAAAATTGTCGCCATAGACAATTGTTGTAACGACCCTAAAATAGGTCCATTCCATCCAATCCATTCTGAGTCGCCAAATACATGGTACAGAAAATAACTACAACTTTATTACAACAATTGTCGTGCAAAATATAACAACACTTAAACTGTTTTAGAAATTAAAATCTTTGAGAAGTGCTCAAGGAAACCTTCGTACATGGGAGGTCATGCGTCTAGGTTATTATAGATATCATATGCCCACAAAATTATCCTTGGTTGACCAAATAGACCCCAAAGAAAAACGAGAAGATTACTATCATATTCTTCCCAATGGTGAGTCTTCTCTTGCCATATTATTATCTCTACTGTCTCTAATTGGGAATTAAACTCCAAACAAACACCAAGATTATATAGGTAGTGCTTGTAAATATACTCAGCAAGTGAATGAGCACAATCCTGTCTTATGATGACACGATATTGTATGTCATTAGACATCTTGTATGATAGTGGCAAAATACCCTTCCAACGTTGGGTTCACCTCACCCTAGTTGATTCACCAAATATAACTACTAAATGATTACCACCGTTCTATTATCCTCTGTTACCCCATTTCGAATCCAAATTACACTCTTATTACGAAAGGAATTGTGAAGCAAAAGGGTGAAAGCACAACTAAACTTCGATAAAGAATATCATGACTAAAGATAAATAAATTATCAATAGCCTTCAACAGTAATAAATCAGAGATTTAAAACATATGGTAGATGATAAAACTTTTCAACCATAGTTGCAGTGGAATGAGTAATCCATTAGAAGAGTCAAATAGACCATAAAGTCTATTATCTTCTCTATGTTAAAAGTCCACCAACAATGTTTTATCCCTGTAACATCAATCAACAGTTCTGGTTCACAATCATATGAATAACTCATAATCATAATTGTGGTTCTAAATTCCTCTTCTCATCCATGATGAAGATAATTTTCATCACCTGTCTTTACCTGAAACATCAAAGATCATGGTTATACCAAATCACAATTCCTGTTCATAATCATATTAATAAATTCATCTTTGCACTACGGGCCAAAGATATTCATCAACAGACCATCTTTGCACTACATGCCAAAGATATTCATTGAAATCATTCATCTTTGCACCACGGGCCAAAGATATTCATCAATAAGTCATCTTTGCCAAAGATATTCATATCTCAAAGAAATATATAATCATTTCAGAATTTATATAAACAATAATTATAACTATTCTATTTTATAATAAATAGCCCTTTTATCAGAAAATTAGAATCTCTCGACTTGTGATAGGAAATTCAATTCTCTACAACTTTTCAGAAGAAAGTTTTTCAAATTCAAAATGTAAATCGGCGAACCCAATTCCACATACCAGACGATTTTTCAAAATTTATAATCAAATTTCAGTCAAGAAATGGGGTCCACCGACACACAAAATATGTGTTAATCATTTAATGCAACAAAAATACTCTTCCTCATCATATACTCATATATCCTACATTCATTGTAAAAATATCATCACTATTCTATTATAATAATATAATAAAATATTACTTTATCGTAAAAGATAAAATATCAATTTTTAACAATTGTCACTTTAAAAATTTTCTCCATCTATATCTACATAAAATTAATATTTTCCTCATCATATAAATCAATAATTAATTATTCACAAATAATATTACGAGAATCATGATCTAAAGAATTAAGCCGTTCTGTGAAAGATGGGGCTTTCAATAAGAATTTCTCCTTCTTGGCCGCAATTAGGTGACCAAACCTCTCCTTAGATGAACTTTCTAGACATTGCCAATAATGTTATCTAATAATATTATTCGGATAATATGAATTATTGCTTCGATAAGGAAAAATACTCGCAGTAGTGACAATTATTAAAAAACAAAGAATATAAAATATCAACGCATCAATTCTTGAATTAATAAAATAAAATATTTGAGCGGTAATTCATCGTAATAATTATTGAGTAAAGTGCCTTCTTACGTAAGAATCAATAATTGATGCAATACCGTGTCTTCTTGTGCAACAACGCCAGACATGTATTTTAACCATCGCAAGTATTCCAATGATGTTACGGTGAATAATAACGTCGTTATTTATAAAAAAACCCTTTTGTCGTTTCTTTCATCCAATCGCTTTTCCAGTTATAGGGTCCATAAAGGTCGCTGCTGGTCAGTATGAATATTCCTCGACATGAAGAATATTTCATGACCAAACGAATATTCCCCGACAAAAATGAGTATTTTATAACCACTTGCTTATTTTAAAAAAATTTCATATATCACCCTTAACTTTAAATTTTTATCAATTTAACCATTTACTAAATAGTAATTATAAGCAAAAATTGAATACTTTTATTTCATAAAATTGGGGGTTTTACAATTGTGTACTACACATCATGTATATACATATAACCTATATATATATATATATATATATATATATATATATATATATATATAGGTCCTAAGTTCTGTAAGGGCTCCCTTTACTTTGTTAAAATGCGGACTTTTTTTTTTTTTGGGTTTTTTTGCTTTTTTTTTAAATAACTAAAAAAAAAAGTTTAATATTTTATGAAAATGAAATTTTTTCATAATACAGTGTTTTGGATGTGATTTGGATACGTATAACAAAATAAGTGCATACAAATGCATGCATGATTGTACTACTATTTTTGGTATAGGTATTCAAATCACGTCCAAAACATTATATTATGGAAAAATATCAGTTCCATAAAATATTAAATTTTTTTTTTAGTTGTTTTTTAAAAAAAACAACAAAAAAAAATGTCCGCATTTTAACAAAGTAAGGGAGCCCTCACCTAATCGATTTTGTATATATATATATATATAGAGAGAGAGAGAGCACTCTCTTTTAAGCCACTCCAAAACGACGTCATTTTAAGGAATTATGTTATTTAAGGAATTATGTTATTTAAGATTTATGCTCTTGATCCTTGCTCATATATATATACAATCTCCTTCTAAGACGTACCAAAGTTACGGACCAACAACGAACTAAGTAAAAAACAAACAATTCGCGGGTCAAAATTTCGGGTTGAAAAACACGACCCGAATTCGAAAAATAAGCAAGCTCTTTTGTTCTCCTTCTCTCGTACTCTTCCAGATCCCTATTGCTCTCTGCATCTCAAGGCTCTCTCTCTCTCTCTCAAGGCTCTCTGCATCTCAAGGCTACCGACAAGACTCTGATAAGGTTCGTGCCCTCCTTCTCTCGATCCCCTCCTTCTCTCGTCCCCTCTTTCTCTCGTACTCCAAGGTTCGTGCCCTCTCTCTTTCTCTCAAGGTACTTCACTTTATTATTTGTGTAATGTCTGTTTAAATCAAAATAAATCTAGGGTTTATTGAATATATTTGTTTATACTGTATTTCTACAATTATTAGACATGTTATTGAATATATTTTTTTGGTTTTGTTTTACCTATTGTAGCTCAAATTTTGAAAAGAAAGGAGTATAAAGAGGTGTAAAATCTATTTATCTTTTCCGGAGTAAAGATGTAAAATTATGGATGAAATTATCTTTGGGTCTCTATTGTTGCTTTCAACAACTTGGTGAAATTATGCTCACTGTTTAATTATTAGTTTGGTTCTCTCTGTTTCAGGATCGGGGAGACTCACATTTGCAACATTTTTTTGGAAAATTATTGTATCTATAATTTTTTATTTTACTCAGTTCCTACAGGAACCAAAAAGATGAAAATTTTGAATATCATTCTAGTAATCTAAAAGAAAGAACTGACCATTATTGTTGATTTTTTTTATTCCTGTCTGCTGATAGAAAATATGTCATCAAATTCGTCTACTGCTACATCCGTATGGCCTCCGTTCATATGTCATTGTGGTACGGGCCCTTGTATAGTAAAACTTTCAATGTCGGAAAAGAATTCGGGTAGACACTATTATTCTTGCCCAATAATGGTATGTATTTATTTATTGTAATTTTTGTATTTTTGTTCCTTTTACACAAGTGAATATATTTATTGTGTCCCAAAATATGCAGCAATGTGGTAACTTTATCGGCTGGTGTGACGAATATGTTCGAGTGTTGTAAAATCAAGGGAGGTTGCAAATGGAAACATCAGAGCGTGTAAATGTAACAACTCATCCAACGATTGCTAACGACTCCAACGAATTATCCATGATGAAAATTGAATTGCGTCAATTGCAACTAACTCAACGATTTGTCATAATTGTTAATGTTATGTATGCGGTGTTGTTGTTAATGTTATTAAATCGGTTGTAATTTTTACAATTTCATTATGCTGTGTTGTTGTTAATGTTATTAAATCGGTTGTAAATTTTGATAATTTTCATTAACTAGTCAACACTTTATGTATGAGATATGTGCATTTATAGGTATTGAATGAGATTTTCGACTATGTTGCTTCAAATGGACACGAAATGTTAATTGAAATTCATACCTCTTGATTTGAAAAATGCACATAAAATGCGTTTGAGGCAGATATGTTATTTGCTTTATGAGAATGCAAGTGAGCTCATATGCACCTTCCTGGAATCATGATATCAGTTCCTGAAATTCATACCTCTCTCTTTACCTCCTTATTTCTTGTTTAAAAAGTGAAGTTTCACATCATACAAAGAAAGAAAGAAAGAAAGATGTGATGAAGCTTAAATTAACCAAATTATTATGGTCAACTACTGTAGTATCAATACCAACAAACTAAAATAAACAACAAAGAAATTCAAAATAAAAAAAATAAAACATAAAATAAAATAAGAACACGTAAACCCAAAACAATGAGCTGACCATCCAGAAACTAAAATAGAAAAACAAAAATCTGCAGTTTACCTTAAGAAATAACGGGATTATGTTTTTTAACAACACTGTAGAAATTCAGGGCTCATTCAAACAAATTACAAAAACTAATCAAATAGAAAGTGATAGTATACACAAAAGCTCAACAGTAGTAACACATCATGACCCAAAAATTGGAGTAGTATCATAATACATCTTCATAGACCCAAAAATTCACAATGGAACCCAGAAATCTCAAACAACCAAAGGAAAATAAGGCTCAAAAACAGGAAAATATCAAGATGCATGATCTTGTGCTTTCGGCCCATGCCTCTTCTTTGAATGTAAAGCTCATCCTTAATTTGACAAATCTCAACCCATCCTCATTTCAGGGTCAACAAAACCTACCAAAAAAGAACATCCATCGCAAAATATAGAAAAGACAATATTGATGAAAAATTACCAAATCTTGATTATGCAAAGATACCACTTGAGAGAACCAAGAATTTAAATAATGTCTCAATTAGTATACCAACGATCTGTAAGGATGTCTATAATGTAAAAAATGTAAATAGTTGAAATAAGTTATGAAATATGTACCATCTGTTACAATCAATCTAATTGTTGTTGTATACTCTTGATGTTGGGGATAATGTCCATAACCAACATCATCTTGCATCTCTGAACCTGAAAATGTCATAAAATATATGTATATTAGATTTATTGATATGTTACTCATAATATTGAATAAAAAAAATGATCAAACCTTGGAAAGTATGACTATCATCCTCTGAACTTGAAGATGATGTTGCACCTTCATTGTTGGGAGAATCTCTACATAAAAGCCAAAATAACATCTCTCATTTAAAGATTGAGATAGTTTAAAATTTTTACACTTGCTTAAATATTACTTACCGATAATGCGCAACCATTGGACAATTTCTTTTCATCATGTGATTGTCCAACTTTCCCACAACCATGACAACCGCCTAACTTTTGAGTTCTTTGTTTTTCCTAATGCCCTTTCTTTTCCTCCTTTTAGTCTTTTGCCACATCCTTTTGCCTCACTTGATTTGGTTCATTGTATGTATGGTCTTTATTCATGACTCATCTTCCCAGAGATTACACTTGTACCGGGGCCCACATTGTGAACTTTTACCAAAGATTCGCAACAAGATTGATTGATTCGAGTACACGAGCCAAAACATCTTTATACATATTAATTCTTCTTCGCTTGTGAGGCGATATTAATAACATCCAAAGAACATTGGATTAATTCACTCACTTTATTAGATATTCTTTGCCACTATTTATCATTATGCCACTTTCATTATCAACCACTATCACAGAGTTTGCCTTCTTAGTCCATCTTTTCAAGATGTATTGTTGGGGTAATTCGTCAAAATCATGCATTTTGAGCAAGTAACCAAGCACATGTCTACATGGGATTCCCATACTCTCAAACTTGTGGCAACTACATGAAGCAAAACTCAATCCTTTGTCATAAATAAGTTGTCGCACTCTATGTGTGAACATTTTTTTTCTTTGAACTTGAAATATGCATTGATTGTCACTCTCCTTGATAAGTTCAAAACGGTAATTCAAACATTCCCATATCTCATCTTCAAATTTATAAAACATTTCCCGAGTATAAATTTCAACCATTTGGAAGAAAGTCATGAAAGTCATGATTCATCTTCACTTTAGGCTTCTCAATCAAATCTTTGTGATCGGCCAACAACTCTTCTTCGACGTTGGCGTATTAGCCCCTATTAAATTGGATCATGAAGTCAACTAATGAATTATTCTTAGAAACATATCTTTTTGAAAAAGCGCCCCCAAAAGAGAGCTTTTCCTAAAAATTTCGTTACTCTTGACATATTGGTCGAGAAAAACGATTTAATAATAAGTGGCACCCAATTTGTACGAATGTCATACATCATGCGTAACCATTTATTATCGTATGTAATCCGCTCCTCCCAACAAGCTCCGTCCATGTCACATCAAACTCTTCTTTAGACTCTAAATTCCAAATACAATCGGCAAATTCATTATAAGTGAGCATTATACTTCATCGAGTCTATTTTTTTCGAAAATTTTGTCAATATGTGCCAACCATGTAATCTATGAAAAGTATCCGGAAGAGTTTCTAATATTGCCTTGGACATCGCGGGATCTTGATCAGTAATGATCATTTTAGGGGCATCACCTGGCATAACATCTAAAAATTGGTTGAATAACCAAACAAATGAGTCCGAGGTCTCGTCACTTAAGAATGCACAAGCAAAAATTATGGTTTGACCATGTTTGTTAACTCCCATCAGTGGTGCAAAAATCAGCCCATATCGATTGGTGTTGTATGTAGTATCGAAGACGACTACATCACCATAAAAACTATATGCCCTTCTAGAAGTAGCATCAGCCCAGAAACAATATGTTATCCTCTGTTCATTATCGACCCTAATTGTATAAGTGAATGATGGATTCTTGCCCTTTTCTAATTTGCAAAACTCACTAAACATTTCTCCGTCATGCCCCTTCAACTCATTACGTCTATCCCTTTCATAATTATATAAATCTGTTTGTGTACACCCAATGTTTTCAAACCCTCCAGCCTGTACTCCAAGGAAATTGAATTGTTGATGTGAGGGTATGTTTATCATGGAAAGTTGTTGAGTTAAACACTTTTGCGCACTAGAATAACTCCGGTGAGATCTTAATAGATGTTTCTTTGATGGAGTTGCCAATGGATGACTATGGCCCTCAATAAATTGGGTGACTACATAAGCCTCAAAATTTATTTTCAACACATTACCATTGCTTTTAACTCTCTTTTTATCGATCCCCGACGCCTTTTAGTTTCAACATCCGCAATTTTTTTTCCCTTACCTTGTTTAAAACAGACATATTCTTTCCTTTTGATTTCGTCACTTCCTTCGAATTTCTTAGTAGCCCAACTTCAAATACTAAATCCCGCCTCTTTAGCATATGCATTGTAAAAATCCTTAACTTCATCTATTGTTTTGAATTCTTTTCCAGCACTAGGTTTGAGTTGATCGGCTACTTGCGGATTATAGATAAAAATTTTCCTACCTTCATCACTCTCCCCTTCAATTATCTTATTCTCTACTTCCTTTTCATTATTGTCAACATTATCACCACATTCATCACTACCCCGTACTTCATCCTCTAAGTTAGCATTCATCCCTCTGAGCTTAAAACAAACAAACAACATTTAAGTCAGGGACAACAACAATTTGAAGAACATTGAGAATTGCATATTTTCGCTACGTGATTGTTCAATGAGAAGATTCTAAACTTGGTGATGTTACAAAAGAACTTCCATTTTAATTCCTCACTTTTCCTATTCTGATAAGTGATACCAAACTAATGCCTGATTTTAAGATTATAGGTACATGATATATTGTTTTCATTTTGCTAGAGTTTTTCAAGTGATTCAACTAATAATTTGGAGAAAGTTTAACACAATATTTATCAACTCACATGTCATTAATTTCTAATCTTTCTGCAGAATCTATTTTCTGTCAAAAGAACTAGTATTTCTTGAGTGAATTTCTATGTAGTGCACCAAGTGGAAAAGAAACAATTAATAATCAAACAACAACCAACAAGTTTGCTATTCCTTCATATTAAACTCTGTAAACCAAGGAGAAGAAACGAGTTCAATTTAAACATATAGCTAAAATGAAAAAGAAACTATACTCTGTGTCAATCGGGGAAAGGGGTTCATGAGATGAATAAAGAATCGACAGAATGGGTCGTGACCTTACGAGAGAGCTTTCTCATGAATGAATGAGCGGGATTTCAAATGGGCTTTGAGACTCACTTAGGTCATGAATAAGTGATTTGAGATCTCAATTGGTATGAATGGCGTAGAGTCGGTAGCCTTGAGATGCACGAGAGAGCAATAGGGATCTGGAAGAGTACGAGAGAAAGGAGAAAAAAAAGCCATTATTTTTCGATTTTGGTCGTGTTTTTCAACCAAATTTTGACCCATAATTATTTGTTTTTTACTTAGTTCGTTGTTGGTCCGTAACTTTGGTACGCCTTAGAAGAAGATTGTATATATATATATATATATATATATATATATATATATTGACAATTAAGTTATTTTAATAAATAATAGAATTATGAAACATTATCAATGAGCATATATTTGGATTATAATATCTTTCTTTAGATGAGATATCACAATTTTGTTCCCATTTTCCTAAAATTTATGAAATGGATAAAGTATGAAATATTATTTTTACAATCTTTTTTATTGTTCATTATTATATTTTTTTATTATAAGATTCACTTACTATTTATAGAAAATTGATATTTTTATATAAAAATGTCCCTATAAAATTTATAGTGAAAATTTTTATGTAACAATATTAAGTATTTTTTATTGTGAATATATCAGTTTCTTATTTATATATGAGAACTTTGTGAAATTACTAAAAAGACTTTCCAAAATACTAACAATTTAGAAATGTCTACTAATTTTGGACATAGTGGGTATTAATCTTTCTTGTGAAGGCGAATATGGTAAATAGAGAGAGGTACCAACGTCATTTGTTTCTTGAACGGAACACCGAAGTGATGGGGCCGCCACTCTCTCCTCTGATAGCGAACGCCAGTTTCATGATCAAGTCAATTTCCTACTCCTATTCAATTCGCTACAGCCAAACTTTGAGATAGTTTCTCTCCCTAGATTACAACTTTTTCTCTCTCTAGAATTAGATCCAAATTCTCTCTTATTACACCAAAATTTACCCCGAGAGAATAAAATGTCGGATGCTTTGATCAATGGACTCGCCGGAGCTGGCGGTGGAATCATCGCTCAGCTCATCACCTATCCTCTCCAAACTGTATGTCCAATAATTTTTCTCTATTTTTGAACAATCACAAACAGTAAATTTATATAATATAGGGGGGGGTGGGGGGGGGGCACAAATGGAGTTGAAGTTTATATTTATATATAATTTCCGATTTTCGTGGTGATCTCAGGTCAATACTCGTCAACAAACGGAAAGAGATCCGAAGAAACAGAAGAATGAGCATGGGACTATAGAGCAAATGTGTCAGGTCTTTTTTTGTTTTATTTTAATTGTATTTTTTTACTGTTTCATGTTGTTTGTATGAATTTTTATGTGATGGTCTATACTCTATAGGTTGTGAAACAAGAAGGTTGGACTCGCCTCTATGGAGGCTTAACGCCGTCACTTGTTGGAACGGCTGCGTCTCAGGTGAGAGCTCAATTTAGCTGGTTTTTCCTGTTGCTTCTGATGTATGCTTAGTTCTCACTTTTTTTTAAAATAAAAAAAATAGACTTAGCAATATGTTCATTCATATACTATTGATTAATTTAAATAATCTTGTGTTGTTGATCATAACATTAATGATCTATGTGTTGCCAGATAAACCTTTGAAAATGTAAATGAAAGAAGAAATTGGGAGTTTTTCTGTCCCAAGAGGCAGGGGCTAAGAGAGAATTGACATGGGATGCTTTTGATCAAGACTCTGTTTTGAAATCACATGTAATTTGGACATGGTTCAGTGTTAAGTGAGAAAGCTTTTTTTTTATAATTATTTTCTTGTTATAGTTATCCGGTTGTTGCACAACGAGGTAGGATGCTGTACTAGTAGCAGCCTTAGATACGTGCCTCGAAGCAGCTAGAATGTGTTCATAACACTGAAAAATGTGCCATTGAAGTATTCATAACATGATAAGTTATCTGCACCTCGTTGCATTTCTTGCCTCCAGGACGGGGTTCTCTGCAAAATAAAATACGCATTCTCAATTTATTATTTGTTAGACTAGCTTAGTATTATTACTTATCAAAGGAGGGGAAAGAACTGTAGTATTAGCAAAGGTCCAACGTGTTATTGCTTGAAAATTTCTGTTCTTTACTTTCTATAGACACTCGCATTTAATCTCATTTGACTTGATCCTCTTCTTGAATATGAAATCTAATTGAAAATATTTGGAGCTAAGTGATATAAAAATTCTTATTAATATTTATTAAAATTATGTCTTGAGTTTTGCTCAATATCTTAATTGGCCTTTTCAAGAACCTATGAGTGTCATGAGGACATTTTAACAATTGGGCTGACCTCATTCTATATGCTATAGCTGTTAGTCCAAGGCACCATTTTTTGGATTTTGATGGTTATAATCAACTTAAAAATGTCTTGGCTAATTTTCTGTTTCAATAATGACCTGTAGTTTTTTCTCGTCATCAAGTAAACTAAATTCACCTTGGTGTTGTCATCTCAAGATCTACAGATGTTTTGATGTTAGCAAATATTCTGATTGCCGCACATGTATGTTGTTTGACCTGTAATCCATTATGTTGAAAGATCCATGCTTGAACAGGTACATAGAGTACCATCTGATCTTATTGTTAATCTGTATTGTCAGGATAAGTGCCAGCATTTTATTTTATTTTATTGCACATATTGCCTAAAGTATAGTTCGTCAGTTTCTTTCTTATTATTAAAAAGGGAAGAAATTTTCTGTTCAGAGGCTCTAACTAAATATATAGACGTCAGTTTTTAATTTAGATTCTGATTCTTATGTAATATTTTTTATGGTACAGGGTGTTTACTATTATTTCTATCAAATATTCAGGAACAAGGCCGAAATTACCGCACTTGAACGTCGTAAAAAAGGACTTGGCGATGGAACAGTTGGGATGTTTTCATCACTTGTGGTGGCTGCTTTATCTGGGTAGTTATTTTTCTTAAAACAATATTTTCCGCTAGTTATCAGCCACTGAACTCCAAGTACATGATATTTTTTGTTTCTTGATTTTATTGACTCCCAACAATTACTTGCATGGTCCATTACTGTTATTCATGCTTGTATATATACTAGATATCTAGTATTCACATGCTCATGCTCAATTCATAATTTAATAGGTCCTAATGATGTCTTATTACCAAGTAGTCTGCTTCTAGTCTTGATTGTTGAAATTTTCGTAAAACATTATCCAAGTCTTTGGTTTTTATAATTATTGTCGACCTGTTTCAATTACAGCCATTTGTAGATATATTTCCAGGATCCAGGCATCCAGCATAAGTTGGATACCAAAATGATATTTACTTTTCTCTCAAAACCCGTTGCTGTGAAGTTTAGTATTTGTTCTTAACACATACTTGTTTTGTTGCTCTTGTTTTAAACTTGCCATTAAGTTCAATGCATTGTAAACATTTATGTTTATGCAGAAGTTTAAATAAAACACACTTTTCCTACTGATGTCTACTTTTTTGAGATTACTGAAACCAGCTCCTCAACTCTCAGAAGATTTTTATATTGTGTACACTCCTACCCTCTTCCCTTTTTCTACATTCTGGGATGCATGGGTATAAAATTCCATCTATCAAAAAGTCTATTATAATGTTATATTGTGGTATGGACTGAAATGAGCAGTTAAAGATTTGCTATATTCCAATCATATGATAATTTGACAAGGTTATAATATACCCGCATCGGATTCTCTTTTTATTATTTTGAAATTATGAATTGTCGCAATTCAAACCTTACCCAACTCTTCTGTTTGGAGAGTTTATTTCTCAATGCATCTGTTTCTGTGGTCAGGAATATATTTGACTCTGTTCTTTTTATAGGTGTGTGAATGTGCTGCTGACTAATCCAATATGGGTTGTTGTTACGCGCATGCAGGTAAAGAAATTGTTGATTGGTCTCTATTAATGTAGCCATAAAATCAGTGCAATCATTTAACTTTAGATATGTTGAATTTTGCCTTGTCTATTAAGTTTGTTTACCTTCTGAAAAATGGAAAGTGTTATATCAATGTATATGATTTGTCTTTACTTCCATAATTGAAAATTAAGTACACCAAATTGTATTTCTCAAATATAATTTTCACTTGATTATTTGTGAGGTCTTAGCTCCTTTGTTATTAGGATCTTCCACTAATTCTTGGAGGGGTTATTTCCATTTCATATTAAAATAATGGAGATTCATGGGCATTGGCAGATGCAGGAATTTACTCTAGTGGGAGCGTGATGATACCAATATTCATTTATTTTTCATGAAAAAAGATATTAATGTTAAAATGTTAAACCTATTAATGTTTAATTATTACACGACATTTGAAAGAAGTGTTCGAATAAAGAATTCTATTTACATACAAAGAGAAAACACTTGCACTTAAAAGTACAGAAGTGCAAAATGCTATGATTCATTCAAAAGCATTAAAAACTTAGAAAAGAATATAAAATTCAAAAACAGTTAATAAGGTTATTATTATACAGAGTATTTTCATAAACAAGAAGGTTGTGCTAGTCATATTTATATTATTAATCCTCATAATTTAATGGATTGGCACCCATATACCTGAAAATCTTCCAAAAGATCTTATTGGGGAATGCAGCACCCATTGGGACCCTATGCTGTTCTGCCCTGCTCATAAAGTGAGATAAAGAGAGTTCTATGAGATTGACTAATAACTACAATTTTAGGAACCTTAATAGTCTGAAGTTTTTGATCAAACTTTTATCGTTTTGAATGATACTAATGATCAATAAAAGCCCACACCCACCATGTATACTAGTTGTATCAAAATGCTTGACCTTAAATTCATTATTTATAGTTCTTTTCATCACGCAGACTCACAAAAAGAAAACCCATCCTCAACGGACTGAATCTACTTCTTCAGACGATGGAGTTCTTGCTTTGGTAGAACCGCCTCCTTTTGGAACCTACCATGCGGTATGTATATTCATGTGTTAAACGATTGTTCCCAACACCATTTAGTGCAGTGGTTGAAGTGATGTTGTCATACTTTGAGTCTGTACTTCTGGCAACATTCTGTTTATGTTAATTTTTTTATTGAAGGAATTTTTCTTTATCTCTATGACTGGTTATTTGCTATAGACATCATTTAACAGCATAATATTTGCTAAAGTAGATAATTATTTTCAAATTGTTTAGACTCTTAACATATCTAGTCTGCTTTTGCTATAGAAGAATGATCATGATTGTCTCATCTTCATTTTGACATTTTACTTCTGCATTATATACTGACACAGGAACAATTTTTGGGGGTTTGATGTAATGCTTACGTTGTAGCTACGTCAAGCAATAAAAAATAGAGTTTGTCATTAATTGGTTTTTGTCATTTTTGGATATAAGTATTTGTTGGGATAAGAAACAGAGTTTGTCTATACTCGGTTGGTATAGTATTGCCTGCAACCGGTGGGTTATCCAGTGCACACCCTAAGGGTAGTTGCTGTGAGTTATACCTGTCGTATATCTAGAAAAATTATAGTTTGGAAGATTATCTAGAGTAAAGATTTTGTCAGGAAGATTCATTTTCACTGTACTTGCATTTCTGTGTTATTTAGAATGTGCAGTGTAACCAATGTGTCTTCTCACTTAGCTTCCTGATATTGTGATCCGTGGTCTGTGACTCATATACTTGAATGAGAATTATTCCTTCTGCAGATTCAGGAACTATATGACGAAGCTGGATTATGGGGATTCTGGAAAGGTGTTTTTCCAACATTGATAATGGTAGGTGGAAAGTGACACTAATACATGCTGCAGGGTGGTCACTGAGTGCTCTCACTGTTACCTGCAGGTGAGCAATCCTTCCTTGCAGTTCATGCTGTACGAGACCTTAATGAAGAAGCTGAAGCAAAAACGTGCTTCGAGTAAAAACACTAACAAAGGAGTAACTGCTTTGGAGGCAAGTAATATCCAGTTTATGAAGTTTTAGGAGCACCCTCTCTTGGATATATTTTGGACATTTCCTCATTCCATATTGCTATACCAATTCCACCATTTTTAACTTGACTGCAAGTACTGAACACATTGCTTGTTATATTCCTAGATATTTCTTCTTGGTGCTTTGGCTAAACTTGGAGCTACAGTCGTCACATATCCTCTTCTGGTTGTAAAGGTTAGTGGCTTAAGTATATATAAACAAAATTTATTGTTTCTTGCAAGAGTCTCTAGAAAACTTTATTAGACCTCCATGGAAGAACAAAGTGTTTTTTCTCGAGTACTGTCCATATTTTACTCAAAATATTTCAAGTGCAAGTTCAGCACTTCTTTGTTGTCCGTTCACATTACTCGCTCGACTTGACCAACACGTCTTGGTATGTGGAATGCTTTTGAGAATCAATTTAGGCTTGGGGTGGGGACGAAGAAGGGGACTGCAGTTCAGGTTTATCATATTACCATCAGTTATATTCTAGAAAGGGCCCGGACTAATAGATTACTTGTATCAAGTTTATTTCAATGGGTATGCGACAGTATTCTGAGTAGAAATGCAGTTCTTTCTATTTTGTAACAACGTTATTTCCTTTTATAGTATAATAATCTGATAGATTCAGACTCCACCTCCTCTTATATTTCTACCTTCCCCGAGATTATCCTTATTCCTTAATCCAAGGAGGGAATTGTAAAAATGAGGGAAAGTATGTAGCACTTGCTCTAGAAAGGAAAGGAACTCGTTTGGATAAGGTGGGTGATTTTCCAATAATTTGCATTTTTTATTAGGGGTGTAAGATATGAACTTTAATTTTGGATTGAATGTCGAACAATGCTTACATGAAGTAACGGGAAAGTGAAATAAATGAATTGAAAAAAAAAATAGGGACTAAAATTTTGTATGTAAACAAGAATTAAATACCACCCTAAACCAATGATGTTTGGGTTAACATGTCATGGTTGTCTCAACTTTAATCAAGGGGTAGGTGATATTGAATCTGTTTGGTGGATTTGGTTTTTCTTTGATTTGTCTTTGCAGGCAAGGCTTCAAGCAAAGCAAGTTACAGACGGAGATAAAAAGAGTCACTACAAAGGTTTGTGAATTATGATATACTCTCTAAACCAGGAATTGCAAAATTAGCAAAACTTACTAGTGGTGGGTCTTAAAGGTGGTATGCAAAATTATGGAGGATGCAACTGAACATTGAGTTGGTTTTTTTTTTTTTTTTGGAGCATATCTATCTAAAATTTGAAGAGGGTGAGGGTGGGGGTGGGGGGGAGAAGAGAGAAAAGGAAGTGTTCAGATGGTAGTGTCCCTCAAGAGAGATCATCTTATTCAATATTTAATCTTCACTTGATTAGAAGTTAGCGGATTGAATGTTGATCAAGTGCTGGGGATGACTTCATTCATTTTGCTTTTGTTGTTTATCTATTTGTGTGTATATAAACGATGTTATAAGGTTGCTGCTTTGTGCAATATAGGTACCTTGGATGCCATCATGAAGATGATACGGTATGAAGGGTTTAATTGTTTTTACAAGGGGATGGGCACGAAAATTGTACAAAGTGTTCTTGCTGCTGCGGTTTTGTTCACGATTAAGGAGGAACTTGTTAATGGTGCTAGGTGGTTGTTAACCAAGGAAGCCACTAATAAATTAAAGGCTTCATGATTCTCTGCTTTTATTAGTGGCAGGGTGTTTAGTGTTAGTGGCCAGATGAAGTTTTATAATGAATACCTATATTAGCTGGATTCATGAATTGCATTAAATTAAGTTGCCTGGCATGAACTTATAATGACATTGGAGAAGATCCATCCACAAATGGCATTGGAAGTCCAATAATACGATTATACACCATGTTATTACAGATGTAGCTATATATATATATATATATATATATATATATATATATATATATATATATAGAGAGAGAGAGAGAGAGAGAGAGAGCAATCTGCACATTATACCTGTTGAACTGTGTGTGTATTGTAGACTTCTGCACTCTCATTTCAATGGACATTTCCACTTTTTGCTATTGATTAGTAATTTGTTCATCATTAACACAGCGTACTTTAGTTATTGAATTAACCAGCGCCAAAGCAATTCATGCTTGCTTTGAAGAAATCCATGAGCAGCATAAGTTGCACCATCAACAAACACAGGAGTAAAGAATTTGTATCACTAGTAGTAGCTTGCATGGTCTTAATTTGGCCTAACATCTCTTTTTTTTTTAAACTTTTATTTTTTTCTCATTACGTTTAACTGATAGTACAACATCAGAAAATTGATGACATGGCAGCGACACGTGACTAAAAAAATATTTATGTATAATATTGAGTTTCATTTTAATGTATTCATTAAATTTTTTTTTTTACCAAAAAGAGTAAATATAAGATCATTATTAATTTTTTAAATTAAATTTAATGACAATCTACCCTTTTTGATATAAAAAATTAATTATATTGATTATTGATGATTATGAAATAAACTTAGTCATGGTATCTATATTTTGGCCTTAAATTTTTATATCAAAAGGGTAAAATTGTTATTATATTGATTATGGATGATTATGAAATAACAATATTTTAATTAGTAGTATATTTATACATTTTTAAATATTTATCATTATATTGATTATTGATGATAGTTTTAATGCTGAGTTTGAAATGTATAGTTACTTTTTTTTTTTTACTTATAAGTTAAAAAATAAATGATTGTCAAATACCTTAATAATGAAACAACAACTTATAAATTGATTTGAACACCTTATAAGTTACCCAACAGGGCCTAGTCGGAGAAGAATTGGACAAAATATGGTTAGATTAACGAAGGAAGAAGGAAGTTATAGGGATGCTGTTGAAAATTAATTCTACTTAAGAGATAAAAACGAGAGTGGTTATCTGATTATCCAACTACCACTTGGGAAAAACGAGGCAAAAACTTCTTTTTTCTTGCAGTCTTACGTTAGGAAGTGGTTAGTATAAAATTTATTTTGGGTAAGTTGATTAATTGACAAATAAAATCTTGACATGGCGAGGTACATGTGTCACAAGATTCTATTGGTAATCTGGGCAAAAAAATAACTTCATACTAACCGGATCCCTTACATTAGTTTAGAAATTGATTGATGGGTGAAAGAATAAAAAAATAAAGATGGCAGTACAATTCACAACATGTTTGGTAACTGGGCAGAATTCACATTTGATTTTAAAGATTAGGGTTTAAATGAATTGAGTCGGTCGAGTATTAACTCAGATTTGGTTTACAAAATTTATTGAGTATAAATAAAATTTGATTGTGACTCGTTTAATTCTAAAGTTAAAACGCGATCTTGAATTAACCCCAGAAGCGGTTTGAATTTTTCGAACTAATACGATTCGAGTATCAATAGAAAATTATAATTTGAGAAAAGGTCAAGTAATTTATAGAACTTTAAAATTTGTTCATATTTGAATTATTTATATTTTGAGTCTTTCAAGTCGAATTTGAATCGAATTTTTAATAGAGCGTAAGAAATTGAGCCCAAAATTTATGACAATGTATAAAATGATTCGTTTAAGGGGATAATATACCTTCTCGGGACTCGGACCCCCTAATCCACAAACTCGGTGCTATGACTCACTTTACCTTCTTTGATATAGGGGAGAGTCGGTTTTTTTGGATCGGACTGAACCGATCGGTTCGGTACAAAAAAAATCGGTCCGATTTTGGTACAAAAAAACTAGTATATATCGATTTTTCGATACCAATTTCGATACAGAGTTTTTATGATTCAGTATTACCACATGTTTTCCAAATTTTTTTTACTAAATATTTAATAATAATAATAATAAAAATAATAAAATAATAATTATATTAATTTTTGGTATTTAATCGATAAAATTCGGTATCGAACCGATAAATTGATATCGATATTAAAATTTGGTTAATTTTGATACCGATCCGATTTGGTACCGGTTGGGTTCCGGTCTGTACTTAGCGGTTGCAGACCCCTACTTTGATATAAATGCATTGACATTGACTCGGTGAGTCTTTACTCTTGACTACTCCTTTCAACTCGGCAGTAGTCGTAACAGCCTCATCAGCTTTATATCAAAGGGGAATAGAGAGATTCTCACTCATCATTTTCAGACAAAACCCTAACAATTCTAATCCGGAAAATGCAAGAGAAGAAGGGGGACATGTCGACCAACAACAGTACCTCCTCGACAAACAAAAACCCTAAAAAAGCAAATATGTTGGATCATCACTCCATCAAACACATCCTCGATGAATCTGCCTCTGAGGTAGTACTAATTTCTTATACTAGTCAATTGAGTTGTTTTTAGGGATTCTATTAGTGATCTGTGCTTTTCTGTTCGTAGATCGTGACAGGACGTGGTTACACTGAAGATGTGAGAATGAGTAATATTAAATTGTTGATTGGAACAATCATTATCGTCATTGCGCTCTTCGCTCAGTTTTATAACAAGAAATTCCCCGACAATAAGAATTTCCTGATCGGCTGCATCGCATTATATCCTTTTCGTGACCTGCATTTCGTTTTTTTTTTCTTTCTGTTATTCCCTATTTGGTAGCTGGGAAAAATGGGGATAAATTGAAAAATATATGTATCTGTTACTCCTTGCTATTTGTTCTTAAGAAAAATTTAAAATTTTGAGATTCATTTCTAGTTTTGTTTAGTTTTCACTTTAATTTGATTTTTTTGGTAAAAGCAATGGATTTGTTTATGTTTTCTTTTCGTGGCAGGTATACATCTCTAATATGTTTGGTAGTTTGAAACTCTAGTAATATATGCTTAAAAAAAATTTAATATCAAGTATATTGGTTGTTTGTATTGTAATGGATGATTAAGAAAGCTTCAATAATTTTTCTTCTTCTATCTTGCCCCTCTGAGCTTCCAATTTTAGGCTCAATGTAGGAAAGTTATTCTCTTTAAGTAGCAGGAAATAAAGTTCAGAGCTTTGATATTTTACATCTCTTCATTTTATGCTGTGACCAAATGCACAGCCAAAAGGGGGTTACTTGAGATTTTTTACTTCATAGTCATAGCAATGTTTTTTTTCCTTCCCAGCATCTAGCTTGTTTAATTCTTGACTCATCACAAATATGTTTTATTCAACATAATATTGCAGCTGATCATATATACAAAGGAAAAGAATGCGATATTGTTCACATATCCTCCTGCAGTAAGTTTCTCTATCCTTCTAAGCTGCTTTTTATTTTATTTTGCTAGATTTATCTCTTGAATATACGTATCTTCTAGGCCTTTTGTGTTTCATTATTTTCCTTAATGTATCTTTTTTTTTTCTTTCTCAGTTTCTCTTTTCTGGGAAGGAATAGAAGTGAAGAACTATTAATATGAAACTTTTTTCTGGTTATTGGATATATAGAAAATCCTGAATAAAGTGAAGAAAAAGAGCTTTACAATTAGTCTTTTAGGTTTAATCAGCCTTAGGCTTTAGAGTGATTGTCTTACACTATCTAGTGGACGTGTTTGAAGCTTGAATATGGAATTACTCTTGATCATCTAATATTCCGGTGACATGTCATCTCCCTATTGTATATTTGTATGAAATTGTCATCGAAGGAATATTTATTCTTTTTTTTTTTTAAAGTAGTCAACTTTCCACCGTCAGCTTACACCCCATATGACTCCTTATTTTTTGGTTTTATTGGTGTTAAGATTCTTGAACCGCTAAGCCTGCACAGTACAATATGACTTTTTCTGTTATGATTTTCAACTTGTTTACTTATATGATTTGCACTTGATGTTAGGCAATGAAAAAAATAGAGAAGTATTTGAGTCTTTACTCTTTAGAATTAAGTTTGCAAGACCAAAGAAGATCATTAATGGATGATTGGATGTACTGCTGTGCCCCATCCTTCCTATCATGCATTAAAAACTCAATAACTATTGCATTTGTTTATTTTAAGCTGTAAACTGCCAGTATATTGTATCCAGATGCTTAACTTATATTATGTCGTTATTACTTATAAAAAACTTGTATGATGTTATTATTCTAGTTCTAATACTAGCATTTCTAGTTGACTTGGTTTAAAAACTCTGAACTCACATATGTGATGGCCCACAATTATCACATCCTCTTCCTCTTTGGATGTGCTAATTAACTAGTATCCATTTGGTTTTTTCTTTTATGGTTTGATTAGCTATATTCTCTGTTTCATTTTTTAGTTTTTAAATTTTATTATAATTCAAATCTCATTAACTATATATGTTGAAGTGATGATATTTGATATACAATATTTCACCTCAAATTTTATAACTTTTTGCTTTTTGGAGACTTGAGGCTTTATCAACTATGAAAGATATAGTTGGAGTGAAAAAGCTCTTGGACACTATCTGGGAAGAAAGCTAGATTGTTTTAGGTATAAAAAGAATCTGGCCATGTTGGAAGGTGCATGATTTAGTCTCTTTTGGACAATTGTTGGTTGAAGAATATCTGATTGATGTTTCTGTTGGGAGAAATCCTAGGAGTATATTTCAGTTATTTAGTTGTTATGGTGTTTTTGTTATTTCAATTAGTTTGGTTGCATCATTGATATTTTTTTATGATTTAATATCTATTAAGATAAGGAGGTAGTAGCTTCTAAAAAGCTCTGCGGAGAGGTGTAAATATGTGTAAGGGATGTATATTCATTTTCAAGCTTGATTTGAATAAGATTTTGAATTGAGAGATTTTCTCCCCCTTATCCTCCTTCCTGGCCTCACTTTCTCCTTCCCCCCAAATTATTTCCCCCTCCAACTCTATTTCTGAAGTCTATTTACTCTCCATCATTCACATCTTTACTAGGATCCACCTTTTTTTTTTGCTGTCAAATATTAGGATCAAGGGCCAATAGAGAGAGAGAGAGACTTAGGACCCACCTTGATCTTAACGTTTTATAGTGATGTAGTGCATGCCATGATATATCATGGCGTGTGGTGTTCATGTGAGTATTCTGCTTGTTAGAGGTTTTTTAGACTGTTGTCCTCTTTCTACTTGAGGTTAGGAAATATCATATGTAGAGGGTGATTTCTTAGGAATGCAATTATTTGTTTATTTTTTTATTATTTTGGGGGCTTTTTTGGGGGGTGGGGTGTGGGGGGTTCCTATTGGTGCTCAAGTGTAGCCAGGAGAATATTGGACTAATTGAGCAATAGAAATGCTATCCAGTTTTATTCCTCTGTTTTGTTTCAAATAATTTGTTGCCTTTCTTCATAGACTCACTTATTTACTTTTTTTATTCTTTTTGACAAGTACAAGTATATATCAATGCCACTTCTTTGTCGACTCACTAATATTTAGGCCACCATGAATTTCTGATGGATTACTTCTTTATACTGAATTGGTGGACTAATGGAACTGAAAAAAACCTTACACTGGAGAAGGTTTTTTGGATTGTTAAATAACACCTTTGTCCAAACCAGAATGTCTTGCCATAGATTTGACAATGCTGATGAAGCTTGTTCATTTTAAAATCTGCTTACTATGAACTTGGGAGCTCATAAAAATATTATATTGGGTGGTTTATACTTGAATTTTCAGCTCAACTAAGTATTTTTTGGGAAATGCATTTATCATTTGTAAGTTCTGGTTAATACACTTTAAAGGTTTAATCCATATTACTATGTATTTATCTAACAAAAGAAGAATAAATTCTGGAACAATCAAAAGTTAGTGTGCTTATGCCTGCGAATGACATGATTCTTGAAATTGAACATGAATTGAAAGGGAAAGATGGTCATGTTTCTGGGAACTCGTTACAGATGTGACTAGAGTGTATCAGGCTAGCAGCTTATGTTTTTTATTCTTCTTTTTGTTTTTTCCTCGTCATCTGTTTTCGATTATATGGCTATATATTAGATTGGAGATCAGCATAGGGTAATTTGATTATTTTTCTCTCTCTCTCAAACAGCGTTCTTCTCACACTCTTCTTAAAACTTCTTCAACAGAAAAATCTTGTTGATAGGGGTTATATGTCAGTCAGTAATAAATTCTAGAAGTGAATGCCCAAAGGCCTTGAGTTGACAATGAAATTACCATTTGGCATTGCCAAGATGGCATGATGTCCATGTAGGGGATTTTCCAGTTTAGTAGAAATATCAAAGATTACTTTTTTTCCCAAGTTCTCTTTATGCTTTCACCATTGTTATAGTATATTTTTTGCTTATGGTAGTCGTCTTCCATGATATTCGGGGATTAATTATGTTGTTTGTGTCAGCTGTTAAAGCCGTAAAGTTTTAAGTGCGTTTAGAAAATGTTGCTTGCTTTGGTTCATTTCACTTTTGTACTGAGATTGGTTCAGATATATATATGATATATGCATGACTATGTATTGTTTATTTCCCTTTTTCAATGTTGGTGCATCAGGAGGGTTATGATCAACCAACATTACTTTCATAAAAACTTGCCTTTTTTAGAGCATTTTTGTATCAATCGTATTGCCATTATCTTTGGCGAGTATTCTGAGAGCATTTTTGGTTCCAGAAAACATGCCCCTCCTTTTTGACAAGTCTAGCTAACTATTACCCGAATTCGTCGGTTGCTTATTTGGTCCGTCAAAACGGGCCTTAATTATTAGTTGGAGGAAAATAACTAAAATTTAAAGGTTATGGAAGAGATTAATTGGCTGTCAGAAACTTAGACCTGATTTACTGTTTAAATTTATCTGCTTAACAAAGTTTGTTTACATGTGTTTCTTCTTCACGTCTTAAGTTTTTACCCGTGTATACGATATTGATCTGCTGTACGTACATTCAGACAAATTGGAATCGATGGAAAAGTGGTTTCATTTCTTTAGTAAATGTCTTGCATATGCAGGGATCCTTCAACAGCACTGGCTTGGTGGTCTCTTCTAAGTTGCCAAGATTCTCTGATACGTATACGCTCAACATAGCAAGTGCTGACCCCCAATCAATATCTGCAAAACCATCCGTGGAATTCACCAAAAGCGTTACCCATTGGTCTCTCTCTCTCTCTCTCTCTCTGAGTATAGTGAATTTCTTTATAAAAAAACATACCCTTACAAATGTGTGTATTAATTATCGCAGGTTCACCAAGGAAGGAGTTTTGGTGGAGGGTCTATTCTGGAAAGATGTGGAAGGACTCATAAACGATTATGCAAAAGAAGCTAAAAAAAGCAAGTGATTTCTGATTGGGGGGATCCTACACCTACAGGGACTGGGAGAGGTAGAGTAAGTAGTATCTTATTAGACGGTTAATGTTCATTATACATTTGGTTCTTGCTTCAACGGAATTTGAACCAAAATTTGCTTCAACTTTTAGGATTATTTTTTTAGCACTCGGTAAATCAAGTGCTCGATTGAATGAATGGTGGAGTGAGTCTGGTGTTTTTGAGAAAAAAAAACACTTTAATTTAGAGTTTTTGGTTAAAGTGTTCTTAATTAACAAAAAATATTAGTAAATTTGATTACAAAATTGTAAAAAATCTTTTAAGATAAATTTATACAAAATTGTATGGTATGGATTTTTATAATTATTATTAGATAAACTAATAATAATTATTAACTTTTTTAAATAGTTAACTTGGGGACACAAAAAAATTGATAAAAATAATTGCCTTGTAACATATTCTTTTATCTACACACTCTTTTCGTACCAAATTTAAGACGTCAGAAAGTTAATTAAATATATTTGATTTGTTTAGAGTTATAATATATCAAATTAAATTAAATCTAGCAACAAACTCTATAAGAATCATCACCTTTTCTCATGATGTATGCTGTTTAAATCCCAAAAAACCTGTTTAAAAGGGGTCATATTGACATTCAAAATTTTAGTCAATTTTTTTTTTTAGTTTTTAATATTTTTTTATTCTTTTTTTCAAGAGTGTTTTACTTTAAGGTTTTGGTAGTATTCTTTTGACAATTATTATCAATATTATTGTGTTTACTCTTGAAAAAAAATCGTTGTTTTTTCCTTTTGCACTAGGATTTACTTGCCTTTGTGCAGTAAGCTTGTAATCCGATGAGTCAATTTTTTAATTCAAAATTGATATGATTTATTAATATTTATATATATTTATATATATATATAAAATTTACAATGAGTAGAACTTCTAAGATAGTTTATAATCTTTATCATTTTATTCATTAAATTAAAAGAATTTATGTTAATTTTAAATTTAAAAATATTTTTAATTTATTTTAAAAAATTAATAATCTATCTAATAATTTATAAATGATTTTGAATTTTTATTTTTCAATAAATTATTTGGTTGTTTAAAGTTTGAAATAATCTCACCTATAAATTTTAGTATACGGAACCTAACTAGTAATCTTATATTTTAGATGGAATAAAGTATAATCTCTTATTATAAAACCCAAGGTTTTAGTAGCTAACTTTTGGTATTTTTGGGTGACACCTTATATTTAAAATAAAAAAATAAACTTATTTGTTGTAATTTTTTCACACCATAATAAAAAGGAGTTTTAGGATATTAGTTACATTTGATACCCTATTCATATTTACTCTCTTTTTTTTTCGAATGCACTATAAAAAATAAATAAATTTGATCTATCGAATTATTATAATACTTTCTGTTATAAAATTAGAATATATTTTTTAATTCGTTTCAAAATTAAAAATATATTTATATTTTAGTACTATAAAACTATATAATATTTTTAATTTATCAATTTTTTTTTATTTTCAATATCAGATCACTATAACTAAATTCTTTATTAATATAAAAACTATATTTAAAAATATAAATTATTTTTAAAATTTAAAATTTTATAAATATATCTCTAATTTTTATACGGAATGACTACTATTCTAATAGAGATGTCGTCTTCTTCTCTTTAATCATGTCAATCAACAAATATCAAGATTTTTTTTTAATATCAGATTGCCTTGTTAATTTAAATCCATTTTTCTTTTTTTATTCGTTTTTTGTCAACCGTTCCTCCAATGCGCACGCTAGCAACGGCCACCTTTTCACTATCAGACGAAAGAATAGTTCTACACTTTTTTTTTTGGTTTTTTCTTTCTTTCTTATAACTCCCAAAAAATATATATATAATATTTATTCTAATTAAATTTTTTACAAAATATAATATTTTTAAATATAATTTGAATACATATATAAAATAGAGTTTTACAAACTGTATAATTCTGTTTTGTATATTTAAAAACACTGTATTTTATAAAAATTTTAATTAAAATAAATACTATATATTTTTTGAGAGAGATAAAAAAAATTAAAAAAAATTAAAAACTTGGACCGGTACAATCTTCCGGTCCAAAAAAACTGTTTGCCAAGACTTGTTGCAGACGAAATAGTCTATTGTTGGCTGACGTGGCAATCTCATACAGCACCGCCATTGGTTTCCAATGGTCCCACAAATCGCCCAAATGGGTTCCACTTCCAGGTTAACCTGACGTATGCGGAGCCCTAACGAAGTCTTAACCGCATTCCATAATCACATTTGGAGTCCGTAGGGTCTTCCTCTTCGCTATATAATCAATCTCCTTATCTTTTCGATTGGAAATCTTGTTCTCCGTTGTTGATGGTGTTATCCTTTTCTCTCTCTTCCAATTTGATCTTGATTTTGGATCTCTAATTTTGTAATTGGATTTGAAAATTCATAAAATATTAAAGATCTTTTAGGGATTTGGATTAGAGTTCTACGGATTAATTGGAGAGAGAAAAGAATTAGGTTTCTTAAGATCATATATATAAGGATATTATAATGGATAACAAAGACAAAAACGAATCTGTTAATGAACAAAACATTGGGGATATGGATCGTACAGATAACGATATTGGGGAATCATCACCATCATCGGTGGGTTCTGGAGGTTCGAGGCAAAGAGGGAGATCTGCAAATGATTTTGGTCTGACGGAGCGTCTGACGGATATTCTGGTCGAAGATGGAGATGGTGATCTGTTGCTTCAGAACAGCGATCGGGAGGATAGGTTTATGCAATGGCTTCAGGCTTTGGATATGCAGGTCATGGGAGCCTGTCGTGCTGATGAGAGATTGAAGCCCTTGCTTAAGCTTAATGCCTCCAATGGTGTAGCGGAGGATCGATTACTAGCTCATCTCACTCAGGTTCGTTCATAAGCCCATGGTGTGTTTTTATCTATGGTCATTTTAGCAAATTAGTTGCTAATAAAAACAAAGAAAACCTGGATTTCTTAGAAATGTTATGATTTTTGCTTTATTTGTGTATGATTCTGTTAAATTCTTCATAAATTTATCCAGTAATATATTTTGGGTGTTTGTACACGTGAAGGTGTATTTTTTTAGGAATAGAGCCTCTTCAGATCCACCAGGGACTGGAGATCTCCGTGTCAGCTAAATAGGAATTGAAATAGCAAATTAGTACATTGGATATATGATACTTAGTTGTCTTCTATTGATAATAATAAGTTTAATCCAATCCAGTTAACTTGGAAGTAGCAACAATAGTTGAGAAGTTCTGTAATAGTGTTGGATGTCATGTTAACATTCTAATAATTGACAAGGTGCTGAGTAATGTTATTATTCTATATTTATTATATTGTTTGCTGCAATAAACTGAAACTGAAAGATTATGCTTTTCTATTGGGCAGCACTTTGAGCCATCAGAAGTTGCAATGCTCGCAAGGTGCTTGTGTATTCCGCTTGTTTCAATTCGTGTTGGGAAAATCAATAAGCAAGGGACTCTTCTATGCCCAACTAGTACAAGGTAATTGCAAGTAGTTGGATACTGTTGTTGTGCTAATGTGACATATATATAAATTAAATCCACACGTTTTACGTTTAAGGTTTGGCTCTTAAGCTCTGATTTGTGCTTTTATTATATAACATAGAAGGCAGGCTTGAAATAGTACCTAGTCATTCATTTCACTAGTTTAAATATTTCAGTTGCTGTGTCATGCCACTCAATTAGTATATGAACAAGTGCAAAATGGTAGTAAAACTATAAGTGCGCAAATCCGCTTGTTATATTATGAGGCATATGCATGTACATATAAATATACTTATATATATGTATATATTAGTCGTATGTTAGAATACGTTAAAGGGACATTCAAACAATGTGGAAGCGAATTGTTAGTTGTATAAAGGGCTGGTGCACTTTGTTCACTTAGCTTCATGTCTAGTTTATTCTTGGATGTTATGTTGGATAGTACTCAAGTTAATGTGACATTATATCTAATTTACAGAGCTTATCAAAACATTTTCCAAATAAAATTACTTTTTGTTTTCTTTATTAAATTTGTGGAGGATTTGCTTTTGATTTTCTTCGAACTAGGCAATATACTTGAACCCTCAAGCACTGAGCCATGTTGATTAGTATCATCTATATATTATTGTAGACGTCCTTAACACTTATGCTATTATGGGAGAATGCACTGATGTTATACATGATCCCGTGTCAAGTTTCCATACATTATTATGTGTGATCTTAAATCGATTATTTCTTAATATTAACTTGTATACTACACCATTACGTTCTATGTAATGATCTTCAAGTTGCAGGTTATATGGTACTTCATTTATAAGAACCATATTGCTGTTTTAAACTGAATTCTTGTAAGATTGTAAGTCTTTTTTAATATGAACTTTTCTTGATACTACATTGCTATCTTTATTACCACTGTCACCTCCTCTCTCTGTATCAAGTTTTAGTATTACTATCATTGATGTGAAAGATTTTTGTTCTTTTGCAATTTGATTTGATTTGTATTAGTGTCATTGCTTGATAATTTGTTAAAGCTGGGGTTTACTTTGTTCTGATCCCTAAACTTGTTTAGGGTACAATTTTTGAGTGTCTTGTACATGAATTGCAGACATATTTGTTCGCCTTAACCATCTCATGACTGGTACTGCATGCTGGATATATTTGGTTGGTTCTTAGACCACTGCATCTTGATATGAAACCTTCCATAGCTAGGAGGTGCATTTTGACATGGGGAGGCACCATGAAGGTTGGTGTAGTGAACGTGTTCTGTCATATTAGTTTCGAAATGGAATTGATATAGTTTTTTACCCCTATTAAGAAGATTGAGATTATTAATTGAACAGCATATATTTGCTGCAGAATTGTGGAGGCGATGATATACTAAAATTGTTTATTTGCTGCAGCATTGTGACGGCATTATATACTAATGTTTAAATTTTAATTTATTTACATTTTCATGTGCAATGCCTGTCAATTTTCACATGTGATTTTTTTTTTAATTTTTTGGCCATATATATTTGGTTGGAAAATTTTATATGTTTTGTTTTAGTTAGTTTGGTAGAAAGAATTTTTTGAGAATTTGGTTCACCATGATATATTAACTGATATTATCCCCCTTATATGACATTCAAAATTGATCAGATGTGACCGACAATATATCCTCTAGTTTTTGATGATAAGTTATTAAGTAAAAATTGCAGGATTATGTATTTCAGCTTATTGATAGTCACCATGTTCATGCTTCCGAATAAATATATCTTTTGACTTGTAGGTAAAGTGGACGTTTTCTATTATGATCTCTGAATTAAGAAGAAGTAAAGGTAGTTTCATGCTCCTATGTTATATAGTTTACTTTGATTTGGATAATTATTTCACTGGCTATATAGAGTTTAAGTTCCGTGTATTAAAAAACAAATTGAGAAAGCCTCGTCTTATTTTGTGTGCTTAGTTAGATATTTATATGTACTGTGTATGCTCTTAAGCTTATGTAGTTAATGCAGCAGTTTGTTGAATCACAGATATATGTTATGAACAGTTTTATGTTTACTCTTTGTTAGCATTCATGCTATTTATGATCTGACCTCTTTGTTTTGGCGAACAATTTTCAGTTGCTGTTATATATATAGATGGCACCTTGCCAGACTATACTTGTTTTACATCAAGTCTTTGGTGATGAACTCAATTCATCATATAAATTTTGTAGTAAATACTTGTGAAATTGAGTAAATGAGTAAAAGAGATATACACTTACATTGAAAGTCTGATTCCCATTTTGGGTAGCTGGTAATTAAGCATGAAAATTGTATCATGCAACATATTTTCCCTCAAAGGACCATGGCTATCTGGTATTTACTATATATTACTTGTAATTGATGGATTACCTTCTACTTCAATTCAGCCAATGCTTTATATTTAGTCAGTAATTAGATTGATTTAGTAGGGCTTTTGAGATTTAAAATTTGTAGCCACTGGAAACTCCCCTTTGCTGCTTTGATGGTTTAGAATCTTTAATTAGAATGAAGCTACAATGTTTCAGCACCTTGGTCATTTATTTGTCAATCTTCAACTCCCTCTCTCTCTCTCTTCCCTTCAAAAAATAAAAAATAAAAAAATTTGTAAGAAATTTTGATTATGATAATAATAGTTAAATAGCAAAAGGAGTGATCCAAGTCCAACCTATCAAAATAATGAAAAAGTTCAAAAAATCAGTCTTAGTTTACTTTATAATGTATATAACATGTCCAGGTTTGTAGGTACACTAGCCAATTGTTTTTTGTTCAACATATTGGCTTCATGCGTCTGCTTTGAATCTTCAAGTTTGAAGCATTTGTATTCAATGAGGCAGATGCCTATATCATGCTAGAGTCAAGAAATGCTTTTAACTCTCTTCAAACCAACTATACATGGATTACCATAAATTAGAAAAGTTGGTTAGCGACCCAGAATTTTTGATCTAGTAATTAGAAGTGGGTATGAATTTGGTGAGTGAACATAACTTCTGAAGTCGTGGAGTTTGGTAATAATGTATATTCACTTCTTTTTTTTCCTCCCTCGGATTTAACAGATAATTTTGTTCTTGTTACTGATTGATGTAGCTGTGTTTACTAGAATAGAACATTACTTGCAAGTTATTTTTGTATGGCATTTACTCCTTCATTATTCTTGTGCGCCATCCTCACGCTTGGGTTTTCTTAGCATTGGCTTTAATGCTATGATTACTCAAATACTCTTTTGGTAGAGCATTGGTTCAATGCTTAATTATTGCCATCTGATTATTTTTCCTAACATTTTGGCAGAGGGAATTTAACTCTCACGCTCTTGCCTACTTCTAATCTGCGAATCTCATTCATTGGCGATGATGGTCAGATAGAGAGATTGTCAACCTTAAGTCGCACTTCAAGCTCTTCTGTAGAGATTGAAGAAATCCCAGCAGACAGATCAGGTCGATCTTTTGCGATGAGGATTGCAAGTTACCAAAATTTTTATTTTTGGTGTTCAGAAAAATCAAAGCTCCTTGGAGATGAGTTACTTGACAAGGTACATCCTCTAATCCAAATAATTATTTAAAGCAGACATCAACATACTTTGCCTTTGCTCACTGAAATCTTTTTCTTTGATTACCCTGGTTTAGTTGAAGGATTTGCTAATGAAGAAGCCCTCTCTTGCTGAATTAACTGGAATCAGCGAGTCTCGTCTTGGATGTTTTGCGACTCATCTTCGCTCTTTTCTTGGTGAGTCAACTGTGGCGAAATGTCAAACAAGTTCAGTTGTCTTAGCAACCCTTCCCTCGGATATACTAGATACTCATTTGGCGACCACGTCATCAAAGCCTTCACGTCCTCGGTACTATGGCAGTCAAGGAGCAAAGCCAAATGCAGTTTATCAAGCTAGTCTTAGTCCAAGGTCAAGTTCCTTTAAAGAGGGCCTACCTAGAAATTTATCCACTCTTAAAAGTGTTTCTAGAGAAAAGTTCCGGCGCAGAGGTGAGAGCCATCTTTCATTTATTGACAACCTTTCTGTTGCTTCACCAAATAACACGGATGAAACTAGTGCAAATCAATTGAAGGCCAAGCTTCCAGAATTTGATGGAAATCTTTTGTCTCCGTCGTTAAGCTTTTTGGATTCACTTGGAAAATCTATGAATCCTCCCTTTCTAAGCCCGTCAGCATCTGAAGGTCTGCCCGCGGGTTCATCTCTTATTTCTCCATATTATTGCTGGTGTCCTCCTGTTGCATCAAATCTGCAATACACAGTGGCACCTCTACAGCTGCCCATCTCATCAACTGAATCATTCTCTTTGCCGCCATTATCTTCTTTACTCTCTACCTCTATGCCCTCTTGTCTGTTGGTGGCACCTAAGGCACCTCTTAATCTCTCTGAAATTCCGTCGCTAGATTTTCCGCCTTTTCTGCCTGAGCCATTGGTTAGGCTGCCATTGTCTTTGCCAACATCACAGCAAATTGCAACCTTTACGCCTTTAATGTGTGATCCCATTATCCACATTCCGTGTATTGACATTTGCTCCTCGGGCCCTGGCTACTTTGTGAGTGCAGGCCCTGCTATTTCGACCACTGTTCCATCATTGCACCACCCAACTCTTGTGAACCCATTAAACCCAGCAAGTGATTCGATGATGATGGAGAACAGTGCGAGAGAGACTCTGCGGCTGTTGCTCAGTACCTCTAGCCAAAATAACTCACAGTTGATGTCCGTATTGCCTTCTGTACTGACAAATGCTGCTGAGAATCGAAGTATACTTGCTGGTGGTAGCAGGGGTTTGTATGAAGGAGTTAGTGATGTTGGTGCCATTGCTAACAGCATTGCAGCTATGGGTTTGGTTTCACTGTCGGAGAGGTCTGTAGGAAGTAACGTTTTCAATAGATCCCTAAGCCAAGGTGACATGATCGATCAGCTGGAGAAACAAGGTGGTTCTGGCGGAACTTGTTTGGATGATGAGGGTTCAAGTTTCTCAAACTTTGGGGAGGACTGATTCATTGATTGCTCCCTCCTATGTAGATGCCCTTTTTGCTTCTTTTGTAGATTTACTTGTTTTGTTCTGCAAAATGTAGATATGTCTGTAGCTTTGGCTGTTATAAACTGTAATTAATTTCGAATTCAGACATACATGGGCATTTTAGTCCTTATGAGTGCTCTTGTTCATAATTAGAATGTTGTATGGGTTTTACACTTGTTGCTTTGTTTTGGCATTTTCATGTGGTGGTGTTCTCTTTCCCAGTTTCCCTATCTTGCTTGTGAGATTTGTGGATATTAAATTCCGAGTTATGATGGTTTAAAAAAGGGACCAACTTGTTAGTTTTCTATTCTATTGCTTACGGTTTAAAGTATCTTGTTATGTTTTTTGGGTAAAGGTGCAAAAATGTCCCTGATATTTACACGGATGTTTTACTTTCACCCTAAACTAATTTTTTTTTCAAAAGTACTCTTAACGTTACACATTTAGGTCAACCGTGCCCCTGCCCTTAACGGAAATGCTACATAGACTAATTCTGTTAATACGTGGATAATTTTTACTGACGTGGCAACATTTACTGACATGTGCAAAACAGAAAATTATATTTACATCCTTTAATCATTTAATCAAAATATAATTTACTATATAAAATTAGTCAAATTTTATTTTTAAAATACCTCAATAATAATAATAATAATAATAATGAGTAAAAATAAACAGAGTAAAGAAAATAATAATTTCCTCCTTTGTTTGACTGACCGATATGATTAAATGGGGAATAGTTATTAAATACCTCCTTCTCTGTTCCTCTAATCTTCTCTCCTCGAGACCATCGTATGCAAGAACAATGATGAGAGGCTCAACGATCAAAACACAGATTAGCTTCATAGAATATCATTTTACATTCATATCCATTACATATTACAGATTAGTGGTCACTCATTTATTTTTACTCATTTATTATTATTATTATTATTTGAGATATTTTAAAAATAAAATTTGACTAATTTTATATAGTAAATTATAATAATTATAAATTATATAAAAGGTATCATTAATTATAATATTTTTTGTAAACAAATATTTAAATTGAATTTAAAATTACAACACTAAATATGTTATACTTTTTTTATTTTGAATTGAAGTATTTTTTTATTTCGATTAATTTAAGTATTTTGATTAAATGATGTAAATATAGTTTTCTGTTTTGCACACGTCAGCAAATGTTGTCACGTCAGCAAAAATTATCCACGTATTAACAGAGTTAGTGTGACGTCCCCAAAATTAGGTATACATCACCCATCTTGGGTCGCCACATACATGGTACAGAATTCAAATACAACTTACTAATACAACTGTCGTGTACAATACGATAAAACATAAACTGTGAGTTTGAATACAAATATTATCTACTAGAGATTATACAAACTCAAAAGGAGTCCTCATTACAATTATTATCACACTATTTCATAGAATAGTGAGGACTACTAATGCTATCATCTGGACCATCACTCCGTTCCCCGACTCGTCCCAGCTATATTCTCATTTTCTGAAGAGAACAGTGAAAGGAAGGGTGAGCTCAACTAGCCAAGTAAGAAATATTATGACTAAGATAATGCAGAATAAATTATCATTAGTCTCCAACAATGTTAAACTGATAAAATATAATAGACATCAAGTTTAACTGCAGCGGAACAAGCAATCCATTAAAAGAGTAAAGTAAAAAATAAAATCTACTATCTTTTATGATTAAAAAGGTTTTTCATCACTGTTATCGCTGAGACTCAGCTTAATAAATTTTTCACATCATTGAATCACCTCTGCACTATGACCAATGATATTCTTTAGTATTACGACCACAATTATCCATGCACTACGGGCCAAGAATATTTGTGTATTCATTAATGGTTATGATCATGCCAACAACTGTCCATCAATGCACTACGGGCCAATGAGAACTTTTACCATATTATTTGTAACATTACGGTCATGATTACACCGAATAATCCCTGGTCATAATCATACCAAGTCCATCTATGCACTACAGGCCACAGATGACTTTCAACAAAATATAAACATAAGGATGATGACAATGATATAAGAATTCAATAAAACAAGTTCAAGAATTATTTTATCCAGAATTATTAACGCCCAAATTGTCAACATGATATCTGCTTTTTGTAGAGTAAAATTCAAGAATGATCGGGAAGAATATTTCCATGAAAAGATACTAGATGAAGTGCAAATATCAAGGATATTCTACTAATTTCATGGAATATAGAAGTCAAAACTTTAACCAACTGAGTATAAGAAAGAATGGAATACCAAAAGAAATCACCATGCATGCGGTATTTTTGCATGACAAAAGTTATTTCAATAGAATAATAATAATCGAACCGTGTCGTGCAAAATTTGCACCGGCTGGGATGTTCCAATAGAATAATAAAGACGGAACCAGTCGGTGTAAAACACATGCATGTGATGTTCCAATGTAATAATATAAGGCGGAACCAGTCCGATGTAAAACACATTGCATATGATATTCCAACTTAATAATAATAAAGATTTTAACCGTGTCGGGTGTAAAACACACGATGTGATGTTCCAACGGAATAATAATAAAGACGGAACCAGTGTGTAAAACACATGCACGGATGTTCCAATGTAATAATAGAAGAATGTCACCAAGTATAGGTGAATCACAGATACAAAGTTATTCCAATGTAATAATAAGAAATGGAATAACAACAATTCTCTTCATGAATAAGAAAGAATAACACCCTTACGAGTACAACAAATAATATTCCCTACCTTAAGAACAAGAGTATTAGATATATAAGTAGTGAAGTAGCAGAATACTTTCTTCTTTCTCTCTATAGTTTATCTCTAGAGTTTCAAAGTGAATTAAGTAAAGAAAATAATGAATGAATGAGCTTCTATTTATAGAAAAATGGAATGCATAAGAACTAACTCATGAATCCAGTAGAGATTGATTTACATTTTAATCTGATTTCATCCATATTTAAAGTAAAATTTTTAAATAAAATATATATATATATATATATATATATATATATATAATGATAATAATGATCCACCCTTCCGTGATAAACCAAATATCTCCCCCACCCACCCACCCATCCACCCACCCACCCACCCACCCACCTACCCAAATCGACAACTTTGAAAAAACTTCCAACCATTCATTTTTCAATACTGTGGCCCCACATGTTCCCTCCCCAACATGTCATAATCACAGGGTCCTATTATATTTAAATAACTTTCTACCAATAATGTTGAAAATAGGTAAATGGGGTCTAAATAATACGCTAAAATTACAACAACTACCTCATAAAAATCCTTTTAATATTTTAACAACATTTATCATCATTATTATAATTCACAATATTAATCGACTGTGTCGCTCCTCGAGTGAAAAGGGGCTTTCCAATAATGACCAAACTTCTCCTCAAGCGTAACTTCTTACATCGTTAATATTGCAATTTATAATATTAATAACTCGTCATTTCAATTATTGATTTAATAATATATAAAATATCGACAATAATTGAATCAAATAACATGAGATACTTATGCAACAATTATTATAGCAATAATTGAACAAAATTGAGTGACTTTCACGTAAAGCATTAATAATCAATACCGTGTTTTACTACGCAACCACACGTACATCGTATTTTTTACTACCGAGTAGTTCAACAAGATAATAATAAAACTTCCGCCGTTATTTTTAATAAAATATTTTTGTCATTTTCTCAATCCGACAATAATTCCGTGGGGTCCACTAATGATTGTCTTGCCGCATTTAATATTCCCCACACAAAGAATATTCCCCGACCAATTGAATATAATATAACAACTTGCATACTTTATGTAATTTATAAATACTACCACAACTATAACATTATATCAAATTTATTCCATAATATTCAAAAATGATAATTATAGAAAATTCATCTTTATTTATAAAAGTGGGGTCTTACAACCTCCCATTCTTAAGAAATTTCGCCTTCGAAATTAGGGTATGCGATGACAGTATATCAAGAGGTAAGGATACCTTGATTTCATTTTGATTCTAACTCCCGTGTCATTTCCTCAACATCGTGGTTTCTCCACAAAACTTTCGACTTGAGGTATAACCTCGAGCGTAAAATATGTTCCTTCTTATCCAAGATTTGAACAGTACCTCTTCATACGTTAAGTCTTCCGCTATTTCGTCCGATTCTAACTCAATAATGTGGTTCGGTTCTTTCACATATTTACGTAACATGGATATGTAAAAATATTATGAACCCGAGACATACTTTACAGAAAGCGAGTCTATAGCCACAGCTCCTACCCGATCGAGGATTAAAATGGGCCAATGAATCGAGGATCGAGCTTTCCTCTCTTTCCAAATCTCGTAACTCCTTTCCATGGAGCAAACTCGTAACAACACATGATCTCTTATATCGAATTCCACGTCCTTTCGATGAAGATCAAGATAACTCTTTTGTCGATCTTGTGAGGTTTTTATACGTTGTCGGATCGTTTCAATCTTTTTCGTAGTCATACGCATCAACTCGTCCCAACAACGTTGCTTCACCCACCTCATCCCAACATACCGAGAACGACACTTTCTTCCATACAACGCCTCGAATGGAGCTATGTCAATCTTTTGCTTGATAACTGTTGTTGTAGGAAAACTCCACCAATGGTAAGAACTTGTCCCAACTTCCTTCAAAGTCAAGGACACGTAGTCTTAATAGATCTTCAAGAGTTTGAATCGCCTTTCTCCATCGTCCGTCCGTCTCGAGGATAATATGCCGAAAGCTAAATCATAAATCTGTGCTCATAGCTTTTGCAAACTAACCCAAAATCGTGAAGTGAATCTCGGGTCTCGATCGAAACTATAGATATTGTGGACGCCCCAAAATAGGTCCATTCCATCCAACCCATTCTAGTCGCCAAATACATGGTACGTAAATAACTACAACTTTATTATTACAACATATAAATCGTGAGTTTAAATACGAGATATTGCCATCTAGCATAATATCCACACGCAAATAAATCCCCATCATAATTATTGATACATTATTTTACAAAAAATGGTGAGGACTACTCAATAAACAACTCTCTCTAACCTTCATTCCATACCCCTACTAAGATTTCGCTACATTCTCGCCTCCCCGAGAAGAAAAAATGGAACAACAAGGAAAAGGTTGAGCTCAACTAGCCCAAGAAGAATATTATGACTAAGATAATATACAACAAAATTATCGTTAGTCTTCAACAGGAAAATCTAATAGTATACAATAGACAACAAGTTTTAAATCAATATTCGCAATGAAATAATAATTCATTGTAAGAGTTAAGTAGAGAATGCAAACTACTATCTTCTATGTATGAATTTTAAAGTTCATCGTCTATCTTTTATCCTCGTAACATCAATCAATATATATCTCGAATCAAATATTCATCTTTGACCATGTGCCAAAGATATTCATCGATTGGTCATGTTCATCTAAACACTGCTCATCTTTGCACTACGGGCCAAAGATATTCATCGAAATCATTCATCTTTGCACTACAGCCAAAGATATTCATCATAAATCATTCATCTTGCACTACGTGCCAAAGATATTCAATAATATCATCATTTAAGACCGAGGATGATGAAAAATATTTTTAAATAAACGAATCCAAAGGAAACAAAATGAGAAGGATTAAGGATTAAGGATTCAGATTTTTTGTTTTATCCATATCCAAAAATACCTCAAAATAATCGGTGGTGTAAAATTCAAGAATGATCAAAACATGGATACAATCAAAGCTAAAAGTATCCGTAATAGATATTTTGGACTTAAAAGAAGAAATTTTATTTTTTGATGAATAAGTGTCGTATTCGGGAATAAGGTCGATACGTGAATAAGTGCCGATAACACGTGAACAAGAATCGACACCAAAAGATAGAAATTTCACAAAAAACATCTTCACGCTTCGTGAATAAGACTCATGAATAGTAATTCGTGAATAAGAACTCATGAATAAGAATCATGAATAAGAACTCATGAATAAGAACCCTATACATGAAAAAGTTCCAAATTTGATAAAAAGTTTCAACCAATATTTTGGCATAATGATATTGAAGAAATAATATCATTTTTAAAAAATAATATCCCTTACCTCGAAAAGACAAGATTTAATCAAAACAACCGGATATAAAGCTATGACTTGAACTTGCACCAGATATAGCAATACTCAAAGTATACTCAAAATACTCACAAGAATACGCCGATAATATAGAGAGAGAAAACTTCAGCTTCAGGTGTGATTTTTAATTCTAACCCAAGACCCTATTTATAGGAAATTGCTTAGAACACCAAAGGTAAAATTTATTAAAATAATAATATATATATTAAAATTTCACGCACCTTCTTGAATCTGAAAATCTGCATTCAACACATTCAAATCACATGCTAGACCCACAAAAAACGTTTTCATATTTAAATTATTTTAAACTTCCAAAAATCAATTATTTCGGAGCTTCGTAACTTCAATAATTCACAATAAATAGCCCTTTTGTCAGAAAATTCAAATCTCGCGAGTTTGTATAGGAAATTCAATTATCTACAACTTTGCAGAAGAAAGTTTTTCCAAATTCTAAACATAAATTGACCGAAATCCACAAATGAGCGATTTTATGTGCTATAATCAAATTTCACTAATAAATGGGGTCCACCGACATGTTTAATATGTTTTAAACATTTTGTAAATAAAAATACTCCTCCTCCACATATACTCATATATCCCACATTCATCGTAAAAATATCATCGTTAATATATTATTAAAATAATATATTTAAATGAATTATTTTATCGTAAAAAGATAAAATATTAATTTTCAACAATTATCACTATAAAAATTTTCTCCATCTATATCCACATAAAATCAATATTTTCCTCATCATATGAATCAATAATTAATTATTCACAAATAATATTACGTAATCACAATATTGATAACTGTGCAGCTTCCCTGAGAAAGAGGGGCTTTCCAATAAGAATTTCTCCTCATCATGCGCCGCAATTAGGTGACCAAACCTCTCCTTAGATGTAACTTTCTAGACATTGCCAATAATGTTATCTAATAATATTATTCAGATAATATGAATTATTGCTTCGATAATGAAAAATATCGCAGTAATGACAATTATCAAACAACATCAATATAAAATATCAACGAAGCAATTATTGAATCAATAAAATAAAATAATCGAATAAAGAATTACCGTAACCATTATCGAGTAAGTGCCTTCTTCACGTAAGAATCAATAATTGGTGCAATACTGCGTGCCATCGCTCAACAACGCCAGATAGTGTGTTTTAACCTCCCGGTATTCCAACAAGATAATCTGAATAACGCGCTGCAGTTATTTATAAATAACTTATTCTTGTCGTTTTTTCCTCCAATCGCTTTTCCGTTATGGGGCCCACACATGGTCAAGCGCGTCATCGCATTTAATATTCTCCAGCAAGCATTTAATATTCCACGACCAAACTAATATTCCCTAACAATAATGAATATTATATCACCACTTGCTTATTTAAAATATTTGTGCATTTTACCCATAACTAACCACATTAATCAAATCCACCCTTACTATTTCAAAATAATAAATAAAGGAAATTCCTTTTATTTAAAAAAAATTCGGGTTTTACAACCTCCCCTCCTTATGAAATTTCGTCCTCGATATCGACGACGCACTGGGTGTTTCAAAAGATGAAAATACCTCGCTTTCATTTCCGCTTTCCAACTCCCGTGTCATTTCATCAATAGCATGATTTCTCCACAAAACTTTAACTTGTGGTATAACCCCAGACATAGGACATGTTCTTTCCTATCCAAGATCTTGACAGTACCTCCTCAGACGTTAAGTCTTCACTATCTCAGACGGTTTCTAACTCAATGACGTGGTTCGGTCGTCCACATATTTACGTAACATCGACACGTGAAAAACGTTATGAACACGTCATATACTTCAAGGTAAAACGAGTCTATAGGCCACATTTCCTATTCGATCGAGAATTTCAAATGGATTAATAAATCGAAGGTTTGAGCTTTCCCACCTCACCGATTCTCGCTTTTGAAATAACAACTTCTTGCACCTCCTTCTTCAAATTCATCACCCGGTGTGTAGCTTGAACGCCTTTAACTTTATCGATTAAAGTCGATTATACTGTGATATATCATCACGTGGGTACCTAGAGTTTTCATCTCCATCTCTATTATTTTTAAATTATACGAAATGAGTCTTCGACAATATCGCACTCAGATTCTTGTACACGATCTTCTACTCAACACGCCGCCTACCACGCTCGCTTTTCCGGTGATGGCATGGTCGTAACACGTGTTTAAATGAGTCTCCTCTTGAGTTCTTCAAGCTCTTCCCACATTCCTCGCTCCATTTGAATTTTGTATCTCACGAGTCAAATTGCGTTAATGGAATAGCGATTCGAGAATATCCTTCAACGAATCTCCGATAATAACCAACTAAGCCTAGTAAAGCTACGATTTCGACATCGACTTAGGTTGTTCTCAATCGCGACTCATATCCCAACCTTGGATAAGACGTCACAATGGCACCTATCGCTTTACTACAGCATGAATATGGCATCCTCTACTTGAGAGTCCGGCTTCAGCCAGATTCCACAAAGGAAGTCACCAGATAGAGGGCTCGTATCAACTTCTACAAATTGGGTTTTTAACTCCTCAAGTTCAATAGGGCCATTCGACATGAGATTTTAGAAATGGGTTTTGTACCGGATTTAAAGTCGATACAAATTCAATATCACGCCTCGGGAGTAGGCTAAGAAATTCTTCAGAAATACGCCAGAAATTTACTAACAATGTAAATATCATTCAAATCGACGTATTTTTGTTCAAGTCCATGACATGGCTAAGAAAGCTCGACATCCGCTTTTTCAATAAACGAATGACTTTATGGCTTGATATGAAAGAGTTTGACTTCAATGGTTTGGTTGCTTGAATTCAAATAACAAAGTTACTTAGGAATATGAAAATAACAACCTTACTTAAAGCAATCAATTTTGGCATGATGAGTAGTTAACCTTAAAATCATATCAAAAGCAAATATCTTTAAAGAAATAAAGTCAATGTGTAATGTGATAGTGCCAACCTGAATCAAGCAAGATCTCTAAACAATTCGATGTAATGAAAATTTCTCCTAATGTAGTCTCCACAGATAGTCAAAGTCTAATTTCTCCGTAGTCAAGTTCAAACGTTGAGCGCAAAGTAAAGAGAGATAAAAGGATGGGTAGAACCCAGATCTAATAAGGTATAAACTTCGCAAGAATTTATAATTAACTAACCTGCGCTAACTTCGTCGGGTTCCTCGATTTTGACCGGCCATTTACAAACGCTTCTTCCAAGAACCGCTGACTTTGACTTTTTTCTCGACATCCTTTCGAGTCACCATCCCTCACTGGACTTGGTTTCGCTACCGCATAATCTCGAGCGATATGTCCTTCTTTTCCACAATTATAAGATACCTTAAACTGTTGTAGAGCGGTTTAATGATATGTCCTCTCTCAAGCATTTGTAATATACGACCGGTGATCTTTCTCCTCCTCGAACTAGTTGCCATGGCGCCGACGCCTTCACATGGTCGTTGTTGAATCTCCTCTTTTTCAAATCTCCTCCCGACTCGCTTCTTCTATTTTCATGGCCACGATTACCACCGTAATGGTTACCGCTTTTGTCAGTATTCTTCTTTCTCCGCCGGTTATCGTTATTCGATGATCGCTATCTTTGGTATGATCCGGTTATGGTCCCTGCTAAACGTACTCGTTATCTCGCTTCTAACAACCGAGCCTCGCTGACAACATCCGGAATAGAGAAAATTTATGAGAAATGAGATATCGACGACGCCGGGTTTCAAACCTCTCGTAAACATCCGCCATACACGCCTCATTCTCCGCCAAATGAGGTGTAAGCTCGGATAACTCCGCGAACTTCGCCAGACATCGACACCGCCATGTTATTCTCGCTTCCAGCCTAATAAACTCCACTTCTTTCATACGACTTAATACTTTCGTGGAAGTACTGTCATTGAAATGCTTCAAACGCTCCTATGACATACGCCGAAAGGTAATGGATGGGTACGCTTCATGATTCCCACCAAGATGTCGCCTCATTTTAACATAAAAGTAGCGAATGAAACTTTCTGTTCTCTCGTGCATCCCAAGACATCGAATATCCGGGTAATTTGTTTGACCCACGCTCCGCCTTTAATCGGATCCGGCTTTCCCCAAAATTTCCGTGGTCCCAACTCTTTGAACTGCTTGCATCGTGACCACCCGTGAATTGCTATCATTTCTCCTATATTTTGAACACGAAGTCTCCCTCGTTTGATTTTGCATGAATTGCAAAAAAACTTCTAAACATCCTATCGCTCATCACCTCGCTTTCCGGTGGTGTTGTTCACGGGAGGTACATTGCCAACTGTCAGACGCTCTCCTCGTTGGTAAAGACAGCATCTCCACGGCCTCATTTCCATCGTTAATATTCTCAAACGACATTCTCAAATACCGCCATAAAACAAGGGTTAATTAAGAAAATCAATATAACACATAATATCCCTATATACTAACCAACTAACAAATAAGCTTAGGTAGGACACACTAACAAGGATTTACTCGCCTCCCTCCTAGTTATATTCCCCGATCTCCGCTGGAGATCATATCCCTAAGCTCGATACCAATTGTGACGCCCCCAAAATAGGTCCATTCCATCCAACCCATTCTGAGTCGCCAAATACATGGTACAGAAATAACTACAACTTTATTATTACAACATATAAACTGTGAGTTTAAATACAGATATTGCCATCTAGATAATATCCACACGCAAATAAATTCCCATCATAATTATTGATACATTATTTTACAAAAATGGTGAGGACTACTAAACAACTCTCTAGAACCTTCATTCCATACCCCGACTAGTACTCGCTATATTCTCGCCTCCCCGAGAAGAAAAATGGAACAACAAGGAAAAGGGTGAGCTCAACTAGCCAAAGAAGAATATTATGACTAAGATAATATACAACAAAATTATCGTTAGTCTTCAACAGGAAAAATCTAATAGTAATACAATAGACAACAAGTTTTAAATCAATATTCGCAATGAAAATAATAATTCATTAGAAGAGTTAAAGAGAGAATGCAAAACTACTATCTTCTATGTATGAATTTTAAAGTTCATCGTCATCTTTTATCCCCTGTAACATCAATCAATATATATCCGAATCAAATATTCATCTTTGCACTACGTGCCAAAGATATTCATCATTGGTCATGTTCATCTAAACACTGCTCATCTTTGACTACGGGCCAAAGATATTCATCAAATCATTCATCTTTGCATCATGTGCCAAAGATATTCATCATAAATCATTCATCTTTGTACTACGTGCCAAAGATATTCAATATATCATCATTTAAGACCGAGGATGATGAAAAATATTTTAAATAAATGAATCCAGAGAAACAAAATGACAAGGATTAAGGATTAAGGATTCAGTACTTTGTTTTATCCATATCCAAAAATACCTCAAAATAATCATAGTGGTGTAAAATTCAAGAATGATCAAAACATGGATCTGAACAATAAAGCTAGTATCCAAAATAGATATTTCGACTAAAAAAGAAGAAATTTTATTTTTCGATGAATAAGGTCGTATTCGGGGAATAAGTGTCGATATCGTGAATAGTCTTTGTGACACCCCCAAAATAGGTCTACATCCCCATTCCGAGTTGTCAATACACAGTATGTAAACAACTACAACTTTATTATTACAATAGTAAAACTGTGAGTTTAAATACGTAAATTGCCATCTGCATAATATCCACATACAAATAAATCCTCATCATAATTATTGGTACATTATTTTACAACAATGGTGAGGACTACTAAACAACTCTCCCTAGAACTTTCATTCCATACCCGAATTGCACTCGCTATATTCTCGCCTCCCGAGAAGAAAAATGGAACAAAAAGGAAAAGGGTGAGCTCGACTAGCCCAAAGAAGAATATTATGACTAAGATAATATACAACAAAATTATCGTTAGTCTTCAACAGGAAAAATATAATAGAATACAATAGACAACAAGTTTTAAATCAATATTCGCAATGAAATAATAATTCATTGTAAGAGTTAAGTAGAGAATGCAAACTACTATCTTCTATGTATGAATTTTAAAGTTCATCGCCTATTTTTATCCCCGTAACATCAATCAATATATATCCGAGATCAAATATTCATCCTTGCACCATGTGCCAAGGACATTCACCATTGGGTCATGTTCATCTAAACACTGCTCATCTTTGCACTACGGGCCAAAGATATTCATCGAAATCATTCATCTTTTGACTACGTGCCAAAGATATTCATCGAAATCATTCATCTTTTGACTACGGGCCAAAGATATTCATCATAAATCATTCATCTTTGCACTACATGTGCCAAAGATATTCAATAATATCATCATTTAAGACCGAGGATGATGAAAATATTTTTTTAAAGAAACGAATCCAAAGGAAACAAAATGACAAGGATTAAGGATTAAGGATTCGTACTTTTGTTTTATCCACGCCCAAAAATACCTCAAAAATAATCATAGTGGTGTTAAATTCAAGAATGATCAAAACATGGATACAATCAAAGCTAGTATCCCAATAGATATTTTGGACGAAAAGAAAAATTTTCATTTTTCGATGAATAAGGTCAGATTCGTAAGTGAAAGGTCAGATACGTGAATAAAGGCTCGATACGTGAATAGAAACTCAGACACCAAACGCTCCAAATTTGATAAAAACTTCAGATCAATATTTCAAAGATAATGATATTGAAGAAATAATATCATTAAAAAAAATAATATCCCTTACCTCGAAAGATCAAGATTTAACCTGGAATATCGGATATAGACTATATCTTGAACTTTCACCGTATAGCAATACTCAAAGTATACTCAAAATACTCACAAGAATACGCCGATAATATAGAGAGAAAACTTAGATTTTCGGTGTGATTTTCAATTTAACCTAAAGACCTATTTATAGGAAATCGCTGTAGAACACCAAAAGCAGTAAAATTTAATAAAATATTAATATTTATAAAATATTATACGTATTCTTTGAAATCTGAATCTCAGCAATTCACACATGCCAACCTTCTAGAAGAAAATAAAAAAAACGTTTTTCTAATTTAAAATAATTTAAACTTCCAAAAATTAATTATTTTGAGAACTTGAACTTCAATAATTCACAATAAATAGCCCTTTTATCAGAAAAATTCGAATCTCATGAGTTTTTATAGGAAATCCAATTCTCTACAACTTTGCAGAAGAAAGTTTTCTAAATTCCCAAATGTAAATTGACCGAAATCCATAAACGGGTGATTTTAGAGGCTATAATCAAATTTCAAATAATAAATGGGGTCCACCGACATGTTTAACATGTTTTAAACATTTATTGCAACAAAAATACTCTTCCTCCTCAGTATACTCATATATCCCACATTCGTTGTAAAAATATCACCATTATTATATTATTAAAATATAATAATATATATTTAAATGAATTATTTTATCGGAAAAAGATAAAATTTCAATTTTCAACAATTGTCACATTAAAAATTTTCTCCATCTATATCCACATAAAATTAATATTTTCCTCATCATATGAATCAATAATTAATTATTCACAAATAATATTACAGTAATCACAATATCGACAACCGTAGCTTTCAGAAAGAGGGGCTTTCCAATAAGAATTTCTCCTCATCATGCAAGCAATTAGGTGACCAAACCTCTCCTTAGATGTAACTTTCTAGACATTGCCAATAATGTTATCTAATAATATTATTCAGATAATATGAATTATTGTTTCGACAATGAAAAATAATTTGTGTAATGACAATTATTAAAACAACAAAGAATATAAAATATCAACGCAAAGAATTATTGAATCAATAAAATAAAACACCGAATAAATAATTCATCGTAACCATTATTGAGTAGTGCCTTTTTATGTAAGAGTCAATAATTGGTGCAATACTGCGTGCTACCGCTCAACAACGCAGACATCGTGTTTTAACCACAGGGTATTCCAACGAAAGGTAAAATCAGAATAACTACGTAGTTATTTTTAAACAACTTATATTTGTCATTTTCTTCCTCCAACCGCTTTTAGTTATGGGGCTACACACGGTCATACTGGTCGCATTTAATATTCCCATAAGCATTTAATATTCCACGACCAAACGAATATTCCCCGACAACAATGAATATTTTATAACCACTTGCTTATTTTTAAATATTTGCGTATTTTACCCGTAACTATCCATATTAATCACATCAACCCTTACTATTTCAAAATAATAATTAGAGGAAATTAAATTTCATTTATTAATTATTTGGGATCTTACAAGTGCCGTATACGTGAACAGTAACTCCGACACCAAAAGATAGAAATTTCACAAAAAAACATCTTCACGCTTCGTGAATAGTACTCATGAATAGTAATTCGTGAATAATAACTCATGAATAGTAACTCGTGAATAGTAACTCATGAATAGTAACCCCGACATGAAAAAGTTCCAAATTTGATAAAAAATTTCAACCAATATTTTGGCATAATGATATTGAAGAAATAATATCATTTTTAAAAAAATAATATCCCTTACCTCGAAAAGACAAGATTTAATTGAAACATTGGGATATAAGGCTATGACTTGAACTTGCACCAGATATAGCAATACTCAAAGTATACTCAAAATACTTACAAGAATACGCTCGATAATATAGAGAGTGAAAACTTCAGTTTCTTGTGTGATTTTTAATTCTAACCTAAGCACCCTATTTATAGGAAATTGCTTAGAACACCAAAGCAGAAAATTTATTAAAATAATAATATATATATTAAAATTCTCTACGCACCTTCTTGAATCTGAAAATCTGCATTCAACACATTCAAATCACATGCTAGACCCACAAAAAACGTTTTTCATATTTAAATTATTTTAAACTTCCAAAAATCAATTATTTCGGAGCTTCGGAACTTTAATAATTCACAATAAATTGCCCTTTTGTCAGAAAATTCAAATCTCGCGTTTTGTTATAGGAAATTCAATTCTCTACAACTTTGCAGAAGAAAGTTTTTCCAAATTCCAAACAGAAATTGACCGAAATCCATAAATGAGAGATTTACAAAGCTATAATCAAATTTCAATAATAAATGGGGTCCACCGACATGTTTAACATGTTTTAAATATTTTTGGTAACAAAAATACTCCTCCTCCACATATACTCATATATCCCACATTCATCGTAAAAATATCATCGTTAATATATTATTAAAATAATATATTTAAATAAATTATTTTATCGTAAAAAGATAAAATATTAATTTTCAACAATTGTCACTATAAAAAATTTTCCATCTATATTCATATAAAATCAATATTTTTCTCATCATATGAATCAATAATTAATTATTCACAAATAATATTACGTAATCACAATATTGATAACCGAGCAGTTCCTCAGAAGAGGGGGCTTTCAATAAGAATTTCTCCTTACTCTGCCGCAATTAGGTGACCAAACCTCTCCTTAGATGTAACTTTCTAGACATTGCCAATAATGTTATCTAATAATATTATTCAGATAATATGAATTATTGCTTCGATAATGAAAAAATCGTGTAATGACAATTATTGAAACAACAACAATATAAAATATCAACGTAGCAATTATTGAATCAATAAAATAAAATATTGAGCGAAGAATTATCGTAACCATTATTGAGTAAAGTGTCTTCACGTAAGAATCAATAATTGGTGCAATACTGTGCCATCGCTCAACAACAGCGTATTAGTGTGTTTTAACCTCCGGGTATTCCAACAAAGATAATTGTGAATAATCTGCTACCAAGTTATTTATAAACAACTTATTCTTGTCATGCTTTTCTTCCTCCAATCGATTTTTCGTTATGGGGCCCACACATGGTCGCTACCATCATACCTAATATTCTCCGACAAAGATTTAATATTCCACGACCAAACGAATATTCTCCGACAATAATGAATACTATATCACCACTGCTTATTTAAAATATTTATGATTTTACCCATAACTAACCACATTAATCAAATCCACCCTTACTATTTCAAAATAATAAATAAAGGAAATTCCTTTTTATTTAAAAAATTTCGGGGTTTTACAGATACTGGCATACCATGCAATTTTACAACCTCGTTTATGTATATACGAGCAAGACGTTCAAGTGTATAAGTTTCTCGTATCGATAAGAAATGAGCAGACTTGGTCAATCTATCAACAATGACCCAAATCGTATCTATGCCTTGAGAAACTTTGGGAGACCAGTAACGAAATCCATGGTAATGTGCTCCCACTTCCATTCTGGAATTTCAAGTGGTTGCAATGGACCTTTTGGTACTTGATGCTCCGCCTTGACTCTTTGACACGTTAGATACCTTGAGATAAACAGCGCTATATCTCTCTTCATATTGCCCCACCAAAATGTATGTCGAATATCGTGATACATTTTGGTATTCCCAAGATGGATTGCAAACGGTGTGTTGTGCACCTCCATCATGATTTTATACTTTAAATTAGGGTCGTTAGGAACACAAAGTCTGGAGTTGACTCGAAGTATTCCTTCTTCATCGATTCTTGCTTTAAGATCGCACCTTCTTGCACTTTCTTTCCTCATACGCATCACCTGGATCTCGTAATTTGAGCAAACTTTAATTTTATCAATTAAAGTCGGTTCTACTCGTATATTTTCCATCATCACGTGGGTCTCTGGAGTCTTTATCTCTATCTCCATCCTTTTCAAGTCATACAAAATGGGCCTTTGTGTTGACAATATCGTACTCGTACTTGCATATGATCTTCTACTCAATGCGTCAGCTACCACGTTCGCTTTTCCAGGATTGTATTGGATAGTATGATCATAATCTTTCAACAGTTCAAGCCAACGTCGTTGTCGCATGTTGAGTTTCTTTTGAGTGAAGAAATATTTGAGGCTTTTATGATCCGTAAAGATCTCCACTTTCTCCCCATACAAGTAATGCCTCCAAATCTTTAGTGCGAAGACAACAGCTGCCAACTCTAGATCATGAGTAGGATAATTCCTCTCATATTCTTTGAGTTGTCTTGAGGCATAGGCTATGACTTTCACATGTTGCATGAGAACACATCCCAACCTTTTTTCAAGCATCATTTGTAGATGACAAATCCTCCAAGCCGGATGGTATTGCCGTAGCAGTCTTTGAAATGAGTCTCCTCTTGAGTTCTTGAAAACTCTTCTCACATTCTTTCCGAGTTAGCTGAGTTAATGGAGTAGCAATTCAAGAAAATCCTTCCACGAATCTCCGATAATAACCAAATGGCCGAGAAAGCTACGATTTTGGCCATCGATTTGGAAGCTCGACTTTGAATTGCTTCAATCTTTCTTTGGGTCAACAGATATTCCATGACTTGATATTACGTGCCCAAGAAATGCTACTTCCTCGAGCCGTAATTCACATTTCTTCAACTGGCATAAAGCTTATATTCACGAAGCTTTTGGAGTATCGACTTCAAGTGTTCTTTCATGATCTTCACGGGTTTTGGAATATATGAGGATTTCATCATAAAGACGACCACAAAGTGATCCAAATATTCCTTGAATACTCGGTTCATCATATCCATGAAGGCGGCGGAGCATTAGTCAATCCAAAGGACATGACTAGGAATTCATAATGCCCGCATCGGAGTTTCGAAAGCCGTCTTTGGAATGTCATCATTCTAATCTTCAATTGGTGATATCCTAACGAAGATCAATCTTTGAAAAGAATTTGGCTCCTCGCAACTAGTCAAACAGTCATCAATACGTGGTAATGGGTATTTATTTTTGATGGTGCCATGATTCAACTCCCGATAATCAATACAAAGTCACATACTCCCATATTTCTTCTTTACTTAATAGTAACAGAGCACCCCAAGGAGAAGTACTAGGGACGAATAAAAGCCAATGTCTAACAATTCCTGCAGTTGAGTTTTTAACTCTTGAAGTTCAATAAGAGTCATTCGATATGGGGATTTAGAAATGGGTTTTATGGGGTTCAAGGTCGATACAAAATTCAATTTCACGCCTCGGGGGGTAGGCCGAAGTTCTTCGTGGAATACGTCAGAAATTCATTAACAATAGAAATATTATTCAAAACTGACGTATTTTTGTTTAGATCTGTGACATGAGCTAAGAAAGCTTGACATCCGTTTTTCAATAAATGAATATCTTTATGGCTTGAGATGACAGTGATTGATTTTAATGGTTTGGTTGCTTGAATTCGCATAATAGGTCGATTAGGAATATGAAAGCTAACAACCTTACGAAAACAATCAATTTTTGCATGATGAGTAGTTAACCAATCAATCCCTAGAATTACATCAAATGCAAGTATTTTTAATGCAATAAGATCGACAGGTAATGTGTGGGTACCAACTTGAACCAAACAATACCTATAAACCATGGATGTAATGAAGGTTTCTCCCAACGGAGTTTCCACAGATAAGTCAAAGTCTAATTTCTCCGGAGTCAAATTTAATCGTTGAGCGCAAGTAGGAAAAATAAAAGAATGGGTAGAACCGGTATCAAATAAAGTGTAGACTTCGCTAGAGTTTATGATAAGCTTACCCGTGATGACCTCATTCGGGTTCCTTGCTTTTTGGGAGGTCACAACAAACGCTTCTCCTCAGACTACTCTGGGCTTTGACTTTTCTCGGGGACAACTTTTGGTGCCTCCATCCTAATTGAATTTGTCTTCTGGTGAACAACAAAATCAAAGCTAAGTGACCTTCTCTTCCACAATTATAACATGCTTTGAATGACATCGCGTAATTTGACCGATGTGTCCCTCCCTCCGCATTTGAAGCATATGATAGGTGGTCTTTTTCTCCTTCCTTAACAACGGGTCTTTGGTCCGACGTCTTTCCATCATTGTTGAATCTTCTCTTCTTGAAATGTCCATTCTTATTGTTTTGGCCCTGATTACCACCAAGTGGTTACCATTTCGCCCGTTGATTCCTCCACGCTTGTTGTCACCACTTCGATAATCGCTTCTCTTTGGTATTATCATTTTTTAAATTACCTTTCTCTTTTGGTCAGATTGACTCGTTATCGCGCTTCCACCAATCGAGCCCTATTTACAACATCTCGAATACAAACACGGTTTATGAGAAATAAGATGTTGACGTATCTCCCGCTTCAAACTCTCTTAAAACATTCTCGACATTCTCTCTTCATTATCCACCAAGTGGGACGAAACCGGGATAACTCGCAAATTTTGCCTCAATTCATACACGGCCATATTGTTTTGCTCTAATTTGATAAACTCCACCTCCTTCATGTGATTTAATACTTTCGGAAAGTATTTTTCGTTGAATGTACTTCTTGGAAATTCTCCCAAGACATCTTCTTCAAGACGGAGTTGAGTACGCTTTTCTTCGATTCCCACCAATAATCGCTCTCCGCGCAACATAAAGGCTTATTAAAGGGAACCTTTTGCTTCCTCGGAGCATCCCAAGACATCAAATATCTTGGTGATCTGCTTTATCCATGCTTCCGCCATAAGTGGTTTTGGCTCTCTCCCTTAAACTCCGGTGGTCCCAGCTCTTTGAATCTGTTTAGCGGTGACCGCCGAGAGTTTTCAAAGTGTTTCCACCTATATTTTTGGACAGAGCGCGCACCGACTTCGTCATCATTGCATGAATTGCATAAAGCCTCTAAATAATCCATCATTCATCATTTAGTCGGTGTTGTTGTTTGCATGAGGATTTTCGCGCTTCCCGATGCACATTCTCCGATTATTGATATATGGAGACTAAACGGTCTCTTGTGCTCCATTCTTATTCTCAACATTTTTGGATGTCATTTTGAGATCATCGCCACAAAAAAATGTTAATTGACATGTAACATAATATCTCTAAACTCGACCAACCGGTTTAAATACAAAATAAATTTAAGTAGGTCCTACTAGCGAAGGAATTCCCGCCTCCCTCCTAGTTCTAGTCTCATATTTTAGCAGTGTATCATATCCCTAAGCTTTGATAATCAACCGTGACGCCCCAAAATTAGGTATACATCACCCATCTTGGGTCGCCAGATACATGGTATGTAATTCAAATACAACTTATTAATACAATTGTCGTGTACAATACGACAAAACATAAACTGTGAGTTTGAATACAAATATTATCTCTAGAGATTATACAAACTCAAAAGGAGTTCTCATTATAATTATTATCACACTATTTCACGTAATAGTGAGGACTACTAATGCTATCCTCGGACCATCACTCCGCTCCCGACTGCGTCAAATTTATATTCTCATTTCTGAAGAATAGCGTTGAAAGAAAGGGTGAGCTCAACTAGCCAAGTAAGAAATATTATGACTAAGATAATGCGAATAAATTATCATTAATCTCCAACAATGTTAAAGCGATAAAATATAATAGACATCAAGTTTAATCTAGTGAACAAGCAATCCATTAAAAGAGTAAAGTAAAAATAAAATCTACTATCTTTTATGATTAAAAAGGTTTTTCATCATCAGTATCGAGACTCGACTTTAATAAACATTTCACATCATTAAATCACCCCTGCACTACGACCAATGATATTCTTTAGTATCACGACCACAATTATTCATGCACTACGGGCCAAGAATATTTGTGTATTCATTAATGATCATGATCATGCCAACAACTGTTCATCAATGCACTACGGGCCAATGAGAACTTTTACCACATCATTTGTAACATTAAGGTCATGATTACACCCGAATAATCCACGGTCATAATCATACCAAGTCCATCTATGCACTATGTGCCATACGAGATGACTTTCAACAAAATATAAACATGAGGATGATGACAATGATATAAGAATTCAATAAAACAAGTTCAAGAATTATTTTATCCGTAAATTATTAACGCCCAAATTGTCAACATGAATTGTTTTTGTAGAGTAAAATTCAAGAATGATCAGAAGAATATTTCCATGAAAAGATACTGGATGAAGCGCAAATATCAAGGATATTCTACTAATTTCATGGAATATAGAAGTCAAAATTTTAACCAACTGAGTATAAGAAAGAATGGAATTGTGACGCCCCCAAAATAGGTATACAACACCCATTCTGAGTCGCCAAATATATGGTACAGAAATAACTACAACTTCATTAATACAATTGTCGTGCAAAATACGACAACACATAAATCGTGAGTTTAAATACAAATATTGTCTTCTAGACAATATCCACACTCAAATAAGTCCTCATTACAATTATTGATACACTATTTTACAAAATATAAGAGGACTACTAAAACAACTCATCTTGAACCATTACTCCACACCTTTAGCTAGTTTCCCCGCTTATATTCTCGTCTCCGAGAAGAAAAATAGAACAAAAAGGAAAAGGGTGAGCTCAACTAGCTCAAAGATAAAGAATATTATGACTAAGATTGTAAGATCCCAAATAATTAATAAATGAAATTTAATTTCCTCTAATTATTATTTTGAAATAGTAAGGGTTGATGTGATTAATGTGGATAATTCTACGGGTAAAATACGCAAATATTTCAAAATAAGCAAGTGGTTATAAAATATTCATTGTTATTTCGGGGAATATTCGTTTGGTCGTGGAATATTCATACCGTTCGGGGAATATTAAATACGGCAGTATGACCATGTGTGGGCCCCATAAAAAAAGCGATTGGAGGAAGAAAATGACAAATATAAGTTGTTTAAAAATAATTGGCAGTAGTTGTTACAATTTATAATTGTTGGAATACCCCATTGGTTAAAACACGAAGAATGTCTGGCGTTGTTGAAGCAGAAGATATCAGTATTGCACCAATTATTGACTCTTACGTAAAAAGGCACTACTCAATAATGGTTACTGATAATTTATCATTCAAAGTGTTTTATTTTATTGATTCAATAATTAATTGTGTTGATATTTTATATATTCTTTGTTGTTTTAATAATTGTCATTTACAAGTATTTTTCATTGTCGAAACAATAATTCATATTATCTGAATAATATTATTAGATAACATTATTGGCAATGTCTAGAAAGTTCTGTCTAAGGAGAGGTTTGGTCACCTAATTCTTGCTACGATAAGGAGAAATTCTTATTGAAAGCCCCCTCTTTCCAGGAGGCGCACTCGTTGTCGATATTGTGATTACGTAATATTATTTGTGAATAATTAATTATTGATTCATATGATGAGGAAAATATTGATTTTATGTGGATATAGATGGAGAAAATTTTAATGTGACAATTGTTGAAAATTGAAATTTTATCTTTTTACGATAAAATAATTCATTTAAATATATATTATTATATTTTAATAATATAATAATGGTGATATTTTACAACGAATGTGGGATATATGAGTATACGAGGAGGAAGAGTATTTTTGTTGCAATAAATGTTTAAAACATGTTAAACATGTAATTGGACCCCATTTATCGAATTGAAATTTGATTATAGCCTCTAAAATCACCCGTTTATGGATTTTGGTCAATTTCTGTTGGGAATTTAGAAAAACTTTCTTCTGCAAAGTTGTAGAGAATTGGATTTCCTATAAAAACTCGCGAGATTCGAATTTTCTGATAAAAGGGCTATTTATTGTGAATTATTGAAGTTAGAGTTCAAAATAATTAATTTTGGAAGTTTAAATTATTTTAAATTTAGAAAACGTTTTTTTTATTTTCTTCTAGAAGGTTGGCATGTGTGAATTGCTGAGATTCAGATTTCAAAGAATACGTATAATATTTTTATAAATATTAATATTTTATTAAATTTTTTCGCTTTTGGTGTTCTAAAGCAATTTCTATAAATAGGTCTTGGGTTAGAATTGAAAATCACACGTAAATGAAGTTTTCTCTCTATATTATCGAGCGTATTCTTGTGAGTATTTTGAGTATACTTTGAGTATTGCTATACGGTGAAAGTTCAAGATATAGTCTATATCCAGTATTCCAGTTAGAAGTACTGATCTTTCGAGGTAAGGGATGTTATTTTCTTCTCAAATGATATTATTTCTTCAATATCATTATGCTGAAATATTGATCTGAAGTTTTTATCAAATTTAGAACTTTTGGTGTCTGAGATTCTTATTCACGATACTAAGACTATTCACGATATCTGACTATTCCTTAATCTGGCACTATTCATCGAAAAATGAAAATTTTTCTTTTAAGTCAAAATATCTATTGTGGATACTAGCTTTGATTGTATCCATGTTTTGATCATTCTTGAATTTTACACCACTATAATTATTTTGAGGTATTTTGGACGTGGATAAAACAAAGTACGAATCCTTAATCCTTAATCCTTGTCATTTTGTTTCCTTTGGATTCGTTTCTTTAAAAAAAAAATATTTTCATCATCCTCGGTCTTAAATGATGATATTATTGAATATCTTTGGCCAGTAGTGCAAAGATGAATGATTTATGATGAATATCTTTGGCCCGTAGTAAAAAGATGAATGATTTCGATGAATATCTTTGGCTGTAGTAATGCAAAGATGAATGATTTCGATGAATATCTTTGCCCCGTAGTGCAAAGATGAGCAGTGTTTAGATGAACATGACCAATGGTGAATGTCCTTGGCACGTAGTGCAAGGATGAATATTTGATCTCGGATATATATTGATTGATGTTCTGAGGATAAAAATAGGCGATGAACTTTAAAATTCATACATAGAAGATAGTAGTTTGCATTCTCTACTTAACTCTTCTAATGAATTATTATTTCAGCTGCGAATATTGATTTAAAACTTGTTGTCTATTGTATTCTATTATATTTTTCCTGTTGAAGACTAACGATAATTTTGTTGTATATTATCTTAGTCATAATATTCTTTCTTGGGCTAATCGAGCTCACCCTTTTCCATTTTGTTCCATTTTCTTCTCGGGAGGCGAGAATATAGCGAGTATGCAGTTGGGGTATGGAATGAAAGTTCTAGGGAGAGTTGTTTAGTAGTCCTCACCATTGTTGTAAAATAATGTACCAATAATTATGATGAGGATTTATTTGTATTTGGATATTGTCTAGATGGCAATATCTCGTATTTAAACTTCGCGGTTTTCTTATTGTAATAATAAAGTTGTAGTTGTTTACGCATGCAGTGTATTGACAACTCGAATGGGGATGTAGACCTATTTTGGGGGTGTCACGGTTGGTATCGAGCTTAGGATATGATCTCTGGCGGAGATCGGGGAATAGAACTAGGAGGGAGAGGCGAGTAAATCCTTCGCTAGTGTGTCCTACCTAAGCTTATTTGATAGTTGGTCAATATATAGGGATATTATGTGATATATTGATTTCCTTAATTAACCCTTGTTTTATGCGATGATTTGAGAATGTCGATCGAGAATATTAACAATGGAAATGAGGACCGTGGAGACGCTCAGTACTCACCAACGAGGAGAAGCGTGCAACAGTGGCAATGTTCCTCATGTGAACAACACCAGCGAAAGCGAGATGATGAACGAGGGGATATTTAGAAGCTTTTTGCAGTTCATGCAAAATCGCACGAGGAGACTCGTGTTCAAAACATAGGAGAAATGATAGCAATTCATGGGTTGTCACACCAAGCGATTCAAAGAGTTGGGACCACGAATTTAAAGGGAAAGCCAGATCCGATCATGGCGAAACATGGGTCAAGCAAATTACCAAGATATTCGATGTCTTGGGATGCACAGAGAACACGAAGGTTCCATTCGCCACCTTTATGTTCCGTGGCGAGGAAAGACTCATCGGTGGGAGTCTCGTGAAGCGTACTCCATCCGTGCTTTCAAAGATGTCTTGGGAGACATTTGAAACTATTTAATGACAAATACTTTCCCGAAAGTGTTAAATATATGAAGGAAGTGCGATTTATTAGGACTGGAGAAAGAACAACATGGCGGTGTCTCTCGATGAGGCGAAATTTGCGAGTTATCCGGTTTCACCTCATTTGGTGGAGAATGAGGAGCGTATGACGCGGATGTTTACGAGAGGTTTGAAACCGGCATACGTCGGTATCTCATCTCTCATAAATTTTCTCTCTATTAGGATGTTGTTAACGAGGGCTCAATTGTTAGAAGCGAGATAACGAGTACGGTCAACCGAGGTACCACAATCGGGATCATCTAGGAGATAGCGATCAACAAAACAACAATAACCCGGTGGAGAAAGAAAAAAGGCGGACAAAATGGTAACCACTCGGTGGTAATCATAGCCATGAAAATAGAAGAAAGCGAGTCGGGAGGAGATTTTAAAAGAGGAGATTCAACAACGACCATGTGAAGCAGCGAGTGCAAGAAGAATCGGTTCTAAGGAGGAGAAACGACCACCCATCATATGCTATAAATCTTGGGAAAGAGGGACATATCCGTCAAAGCGCCCACAAATGATTCCAGTATGCTTATAATTGTGGAAAGGAAGGACATATCGCTCGAGATTGCACGGTAGCGAAACCTAGTTCAGCGGGGACGGTGACTCAAAAGACTGTCCCAGAAAAGTCAAAGTCAACGATTCCTGGAAGAGCGTTTGTTGTGACTGGTCAAAATGCGAGGAACCCAAACGAGGTGATCACGGGTAAGCTATTTATAAATTCTTGTGAAGTTTATACTTTACTAGATACCGGTGTTACCCATTCATTTATCTCTCCTGCTTGTGCTCAACGTTTAAACTTGACTCCGGAGAAATTAGACTTTGACCTATCTGTGGAAACTCCGTTAGGAGAAACGTTCATCACATCCACTGTTTATAAATCTTGTCTAATCCATGTTGGCACCCTTATCTTTACCCGTTGACCTTATCTCTTTAAAGATACTTGCTTTTGATGTAATTTTAGGATTGATTGGTTAACTACTCATCATGCCAAAATTGATTGTTTTCAGTAAGGTTGTTAGCTTTCATATTCCTAAACAACCTTGTTGTTGAATTCAAGCAACTAAACCATTAAAATCAATCATCGTAATATCTAATCATAAAGCTATTCGTTTATTAAAAAGCGGATGTCAAGCTTTCTTAGCCCATGTTATGGATTTGAATAAAGACACGTCAAAATTGAATAATATTCTGTTGTTATTAACTTTCACGACGTATTTCTGAAGAACTTCCGGTCTACCCCGAGCGTGAAGTTGAATTCTTTATTGACCTTGAACACGGTACAAAGCCCATTTCTAAAACCCCATATCGAATGGCTCTATTGAACTTCGGGAGTTAAAGGTTCAACTACTGAGGAGTTGTTGGACATTGGTTTCATTCGATCTAGTACATCTCCTTGGGGTGCTCCTGTTTTATTTGTAAAGAAAAAGACGGGAGTATGCGACTTTGTATTGACTATCGGAATTGAACCATGTCACTATCAAGAATAGGTATCCTCTACCTCGTATTGATGACTTGTTTGACCAGTTGCAAAGGAGCACAATTCTTTTCAAAAATCGATCTTCGTTCTGGATATCATCGGTGAAGATTAGGCGAGGATATTCGAAAGACTGCCTTTAGAACTCGGTACAGGCATTATGAATTCTTAGTTATGTCTTTCGGATTGACTAATGCTCCTACGGCTTTCATGGATATGATGAACCGAGTATTCAAAGAGTATTTGGATCAGTTCGTTGTTGTCTTTATTAATGACATCCTCATATATTCCAAAAGCCGTGAAGATCATGAGCACCATTTGAAGCTGGTACTCCAAAGGCTTCGTGAAAATAAGCTTTATGCCAAGTTAAAGAAATGCGAGTTCTGGCTTGAGGAAGTAGCATTTCTTGGGCATGTGGTGTCAAAACATGGAGTATCTGTTGACCCGGCGAAGATTGAAGCAATACAAAGTTGGGAGTAACCAAAGTCGGTGACTGAAGTACGTAGATTTTTGGGCTTAGCTGGTTATTATCGGAGATTCGTGGAAGGGTTTTCTCGAATCGCTACTCCGTTAACTCATCTAACTCGGAAGGATACAAAATTCGTTTGGAGCGAAGAGTGCGAGAAGAGTTTCCAAGAGCTTAAAAGGAGACTTATTTCTGAGACTGTTCTAACAATACCATCCGGTTCGGATGGATTTGTTATCTACAATGATGCTTGAGCAAAGGGTTAGGATGTGTTCTCATGCAACGTGGAAAGTCATAGCCTATGCCTCATGACAACTTAAAGAATATGAGAGGAATTATCCTACTCATGATCTAGAGTTAGCGTAATCGCTTTCATCATGCTTAAAGATCTGGAGGCACTATCTATATGGAGAGAAAGTGGAGATATATTCGGACCATAAAAGCCTTAAATATTTCTTCACTCAAAAGAACTTAACACGCGGCAATGACGTTGGCTCGAGCTATTGAAAGACTACGACCACACTATTCAATACCATCCCGAAAAGCGAACGTGGTAGCCGATGCGTTGAGTAGAAGATCATATGCAGGAATGAGTGCGATGATGTCAAATATCGCGTAGAGCCAACTTTAATAGAAAAGTTAAAGTTGCTCAAGCCACCCAAACCGGGAAATGATGCATATGAAGAAGAAAGTACAAGAAGGAGCTATTCTAAGCGAGAATTGATGAAGAAGGAATACTTGAGTCCACTCCGGACTTTTGTGTTCCTAACGATTACGATTTGAAGTACAAGATTATGATGGAGGCACACAATACACCATTTTCAATCCATCTGGGAAGTACTAAAATGTATCGTGATCTTGACATACATTTTGGTGGAACAATATGAAGAGAGAGATTGCAAAGTTTATCTCAACATGTTTAACTTGTCAGCGTGTAAAGGCAAGAGCATCAAGTGCCTAAGGGACCATTGCAACCACTTGAGATTCCGAAATGGAAGTGGGAACACATTACCATGGATTTCGTTCACGGGACTTCCACGGTTTCTCAAGGCATAAATGCTATTTGGGTTATTGTTGATAGATTAACCAAGTCCGCTCATTTCTTGCCGATACGAGAGACTTATTCCTTGAACGTCTTGCTCAAATGTACGTAAATGAGATTGTGAGATTGCATGGCATGCCAAGATCCATAGTTTACGATCGTGACCCAAGATTCACTTCAAGATTTTGGGTTAGCTTGCAAAAAAGCTATGGGTGCGGATTTAAGATTCGATTCGGCATACCATCCTCAAAGCAGACGGACAATCGAGAGAGGACTATTCAAACTCTTGAAGATTTATTAAGACTCTGTGTCCTAGACTTCAAGGCGCATTGGGATAAGTATTTACCATTGGTGGAATTCTCCTACAACAACAGCTTATCAAGCAAGTATAGGTGTGGCCCCATTGAAGCATTATATGGACGAAAGTGTCGCTCTCAATATGTTGGAATGAGGTGGGTGAAGCAACATTGTTGGGACCGAGAGTTAAGACACGTATGACTACCGAAAAGATCCAAATGATTCGACAACGATACAAAGCAAGACAAGATCGACAAAAGAGTTATGCGGATCTTCATCGAAAGGATGTGGAATTTAGTATAGGGGATCATGTATTGTTGCGTGTTGCCCCATGGAAGGGAGTTACAAGATTCGGGAAGAGAGGAAAGCTCAATCCACTATTTATTGGTCCATTTCAAATTCTTGACCGAGTAGGAAGTGTAGCCTATAGACTCGCGTTACCTCCAAGTATGTCTCAGAAATATAATGTCTTTCACATATCGTACTTCGTAAATATGTGAAAGACCCGAATCACGTTATTGAGTTAAACCAGGATGAGATAGCCAAGACTTAACGATGAGGAAGTACACTGCCAAGATCTTGGATAGGAAGGAGCATGTCCCTACACGACGAAGGTCATACCACAAGTTAAAGTCTTGTGGAGAAACCATGCTATAGAGGAAATGACCCGGGAGTTGGAAGCGGAAATGAAAGCGAGGTATCCTCATCTTTTGAAAACACTGTAGACGTACGTCAATTTCGAGGACGAAATTTCATAAGGAGGGAGGTTGTAAGATCCCAAATAATTAATAAATGAAATTTAATTTCCTCTAATTATTATTTTGAAATAGTAAGGGTTGATGTGATTAATGTGGATGAATTTACGGGTAAAATACGCAAATATTTCAAAATAAGCAAGTGGTTATAAAATATTCATTGTTGTCGGGGAATATTCGTTTGGTCGTGGAATATTCGTGATTGTCTTGGGAATATTAAATGCGACGGTATGACCATGTGTGGGCCCCATAACGAAAAGCGATTAGAGGAAGAAAATGACAAATATAAGTTGTTTAAAAATAACGGTAGTAGTTGTTACCGCATTAATTTGTTGGAATACCGTTGGTTAAAACACGATGAATGGCGTTGTTGAGCAGTGAAGCACTTGCAGTATTGCACCAATTATTGACTCTTACGTAAGAAGGCACTACTCAATAATGGTTACTGATAATTCTCGCTTAGGTGTTTTATTTTATTGATTCAATAATTGCTGCGTTGATATTTTATATTGTCGTTGTTTTAATAATTGTCATTATTACAGTATTTTTCATTGTCGAAACAATAATTCATATTATCCGAATAATATTATTAGATAACATTATTGGCAATGTCTAGAAAGTTACATCTAAGGAGAGGTTTGGTCACCTAATTGCCGCCAAGAAGGAGAAATTCTTATTGGAAAGCCCTGCTCTTCCAGAACCGCACTCGTTGTCAATATTGTGATTACGTAATATTATTTGTGAATAATTAATTATTGATTCATATGATGAGGAAAATATTGATTTTATGTGGATATAGATGGAGAAAATTTTAATGTGACAATTGTTGAAAATTGAAATTTTATCTTTTTTCTCGATAAAATAATTCATTTAAATATATATTATTATATTTTAATAATATAATAATGGTGATATTTTTACAACGAATGTGGGATATATGAGTATCTGAGGAGGAAGAGTATTTTGTTGCAAAAAATGTTTAAAACATGTTAAACATGCTCGGTGGACCCCATTTATTGGTGAAATTTGATTATAGCCTCTAAAATCACCCGTTTATGGATTTGGTCAATTTTTGTTGGGAATTTAGAAAAACTTTCTTCTGCAAAGTTGTAGAGAATTGATTTCCTATAAAAACTCGCGAGATTCGAATTTTCTGATAAAAGGGCTATTTATTGTGAATTATTGAAGTTCAAGTTCAAAATAATTAATTTTGGAAGTTTAAATTATTTTAAATTAGAAAAACGTTTTTTTTATTTTCTTCTAGAAGTTTGGCATGTGTGAATTGTTGAGATTCAGATTTCAAAGAATACGTATAATATTTTTATAAATATTAATATTTTATTAAATTTTCGCTTTTGGTTTAAAGCAATTTCTATAAATAAGTGCTTAGGTTAGAATTGAAAATCACACACAATTTAAATCGAAGTTTTCTCTCTATATTATCGAGCGTATTCTTGTGAGTATTTTGAGTATACTTTGAGTATTGCTATATACGGTGAAAGTTCAAGATATAGTCTATATCAAAGATTCGGTTAAAGATCGATCTTCGAGGTAAGGGATGTTATTTTCTTCTCAAATGATATTATTTCTTCAATATCATTATCTTTGAAATATTGATCTCAAGTTTTTATCAAATTTAGAACTTTTTGGTGCCAGATTCTTATTCACGATATACGGCCTTATTCACGATATCGACTTTATTCACTAATATCAAGCCTTATTCAATGAAAAATGAAAATTTTTCTTTTCGTCCAAAATATCTATTGTGGATACTAGCTTTGATTGTATCCATGTTTTGATCATTCTTGAATTTTACACCACTATGATTATTTTTGAGGTATTTTGGACGTGGATAAAACAAAGTACGAATCCTTAATCCTTAATCCTTGTCATTTTGTTTCTTTGGATTCGTTTCTTTTAAAAAAATATTTTTCATCATCCTCGGTCTTAAATGATGATATTATTGAATATCTTTGGCTCAGTAGTGCAAAGATGAATGATTTATGATGAATATCTTTGGCCCGTAGTGCTGAAGATGAATGATTTCGATGAATATCTTTGGCCCGTAGTGCAAAGATGAAGCAGTGTTTAGATGAACATGACTAATGGTGAATGTCCTCGGCACAGTAGTGCAAGGATGAATATTTGATCTCGGATATATATTGATTGATGTTACTGAGGGATAAAATAGACGATGAACTTTAAAATTCATACATGTAAGATAGTAGTTTGCATTCTCTACTTAACTCTTCTAATGAATTATTATTTCATTGCGAATATTGATTTAAAACTTGTTGTCTATTGTATTCTATTATATTTTTTTCCTGTTGAAGACTAACGATAATTTTGTTGTATATTATCTTAGTCATAATATTCTTTCTCTTGGGCTAGTCGAGCTCACCCTTTTCCTTTTGTTCCATTTTTCTTCTCGGGGAGGCGAGAATATAAGCGAGTACGCAGTGGGGTATGGAATGAAAGTTCTAGGGAGAGTTGTTTAGTAGTCCTCACCATTGTTGTAAAATAATGTACCAATAATTATGATGAGGATTTATTTGTATTTGGATATTGTCTAGATGGCAATATCTGTATTTAAACTCACAGTTTTACTATTGTAATAATAAAGTTGTAATTGTTTCTGTACCGTGTATTGACAACTCAGAATGGGGGATGTAGACCTATTTTGGGGGTGTCACAAAGATAATGTACAATAAATTATCCTTAGTCTTCAACAGGGAAAAATCTGATAGAATACAATAGACAACAAGTTTTAGATCAACAACTGCAACGGAAACAACAATTCATTAGAAGATTTAAGTAGAGAATGAAATCTACTATCATCTATGAATTTAAAAGTCCATCATCGATATTTTATCCCTATAACATCAATCAATATACATCTTGAATCAAATAGTCATCTTTGCACTACAGGCCAAAGATATTCATCTGTTGGTCATGTTCATCTCAACACCTGTTCATCTTTGCACTACGGGCCAAAGATATTCATCGATTGGTCATGTTCATCTAAAACACTGTTTTCTTTTCACTACGGGCCAAAGATATTCATCGTAAAAATCATTCATCTTCGCACTACTGAGACCAAAGATATTCAAGAATATCATCATTTAGGATCGAGGATGATGAAAAATATTTTAAAGGAAACGAATCCAAATGAAAAAAAAAAAGAACAAATATTAAGGATTCGTACTTTTACACAATCCAAGTTCAAAATACTTCATAAATAATCGAGTGGAGTAAAATTCAAGAATGATCAAAAACATGGATACAATCAAAGCTAGTATCCATAATAGATATTTTGAGACGAAAAATGAAAATTTAATTTTTTCGTGAATAAAGGTCGTATTCGTGAATAGTGTCAGATATCGTGAATAAAGGTCGATACGTGAATAGTAACTCCGACACCAAAAGATAGAAATTCCACAAGAAAATCATAATGCTTCGTGAATAGTACTCGTGAATAGTAACTCGTGAATAGTAACTCATGAATAGTAATCCCGACATGAAAAAGTTCCCAATTTGATAAAAAGTTCCAACCAATATTTTGGCATAATGATATTGAAGAAATAATATCATTTTTTTTATAAAAATAATATCCCTAACAATCCCTTAAAATCCCTTACTATCCCTTACTATCTCTTACAATCCCTTACAATCACTTACCTCAAAAGAAAGCGAAGATTTCGATTTGGAATAATATTTGAATCTAACTTGCACCGTGATAAAGCAATACCCAAGATATCAAAATACTCACAAGAATACACTCGATAATATAGAGAGAGAAATAGAGAGAAAGCTTTAGTTTCTGGTGTGATTTTCAATTATAACCTAAGCACCCTATTTAAAGAAAATTGCTTAGAACACCAAAGCAGAAAATTTAATAAAATATTAATATAATTAAATTTTTGTCAAACCCACCTTTGAAGATCTGAATTCAGATCATTTATAACACATGTGAGCCCACTAATTGCACAAAAAACGTTTTTCTCAAAATAATTAACTAAAACTCCCAAAAATTAATTATTTCGTAACTTCAATAATTCATAACAAATAGCTCTTTTGTCAGAAAATTTGAATCTCGCAACTTTTTATAGGAAATTCAATTCTCTACAACTTTGCAGAAGAAAATTTTTCCAAATTCCAAACAGAAATTGACCAAAATCCATAAACCAGGCGATTTTACAAGTTTATAATCAAATTTCTCGGCCAAGAAATGGGTCCACCAACATGTTTAACATGTTTTAAACAACTTTGTAACAAAAATAATCTTCCTCCTCATATACTCATATATCCCACATTCATTGTAAAATATCACCATTATTATATTATTAAAATATAATAATAAATTATTTTATCAGAAAAGATAAAATATTATTTTTTTAACAATTGTCACTTTAAAAATTTTCTCCATCTATATCCACATAAAATTAATATTTTCCTCATCATATAAATCAATAATTAATTATTCACAAATAATATTACAGAATCACAAGATCGGGCAACTCAGCCGCTCCCACGAAAAGAGGGGCTTTCGATAAGGATCTCCTTCTTGGTAGCAATTAGATAGACCAAACCTCTCCTTAGATGTAACTTTCTAGACATTTCCAATAATGTAATCTAATAATATTATTCAGATAATATGAATTATTGTCTCGATAATAGAAAATAATCGTGCGGTGACAATTATTAAAACAACAAGTAATATAAAATATCAACGCAACAATTATTGAATCAATAAAATAAATTACTAAATAGTAATTATCGTAACAATTATTGAGTAGTGCTTCTTCACGTAAGAATCAATAATTGGTGCAATACTGAGTGCATCATGCAACAACGCCAGACATCGTGGTTTTAACTACCGTGTATTCCAACAAAGATAATCTGTGAATAACTACGTTGTTATTTATAAACAACTTATACTTGTCGTTTTCTTCATCCAATCGCTTTTATGGGGCCACACAAGGTCGCTACCGTCGCACGAATATTCTCGAATAAAGAAGAATATTCCACGACCAAACGAATATTCTCCAACAACAATGAGTATTTTAAATATTTGCGCATTTTACCCATAACTAACCACATTAATCAAATCAACCCCTTACTACTTTAAAATAATAATTAGAGAAATTAAATCTTTATTTATAAAAAGTTGGGGCCTTAAAGGAATAACAAAAGAAATCACCATGCATGCGGTACTTCGCATAGACAGGTTATTCCAACAGAATAATAATAACGGAACCAGGTCAGGCAAAATTTTGCATTTACAGGATGTTCCAATAGAATAATAAAGATGGAACCAGTCGGTGTAAAACACACAGTATGTGATGTTCCAACGAGTAATAATATAAGATTTAAACCAGTCCGATGTAAAAAACACATGTATGTGATGTTCCAACTTAATAATAATAAAGACGGAACCAGTCCGGGTGTAAAACACATGCATGTGATGTTCCAATGGAATAATAATAAAGACGGAAACCAGTCCGGTGTGAAACACATGAGCGAGGATGTTCTAATGAATAATAGAAGAATATCACCAAGTATAGGGTGATCAAGGCGATACAAAGTTATTCCAATGTAATAATAAGAAATGGAATAACAACAGATTCTCTTCATGAATAAGAAAGAATAACACCCACTTACGAGTACAACAAATAATATTCCCTACCCTTAAGAAGAAGAGTCTTTGGATATATAAGTAGTGAAGTAGTAGAATACTTTCTTCTTTCTCTCAGTATAGTTTATCTCTCAGAGTTTCAAATTGAATTCGTAAGAAAATAATGAATGAATGAACTTCTATTTATAGAAAAATGGAATGCATAAGAACTAACTCATTTAATCTGGTCGAGATTGATTTATTTTAATCGACGGTCCATATTTAAAGTAAAATTTTTAAATAAAATATATATTATATATATATATATATATATAATATATATAATGATAATAATGATCCACCCTTCCAGTATAAACCAAATATCTCCCCCACCCACCCACCCACCCACCCACCCAAATTGACAACTTTGAAAAAAACTTCCAACCATTCATTTTTCAATACCGTGGGCCCCACATGTTCCCTCCCCCAACATGTCATAATGTTGTGGGTCCCATTATATTTAAATAATTTTCTACCAATAATGTTGAAAAAAATAGGTAAATGGGGGTCTAAATAATACCAAAATTACAACAACTACCTCATAAAAATCCTTTTAATATTTTAACAATATTTATCATCATTATTATAATTCACAATATTAATCGACTAGTCGCTCCTGTGAAAGAAGGGCTTTCAATAAGGATTTCTCCCTATTAGCCTTAAATTAGGTGACCAAACCTCTCCTCGCGTAACTTCTAAACATCGTTAATATTGCAATTTATAATATTAATAACTCGTCATTTCAATTATTGATTTAATAATATATAAAATATCGACAATAATTGAATCAAATAACGTGAGATACTACGCAACAATTACTATAAAGCAATAATTGAACAAAACCGAGTGACTTCTCACGTAAGCATTAATAATCAATACCGTATTTTACTACGCAACCACGCAGACATCAGTACTTTTTACTACCGAAAGTAGTTCAACAAAGATTAACGATAAAACTTCTGCCGTTATTTTCAATAAAATATTTTTATCGTTTTCTCAATCCGACAATAATTCCGTTGTGAGGTCCACCAATGATTGTGCCGTCGTACGAATATTCTCCGACACAAAGAATATTCCCTGACCAATTGAATATAATATAACAACTTGCATACTTTGCAGAATTTACAAATACTACCCACAACTATAACATTATATCAAATTTATTTCATAATATTCAAAAATGATAATTTTAGAAAATTCATCTTTATTTATAAAAGTTGGGGTCTTACAGTTAGTCTATGTGGCATTTCCGTTAAGGGCAGGGGCACGGTTGACCTTAATATGTAACGTTAAGGGTACTTTTGGAAAAAAAATATTTTAGGATGAAAGTGGGACATCCGTGTAAACATCAAGGGCATTTTTGCACCTTTGCCCTATATTTTTTTTCTATTTTATTGCTTATAATTTCAACTATGTCACAATATAAATTCTACATAAAAGTAGTTGACATATGAATCATTTTTGTAATATATAAAAAAAATATTCCACATAAGAGTTGTCTTTTTATTGATCTCATTAATGACATTTATACATCTACAGAGACACTTTTATTATAAAAATAATAAAAAATATTGTGAATTTAACAATTCCATATAAAATAATATAATGTCCTCGAGTATAATGTCACAATTTCACTATCATGTCAATACTACTAAATAAACTCTCATTATATTTAAGGATAAACATGGGGAAAAAATATATTTTTAAAATAAGTAATGGTAGGGACACTAATTATACACAAAAATTTGTGTGCGCACAATATTAAAAAGAGAAAAAAATAGAGAGTGAGACCTACAACGGAATATTTTACATATTTTTATTAGTGAGCAATACATAGGTCTCTCTTTTAGTGCATAATTTTTTTGGTACATGCACATAGTATTATCTTTTTAAAATTTATAAATTTTATAAATGAGATTCTTTTTGGAGAGGGTGTATAATAGAGTCATGCTTTACATTGCCGGAACTTTCAACCTAATTATGATTTTGACCTATTTGCATGATATTGACAGGAATTAAGAAGGGTCTAACTTTAATTTATTCTATCTTATCGCATACTCTTTCACGTTAATTGCAATTCAACTTTGACAAATATTTGTTGACATGCATATCATTTTTCTGACATAATATGAAAGTATTATCAATTAAGTGAAGGACACCAACTATTTCAGAATGCAAGAACTTTTGAACGCAATGAGAAAAATTAAGGATGAAATTCAATTTGAATTTCAAGACAAAACAAACAAAGATATAATCATATTTTATAAGATTACTATAGATATATTTGTAATTTAAAAGAATTATTAATTTATGATTTTGATAGAACCATATATTTAAATAAGGGTCTTTTAAAAAATTATTATTTTATTATTTTATTGAAATTATTAATTTATCTCATTAGCTCAAGTCGAGACTGAGAAAAAATATTATTTTATCGAGTATTAATTTATAAAATTTATCTAAATTTTACTTAAAATATTGTTTTGTGTCGATTAGAATAAATATTATATATATTTTTAGAAGGTAGTAAAAACAATAATTCTGGGCCGACCAGGGTTTTGTGACATTTTTGGCGAGCCACATCAGCTATTGATTGATCAATAAGTCTAGCCGGACAGGATTATTGGACAGGCAAATTTCTCTGTTTTTGTATGTGTATCCAAATTACACCTAAAACACTATATTTTGTAAAAATTCCAGTTAGAATAAATACTATACATTTTTTGGAGTCGCAAGCAAAAAATAAAAAAATAAAAAAAATTCGCCTGTCCAATAATCCTGTCCAGCTTTCCTGTCTGTGTAGAAGCACTCTTGATTGATATATGATAAAAAAAAAAAAAAAAAAAACTTAGTCTGAGAGCCATATCACGCCTTCTCTCTTTGCAAACACTTTCATCTCTTCTCTCTTTGCCAAACGCTGCTTCACTGCTCCACTGTGCTTCGCCTATGCCGCCACTGCCGCTGTCGCTGCTCCCTTCCTTCTCTCTTCTAGCAGTATGCATATTATTACTCTCTTTTGTTATGGAATTAGATGAGAGGCGTGATTTTTAAATTTTCACAAACTCACTTTGCATAACACACTCTCTCTACATTACTCACATTAAGTTGTGCACTTGTGGTGTTTGATAAATTGTCTCAAAGATGTTCAAGTGCTTTAAAACTAATTTTCCTCAAATTTTAGCATTGCAAAGATGTTGTGCACTATAACAGTATTAATGAAAAAATACGTGTCATACGAAAGTAGGTAAAGGTCCCATATGTTGAAGGCATATGTACTTAGCATGACAACACTGCTTCCTTCCCACATTAGCTCTTCCTTGAGGTTATCAAATTTCTCATTTGACATAATAGCCTTTCCTTCATAATAGAATGACTGCAACAGAAAGCAGAGAGAAAAACACCTATTTATACTTGCACAACACAAATGGGCCGTGATTTGGTTTGCTTTATGAAATTAATAGGCATTCTTCATTTGCTTACGAATCTTCATTTGCTGATAAGCTGATATTATTTTTGCAGTTAGAGATTTTTGTTATTTTTGTAGAAAGACAACATGGCATCAGGAAGAATAATAGAGAGCAACGAAGAATTATCGACAACTATTGAAACGCAGCTGCCATAAATGAAGAAAAATCATTGACAACTATTGAAACGCAACTGCCAAATAATTTCATTATGCATGATCCTACTATAATTGAAATGAGACAAGAAATGAAATTATTTAAGAAATTAGTTTTTTTAATACTTATTCTCTGTTTGTTTGTTATTATGAAAAACTATTTGTCTTTTGTTGGAAGTTGTAATCGCGGTGAAGTTGTGAAAGAAATTGTAATTGAGTTTCACTGAAATTGTAATTGGTGTTAGTATATGGTACACCATTTCATCTCTATATAATATGGTTGCTGCTGCAGACAGTTAGTATGTTGTCATTCTGTTTTCCGACATTTAATCAAAAAACTAGGGCAGTTTTAGTTGTTGGCAAAGGCAACTGATAATGGGTCTTGATGCCTCATTTCTTCTTTTTCTGTAATATGAGCTTATTAAAAAGGAATTCATCCCAAAATCGCTTGAGAAAGCTAATGAAACTTGCATTGAATGGTATAAATCAATTCAGTGGCTATAATAAAACTAATTGTTCCTTAAAGTTCTACATTAACCGCGGGAGAGGAGGGGAGGGGAAAGGGGGGGGGGCAGAATTGTAAACAATAGTGTGACTTGGACCAATGAATTGTGCATACACAGCCTGTTTAAACATCAACAAACATGTAACAATTTTTACAAACTACAAATAAAATAAATGTATCACACATTTATAGAACAATGCATCGTCCCCCCATGTTATTCATCAAGTAAATAGTCAAGTCATCAACAAAACTCAAATTCTAGTTATTACGCAAGAGAATTACAACAGGTATACATTAATCACTTGGCATCCTCCACCACATATAATCCCACCATATTATCCGCTCCTATTGTTCGGATCACATCCTTCACCACTTCTTCAATATGGATTATAGTAATCCTGCAACAAGAAAAATAAAATGGTGGTTTTTAGAAACAAATTACATCCAATAAGACACCACAAATTGAAAGAGAAAGTAGTAAAATAAAATATTATACCTGAAAATGAATGGGGAAACCCCCTCCATAATAGACTGGAAAGTCATTAACAAATTAAATTGTAAGTGTATTGGATTCTAATAATGAGAAATATTTTGGAACACTCCATCTGAAGCTTCCAGTAGCAGGGAATATCTTTATATTTCTTAAAAACTAATTAGTTGTTTGATTTTATGTTTTCCTTTCACAAGATAAACAAAAACTTGGAAATGAAGTAGTAAATTCCAAAATTCTGCCAATTAGAGATAAAAGGAATGTGCGATATACTAGTCTATGGGCTTTTAAATGACATGGTTAATCAGTCCAGATTTACCTACAATAAAATCAGTTCTTGCAAATCCTAAACCAATTTGACAAAATAATGAAGTATACTATTATTCCGAAGGAATTTCAGTTGACAAATAGAGACGATGGAATTTAGAAATTCCATTTTACTGCTCAGGTGTAGAATTTTTGAGACAGAGTAATTTAGGGCTTTCTTTACCAATTAAGTCTGGATACAAATTACTTGCACAACTAGTCACTAGTCATTGCAGAATTCTTGATTTAGTCATAGATTGTTCATCCAAAACAAGAGTTTGCATAAATTTTAGGGTTTTGGGAATTTAGGCGTATGAGAGAGTAATGGCAGGAGGAGGAGAATACGAAATGAGAAAATGATACCTTGAAACCTTCGGATTTTGAATCTCACTTGTTCCAGGAAGAAGCTTGATCCAGCGGCAGCGAAGCAGGGAATTACGAGAGAAAGAATATTTGTTCCGGTGTTTGAGAGAGAGAAGAATTACTGGAGAGTGTTTATTCGGTGTATTAGTTTATTAGAAAGAGAAGGTTTGGTTTGGTGATGAGTAAGCTAATTTTTTTTCTCTCTCTTTCATGTGGCACAGTCACATCAGCCGATCGCAAATCCGGTCCCCAAACTAATGTCCCCGTAGAATTACTAAAAAAAAATGAGTCTTTTTAGGGGGACATTTTTTTAGTGATATTTTTTTTAATTTTTATTTTTGGTTTTTTTGTAGAAGATTTCCAAAAATATATAATATTTAAATTAAATTTTAAAAAATATATGTTTTAGGTGTAATTTGAATACATACAAGAAACATGGTTGTACATATTGTAGAGGCCTTGTTTCTTATATGTATCCAAATTACACCTAAAACACTGTTTTTTATAAAAATTTCAGTTGGAATAAATACTATATATTTTTTGGGAGGTATTACAATAAAAAAACCAAAAAAAAAAAATTAAAAAAAATGTCACTAAAAAAATGTCCCCCTGAACTTTTTAAAAAAAAATCAACAAAAAAATATGGTTAGAAGGTCGCTTCAGAATGTCGCCGTAGGAGGACTCTAGAGACAAACTTACAAACACCTACAGTAAAAAGTCAATAAATCTAGGGGGACATTGTTTTACCGATATTTCTAGTGACATTTTTTTTTAATTTTTTTTTTGGTTTTTTTTTTTGTAGTAACTCTAAAAAAATGTATAGTATTTATTTCAACTAAATTTTTTGTAAAAAATAGTGTTTTAGGTGTAATTTGGATACGCATAAGAAATGAGGGTTGTATACACCGCATGCCCACATTTTTGTATGTATCCAAATTACACCTAAAACACTGCTTTTTTAAAAAATTCAATTGAAATAAATACTATATATTTTGAGAGGTATACTAAACAAAAAAAAACCCAAAAAAAAAAAATGTCGCAACAATGCTCTACCAAATAATGTCGTAGTAGAAGTACTCGTAAAAAGTTGGAGAAATTTGTTTGGAAAAGTTATATCGTAGGTTAGCTTAACAGGTCCCCATTTTTTTTTTTTTTTTAAATATCTCCTAAATAATTTATAAGATTTATTGTAACTAGAATTTTTACAGAAAAAAATGTTTTGAATGTCATTTGGATACATGTAAAAACATAAATGACATCCAAATGATATATTTGGATAAACATGTACAGACATATTTTTTACATGTATCCAAATGACATCTAAAACACTTTTTCTTATAAAAATTTTAATTACAATAAATCTTATAAATTATTTAAGAGATATTTTAAATAAAATAAAAAATAAAAAATTTGGGACCGGTCGCTAGAAACCGGTCAGGGTAGAAGGACTGAATTTGTTTTATTTTCGGACGTTTGCGCCGCACAAGTGGAGCAGACTGTTTTTTTTTCTTTTGTTCTTTACCACTCTCACCGTCAGATCTCATTTTCCCTCCAATCCTGACCCTCAATTTCCCTAAATCCTCCAATTTTCTTCCTCCCTTATTTCATTCATATAAAATAAATATACCACCACCGCCATTTGTTCAACTCTCTCTCTCTCTCTCTCTCTCTCTCTCTCAAAACCCAATCGCTGAACCATCAATTGGTTCGTATTTTCTTTCTCTCAAACCTTTCGAATTCCACCACGGATTCTCAATAAAATTCCTTCAAATATGGAAAATCAGAGCGCCAATCGGATGAGTACCGGAATCTCAGATGTGATTTTCGAGTGCGTGATCCCTTACATAACCGATCCGCGTGACAGGGAATCCGTCTCTCTGGTCTGCAGGCGGTGGTACGAGGTTGACGCGCTCACCCGAAAGCACGTCACAATCGCGTTCTGCTACACCTCCACACCCAAGCAGCTCCTGCGGAGGTTTAAGCACATAGAATCGATTAAGCTGAAGGGAAAACCACGCGCCGCTATGTTTAATTTGATACCGGAGGATTGGGGAGGTTATGTGACTCCTTGGGTGGAGGAATTTTCTGGGTCTTTTGTTTGCTTGAAGTCCCTCCATTTTCGGCGGATGATTGTTAGGGATTCGGATCTCCAAGTTATTGCCCAGTCGCGTGGTCGCACGCTCCAAGTGCTTAAGCTTGACAAGTGCTCTGGGTTTTCTACGGATGGGCTTCTACATATTACTCGTTCTTGCAGGTATACCCTCATTTATTGCTTATAGAAACTTGCGCTGATTTGATATACTGACTTCCATGTCAAAAAATTCCTTCTTTTTTTTTTTTTTTTCTTTTTTCCCCTCCTGAAATTTGGTTGTATTTTTTTTGGTTGTTTGTGTTATTTTATTTACCTTTTCTTGATGACAATTTCTATAATTATGCATATATTTGGATATTTTTAATCAATTCCTAAGAAGCTTCTTAATTTCTTCCTTGTTATTTTTTTCCTTGAATTTCCCAGTAGATTCGTGATCCCCTTGTAATAGTTTTTTCACGGTGATGAGATGCATGCGATACATTTCTCAACATCCATAGCTCTGGTTGTATCTTTATTTTAAGAAGTCCAGTTCTTGGCAGTGGCAGCAATAAGTGGGTTCTCAGTAGAAACTGCGACCAAGCGCAAATGAGGACAAAGAGTCTATAACCAATTTACCCCTACGACATCAATGAGGAAATATGAAATGTGTAATTGCAGATTCACATAATAAGTTTTTCTCCTTTCTAGCTTTTATATAATTTTGAGAAGCCGTCTTCATGACTTGATGATTTACCATTTTCTTCTATTAGATATCTTGCATAATGCACATTGTCAACCACACATCATATATGCTATTCTTTGAACCTTTACCTGTTGAAGTTGACACATCTGCTCTAGCTCCCTTCCTAATAAAAGGGAAAAAGTTTTGGAGCTTTGTATGAAAACTTACAGAAGCGTAAAATATGCTTGCTTATGACAATTTTCATCCTTGGTTTATGTGCTCAAACTCAATAAGTTCAATAAAAGGGATAATGGTCATATCTCTCTCGTTATTGTGTTTATATTCGGGAGATAAAGTCATAGTAAACCATTTTATTCTATGAAGGTTGTGCTGTGGACTTGAGATTTAGGGTTCTTGGATGTCAAATTATGTAAACTGAGTAAAACAAGCTCATCTGTCTTTGTTACTTGAAAGTTCAGTGTAATTGTTGAGGAATTTTGAAATATCTCACAAGTTCTTAAGGGAAGTATGCATACAAAACTAACTAGTGAAGTCACCATGTGGAGTTGAAGCTGGTTCTTAATGTTTAATTTGTAGATATTCTTATTGAGGGAGATTTTTTTTTCTAACATCAATATCATGTATGTTTATGTGTGTTCTATGTATCGCCATATGTTTTAAACTTCTAATTCTTGTTATACGTTTCAGGAATATAAGAACCCTGTATTTGGAAGAGAGCTCAATCATTGAGAATGATGGTGAATGGCTACATGAGCTTGCTTTGCACAACACAGTTCTTGAAACACTGAACTTTTACATGACTGAGCTCTCTGAAGTCAGCTTCCCCGACCTTGAACTCATAGCCAAAAATTGTAGCTCTTTAGTCTCGGTCAAAATTAGCGATTGTGAAATTTTGGACCTTGGTTGTTTCTTCCGAGCTGCCACTGCACTAGAAGAGTTTGGTGGAGGTTCCTTCAACGATCAACCAGAAAAGTATTCTGCTGTACCAGTTCCTCCAAAATTATGCCTCTTGGGCCTAACTTACATGGGGAAGCATGAATTGCCCATTGTATTTCCTTTTGCAGCCCGACTAAAAAAGCTGGATCTTCTCTATGCCCTTCTTGACACAGAGGACCATTGTCTCTTGATTCCGAGGTGTCCCAACTTGGAAATTCTTGAGGTAAAATCACAGAACCATTTTGATTATTCATATTGTATATAACTTTTTGTTTTTTTAATGGATAAATGAGGGCTATATAATGAGCTTGGCCGTTTCTTCTCCCCTCCCCCATCTCACAAACAGGCATACATTTTTTTAAAAAAACTAAGAAAAAGGATAGAAAATTTGGTTGCATTTCTATTCATTCTTTTGTTTGGATTCTGTACAAATATACCGTTTTACTTTAGTCAATAGAATATGTTACTCTGGTTCTGGTTTCTTACAGGTATCTTTCACATTTTAACTTCTTACATCTATGGCTAATTCTAAAGGAAATCATAAATTTTGCGGGTCTTTTGATTTAGATCTTTATATCACTCAATCATCAAATTTAAATATTAGAAGCTATTATTTAGGCAGATTTATATCGAGTTCAAATAATGTTTAAGCATGTAGAATACCAATATGTGGGGATTCTTTGAAAGATATAAAGAAAGCTCAACAGATTTAATGAAACAATGAAATGACTTGATTAACTAGTGCTATTTCTTTATTTTCTTTTGAACAGACAAGGAACGTTATTGGTGATAGAGGATTGGGAGTACTTGGTCGTTGTTGCAAGAAATTGAGGAGGCTTAGGATTGAGAGAGGTGCTGATGAACAGGAAATGGAAGATGAGGAAGGTGTAGTTTCACAAAGAGGATTGGTAGCTTTGGCAGAAGGCTGTCTTGAATTAGAATACTTCGCTGTATATGTGTCTGATATCACAAATGCATCTTTAGAATGCATGGGCACACATTTGAAAAATCTTTGCGATTTTCGATTGGTCTTACTTGATCAAGAAGAAAGTATAACAGATTTACCGCTTGACAATGGAGTTCGAGCTCTATTAAGAGGTTGCCTTAAGCTTAGAAGGTTTGCTATGTATCTTCGACCTGGGGGCTTGACAGATATAGGTCTTGGTTTTATAGGGCAGTACAGCTTGAATGTGAGATGGATGCTTCTGGGTTATGTTGGGGAGTCGGATGCAGGACTTCTGTTATTCTCTAGAGGCTGCCCTCGCTTGCAGAAGCTTGAAATGAGGGGCTGTTGCTTCAGTGAAAGTGCTCTGGCTACTGCTGTGTTGCAGCTAACTTCTCTGAGGTACTTGTGGGTGCAAGGATATAGAGCATCCCCAGCAAATAGTGATCTCTTAGCCATGGCTCGCCCGTTCTGGAATATTGAATTGATTTCTGCCAGACGAGATTTTTGTGCTGATGCGAATGGAGAGTCTGTAAGAACTGAACAGCCGTCCCATATACTCGCATATTACTCCCTAGCTGGACAAAGAACAGATTTTCCAGATACTGTTATCCCTTTAAACCCAAATTCCTTTGTAACTTCATAAATCTGTATATATCTTTTTGTTTTTTTACTGGAATCCTGTTTATAGGTTTCTGTATCTTGATAAGAGGAGTTTTCCCCATTTTTTCCTATTAGGTGTTTGGTTCTGATCTCAGTTTGGATTTTTGACATGTAATAGGTTTGTTTGAATTTGTAATGTAGATGCAGTTGCACAGACAGCTTGTAGTCACAAGCTGACTTGTACTAGTTCTGTTCATCATAATGTCAATGTGGATCCAATTAGAGAAATATATGTAGTTCACAATTCATGTGTCTTGTACCCTCATGGTTTGTCCCACACATTTTGTCTTTTTTTATTTTTATACGGGTCAGGTCAACATCATGTTGACATAATATCACCGTTGTATTAAATAATTTATTCATCTCAAGAGATGACCCCTACATTTTTCTGTTATTATGTGTCTGGTCAAATATCATGTCATGATGTTATCTTTGTATTCAATAATTTCTTTCCAGACCCAGATCAAAGAGAAATGATAGTGATTAACTTTAGTCAATTCATCACGACATATAGGCGGGAGGTGATCTTTCTCTGCATGTCAACATTATATTGATCACATGACCAATTTATTATAAAATTAACTTCATAATAACTATATCCAAGAGAAATGTGTACCTCATACCCTCTCTCCCATGATTATTCAAGCAATAGCCCAAACATTTCCCCCCTTCTAATTTTAGGTGACTGGCGTGTGATATATGAATGGTTAAGCGTGGTTATTTTATTTTTTAAGCGAGTTAATTTCATTTAATATTAATAGAGTGTTGACACTCATACGAGATTCTATGTGTGTCGATATTCTATTGGTCAATTGACCAACTTACCAAAAAATAAACTTCATGCTAACCGGATCCGTGATATACATGTTGACATGATATCACTTTATTTAATTCTTCAGGCCAGTGTGTTCATTTAATATCTAACCTCCAATTTGACCCCACAATTGAAATTTACAAATTTTGAGCTAGTTCATTCATTTAATATATTTGACCAAATATATTCAAAAATAGAAAAAATTCAGCTGAGTCAGTTGGCCCCAATCCCTTTCAATATATTATCCTGGATAATTACTATATTTTTATGATTCCAAATGGTCCAAACTTGGCCAGGGGATGAAGGATATACTGTTTGATGAAGCCAATTGGAAGCTTTCATAGGAGTATTATCACTTAGATGTGGGTGGCTCCAATGGCAAAGAGATGCCAGACAAGCTTTTTTTTTTTTTTTTTTTATAATGAACTATTTATTTTAATTTAACATTACTTCGGACTATTTTATCCCATGATGGGGATTAATAGTCCTTTAAATAGTCACATGGACTATTTTAAAAAAAAAAAATCATTTTAATGCTATTTATGAGGGACTCCTGATTTTAAGTTATCAAATGACTTTATGGGACTAACAGTCCCATATTAAGGAATTAAATGATTAAATAATTTAAAATAATATTAAATTAAAATAAATAATCCAATCCCAAACATATTTTTTACAAACAAATATGGCCCAAAGGAATAAACTAATCTTTCCCCCACCGTCAAATAGTTTTAAGGTGAAGTGAAAAATGACTTTCTGTTTTAACTTCATCAAAATTAATGCGTTAAAGAAAAAATGGAAAAATAAAAAGAAAGGTAGTAATTTTGAGATAATTTTTTTTCTTTCAATTAACGTTAAAACTATAGGCGTTTATATGTTGGCTTTCAAAACTTAGTTGGTTAAGTGGAAAACCACCTCGGCCTCGGGTAGTTAATTGATATTTTCAACAGATTCTTGGACGACTCTTTAATTTTAAATGATACTCCCTCTGTTCCGGGATAAAATTTTTTATTACTATTTCAAGTAGTCCCAAATTAAATATCTACTTATCTTAAATGATACTCCCTCCGTTCCTTAATATAAGTCGTTTTAGAGAAATATTTTTGTTCCTTAATATAAGTCATTTGAGAATTTCATTTAAGTATTAATTGCTTAGTTTTCAATATTACCCCAAGTATTAAATGTAACTTTAATTCTCTCACTATTTTTTGTCCAATAAATAACAATCTCTTATTCTAATATAAGGGCAATATAGACAATTGATATTATAGTTAATGTTATACTATCATTATCTTAATACTTGTGCACAACCCTAAAGCGACATATATTAAGGAACGGAGGGAGTATATTTTTTTCAACAATTTGCCTATAATATCCTTATTATTAATTGTTATATTTCTATTCTCTATGCGTATTTATGGAGCATCACTAGTAATGTACAGAAAACTATGCAATTAAATGAGAATTTAAATATGGACAATTTTGTCATTTTGTCATCTTTCTTAATATGTGAAAAATGTCAAAGAAAACTTTTATCCCAGGAGGGAGTATATTTCTAGCCATGAATTTAGAATTTTAGTACACAATTATTATAGTATTATATTTCCTAAGCCATCACATGGGCCTCTGTTTATCAACATACACTACTCCAATAATTTCTTCTTAAATGTGTTTATATCAACCAGCAGAACAAAGCCCATAAGTATCAGCCCATCAAAATTATCATCACAAGTTCACCTTTTAATAAATAAAAGCCCTTCCTATATTTCCCTTTGGGCTTTTAGCTTTGGATCAAAAGCATCAGTTATGTTCTCATTGTTTGGAATGAGTGGATCAAACAGGCCCAATAGGCAGTAGATATTCATATATTTTGATTGATTTATTGATAAGTTTGAATGACAACTTATTTTGAATGGCCATGGGCCTGACTGTTGTCGGTAGAAGAGTTTATGGGTTTGGGATCCATCCTTGTGTTTTGTTGGGATGATCCGAATTCTGTCAAAGATATATATATATATATATATATATATATATATATATATATATATATATATATATATATGTCTACTAGTTAGTTATATGGTGTTTAACATGATCAAAACATGAAGTATATATTTTATCGACTTTGAATTAGATACTTGTTAATTATTATTGCTGTTTTTTACATATGAAGTCAAATGATTGCAAAGCTCAATTTGCATTTACCTGTTTTCATTTCATATCTTACCCTCAAAGAGACATGGAACTCTTGTTTTCACCTGGAAATTTACCACAGTAGTTTGGCGACGGGGCAGCTACTGTTTTTTTTAAAAAAAAATTATGACTGTCCGTCCCATAGTTATAGACTGTTTTCTTTTGATACATAGTTTAAGAAAATTAGTTTAAGTGGTAATTTTAACATAAATTTTTCACATATACCCCTTAATATGGAATTAATAAATAAGTTAATTACTCCTTACTTATCACACTGGAACTCTCAACTTCATTGATTGACGTGTTAAAGTCAACAACCATAAAACTTTAACCAAAGAGAATACAACAACATTAAATGTGGTAATAAAAATAATGACATTAAATATTGTTTTTTCAAAAAAAGAGTAATGGTTGAATATTTATTATAAGGACATAAAAGTAAAATAATGAACCAACTAAATTTTATAAATAATAAGTAGCCTATATATTGGGACATCTCAAAATGGAAAATCAACCTATAACTATGGGACGGAGGGAGTAATTTATAAGATTTATTGGATCTGGAATTTTTACAGAATTCAGTGATTTGGGTGTTATTTGGATACAGGTAAAAAACAGGACTGTACAGTCTGTAAAATCATGTTTTTTACATGTATTCAAATAACACCTAAATAACTGAATTCTGTAAAAATTTCAGTTTCAATAAATCTTATAAATTATTTGGGAGTCATTTAAAAAAAATAAAAACCCGGTCGCTGCCCATGTCGCCAAAACCTGGTCCCCCTAGCATTTTTGATGAATAATTGACCAAGTGGTAACTCTTGTCTTATGGTTCCACGAGATCAAGAGTTCGATTCTTCGGTGTGTGCGCAAAAATTAGCAGAAAAAAAGAGAAGAAAAGGAAAGTTACCAAAAAAAAAGGAGGAAAAAAATAGCACTAGGTATTATTGTCACCATTATTTGATAACTTTGAAGTAAAGTAATTCCAGTATTTACAGTCTCTGTCTCTCTGAAATGAAAGGGGAGGGGACATGATTTAAAAGAAAATTGGAGGGTAAGGGAAGGAAAGGGACCCTAGCCTTGCTTGTATGTGGTGTAAAGGGAAAACCCCCATGACAGCAGTGCGCATAGTCCCTACCATAAGCCCGTGCATGCATATGCATATACAAAGCCAGAAACACCACCAAACCCAACCCCAGTCATTCGGTTAACCAAATAACCAAATTTCATCCCGAAAACTGGAAATTAAAACGGGTATTAATCAAAATACTTAAAATAATCAAAATATTTTGGTTTAAAAAATCGGTTCGATTATTCGATTTTATCCGTGTTTTTGCTTAATCCTAGTTATGCTGTAACACGATCAGGGACCATATAACGAGTCGGCTAGATTATCTATTTAACTATTAAGCTCTATATTATTATATAGTCATGTAAACTTAAAAAAGTTCTAAATGTCGTTTAGGAGAAATTTAAAAAAAAAATAGAAAGAAAGAAAAAAGGAAAAGGATAAACCAAAGTGCTTTCTAATGCAACTTGCAGAAAGGTTGCATCAGTAGGGGGGGGGGGGGGGATGCTAGTATAAAGTTTGTAGCTTTATATATTATTCAATAAAAATGTGTAAAATAAAATAAAGTTGATCGTGTAGCCATGAAAATTTAATTGCCTAATGTGTGGCTTGTAGATGGAATTGATATATTTGGGTGGGCAGACACTATTAGGCTTTTGATCATGATGGTTGTAGTAGCAACAATGGTGGCACTAGCAGCAGCCATGCACTATGGCAATTAAAAGGAATAAAAACACAGTAATTAAAAGCATGATTCATTTGTGGAATGGCAACTAAAGAGATAGTGATGTATCCACTCCACAAAACTCTGGTAATTAAACCAAATTATTCCATTTCATTTTATTTAATTTTGTTTGATTACAAAATTAGGCAAAAAAAGAAATCTATGTTTTTCTTTGTTTTGAATGTTTTTTTTGTAACTTGATTCGAATTTGATTCAGCGGTGATTGTAAAGTTATTTAGGGCCCCACAAACATAAACTTTGTTTATTTTCTGTTATGAATAATTAGGCGGGGTCCAGGGCAGCGTCATGACCTAAATTTAGAGGGGTAATAATTTAGACGATTCTGTATTGGATTACGAAATTCTGAGACGGTGAAATTAATTCGAATGAACCACATAAGTTTTGTGTCTTGCATGCAATTGTTTTGTTTTGAACCAACATTAGAGTGAACCAAAAGGTAGGTTTCGAATCGTACACATGTCTTGAGGAAACAAATGCAGCATGTTTAAATAAACACACTTTTTAAGCCTTTTTACTTTACCTTTTGAGTAAATTAACTTGTTTATGATTTTTCATATCATTAATCTGCCAAGGGTCAATAAAAAGTCAAGATGCTATATTTCCATCAAAATTATTACAATTTAAAGTCCAATGCTTTTACCCATTGTTGAGTTAGTTTGGGTTGACATTAAAATTCCATGATATTTCCATAGACTTGTCAAAGAATCTACAAAACCAAATGCTATACCCTGTCATAATTTATTATAATAAAATAGCTCCTGCCCAATACAAGACTAATCATTCAACTATGTTAGGGGCATCATAGGTCTGCCTATGCTGGACCAAAATATTTTAGCAGGTGTTTTTTTTTAATTTTTATAACTATAGGGGTAGAAATGTGACAAAATAAATGTGTAAGGGCAAAAATATAAATTTGAATTTGTGCTCTCATGTATAGCATGTCTTGATTCAAGTAAATCTTTGTCAACATTTGACAAGGATCGGTTGATTCAATTTGTAAAACTTTATCCCGTTGGAATTTCAAGATGAGAATCTTTGGGGGCTTGATGAACTTGAGACTTTATTTTATCAAAAAAATTAATTAAAATTCGCCTCTGCTGCTGGAAGTAAATCCTGCTTCCTCCATGATGCGAGCCACAAAATATTATGGATATCTATCGTTTTGGGATAAAGCATAGGATGCTTGAATTATTGGAATGCAGACTCAGCCTCAACAAGGTGAATAAGTGATGGGGAGGCAACTTGCCAAATTTATTACATCAACTCCAAATGTGTTATTAAACCCGGACTGCCCCGCCGGTGCATGTACCGGTAAAAATAAAATCTGTCGGTTTTCCGGTCTGGTTTAACCCGATTTTATTGATTTAGTCAAAAATCGATTGACCCGCGGTAAAGCCGGTTAAGTGACCCGGTTTTTTATTTTTTATTTTTTTGTACCAAAAAAGTTTTAATATTAAAATTAACCACTTTTAGTAATATTATAACTCAACTTTATTATGTTTTAGTTGATAAAAAATGAGATCTTTTAAAATTTTATTAATTACTAATAATATATAATTTTATATATTAATGACGTCACTGGGTCAATAACGGTTCGACTACTGGTTGAAACAGTGATTCATCCACCCGATACCTTTTTCGGTTCAATGATCGATCCGGGTCTGAGAACTTTGCTGTCCAAAATGTAAAAAAAGTAAGCCGTCCAATTATTTAAGAATACTATTGTGAGTGACGAACCAGTCAGTGAGCTAATGACAAAACAAAAACATCCAGCATTCGAATTAGTAATGGCAGGTCATTAGGCCTTAATTTTATCTGGAATGTGAAACTCCCACATCATTTCCAGTAGTTAAATGAAATTATATTTTGATAATATGAAGCATTTAGATCCTCAAACAAGCATAAAGATATATACAAATCCAATAGTCTAGCATTCACCATTAAAAGCTACAACTTGATTCCATTTCTCTAGTCTTCAACTAAACATCACAACTATTGCTCTCTTATCACCAAACTGGATATCTAGTTGACTGGAACTGAAATCCTAAATTCAGAGGTCCGATATCAGCTCCATGGCTACCACCCTTCTGCAATTTATGACCGCGTGAAGCAATCTCACCCTTATATGCCATAAATGGATTATTGCGAGCCGAGTTAAACAGCATCACTGATCCATCATCCGAGTGGTTCCAATCAAGTAATATCTTGGGAGTGTTAATGGACTTTTCTGGCTGTGGGATCACCGTAGACTTATCGTGCCAAGGAAATTCGCAATCGTCCGATTGAGTAGAATCTGTCAGATGGACCGTTGTGATGTCATGGATGCTAGGCCTCCTCTTTTCTTTCCCTTCTGAAAGCTGTCTTAAGTAGTATTTCTGAGCATGGCTTGCAACTTGAGTTGAAGTCTTGGTGATTACAAAATTCCGTGAAATGTTCCTCCAGTCCCCTTTACCATGCTTTTGAAGCCCCATCAGAAACCGCCTGTGATTAAATCACCAATCAACCATTGCTAAGAACAGAATACACAAAGTAACAATCTCGAGAAAATTCAAAAACGAAAGATTTATAAAACATTAATATCAACAAAATCAAATTTGTCCAATAATCACACAAACAAATTGTCATGAACTTTGATTCACAGTTCCAATTCTAATCTTGAAAGGTCACCTTTGTTTGGTTTTTTTTTAAAAAAACTAACTTAAAAGAGCAGAAAAATTGGAATTGCATAGTTTTTGTCTTGCAAGGTTATGGAAGCATGAGACACAATATAATTTGGAGTTAAAGTTCATAGTTTTACCAAACATAGTATCATAAATTCCAAAATTAAATATGCATTTATGATTTTAGACCATAAAGTGACATGAATCCTAACATATCATTACTTATATTTAGGTAGATTGAGTACTATCATGTCGCCCTAACTACATTTTTCTAGCTATCATTAGGAAAAAAATAATCAAATTTTCCTTTAAAGTCGTTGTTTTGTTAATGTATCTATAATTTTGGAACGAAAGAGTTTTATTAGCTTCAAATCACAAAGATAAGAAGAGAATTCACCTGTGTTCATCTTCTGTCCAAGGCACACCTTTCTTTTTCTCCTGATCAGAAGATCTACACCCCAAAGGCCGCTTTCTAAACGCATTAAACTCGCGATTTTTCACCAATTCAAATGTAAAAGAGGAGGCCAGGTATCCCGGAAGTGGAACCCGACCAGCTTCTATATCACAGATATCAGATACCAATTCCTTGTATTGTTCTATCACATCTAACACTGATTTCCCAGGGATCATAGCTGCCACCTTTATCCAGCGATCCGGGGTTTCCTTGTCAAAAAATGCAAGAGCACTCTCAAACTTCTTGTTCTCCTCACTTGTCCAGATTGTGCTATTGCACTCTTGCATCAACCAATTTGAGTTAAAAGTATGTGAAGCTGGATACAAAGTCTCCATATTTGCCAAGTTCCAATCCCCTTTTACCAATGCAAATCTTCAGTTTGCTACAATATTTAGTGATTGTATTCAATAATAAATGTGAGCATATCTACAAACACCAAGAGGGCATTAAATTTATAACCGTTTATTGGGAATCAAAATACCCTTTATTCTTTACAGCATAAATTGAAAGAATCAATAATAATAATAAATAAAAAGAATCCACCTTTTTAAAATCTTGAAAATATAGCAACTGATCTTTCTTGCTCAAATATAAGCCATAAAACCCTGTGAATCATATAACCAAGTAAATAAGAGAGATATAGAGACAACCAAACAATTAAGTAAATCCCAGATAAAAATTGTGAAATTGAAAGTTTACTTGGAGAATTTTGAGTAATGAAGCTTAAAAAAAGTCCCAAAACACCCTTCTATTTCCTAGGTAGTCTAAAACTCAAAAGAAAATGACAAAGTCAAGGAATTGATCAAAACCCAGTTGAGAAAAGAGATTGATTCTTAAAAATCAGAGATGGGAAGTGGGAAAATTTCTCCTTCTTGTTCCTTTGAGGCTGAGGCAGCAAAGGAACCAAGAAAACAAGTAAATTGTTCTTGGAAAATAAAAATGGCTGAAGAATCATTCAGAGATATTGGGAGAGTAGTTCTGTATTTTGGTCATGAATGAACCCAAATGATAGAAGAATTAGAAAGAGAAAAGGAGACATTAAAAAAAGCTTAAAGGTGGGTGATTTTGATTGGGGAGGCTATGGTTTTTGCAGTTGATGAAGATGTATGTATGTGCCTTTTCTCTTATTATAGAGAGGTGATGGATTAAGGGTCTCACTCCTGTGTGTAATCCAAGTAAATCAAATTAACTTTTTATGTCAGCATAAAAAAAAGTTTGGATCGCCATTGGATGAACTTTTGGTAATAACACTTTTAAAAGGGAAATAGTGAACTGATAAAAGTATGGCAGTCGGCAGAATTCTATATCACAATAGTTTTCCAATAAATAATAATAATTCAATGCTAAAAGATGTCATTTATAGTGACAGAAAATGAATTTACATTTTTAGGAGGATTATTTATTTCAATAATTTTTGTGCAACTGTGTGGTTTATGAATGAACTAAAGTTTAATCATAATATATAAGTCATAGTTATTTTTAATATTAATTAATATATTCATTATTATGTAATCATAATATTTTTTATATGTTTAATATTTAGTTATTTTTTTTGAGTCTAAAATAAAATTCTAAACATATTTTTAAAGTTAAAATTTATTGTATGACTAAATAATTAAAGGCTATAAAATAAAAATTATCGTGAGAGTAATAAATTAACATTAAAGTTTGTAGGACAATAAAAAAAATATTTGGTTATCTAACATCAACTATTAATTATTAATTTCACAACTTAACTTAATAATTGCATATAATTTAATTTATTTTATTACTTATTATTAAAATCTTATAATGTTACGTCATGATCATATTCTTTTGATATTGGAAGACAATTACAGAAACAACCAAAATCTTCATGAAACATATATAAAAGTTTGAGTTTTATTAATAGTTATTTAGATTGTTTTAAAATAAATTTAGGGAGATTTTAAAAAGTGTTTTAGTTATAGTTAAATTCTAAATCCAAAGACAAAAAAATCAAGTGTCAAGCATGGGTTTATTTTTCAAACAACGTAAATTTTTTATTCATTTTATATTTGATGATTATGAAATATTTTTAAAATTTTCACAAATTAACTTACTATTGTTATGACAATGTTACAAACTTTGATGGGAAAGGCATTAATGATCTAAAAGAATTTTATAAATAATAAAATTGTTCATAAAATAATATTAATTATAGTAGACAATTATATTTGGTTTTTATTTGTTTAATTTTTTAAGCAAATATTATAATCATTCTAATACCAATAGTAAATTAATTTGTGGAATTCAATTTTTTCTATACAAATCATATATAAAACACATAAAATATTAAAAATAGTTTTATTTATAAAATAAACATGTGTTTTGTATTCTTAAAAAAACTAAACTACTAAGCACTCATAAAACACTACCATTATGTTTCTTTATAAGTTAATCTCTTTATATGTTATATTATAATAATTTTACCGCTTATGTTATAAATATTAATTCAAATTGCTCCAAAAAAATAATAAGTTATTCTAAAGTTTTTCAATATTTTGATTCTAGTTAAATTTTTGGTTTAAAAAGTGTTTTGGTAGTAGTTAATAAAATAAAATAGTAGGAGAATAATTTGTTATATGATATATCATCCGTAATTATTTTAATTTAGGCTCGTGAGAATCGATATTAATAAAAGACTTTTATAAAAATAAAATTATTATAAAATAATAAGTTACTCTAAAGTTTTTGAGAATCATAAATAATATTTTGGTTTTAATTAAATTCTAAGTTTAAAAATATTTTGATAATAGTTAATAAAATAAATCAAGAAGCTTTAAAAAGTAATTTATTAACAGTTAAATTTTAGTCTGATACTAAAAGCTAAGAATAAACAATAACTAGTGACGTAAGTGACAAAGCGCCTGTAGCTCAGTGGATAGAGCGTCTGTTTCCTAAGCAGAAAGTCGTAGGTTCGACCCCTACCTGGCGCGATTACTCTCATTTTTTATTAAAATGAATGAAAACTCAAGATGCTGTATAGAAATCAAGAATTTTTGGAATCCAAATCTCAACTGCAAAGTCTGTCACCATTGAATATTAATTAGGTAGATGCATGCATGGATCTTTTTGTGTTTTTAATTAATTAATATCATCCCTGTTAGAAGAATAAAGCAAAAGATGCCATATTATTGGAATGCATACTCAGCAGCCTATATAGTACGTACGTACCACAAAGTGATAGATCTGGTGATCGATGAAAATTAATTTCACTCAAGTTGGCCGAATTCGACACACAAACAAACATATTTAACACTGGCTGCACAAACCAATCAGAATAGCATCCCAGTGCCGAATGAATCAGCAAATGACATGGCTTTTAGGGGTAAAGAAAGGAGTGAGTGATTTGCTGATTGCCTTTTTTTTTATGGCTTTATTAGATTAATCATAACTCTACTATCACATAAAAACCGTTCACATACTGCTCACCTACACTCATATGTATATTGATATGGCTCACGTGCAGAGCAAGTCAATATGTATGTCAACGATTTTATGTAATAGTAACTTTACTTTTAGTTTAATAAAAACACTCATTTTCATTTGTTTCTGCCTAAGAACAAATCATCATAGAAGTGCGCATCTGTAAGTTGGTCAAACTTTCAATTTACCTTAAATTATTAAATTATTGAAAAAATTTAATAATTTAAGATAATTATTTATATACCCTCTCTCAAAAAATAAAATACATAAATGGCAAGAATGGAAATGGATTATTCCATTCCAATAGAACAACAAAACACAATTTTTTCATTCCATGTTAGAATTTAAGAACGAATAATATTGCAATCACACATATATTATATGAAAGACGGAAAAGTAAGAACACATGATATACACAGATTCACTAATTTGGCTAGTTCTGCTTATGTGATGTATTCATTAGATATCACACACTCTACAATGATCCACACACCAAATAATATTTTTATAGTAACTAAAAAAAAAACTAGCTGTTATAACATGAATTCAAACCCATGAGGCCAATATATTAGTAAAACTGAAGATTGGGCTACTAATATATTTCCAAGCCCAATTGCACTTTACGCTTGGCTTACATGTGGCGCTAACCCTTGCAACCTCCGCCACCACCAATGAAGTCTGACAAATTACTTCATTCATGGGAGAGTGAGACTCTCAACTACCCTGTCGTAGTGGCCATTCGTCGAACTAGCACAAGTATGAGTCAATCCCAACACATGAGAATGAATTATTCCATTCCCACCATCTGCAATCCAAACATAGCCTGATAGTAACTTGATTGATACTTGAGAGGGTGTGTTTGAATAGCCAAGTAGCTAGTACATTACTTTTTTGCTAATTGCATTTACATGTTTTTTATTCTTCCTTCTATTCACCAACTTTATTTGTAAATGTAGCTTACATTATACCACTATCTGTCATTCAGAAAAAAGCAAGTGCTACATGCGTTTGATTTTAGTGCTGTGGACAAAATTTGGCTCATAATTGGGGTAGTGATTGACCCATGGAGCCTATCCTATTTGGCCTTTTCAAAAAATATCTTCTACATTATTATGTGCTTCAGTTCTCTTCCTTCCCTCTTTTTCTCCTGTTCTAATCTCTCTATATTTGAAAACTAGAGCACTTTGGCAGATGTTGAATATACATATGGCCTCTGTCAAGATTGGATCACACACGCACGCAACAGTAAAGAAGAGAGATTTACGTGGTTCGAAAAGGAAGTTCAATTCTAAAGCATCTGCTAAACTTTACCAAAAGCCAGAACATTCAAAGTAATTAATCGTTTAGTACTTAATACATGACTTAATTACAACAACAAAACCATGTCACAGCTTTGCAGATAATCACATAACATTAGTACAAATACAAAATCATTGACCCGAAAGCAAATACAAACTATCCTGCCTTATTCATGAACTCGATATATCTCTAAATGGCTGGATCCAGTACATAATTCCATATAATATACTACAACTACAACCTCATGTGAATATATATGCCATGAATGTGCTACTCGATCGACTGTTCTAGGCTTCATCTTATCTTTCCCTTTTGAAAGCTGTCTTGTGTAGTATTTGTGAGCATGGCTAGCCCCTTGAGTTGGTGTCCTGGTGATTACATAATTCCTGGAAATGTTTCTCCAGTCCCTTTTACCGTACTTTTGAAGCCCCATCAGAAACAACCTGTGGTTAAATCACCAATCAAGTGATATCAAGAACACTAAGTACTAACTAATAGTTCTGGGTAAAAGGCATTGCTAAGGTGAGCAGATAGTAAAAAGAATAGCATTTCATTAAGGCTCTTTTACTCATTTTTTTCTTATCAACTAAAACAGTTCTATTAGATTTAAACAAGAAGCATCCCGGCCCCTAGCCAAACTACATGGTTTAAAAGATAATTCACCTGTGCTCCTCCTCTGTCCATGGTATGCCTTTCTTCCTCTCTTGCCTATTATAATTAGCATTCTCAAATGTGGAAGAGAAGGCCTGGGATTCGGCCGAGCTAGCTTCTTCCAAATGTTCCATATGCTGCTCCATACCATACTACTAAAAAATTTATGCTCAAGGCCGAGGGGGTGATGTGTTTTGCAGCTGGTATAGAATCCTTGTCTTAATATAGGCAGGTGATAGAAGAGGGATATATCTAACTGCTCTTCAGTGTAATCTAAGTACTTTTGTGTTGGCAGTAAAAGAAAATGGACTAATTTTTTATTAGCACAGAAGTTAAAAAAAAAAACTAAGGTTACCTATACATGGACAAGTTTTTGCTAGTGTCAATTTAATGGAAAAGTTGCCCACTGCTAAAAGTAGGTTGTAGTTTTAGCTTTTATCTAAGGGAAGAAAAAATAACTTTAAACAGAGGAGATATTGATTCATTTGTTGAATGTACCTGGTTCTTGATATTTTTCATCACTTTCACTATCACATGCACCCACCAAGCAAAGGCTTACAAGTAGCTCTAATAATTGCATATAAATCTAACTCTAGTTCACCTTGATTTACTTCAATTTAACTAAAAATGAAAAAAGAAGATGAGATAGACTATTTATTAGAGCAATCTTATATGAAAATGAAATAAAAGAACATATGTAATTACAAGTACATACTTAGAACTTAATGTTATGTATTTGCCTTTCCCTTGGTTAGATATTTGATTGAAGTATTAAACCCTGCAGCTAGCTTTATAGAGGCCTAGAGGGTCTTTATAGTATTTGACAGAATGTTCTTGTGCTAGGTAGGTGACAATAGATAACAGCCATGCATGCCATTAACACATGCCAAACTAAACAGATTTTAAAACAAGATTTATAGAGAGAGCCTATATAATCTATTAAGCTATCCAATCGTCATGATCTCTTGGGGCTTGAGGAGGGCCAAGATGACTCAAGTTGATCTTTTGTGGTTTTAGGCAGACCAGACTAACCAATAATAAATCACACCATAAACTGTGTAGTGGAAAAATAAAAGCCTATAATCATGAAAAAATGCCCAAACCATTTTTTTCTGTTTCTTGTTTGCTGCTGGTAGCTTTTTAGCAAACAAAATCTGTGAATTACCTGTAATATCTGTTGGGGGTTTTTCTCTTCAACTAAAATAATGTTTGTTTGTTTTTTTTTTGATCAGCAAAAAATATTTGTTAAAACCCAAAGAAATACAAATGTGGCAGATCCAAAAGATTTGGATTGAGGCCACAATGGCGCATCTTTCAAATAACAATGTGAGAGCATCAGAACTTAGAAGAATAAACTACATGTGCTTGAATATCAAATTGTACAAGGCTTATACTTGGCTTATTCTTGGCCTGAGCTTCTTCATTATGACACCAAATCAATAGCCCAATAGATACGCATACCATCAACAAAGTGAGATTGAGGTGGTAACAAAAGTCTTCTGTCAAAGAGAAGTACCCTGCAACACCATCTCAGTAACAAATAAGTAATTATAACTTGTAAAGCTGAAAGCGGGAATTTGTTACTATTAGAATAACCCCCTTGACAGATCCACTATTTTTCTCGATTTCAGTTACGTACAATGGATATCTTCAACTAAAATAATGTTTGTTTGTTTTTTTTGATCAGCAAAAATATTTGTTAAACCTAAAGAAATACAAATGTGGCAGATCCAAAAGATTTGGATTGAGGCCACAATGGCGCATCTTTCAAATAACAATGAGAGCATCAGAACTTAGAAGAATAAACTACATGTGCTTGAATATCAAATTGTACAAGGCTTATACTTGGCTTATTCTTGGCCTGAGCTTCTTCATTATGACACCAAATCAATAGCCCAATAGATACGCATACCATCAACAAAGTGAGATTGAGGTGGTAACAAAAGTCTTCTGTCAAAGAGAAGCTTCTTCTTCATTATATCTCAGTAACAAATAAGTAATTATGTAACAGCAGCAGACCCTATAAGGATAGTGTTTCCAACCCCACTCTTTGTTACTACAATGTCTAGATAAAAACAGATTCTAAAGATACCCTTTCTCAAATAACATAACCTTTGAAGAAACACCCCCTTAAAACTCCTGAAAAACTCCCTCAAAGGTAAAGCTTCTACAAACCAGAACACTTCCCCATATAATGGGCCCCAATAAGAGATACTAAGTTAATGTGATCAAAAAAGAATGTAACACCAATTCATTCAAACACCTTCTGAAATAAGGAAAGATAATCAAGATCATCCTCACATTAAAGAGCACTTCCAAGAAAAATGCCCTCAAGTCTTTCTAAACTTACTCAAGCCCAACATAATGTTGGCATTTTGATAATTAGACAAAGTGTCTAAGAGAATATTTCCATGGTTTACACTTTTGCACATTTATGATGTTTCAGTAGACTCTTTACAAGTTTATGTTTCTTGATAGGCACAAATTGGCCTATTTTCCTTGTGAATGCTCTATGTCGAAGTTATGTTTTTTACTTCAGTCAATAATTCTTACTTCTGGAGATAGCCATGCTATCATTGATAATAAGAGAATTAAGGTGCATTTTGAACATACACTTGCGAATACGAGGCTTGAAGTGAATGTATAACAAAGAACCCTCTTTTTGTAGTTTATCAATATATGTTTTGGGATCAACAATAAATGTCAAGCAAAATACAACCACCAAGACCATTTGATCTCTCCTTCATCGTACAACAAACTTAACCTTGTCATTATAAGCTGACTTTTTCTCTGTAATCTACATAACTCACTCGTATGAGACAGAAAGTACCTTAGTGCTGTTCTAGAACGAAAGAAAATAGCATATGACCAATGATCAGCATAGCTTAAGCAGCAGCTCCAACTGGCACACCAGCTTTAAGCCTGGAGGACCCGTATAGTGTTTCTTCAAATCGAATAATCTCGTTCTTGGATCCATAAGCTACTTGAGTCCTATCATCAAGATTAACAATCACTTTGTCTAGCACAGACTGCGTGCCATCACTACTGTATCCCCCGGCTTTCTCAATCAAGAGTCCCAAAGGAGCCACCTCAAATAGTAGTCTAAGCTTGGCTTTGGTAGTTGGGGATAGCACATTTGTGAACACACCTTTCTCTTTCACAATAATCTGCAAATTTTAGAAGAAACAAATTTGTGAGCTATCCAAACCGGCTCTTCCACATAATGAGTCCTCTTTTCACTGGTACTAGTATAAAATGACACAATGAAATCAAGTTTGTCATCAAATTTCATTATTATACCACCACTACTAAACTAACATCTTATTAATTTAGGGGTAAACACAGGGAAAAAGAAAAAAATACAACCTTTATATTTTTAAATTTTGCATATGAGGCTCTTTTTGTGGAATATTGGGAGTATCTTTTTTGTGCATTACTATATCTCCTAAATGCTTAAGAGATGATTAAGAGAGCAAATACATACCTGGTTAACATCGGGCACCATGCCACCAGTGTATCGCAATGTGTATTTCTCTTTGATATAGTAGTTGATGAGCTGTTTTTGACAATTAGAAAGTCAGAAACATGATTTTGAATAAAACAAAGAGACCGAAGCGAAAAGAAGTATTGAACAAAGTTACATTTTGATAAGCAGGGTTGTCGAATGTGGCTCTCAAATTTCCGGGAGAAAACATCTTTCCTTCTCCAATCTCGGTTGTGTCTTTAACATGTTGCCATTTTCCTGACCAATGAGAAAAAAATACTTCCAAAGATACAAACTGTCTATAGATGTGAATTGTGATAAATAGGTATCCTTTTGTTGCATACTATGCAATATCAAAATTTGATGCTTGTGTGTGAAATGATGATACCTTCATCAAGGAGGAGGAACTCATGGGTTCCAGGGCTGTCCTTAAGAGCAATAACATACGTTGTTCGAGGCCCATAAATCCCCATGGCTGCAGCAACTTGGTCTCTTCCGGTTATCCCAGTTAGCTTATCTCCTGGCCACACTCCGAAGATGGTTCCCACAGTGAAATTTGTGTCGACGATGCTAGAACCATCGAGTGGATCAAATGCAACACTAAATCCTCCTGTTTATATTTTGTGGAGTAATAACCAAATTGATCCATTAGCAGCCTTTTAATGTTTTATGGACAATGAACTTTCAATTTAGTAGTCTCGAACCTTCAACAGGGCCTCCCATATCTTGGAGCTCAGGGACTTCTTCGGAGCAAGCATATTTGCAGAAGTGTGAGTAAGTCAAGGCCTAAAAATTAAAACAAATATGCATTGTTCAACAATCATATTTATACAAAGAAAACTAATCTTTTTTATTTAATATATTTGGTTATGATATTTATTTAGGCTTCACTTGTAATTCATTGAGCAAATACAAGTTTTAACCATGCCTTTTTAGGGAAAATATGGGAAGATATATCAGAAGCAGCATTTTTACAAGGTACAATCATTTAAAAATGACTTGATTAGGAAATCAAAAGATAAACATTTGGCTGATATTATAAAAGGCAGAAAATTAGTTGAATTAAGTTTAGACCACCTCAAATAGGAGCTTGTCAGCAAGCATATCAACAGCAAGCTGCTCATCCCCGAAAGAGTTTACGCACGCTGTTCCTCCACAAGAAGCTGTTCTCACTTTAAAGGCAATTGTCCGAATTGCCTCTCCCATGCACATCATTAATCTGATCAACCCCTTATCCTCAGTTGATTTTGAAAGGAACTCTTCCTGCACCCATCACAAACTCACCTAAATACTTAATTTCTACCCCCTTTAACCTTATAACTCACTCCACTCCGATCTTTGCTTTCAACATACTTGAAATTATTTCATTATATTTTCCACCTAATTTTTCCCAATACACATTTAGCCACAGAAAATTATATTTAATGACAATACATCCTTCTTCCTATCTAATAGCTGTGCCAAATGTGTATGGAAAGAACTACGTAAAGTTATAATGAAAGGAATCCTCATCCTATATATACTTCATTTGTTTTTTTTATAAGATTATACTTCTAAGTGCTATAGACTAATTTAGAAAATGTTGCTATATTAAGTAATAGATATTATCCTTATCGGTGACATGATTTTCTTAAAACTTGTGCCACAAACATAATAATGGTTTTCACTTACTGCTCAAATTGGGATCCGGTTATCTTGAAGTTAACTTCATAGTATGTTGGTTAATTGATCAATACAGTGCTTACACGCACATAGATTACCTCCCGCCTGCGTGTGAACATTATATTGGTCAATTGACCAAAGTTAACTTCATACTCACCTCTCTCTATATGTATATGTATAACACTCCCTTCCCGGAAGAAGTACTTACCAGACTATCACCAATTTCACATTTAGTCACAAGGGCAGAGTTCTTTGTCTTTGAAACCTTAAGAGATGATCTTGGCATGATCCTCAATGATTCCCCAAATAGTGAGCTTGATTTCAGACTCTGCAATGCAATTCAGTTTTCACATACATACCCCATCTTTATATATTTTCTTCTTTCATAAATCTTTAATACTATTACCAAATACATGTTCTTGTCAATTCCCAAAAGAAGAACAGAATTAAAAGTAGAAAAAATGTTATGTTGTGCATGGAAATTAATCAACTTTTTCTTCATTATTTTTACCCTTGAGGTGAAAGATGCAGAAATGGAGCGAGGGGAGGCTAGAGCAGTAGTGGAATGTTGAGAAGCAACACTAGGAAGAAGAGCCCCACGTGCACAGCATGTGATACCAGCAGTCTCCATGTTTGAAAGAAATGGAGAAGAAGAAGAAGAAGAAGAAGAAGAAGATAAGCAAGCAAGCAAAAGATTCCTTAACTAACTGTTTTTGGGCATGGTGATGGGGCACTAAAAGACTAGAATGAAAGAAGATAAGCAGTTATTATTGGGGTGCCATGTGGCAGTGACTGAGTAGATAAAAATGGTGATAAAGTAGTATGGGGCTGAGGTTTATTATACCATATATATTAGTATTATATCTTAAATTTATGTGGCTCAAATATTTGTGATATTATTAAGATTATGAAGAAGAGATATTGTAACGTAGGAACATAGAAGTAGTATTTTGGCATATGCCTTTTCCCAGCTTCAAAACTTATTTTCGTACGTAATAGCAGTTAGCCACTGCCTATGCAACTTGATTTAACAACTTGCTCTGTATTAATTTTTGAAGATTTGATATCTCTATATGATTCTTTCCTTCTCACATGAAATTGGGATCCACTGTATGTTCATATGAGAGACGACCACGTGAAAATATATAAAATAATTTTTTATAAAAATATCAGTTCCCTAAATGTTCCGTCTATTTTTTGGTTCAAGACATGCAATTTTAGTGTACAAAATACTAAAAACTGGGTGAAAACCTTACCAAATGAGTTGGTGTTGTTAGTGTTGAAATTTGGTAAAACATAACCAAAAAGAAAGTTGGAATTAATACTCCCTCCAATTCCATGGCCTGTAAAGATTGTTGTCTTTCTTTGTAGACATCAAAATACATTTATACCATGTACTTTTTAAAAGATTAAGGGATTAACTAATTCATTATAAATGACTCTTCATTTCATTGTTTTGTTAAATATTTGCAAAAATAATTGTTTCACAAAAAAAAAATCAAATGATAATAGTACAAAATGATACAATATTCTAAAATTTACTATTATAATTTCATTATCATGCAACTACTCTAACTGTGGATTTTTCAAAATTAGGTATACATCACTCATCTTGTCGCCAGATGGATACGTAGTATATAATTCAAATACAACTTACTAATACAACTGTCAGGTACAATACGAATAAAACATAAACCGTGAGTTTGAATACAAATATTATCTACTAGAGATTATACAAACTCAAAAGGAGTCCTCATTACAATTATTATCACACTATTTCACGAGAAAAGTGAGGACTACTAATGCTATCCTTCCGACCATCACTCCGCTCCCTCGACTCGTCCCAAATTTATATTCTCATTTCCTCAAGAGAATAAAGAAAAGAAAGGGTGAGCTCAACTATTTCAAAGAAGAAATATTATGACTAAAATAATGCGTAATAAATTATCATTAGTCTCCAACAATGTTAAACCGATAAAATATAATAGACATCAAGTTTAAGCTGCAATGAACAAGCAATCCATTAAAAGAGTCAAGTAGAAAATAAAATCTACTATCTTTTATGATTAAAAAGTTTTCATCACTTTTATCACGAGACTCAAATTTCAATAAATAATCTACATCATTAAATCATCCCCGCACTATGTGCCAATGATGATATTCTTTAAGATCGTGACCCACGAATTATCCATGCACTACACGCCAAAGATAATCGTGTTTTCATCAACATCCCCGATCATGCCATAAAACAATTCATCTTTTTTCTCCTCGTCAAGAGAATCCATAGCCATAATCATACCAAAATCTGCTCATCAATGCACTACGCCAATGAGAACTTTTAATTTTCACATCATTTGTAACATTACGGTCATGATTATACCGAATAATCCTCGTCATAATCATACCAAGTCCATCTACGCACCATGTGCCATGATGACTTTCAACATAACATAAAAAATGAGGATGATGACAATGATATAAGAATTCAATTAAACAAGTTCAAGAATTAATTTGTCCAGAACCAATAACGCCCAAATTGTCAACATGATACTTCTTTGTAGAATAAAATTCAAGAATGCTCGTAAGAATATTTTCATGAAAAAATATCGGATAAAGCGCAAATATCAAGGATATTCCACTAATTTCATGGAGTATAAGTCAAAATTTTAATCAATCGAGTATAATACCTAATGGAATAACAAAAGATATCACTACGCATGCAGATTGCAGATGATGGTTATTCCAATGTAATAATAATAACGGAACCCAGTCACGTGAAATTCACATCGACAAGATGTTCCAAATGTAATAATAAATGCGGAATAATAAATGATGGAACCAAGTCCCACAGATAAAGCATGCATGTGATATTCCGGCTGTAATAATAAAGACTTTAATAATAAAAATGGAACCAGTCCCACAGATAAGATGTATGTGATATTAAATGTAATAATAAAGATGTAATAATGTAAGAATGTCACCAAGTATAGGGTAGCCAGCACAGATACAAAGTTATTCCAATGTAACAATAAAGAAATGGAATAATGTAAGTTCTCTTCTTGAATACAAAAGAATAATATCCCTTACCATAAAATAATACTTGATATAAGAGAAGTGAAGTAAGAAAAACTTTTCTTCTATCTCTATAGTTTTTCTCTATAGAGTTCAAAGTTGAATTGAATTGTAAGAAAATAATGAAGGAATGAGCTTCTATTTATAGAAAATGGAATGCATAAGAATTAATCCATTGAACTATCCAGATTGATTTATTTTAATCGACTATCCATATTTAAAGAAAAATCTTTTAAATAAAAAAATAATATATTCTATTTATATAAAAAGATTTTTACTATGCAAACACTACGCAAGCACTACGCAAATACTACGCATAATAAAATATAATATATTCTATTTATGTAATAACTTTAATAAAGTATTCTCGCTTTTATATAAAAAGATTTTACTACGCAAAACACTACGCATAATGTAATATAATATATTCTATTTATGTAATAACTTTAATAAAGTATTCTCATTTTATATAAAAGATGTTTCTATTTTATTACGTGAATAAAACAAAACTTCTAAATCAACAATAATTGAATCAAATAATGTGAGATACTACGCAAAGAACTATCAGTAGCAATAATCGAACAAAATTGAGTGACTTCTCACATAAATATCAATAATCAATACGCGCTGCTACTACGCAACAACGCCAGACATCAGCATTTCTTTACTACAAGTAGTTCAACAAGATCAACCAGTAAAACTTCCACCGTTATTTTTAATAAAATATTTTTGTCGCTTTTCTCAATCCGACAATAATTCCGTTTGGGGTCCACTAATGATTGTGTCGTCGCATTTAATATTTTCCCGCTTTAAAACGAATATTCCCAACCAATCGAATATAATATGACAACTTGCATACTTTTGCAAAATTTATAAATATTACCCACAACTATAACATTATCTCAAATTCACACCATAATATAAAAAATTATTTCGAGAAAATTAATTCTTTATTCATAAAATCTGGGGTTTCACAATCTCCCTCCTTATGGAATTTCGCCTCAAATTTACGTCACGATCTTGGTATCTTGAAGCAGGTTGAGGATACCTTGACTTCATTTCGATTCTAACTCTTGAGGTATAACCCTCGAGTGTTGGATACGTTTCTTCTTATCCAAGATTTTAACACGAGATCTCATACGTTAAATCATCCGCTATCTCGTCCGATTCTAAATTAATAATGTGGTTCGGGTCATCCACATATTTACGTAACATTGATAAGTTAAAAACGTTATGAGCACGCGACATACTTGGCGGTAAAACGAGTCTATAAGCCACAGTTCCTACTCAATCGAGGATTTCAAATGGGCCAATTAAATCGAGGGTTGAGATTTCCTCTCTTCGTCGATTCTTGCTTCTAGAATATCGCCCTCTTGAACCTTCTACTTCACATTCATCAGCTCTGAGTATGTAGCTTGAGCAGCTTTAACTTTAAACATTAAAGTCTATTCTAATCAGATATTCGTTATCTTCACGTGGGTTCGTATATTCGCACTTCAGAATCAAGATCTTATCTTCTACTCAACGCGTCATTTACCACGTCAAGACTTCCACGATGATATTGCATGGTACGATCGTAATCTTCAACAAATTTCGAGCCAACGTCTTTGGTAGCGTTATTGCGTTCGTTTTAAGTAAAAAGAAATATTTGAGGGTTTTAGAAATGGGTTTTGTCTTTGGGTCAATATAAAATTCGATTTCACGCCTAGGTAGGCTAAGAAGTCTTCAGAATACGTCAAGAGATTTATTAATGATAGAAATATCATTCAAAACTCACTTTTTCATCAAGACTTGGATAAGACGTCACATTGATACCAACCGTGACTTCTATCCCTTAACCTAGATAAGCACCTCACAATGATACATATCAACTCGTCATCGTCATTCACGATGTCGCCACGTAAAGTCCGGTTTGGTGCATTCCACACAAGGAAGTTATCAACAAAAGGATCGGGGCTCTTTACTTATGGCTTCGATATGATAAATGATTGAATTTAGTGGTTTGGTTGCTTGAATTCGCATAATAGGTTGGTTAGGAATATGAAAGCTAACAACCTTAAAAAAAACATGATGAGTAGTTAACCAATCGTTTAAAAAAAAACCACATCAAAGGCAAGTATTTTCAAAGAGATAAGATCAACAGTAACGTGAAAGTGTCGATTTGAATCAAACAAGATTTATAAACAAATGGAGGTAACGAAGGTTTCTCCCAATGGAGTTTCAATAGATAAATCAAAGTTTAACTTCTCCGGGAGTTAAGTACAAACATTGAACACAACTAGGTGAAATAAAAGAGTGAGTAGAACCCAGATTCAACACTCGGTATAGACTTCGTAAGAGCTTATGATTAACTTACCCGTGATAATTTTATTCACTTTCCGCCAAGAGAAAAAAAACTTTCTCTCTTAAACTACGGCTTTGGCTTGTTCGGGACATCCTTTGGCATCACTATCCCGGTTGGACTTGACTTCACCATACAACAAAATCGAGCTAGGTGACCTTCTTCCGCAATTAAAACACGCTTTGGATTTTTTTAAATGCATTTGGGACGGATGTGTCCCTCTTGTCGCATTTGAAACATCTGACCGATGGGCGTTCTTCTTCCTTTGAAACGGGTGTTGGTGCCGACGTCTTCACGCCATTATTGAACCTTCTCTTCTTAAAATGTCCATTCTTATTATCTTCGCCATGATTACCACGAAATGGTTACCATTCTTGGCATGATAATATCCCCCACAATGGTTATCGTTGTTCGGATGACCGTTGCCAATTTGCAGATGATTATTATCGTGTTGTTGTTCGTTGCCTTTTGGTTGTCTTTGACTCATTATCGCATTCTAATAATCGGAGCCCTATTCACAACATCCGAATATAAACAAAGTTTGTGATAAATGAGGTATTGGACGATATCGGGTTTCAAACCTCGCAAAACATTCGTGTCATTTGCTCCTCATTATCGACCAAATGGGATGCAAAATGGGATAACTCCGCAAACTTAGCCTTAGCCTCGTCTTTATTACACGGCCATATTGTTTTGCTCCAAAACTTGATGAATTCTACCTCCTTCATGTGACGAATATTTTTCGTGAAAGTACTTGTCGTTGAATAATTCTCGGAACTTCTCCCAAGACATCTTGAAAAGGCCAGTCGGGTGATGCTTTTCTGATTCCCACCAATGATCTCCTTCTTCACGCAACATAAAGGTGGCGAATGAAACATTTTGCTCCTCTAAGCATTCCAAGACATCAAATATCTTGGTAATCTGCTTTATCCATGTATCCGCCTTTAAGTGGTTCTCGCTTTCCCAAAAACTCGGTGGTCCACTCCTTGAACCGCTTATGGCGGTGACCAACCGTGGTTACCATTGTTTCCACTCGCATTATGGATGTGGAGCCGCTTCCGCTTGGGTTGTTGCATGAATTGCTCCTTAAAGCGCTTAATGGTGACCGTCCGAGAGTTATCGATTTCTACCGCATTTTGGACACGAAACGCCTTCACTTTGTTGTTGCATGAATTGCATAAAGTCTCCGACCATCCCATCATTCACCATTTCATCGGTGTTATTATTTTCATGAGGAGTATTGTCCTCTCAGTTGCACATTATCCCCGATTATTGATCTGTGGAGACTCAAAGGTCTCTCGTGCTCAATTGATAATCTCAACATTCTCGGATGCCATTTTCAAACACTGCCATAAAACAAGGGTTAATTAACATATCACATATTATCCCTATACTTTGACCGACCAATTAAATACCAAATAAACTTAGGTAGGTCATACTAGTGAAGGAATTCTCGTCTCTCCCCTCCTAGTTCTTATCTCACATCTTAGCCAGGATCATATCCTAAGCTTTGATAAGAATCGTGACGCCCCCAAAATTAGGTATACATCACCTATCTTGGGTCGCCAGATACACGGTACATAATTCAAATACAACTTACTAATACAACTGTCGTATGTACAATACGATAAAACATAAAGCGTGAGTTTGAATACAAATATTATCTACTAGAGATTATACAAACTCAAAAGGAGTCCTCATTACAATTATTATCACACTATTTCACGAATAGTGAGGACTACTAATGCTATCCTCGGACCATCACTCCGTTCCCGACTGTCGTCCAAATTTATATTCTCATTTCACGAAGAGAGCGGTGAAAGAAAAGGTGAGCTCAACTAGCCCAAGAAGAAATATTATGACTAAGATAATGCGAGAATAAATTATCATTAGTCTCCAACAATGTTAAACTAATAAAATATAATAGACATCAAGTTTAACTGCAGCGGAACAAGCAATCCATTAAAAGAGCCAAGTAGAAAATAAAATCTACTATCTTTTATGATTAAAAAGTTTTTCATCACTTTTATCGCTGAGACTCAGCTCAATAAATAATCTACATCATTAAATCATCCCTGCACTACGAGCCAATGATATTCTTTTAGATCGGGACCACGAATTATCCATGCACTACGGCCAAAGATAATCGTGTTTTCATCAACAGTCCCGATCATGCCATAAAACAATTCATCTTTTCTCCTGGCAAGAAGAGAATCCATAGCCATAATCATACCAAAAGCGTCCATCAATGCACTACGGAGCCAATGAGAACTTTTAATTTTCACATCATTTGTAACATTACATTAAATGATTATACTTAGAATAATCCACGGTCATAATCATACCAAGTCCATCTATGCACTACTGAGCCACAGATGACTTTCAACATAACATAAACATGAGGATGATGACAATGATATAAGAATTCAATTAAACAAGTTCAAGAATTAATTTGTCCGGGAACCAATAACGCCCAAATTGTCAACATGATACTTCTTTGTAGAATAAAATTCAAGAATGCTCGGAAGAATATTTTCATGAAAATCTTTGGATAAAGCGCAAATATCAAGGATATTCCACTAATTTCATGGAGTATAGAAGTCAAAATTTTAATGTTGAGTATAATACCGAATGGAATAACAAAAGATATCACTATGCACGCAGATTGCCATGTAAGCGGTTATTCCAACGTAATAATAATAACGGAACCGGTCGTATGAAATTCACATCGCAAGATGGGATGTTCCAAATGAGAATAATAAATGTGGAATAATAAATGATGGAACCAAGTCCGGTAGATAAGATACAGATAGGATATTAAAGCGGAATAATAAAAATGGAACCGGTCCAGGATTGTTACAGACGAGGATATTCCACGTAATAATAAAGATAGAATAATAGAAGAATGTCACCAAGTATAGGGTGGCCAGATATCTGAGTTATTCCAATGTAACAATAAAGAAATAGAATAATGAAGTTCTCTTCTTGAATACAAAAGAATAATATCCTTACCGTAAAATAATATTTGATATAAAGAAGTGAAGTAGCGAGAAAACTTTTCTTCTTCTCTCTCTATAGTTTCTCTCTATAGAGTTCAAAGAATTGAATTCGTAAGAAAATAATGAAGGAATGAGGTTCTATTTATAGGAAAATGGAATGCATAAGTAATTAATCCATGAACGGTCCAGATTGATTTACTTTAATCGACGGTCCATATTTAAAGAAAAATCTTTTAAATAAAATATAATATATTCTATTTATATAAAAGGATTTTACTACTGCAAACTACTATCGGACACTACGCATAATAGAATATAATATATTCTATTTATAGAATAACTTTAATAAAGTATTACATTTTATATAAAAAGATTTTACTATGCAAAATACTATGATAATAGAATATAATATATTCTATTTATAGAATAATTTTAATAAAGTATTACATTTTATATAAAAGATGTTTTTATTTTATTACGTGAATAAAACAAAACTTCTAAATTAACAATAATTGAATCAAATAATGTGAGATACTTGCAAAGAACTATTCAGAAAGCAATAATTGAACAAAACCGGTGACTTCTCACATAAATATCAATAATCAATACCACGCTACTATGCAACAACGCCAGACATCGTACTTTTACTAATGAAGTAGTTCAACAAAGATCAACGATAAAACTTCCACCGTTATTTTTAATAAAATATTTTTGTCGTTTTTCAATCCGACAATAATTCCGTTGTGGGGGTCCAATTAATGATTGTGTCGTAAATATTTAATATTTCACATTTAAAACGAATATTCCCGAACCAATCGAATATAATATGACAACTTGCATACTTTATAAAATTTATAAATATTACCCACAACTATAACATTATCTCAAATTCACATCATATATAAAAAATTATTTCGAGAAAATTAATTCTTTATTCATAAAATCTGGGGTTTCACACTAACAACCTATTAGTTTTAGGAAACTGATATTTCCACATGAAAAAATGATGTTTTCAAGCAAGTCTCTGCATGGATGTGAGACCCACTCGTATCATTTTTTTTTCATGTGAAAATATTTTTTGAGATAATCGTGAAACAAAAAGACATTCTTAATATTTGTTTCATCCACTCCAAAATTAGAGATATATTTTAACTTTTAAAATTAATTCAAAAATTTTTAAATTCAAAATTAATATAAAATTATTTCATTTTAATTCAAATAACTATAACAATTGTATAAAATATTAGTATTAATTATGTAAGAATAAAATAATAGATGCAATAGATCGATACATTCTTATTGTTAAATACTTTCAAATATTTAAATTTTTATTAAAGATATACACACTCATACAATTCAATTAGATATGTAAAGTGATAGATGTTGATTTTATTTGTAATACTCAGTCCTCAAAAGCATGCAATATTTTATGCACCAAAAAATATGCATAAAAGTGTTGAAGTTTATAATAAGTGATTTGATATTTTTACATATGTATTTGATATTTTTATATGTCATTCATATGAAAATGAATTTACTTCACTCTTAAGGTGAGAGGTAATTTAGGTTAAAACTTAATCAATAGTCCTTTGATAATAAAAAAATATCACAATTTTTTTTTACAAAATGATGTGGCTAAGTCCACCTATATGAATTAGGATCATTTCTATTTCAAATTTCAAATGAATTGAAGAGTCTTAATTTTATTATTCGAATTTAAAATATGTTGAAATATGACATCATGATGATGATAGAGAGATGATGATGAGAAACATACAAAGAATGAAGATTCTGATTCATTTGAAATGGAGCGGATTAATGTGACGCCCCCAAAATAGGTATACAACACCCATTACGAGTCGCCAAAATACATGGTATAGAAAGCAAACTACAACTTTGACAATCTGGATGTAGTGTAGAATATGACAATACTGTTGTGAGTTTGAATACAAATATTGTCTTTAGACAATATACACACCCAAATAAGTCCTCATTAATTATTCATACACTATTTTACGAAATAGTGAGGGCAAATTAAAACATCTTCCTAGAACCATCACTCCATACCCGATTTCGATCCTCGCATGTTTCTCACCTCCGAGAAGAAAAATGGAATAAAAAGGAAAAGGGTGAGCTCAACTAGCCCAGTAAAGAATATTATGACTAAGATAATATACAACAAATTATCGTTAGTCTTCAACAGGGAAAAATCTAATAGAATACAATAGACAACAAGTTTTAGATCAACAAATGCAGCGAAAACAGAAATCCATTAGAAGAGTCACGTAGAGAAAGAATTCTACTTGTCTTCTAAGGTTTAAAAGTCCATCATCAATAGTTTATCCTGTAATAACAATCAATATACATCTTTAATCATCTTTGCACTACAGGCCAAAGATATTCATTTATATCACCAGTTGGTCATGTTCATCTCAACACTGCTCATCTTTGCACTACTGTGCCAAAGATATTCATCGATTAATCGTTCATCTTTGCACTACACAGCCAAAGATATTCATTTATATCACCATTTAGACCGAGGAGGATGATGAAAACATTTTTAAAGAAACGAATCCAAAGTGAAACAAAATGACAAGGATTAAGGATTAATGATTCAGTACTTTGTTTTACCCATGTCCAAAAAATACTTGAAAATAATCATATTGGTGTAAAATTCAAGAATGATCAAAACATGGATACAATCAAAGCTATTATCCGTAGAATAGATATTTTGGACAAAAGAAAAATTTTATTTTTTGAATTGAATAGTCTTAAAATTCGTGAATAAAGGTCGATATCGTGAATAGTCTTGATATCGTGAATAAGAACCCCAACACAACAAGTTCTAAATTTGATAAAAAGTTTACCAATACTTCTAAGCATAATGATATTGAAGAAAAATATCATTTAAGAAGAAAATAATACCCCTTACCTCAAAATAATCGTGATTGATTTGAATTTCGATATAGTCTTGTGAACCCCACCAGTAGTATAGCAACACTCAAAGTATACTCACAAGAATACGCTCGATAATTTAGAGAGAGAAAGAGAGAAAACTTAGTTTCTGGTGTGATTTTCAATTCTAACTTAGCCTCTATTTATGAAAAAATGCTAGAACGCCATGAGACTAAATTAATAAAATAATATTATTAATTTTCAAATTTCCTACGCATGCCTCCACCAACCAAGCCAGCCAAATTAGAAGAAAATAGCAGCCCATGTGTTCAACACCTACCAAAAGTGGGTCCCACCCATTAATTTAATAAAAATCATTTTATTTTCTGAAACTTCAACAATTCGTAGAAAATAGCTCGGTTATCAGAAAAATTCAAAACTCGCGACTTTCCATGGAAATTCCATTCTCTACAACTTTACAGAAGAAAGTTTTTCCAAATTCCAAACAGAAATTGACCAAAATCCATAAACTATTTAATTTACGCCTATAATCAATTTCGGTCATTGAAATTGTGTCCACAAACACACAAAACATATGTTAAACATTTAATGCCACAAAATACTCTACCTCCTCATATACTCATATATCACACATTCATTATAAAAATATCACCAGTTAATATATTATTAAAATAATATATTTAAATGAATTATTTTATCGAAAAAAATAAAATATTAATTTTCAACAATTGTCACATTAAAAAATTTTCTCCATCTATATCCACATAAAATAAATATTTTCTTTATCATAATAATCAATAATACTTATTTAAAAATAATATTACGTAATCACGAAGATCGACAACCGTGCCGCTCCAGGAAAGAGGGCTTTCCAATAAGGATTTCTCCTTACCTGGCAAGCAATTAATTAGGTGACCAAACCTCTCCTTAGAGCGTAACTTTCTAGACATTGCCAATAATGTTATCTCGATAATATTATTCAAATAATATGAATTATTGATTTGATAATGAAAAATCTTGTGTAATGACAATTATCAAACAACAAAAGAATACAAAATATCAACGCAACAATTATTGAATCAATAAAATATAATATTGAATAAAGAACTCACCGTAATAATTATTGAAAGTAGTGCCTTCACGTACGTAAGGATCAATAATTCAATAATCTTTGTGCAATACTGGGTATCTTCTTTATGCAACCACGCGTAGACATCAGTATTTTAACCACCTGCGTAACCCAACAGCGGTGTTAATCTGTGAATAATTTACGTCGTTATTTATAAAACTCAATCTTTGTCGCTTTCCTTCATCCAATCGTTTTTTAGTTATGGGGCACCAACGATCAAGCTGCCGCATGCATTTGAGATTTAAAAAAAAGAATATTCCACCAAACGAATATTCTAAACAATAATGAATATTTTATAACCACTTGCTTATTTTGTAAACTTTTTGCACATTTCACCCATAACCAAAGAATTATATCAAATTAACCCTTATTAATTTAGAATAATGAATAAAGAAAAATTCAATTTTATTTATAATAAGTTGGGGTCTTACAATTAATCACATTTTTCAAAGTTTTTTTTGTCACCATAACAATTGTCAAATTTTGAATTTATTGTATAATTTGTTTTCAACTTTAATTTTTTTAATATGCGTAAATTTTTTATTTAAATATCCTTTCAGGACACAACGAGTATTTAAAATAAAAAATTATTTATATAACGACTAATTCATGACGAATTTAAATTATGACTAGCTTGAAACTATTAACTTATAAGCTGTAAGATACAAAATACTAATATATTGGCCTCTTTATTTTTTATCTTAATTCTTCACCTACGTAGTTATTTAATATCGACATATATAACAACACTCATTTAAAATTATAAATATTGATATAGTCGAGAAAATTCAGAAAAATAAGTAGCAAAATTCATTGTTGCATTACTATATTTGTCTTCTGGTTTTCTTTCAATTTTTATTTAGGAAAATGATATATCTTGTCATTTTATATGTCTATTTTTATTGCAATTTATGTGAATAATTATAATCAGTAATATTTGAACGAATTATTTGATATAATTAATTAATTTTATATATTAAAATACGCCGCAATTATAATTCATCAAAAAAAAAAAAAAATCTCGAATAACATGCTGATCTTTTTCAATTTTTAATATGAATTTTAATACATGGTTATAATTTTTCAAAATAAAAGCAAAAAATAAAAATGAAGTTAGGGTTACTCTTGGGAACGGACAAGAAAAAGAAAAAAGACCGCGAACAACACTGCACTCAGGAGAGAGGGAGGAAGAGCTGCCTGCCTGCAAGTCTGCAACTCCTCTGTTGGAGCTTGGTTCGATGGAATTGGGAGGTTGTGCTAGGATTTCAAATGCCAATCAACTGGCATCGTATTTGGGTCCCTCAAACATCAGATATCAACAATCCTCATGGCTTCCAAGTCCGTACCATCCTTCTTCGAATGCTTCTTCAGTTGTTCACCTCTTCACTTCCCTTCCTCGCAGAGCTTACACTTGCAAAGCCACTGCAAAAGACAATGACGGAGCTGTAGAGAAGGTTGCTTTTATTTATTTTTATTGAAAATTTTACAATTTACTATATAATTACCAGTCAAGATCATTTTTTATGGAAACATTTTGTGATACGCCATACCTTGAATTCGAAAGTGAAATTTTAATTAGGAAAATATATTAATATGTTAAAAGGCTTCTCTCTCTCTCTCACACACACTCACTCTCTTTTTGAGAACCTATATACTATTACAATTCAATTGTAATTGTGGGGATACATCTTAGGGGCCTATGGGGAATCTGGGAAGGGGTCAGGAGGGGTAGGAGGACCTAGGTGAAACTTATGTCTGGTAGTAGACTCGAACATGTGCAAGGTCACAGTAAAGGGAGAGGCCCTCATCGCTTGGTTATGACCTTTGGTCTATTAAAAGGCTTCCTTGATGAACAATATAATAATGGGTTTCAAATTCTGAATAGAGAAGATTTATTCTCTATTTTAAAGAACATGTTTGATAAGTTCTGGTCTATTAATATATTTGCTAGTTTGAATGTTTTTTACTTTTAAAAAAATGTCTGAAATCTTGTTTTGAACTTTTGATGCTTCTCTTTCAACTTTTCCAAGTGTATTGGCATTTAAATTCCATAAAACATCAGAAAAAGGTATTGCTGTAATGGAAAAGGATCACAAATAACATTTCATATCTCTTATAGAATTTTGTTTTGGCTGAGAAAGTATTTTATTTATTTTTCAGGTTAAAGGGATGTCTGCTGAAAATTCACCTCAGCTGGAGCTGTCGGGTTTAACTGCTCTCTGTCCTCTGGATGGTCGTTATTGGAACAAAGTTAAGGACCTGTCTCCTTATATGAGCGAGTACGGCCTAATACACTTTCGTGTTTTAGTTGAGGTATCTTATCTAAGCTCCTTTACATGATTGAAGGATATGACATGCATCTTTAACTTATTTTAGAGAAAATTAACTGCTTTATCATTTTCTCCTTTTGTTTTGATAAGTTCAGTTTATATATTAGATGAAGTTTACCGGAATGTATATCGTATGATGTTTAAAACTATTTTGGACTCATGCAACTCTTTATTATTTTCTCCACATACCAATAATTTCCATGTTTATATTATTATGTTTCACTGTTCTTTGGTTGGAAGGAATAGATGTGCTTGTATTTTCGATTTGATACATCTGTTTTGAATTTTGTATATTTCAGATCAAGTGGCTGTTAAAGCTTTCACAAATTCCTGAAGTCATAGAGGTTCCAAGCTTCAGTGAAGATGCTCACTCATATTTGGAAGGATTGGCTAATGGGTTTTGCATGACTGATGCTTTGGAAGTTAAGAAAATAGAGAAAACAACTAACCATGATGTGAAAGCAGTGGAGTACTTTTTAAAACAGAAAGGTCAATCAAATCCTGAGATTGCTAAGGTATGGGTTTTTGCCCTTCTGGTTGTTGACATGCTGAGAAAATCTGCTTCATTGTGCGTTTTTTACCCCCATTACTCGTATGCTTCTTACTGTGATGATTTTGTTATTTGAAATTTATTTGATCACCTCTCTTTCTCTTTTTCGTTCACTCTTTGCAGGTGCTTGAGTTTTTCCATTTTTCCTGCACATCCGAGGACATCAATAATCTTGCCCATGGATTGATGCTGAAAGAAGCAATTAACCGTATCATACTTCCTGCGATGGATGAATTGATTGAGGCAATACGTAAAATGGCTGAAGCAAATGCTCAAATTCCTATGCTTTCTCGCACTCATGGACAGGTAATAAAGTTATCTTTGTTTATGGAATTAGGTCAATCTATCTCATTGAGAAAGCTTTAGTTTTAAGGTTTTTAACTCTGCCCATTCCTGAACAATGGGGAAAAAGATGTTGCTTGTGGCATCACTTTCCATTATTAGAGATGCCAAAGTCGAACTATGCACCAAGAATTAGAAAAATGTCATTAACAATGAGAAATGGGGCACATTGAAATTAGTAATGAAAACTTGCCAGAAAACCTTCAAGTTTTGAATGCTAACCAAGATACAGAATTTAAATCCTATGAAGTGTATGTCTGAAAACTAATATGGACATTGTTTTATTGTGTGTGTGTGTGTGTGTCATTTCATACACGTAGTCTGGTATAGGTTTATCTGTCTAATAGTTAAAAGGGAATTGATATTTTCACAAGAAATATTGATAGTTCCACAAGATCCCTCTCACATGAATAGTAAACGGGTCCCATGAACATGTGAGATGGATCTTGTGGAAATATCAAATTTTACTTGTGGAATTATCACTCCCCTAAAAATTAGCTGTACAAACTCTGCCATACCTGGTAAGGGAATGGGAGAGATGTTGAGCACGTTTGTTTTGAACAATGTGAAATCAACCTCTCTTTTAGTTTTGCAACTAATGCCTGATTATAATTAATTACTAATTAGTTTAGGAACCAATATAAACATGATTGGATTACTTATGTTATTTATTATCTTGTAGCCAGCTTCTCCTACAACCTTGGGAAAGGAAATGGTAATTTTTGCAGAGAGGTTAAGCAGAGAAAGACAAGATGTATCTAAAGTTGAGATGTTGGGGAAGTTTGCTGGTGCTGTTGGGAATTACAACACACATCTTGTTGCTTATCCTGATATTGACTGGCCCCATATTGCGGAGGACTTTGTAACATCTCTTGGATTAAGCTTCAATCCCTATGTAACTCAGGTGTGTTTACTGCAGTTAATTTATCTTCCAACTTTTAGTTTTTGTCAATTTCTGTATTGATATACATTGCTAAGCATTTTAATACAGTCAAGTTTATACAAGTATTTCACTTGAACCTGGAGAATATGTCTACTAGGGGAATAACCTATAATTCTGACATCTTATGCAGCTATGTAATAGAATCCCTAGTTGGCTTGGATCAGCTTCTTTGTTTAGAGCCTATTGCAGGAGCTAAAAATCTGTCTTTGTCCTTATGTTTTTTCCAATATGCAGTAGTTGCTTTTCTAGGTAGTACTCCTGTTCATCCATCAGAGCATTCGTCACCCGATACGAATTTCTATAAACTAATCTGTAAAGGTTATGCCTCCAAACTGAGGTTGCAAAACTCAAATTCAAGTGGAAAATTTTCAATATACAAGATGCAATGGCATATTCAAGGATGTGTGTATATATATATATGTGTGTGTGTGTATATATGATTCTTATCACTAAATTACTACTGCAGATTGAACCTCATGACTATATGGCCAAAGTTTTTGACTCAGTAATCCGGTTCAACAACATCTTGATTGATTTTGATAGAGACATTTGGGGCTATATCTCCTTGGGTTACTTTAAGCTGGTGAGCATTCTGATATATTCTTGAAAGTGATTCTTGATTTTTTGTGGGAAAACATTAACCCAGACGATGGTATGCTGTTGAGCAGATAACAAAGGCTGGTGAGGTTGGGTCCTCAACAATGCCTCACAAGGTGAACCCAATTGATTTTGAAAATAGTGAAGGCAATCTTGGTATTGCCAATGCATATCTGTCCCATTTCAGCAGGAAGTTGCCTATTTCACGCTGGCAGGTATACACATACTTCTCATGTATCTTTAGCTCAAAAGTGGCATATATAAAGCAATCTTTGTAGTTTATAGCATTAAGGAATAAGCATAAGCTTGTCTTTTGTTTTTGAAATAATAGTTTCTTTGTGTACTTGTTATTACAGCGAGACCTTACTGATTCAACGGTTCTAAGAAACATTGGTGTGGGATTAGGACATTCTCTTCTGGCTTACAGAAGTGCATTACAGGGAATATCGAAGCTGCAGGTAAAGGATATGATTTGAATCTTGGTGCTCCTCGCATGCATACATATATTGTAAATGCTGTTCATATTGGTGATGTAACACATGAGAAAAATTATATTTAAAGGTTGCTTTATACAAAGCTACAATTCACTTGATCTTCTAATATTGCTTGGGAGATATTTTACCTATTGTTGCAATAGCAGCAAGTCAGCAACCCCAACTAGTTTGGGATAAAAGGTGTAGTTGAGTTGTGGCAATAGCAGCAACTCAGATATTGCAACAACTCAGTTTTACCCATGCAGACTTTGGAACTTACTTTTTGGAGCAACTTTTGTTACTGTAGTCTAAAATAGTTGAGAAGATGGTAATGCTTTACTTGCAACACCTGACAATTCAGCAATACCTTTGGAGCCATTGCTCTCAATTTACTCTTCAGTTAGCAAAGGCTGTAATTGCTTTCCCTTTGGTCTTCTCCTTAAGAATTTGTTTTGGTATAGGTCAATGAAGCTGCTTTGTCAAAAGATCTGAATCAATCGTGGGAGGTGCTTGCTGAACCAATACAAACCGTAAGTTACTTTTATTTTTAGTTTATGTGCTAAACTATCTCTTTAATTCCTGCTTTTTAAAAGTGTAGTCCAGTAACTATTTTTTTTGACCTCTATGGATAATGATGTGTCAAAAAGAGTGAGTCTATATGAACTGAAGCCCTGTTGACAGCCCCGCAATAGACGACCACCCTACCAAAAACACCCCAAAATAGACCACCAGCCACCCAAAAAAGGAACATCTATGCACTAACTGGGAACTTTTCTTGAATCCACAAATGCAGCCAATAAGAAGATACCACAGGTGAAGCTCCTCGTTGTTCTCAAAAGTTCTGTTTTCTTTCCCGCCAAACAACCCATAAGATATCATGGGGCAGTATTTCCCATTTACTGTTGTGGCACTGGAGCCACATATAGCTTATGGTGGCCTGGTGGGCGATTGCCCATTTTGGCCTTGGGAGAAGAAATGATTTCTAGTGCTAACTGTATATTTCTTTAGAGAAGAGTAGGGTTATACTCTATATACAATCTTTATATAACCACCTTAATTTAATAAAATAGAGTAAATATTAAAAATTAGATTTTGATCCCCTTAGCCAGCACTTGTTTTGGCTCTTCCCTTGCCTATACCCAATTAACTATAGCGAGGACTTCCTAAATTTATAAGTTACTTGCATGGGATGTTAGTGTTTGCACCATATTGGTGAGTAGTAGCGATGAGTTTTTACTTTCAGTATTAGAAAAGAATAATAATAACAACAGATATTCCATATTTAATACTTGCACGACTGATAAATGAAAAAGTTCTAAATTTTTTATTGGTCCATATATTCCGAATACTGTACATATATTTCTGTTTTATTTGGAGGGTGTTGTGTAGTATTTGAAATGAGCATTTTGTAGCACAGATAGCATTTTCATTTTTTACCAAATATGGTTTTGTGTAGTGTCCTATGTTACATGGACTCTTCTAAAATCTTCAAGTACCCGTGTCAACACTACACGGGTACTGTTGTGGCTAACGCACACGGCCATTTGGTAGAAAATGAATCAAAATGTTCTCAAAATAGGTGTCCTTTTAAGGATCCTTCTAGGGATTGCCGAGTCCGTGTAACATAGGTAGTCTCTTCTCTCTTGGCCCCCATCTTTTTGGAATATAAAGGTGTTTTGTTAGTTAGTTGTCATGTTTTTATGAGGAAATTTATATTTTGATATCTAGGTGATGCGGAGATATGGTGTTCCCGAGGCTTACGAGAAACTGAAGGAGCTCACCAGAGGAAGAGCAATTACCAGAGAAAGCATATTAGAGTTTATTGAAGGTCTGGATATACCACCAGAGGCAAAGGCAAATCTCTTGAAGTTAACACCTCATACTTATATTGGAGTGGCAGTAGAATTGGCTAGGAATGTAAATAGGGCCGTAGATTTGGTGATTGGAGCCAGGGTAGTATAGTAGATCATGAGAAAATTTAGGCATATCTGCTTGCCTGCCTGCTTAAAGAGTGTTTGTGATGCCTCCTGAAATATTAGTTAATGGCTGAAATTTTTGATGTCGCAGTTTGGTAGTTAGTGGCAGTTGATTGTTTTTCTGTTTTGTTGGAATTATTGTTGAATGTGTGTAATTTAGGGGGTTTTGGGAAAAATAAAGAGGAACCTTGCTCCTCCAGATCTTTAAATGGATTTTTTTTTTTTTTTGTTGACAGGTATTTATATAGTTAAAATTATTAAAGCTCCTCACCATTTGCATTAATTTTATTAAATTCCATATTAAATATTCGTAAAAAAACTCTGTTTTGTGTTGTGAATCAACTTAACTGTTGTGGAAGAGAAATTATATTATATTATTTTTATTTTTAAATTAATATAAAAGTAACTTTCCTATCACAATATAATGTTGTAGTGAATTTGTTATGTTATTTTAAATACTAACCGTCGGTAAAAAAAATTTAATGGCCAATTAACCCCTATAATCATTCATATAATCATCTCTTAAATAAATATATCATTGAAATTTATTATAAAAAATTAAACGTAACACTTTGTGGAACAAAAAGAAAGTATTAAATAAAATATTACTCCCTCCGTTCTTAAAATATTGTCGTTTTAGAAGAAATAATTTGTTTTAAAAAGTTTGTCGTTTACAACTTTCAAGGAGAATAAATTATTTATTTTCCTATATTAACCCTACTTTCTCTCATTGTCTCAAGAAATTCTCCCCCTTGTATTAATAGTTTTCAACTTCCCATAAAGAGGTAGTGATGAAATTTTAAACAAATTTTTTTTGGTAAATTATACTTTCTTAATCCATGTGCCAAAATCTTAAACGACAATCTATTAAGAACGGTGGTAATACTCCCTCCGTTCCTAAAAGATTGTCGTTTAAAGTTTTGACACATGGATTAAGAAATTGTCATTTACCAAATAAAATTTGTTTGAAATTTATGAGAAATTAAAACTATTAATATAAAGAAGAGAATTTCTTGAGACAATGAGAGAAGGTAGGGGTAATATAAGAAAGTAAATAATTTATTCTCTTTGAAAGTTGTAAACGACAAATTTTTTAGAACAAATTTTTTCTCCTAAAACGACGATCTTTTAATAACAGAGGGAGTATTAAAAAAAAGATTTTCTTAACATGTGTCCTCAGGTAATATGCACAGCACGGAAATCAAGTGTTGGACACTAAATTCAAAGAAACAGGCCCACTAAAATAGTAAATACTAGTACTCCATTTGAATGGAATCACATGTATTTATTAGTGGGCCCAGGCTGGCTAGCGGTGGGATTTGGTTTGGAGATGGTCCTAAGCTGCTTTGATTGGCGCCACATCTTCTCGATCCGCCTAGCTGGTCACTTGTCAAAGCCCCTACGGTGATGGTGAATCATTTTTCCATTTGGACCAGATTGCCCTTCTATTTTAGATCAATGACTCCAAAGTCCCTCAATCATAACAATATGAAGAAGAATATCACCCCCAGCCGAAAAAATCTAGAGAGAGAAAATGGTGACAACTTGTCCAAATTTGTAGTCATTGCGGACCTTGATTATCTTTTAAACAAACTCAACCAATATCCTCCCCAGGTAAACTCTCTCTCTCCCTCTCTCTCTCTCTCTATATATATATAAATAGTTTTATATATATAAGAAGTTATATATATCGTATGACTTTAACTCATCCGATGGTTCGTCAATTGTGTGTCAATTCAGTAGCAGTATAGTTTGTATATATGATTTATCGAGTTTAGAATCATTGCTTTTTGTTGATTGTGTTTGTCACTGTTATGTGTCAGTGCCAACTTTGTAATTATGCTTTAAGAATTAAGATGACTGAGCAGAAATATGGAAAGAATCTACTGTCTAAATAGTAACCTAATAAAACTAATTCAATTCTGATCATCTGATAGTTGACAATTTTGTGGATTCAATTTCAAAAGTTTACTTAAATATGTTAAAAATGGATGATCAGATGGTTAAAATATTGTTTAATTAATTGGCTATTGAAATTTTAGCATAAAACAAGTGTTTGGAAATGTCTAGACCATAAATGGGTCAAAAAGGATTCCTCAGGTTGACCTGTATTATTTTTCATATATAGGAAACAGAGTTGATACGTGATTGTCATAGCCCGATAGCATGGTGATGAAGCTTCAGCTAACTATGGAAGATTTATTTTTCTGGGTGATTAAATTGACATGCTATTTGCGTGTATATTGTTACGAAATTAACATAGATGGTGGAAGTTACAAGAGGTGATTTTTATCGTTTGCAGGTGTCATTCTATCATCTGCAAGTTATCTTGTGGATCATTTTTTAGGGTGTACTTGTTACCATATTTCTGATTAGACTTATTAAAATGTCAGCCTATGGCCATCAAATGGAGCGGGAAAGCTCTACTCAAAGTATCTCAAGTAGAGGAGGTTCCGGTACATACTTTTTCATATTTTCTTTCTAATCGTAAGTAGATTATGTTGTGCTTGCTAATTGTGGTGCACTAACCAAAAAGATATTTTCAGAACTGAATGTATATTTTGAACTCATTCATCAAATTGATACTCTCCCATCCCATTCTACTTAATAAACTACATTTGGCACCAAGTACATGAACAAGGAGACATGTGAATTTTTTTTTACAATATACCCTTAATGGAATGCATTGATATATGTAATAGACCCACGCATGTGAAACTCTCTTTTTAACTTTTCAAACGTAAGTGTAATTTAGTCAAATTGAAACAAAAAGGCATTACGCTAAATTAATATGAGGCATCCTGGCAAAAGAGAGAGGTCAACCAAAATGGGATAGAGGGGGGGGGGGGGTATTCATTGTCATATATCAGTCTACAGAAAGGTTGCGGAATGGATGTAAGGTCTCACGACTGGATCTACTGATTATTGTAATATGATACGTTAGCAAGACAAACTATTTATGCTTTTCCAGCTGTTAATCTTCCATTCGGTCAACATGGATATTATTCTTTCATGTATTTAATGCCATAGTGATGCCATTTTGGATTTATGTATAACCTTTAGTCTTGTTCTTCTTGAGTTGTGCAGAGATAGGAAGCCGTTATACAGTAGAGGCAGGAATTTATATGACATCTTTTGCTGCGGCAATCCTTGTTGCTGCACTTGTATCCGTTGGGGTTCTACTAATCACCATATTGATGGCATTAACTGTAATGTTACAGTCCTGTCAAAGTAAGAGTGCTGGAGTTGTTGAGCTGTGGAAATCTAGTGATGATTATAATCATTGCAAGATTTTTGCTTCACATGCAGAGCTCAACAGCTTGGATCCAGATTCTGTTCCTGCAATTTGCAAGCATGTTGCTGTTCAGTACATCAAAGAAGGTCAATATATGAGAGATTTAAATTTAACAACATTGTTGGCTGAAAATTACTTTAACAGTTCAAGACCGCTTGCTGACGGTCTTGATGTGGTCTTAATGGATGTTGATGACTTCATTGCTTCAGATTCACATTATGCCAATTCCTCGCAACCCCGGTAATTTCTTTCTAACATCACTTTAAGCCCTTATTCAGTTGCCAATGTTTCTACTTATGTCTTGGTTCATATCTCAGATTTCTGGCTTTACTCGGAGTTTCATATGTTTCGGAAGAAAACCTTGGTGTGTCTAAAAAATGGTCTATGTTTTGACTTGCGTCAGATATTAGGTATCCATCTTGATTAGGAGTTTTTAAATATGTGATGGTTATCAAGTACTAGTTCGTTGGTTATGCTAAAGTGCGCGCTGAAGGAAGGTCATGGTTTTTTTTTTGTGTTTAATCGATTCTGCATTTGTCTCTGTAGTACCCTATTTTTAATAATTTAGTACAAGAAAGGAAGTTATTTCCTGACCTATATTTCAACTACTGCTACCAATGCTCTTTTCTGCCTTACATACTATATGTTTTTTGTTTTTTAAATTTTTTTATTATCTTATGTTTTCCTCTGGAAAATGCTTTCACTGGGAAATGAGAATAGTAACAATGATCGCTTAGGTAGATCCTTAAATGCAATCAGCTAACTTTACAATCGGTTCCTTCTCCAGATAAAATTGTTCTACATGTTGACAATATATGTGAAGCAGTAAAATAAAGGATATGCTTTGATGTTTTTTTATCAGTTCTTGCTTTGATACATGGATCATTTGTGCGTGCTACAGAGCACAGAGAGATGTGTGCATATCTAGATTGCTGTTTTGTTAACTAAGCTTTCTCTCCCCATTGATATCAAAGTTTGAGGGATTTAGCCAAACTCTCTATGAGTTAATATATTGCCTAATCATAAAAGTGTTCTTCTCATTAGTCATTATTATGTGACAGATTCAGGCAATACATTTGTAGTGATTGTGCTGAAGAGGCAATACATCTAAAACGCATGTTCTCCCTACAACTATACATGAAATTGCATGTTCGTGGATGGCCATTGATTTTATTCTCAAGGAAGCCTGAAGAACTACGGAATACCACCTTGGAGCACCTCATTTCAGCGGGATATGGTAATTGGTCTTCATTAATTTTGAGGTAGAGTATGGTCCTTTTTTCCCCTGCTAATTAACAGTACAGTTCATTTTGTTCTCTATTATGTTTGTTTTCGTGGCATATTGGATATTATATCCTTACAGTTATTGCAACTTTTCATTTGTCAGCTCTTCAATTCCTTTGGAGATGCTTAAATGATTTATTTTCCTCTAGGAAATAGAGGATGCTTAGATTTTCTTTCCTGATCAATCATGGTATATCTCAAAATTGAAAACCGATAAATCATAAAAGAATAAATCCAGTCAGTAATTGTCTGCCTTAGTGCTTGACAAAGTTTCTTTAGACGTGGACTCGTTTATACTGTTTATTGTTCAGATATAACTTATGCCAACTTGTCATTAGAAAATATTCAACTTCCATTCATCTCCAATTGTTTCTCAATATCACATCTTGAGTCTTTTTGGACAATTATTCCTGCTCTGATCTCTTCCAATCATCTGCAACCCTAGTGGCAAGCCAGTAACCATTAGTTTGTTTTAAGTTCAACTTAATAAATTCCACGAGGAAATCCTCAGCATTTTCATCTGTACTCCTAGGAAGTCCATTGACTGCACAAAGCAATTGCCTTCTTTAGAAATCTAGCAATTCTATTGCAGATGCTGCAGGGTTTTAACTCAATAGCCCGATGAAGTAACATGTTAATGCTACTAATATTTTACTGCAATAGTAATTCAACCTAATGTCCGAGTACGTGGACATTTGAAATTTTAACATTTTGATGGAAATTATTAGTCAAGATGAACATTAGCATTTTACGTTTCACACGACTATGTAAAGCAAAATCTAGCAATTAATAGTTACGGTCCTGCTCTTTATATAGTTTCTGCTGACTGTTTCCTGGAAAAGCTGTGTTCTTCCATTATACTGATACTATATATTCCTCTGATCACTTCTGTGATAATTAAGATGCAAATAGCTGTTTTTTCTGTGAAAATTGAAATGAGAATTCAGTAGTGTTTATTGCATTGGTAATGTTAGAGGTCTCAAATGATTTGGCAAATGAATATTTTGTTGATATTTTATGGCATAATCAATCACAAGAGATTTACCTAAAAAATGTAATGATGACACATCATTATTCTCATCTCTCAAATAGCTCTTACGACTCCAGCTTATTACTACCTTCTTTTGACTCCTTTTCCTAAATTCCTGTACAGTTCATGTTGAAAACATTATTGTCAATCTCTATATCACCAACTGCTAGGATACTGTGAAACTCCAGGGTTTTTTTTTCTGTGAAGGATATTACCCGAATATACAGTTATAGTTTCGAATATGATGTCTCCCTGTACAGTTAGTCAAATGACTTTTAACTGATGCAGATCAGATGAAGAATTGACAATGGGTAGCAGCGAATATCTCTCCAGAAGAAGGAATATATTGGAACGACAGGGCTTCCGTGTTAGGGCTGTGATTAGCAGCCAGATGGATGCTTTAACAGTCCCATTTTTGGGATCAGGCGAAGAATTGACCAGCGAATATCTCTCCAGAAGAAGGAATATATTTTTCAAGATTCCGAACCCCATTTATTTCAATACAGAGTATTACCCCAGAAGCACAAACCTACATGAGATCTTTTAGGTGGAAGGTATTACTATCATAGCCAGATGATGTTTTCCCTCAGACCATGGATGTCTGCTCCATCTATGTATATAGTATGTATATACTCATTATATATACATGTAAAGAGGTTCAACTTAATCTCCGGCATATACATTGATGAAGGTGATTTATGTTAATCTGAAGGATTTGAATTTTGAAACATTGAAGCTCTGCATATCTACCAATATTTTGCATGGGTAGCTATTATTCCCAGTTTCTGTTCTTGAAGGATCTGTCTGGCTATGGAAAATAAGTGTAAATTTATACCTAGCTTTGACTATGATTTGTGGCTATTGTATATTATTACAGTATTTTGAGGATCTGAATCATCTGTAAATATTATGCAGTTGTTTTTCATTTATACTATCTTATTATAGGAACCTCCTAAATATCTAAATAGGCCTCTGAGAATATCATACATATAACAAATAATTTGTAAAAGAAATCATTATATTGTAAATATATTTTGACACTTTCATTATGTTACCAAACATTCTAATGTAATATTTTTAATTAAATGTCTGTGGCCCACTGCACTAATATTGCTAGATCTGTAATTTTCAATGCTTCAAAACAGAACAAGGAACTGAGGCTTGGCTTGTGAAGCTTAATTATGTTGTGAAACGGAATACTTGGATCATATTCACTCAAAAAAATTAAATTATTCAGTTCAATTTAAGATTGTGCTCAATTCGGTAACAAAACGAACCTCAATCAAACCTCGATAAATTTTATGAACCAAAACTGAATAATTCAAAAAGTGAGCTCGACTCGATTCATTTACACCCCTATTAATATTAATATGTATGTAATAATATGTTAGGAATTTTTAATTTTTAAAATAAAAATTTATCTCTAATTTTGGAATAGGAGAGCATCACATGATTATAACTACAACAAGTCAATGACCACCAAGGCTACAAGTCATTTCTTTTCTCAAATGTATGAACATTAGCAATAGTGGGGAAAAGAAAAAAAGCCTAGTTAACTCTCCACAAGCAAGAAGTCATTTCACAACTTTGGGATTATGTTCATCCCATAAATAAATCAAACAACAAATGGCAGAAATAAGATCAAAACCAAGTTCAGTCAGGTTACCATTACGGAGATCAAAGAGGAATCAAGAGAAAAACACACTCAAAGAAAGTGAGTCCCTTATAAATAGACGGGATGATGAAAAAAAAAACCGGGCTCAAGCTTCAGGAACAGAGGTTGCTGGGCGCTTGATTGATGCAGACTTAAGAAGATGGTTGTAGCTGCCTTTTTCCTTGAAAAGCTGGGAAAAATGATGCTTGCAATACAAAATGCCTTCAAGGGCTGCATAATTTGATGGAGTTATGGAGCATCCACCATGAGAGCACTTGAAGCATGTCTTGTGATAAGATTGGTTTTCCACAGTCACCTGATATTTTTCATAAACAAACCCCAATTCTTTAGATAATGAGCCACTGGCCCACCGCACATGAGTAACAAATAAACAGTAGTTTATCAAACAATAATGTCTGGTGTGTGCTGGACATTCACCTAATTGTAGCAACAGTTAGACAGACATTTCTGTTCTCAATATCCTTGGCTTTTCATAATCCTTCTATATTTCAACCCGAAATTACAAAAATACCCTTAGAAAAAATACCCTTTGGAAAAACTAGGATTGCAAAGCAGGCCTAACTACTGAACTTCAAGCTACTAAAGCTCCCAATCAAGGTCATTTCAGTCTCATGCTAAATATTCACAGGTCCTGCAGCAAATCTATCAAAATGTTACTCCAAATCTTAGAATAACCCACTTAAGTTCTGAACAACAATCAGCTCATACTTGAGGGCGATGTTACCAAAGCAGTGACTACAACCCACTCTTAGATCACAGAGGAAAAAGAGAGAAGATATTTGAAGCTAAGAAAACAAATTGGTTCTCGACTTGCATACTTAAAGAAAAGGGACAAAACTACAAGAAACGGGGATGCGAGATAGTGAGAGATGGAGCCCTATCAAGCTTTAGTTGAATGATGGTTTATGAATTGATAAGAGTCAACTACTAAATTTCAAGAATCATTCACTTTGAGCCCCACTTATGAACAATATCCTAACACGGCAATGTCTCTGCTAAGACAACCTTATAGTAAAACTATTCATTCTTCAAAATTAACACATCAAGCCATATCAACAATCCATCCTATTTCGCCAAAGGAGTTTTTCATGTGACGCGTAAATGTTATCCCTTGGAATCCATCTCAAAATATCCAAGTGTACGCAATTGATAAATCTGAGTTCAGCAATGTAAGAAGAAAGAGATGCAGACATGTGAATATGTCGAGGCAAGAGATGTCCAAGAAGAATGTATTTACTTGGGATCAATTTGCATAAGAGAGGAGAACTTTTTTTTACAAGACAATGGTGAAGCTAGTAACGGTGTATGGAACCTGCACAACCATGAAGTGCATAAGGTGGGAGTTGATGATATGAGAATGTTATGGAGGACGTATGAGTAAACAATTGGAGATTGGATTAGAAATGGGGATATTCAAGAGAAGGTCAGGGTGGCATCAATTAAGGAGAAGATAAGTGAACATCGATTGAGATGGTATGCTTCTACCAAGTGTTGGCATGTAGATGCACCAGTGACAAAAGGAATAATGTGTAAAAAGAAAGATATAAGAAGAGGGAGACCAAGGAGAAAGTTGTACAAAGAGAATTGAAGGAGTGGAATATAACTAAGAACATGACTTGGATTTTGAAGAGATCAATTTGAAGAAAGTTTGAATCTCTAAAATAGAATCGAGAAATGTCTCTTAGATTTGAGGGTGTGTGTGTGTGTGTGTGTGTGTGTGTGTGTGTGTGTATATATATGGGAAATATGGAGGTGCACAGCCGTGTAACTTTAAAAGTTACACGGTCTACGATCGTACTACGATCGTAAAGTGATTTCACTCTACGATCGTAGAGTAGTCACTCCACGATTTGTGAATTCACTCTACTATCGTGGACTACTCTACGATAGTAGAGTGAATTCACTCTACTATCTGTGGACTACTCTACGATCGTAGAATGAAATCACTATACGATCGTAAACCGTGTAACTTTAAAAGTTACACGGCTGTGTATCTCCATTTTTACCTCTCTATATATATATAATGTGTCTTGTGTGCTTATGTTTTTATTCTATCTATAACCTTTCATTTCTATTCTTTTAGTTTAAATTACTTTATTTTATCCTTTTCTTATATTTTGTTTTATATTTTTCTTTTCTCTTCCTTTTTGCTTTACGTTTACATATTCGATAATCTGGATTTGTTTTCAACCTACCCCCCCCCCCCACAAGTTTGGGATTAAAAAAATTATTAAATTGTGTTGAATAACTGATATACTCCATAAAGTTCTTGATGGTATCCCAATTTGATATTATGTTCATACAAGATTAAATGTAAATTAACAACAAAAGTACAACTCAAGGGTGTTATGGATTTTATGCACAAATATTGTACGAAAAGGGATGTGTTTCCACTTTCCAATAAGCTCCTTGGATGATGAAATTTCTATAGACTATAAAAGGCTACTTATACAGAAGTAATGATTAATAGGTGCCAGTCCTAGTAAGCACTTGAGGCTATATTTCACATCCTAAGATATTGGGGGATCAGTAAAAAATAGAGACAGGACACAAAAACTTCTAATTGAATTACAACATTGCTATGTAAAAGACTAGAACTAGAATGCATGTTGATAGAGATTAGGGCACAAATAAAATTACATTTACTTCATCAACACTGTATTGTAAATAATGCCCTTTAAATAACTTAGATGAATACCTTCTCCAGTGGATAAGCTGTTTTACCGCAAGTAGCGCATTTTTCTTGTGTCCCAGAAAACATGCCGGCAGCTTTGCTAGGTGACCTTGTCTGGAAACCCATACAATCAAAGATAACATGAGGTTGCATAGATCAAGAAAAACATTTCAAATTTTCAAATACAGGAACATGTAGTACTTGTGGGGAGAATTTACCAGCTCTGGGGTTATCTTGTCAGCTAACTTTGCAGCTGATAGAAAATGAAATGAATTACAAATTAAACAATTAATACCGATATGCAAAAATATCAAATATTATGTAGATTGACAAGACTTACGTGACTGAAAGTTCTTGTTGAAATTTCCTGACTCCTTGAAAAGCTGCTCAAAGTGAGGCTTGCAGTACAGAACGCCTTCCATAGAGGAGTAGTTGCTCAGCTGTAAAGGAAACAAAATAATAAAGATTAGCTTAAAAAATTTACAGACATCACAGACACAACAATTATGTTGTAGTAAAAGTCCAGACCAACTCAGAGAGTTGAGATCTCAATTTTAAATTCTCTTGTTTCCAAATGAAAAAATATGGAGATTCTTATATCTTCATTCAGACATTAACTGGGTTGAAAGCACCTAATTCATACAAAATATTTTCAGAGAAAGTGGAGTTTGTTTTTTATAGGTAATTGGGATTGGAACCAGCGAACCCTAGAGGTTATCCCTTAAGTCCTCTGTCATTTCTCCCACCCCTTGTGGTGGAATTGAGTTCTCAAACTTAAGAAGATAAAAGTACAAAGAACACAACACTTTCAAAACTCACAGCCATCATGTTTACTAACATATCATTACCACACAACACCATATGCAGTGATAATGTAACAATAGTCATTGTCATTGCCGGTATACTGCAAATAAACCATGACATCTAGAATACCACCATTACTTCTGCCACAGCCTGGGCCACCTAGACAACTACTATGCCTCCTCCACCATGCCATTAGGACCATTACTATAGAATCCATAATACCAAAATCAAAAAGGCCAAATAATCTGCACTGACACCACAAACTGCAAAGGAAATGCAGCTACTCCTACTACCACCATCACAACACCGCGTTCTTTGCCTTTCCCAACATATGAACATAATCAGCTCAATAGAGTAAAATCACCACATGTACTCACAAAACTAGCTGACTGATACACATATATGAACTCTTAAATGAATAGCTCCTGAAGTTAAGGGATCTCTATTCTCTTCCATTATCAATGCACTATAGTGGTTTATTTCAAATAATACCCATTGAAAATCTTGTTTTGCAGGTATAAATAAACAGTGTCAATGGTGAAACCAAATAAGTGCCCCTCAGCTTATCTATGTCATTATACACAAATTTTATCATTCTATAAATACAGAAAATTCATTATTATAATTATTATTATAAAAGTTTCCTGAGAATTTTGTAAAAGAATGGAGTGTTATCATTTAATTTACAGTGAATAAATCAACCAAAAAAGCTTGAGATGAGGACAAACATTAAAATCCATAATAAAAAAAACTGAAGAAAGAGCAACTAAATAGGATGATTACCTTGAGAGTTCCTTTGCAATGAGAGCACTTGAAGCATGACTTGTGAAAATCAACTCCGTCTGCAGACAACAGCTCCATTGGATAAACTGTCTTCTCACAGGCCTTACATTTCTGTTGTGTGCCAATAAAAGACATATCTTTGCCTTAGATCTGATATAAACGTTCTAAATTTCCTTACTTTCACTACCAACCAAACCAATTACCCTAACTGCTGCCTTTTTTAGCTCAAATTCAACTCCAATCCAAAATACTCTTGAGCTTCTCTGAAAACTTTAAGCACAAAACAGAAAACAAACTCAAAGCCACAAACATTTCCATAACAATTGGTCATCTAAACAGAAATAGTTGAATCAAATAGCAACATACAAGTATAAATTCACTATATACAGATCTGAACTTTGATTCGGTGTTCAATGAAACCCATTTCAACAAAACATTAATACATACCTTAAAGTAAGTAACTCAGATAGAGTTGATTGATGAGAGGGAGGGTTTAATTTATTTATGGCACAAGAAGTTATCTGTGTGTATATATATATACAGAAATGATAAGTAAGGGATCCTTACTTTCTTAAAATAAGGAAAAAAAAATTTTGCTTTTTTTTTTTTAAAACAACTAAAAAAGAAGTTTAATATTTTAGGGAATTAAAATTTTTTCATAATACAATGTTTTTGGCGTGTTTTGAATACCTATATCAAAAAAATAATGGTACAGTCTGCCCAAACTATACATACGTATTTTATTATACGTATCCAAATCACACCCAAAACACTGTATTATGAAAAAATTTCAGTTCCATAAAATATTAAATTTTTTTTTTTAGTTATTTTAAAAAAAAAACAAAAAAAAAAAATTCTCATTTTAAGAAAGTAAGGAATCCTTTATTTGATCCTTATATATATTATCTGTGCGTGGAAAATGGGAAGGAAAAAAGAAGGATTGGACGCTTTTTGCTGGGAGCGGATGTTAGAGATAGAGATAGGAGAGAGAAACAAAGAACAAATAATATCTGCGCTGGAAACGCATTTTGGCTCCACTTTGACTAGTGTAATAACACGCGGCCTTTTTCTGATCTATCTAATAAAATACGATTTTAAAATTTTCTTTTATTAAATAAATTATTTGGAATTCAAAGTTTGAGATAAATTTTATCGTCCATATAATGCCAGAGACATGAGATCCAACTAATATATATATATATATATATATATATATATGAGGTTCCATTCCCAACTAGTATTATAAAAATACTTTTGAAAATATATGTAATATATCTTAATACAATAAAAGACAAATTTGTCAAAGAAAAAATACTAATAATTTTTCATTATTAATGTTGAGGGGTATTATGACAAAATTAGTAATATAACATGTTAGACATTTATATGTTATATTACTAATTTTAATTTTATTTAAAAGAGCTTAATTAAATTAATGAATTTAATGAGTTATTTAAATTAAAAGAAAATTACATATTTATGTGTAATTTATATAATTTATTTAAAATTATACCATCTTTGAGAAAAAAGATTTTTTAATTTGTATACTATAATACCAAAGTTTTACCATACCAAACAAATATTAATGATTAAAATAAATTTTAAAAAATTATTTTTATTATACTTTTATTTCGAACGGATTATTTTATTTTATTTATTTGATTTTGATTAATTTAGCATTAAATTTATACAAGTTTTCATCTAGGCATGCTACAGAGATCTGACAGGTAGGTTTTCTCTCTCACGTGCCAGCTCATGTAATTTTTCCGTCCAAAGTCAAATAATTTAACAGAATTTATAACGGTTTATAAAAAAATTGTAGTTCAGTCGGCGATGTATTTATAAACCACGGACCCCTGATTAATAGAATGAAGAAAAGTGTATTTAAGCCTATATATATATATATATATATATATATATATATATATATATATATATATAATCTTTTCACTTTTCCACAATGATATATTTGACTCCTTAAGAATTTCTAGGCTGCAGATCGATTGTTTTAATTTCTGCAGTTATTTCAAGACGTACGTACGTGTTTTCCAAGTCATAAAGCATGCATGCTGTCATACAATTGTGTGGAAAATACTTTCAATGGAGACTACCACTTAATATGTTAATTATCCTAATTAATCAGACTCAATTTTTTCCAAGGTAGGTAGCATGAAGATCAGAGTCTTTTCCAAGCTAGATAGCTGGAATTTGGATTACGGAATCAATTTGGGAGTTATGCTTGCTAGCTATCAAACCTGTTCTCTTGTGTTCCTTCACTTAAATCTTAATACATAGTCTCTTACTTAATATTAATTAATTCTAAAATTAAATAAAAGGACATGTGTCAAGATTTAAGTGGAGGAACACAAGAGGGACAGAGAATTTGGGGACAGAGAATCTGCTCTCTGTTGGCCACGCCTTCAGGCAAGACCCGCAAATTTAAGGGCTCTGAGCTCGTGGAATGATTCATTCTACTTCTGCCAATCGGAAGGTGTTACATGTGGCGGTCGTCACCACCGCATTAGTCGTCCTTAATTACATGATCCAGAGGCTTGGCAGCTCCATATGTGGGAAACCGTACCTGAGCTTCCTTCGGCTTCTAAAGATCTCTAACAACACTTTTCATGGTGAAATTCCTTCAAATTCTATCGTCCGGCCTGTTGAAGAATCTGTTGGTACTTGATGATCAATTGCTATAGGTCACAATAAAGTGCATGTCTGGCCGGTATGATACTCCTTTAGTTTATAATCTTTCCCCTTTGGTCGTCTTACATTTGATGAGCACTCAACTACAAGGTATGTAGTCTTCTGCCCAGCCTAGGCTAGCTTGATGCTCTCCCAGCCTATGTTTTAAGTTTAAGAAAAATACTTTTTTTATATAATTTGTACATTTTATATTTTTTTGTGAAGATAATTGTTAACGTCAGGATCTTTCTCCACGTCCCAATCACGTAAGACGTCCCGATCTCGCAGACAAGAAACACAACAACACCGAAAAGCTTGTGGCGGTTCCGTCGGGAGGATAGCTCAGGCGTGAGAATTAGTACGTGTTCACAAGGTTAACAATGGAGGAATATATGGTTTAGTGTATTGAGAGAGATAATAATTCTCAGTTGTGTGAATGTGTATATATGAATGAAACGTACCTCCTTGTGAAGACTTACTCACTAAGAAATAATATCCTTGCTTGGATTATCGTGTCGCCTCTTATCACTTTGACATATCCCACGACACGATGGGTTCGGCCAATCGCATGGAGTTCATCCATCGCTTTCTTGGCCTTTATTTGCCTTTGGCCGTACCACTATAATCCCATCCACATTAATGCATGACAAATATCTTGGTCAACTGTCATACTATATCATCATTACAAGTCAAAGTAATAGATATTAAATGACGATGTGGGTTAATCAACGAACCAGGCCGGTCAATAGGATTAAATAAAGTTGACACAATAAATGGGCTCAAAGAGTCCCATGGCTTAATTATAAAAGCCCAATGATTAAATTGATAAATGGGCCCAATATACACGCCCAAAATAGGAGAAATATCATGACCCAACATTACCCCTAGTTTTTAGTTAAACAAGATGTTTAATGGAAAACTATATATGATTCATGATATTTAGAATTTAATAAAGGCCCAAGGATAGGAAATAAGTGAATCAAACCCACTTTTAACATCTGAAGTGGAATAAGGGAGAAATTTGGATAGTGGATACCCGAAGCAATAAGCCCAATCGATAAAGGATTTGAATTTGAGCAGGATGGGCCAATAAGATAGAAATCCAACGATCGGGGCCCAATCGATAAGATATTCAAAGGTCATGCAAACGCATTCCACTTTAATTCTCATTATTCTGCGACATTAAATGCTTGCCTACCGCTTTCACGTGTAAGCCGTCAATTATAAAAGATAAACCTCACCAAATTTGCGGTTTACCTATCGATTTGAAATTGAACCTTTGAGCTTTCTTCCTCTCGAAAAACCTCTCTTTAGCTTTCATGAAACTCAATAATGGTGAATCCAAGCCAAACCCCTTCAAGTTCTTACCGTTCGAACCACAACCAAGAGGGTTCAAGTGCCAATCCACCATCTCCAGTGATTTCTTCAAAGATGGGGAACAATTTCCTCATCTAACATCACCTCCACCATCTCTCGAATACAAGCTGAGCTCTCTAGGATTCGATACCATGTTCTCGATAACTTTGCTATGAGGGCTCCAAATCACCGAGGAGCGAATGTACCAAATGACAGTGACTACCGGGTCATTTATCTTAAACTACTCTCTTTGAAAAGGGATTAGCTACCCTCCACGCCTTCATAGTTACCCTCCTAAGGTTTATTGGAGTAGGCTTCGCCTGTTGGTGCCCAACTCCTATATCCATATATCTTGGCGTTCATCGCCTTACGCCGTGAATTAGGGGTTACCCCTACTGTTGATCTCTTCTTCACCCTCTACCATTTGGCGAGATCCAAGAAGCGAGGGTTCAAAATCTTGAGCAAAGCAGTCCCCACGCCCAAACTCGAAATTCGAGAAGAGGCCCTGATGAGCACCCCCTCGAAAGCAACAAAGGATGACACGAGAAATGGTTCTTCGTCATCGGTCCGAGAATCTCCTCCTTCTGATTGGACCATTTTGGGCGTATCTCTGCGACTTCGGTGACATTCCAGAGGGCGTGTGAGGGAGATGGGTGACTTCATGAATAGGATCCTCCTCAAAAGTGGAGCTTCACTCTCTTGACCAAGCAAGCATGGTTGTATGACCATAAGCGTGAGTCTCGGACCATTACGTGATATAATTTTTGAAATGTTTATGTAGTACTGATTTTAACTTGTGATTATTTGCGGTGTCTTTGATCAAACCAACTTCCCAAGTAAAAGACTTGGAAGATTTCTTGGCGGGGAGGATTCTCGATGCAAATGAAGAACTCTATAACGAGGAGCCTTCCGAACTGAACCCCCCTTTGAACCAACAACAACCCCTCTTGGGATGATGACCACGAAGGTGAAAATCCTATCATCCTCGAAGAGGTCCTCAAAACCTCGTAGAAGGAAGAAAAGCCGCAAAAAGGGCGGGACTCTTCTTGAGATAAATCTGAAAGCGATGAGGAGGTACTTACGAGGTAAACCCACAACCAATTCCTTCAAACTGAACCCACACCAACCTCTCGAACCAACCCCACTAACTTGAACCAACCCCAAAAAAGAGGAGTCTCCTTGACATTCCTCCACACGATCCAAGCGAAAGTCCTTCGTCTGCTAAAAAATTAAGCAAAAAATAATTCCTCTTCTGGCCAAGCGAACTCGCGTCCCCCTCCTTCAACAACCAATCCTTTAAATGAAACCCCAACACCTAACTTATTTGGCGGTCGGCCGAGGCCCTTCTCTGTCAAGAAAAAGAAAAGCTTGACCTTGGACGGTCGGCCGATTCGACTCGACGAAGAACCTTCTTGACTCCGAGCCAATGCCAGCTCGATCACCTTCTCCAGAGGCAATGCATGCGGATCCTTCTTCACGGTTCGCGATCGGCTATTACCTCCTCCTCGAGGACTAATGACCTCCGAATTCGGCGATGACGCCATGGGTCCACCGACTATGTGGCCTCGGTTCAGCGCCAATTTCCCTTTCAAGTTGTTTGAGGCCTTCGTTCATGAGGCCGATGACCATCGGTTGAGGAACAATTCAAATGGGGACTTGCTCGTGAAGGCATGAGCTACTTGGCTAAGGTAAATGACTCTTCTCTTCCTTTGCTTACTTATTTTCATACTCATACATACATCAGGTGATTGAATAACACCGAACATGTACTGAGCCAAATGTTGTATTCGGACGTCTGCGTCCCGAGATCTCTCCATTTGAATCCCAGGAGGAGGCGTGAAGAAGGAAAATTCCTCTCCGAAATCACCTTACTGGCTCGGGAAAGGACTCACCGTGAAGGCCTTCTTCATACTAACGAAGGTCTTGAGAAAAGAGTTGGCCCAAGCTAAGGGAGAAGTGAAGGCCTCAAGGAAGAACTAAAAGTCGACTAAGGCTCAAAGATTTGAAATTGTCAACATGAATGTCGATTTAGTTCGGAGGAGTGAGCGAGGATGAATAAGATCAAGGAGTTGAAGTCAACGCCAAAATCTTGACCAAAGACGATCCAAGTAAGATGGAAGCGGGATGAAAAGCTTCAAATGAATATCTGGCGGACTTGGAGTAAGAGATCCGAGAACTCAAGGCTCTTGGGACCTTTGGCCTCCTTTAAGCGATGCTCTTCGCAAAAGAAATTTGTGAAGAAGTATAGGAACTCGAAGACGAAATAAGCGGAGAAATCATGAGGATTCACAAAGAAAGCTACGAGCTCTGCCAAGTCTTGGCAAGGAAAGGTTGATCAAGGCTAACTTAGATCCTTACCTCTTTGGACTCTTGAGATGATGGTATACTGCATGAAGCACCGAACTTTTTATGGATTGTCTTGATCTTATTATGAATATTTGTAAAAATTTTATGTTATTTCCTTATTTGTAAATGAACTTAAATATTAATGAGAAATGATTTCCTTCCTTATGACTTGATTGCACTTTTTATTTTTTGTTAATACTTGATATGAATTTATATGGACAAGTGTACAAAAAACCCTTCGAGGATTTAACTTCAAATGATTAAGCATGTCATATAACAGATGAGATAAGTTTTAAAGAACGAGGCATTAGAACTCAACACTTAGAAAAGACTCGGGGTAATAAAGTAAAGAGATCTTATCAAATTCCGAGAAGTGCGAGATCGGTCATTTGTTTACCACTCGGGGTGAAACAATTATATGAAAACCAAGATATAAGGATCAAGATATAAGGACCAAGATATAAGGACCAGGATATAAGGACCAGTTGTGACCATTGATTTACCACCCTGGTAAAATCAATATAGGATCCTTCGTCTACCACTCGGGGTAGAACGACAAATGGGCTGCCATCGAATGGCCAGCAAGTCCTACCATTCCTCCTTACACCATAGTGACCATAGGACAAAATAGGACCAGGACCAATAGTGACCATTGATTTACCACCCTGGTAAAATCAATATAGGATCCTTCATCTACCACTCGGGGTAGAACGACAAATGGGCTGCCATCGAATGGCCAGCAAGTCCTACCATTCCTCCTTACACCATAGTGACCATAGGACAAAATAGGACCAGGACCAATAGTGACCATTGATTTACCACCTGGTAAAATCAATATAGGATCCTTAAATACCACTCGGGGTAGAAACGACAAATGGGTTGCCATCGAATGACCAAAGAAGTCCTACCATTCCTCCTTACACCATAGTGACCATAGGACAAAATAGGACCAAGACCAATAGTGAAAAAATGTCTTTTATTGATAATGAACAATAATATCTGGACTTAGATGAATTAACTTGATCTTTATTGAAAGTATTTCCGAAGCACCTTGACGTGCAAGTGTTTTTGATTTGGAACCATCTAATGCCCTTAAGGTAAGTGCTCGGTTTGGATACTTGATCACCTCATATGGTCCTTCCCAGGTTTGGCATTAACTTTCCGTGTTTTGAGGTGTAGAAGCTTGGCTACTCGAGGACGAAGTCTCCTACTTCGAATCACAACTTGACTCCTTTGTTATAATGCTTAGCTACTCTTCGTTGATAAGCGACCCAATTTAAGTAAGCAACCTCTAACTTCTTCTAGCAGATCCAAATTGGCCTTCAGTCCTTCGTCATTGTATATTTCTTTGTATTAGTGATTCAAGACTTGGAGATCCGATTTTGACGAGGACTAAGGCATCGATTACCATAGGCCGATCGAAAGGTGAATCGATGGTAGTCCTTGGTGTAGTCCGGTAAGCCCACAACACAGCGAAAGACTCCTCTGGACATCTTCCTTTAGCTTCATCTAAATGCAACTTGATCCCGATTCGTGACGTCTGTTGGTCACCTCAACTTGGCCATTTGACTGTGGATGAGCCAATCAAGTCTTCTTATCTTTGAATCCCCAACTCCTTTAAAAATGCTTCAAATTTTGATCCCACGATAATGAAGTCTGGTTGTCCGATATTAATACTACTAGGGATCCGAAGCGAAACACTACGGACTCTTTTATGAACTTCAAACATTCTTGCTCAAAGTAATTAGCAAGTGGCCGCCTCTACTCACTTGGTCATGTAATCAATAAGCAACTATGACAAAGCTAAACGACCTTTTAGCTTTAGCAATGGACCCAATATATCTACCCCCAAGATAAATGAAAGGAATAGGAGATAAAATCGAGTATAGCTCTTCCGGTGGTGATGTGGGATCGATTTGTTGAGTTGGCACTTTTCACATTTTTTTGACATACTCTGTAGCTTCCTTGAAAATTGTAGGCCAATAGTATCCTTGTCGAAAGAAGTACTTTGTAAGCCAAAGATTTAGCGACCATATGATCACCATAAATGCCCTCGTGAACTTCGAAGAGCATATTCCGCCCTCGGATGGGACCGAGCACTTGATAATGGTGAAGAAAAGGCCAATCGATAAAGATCCCCATCAATAAGAACAAAGTTGGCGCTCTTGTATTTGATCTTCTTAACTAACATCGATCCAGAAGGAAGGACGCCATCTCGCCAAATACTCGATGTAGGGGTCATCCGTGAGTTAGATCGCTTTCGATACACATCACTACTTCATCTGTGAACACTCATACATTGCAGAACTTCCAAGTAAAGTGATCCGTTAAAACATCTCGCATCCGTAGTAGCCAATTTCGACAATGCATCGGCGATAGAATTGTCATTACGCTCTATGCCACGAAATTAAATCTGAAGCGAAATCTGAAGTCGGTCCTTTAACTCGCCAAATACTTGATCATCCGATTTCCACGAGCTTCATAGTCCCCCGACAGTTGCTTGACAACCAACCGAGAGTCCTTCAGAGATGATAAGGTTAGGACCTCTAAACTCTTTGCCAATCGAACACCCGCTAGTCTTGCTTCATACTAAACCGTTGTTTGTCGCTTTAAATCCAAATCGATGGCTGTTGAACTTTGAACCCATCCGGACTTGTTAAGATAATTCTCGCCTTACTAACGGTTAGGGTAGAGGAACCATCTGCATATAGAGTCCAAACATTACGCTCTGTTGCAGAATCGCGAATCGCTTTCGATCGGACGATTAAACTTCCGGTAAATTTCGGCATCTGCCGGTGAGCGAACATTCTACTATGAAATCGCCAAAGCTTGGCCTTTGATAATGGTTCGTGGATGGTATTCGATGAAAAATTGTGACAACTCCATTGTCCATGCCATTAACCTTCACGAAACTTACGGCTTGCCCATCACCTTCTTGATGGGCGATCCGTGTAGACAACCGGTGAATGAGCCTTGAAAAATGCCAAGCTTCCTACTAGCAATTATCAAGGCGAAGGCAAATTTCTCAACATTTGGATACGGTTTGATTATCTCGCGGGACGTGGCCCGACATAATAGGATCGGATCTTGTCTTCGCGATCTCCCGAACCAAAGACCTGCTCAGCCATTATGAACTTGCCGCCGAGATCTGAGATATAAGGTCTCTCTTTGGAATGGGTTTCACCAATAAAGGAGCAGAAGAAAGATACACCTTTATGCTCCGGAAGGCGTCTTCACACTCTAAAGTCCACTGGAGCGTCTTAGCATTCTTGACTACTTTCAATGTATCAAAGAAAGGAAGACACCTCTCTGCAGATTTGGCGACGAACCTCCTTAACGCTGCAATCCTGCCAGTCAGACGTTGGACGTCTTTGAATGACTGAGGAGTCTTCATGTCAAATTGCAACACTCGTTAGTGTCGTGGCCAGCGGCCTGATGATAGCCACAATACTTACGAGAGTTACCGCCTTGATTCGGTAATTATCACGGGGTGGCTCAAAGAAAGGTTGGTTTCGATTTGATCCAAAATTATCGATCTATCGGTGTTTAGTTTGGTGTAGTTCTTATTCACCTTCGGGCGGAACGGAGGATGACCGCCTTGCCGCCTTGAGAATTATTGTATTTTTTCGAAGCGCCCTCTGTCCGATCATTATACCCCGTTCTCCTCTGTTCAACTTCCGGGCTTAGGAGCCATCGACTCTTTCCCCGACGAAAAGAGGATGTTTCAGTTGTTCATAGCTTCTTCCACAACGATGTAGCCTTCGCTTTGTCAAAGGCTTGGCCAAGCTCTTCTTGGATGATTGAACATCAACTTCTTCACCAACTTTTCGGACTTTACGAGATCCAATCCATTCGGAACAAACTTTGACTGGAGATCATTAAGATCGGACACCGACCAATCGCTTCTACGAACCTCTTTACATATCGGCCCAAAGATTCGGCAAACCACGGATCGTGCCAAAGAAACGTCAGAGCTTTCCTCTTCTTCGGTTGTTCTAAAGCAGGCATGGAACTTATCACAAAGTTCGGTCCACGAGGATATGGAATCTGAAAGGCAAAGTTCCCAACCATCATCTCGCATCTTTTTACGGCGTTAGAATAAAGGTGTGACACTTATGCATCGGATTGAAGTCGTAATAGTCCATTAATAGAATTGAATGCAGCTATGGTCATAAGTGGTCCCTTGTTCCATCGTAACTTTCCATGCGAGGCAATTTTTAGTGATATCCGCCTTTTCCTTGAGAATATCGAGGAAAAAGGGATGCTTTTTCCCGGGCGTCCTTCACCCATCGGGAAACCTCTTCTCATGAACAACATTATGTCTCGAGAGGATCGACCTCCTCCGCCGATCCTACCGCCTGAAGGACTTCTTGATCCGCTTGATACACAACTCTTTCCTTGGGGTTAGAATGATCACGTTGATAGTCCATTACCCGGGACTTGATGCGACCTCCTTCGACCTGCTCCTTTGTTGATAATCATCTCGATGTTGAGAGGTACTTGGCCATTATCGCCTTCTTCGAGGCCATGGGAGTTCGCTTCGATCTCATCCTACTCTCGAGAATGATCCTAGAAACACGCGTGGAGCAACGACTCCTTACCCTCGCGTCGAGTATCCTCCTTATGCCCACTTCGTCTTTTCGTATTGATCATTGGGTAGATGCTTCGCCTGCATTCCGCCACGAAGCATCTGTTGGTATATCTTCTCTTTTTTTTAATGGGACCGCCATGGCTCTATCTCGCTTCGTCGCCGTCTTTGCCAACTTGGCGGACTCTTAACCTCTTCGGCTACTTATGATAAATCTTGGTTGGTGAGGCTTCCACTGTCCCGACCATGATCTCGCTCCTCATTCGCGCCGAAAACCAATCTTCGTCTGCCCCGCCAGAATCTTGAGACGGAGATCCCACGAATTATGCTTAGAAGCCAGGTTTCGTGAAGACTCTTGGAAGGACCCAGACGATCCTTCATCAAACACGAGGCGTTGGACGAGCCAATGACCATCACCGCCTTTTCCGGTGTACCATCCCTACTCCTCATCATCTTCCAAAGTAGGTTAAACGATTGTGATTGAAAATTTTAATGACACTTTAGAACTTCAAAGCCTCCTTCTGGCATGATGTTAACGCCAGATCTTTCTCCACGTCCCAATCACGTAAGGCGTCACGATCTGCCGCACGATAAAACACATCGACAAAGCTCGGCGGTTCCGTTGCTGGGGATAGCTTTCGAGCGTGAGAATTAAGACGTGTTCACAAGGTTAACAATGGAGGAATGTATGGTTTAGTGTATTGAGAGAGATAATAATTCTCGGTTGTGTGAATGTGTATATATGAATGAAACGTACTCCTCATGAAGACTTACTCACTAAGAAATAATATCCTTGCTTGGATTATCGTGTCGCCACTTATCACCGACATATCCCCCGACCGATGGGTTCGACCCAGAAATCGCGTGGAGTTCATCCATTTCTTCGCCATTATTTTGCCGCCACGTAAGTATAATCCCATCCACATTAATGCATGACAAATATCTTGGTCAATTGTCATACTATATCATCATTCTGAGTCAAAGTAATAGATATTAAATGAAGGTGGGTTAATCCAATGAAATCAAACCGGTCTAATAGGATTAAATAAAGTTGACAGCTAATAAATGGGCTCAAAAAGTCCCATGAATTAATTATAAAAGCCCAACAGATTAAAGCGATAAATGGTACTAATATACCCGTTCAAAATAAAAGAGAAATATCATGACCCAACAATAATGTTCTGAAAATAGATATGTTTTTATTTATGCATGATGCATCAACATATCTTTCATGAAATAACTTAGACCTCGATCGATATATGGCCATTAATTATTGAAAGGGACATGATTTCTTTTATTTTTGAAACATTAATAACCAATATATTTTGTTTATTAATTATTTTTGTGTTTATTTTTTTTCAAAAAATTCTATCAATGTATTCTCAATTGAGGAAATAATGGGTGCATCTACATACATATCAAGAATTCAAGACTGCTTATTTATAGCCATCAGTTGATGTCACTACCTACGTGACCATATGTTTCTTTACTAGTTAGTACTTAGTACACGCAACTAGCCATCAGTTTCTTTACTGTTTATTTATAGCCATCAGTTGATGTCACTCCCCTTTAATTACTATTAAAAGCTGGGTCGGTTGTTCATCTTTTCTATAGATTATTTGCATACAGGTTGTAGAACATAGACGACGACGACATCAAAATGAAGCAATAAGTGAAAACTTTTATACTTTGATGGTAGTATATATATTGTTCACTATGATTCATGTCCAAGATTTATTAGTACGTCTTCTTTTAAGCTTCTCCTTGTTCAGTACTATTCATGCAACATTCAATGGAAATGACACCGATCGTTTGGCATTGCTGGCCTTCAAGCGCTCCATTTTGCAAGACCCGCAAGGGGCTCTGAGCTCGTGGAATGATTCAATCCATTTCTGCCGGTGGGAAGGTGTTACATGTGGCCGTCGCCACCAAAGAGTGGCAAGATTAGACATTATGTCTAGAGGCTTGGCAGGTCCATTGTCTCCATTTGTGGGAAATCTGAGCTTCCTTCGGGTTCTACAACTACTAAACAACTCTTTATATGGTGAAATTCCTCCTCAACTTGGTTACTTGTTCAGGCTTAAAGCTCTTAACCTGAACTATAACAATTTTGAAGGTGAATTTCCAGCCAACATATCCCGTTGCTCCAACCTCACAGTCCTCGGCGTTTCTCACAATAACCTGTCTGGCAAAATTCCTACTGAGCTCGGCTCATTGTCAGGGCTCACCGTTCTTATAATTGACCACAACAAGTTCACCGGACCGATCCCTCATTTCCTTGTAAATATGACGTTGCTGCAAACTGTAAGCCTCGCACAAAATCTATTTTCAGGCAGCATTCCAGATTCTATCGGTCAGTTGACTAACCTAAACATTCTTACCTTGGGTTTCAATAACTTGTCCGGTATGATCCCTCCTTCACTTTATAATCTGTCCTTGCTGACTGTTTTAACTATGGATGAAAATCCACTATATGGTACTCTTCCATCTAGCATAGGCTCTATGTTTCCTCATCTTCAACACATTCAGCTAACAAATAATCAGTTTACAGGATCCATTCCAATTTCCTTTTCAAATTGTTCAAATCTAGAAATATTTCAACTGAGTAATAACAATTTTGATGGGAAATTAGCTATTGATTTTGGACGTCTAGAGAATATAAACACCATAAATTTGCAACAAAATAATTTGGGAAGCGGCGAAACTGATGAAATGAATTTCATTGGTTCTGCAGCTAATTGCAGCAAATTGAAATTTTTTACCCTTGAGGCTAACAAATTAAGAGGGTCATTACCAAATTTTGTAGGCAACCTTTCATCTGAACTCACATTTCTTGATTTTGGAGAGAATCAATTGTACGGAACAGTCCCGCCAACCATAGATAATCTGGTAGGCCTAACCACATTGGCTTTATTTGATAATCAATTCACAGACACTATTCCCGCTAGTATTGGCAATCTTGCAAAACTACAAAGATTACATCTTTACAAGAATAAATTTTCAGGAACAATTCCAATTTCTATTGGGAATATGTCATTGTTGATTGAACTCTACATGAATATGAACAGATTAGAAGACATTATTCCTGAAAGTATTGGAAATTGCAAAAGTTTGTTGTTCTTGGAAATTTCTCAAAATAACCTAAGTGGCTCCATTCCCAAACAACTATTCAGACTTCCAGCTCTATCGATTTTACTAAATTTGTCTGTGAATCATTTGAATGGATCTTTACTGTTAGATGGTGGCAGCCTTCAAAACTTGGGGACTTTGGATTTGTCTAGGAATGATTTATCTGGTGAAATTCCGAGTGGTCTGGGTAGTTTCGGTAGCCTTCAAAATCTATTCCTTATGGAAAATAATTTTCAGGGTTCTATCCCATCATCATTGAGTACTTTAAAAGGTCTCACAAACCTTGATCTTTCTCATAACAACTTGTCTGGAAAAATTCCGAATTTTTTTGAGGAACTCAACATGACTCACCTAAATTTGTCTTTTAACAATTTTGAGGGCGAGGTACCAATGAGAGGAGTTTTTGCAAATCAAAGTGCAATATCAGTTGTTGGGAACAATAAGCTTTGTGGGGGAATTCATGAACTGCACCTAGACAAATGCTTGACCAAAGAATCAAACAGACATCGAGGAAGGACTCGTGCAGTTATAATTGTGATCTCCACTATATGCACACTTCTATCTGTAACTACAATGTTGTGGTTCTTGTTTTGTCGACGTAAACAAGCTAGAAAAATAAAGTCATATGGACAATTGCAGAAGGAACCATTCTTAAGACTGTCTTACCAAAAGCTACTTAAAGCAACTAATGGGTTCTCTTTAGAGAATGTGATTTGGTAAGGGTAGTTTCGGGATTGTTTACAAAGGAATTCTTGAAGTGGATGAAGTGGTTGTTGCTGTTAAAGTACTAAACCTTCAATCTCAAGGAGTTTCGAAAAGTTTTATGAACGAGTGTGAAGCCTTGAGAAGTGTTAGACACCGGAATATATTGAAGATCATTAGTTCTTGCTCCGGTGTTGATTTACAAGGTAATGACTTCAAAGCTTTAGTTTATGACTTCATGCCTAATGGGAATCTAGACAAGTGGTTACATTCGAGACCAGAGGCAAAAAATGAGAAGGATAGGCTGCATAGACTTGGGCTTCTTCAAAGAATAGATATTGTCATAGATGTGGCTTGTGCACTTGATTATCTTCATTACTACTGTGAAAAACCCATCATACATTGTGATCTAAAACCAAGTAACATTCTACTTGATGGTGATATGGTTGCTCGTGTTGGAGATTTTGGGATTGCGAAATTTCTTCATCCTGAACTTTCTGATGCAACTCAAAGCATTTCAATTGGATTACGAGGAACTATTGGATATGCAGCTCCAGGTATGCATTATAAAACTATGTTTCTAAAACTGGTTTAGGTAACCATTGATGGCCATTCCTAGAACCTTACACATTTGGAAAATATTCATGTTTGTTTGCAATAATGATAGGTGGATTGTACTATTTCTACTTAAAAAAATAGTTCATGATATTGTCATAAAAAAAGTGCTTATATATAAGAATTAAACTAGTATAAATAGTTGAATTTCATAACTACTAAATTGCAAACAAACATAGCTTAGAATTTCTGATCATTCTTATTAATGGCAGAGTATGGTATTGGAAACGAGATTTCTACTAGTGGAGATGTCTACAGTTTTGGGATCTTGTTGCTAGAAGTTATAACAGGAAAAAGACCTACCGATGACATGTTTAAGGAAGGCCTTAATCTTCATAATTTTGCAAAAATGGCACTGCCAGACCATGTGGAAGATATTGTGGATCCGTTAATTTTTGAAGAGACGAAAAAAAATAGAAAAGGACTAACACCTGCAGACACGACGGAGTGCATGATTTCAGCTACAAAAATTGGAGTTGCATGCTCCGTGGAAGCACCACTAGCTCGAATGAGTATCCAAACTGCTTTACGTGATCTGAGTTTAATTCGCAACACTATTTTACAGCACTGAAATGTTTCCATGTAGTTGAACATTTTCAGAATTTAGAGACTCAAGTTTTAGCAGGTTATGTATACTACTACTCTGTAATGAATGATTGTAGGGGGTCATTGTACAAGCTGTAATAAGCATATGTAGAGCATATTAAATGTGCTGTTATGCTACTTCAGTTTCATTTGTTAGTTTTTTTTTTTGTTTTGATAATGTGGAGTTGTTTTCCGACCGCAGTCCCCGGACTAGACTTTTCATACAGGCTTATGTTTGCGGTTCCGAGTTTACGACTCGCCACAAGCAAGTAAACTCGCCACGAGCTCTCATTTAAGCCACTGCGACAAATGCTGGAGTTATTTGATAGTTTTCTGACCTTTATAAAACGTAAAGCTCAAGTCTTACTTATTGGTCCGAATTAATGTTAGGATATGCATCCGAAGACCCATTGACAAGGCTACATCTTTAGGCCCACAACCCAAAGGGCCAACTCAAGATCGGGTGCCGAAGTCAAAGCAGTATGAACGCTTATCCTTTGATGTAACGTTTGGATGAATTGGTCCCCAACAATACTCATGGATAGAATGTGTAGAAGGAACATATTTCATTAAGGGCATGTTTGTTTAGAATCGAATACATAATAGTTGAATCGGTCAATTATAAGTGCGTTTATTTTGAAAAAAATCGTCTGAATGGTTGAATCGGTCAAATGATTGAGTTTCGATTTATTTTTTGCCGAATGAACAGCTGAATAAAGTTCAATTTTTTTTTAAAAATTAACTATTATATTAAGTAATATTAAATAAATTCACAACAACTTTGAATTTTTTCAGAGAGGTAAAATAATAAAAATTTTATCATTCAGATGTTTGAGACATGTTAATTATCAAATAATTTTTTTCATTCAGATTCAGATTCATTCAATTTTTATCAAACACCTCTTAACTATGGTTATAAAAAGTAAGATTACACAGGCTTTTGCACTTAAAGCTTCAAATTAATATTATATATTTTTTCTCCTAGCCCTTCTACTTCGATATTTTTTTTTACCTCTCAAAAAATATATAATATTTATTAAAATTTTTATAGAATTCAATAATTTAGATCTAATTTGAACAATAGGAACAATCGTAAAAACATTATGTACAAAGTCAAAGGAGCCAAGATCCCACCGAAAACACTTGCCCAAAGAATAGGTGACACCATCTATCAAAACCTCTATATTTAAACACGCTACACTTGCCCAAAGAAATGACACTTTTCTTTATAAGCCCATGCAATAAGACATAAAATGACTTTAAAAATGATAATAAATAATAATTTATAAAATTAATTAAAGGATTAATTATAGGATAAAATTGACCTCATTTGACAAAGCCCTGTAACAAGAATTCTCATTGTGATAAATGAATCAAATTACAAAAACACCGAGTCAAGATAATATCTCTTCCCGTCTCAAATTAAAACGCCAAACTCGAGAACATATATATTTCTAAGAAAATAGACAAAAATAAATAAAATTGTGTACCACGAGCAACAAAGTCGTCGTGATAACTCCGCACCCAAATCTAAATTGATCTGTATTTACCGATTAACACAAATCAAAACTCCGCCATGAAGAGATAATGAAAAAAGCTCCGTAGAATGAGAAACTTTCAAACTAGTAAAAGAAATGCTTCGTAGATTGAAAAAAAAATCCAAAAAAATCCAAAAAAATAAAATCTCATAAAAGGTAAATAAGCCCTATAAAAGGAGAAAATAAAAACAATTATCGAAAAAATGTATTAAAAAAAACTTGAGAGATGATCTCTTTAGTGTAGATGAGAGACTCACCATATATGAAAATATGAATCCTATTTTTTTTTTTTGTTGTTGAAATGAATCAACTTATAAAATTACTTCAAGTAGTCTTGTCTTATCAGTCAAATTTACAACAAACATAGCCTTAAAAGAAGTACATGAAAAAGAAAGGAAAGAAAGAAAGTTCTGACTTTTTATTTTAATATAAAAATTTGCAACAATTTTTCAACAAAAATTGACTAGGGACGTCTAAAGATTAGACCGATGAGGCGCTGTGTACCATTAAATTTTTCCATGGAAAATGAAGACTTGAACAACTACGTCTATCAATCAATTTAATTGCCTACAACAATTTTTCCCCAAGGGAACCAACAATTTTGTATTAATACTTAACAAATTAGTATACTTTTCTTTAGTATTGGGACTACTTGGTGTATTTATATATTGGAATCGAAAGGTGGACTGGAGCACATCAAGTAAAATTAATTAGAAGTAGTATACTTTCTTCACAATGAGTCATGTTCAAGATGTAATTGTATGTCTGTTTTTAACCATCTCCTTGTTTAGTATTATGGGCACGATCCAAGCAACATTTCGTGGAAATGAAACAGACCGTCAGGCACTGCTGGCCTTCAAGCGCTCCATTTTGCAAGACCCGCAAGGGGCTCTGAGCTCGTGGAATGATTCAATCCATTTCTGCCGGTGGGAAGGTGTTACATGTAATGGTCGTCACCGCCAAAGAGTCACAATCTTAGAGTTTCTTTCCAGGGAGTTGGCAGGTACTGTTGATCGTTCGAGATATAGGGAAAAATTATTTCTATGTGTCAAGTACAAGGCTATATGTATGAGATACTTACTTCTAGTTCTAGTGCTCAAATAATAATTATACATGTGAACTTGGAAACAAAAAATACCACGTACGTACGTACCTAGCTAGCTAATTCATCACCATATTATAATTGCACTACGTACTAACATATTCATGAATTATACATGTATATATCTAGACAATTCTATACATGCAGTAACAAGTTTAGTTAACAACAGGTACATTGTCTCCGTACGTGGGAAATCTGAGCTTCCTTAGCTTTTTACAGATCTACAACAACTCTTTATATGGAGAAATTCCTCCTCAAATCGGTCACTTGTCGAGGCTGAAAGTTCTTAACCTCAACTTTAACAACCTTGAAGGAAAAATTCCTGCCAGCATATCCCACTGCACTAAACTCACGTTCCTTGCTGTTGGTAGCAATATGCTAGTTGGCGAAATACCGGAAGAGCTTAGTGCATTGTCAAAGCTTACATCTCTTCAGATTTTCTCCAACAGTCTAACAGGATCAATCCCATCTTTTGTTGGAAATCTTACCTCACTTGAAACGATATCTGTTGCTCAGAATCTATTTGTGGGGAGCATTCCAGATTCTATCGGTCGGTTGAAATCTCTGAATTTCTTTGCTTTGGATGGCAATAACTTGTCTGGTATGATTCCTCCTTCACTCTACAATCTTTCCTCTCTGGGCTATTTATCTTTGGCGTACAATCAATTACAAGGGAGCCTTCAACCCAACATAGGCTTGATGCTTCCTAATCTTCTGAGTCTTCATTTAAATGATAATCAGTTTACCGGATCCCTCCCAGCCTCACTCTCAAATTGTTCAAGCCTACAAATACTTGAAATGTCGACCAACAGTTTGAGTGGAAAAATATCAATTGATTTTGGGGGCCTAAAGATCATAAAATCTATATTTCTGGCCCGAAATTATTTTGGAAGTGGGGAGCTTGATGAAATGAATTTTATTGGTTCTGCGGCCAATTGGACTAAATTGTTGGTTATGGATCTAGAGAATAACCAATTAAGGGGTTCGCTGCCAAATTTTGTGGCCAACAAATCAACATATTTCTTCTATCTAAGTTTGGGAAAAAATCTACTATATGGAAGTCTCCCTTCAACAATAGGTAATCTTGTGGGCTTAACCACGTTGGATCTAAGTGATAATCAATTCAAAGGAAGAATTCCAACAACCATTGGCAATCTTCGAAAAATAGAAAAGCTGTTTTTATATGGAAATAAGTTTTCAGGTTCAATTCCAAATTCTATTGGAAAACTATCCATGTTGCTTGAACTCCACATGGACATGAACCGATTCGATGGGGTCATTCCCACGAGTCTTGGAGATTGCCAAAAATTGTTACGCTTAGAACTTTCTGAAAATAATCTCAGTGGCCCAATTCCCAAACAACTATTTAGTCTCTCAGCTTTATCAATTGCCCTTAATCTTTCCCGGAATCATTTGGTTGGATCGTTGCCATTAGAGGTTGGCAACCTTAAGAACTTGGGGTTATTGGATGTGTCTGAGAATGATTTGTCTGGTGAGATTCCAAGTAGCTTTGGTACTTGCACTAACCTTGAAAATCTGTTCCTTCAGGAGAATACATTTCAAGGTTCCATACCATCATCGTTTATATCATTAAAAGGTATCATAAAGCTCAATCTTTCTCATAACAACTTGTCTGGAAAAATTCCTAGATTTTTTGAGCAATTCTCCATGAAGTACTTGAATTTATCGTTTAACAATTTTGATGGCGACGTACCAATGAGAGGAATTTTTGCAAATCAAAGTGGTATATCAGTTGTTGGGAATGATAAGCTTTGTGGGGGAATACCTGAACTTCATCTTCGCAAATGCTCAGTTAAAGAACCAAAGAATCGACAAGAAGGGTCTCGTACGATCATAATTGTGGTCTCTATTATATGCCCAGTTCTTTGTGTAGCTATGGTGTTGTGTTTCTTTTTTTGTTGGAATAAAAAAACAAAAATAGAGAAATCGTCCGAATCAATGAAGGAGTCATTCTTAAGAGTATCGTACGATAAGCTCTTCAAAGCAACTGATGGGTTCTCTTTAGAAAATTTGATCGGCAGAGGTAGTTTTGGTTCGGTTTATAAAGGAATCCTTAACGAAGTGGTTGTTGCTGTCAAAGTACTAAACCTTGAATCTCGAGGAGCTTACAAGAGTTTCATGGTCGAGTGTGAAGCCTTGAGAAATGTTCGACATAGGAATCTTGTAAAGATCATAACTTCTTGCTCTAGTATTGATTTTCATGGCAATGACTTCAAAGCCTTGGTGTATGACTTCATGCCCAATGGGAGTATAGATCAGTGGCTGTATCCAACTCAAGAGGCACAAAATGAGCTGCATAGACTTAGCCTCCTTCAAAGAATAAATATTGCCATAGATGTGGCTTGTGCACTTGATTATCTTCATCACCAGTGCAAACATCCCATCATACATTGCGATCTAAAACCAAGCAACATTCTACTTGGCCGTGACATGGTAGCGCACGTTGGAGATTTTGGACTAGCAAAATTTCTACTTCCAAAACCTATAGATGCAACTCCATCCAGTTCAATTGGATTGAGAGGAACTATTGGATACGCAGCTCCAGGTACGTAGAGTCTAATGATTCAAATATATCAAATGTTTTTTTATTTATTGCATCGCATTGGTCAATGTTTTTAGATATTTTGCTTCTTCTAGTGCATGTATTATTGTCTTTTATGTATGGCAGAATATGGTATTGGAAGTGAGATTTCTACAAGCGGAGACATCTATAGTTTTGGGATCATGCTGTTAGAGATGATGACAGGGAAGAGACCTACCGATACCATGTTTAGTGAAGGCCTTAATCTTCATAATTTTGGAAGCATGGCATTGGCGGTGGATCGTGTGAGAGATATTGTGGATCCATTAGTTCTCAAAGAGGACGAAGCAGTGGAAATACGTGCAAACATAAAAGAGGAGTGGCTGGTTTCAACTATAAAAATTGGCGTTGCATGCTCTGTGGAGTCGCCACAAGCTCGAATGAATGTCACAAATGTTGTTCATGAGCTGAATCTAGTCCGCAACTCTATTTTACAGCACTAAAATAGAGACTGTTGTTAATACTTATATTATGGATAGATGCATGATAATATATATATTATCTATTTATCTTATGTAATGATCTAATAACTTCCATGGAAGCTTATTAGCCTTGCTAGAGTAGTTTGTCAAGTTGTGTCCAAGTGGCCTTCTGTTTCGTGTTTTGTTTGCCTTATTTGTCAATCAATGAAACAACCCGGGTCAAATCCCGAGTCCGAAACAAATCTCGGGTCAAATTCATCAAAATAAGGCCTCAAACTACTGGCCCAATAGTATCTTCTTGGATCATCTTAGTCCACCACAGGCTCCTAAAATGTCATGACATGAAGGTACTATTGGTATTAACTTATTTCCTTATATGCAGACAAATTTTTTCCTATCTTTCGATGTGAGACTGAGGTGTTACAATCAAGGTCGTTTATCATTTTGGGATGGTGTCTAATACCGCATACGCTCTCCCTTGGTCGGCAATTTCCTTTTCAAATTGTTCAAATCTACAAATATTTCAACAATTTTGATGGGAAATTAGCTATTGATTTTGGACGTCTAGAGAATATAAACATAGAATGATTCATTCGCCATTGATTCGAATGATTTCTTCTTCTTTTTTATTCCAACAAAAAAAGAAACACAACACCATTGTTTCACAAAGAATTGTGTATACAATAGAGACCACAATTATGATTGTACGAGACCTTTCTTGCCGATTCTTTGGCTCTTTAACTGAGCATTTGCGAAGATGAAGTTCAGGTATTCCCCCACAAAGCTTATCATTTCTAAAAACTGATATAACAGTTTGATTTGCAAAAATTCCTCTCATTGGTACCTCGCCCTCAAAATTGTTAAATGATAAATTGTTGTACTTCTTAGAGAATTGCTCAAAAAATATAGGAATTTTTTCTGACAAGTTGTTTATGAGAAAGATTGAGGTTTATGATGCTTTTAATGATATAAACAACGATGGTATGGAACCTTGAAAGGTATTTTCCTGAAGGAACAGAAGGCTAATGATAAATCATTCTCAGACACATCCAAATGACCCTAAGCTCTTACGGTTGCCAACGATTCGACCAAATGATTTCGGGAAAGATTATTTAAAATTTTAATTATTTAAAATTTAGTATTATTATTACAATAATAATTATTACAATTATTATTATTATTATAATTATTATTATTACAATTATTATTATCTCATCTTTACATGCATATAAACGATGCTAGGTAGTTTAAATATTAGTGTTACATAAATTTTAGCATAATAGGTACAGTGGTTTTTGTTAGAATATAAGATTCTAGTTTGGGGAGGTCTTGTTAGCAACATTTTCTTTAAGAAAATTTTTAAGGCAAGACTTTTACCCTCCACGTCAGCAAATAACGGACCACGTCAAACCAAAAATAACGTCAATAATATAACGCGGTCGGCATTCAAGTCAAATTTTTGATGTAAATCGAAACGGAATGACCATTTTGTAATTTTTTGAGAGTACAGTTATTTGATTGTAACAAAAAAAAATTCGATAACCACAATGAAAACCGAACACTAATACAATGACCAAAACGTTATTTATCCCCTCAATTTTTATTACTAATAGAACTAATAGGCTTTGTAAAATTGATTCTCTCCGGCCAAAGTAAATGAAAACCGAACCTTTTTTTTGCACTTTAAAACGACAGCGTCTTATCACGACTGGCGGGAATGTATGTCTTTCCCGCCAAAATCACCTCATTCCTCCCTCTTCTCTCAATATATACGTACATCTCTCACAATCAGGGTAATTTTTCTTATAGTTTTGAAGTTAAAGAAATTGAAAAGAAGAAGAAGAAAAATGTTGGAACTAAGGTTGGTGCAGGGGAGCCTGTTGAAGAAAGTGATGGAATCAATCAAGGATCTGGTGAACGACGCTAACTTCGACTGCTCCGCCACCGGATTCTCTCTCCAAGCCATGGATTCCAGCCACGTGGCGCTCGTCGCCCTCCTCCTCCGATCTGAGGGTTTCGAGCACTACCGCTGCGATCGGAACCTCTCCATGGGAATCAACCTCGGCAACATGTCCAAGATGCTGAAATGTGCTGGCAATGATGACATTGTCACCATCAAGGCAGACGACGGTGGCGACTCCGTCACCTTCATGTTCGAAAGCCCCAGTATGTGCCCTTTTCCTTTATTTAATAGATTTATCGGTTTTGATTTATTTATTAATTTATTCATGTGTTTATTCTTTCTTACTTTCTCATGTGTTCAACAAAAAAATTAACTTTGAAGTTTGATCCTAGATATTTTGTGAAATCCTAAAATTCTAATGTGAGAATCAACAATTAAAGTAATAAGCTTGTTCTTACTAATACTTTTTAAGTAGTTTATGATATTAATTATTTGTTTTAGAATTTTGCAAATTGATTAAGAAAAAATCAAATGGGAGTCCTCCTGTGGAATTGGTTAGTATGTTTTACTTGAGGAATAAAGAAAAAATAAGAGTAATCAATACAAATGGGTAATTGTATGCGTAAATGCCTCTAAGCAACCTGACTCTGTAACTGTAAATAACTAACCCAACTGATATCAATTGACTTAAGTAATTGATTGATGAATTTGAGGGAGATTGCATGTCAACTTGAGCTCACTAGGGAAAGAATTAACAAATACTAACACGGAAATAACTAGAATATGGTAAAACTTGTGAAAAAACCATGGACATACAAGTGTTAATCCAGAAATTGGATACTGGATTGCGACACTTTGAAAGAACTGGTTGGACCTACTTTCTTCTTAGGTTCTTGCATTTGGTTTTTATTTTTTACTCTCAAAATGTGATAAATTTTGAAAGCAATTTTCAGACACATTTTTTCTTTTTACTCCGTCAAGTTTCTTTGTCCAACTTGTTCTTGAATGAATTCAATTTAATTGTGATCTTCATATCAACAGATGTATTAGGCTTCTCTGGTGCTTTTTGTTGAAAGCAATACCTGCTGGTTCCTCTATGGTCTGTCCTCATTTATCCGTTCGGTCTTTGCAAGTTGCATTCTCTTTTTCATACTCAAGTTCAGACATAAAAGCATCAGGGTGCAACTTAATGAAATTCAGCATATGGATTGGCATACTTATTTATTTTTATTTTTTCGTTAATTCCAATTTATATTAGCATTACATTACTAATGCTAATTTACTGCTGTTATATTCTTTTCGATCCTGTATCTGACTCCCAATTTTTGTTTGTTGGTTGTTGAATCAAATTCATGAAATGAAGCTCAAGATAAGATTGCCGATTTTGAGATGAAGCTCATGGATATTGATAGTGAGCATCTGGGAATTCCTGAATCAGAATATGAAGCTATTGTGAGGATGCCATCGGCTGAGTTTGCAAGAATCTGCAAAGATCTCAGCACCATTGGTGATACTGGTATTGTGTTTCATCATCGTGCACATCGTTACTGTTCCTTTCTTCATTGTTTTCCTTGATTTCCGTATTATATATTTTTTGCAACATAGAAGTTCAGAATGCTTAAAGTGGGTTAATGGGTTGTTTTAGTTGTGATATCTGTGACCAAGGAAGGTGTGAAGTTCTCCACTAGAGGTGACATTGGGACAGCAAACATTGTTTGCAGGCAGAACACTTCTGTAGACAAGGTTTGTTTTGGTTTAATCTTGTTAATTTCTTTGAATCCTGATTTAATTCAAATACAAAATTCCTCTGCCTCCACCCCAAATGTTTTTTTGGCCCAAGTGATTGTTCAAACATAGCATCTATTTTTTCTGCCTAATGCTTAAGCTTTAGTATTCTTTAGGAATGTAACAGACGGTCTTATTCGTATTTTCTCGCGTTGTACAATTCAGCCAGAAGAAGCTACCATCATAGAGATGCAGGAACCGGTTTCATTGACCTTTGCCCTGAGATATATGAATTCCTTCACAAAGGCCACCCCTTTGGCAAACCAAGTGACTGTCAGCTTATCCTCTGAACTCCCAGTGGTGGTCGAGTACAAAATTGCAGAAATGGGCTACATCAGATACTATTTGGCTCCTAAGATAGAAGAAGAGGAGGAGGGGGGAGCTTACGCAGAGCCTGCACCAACAAAGTCCACTACGGAGACCAACACCAGAAGGGCAGCCAACCCAAAAGCCGTGGCTGAGCCTAGAGTTGAAGCCGTGTCTGAGATGGAAGCTGATCCTGTTATAAAGAGTGAGCCTGAAGAGGAAAGCAACACTGCAGCCAAGACCATAACTAAGATGGAAACCAAGCCTGAGAAGCAAACTAATGGTGAGGATGATGTTATTGAAGTTATGGACACCAAGCCTAAGACAGAAACTAATGGAGAGGCTGAAGTTATGGATGTTGAGTAACTTTGTCTTGTTGAAGCTTATCATTTTCTATTAACTATCAGTAGATATATGTTTAACTTGGTGATTATCATTGAGGTTAAAGAAATAGTAGTTGAAACTGGGCTATAATTTTTTGTACACCAGATGAGAGCCTTATTCTCAAGCTTGAAGCATATTTCCGTTTCCTGTTGTAGAACTACTAGAGTCTAAACAGGGCATGGTTATGAATTTCACTTCTAAAACAATGCCCTATTTCATATGCAGTTGACTGCTTAATGACTATTTCAACCTTAAAACATGAGCTTAACCTCAAAGTGGAGGCCATATTTAAGTAGTATTAGATTATGTATATTAATCTTTTCTTCTGATAAAACAGATTCCGCAATGACCAAATTACATTTCCAGCAGATCAAAAGTTATCGAATTCTGGAAATCAAAGTTTTGTACAGTGCAAGATGTTAACTGGTATGCATATCAACTGAAACAGTGCCCTACTTGGCAAGGTTCAGGAGATGCAAGGGAATAATCTTAAATGCGCAAACCAAATTCACAAATATCCTCAAATCAAATTGAACCACCACAAAATGACAACTTATGAGTCTTTAATTAAGTTAATTAATAGTATTAGAATTAAGAAGTATTGATAACAATGTTGTACAGACCCCATTCTACAATCCTTTCCTGAAAGAATAATATAGAAAAAAGAAAAAGTGAGGTTCCTCTCTAACCCCAAGCTGGGAAAATCAGAGATAAATGCGCATTTATTGGACTATCTACTCTAGGTAATGTGGTGCTAGTCGCTGATACAGGTGGGAACCAGCTCTCCGGGTTCCCAGGGAAAAAATAGAAATCAAAGGGCAAAAGACCGCAAATCTAAGATAATGATCCAAAATTAGCTTCAAGATTGTAGTTAATAACTTTCAGACCGATCTTTTCATTTGCTGCGCTTCTTGGCTTGGCTGTAGAGAATAACCCTGAAAACTGTAAGTGCATACCCGAGCATCCCGGTAACAGAGACGGGATTTCTGAAAATCAATATTGAGACAACCACAGCCACTGCTCCTTTTGCATTTCCCAGGACCTGGAAGAACCAAAATTATTATGCTATTACAGTTGAAAAAGACGTTATCTCAGGAGCTTTTCCCTTAAAATCCTATAGGAAACGTACTCAACCATGTTCCTTGTCAAAGATTTTGTCCCATGATGCAGCCCAAGTAAACTAAGGATGTTGCTGTTGGGAAAAACACCGCCCAAAGACTGTTGTTGTTGATAAATTAAATGAATAATAAGAAAGAAAAACAAACAAAGAGACACCAAGATTATCAAACCACGAGACACCAAGAATTTTTACGTGGAAACCCTCTAAAACAAAGAGGTAAAAACCACGGGACGATCTCCGAAAAATCAACTAGAATAATATGAGAGAATACAAAGATATCTTAATTTGAGTACAAACTCAAATTACTTCACCACAATAACTATGTGATGGAACCCAAATAAAACACCTTCTATTTGAACTATCTTTCTCCCTCTCTATTTTCTAAAGCTTCACAGAAGCTTTTCTTTCTCTCCTTCTCTCCTTAAACTCTCGGATGGAGTATGCTGATTTTTGTTGGTGTATTTCATCCTTCTTCCTTAGCCTCATTTTTGTTGGGAAAAACATCACCCAAAGACTGTTGTTGTTGATAAATTAAATGAATAATAAGAAAGAAAAACAAACAAAGAGACACCAAGATTATCAAACCACGAGACACCAAGATTATCAAACCACGAGACACCAAGAATTTTTACGTGAAAAACCCTCTAAAACAAAGAGGTAAAAACCACGGGACGATCTCCGAAAAATCCACTAGAATAATATGAGAGAATACAAAGATATCTTAATTTGAGTACAAACTCAAATTACTTCACCACAATAACTATGTGATGGAACCCAAATAAAACACCCTTCTATTTGAACTATTTTTCTCCCTCTCTATTTTCTAAAGCTTCACAGAAGCTTTTCTTTCTCTCCTTCTCTCCTTCTCTCCTTAAACTCTCGGATGGAGTATGCTGATTTTTGTTGGTGTATTTCATCCTTCTTCCTTAGCCTCATTTTTGTTGGGAAAAACACCACCCAAAGACTGTTGTTGTTGATAAATTAAATGAATAATAAGAAAGAAAAACAAACAAAGAGACACCAAGATTATCAAACCACGAGACACCAAGATTTCAAACCACGAGACACCAAGAATTTTTACGTGGAAAACCCTCTAAAACAAAGAGGTAAAAACCACGGGACGATCTCAAAGAAAAATCCCACTAGAATAATATGAGAGAATCTAAAGATATCTTAATTTGAGTACAAACTCAAATTACTTCACCACAATAACTATGTGATGGAACCCAAATAAAACACCCTTCTATTTGAACTATCTTTCTCCCTCTCTATTTTCTAAAGCTTCACATAAGCTTTTCTTTCTCTCCTTCTCTCCTTAAACTCTCGAATGGAGTATGCTGATTTTTGTTGGTGTATTTCATCCTTCTTCCTTAGCCTCATTTTTGTTGGGAAAAACACCACCCAAAGACTGTTGTTGTTGATAAATTAAATGAATAATAAGAAAGAAAAACAAACAAAGAGACACCAAGATTATCAAACCACGAGACACCAAGAATTTTTACGTGGAAAACCCTTTAAAACAAAGAGGTAAAAACCACGGACGATCTCCAAAAAATCCTAGAGAATAATATGAGAGAATAAAGATATCTTAATTTGAGTACAAACTCAAATTACTTCACCACAATAACTATGTGATGGAACCCAAATAAAACACCCTTCTATTTGAACTATCTTTCTCCTCTCTATTTTCTAAAGCTTCATGAAGCTTTTCTTTCTCTCCTTCTCTCTCTCTCTCCTTAAACTCTCGGGATGGAGTATCTTTGATTTTTGTTGGTGTATTTCATCCTTCTTCCTTAGCCTCCTTTTATAGCCAAATGAGGGAGGAGAGAGGTTGGCTAAATTATGAGGTAGGTAGAAAAGTAGAAGGTGGAGTGGGTGGGTGAGGAAACATAATGAGTGGGAATGGGTGGAATTGATAATGAGTGGGAGTGGGTGAGGACACCTTTTGACTAACAATCTCCCCTGCAGAACCCAATCTCGCGTGACCCCGTCCACTGGAGTCCATTCAGACCAATTACTTGCAAAATTCCGATTTTGTCACAGTGAATAACTTTTGTTAACATGTGCGAGGGATTCTCGTCGTTATGAACTTTCTTCACTTTCATCAATTCCTTTTCCATCACTTACCGAAGCCGGTGATAAGCGGACATCAATATGCTTGGTCCGATTATGATACGTGGCATTCTTGGTCAAGTCGATTGCAGACTGACTATCACAATAAACCACGTACTCATCTTGTTTTAAACCCAACTCTTGGAGAAACCGTTTTAACCACAACATCTCTTTGCACCTTGATGGCGGCGATGTATTATTCGACTCGACAGAGACAAAGTAAACACACTTTTGCAACTTGGACCGCCATGATCTTGCTCCCCGCAAAAGTAAACAAATACCTCAAGTAGACTTCTTCTTTTCGTAAACCGCCGTATCAAGATCGTAAAACCCTCCAAGATTTGGACTCGTACTACCAAAAACCAAACATAAATTGGAAGTAGCTTTCAAGTATCTCGAGAATCCACTTAATCGCTTCCCAATGTTCTCTGCTAGGATTTGACAAATACCGCCACAACGCTTAATCGCATGAAAGCAATATCGCCGCGTCAAACCATTGCATCATAAGACTCCTACTGAGAGAGGAGTAGGGAACTGTTTCCATATCATCTCTCCCTTCCTTGGTAGAAGGACACATGCACTTTGTCAATTTAATATGACTAGCGAGTGGTGTGCTAACTGGTTTAGCATCACTCATGTTGAATCTTGCAAGCACCCGCTCAACATACTTCTCTTGTGACAACCACAATCTCTTGGCTTTCCTGTCACGAACAATCTTCATACCCAAAATCTGTTTAGCTGGACCTAAGTCCTTCATATCAAAGGACTTGAACAACTCACCCTTGAGCCTGCGAATCATATCGACATCGCCTAACTATCAATATATCATCTACATATAGCAATAAAATAACGAAGTTACCATCAGGAACCTCTTGACATACACACAATGATCTGTGCAATTGTTCTACTATAACCTTGATCCACCATAAATGAATCAAATTTCATGTACCAACGCCTTGGAGCTTGTTTCAGTCGCATAAACTTTTTCTTCAACTTGCGGACCAAGTGTTCTTTCCTTTAACTTCAAATCCTCCGGGTCATGTTCCATGTAGATTTCTTCCTTCAAATCACCATGAAGAAAAGTCTTAACATCTAACCGCTCAAGCTCAAGATCCATACTAGCAACTAATCCCAAAGACTACTCGAATAGAAGTCATCTTTTTACGTTGGAGAAAAATCTCATCGAAGTCGATACCTTGCTTTTGAGCAAAACCCTTGACAACTAAGTCGAGCCTTGTACTTTCTACTAGTTTATCGCCATCCTTCTTAAGCTTAAACACCCATTTGTTCTTCAATGTTTTCTTGCCTTTCGGAAGTGTAGTCAACTCATAGGCGTGATTCTTGTGCAAAGAATCCATCTCATCTTGCATAGCTCTCAGCCAATTGCCCTTGTCCTTATGAGTCTTGACTTCTTGAAAATCCTCTGGCTCCCCCTCCTCAAAGAAACTAAAAGATATTCGGATGAAGGATATCGATTGATGGCACACGTTCTCTCTAGTGGATCTTCTTATTTGAGGTTCTTGATATCGTGTTGCTCCCACGATCAACACTTTCTCTCGCATCGACCCATCACCATCGTGCGAGTCGTATCGGTCATATCTTCATTCGACCTCCTTACTCCAACTGTGGCATTACATCTTTGGAGGAGGAACTTGTTGGTGCGGAACTCTATTATCTTTGGGATGTGTAGCATTATCGAATGCTCATAATTACGGTGCTCATGAAACACCACATCTCTCCGCTTACGAATAATTTAAATGCCGTGACTTGGATCCCATAACCGGTATCAAACTCTGCATCTCCATGCCAACAAATACATGGAGTAGATTTGTCATCAAGTTTCGATCTTTGTTCCTTGGGGATATGTGCAAAAGCCTTGCACCCAAATACCCTCAAATAAGAATAAGACAAATCCTTACCACTCCAAATCTTTTTCGGAATCTGAAAATCCAACGGCGGCGATGGAGATCTATTAATCGAGGTAATAAGCGAGACGAGCGACTTCACCCCGAAGAATGACTTAGGTAATTTTAGCCATTCTCAACATGCATCGCACTCTCTCAATAATAAGCGCGGTTCATTCTCTCACCACACCATTATCTTTGTGGTACCAGAACGAGTCTGCTTCCATCATGCAGAATGCCGTCTTCTGCGCAATATTCAACAAACTCCTTTGAAGTGTATTCCCTCCGTTGTCGCTATGAAGACACTTCAATGATTTTCCGATCTCCCTTTCAACCATAGCATGAAGACTACGAAAATCTTTGGAATACGGTCTTTTGTTCTCGATAAAATACCCGAACCTTCCGCGAAGCATCATCGATAAAGGTAGCGAAGTACCTATTTCCACCCAAAGACTCAACCTCAATGGGTCCACATACATCCGGAATATACTCTCTCTAGTAGTTTTGATTTTCTTTTAGTGAACTACTAAAGAGACTCTATGTTGTTTTCAAACAAACAATAATCACTGAGGGCTTAAAAGCAGTACCTTTAGCGGAAGGAATGAGTGACCTTTTTGCTAATAAGCGCAACCCTTTCTCACTTTCGTGTGTCCAAGCCTCTTATGCCACAAGTTTGGTGAAGAGTCATCCCTCAATCGCATTCAATTCACTAGAACACATCTTCACATGAGTCTTGTCTGACAACTAACAACAAGCAACGCCTCTTGCAATTACCATAGAGCCCTTGGTAGCTTCCACTTTCCATCAAAGTGATTCTCATAGCCTTCTCTCGCCCAAGGCCATACCGGAAATCAAGTTGAGGCGCAACTGCGGAGCGTGTCTAACATCCCTCGAGTAATGATCTGCAACCAACACATGTCGAATGCAAACATCACCAATTCCAATAATCTTGGAGTGATCAGTATTTCCCATTCTCACGTACCCAAAGTCTCCAACTTTGTAAGTTGTGAAAAATTCTCTCTTAGGTGTAACATGATACGAGGCACCAGTATCAACCACCCAATCAACTTTCGATCATCAACGTGCTAAGCATTCTTCTTCCCCCAAATGAAAGAATAACAACATCTTGATGGCTTGGTACGCAGTGTTCTTCTCCTCAACCTTTCCCTGCTCACCATTTTTTTGCTTGTCTAACCAGATTCTGCAATTTCTTTTGTAATGACCTTCCTTATTACAATGGAAGCATCTATCGCGTTCACCTATGCGGTCTTTGACTTGCTCCTGTAGCTTTTGCTTTTGCTGCGACTTGTATCTCCTTTGTGAGATCCTCTAAAATTGCTTCTGCCCCTGTTCTCTGTGACAAGAGCATGAGTCTCAAAATTTACGCCTTGCTCCTTTCGCCTTGTCTCCTCATTATGAAGACTATCCTTGACCATCTGCGTGTAGTCATTTTTCCTTCGGAAGTGAATTACTTAGAGACACCACAAAGTCTCCCAATTTGTTTGGCAATGAATCGAGAAGCAAAAGAGCACGAATCTCATCATCAAGATTCAACTTCATGGTGGTGAATTTGGTTCACCAAACCTTGGAACTCACTTCGTATCTTTCCACCACTGCGCTCCGCATCCTTGTACTTTAGATTCACAAATTTTGAATGACAAAAGTTTTATTTTGTGCATTCTTCTTCTCGTACGTAGACTCAGTGTTGTCCATAAATTGTGAGCATCCGTCTCTCTGAAACATGATGGAACACACTTTGATCAATCCTTGCTTGGGATGTGACCAATAGTCTTCCTATTCATTTTATTCCAATCACCTCGATTTATCCACGGGCTTCTTTCCTTGAGCTCCAACGGATCATATAAATCCTTGCAATAAAGGATATCCTCCATTCACGGGCTTCGGATCGAAAAATTTGAAGAGGTCAATTTAATCATGGCTCGATCGATTCCTCCATAAAATTTATCAAAAACAACCAAAGAAATAACCTTAGCTTTGATACCGGTTGTTGGGAAAAACACCACCCAAAGACTCATTATTGTTGATAAATTAAATGAATAATAAGAAGAAAAACAAACAAAGAGACACCAAGATTATCAAAACCACGAGACACCAAGAAATTTTTACGTGGAAAACCCTCAAAACAAAGAGGTAAAAACCACGGGACGATCTAGAAAAATCCACTAGAATAATATGAGAGAATCTGAAGATATCTTAATTTGAGTACAAACTCAAATTACTTCACCATAATAACTATGTGATGGAACCCAAATAAAACACCCTATTTGAACTATCTTTTCTCCTCTCTATTTTCTAAAGCTTCATGAAGCTTTTCTTTCTCTCCTTCTCTCCTTAAACTCTCGGATGGAGTATGCTGATTTTTGTTGGTGTATTTCATCCTTCTTCCTTAGCCTCCTTTTATAGCCAAATGAGAAGGAGAGAGGTTGGCTAAATTATGAGGTAGGTAAAAAAGTAAAAGGTGGAGTGGGTGGGTGAGGAAACATAATGAGTAAGAGTGAATGGAATTGATAATGAGTGGGAGTGGATGAGAACACCTTTTTTGACTAACAGTTGCTACCGTTTTAGCAGTATTTACTCGGGGATATGGGAAAAGAAATGAGTGCTCCGGTGTATGGTTATCTTTATAGATTTTATTTGTATATGAGGGAATTTTTACTTGTCTATAAACACTCTTAAGATAAAAAGGTCAAAGCAATCACATCTTTTGATATCAGCATGAAAATATATGATAAATTTTGAACTTTTTCATCTTTTGTTATTCGTTTTGCCTTTTGCTTTATAAAATGTTAAAGTAAATTATCTTAAATTACAATTATCAGAACTTAATAAATAATGCTTTCATTCTCTAATTTTAATCTTTCTTCTTCTTCTTCTTTTTTGGGTTGCACATGATGATGTAACAAGACTAAATAGTTTGGAGAGTGTACCTGGAGAGTCAGAGCACTGGTGTGTTTTGTGACCAAAAAGTTGGTCAAATTCACAAAATATGCAAGTGCAGAATTGAATAGCAGGTACCAGACAATTCGGAAGTCATCTCTAGCAAGTGCTAGTGTGATACCAACCACATTTTCTTCCATATAGAGTGTTGCCGGAAGTAGTAGTACAACTGCTATAGGAGCCATGTACAGGAGTAGATTCATAGAATTCAGCTTTTCCCTTAAACAAAATAGCAAACATTTCAATATCCGTTCCCAGGTTTAAAATCCAACAAATGAAGAACAAGAAATTCTAGTCCTAGACTAGACCTATATGAATTACCCTTCCGAAGAAAGCAAAATCCCCTGGAGCACTGATTTCAGCGCTCTTGCAGCTGTAGCACCAACACACATTATAAATCCAAATAGATGGAAACTTGGCTCACCCTACGATTGTGCACATAAAGGAGAATCAATAGAGAACTTTTCCTGAATATTATAATTCTAATAGTAACATTTTAAAAACCACCTGTGATTTACACCAATTCTTGTGTAAACCAAGCTTGTTTTAAAGTAAAGAGATTATAAATGGCAGATATATGAGGGCTCTTAACCACATCCATTACCATTCACTAGTACCAACTATGTAAATGAAGAGACATTTTAGAATTTAGAGCTATCTCAATAAATAAATAATTTACAAAACCAATCACACATTAAAATACAAAACATACAGAACAAGAAATACTAAAGTTTTAGTTACTTAATAATTAAATGACAATTTATTATTTTAATAATAATAATAATAATAATAATAATAGGAAATTTGAAAGAAAAAAAATCCATTCAACAAGCTTAATACCTAATGGCTCAGGTATGTGAACTTTTAAATTTCTTAAAACCCAAAACAACATAAATTACAAATTCACATTTTGTTTAAAATAAACTAATTACAAATCCAGGCAGCATTCAGTATAGCAGCTCTGAGAGAAAAATAAATAAACCATGATACGATAATTCAACTACAAAATTAACACAAACCCAATTCAATTATGAAGAAATCAATCAAATTTGTAATAGCAAAAAAAAAACATAATAAAAAATTTATCTTTTCCATACCCCACTAGCAATTATGACCCCAGTAACAACAGGAATGAGAGTGGCATAAACGAGCCAAGCCTCCTATTCACTGGCTCAGAATTTTTCGTCAATTTATCGATTCAAGTGTCAAGTGGTCAATAAATGGTTTTTTTTAAATAAATAATTGGTGAAAATTATTGAGAAAGACAATTCAAGCGTTATTAAATTTGGCCCAATTTAATCCATTCAATTCAATCCAAAGACGAATTATCTAATTGATTTCAGATTCAATAAATCATATACGCGAATTTTGGAATTCAATTATAATCTGCAACTTGCAAAGGGGATGTTACACTCATGTGGGGCCTTCTAAATCAAGCATCATGTTACTTCAATTAAGCCCATGCCCAGACATGTAAAGAATGAAGACATGCAAAGAATTATTAATTTATTAATTTTTTATTATCACGTGGGCCGCACCTTTTCAAGTATCAGACTTAGTTGTTTTAAAAAAAGTCATCAGCCTTGGCTTTTTTTGTTTAAAAGTCATTAGACTTTATTTGTGATGCATACATGACGTGGCAACTTGGCAATTGTTATTATTTCCTTATGATCACACGCAGCAAGCCAGCAATCCTTATTGAGAACTCAGTTTAATCACGCGGTAAAGGAAATCCGGCGCGGCGAAGGATTTTATTTTATTTGGATTCTTAATTTTAAATTCTATTGTACTTAAGATTTCTTTTTCAAATTGATTTCTATTTCCTTATAGCAATTAGGGTTATAGTTCATTATTCAATATATTTGTGAGGTTATTCTCTTCTTTTGGTTCTTTGAAGAATTCCTAAGTATTTTTCTTAGTTATTTCTTTGAAATTCAATTTAACTTATCATACAACAATTCATAGTTGTGTATGGCGTCTTCTACCGCATCAATCGTCGATTGTATCGAGATTACCGCTTCAATATAAGCGAGGGGTGAAGGTGTCGTTGGTGTCCATTCAACCTTGTAATTAGAACGCGAACAATTGTCTGCAAAGGTTCTGGATTTACATATAGGCGAGAGGTTAAGGTGTTGCAAACAATTCACCTAACAATTGTGCTAGAAACGATCGGGACGACGACCACCTCACACAAACGTGCGTGGACTCTATCACTCCCTCTTCAAAGTGATTAAATACGCAAACACAGCCGTGAAGAACGGTGTAGTGGCCCCAATTGCCTGATTAAACGACACCGGCAAATACCTGAGCGAAATATTCCCACTGACAACCGAAGCACAAAATACGAGACTGAGAGCAGAGATCTTCATCAACTGAACACGACATCGAATTGCTTGCATAGGGACCATCCTCATCCATGCAATGGCGATGTAGCTGAACAAGGAACAAGCAGTCATATGGCACATAGTCAAAAAAATTGGGTACTTGAACCCATAGTTGCTTAACAAGTACTTGTTCAGCAACAAAACCCCAATATTCGACGAGTACCACGCTGATACGAGCCCGATCGTGAAAAATCGGCTCCAGCTCTTCATCGCCGACATTTAATCTAATTCAAATCAATTCAATTCTCTCTCCTAGGGTTTGAAGAAAAAAAGAGTGAAATTCAGAACAACAGTTATACTAGGATAACACTGGATCTGTTAGGGTTAGAAAAGAGAATTTACTCTGAGAAGGAGGACAGCCATTGTTGAATCTAGAGAGAGAGAAAGAGATCATCGATCTGTCACATATATAGATGCAAAACTATATATATATATATATACGTATACAGTGTTTCTGCAACAGAGGAGAGAGAGAGACGGAGAGATTTGAAACAGAGGAGGCAAAATCGAATTGAGTCGACTGGTTTTTTGGGTACCACAATAATGTAATTAGTTGTAATTTCAAAATAAGTGTAAGGTTTTATTTGATTGGATGATAACCTCTTAATATATCTTAACAACTCTCATCTTTATATTAAGAGATTCTTTAAATAATTAAAATATAAATATAAATTTAAATTATTTAGAAGAACTCTTAATACAAATAAGCAAATTTTTAAGATACATTAAAAAATAAAGTGTTAATATATTAAGATGCAATCAAACATCACCTTAAACATAAAAATTATATTTGATGAAGATTCTTTCAATCGTCTTATTGTAGACTTTTATAATCTACGTAAAGTGTCCATTGACTTGTATTTTCATCATTTTATTTTATTTTTTTAAATATCTTTGCACACTTTTTACATAAAGTCCAAAATTCAAAATCTTTCTTCCTTAGTTAACGAGTGTGTGAGCAAACAAAAATGATATATATTGCGATTATATACGTCAATCTTTTAATTTAGAGTTTAAAATTGAGTAAGTAAAATTCGTTTTTTAAGTTAAATTTTAAGGCTATTTAAAATAAATAAAATAAAATTAAGAAAATTTTAAAAAGTATTTTAGTAATAATTAAATTCTAGTTTGTGATTTTATCTTATTATATGCATAATTTTCTTTTATTTTTTATTTCTGTCCATTGATTAAAAAGACTATTTACTTTTAATGAATTTTCACATAAACACCAATGCACATGTGTGCAAGTATTTTACTAATTGGGTTGGAAATGAGAGGGAAAAAAAAGGCCAAGTACTCATAAAATATGTAGTATTTTGCAACAAAATAAATTGCTCACATAGGCATTAATATTAATGTTTTTCCAATTTTTTTTTACATTCATTTATTTATACAGGTTGCAGTTTATTTAGAAAACTAATATTTATGTAGTATGATATTTCTTTATAATTGCACGCTTATTATTCAAATAAAATTAACTATGTAAATTTTATTATTATTATTCAAATAAAATTAACTTCATATTGCCAGCTCAACGGTGGGTCTATATACAAAGAAATATAATCTTAATTAAAAAGTATAAAATCAATTAGTATCTAATATGCAAGCAAACCTCATTTTTCTCTTTCCCCCCAAACTTCACTCAATTAATAATAATACCCTCCCCTCCACGTTCTTGTTTCCCATCATTTTCGGAAAACACTTCTTGCATGAAATATATATATATATATATATATATATATATATATATATATATATATATATATATATACATTTTGTTCATTAAGTAGGGAATTAATAGGTACTAGTATGTAAAGATATACTAAGGAATTTATTATTTTTTTTATAAATAAAATAAAAATAAATTAAGAAGGACGAAAGTATGAGCAAAATAGGAAGAGAATTTGTGACACAAGCTAAAAAACACTTATTTAAATAATTTAGTCACCCCCTCCTAAAGCCAGCCAGCCAGCCAATCCCTATGGGATCAAGTTGACACAAACTTATAAACTTGGGGCAGCATTTCTAATTTCTAAGAGTTGCTCACATTTGAAGTAGTAATGCATGCTAAGATGTGTGTACAAACTGTTACCAAAAATCATTTCGAAAGACGAATAACAAGTAGTATCTTTTCTCCAGATTCTGCAGCAAATCAGGATGAGTTCAATCGTCTGCGAAGCTCCTCTACAAACTTGCTTCTTGGGACTTCCTCCTCTTTATTGGCCGCCACATCTTTTAATTTTACAATCCCTTCATTAAGTTCGCGCTCACCAACAATTACCATCCAAGGGATCCTTGAATCTTTGGCGCGATCAATGTGCTTCATCACTCTTTTGTTTAACAGGTACTCTGCTTTCAATTTCGCACCCCAACATTCACTTACCAGTTCAGCAGCTAGCGATAGATCATCCCCTAGAATGCTCACCAAGATCTGCGTTTCAGTAGCTCGGACAGCCTGTTAATTAAAAATTAAATTAATTTACTACATCATAATAGACAAACTTAACCAAAAAGAGTAATGTGTCGTCCATTGGAATTTCCACTTCCAAGCATCTGATAACCGCATCATAAGTAAATCATGCTGAATCTGGAGTAAATCATTCATTCAACTCTGGACTTAACACCCTAAACAAATATAAACCCATATCTCGTCAAGTCCAAATGATTCGTTAACCACAAGATCATTGAATCAAATGATTCGTTTACCTCAAGATCATTGAATCTCAAGTGACAGTTATATTTGTTTATCTATAATCCCAGTTACACAATATATTCTTAAATTACCAGCCTAATCCCCAATCTTTTCCCAACCATTTATACTTAATATTGGTTTAGTTTCAATGCTCAAATCCTTGTTGCTTAAAAAGAAAAGTTGATTACATTAATTTTTTACTCTGGAAGCAGCTCCAAGAATCCAAAATGTTTCCATCAAACCTCAGTTGTTGAACCTCTTGCCTTACCTAATGCTCCTAAGGCTGTGAATCAAAGAACCCCTACGGCAAGTAGAAGGACCGGTGTTGTGGCTCAAAGAGTGGAACATGAGAACTACTAAGACTACTACTATGTAGGAAGAACACTTGGAGTACAGAGACGGAGCTAATCATTCATATGCCATATTTACTGTCAAAGACATGTTGGAATATTCAAAGCAAAAGTAGAAATGTACAAAGCATTGTCTCAAATCAATCATTATTTACATGACTACATACAAGATAACAACATAACATCATCTAAAACATAGTGCATGGTACCATACCTGGTTCTGATCTCTCTGAAGCTGTTCCATTATTGTAAACACTCGTTCTATTCCTAAACTGATACCAACAGCAGGAACCTGCTTTGTACCAAACATCCCTATTAGTTTGTCATAACGCCCACCAGCTGCAATTGAACCAACCTGAGGAAAATGGAAGTTAAGTTATGTTCACATTACAGCCTGCATGCTCACACAAGAAGAAAAAACAGAAAGAGGGAGGGAGGGGCTAACTGTTTAATGACTTGATTTATTGCCTCATCACATAACACCTCAGTACACGAGGGAGAGACTTAGAAAAAGAATATAGAGGGCAACGCATGCTACCATGTTATTTAACTATATGATTTGAGCATGCCAACTACAGAATGACATTTAGTTGGCAGTTCAACCCCCGATAAATTTTATCTGGTTATCTCATTAGATATACCTAGACCGTCCCATACATGGTTCAAAGTCATGGTATCATAAGACGTATCGGCATCAATTCTTAATGTGGTATCGGATATTGGTATCCGGATACGCGACAAAAAGCTATATATTAATTGAAAATTTTAAAATAATACTAAAAATAAGAATAAGTAAAACAATAAATTAAATACAAAGTTGTCTTTTAGTACATTATAGTGTTATTAAATCATATGATACATTATTGTCAGACTTGTACAGGCCGATACGGCGATACCTGTCTGTACTCCCTCTGTTACGTATCACACGTTGCCGATACTGATAACGTATTGGCCGATACTTTGACCCATGCTCCCATTACAAATCCATAGACTACCATAAAAACAGTATCATAATGAGTAGGTAAGGGGTTAATATTTATAAACTACATCAGCTAGTAACACGCGGGACATTCTGCATCTCATATGGGAGGAAAGACTATAACAAGTTAGTTCCAGGCTTAAGGAAAAGTTGTTCTAGAATCTAATAGTGACTTGCTATCAGAATTAAGACTTGAACCCAGCAGGAATGTAACTCCCACAAAATTCACCCAACAAACTCTCAACTTACAAAGAGAACAAAAGATTATAACTAAAGACATAGTACATATTGCCTTTGGATGCCAAGACCAAATACAAAATGAAAAGAGAAAATGTGTTGATAATCCAAGTCTACCTGTGTAGCCCCTTTAAAAACAGCTTCGTATATGACTCCGGTATAATAATCAAGACCTCTTGCCAGACTTAGATCAAGAACCACTTTATCGATACATTTTGATTTCTCCAAAGCTCTGAATAAAATCTCTAGCTCATTCAGTGCCTGTAGTGATTCACTGTTCTCTAAAAACTTGCTGCCCGCCTGTTTAAGCTCCAATAATAATTCCAAAGGCGCCCCCTATGTTTTCACAAAAGTACCAATCTTATCTGCTGTCTCAACATTTAAGCCCTTCTCCTCGACCTAGAATACAATGCGACAAGATTATCATTAAACTTTATCACCTAATTTGCATAAAGAAAAATAATGATAATAGAGGACTCTAAATCAACACAAGGTACATGTCTCACCATCTCCTTCTTTATCTGCTCAAACGATTGCTTGTCTAACTTGTCAATACTTGAACATATAGTTCTGAACTTTTCTGGTGGCACTCCGCAAATATCAAGCATTCCATCTAGTAACTTCCGATGATTCAGCTTTACCTGTTGACAAAAGAATAAACATATATACAGTGGAAAAAGAAACAAGAGGACATAAAGTCCAAGTCATATGGTAAATTTGTTATCACCAGATGGACCCACTTGGTATCAAAGTTTGATGGCATCAAAGCACCTAGTATTTTTATTTTATTTTTGCAAGTGTTTTTGATAACATTAAAAAGTGCTTTTAATAGTAGACGAGAGAAGCTACAAATTTGATGTTTATCACATTTCTTTTGCATTTAAACTTGTAAAATTACATAGATGAACATTAAAATATCTTTGGAAAGTGCTTGTATAATTGTTTATGAAAAAATAATGGACTTTCTCAATAAGCAACATTTATTTAAAACTCTTCCCAGTAAAAGCCCTTTACTAGAAAGCCAAGCCTCTGGCAGATAAGAACTTGGCCAACCCAAAGTAGGATAACCTTTTCTTAGCTGAATGAAATGATATCACCAATTCTAAGGATCAAGAGCATTCTCCTTAAATAGCTTTAAATAACATTCTTTTATTAAAAATGCGTTTTGGAGGGATGGTGGCATTTTTGTAAATACGCGATGACATTGTATTTACAAAATGCCACCTGGCCCCTACCATTCTATATATATATATATATATATATATATATATATATATATATATATATATATATATATATATACCCCTTTAAATTTTGTAAAAGTACACATCATATCAGCGATATTGGAGAAGATAAAAGGTACAATTAAACAGTCCAGCTAGCAATAATTTCACTGATGGAGTTAATAGCAGCTATGCAGAAATACTACCTCATAATCCCCTATATTCAGCTCATCCAGCAGTTCAGTCAAAATCTTTATAACCTCAAAGTCCGGTCCCATTGTTTCAAATTGACCAGCAATATCAAAATCACATTGATAGAATTCACGATATCTTCCCTTGGAAGGGTTGTCCCTTCTATAGACCTTTGCTATTTGATACCTTTTAAATGATGTGAGCCCATTCATAGCAACGTATCTAGCAAAGGGAACCGTTAGGTCATAGCGAAGGGAACAAAGCTCTCCACCCTGTTAAAAAATATGAATAAAAAAATGATGAGTTTTATAAAGAAATTCCTTTTGTATTCCAGAATAATTTAGTAACATCATTCCTCACTTAAGGTTGCTACTAGAAAAGCCATTTTAAGTTATATCATGAGATAATTTTCAATGAAGGAGAATATGTGAGCTGGTACTTCTTGTGTAAAGGTGTTGTGGAAACTGTTACTACTTAATAGTTGTCAGCAACAAATCTTTGGTCTATGATATTTTGATTATCTGGCAGGGTTATCTGGTATCAGCTGAGCTAGGTTATGCTTACGACTCTGGAGAAATTGCTGCTAAGCTGGTCGTTATATAAGAGAGAGGATTAGGGGAATATAGGATATAGAGGGTATTGGGAGGCTGAAGCCCTTTGCATTGCGGGAGCTAACGGAGGAGGATTATAAGCAATTGAGAATGAGGATTTGTCAATAGTGGTTATAAAGAGTTTACTATTATCAGTGTTATAGACATCATATTCGTGGACATAGAAATAAGAAATTTATCAAGGTTGTGCAGCTCCTTAGCTGAATAATTGTTTTTAGACGCTGCTTAGAATTAGATACATAGTAATATAGATTTTAAAAATGTCTAGAACTTTGCTTTTACTCATGCCAATGATATATTTTGCAAACCAGTATCACCCTCAACACTATTCATGCACATGATAGCACATGATATGCAAAACACACTTATTATACACAAAAATCTTATTAAAAATAAATATTTAAACACATTAATTTTGTCTTAAAAAACTTAGATGTCAACATACACACAAATACATAGTCCATTTCCATTATTCCCAAAGGATAATTTTAACTAACCCGACTTAAAAGCTGCTTTATGAAAATTTAGTCAAAGTAATTTTGACCTGCCAATAACTGAGATGATATTATATGGTCAATAACTTCACCATTAGAGCATTATATCTCCTAAAAAGACTTACAAACGGATATATGAGTAAGGAAATATTTAATTTTTTTGTTGACAAGTAATGAATTTTTTTATTAGTAATAATTATGAGTCACAAATCACAGGGGACCAACACGGTAGCCAGACAGATAAAATACAGTAACATAAAAGATCTCCTTGGAACTCAAATTTATATTACTATATAATCTATTTGCATAATAGTACTTACAAACTCAAGATTTCGCAATAATAACCCGATAACCATATTTTTTTTCTGAAAAATACTAATTGACAGCCACATTATGTAAACAGAATATACATGGTGTAGAACTTGCCCTTGACCTTCTAGTCCACAGTATTCAATAAAAGAAACAAAGGCCTTCTTTGAGAATGTCAAAATCCATTCAGGGAAATCCAGTGTATCATCTAGCATTCAATTCATTAAAAATGTAATCCAAGGAACAAGAAATACGGAAACTAGAATTATTTAAAATAAAAATATCATTAACTACTTAAAATCCATAAAATAAGATAAAAAATTTCCTAGAGTTAAATAACTATTAATCCATTACCTGGTCAGCAAGATCATAAATCAACTTTGAATCCTCTCCATATTTTCCCATAAGAGTCTCCCTCATTTCAAAGGCAGGAGTATCCAGGGCCATGGCACCATGCCTCTTAAAAACATCACCTATAATGAGAAAGCTTCTCTCTTACAGCCATCTGTTCTTTTGCAAAATCACAGAGTACCCTGATTAAGTAATAAAGATAAGTCAAGAAATAATAACGATAATGTACATTTGTTCAAGTAATAAAAACGAACTTTTCAGTTAACTGGATAGAAAGAAATAAATAAAGTAATGAATGTAGATGGTCCAAATATAACATATTAAAAAAATCCATATTCGTTTGGACAACCACTGGATGACAAAAGAATAAACCAGTAATAAGCTTAAGTTTGCCCGTACTAGAATTATCTTCTAACTGAGAAACATCAAAGGTGGGGGGGGGGGGAGGGGAGTCCAAAAAACATAGGAGGTCCACCCCAGCTATAACTAGGAAATCATATTAGTAAAACTTGCCCCAAATTCCCATTTTTTTTCACCAGAAAACATAGGAACGCTGTAATCTATCTCAGGAGTAATTAGGATGCAGCAATCACCTTTGTACATGTCAGACCGCTGTTATCCATCTCAACTGTAACGTCTAGGATCAAATGCAAGATTTTTCTAGGGATCTAATGTTCAATTTCAACACATAAAAGCATAAAACCTGACTAATATTCTTTTTAACTCAGTAATCGTGATCTTCAACAGAAGAAGAAAATTTAGCAGTATAAATAAAATTTTGGAGTATTAGTACTCCATTTCCCAGTAATTTTACCTTGGGAAGCTTGGGAAGCCTTCTACTTTCATTGCTGTCAACAATATCTTTTACTTTATCAAGTAGACATTCAAAACCAGGATCCTTTGGGTCCAAGATCGATAGAAGCTTCTGCACCAATTTCTCCATGTCTCCTGCTGTAGTTGCCTGCAACCTATCCTTAAGAAACTGCAAAAGAGCAGTAGTGCCTTTCCCCATAACAACCTTATTTTTCTTCTTTTCCTTTTGCTGCCTCTTATCATTGGATTTAGCATTATCATTTCCTCCAGAAATTGCTGACTCCACCTCCCCCACATTGTTATTTTGAATGAAGAAATCAGCACCACCTTGACCCTCAACCGAGAGGGAAAGGGAAACAAATGCAGCGGCTGCCTCCCAAGAAAGAATTGTTCTAACAAGGTCGAACAAAATATAAATATCATGGACAGACTTTAAGTAGTCATCACCATTATCAGCAGCTTGGGAAGAATTATACAACTCCTTCAATTTATCAACTTTAGGGCATTCTGTGTTGAACATCTCCATGAATCGAGTACCAAGCAAATGAGCATTATTGTTGCCCAACAATGAATCAACAATACAGTTAACTCTGCGCCAACTAGACTCGCCCAAATTAAGAAGGGCCTTGGCCAGAGGAGATAGGAACACTACAGTCCCAGTCCCAGTCCCACTCCTGGACGAGTTCAAAAGGACCCGGGTTTTGGAGTGAAGGGTTCTCGAAATAAATCTAAAAGCGCCATGAATCTCCGGAATAACATCTAAATTAGGAGGATTTTCAACATTTTGTTGATTCTTACCAAGCAATTTGGAGCCATTGAGGAAAACCTTAAGATCATTGGCCACACCGACCTCATCTTTGTCCGAGGAACCATCGCCTGAGTCGATCAACCAATTAAGAGACGAAGAGACAATGTCAGCCCTCAAGGCCTCACAAGACAAGGCGGCGATCGCGTCGGCAATGGAGGCCAAGGCGGAGGAGCCATGGTCCAAAAGGGCACAAACACCGTGCAGGGCAGCAGCATCAACTGAACAGCATCCCAAAATGGGGTTTAAGGACTCGTAATCCTCATCAGTAAAGGAGCTCAAATCTGGTCGATTGAGGGTATCCAAGAGCAGAGAGGCGGCCACAGTAGCATGAGCAACAGAAATAGAAGTAGGCGAAGATAGTAGAAGCTTGTTTAGAAGGACGAGGAGAGAAGCTCTGGATTCTTCAAGGGTTAGGTAATCAGGAAGTGAAAAATGATAATTGGGGAAAGAATTTGAAGATGGGGTTTTGGTAGAATTCGATGTAGAAGATGGAAATTTGGCAGAGGAATCGATACGAAGGAGAGAGATAGAATTGGCGACTTCAAATACGGCTGGGGAGGAGAGAGAAGATCCTTTTCCACCCAATGTAATCACTCTTCCACTGTTACAGCTTTTCATCTTCAATCCCGATTAGAAATTCCTTCTTCTTGTTCCTGTAATTGTTCTTCTAGATTCAATTATGTATCTGATTATCCTTCGGCGGCAGAGAGATAGAGTGAAAAAGAGGTACTAGCGTGAGAGTTACTATGAGAAGAATAAAAACCCAACATATAATGGGGTCTGTTTACTGTTTCCGACTGTGATGTGACGGAGGAAGAAGAAGGGAATAATTTTAGGGTTAGAGGGGGAGAGAAGAATTTATTACTCCCTTCCGTTCTAAATTTTTTAGAAACATTGTTCTTTTCATTTTTTTTTAAAAATAAAAATATATTTTAATTTTGTACTATAAAATAACATTAAAAAAACTACTATACCTATTTGTAATTGAATGGATGGAATATAATTTATATGTCAATATTATCTAGTCATTTTAATAATATATTTTAAATTTTAAAATGGATAGAGCTAATTAAGAATAAATAATTCTTTGAGGTAGAGTAAAAGAAAGTAGTAACTTATTCATTAAATAAATGTAAATATAAGACTAAATACAGGATAACCCTAAACTCCCCCACCCCACGCCCCCACCCCCCACTCCCCCCAAAAAAAAAAATAGATGCATTACAATCACTAGAGTTACCGTTATGTGTATATAGTAGCATTGTAAAACGAAAATTTTTATTTGGCCAACCCAACTACTTTTGAAAATGAGCCATTTTTGCAAAGAGACTTTCGGTAATTAGCATACATATGCTAGTTCCCTCCGTTATGGTTCTAATTTCTTTTTTAGAATATTCTAAAATAAATGTCTTATTATTATATTAATAATTATTTTTATCAAATTCTTTCTCTTATATCCTCATAATATTTTTACTCAATTTTTATTAAAAAATAAATAAATGTAAAAATGTTTACATTAGAAACTAATACTATAACATCTCTTTCTATTTAATGTACTTATTGAAAATGTGAAAATTACACACACAAATATATATCAAGAGAATTAAATGACATAAATAAAAAATAATTTTTAAAGTCATATAATATAAAATAAAATACTTCAATTAATAAGTAATTATAAAGGTAATTTAAATAAAAGAAAATTTATTCATTATCATGCAGAAATCAATTAGGAGTACATCGGAATCTCTAGTGACAATACTTAGAACATCGTCAGCGGATGGACTATTCCGTAGACTATATTTAGTCCATATGACATCAACATATGTCTTTTAGTCTTCAATCCTTCCGGCAGATGAACTATATCATGTGGACTATCCCGTGGACTATAATATAAAAAAATTAAAATAATAAATGAATTAAAAAAACTATTGTTAAATATAATAAAAATACAAACTATTATTAAAAAAATACTTACAATTGTATATATTTATAGATTTTCTAATTTACATTTCAATTTATATCCGCCCTTCATCTCCTTCTTCAGTCGGTCGAAATCTGTGTTTCTAGGATTGCATTGCTGGAGATGCTCTTAAAGGTAAAAAAAACACCAAAAACCAGTCGGAATGAGAAAGCCAGAGACACCTCATTTTAGACATAATGTCAGGAATATAATTGATCAATCACATGCAATCAACTACACTTCAGCAAAGCAGTAAAATCTTCTTTGAGCAAGGTTAAAAAGCAGATAAGTATCTTCACTTTCAAAAAGATAATTTTAATCCACAACCTACCATTCAATTAAAATCATAACATATCAAAAGCAGGTACACAATTCAACAAGCAATTGACGAAAAATCCAAATAATTTTAAATTGGTCATACTTCAAATCTTCTAGGATTGTACTAAAAGTGACAAAAATTATGGCAAAACAAGTTGCTTCAACTCCAGAGATTGCACGGATTTCAATATTCCAGAAGAAAATATAGAAAAGCAGGTCTCTCCAATTACTATCGACTTTAACCATCGTATGAAAAACCTTTTGAAGCCAGCAGCAACACCCTTTCCTCTTCCCTTTTGGAGAGGCTGCAAAAATAAAGCATAATTCAATGGCAACATGCAATGAAGAACCATAAATTTGTCTACAAAAAGCAGGGCATGCAACACATAACAGTACACAGTTCCCAGAAAGATATTCAATGGCAACAAACCAGTTAATTATTTCAAGTTTGATTAGTTACATATAAGACTCTTTAACAACAATGAAGATACAAAAGAAATGTACCAACCAATCAATGCATGGTTAGAAACTGGCTTAGTATTTCCTATCCGACAAACATTTTATCTAATTCTTACATTTCTAAAAAAGTTTTCAGTAAAACTATATCATATTGGAGATCAAGGAGTTCCAATAAAAAAGAAATACATTCCTTGTAAAATAGGGCTGATGTAGAAACTTACATTGAGGACATGCAAGAAACCATATAACAAAATGTGCACATTTCTATCAACTAATTGAAAGACGAGTATAATCAATACGGTATAATTATATCAACATACAGTTCTCTCCAAAGAAGATTTTTTTGCACCACATGCAAATATCGAAATCTATGACTAAATCACTACCAAAAGATACACGACTTGAACTGACCATTTGGTTCTCAGTTATTTGAAAGGCCTCAATGTCACCGACTAATTGCTAAGAGAAAGTAACTTCGAGTGACTACAAACACACTTCATCTTGCTGATATTTACAGAAAAGCAAACTCCATACAGTAGAAACTGAGAAATGCCACCCTAAAGTACCTAACAATGTCTTCAATTACTACCCTTGTGGCATTAAAAGAAATCAAGCAGAAAAGTAATATTTTTCATTCTAATTTTAAAATTTCCTGTCCTCACTAATTCAAATTTATCCCAGCTTCTAAATTAATGCCATCAAACAAGTCTAAATGCATGAAGTCAGATTCTATAGTATTTACCATTGCCATGTTGCATATTCTAAATAAAACCCAAAAACTATTAAAATATTTTAACAACATTTTATATAGCTATCAAATACCAAAAAAAGGCTAAATGCATGACATCAGATTCTATAGTATTTACCATTTCCATATTGCATATTCTAAATAAAACCCAAAAACTATTAAAACATTTTAACAACATTTCATATAGCTATCAAATACCTTCTCATTAAATTCATTTCCCAGGAAAAAATCACAAGATAGGATGGAAAGAAAAAATAATAAGTCTACAAGTTTAATCTAACAAATGTAAGGTTGAACCATCTCCAGCAGGCCTGTAATGAACAAATCCTAGACTATATCAGACTAAATTTCCAGCAAGGCAAAACGACTATATCAAGGAATCAAATCTGGTGAACTATAATTTGGACTATAATTTTTAATACATTTAAATAGGAGAGATGGTGATGAAGAAGAAGGGAGATGGTGAAGAAGGAAAAGGGGGATTCTGAAGAAGGAGACGAAGCAGCAGAAGAAAGAAGAAGATGAGAAGGGTAATAAAAAGAAGTAACCGATAGAAATTGATTTTTATTTTTTTATTTATAATCTCTTTAATTTATTTTTTAGATGGAAAATTATGGTCCTCCGATGTATTATATTATTGTTTATTATATTTAAGTTTTTTGAATTCATTGAATATTTTAATTTTTTATATTATAATCCACACGATAGTCCTGGAAGGATTGAAGACTAAAGGACCGGCTGATGTCATATAGACTAAATATAGCAGATAGTGAGATGCCTAGTCTAATGTTCAAATATATAAAATTACCCAAAATATTATTAAAAGAAATATTATTAACCGTTAGCAGGGTTTTTTTCCCAACTTATATCCAATTCAAACAAAACAAATAAAAATACAACCCATAGCAAGAAAATTCTAGACCATTCAAATTAAGAAACAACGGGTGGTCATTACCTCATATATTGCTTGGGTACATAAAAACCCTGACTCTAGCTCCCTGCAAAACAATAACAATTTCACAATATCAAAATCCCATTTCAGAATCCACATACAAATACACACTAACTTGTGGGATTGTGATTTAACAGTACCATGGATTTGGGAGGGAGATTGGACTTGAACTTGGCGCGGACAACACCAGTATTACCGTGAGGCCTGATCACCTTTCCCCAAATGCAACGATAGTGAGATCCACCATTCTTCACCTTGGCCTTGTAGATGTAGCCCAAACGCTTTCCCTGATACCATGTCACCTCTTCCTTGGTGTTCACCCCTTCAATTTGAATCAATGAGGTGCTTGGATACTGGTTCGATTTTGACCTCTTGTAACCTAGGATCGTTCCTCTGACATAGAGCCTGAATGCAATAAATGACGACATTAGAATTAAATTTCATTTTTGTGCGTAAATTTTGATGGATATGAATAGAAGAGAGAAATCTAGGGTTTTCAGAAATCTAACCTGACTCGCTCGCCTTGACGACCTTTCACCATTTTTGCTCGCTGGAGGATGTGGAACTGACTTACCAGATACGGACACCTGCGGAGATAGCTACAACCCTAATGCCCAAATGTGGAGATAAGAGGTGTATATATTTAGTGTTGTGTTGGAACAATTACATTTTATAGTACTTTTTAAAATATAATTACAACAAAAGTGCACTCATTAAATATTTTCACAATTAATTTTTTTAAAATTTTATTTTCATTACTAATGCATATTTATGCTTCTTTTAATTAAGGGATGTGTTTTAATTTCACGATGACATGGCAATTCGGTTATTTATTTTTAAAAAAAATTGATATCAGCGTTTTTTGGGGATTGTGTTCATTTTAATTTTTTTTTGTTTTGTATGTACGTCTATTTTCTTTTGGAAACCCTTATTTGGTGTTTTGTTCACTTTGTAAGCAAACCCTTATTCATCTTAACCTGCTGTGTTTACATCGATTTTTAGGATAGCTTTTTAGATTTTCGGCATTTGATTTTTTATTTCGTGTTTGTCTATATTGTTTTGGATCGTGTTATTCTCAAGTTTTTGGTTTGTTCCTAGTTATCGGTACTACATTTTACGATTTTTTATATTTTTTTTTTGGTATGGTTTACTACGAGGAAGGCGTGGAGGAATGGGGATAAGAATCACGATAGGAAGAGGAAAAGAGTTCAGGATGGTTTTAATATGGAGGATTGAAGTTATCTTTAGTGGTGAAGGATAGTAGTTCAAAGTCTTCTAAGCGAGGTAAGAGGTTGTTGTTGAAATCGAAGAAGAAAGCGAAATCTATGGTGAATATTGATTGATTTTGAAGGTTATCTTAGAAAAAGTTGTCAAAAGAAGATAAAGTTGAGCTCATAGTGAAAAAATGGTTCCCAATGAAACATTTGAAGGTTTGTTAATTTTTTTAAAATTATATTTTTTAGTTGTTTTTGATTTTTTGTGTTTTTATTTTATGCGTGGTTGTGTTTTGGTTTGTATTTTTTTTGTTCGGTAGTATCATGGATGTTGAAGTTGTTGTTTGATAAAATCATTGTTTCCATTCTAAAGTGTATTTTAAAACACATTTTATTATGTTTTAAGTTTTGTTCGATTTGTTGTTGTTAAAATATTGGTTTTCATTCATATTTTAGTGTACGTCTGAGTATATATTTTTGGTTGGTCCTAAATTTCTTTTCTATGATCATCTGAGGTTGTTATTTGTTGTAGTAAGTTTCTTAGCTATTTGTTATGTGGTTACCTTCTTTTATATGTTTGAGGGCCGGGTGTTGTAATAGTTGTTTAAATGTATAATATTTCATTAGAGTTTGTGTTGTTTTAAGGATTGTTAAAATTGTGCTTGTTTAAATTTTTGGTTTCTACATTACATTATTGTTATTACGTAGATTTATAATATGTTGGTAACTTCTTTATTTTATTTTTTGTTATCAATATTGAAATGATTGGAAACTTATGCTGTTATTTTTTGTTGTAGTAACCTGCTAATTGTTATTTGGTTACCTTCTTTTATATGTTTGGAAACTGATTTTTGTAATAGTTGTTAAAATGTATAATATTTCATTCTAGTTTGTGTTGTTTTAAGGATTATTAAAATTGTGCTTGTTTAAATTTTTGGTTTCTACATTACATTATTGTTATTACATTGATTTATAATATATTTGGTAACTTCTTTATTTTATTTTTGTTACCAATATTGAAATGATTGAAACTTATCTTTGTTATTTTTTTGATGTAGTAACTTTCTTTAAATGTTATTTGGTTCCATCCATTCATATGTTTTGAGGCTGATTTTTGTAGTAGTTGTTAAAATGTATAATATTTCGTTGGAGTTTGTGTTTTTTTAAGGATTATTAAAATTGTTATTGTTTAAATTTTGGTTTCTACATTACATTATTGTTATTACGTAGATTTATAATATCTTTGGTAACTTCTTTATTTTGTTTTTTGTTACCAATATTGAAATGATTGGAGACTTATCTTTGTTATAGTTGTTAACATGTATTTTTTTCAATATAAGTAACCTCTTAATTGTTATTTGGTTACCTTCTTTTATATGTTTGAAGGCTGATTTTTGTAATAGTTGTTAAAATGTGTAATATTTCATTAGAGTTTGTGTTGTTTTAAGCATTGTTGAAATTGTTCTTTTTGAAATCTTTGTTTTAATTATATTGAGTATTAGATACTTTTAGATTTAGTTTTGGTTGTCGTTACATTATTGTTATTTTTTAGATTTATATTATACGGTAACTTTGTTATATTAACATGTCTTTTACTCAATAGTATTGGAGATTGATGATTGTTCACGATTTTTTATTTAAAATTATAATTATTTTTTTATTATGATCGATTCTTTGAAATTATTTTCTTTATCATTGATATTGCTCATTTAATGATTTTTGATTTAAAGTTTTAATGTAGTTTTTGATTTGGTTAATGTGTTTTTAATGTAAGTTTTGCATTTTCGGATCTGGGATTTATTCTACGAGGGCGTAATCGAATTTTAAACCAAAAAATTATATATTGGTGTGATATGGATGTACCAAATATTATCAAGAAGAAATTGTCTCGAGTCTGATTGACTAAGTTTAAGTTGACATGTTTTGGTAAATTTTTAGAGTTTGGACAACCACAAATGTTTTCCCAGATTATTCATCGGGCCTTGATTAGGGAAGTTTATCAAAGGGATGATGGGGAATTATGGTTTTTGTTTGGTGAGAGAAGGGTTAGGTTTGGATTGCGAATTTTGTTTGATTTACGGTTTGAATTGGCGAGGTAATGAAAATATTGATAGTTTTAAGGGGATTGAGAATCATTGGTGGAGAAGTTTTTTTGGTGATGAGGTTGTCTTGGATTACAATATTAGCAAGATATATAGCAGTATTTGTTTTGATGATGATGATGATGAAGCGGTTAGAATGTCTATTATTTTATTGGTTTTAATTTCATTCTAGCTTAGTTTCGACAATTATATTGATGAAACTTTGTTCGACTTTTTGTCTTATGGGGATATTGAAAGTTATCCATGGGGTAAATTTGCATTTCAGCAGACAAAAGAATTCTTTATCTATTGCGGTCGAGGGTCGTATAAGGAAGGATAAACACGGTGGGGTGATTTACAATTTTTATAGGGATGGTCATTGTAAATCTTACAAACTTAATGGATTGCCTTATGTGTTTCAAGTTTTTTGTTTGAAACAATACCTACTTTTGAAAGTCGGAGGATTTTGTGTTGATGACCATCTTTGCGAGTTGAGATTATTTAGATGGAGGAGTTAGGAAAGCCTCTAAAAATGAGAAATTGAATGATCTTGTTTTTGGATGCAGTCGGGGTATGTTGGTTTCGGTTGCCTTATAATTGGTTTCCATTTATATTTTATATTGGTTTACATTATTATATTTTTTGTATTGTTTTGATTATGTTTTATATTTAATCTTTTTGACATGGTATATTTGTTGTTATTATTATTTTTTAGGTTGATCGTTCGAATATTGTTCTACGGTTGATGAAAAGGTTCGGTTGGGGTTGGGGGTTTTCATTTTTTAATGGAAATGATGTTATGACAAAATTTACGATGTTAAAGTTGACTCATCAAGGAAATTTAATGATATTGGTTTTTCTATTTACGATTTGGAAGAAGTTATTGATAAGCGGGTAAAACCTTTAGAAGGTAAGATGATGGAGATGAAAAAAGATATTGAGAATTTGGGTGTTGAGTTAAAAGACCCTCTGTAAGTGTTTTCAAATCTGATTTGCGGGGATGTAAAAAAATGATTAGAAAGTTTGTATATGGTCGGGTATAGTAATAGAAAACATAAAAATGTTTCTTTTGTTGAGATGATGATGATGATGATGATGATGATGATGATGATGATGATGATGATGATGATGATGATGATGATGATGATGATGGTGATGGTGATGATGGTGATGGTGATGGTGATGATGATGATGATGATGGTGTTTTGATAATGATGATGTTGATGATCTTTGGTGGTTCTGCTGTGATGATGATGATAATGAGTTGGGTGAAACGTTGATGTTGGTAATATTAAAGGGAGTGTTGATCCTCCTGTTGGTGGTGTTGTTGGAAATCGGATCGAGGAAGAGGATGCTGCAGGTTTACATTTTTTAGTTTTTCATTTTATTTTCTATGCTTATTAAGTAAATGCTTACTTCTTTTTGTTTTTTATTATGATTGATTAAAATGTTGGTTTAAATTCTTACGGGAAAGAGATAATTGTTTATACTCTAGAGGGGTTAAAATTCATATTGAGGATGAAAAGGTTAGTCATTTTTTAATTTTTAATTTTTTTAATGTGTTATATTTATAAGCAGTTTTTTTTAAATTTGAGAAGATGGATGATGTTCTACTAGCTTTGATATTTTAAGTCAATCTAGTGGAAAAGAAATTGTTATTTTACACCTATTGAGGTTTGTTATTATTTTTATTAGCAATTTAATTATTTTGTTGTATTAGTTAGTTTCTTTATAGTGTTTATGTTTGTATTGATCAATAGTTTTGTATTTTCGACTTGATATTAACCCTGTCTTTTTTGTCATGTATTGTAAAACATTACGAGGTAATAAATTGAAGGATCAAACACTTTATACTTGATGAAATTTGGTGTTTCTGACTCGAGTTTAAATCGATGTTTTGAAATTGAAAAATGCTTCTAAAGACCGATTGGTAGGCTGTTACTTGCAGTTGCGAAAAGTCTTTATTTGAAGAGTCCTTTTACTTCAAAGTTTGGTTAAATTTGGTTCTACCTCTTCAGATGTGGATGCTCGTCAATTACCCCCAGCTCTGTCAGCATTTCCGGATATCTGTATGTGTATTCCTTCAAAAGATGAAGATGTTCTTTTTGATCAGTGGTTTAAGATTGGATTGAATAACCGGAAAAGGTATGTATATTGGAGTTTAATATATTTTTATTATGTTTTTAGTAGGATATAAAATAATTTTTTTTGGTTGTTTTCTTTTTTTTGAAGGATTGAAAAGTTTAAGATATGATGACAACAAAATTGAGCCTTCATTGATTTGGAGTGCGTGCTTGATAGCTTCAAAAATGTGGTTTTACAAATTTCAAGACCCCGGGCCGGTGGCTTGATGATGATGTGAGTTTTTTATTATCTTTGAATACATGTTTGTTAGTTTAGGTAACCTTATTGAATTATATTGGTACTATTTGAATATTTATTGGAAACTAGTATGTTACATTATTATTTTATTTTCTTTGTTTAAATCGATTGTTATTTTGTTTTTAATTTTTGTTAAATTACATCAACATATCTTGTATTACATTAAGTAAAAAGTGGCTAAGCTTTTCGAACCAAATTCAAATAAAGAGTTACAACAATTTGATTGTTGGTTCCATATCAAGTTGACAATTTATATGGAAAATATGGTAATAGAAATTGTGATAAGAATCATTGTTGGACTCTGGTGATATAGTGAGTACATTCATGGGTATCTTATGGAATTCAACACACCACAGGTTAACGTCGATTTTGTTATGTTCCCCATTCGTATATGTCGGTACTTCATTCATTGGTTTTGCTTGTGTTTGGCGTGCATCGCATGAGTATTAGTGGTTTATAACTCTCTTCAACGAATAGGAATGTTATCGCACAAATATTAGTGATGTGTGTTGAGTAGTTCATCTTTATTCTCCCCATAATTTTTGTCTAATTGCGGTTTTGGAAGAATAGAAGCGGATATTGATTTTAATAGTGTTCCATCTCTGCGACGAAAGGAGAACATGATATCATTGATCTCGAATTTGCGAGAGGTATTAGGAACAAATTGAAGGGTAAGTTTCAATTACTTATAATTGTTCGATTTTGTATATATAATGAAGTACATTTTGATTTGTGTTATATATTTATTGTTTTTTAATTGATTGCGGAATGTTTACCATTTGTTTTGCGGCACATTTCATTCATCGGATGATATCTGCAATGCCAAAACCATTTCGGTACTTCAATCTGGTAGGAAGCTTTGTGTCGACTTGTTTAATCATGCGAGGAAGAAACATTTAGTTGGATATGAATCGACCACGAGAATATCTGACGGAAGATTAGCTCTTGAAGACTAGTATGATTATGAATCTTGATATGGTTATTGGTTGTGGAAATTCGTTGTAATTATTACGATTTGATGTGGTTATTTGTTATGGAATGTTTGTAATTATTATGATGGTTGAATGATGTATTAATTTTTACAAGTGGAAGTATGAGTATGTTTCGTTATTTATCATTGTTATTTTTTGTTTTTATTTAATTTTTAGTACTTATTCTTTATTAACATTTTTATTTATAGTACAATTGGTTTCTAAATGTTGATATTATGGTATCTATTTGAGTTGGTATTGGTATCGATTAGCATCTCTAATGTTTTATGAAGTGAGTTTACATTTTGCAAAAAACAACATTTAAGCATTGTAGTGGCACTAAAATTTGTAAAGAGAGTTACCATTTATCGTAATCATGTGTACAAAAGTTTGGTGGGTACAAATCTAAACAAGTAAATGACAACAATGTGGAAGTGGAGAAAAAAGCTAATAGAAACATAATCAATATTTCAACTTACTGATTTGAATAGAAAACACAGAGGCCTGTGGTTTACTTCCTAGCAATAGAAAATGGATAGAATTAAATATGTGTCAGCAATAGAAAATGTTTAGGAATTAGTATGGATAATTATTTTTTGTAATTTTTTTTTTTTAACATGAGTACAGTTTGTAGCCAAAATTTCATTTTCTGAATGCTTGTTTTAGTTTTAAATAACAGCAGAAATATACATAAATATATATGGGTTATATTTTATTTTATTTTTAATTAGAACTACTTGTTTTTTTAAAGATATTAATTAGAATAAAAACATTTTAAAAAGGGTAATCATTCATAATAGGAAACTATATCACATTTTACACATTATTTTATGTTTTTTTTCATTTGTTATGGTAGTGATGGTTCACTTTAACAATATATATTATTTATAATAAGCGAGTATTTGAGGTTTATGAAACATTTATATTAATTTAAAAATAATCTATTAATTAGTTTTAGTAATTTTATAATTTTTTAACATGGTAGAATTAGTATCAAAATTTCATTTACTGGTATATATTTTAGTTTTAGATAGTAACCAAATAGTACTTTTATAGTTTTTTAGCATGTAAATACAGTTAGTAGCCATAATTTCATTTTTAAAGTATCTATTATAATAAGCAGTTTGTTTTGTGGTTTACCAAATAGTTATATTAATTAAAATTAATCTATTAATTAAATGGTTGGTACTTGCAAATTTTTTCATTGTATACTTGGTAGCCAAAATTGCATTTACAGTGCTTGTTGTAGTTTTAGGTAGTAAATAAAATATACATCAATAATTATAATATCTGATTGTTGATTTTAAGATATAATTACTTCTTGTTAAACAAAATTAATGAAAAATAAACATATTTCAATATTGTGCAATATAAATTTTATTTATTTAATCGATAAAAGCGATTACAATATGAATGTATATTGAAGCGACCTCGGTAATCATCAATAGATGCGTAACAAATTTTTTGGTTAAAAATGAAATATATTACAACGTTTTTCGGCTCCAAAATTGGTGGATTATTGCATGTTTTTTTTTGTTGTGTCCTTTTTTGTTGGCATAAATCTGCATTTATTACGAATGGTATTTTCGAAACATCTTGTACCTTCAATCTTTGGTAAATCAATTTGGCCTTACTTGTATTTGGTGGTTTGACACATATGTTTTTAATCTAAATGCGGAACATTCCAATTCTCTTTGTCGTCGATGGCATGATAGAAATTTGAATATGTGTCCATCAAAGTTATTTTTGAATAGTATTTGAGCAAAAATCATATGACTCATATTAGTTTCTTTAATACTTGATGGTGTGAGCAAGGCATTTCATGGTATTGAAATTTCTGGCGTATGCGTGTCTTTTTCCCGTATCCACGATAAATTGCTTGGTGACATCATAAGCGGTAAAAATTACTAGATTTGATGTCTCGACTGCTGACAAATTTTAATAGTTTAGTTAGTATGTACAATAATTATTTTTTAAAAAAAAAATATATAGAATAATTAAAGTTATATGTCTTTGTTAGTAACTTTTACGGTTTATATTGGTAACGATAATTCATTTTGTGGTTTCATATAATTGTTAATGATATTTTTTTCAAAGATGTGCGATAACAATTTTTGGGTTTTATGGGTGACCTTAAGTTTCTTTGACTCGTTGATATTATCTTGTAATCTTCTCTCGGTACATCGTGGATAGAGTTGTGAAAGTTGATATTCTTGTTGTTTGTTTGTGAAATACCACCTTTGAACCATCTGGCGTAGGCATTCGATCATTGGCCTTATTTGGAAGTTCTCTAATTCCCTTGATTGCATGGTTAATAGACTCGGTGGTGTTTGAAGTCATTGTTGAATACTAACTTACAGTTCCATGGAGCCTCGTGCACTTTTACAACAACTTCTTCCTCCGGATATGTTCTTATTCTAGTATCAATTGCATCAAGTTGACCCGTATGTATGTTGAATTCTTCTACGGTGTAAGCCCTACAATTGCGTTGTATGCTTTTCTTATCTCTTCTCCTTTCTTTTTGAATCATTTTTTAATATTTTTGAGAATATGGTAGGTCGTGAGCCGTGCATGACATCGAGGGAACACAGTTAAGTCCCTTGATAATTGCTTCGTATACATGCGAAGCGATACATTGTCCTCTCTACAACACCACAAGCATTTCTCAAATTGATGAAAAACCATCTCCATGATGATTCATTTTCACTATCAACAAGCTGAAAAGAAATCGGTATGATGTTCTGTTTGCATCTTGTGTGCTTCTTTATAAGCGGTGTACCCCCCCTGTAGTTTATTTGTATGAATGTCCCATCAACTACAATGATTGGGAAACAATGTTGCCATGCTTGATGGATGCTCTATTGCGAAGAAGAGATATTTGAATCGACCATTTTTTTCTAACTCAATGATGTGCCGGATCACTGAAGCGAATTTTAAAGTAAGGTTAATATAATTATATGCTGATAATGTCAGATTAGTAGATATGATTCTTTGTGTGTATTATTTTTCTTTGAACAATAACTTATATTTTTATGTCTTTATAGTCTTTAGATGGTATCTAAAATGATATTTAATAGTTTGATTCATGTATATATTTGTCTTATGCAAAAATCGATTTAGTTTTATTTAATTAAAATAGATAGTAGCCATATATGTATTTGTAAGTGACTAAACTTCTTACTTTGAGTAACCAAAATAGTTGAAACATTTAATAAATAGTTTGCAATTGCTACTGGATTAGTTTGTTTGCGGTATATGCTGACCAAGAAGGGATCGAGTGAGTGTAGTCGTGTGGATTTCCTCTTACTTTTTGCATTGCTTTTCCTTTGATCTCCATGCTTTTTGGTAGGAGATGGACACGTTATACTCGTCATCATGTCTTCCACAATGTCTTTTGGTGTGTAAATTTTCTTGAAGTTAGTTAGTTTATGCTTAATGCACTCCTTTAACCATCTCCTTTATTTGCTTTATTGTGATCTCAAGCGGTATGTTTGATGAACAAGTGTGTACATCATTAAATTCTCTTACCTTGAACATAGTTGTTTTAGAAACTTTGATGCTCTTAGTTTCCATTTGCAATTTCCATTGTCAGGCATGCGAACAAAATCTCGACCACTTGTTCTTTTCGACCTTGTGTTATCTGTTTTGCCTTATGGAATGTAGCCTTATTGCTTGTGAAAGAATTTTCTTGTTTATGTAAGTTTGATGTAGTTTGACTTTAAACTTATTTGGATCTGAAATTACCTCATCATTGTCTTTGCGGTGTTTCTTTATGTCTGCTTTACATTTGTTTCTTTGTCGATTACTTGATTGCAATTTACTTTCGACATATTGTGATCCATTTTGGTCTTCTTGTGTTTATGACGAACCAAAATCGAGAATTCCTTTATGTCGATCTCATTTGTGTTTATAACTTGCACTATATATTCTTCTTCATTTATCACGTTATGTAAGCTTGTAGTCCCTCGATGATTTGTTCATAATCTATAATTAGTGGAAACTTTCCATTTTCATTTGATCTTCTACTAACTTCCATATAGAATCTTAAGGTTGCTTCATTTGTCACCTTGATTGGAGGAATATTCTTTGTTAATCGAAATTTGATTGCCGATTCAGTTGTGTTGTAGTCAGTTTAATGCGATCACGTATCATGTTGTGCATTTACGTGAATGAAACAGTTTGATGGTGATAGGGAATAGGTAACTTGAAATTTGTATATTAGCTCTTTGTCGGTCCACGTTAGTTGAAGTAAACTACAATTGGAAGCATATCCATGGTTAGAATCTTTGAAGCTGTAACATTCACACAATAATGTAATTAGTATCAAATCTTTACATGAATGTTTCTAAATCTTTATGCAGCGTAAGAAAATATGATTATTCTTTGTTTTATAAACTATTTTATGGCGATATAATTTAAATTTACTATTTAGATATTAAAGCAACTTTATTAAGTAACCAAAGTAGGCGTATTTACGTATCAATTAGTATGAATCAAAGCTGCTTTCATTTTGTTTATAAATAAATCACAATTTAAAATGATTTGAAGATGAAATACTATATATTAAGCAGTAAAAACAAGTAATCAAATATAATTATATGAATTTTGCCAAATTTTGATATAAATGCTTCAAAAATATGCATTTGTAACAAATAGTAGTTGATTCTTGAAATTACGAAATTAATTTAGTTGGTTACCAAATTAAAACAATTGATAACCTAAATATAAGTTATTGGTATCTATATTCTTTGGGAAGTTATGTTTTCATTCATTCCATATCAAAACATAAATTATAATGCACGAAAATGAAATACTAAATATTAAACACTTAAAACAAGGAATCCAAATATTATTATATGAATGTTGACTAATTTTTATATAAATGCTTCTAAAATTGGCATTAGTAACCAATAGTAGATAGTTCTTGAGATTTCAAAAAGCTATTTATTTGGTTACCAAATTAACTTTATTCGATAACCAAAATATCGTTATTGGTATATATGTTTACGTAAAGTAATTTTTTGATTCGGCCATAACCAAAACACAAATTATAATGTCACGAAAATGAAATACTAAATATTAAAAACTAAAAACAAGGAATCTAAATATTTTTATTTGAATGTTGTGACTTTTTATATAAATGCTAAAAATTTGGCATCGATAACGATAATATTTAGTTCTTTGAAATTACAAAAACTATTTAATTGGTTACCAAACTAACATTATTGATAGCAAAACATACGTTATTGGTATATATATTCTTTGTGAAGTAATTTTTTATTGTTTCCATATCTGAAACAAAAATTATAATGTAAATGCTGGTGATTTTTCAAATGTTGAACACTTAAAACAAGGTAACCAAATCTTTGTATGTATTTCCCCAAAACATTGTATCGTAGCAAAATTGTGAAGAACAACAAATATTCTTTATTACAAATATCTCATTGCAGTTGAATTAAGTGATAACAAAAATTATTTCAATACATATATTAAGCTTGCTTTCCGTACCTTTGTTTTCAATTTCAGATTCGGTTTGAAATCTCTATTTATATACATTTTTTCGGTTTGGAATCTGTGATCGAGCATGCGTATCGATTTACGATACTACATTTTTCGATTTTATGTGCTTTTGAATTAGGCCTCTCTAGTATGAATGCTTTTGCTTCTTTTCGATTGATCCTTTCTTGAAGATGATCAATTGGTTGAAAACGATGAATATCTGTAGAAGCTTTCGGATTTGTTACGGATCATTCGGTTTTTTTTTCGTGATTTTGGAATGTTTTTTTAGTTAGTAGCGGCGTATATAGTGGAGTAGTTTTCTCTAGATTTAAGGTGATTGTATTTGATTGTTTTGGTTTACGTGATGTGATGTAGATTTGCCTTCTTATTGATATTATTATATATTATTGCACTATTACTATAATTTTTTAAATGGTGCACTATTCTTGTAATATCTTTTTAATACTTGTATACTTATGTAAAGGACCTATCGTAGTGGAGTTTAAAACTCAAATCACACACGAAATCGCTTAAGTACGGTTTGAAAATTTTAAAATCACACATGAAACCACTTGTGATTGGTACGGTATAATTTTAAATTATGCAGTACGATTTCATTTGATGCGGTTTCGGTTCTAAAATCAATTGAATTAATCTACTTTTAGAAATATCATTATAGTTACTCAAAAATTAAATAATTTAATCATAATATTTATATAAGAGAAATATTTGAAGAGGTTATATAAAAGAAAAACTGTGGAATAAAAAAAGTTGGATACTTGAATGAATAATGGATTATTTTACTTATTTATCATTATTAATTAGAAAATAAATAAGAAAAATGCATTGAACGACTGATCCATAGTTTATAATACAAAATTAATTCAATTTAACAGTTTTATAATGTTTTACCATTTTTTTAATTTTTCTTTTCTATTGTAAATGGCAAAAAAGTTTTCGATCAATGGAATGATAATAAAAAGAAGGAAGAAGAACATCCATTTTATGTAACGAAGCCTCATTCTTGTTAGTAATTTAAATTAACAATAATTGATAACATCTTACTTAACATCAATTAACTCTACAATTAAATAAAATGTCAGATGTCAAAATTTGAGTGCATGGAAGAACAGAAAAAATAGGGACAGAGAATTTGCTCTCGTTCTAGTAAAGTATTTGAGAGTAACATATTATTTGAGAGGGGGTAATTTTTAGTAACATTAATAATATATTGAAGCAGTAATGAATAGATGAAATTAGCTTAGTAAACAATTTACCTACAATAATAAACTAGCTCTAAATTTTCAAGAGAACCTATTAGATATATAATTAAATTAAACCCCCCTTAATATATTAAATAAATTCTAATTAATTTTTTTTAGATAACCATTAATTAGTTTGTATAATAACTACTTTCAAATATATTGCCACTTTTATTGAAATATTATCTTAATAAATTGAATTTATATAATTGATAATTTCATTATTCCTTATAAGCTAATAATGTTTCTTAATAAGTCCCCATGCCACAACACCAATACAAGCAAGCAAGCTAGCTAGTGCTTGACCTTATATCTCGGACCCATTATCACAAAAGCCATACAAACATGAAAGTCGGCAATTTTCACAATATGCAAAAGAAGAAAAAAAGAAGAAGAAACCCCATTAGGCCATTACCTCCTCCTCCTCCTCCTCCTCCCACACCAAACCTTAGGTTTGTCCAATATTAAATGTCACCCACTGGAGAAAAGTCCCAACTGCCCATCACCACCAGAAGTGCCAGAAGGAGACCCATTGATTCCATTGAAGTTGTAGAAGAGGAAGATGAAGATGGTGGCGGCGACGACCACCTCCAGTACCAGTACCCTTTCCACCACCGCTCGGAGAGGACGGTGGTGGGTTGTTGTGCAATGCTACGGCGGAAAATGAATTCTTTGTTGAGAGTTTTGAGGCCGGGGAGGAAGAATCTGAGCCGATGGATTTTTGGAGCTTTCATGTTGTTGATAGTCTCCACAATTTTCTTTAAGTTGATGCTCATATACAGCTTTCTTGAATATTCAAGTGTTGCTCATATGAAGCGCAGGGATTTTTTGATACGTCCCACCATTAATGTCATCAATAATTCGGAAAATGTTGTCCACGATGATGAAAATGGTGGTGATCATGGCCATGAAATCACCTACCCGGTCAGATACATTAATTCTAACTAAGAAATGGAAAATATATATACTTTTTTTTTTTTACTTACCACCCCTTATTAAGATTATAAAAATTTCAATATTAAATTTTTAATACTCAAAATTTGTCACTGAAAGCGAATTATTGAAAATATGTTATTGATTAATATATCTTAATATACGAAATAAGCTAGGCGGGAAAATAAATGAGACTCTTATTAGGAAATTAAGGTTGTTCTAGACCATGTTTGTACCCCCAGAGTTGTATTAAATTTAAGTGACACCTGCATTTGGCTTGTGTTCATCAGACTCCAGAAATTTGGAGGAATCCAAGAAGCGACAACTACCACAAATGCATTGATAGATCAAGCAATGAAATGAGTACATGTTCTTCTCCCCAGCTTGTTAGCTTATGGATATTCCATTTTTATTTAATTCCAGTTATTTCCCTTATCAGTTTTTTATTTTTTTTCCTTCAGGAAATGAAAGCTCCACAAATGGCTATATTCTAGTTCATTCAAATGGTGGACTGAATCAAATGAAGACTGGAGTATGCATGAATATATATATATATATATATATATGTACACATGTATGTATAGATATCTTTCATGTAATAATCTTCACAGTTTTGTTCATGCAGATAAGTGATATGGTTGCAATAGCCAAAATCATGGATGCTACACTGGTTCTACCCTCCTTAGATCACAAATCTTTTTGGACTGACCCAAGGTACATTTTAAAAAGCCATTTCGACCCTTTTGACATATAATTTTTTCTCATAACTAATTTTCGCAAAATGTAATATTTAAAAATTATCATAAAGAATAAATTATGTCTAACTATGCTTTAAAAAAATTAAATTAAAGTAAAATAAAATTCTCATTTGGAAAACAAATTAAGTAGGGGTAATAAACATATTTTTCATTGTTTATCTAAAACTGATTTGTTTCAGTGATTTTAAGGATATTTTTGACTGGAAGCACTTCAAGACAACCCTACAAGATGATCTTGAAGTAGTGGAAAATCTTCCTCCACAACTACAAGCTGTTAAGCCCCTTGTAAAGGCCCCTGTTTCTTGGTCAAAGGCATGTAGATAAATGAAAAGAAAAACTCCATTTTATGGTGTTAATGCGCAAGAAAAAAACCCTCTAACAATGGGTGCTTTTTTTCAGCCCAGTTATTATAAAGGACAGCTACTTACATTATTAAGACGCAAGAAAGTGATAGAATTTACGCACACTGATTCGCGCCTTTCCAATAATGATGTCCCCAATTCAATCCAGAGGCTCAGGTGCCGTGCAATGTATGAGGCTCTTCGATTCACTGATGAGATTGAAAAGCTAGGAAAGAAGTTAGCAGACAGACTCAGATTGAACAAAGATCCATACCTTGCTTTACATTTAAGGTATCCCAATAGCAAATGTCCTACCTCCGTCCCAAAATAAGAGTTCCATTTGAACTTTGACTTCTTTTAACGTGCAAAAAATGAAAGAAAATTCAAATGGGACCGTCATTTGGGGACTTGGGTTAGTGTTTTTATGCTAACCAGCAAGAAAAAAAATGATTGCAGATATGAAAAGGACATGCTAGCTTTCACAGGCTGTAGTCACAATCTTACCTCAAAGGAAACTGAGGAGCTCAAGAAAATGAGATACAAAGTAAACCATTGGAAAGAGAAACGGATCAAGAGCAGACAGCGGCGGCTGGAAGGTGGTTGTCCAATGACACCCAGAGAAGCTGCGCTGTTTCTTGAGGCCATCGGATATCCATCTACCACTAAAATTTACATAGTTGCCGGGGAGATCTATGGTGAAAACGGCCTAAATGCAATTGTTGAAAAGTATCCAAATGTCTATTATCACTCTACTTTAGCAACAGAAGAGGAGTTGAAACCTTTCAAAGACATGCATAATCAGCTTGCAGCATTGGACTACATTGTAGCCCTGGAGAGTGATGTTTTTGTGTATACTTACGATGGAAATATGGCGAAGGCTGTTCGTGGTCACCGGATATATGAAGGGTTTCGAAAAACTATTGATCCCGACAAGTAAGTAAAATCATCACCCCCCAATTGTAATGACTTCTCCATTAGAGGAACTCTTAGTAGACTTATTGTATGATATTATTTTTCGACTCTTGCAGGGTAAATTTTGTGAAACTAGTGGATGAGATGGATGTTGGTAAGTTAACTTGGGAAGATTTTTCGATACAAATTAAGAGCTTACACGAAAATAGGACTGCAACACCACGTCCTAGAGTAGCAGGGGATTCCCCTAAACATGAAGAAAGTTTCTATGCAAATCCTTTCCCTGGTTGCATATGTGACAAGTCCAAATAAGATCAAAGAGCAAGAAAATTTACAACTACATTGCACACCTTGAAATGACCGGGTGGTGGAAATAGGGGTTGAAAGATGGTTCTTGCTTTGTGATTTTGCAAAGGTACCACTTGCTTCAGCTTTAGCATGTAGATAAATTTACACTTCTACACTGTTATTATACACACATTCCCAGAATTAGCTCTGCACAAAAAAATTTAAAGAAGCTCTACAGTAAGGAGTTTTGGTAGCAAATGAGTAATGCATATACAGCAGAAATAGGTTATCGTATACGCTTACAGCCTCTGATTATGTTTTCAATTTCTTTTTAAATTTATTTTGCATGGATTTTGGTAGGAAATTAGGCTCTTGATTGTAGATTTATGTCATAAAACAGTGTACATTATAGGATAGCAGATGTGTTTTCATATAATTCATTCATTTCTGTATTAGTTTTAACATTTGACCAAGAGTATAAATTTATAGCTGCTTAATGCCAATATTAAGTCTTTTCTTCCATATCTGATTTTCAAGATCCATGCAGATGATATTCGTATCATATTAGTGTCGGGACATATCTGTTCAAGATGGTACTTTTAATCCTACTTAATTTATCAGACGAAGATCCCATCATTAGCAATGCTAATAGCTCTCATCTTTCTGCCAATAATCCTTATTTGTGAACCTAATCGCTGGCTATGAATATTGTTTGAGGATTAAGAGGTGATGATCGTGTAGATAGCAGTAATAAGAAGTAACGCAAAAGAATATGATTGAAAGAACAAAAAAAGTGAAGTTGACCGCGCACACCAAAGGTCAGGAAGTATTTTCTATTTGGCAAAGTTCAAATTTCAGGATAATTTAAATATCAATACACCTCAATCAATCTTCATTCATCCATCCATTTAACTATAACATTCAAGAAAAAGGACTGAAAATGTAAGAACAAATAGAAACAGCAAAAGAAATGTTCTGCTACCCGTATTTCGTTGGATGGCTTGCGACAATTCTTGTAGTTTCAACTGCCTATAAATGAAAAGGTATGAAAAGTAGTAATACAAACTGATGCATCAAAAACAGCTGACTAGTTCACAGAGAATTGTCGAAAAAGCGTTCCTAGTATTAGGAAATGAAAAGAGAAGTAAAAAAAAAAGTAAAAGAAAAATTTAATTTCATGCCAGTTTAAATGTTGTTCGGGAGTATAAGATATTTTCAGTTTGGGTGAACTATACTGTTCCTTATGTTGCAAGGGGATAAAAGTAAAATTATATAGCTACACCTGTGTAAAATTATATGTTGAACTATAGTTGTGAACTCGTATGAATTTTTGTGTCATGCTGTGATGTGGGAAAACAGAAGTAATGGAATTTAGACTTGTCTGAGGAAGAAAAAAGACTAACTAGCATCTGAATTAGCTGCTGTACATGACTCTGAACCATATCTAGTGATCTTGGTTTTCAATTGACCAGTCATGTACTAACTATTAAGACGTTTCAGAAATAAAACAATAGATACAGAGTGTAGATTTGTTTTCAAAGGTAGTAACAATAAGAAAGCATAGAGCCGGTTTCATTATTTCTTTCTGAAATGTTGAAAAGATGAGGTTGCTATTAAGAATTGAATATTAAATTCAAAAAACCAGACAAATAAAATAGAATCAATGTGCAGACTCCCGAATTTTATGAAATAAAAGTATTTAATTTTTCTATTTAATAAATAGTTAAATTGATAAAAAGTTAAAGTTAAAGTTAAGGGTAATATGTGAAATTTTTTCAAAATAAGCAAGTGGCTATAAAATACTTATTGTTATCGGGAATATTCGTTTGGTCGTGGAATATTCTTTTGTTGTTGGGAATATTCGACGCGCGCTGCAGCAGATTATTTGTGAGCCCCATAATGTAATAATAGCGCTTCGGATGAAGAAAGCGACAAATTTGAGTTTTTATAAATAACGGCGTAATCGCTTATTATTAACACTTTGTTGGATTACTCGGTGGATAAAATACATGAATACGCGTGGTTTGCACGATAGTAGCACAAAGATTGCACATGATTTTTGAATTATTGATTCTTACGTAAGAAGACACTACTTAATAATTGTTACGATAATTATCGCTCAATATTTTATTTTATTGATTCAATAATTGTTGCGTTGATATTTTATATTATTGTTGTTTTAATAATTGTCACCGCACGATTTCCCATTATCGATCAATAATTCATATTATTTGAATAATATTATTAGATAGCATTATTGGCAATGTCTAGAAAGTTCATCAATAGAGAGATTTGGTCATCTAATTGCTGCTAGTTAGTAAGAAGAAATCCTTATCTGAAAGCCCTCTTTTCCAGGAAACGCTTGGTTGTCATTATTGTAATTCGTAATATTATTTATGAATAATTAATTATTGATTTATATGATAAGGAAATATTTATTTGATGTGGATATAAATGATGAATTTATTTATGTGGTTATAAATGAAGGAATTACTGTTGAGATGTTTTATCAGTATTTTATCGGATTGGAGGTATTAAAAGATCAAATCACTGTTCTTGAGATATATTGCGTGAGTTATAATTTTTAATCTAACCGTTGGATCGTTATGATTTTTGGATATGTTATACATATATAAGTTGAGTATATGTCCACAAATTTTGAACCGTTAAAATGAACGATAATTTGTTATGAATTTTAAGAGGTGACCTGATTCGAAATTAGGTTTATAAATGATTTTGGTGGAAAATTCTAGAATTAAGTGGGCCCCACTTGTGGTTGGTGAAGAAATGTGCTGAATTTTATTTCAAATGTGGTGGGTGGCAATAGTAAGAGTAAAGTCATCAGTAAGAGTCAAGTCTGCTTTACGTCTTAACATTTTTCTATAAATAGAAATTTAAGTTAGAATTAAAAATCACACCGTAAACATAAGCTCTCTTTCTCTCTCTATATTATCGAATGTATTTTGTGAGTATTTAGATACTTTGAGAGTTGCTATTCAGTGCAAGTTTCTTTCGGCTTTACATCCGATATTCCGGTCAGAAATACTGCTTTTTTGAGGTAAGGGATTTTAAGGGTTATTATGTTTTTCAGTTTCGTAATTTTTCTGACCTTCAAAAATTCTGGAAATATTTGAAATGATAATTTGATGAGTTTTCTAGATTGTGTCCAAAAATGGCGATTTTTGGATGTATAGATTAGGAGTTATGAGTTTTATGGGAAAAAACTATTTTAAAAGTAAACCCTTATAACGCCTTGTGGTTAACTCCAAAATTGGTAAAATTTTTATTGGGAGTACATGTATATGATAGAAGTATACTCTGTAAATTTCGGAATGTTTCGACAAAAGTACAATTTATGATAAATGTCTAAATATTCGGCTGTTTTGGCCATATGGAAAATAAGAATTTGAATTTTAAAAATTCAAAAAATATATGTTCAATATGGGACTATATTCGCTAAATCTTTAAAAGAAATATTTTTGGGAATGATTTGGTATTTTTATGAAAATGGACTAGTTATGAGTAAATGAATTAAATATGTTATGTGAAGTAAGAAAATTAGAAAATAGGATTTTATGGCTTGAGAATCCTATATAAGGTATATGCATATTTTTTATGAGGTTTTGGTTATTGGTGATGAAATCTTATGAGTTTGACATTTTAGGATGATTAAATGTATTATTTAGTAAAGTGTAAACAATTAAAATAAATTATTTATAAGTTTAAGAAATGTTATTCTTTCAATATCATTATATCGAAATATTAGTATGGATTTTATTGTGGAATTTCTACCTTTTTCATATCGGGGTTACTATTCATGAATTGCTATTCATGAGTTACTATTCACGACAAAATTGGTTTCTTTTTCTGACCAAATTATCGTTGATTTATGAATCTTATTCTTGAAATTAAATCCGTGTTTTTGTAAGACCCCAAATAATTAATAAATAAAATTTAATTTCCGCTAATTATTATTTTGAAATAGTAATGGTTGATTTGATTAATGTGGATTGTTATGGGTAAAATACACAAATATTTCAAAATAAGCAAGTGGTTATAAAATATTCATTATTGTCGGGGAATATTCGTTTGGTTGTGGAATATTCATACCGCTTGGGAATATTCAGACGACGACGTTAAATGTGTGGGCCCCATAACTAAGCGATTGGAGGAAGAAAAGCGACAAGAATAAGTTGTTTAAAAATAACGACGTAGTTATTCTGCTAATATCGTTAAAATACTCGGTGGTTAAAGCACAAGAAGATACTCAGTATCGCACCAATTATTGATTCTTACGTAGAAGGCACTACTCAATAATTGTTACGGTAATTACTTATCAAAGATTTTATTTTATTGATTCAATAATTCATTGTGTTGATATTTTTATATTATCGTTGTTTCAATAATTGTCACTACACAAAGATTTTTCATTATCGAAGCAATAATTCATATTATCCGAATAATATTATTGGCAATGTCTAGAAAGTTCTCGCTCAAGGAGAGGTTTGGTCACCTAATTGCAATGCCAAGAAGTGGAGAAATTCTTATTGGAAAGCCCCTATTTCACAGGAACCGCACGGTTGTATCGATTTGTGATTCTAATATTATTATTGAATAATTAATTATTGATTTATATGATGAGAAAAATATTGATTTTATGTGGATATAGATGAAGAAAATTTTTTAATGTGACAATTGTTGAAAATTAAAATTTTATCTTTTTCGATAAAATAATTCATTTAAATATATTATTATATTTTTAATAATATAATAATTATGATATTTTTACAATGAATGTGTGATATATGAGTATACGAGGAGAAAGAGTATTTTTGTTGCATTAAATGTTTAAAACATGTTAAACATGTCGTTGGACCCCATTTCTTGACTGAAATTTGATTATACTGTGTAAATCGCCTTGCTTATGGATTTTTGGTCAATTTCATTTTGAATTTGGAAAAACTTTCTTCTGTAAAGTTGTAGAGAATTGAATTTTCTATAAAACTCGCTGAAATTGAATTTTCGACAAAAGGGCTATTTATTATGAATTATTGAAATTCAAGCTTCAAATAATTGATTTTTGGAAGTTTATATTATTTTAAATTAGAAAACGTTTTTTTGTTGTTAGTCTTGTGTAGTGGGCTGGTTGTTGGCTGATGTTGGGCAAATTAATTGTGCGTTGGAAATATATATATATATATTATTAATTTATTAAATTTTTCACTTTTGGTGTTCTAAAGCATTTTCCTATAAATAGGGTGCTTTGGGTTAAAATTGAAAATCACATTGTAAACTGAAGTTTTTCTCTCTATATTATCGAGTTTATTTTTGTGAGTATTTTGAGTATACTTTGAGTATTGCTATACGGTGCAAGTTTAAGTCATTGCCTATATCCGGTGTTTCAACTAGAAATACTGTCTTTCGAGGTAAGGGATATTATTATTTTTAAAAATGATATTATTTATTCTAATATCATTATGTCGAAGTATTGATCTGAACTTTTAATCAAATTTAGAATTTTTTGTGTCGGAGTTACTATTTACGTATACGGCGCTATTCACGTATACGACACTATTCACGAATACTACACTATTCATCGAAAAATGAAAATTTTCCTTTTCGTCTAAAATATCTATTGTGGATACTAGCTTTGATTGTATCCATGTTTTGATCATTCTTGAATTTTACACCACTATGATTATTTTTGAGGTATTTTTTTTTTGGACATGGATAAAACAAAGTACTTAATCCTTAATCCTTAATCCTGTCATTTTGTATCTTTGGATTCGCTTTTTTAAAAATATTTTTCATCATCCTCACCCTAAATGATGATATAATTGAATATCTTTGGCCCAGAGTGCAAAGATGAATGATTTTGATGAATATCTTTGGCCCGTAGTGCAAAAGATGAACAGTGTTTAGATGAACATGATTAATCGATGAATATCTTTGGCCTCAGTAGTAAAAAAGATGAATATTTGATTCCAGATATATATTGATTGATGTTACGAGGATAAAAGATAAACGATGAACTTTAAATTCATATATAGAAGATAGTAGTTTGCATTCTCTACTTAACTCTTCTAATGAATTATTATTTCCGCTTACTTAATATTGATTTAAAACTTGTTATCTATTGTATTCTATTAGATTTTTTCCTGTCAAGACTAACGATAATTTTTTGTATATTATCTTAGTCATAATAATCTTTATTGGGCTAGTTGAGCTCACCCTTTTCCTTTTTGTTCCATTTTTTCTTCTCGGGGAGGCGAGAATGTAAGAGAGATTTAGTTGGGGTATGGAATGATGGTTATAGAGAGAGTTGTTTAGTAGTCCTCACCATTTTTGTAAAATAATGTATCAATAAATGTGATGAGGATTTATTTGGGTATAGATATTGTCTAGAAGATAATATTTGTATTCAAACTCACAGTTTTACTATTGTAATAATAAAGTTATAGTTGTTTCTGTACCATGTATTGACAACTCAGAATGGGTGATGTATACCTATTTTGGGGGCGTCACAGTTGGTATCATATTGTTTTTATTATCATATATAACATTTTTATAATCTTGGTGAAGAAATTTCTCTTTGACTTGAGTGTAAACATGGGTAAATTATTGGTATGATCGTGACTATGAGTTCTCTTTGGCCAGTAGTGCAAAGTTGAATCGTTGACTGGTATAATCATGACCATTTAATTTATAATTGAATATCTTTAGCTTAAGTATAAAAGTGAATTGATTAACATGGTTATAATTATTGGTTATATAAATTCTAAAATGATTATTTATTTCTTTGGGATATTAATATCTTTGGCCTGTAGTGCAAATATGACATATTGTTGAATATCTTTGCTCAGTAGCAAAAAGATGACCTGTTGTTGAATATCTTTGACCAGAGTGCAAAGATGACTGTTGTTGAATATCTTTGGCTCAGAATAAGAAAGATGAACTACTAATGAATATCTTTGGCCCGTAGTGCAAAGATGAATTTATTAGTATGATTATGAACAGGAACTGTGATTTGGTATAACCATGATCTTTGATGTTTCAGGTAAAGACATGTGATAAAAATTATCTCCGTCTTGGATGAGAAGAGGAATTCAGAATTACAATTATGATTATAAGTTATTCACATGATTGTGGACATGAACTGTTGATTGATGTTACAAAGATAAAACATTATTGGCGGACTTTTAACATGGAGAAGATAATAGACTTTATGGTCTATTTGACTCTTCTAATGGATTGCTCATTACACTGCAACTATGGTTGAAAATTTTTATCATCTACTATATGTTCTAATTCTCTAATTTATTACTGTTAAAGGCTATTGATAATTTATTTATCTTTAGTCATGATATTCTTTACTGGGCTAGTTGAGCTCACCCTTTTGCTTCACAATTCCTTTTCGTAATAAAGAGTGTATTGGTTTGAGTCGGGGGTAACAAGGAATAGAACGGTGGTCTCTAGCTGTGGAGTTCTCCCTAAACAGTATAGAAAAGTGTGTTGTATTTTATACATATTTTAGTAGTTATATTTGGTGAATCAAATAGGGTGAGGGAAACCCAACGTTGGAAGGGTGTTTTGCCACTATCATACAAGATGTCTAATGACATACAACCTCGTGTCATCATATAAGATGGGGTTGTGCACATCCACTTCTTTGAGTATATCTAACGAAAGCACTACCTATATAATCTTGGTGTTTGGTTGAAGTATAATTCTCAATTAGAGACAATGGAGATAATGATATGTCAAGAGAAGACTCGCCATTGGAAAGAATATGATAGTAATCTTCTCGTTTTTCTTTGGGGTCTATTGGGTCAACCAAGGATAATTTTGTGGGCATATGATATCTATTATAACCTAGACGTATGACCTCCCATGTACGAAGGTTTCCTTGAGCACTTCCCAAAGGTTTTAATTTCTAAAACAGTTTTCGACTATACCTTTATATAAGGTGTCATTATGAGGTGCTGTCCACGGTTGAGACATGAGTCAAAGTTGGTATATATTTGTATTTAAACTCACAGTTTAAGTGTTGTTGTATTTTGCACGACAATTGTTGTAATAAAGTTGTAGTTGTTTTCTGTACCATGTATTTGGCGACTCAAAATGGGTTGGATGGAATGGACTGCATTTTGGGGCGCCACAGACCGCTTCCTACAAAAGTTCTTTGTTGAGCTCTTTGAACACGATATATTGAAATGAGATGATTCAATGCGAAATTTCAACCATCTTAATTTGATTTCTTGAACAAAGATTTAGAAGACTTGTCAACTCACTGTATCAACAAAGAAGATCATGTTGTATAACTAACCCATGAATTATAAGTAAAGACTTCAGAAGTCGCATAGAAGAGATACTTGTGCATACATTCCTCAGACATTAAATAATAACCTGTAGGGGTGTAAACGAGTCGAATCTCAGCGAACACCTTCATGCTCAGATTCGGCTCGACTCGAAAAAATTGAGCTCGAATTCGACTCGAATTCGATAAGGGGTTTATATTATTACGCTAGATTCGGCTCGGATCATTACTCGGACCTACTCGGCTCGAAAGTACTCGACTCGTTTACAAAGCGAGTTACTCATGAGCCTTTAAATCGAGTTTCGAATATGAACAATTTCACTTAAAAGTGAACCACTACATACTAAATTGGTTACTTAACTAATATTTATATATATAATTTTTTCACTTTTATTTTTGTATTGAAATTATAAATAATGTAATAAAAATTGATATTCAATTCATTGATTTATTCAAATACAAGTTTACACAATTTCATACTACACTGCATAAATTATAAAAATTGATACAAATATCACATATTTAGCTTACTAGCATGGATAAAACCAATATTCGAATATGATCCATCGAGCAGGTATCGAGTATGGTTCGAGAAAAAATGAAATACTCGAACCCTAATATGAGCGAACACTGGTATGCTCAAATTCGACTCGTGTATCATTAAACAGAAAACGAGTATGGATCAGATTCGACTCGGATCAACTTCGAATTCGAGCTTTGGATCATATTTTCAAGCCGATCTCAAGTCGAGTACCGAACTACTTGGCTCGATTTACACCCCTAATAACCTGCAGTGCGAATGTTTAATCATCCAAAAGCTGTTGCTGGACTCTAATAGGATTTGCTTGAATAACATCAGGCTCCTTGACATCTGAATTGATAGTCTCCCTTAGGCTGTGTTTGCGAGTTTTGTTTCGGATGGAAGGGGAAGTGATGGGATGGGAAAGTTCTTTCTCCAAAATTTTTGGAAAGAATTATGTTCCCTTCCCATCCCTTCCCTTCCCCCCAAATTAAAAGTCATAAACAAACCATTAACTCCAAACTTTTAATATTTGAATTATCAGTGGAATCTGTTGTGGCAGGCTTCTGTCAGGAATGAATGGATGAAGAGAGGAGCTAGTCGTTGTAAGTGACCATCAAACGCAGCGTTTCAATCATGTCCGTAGTAGTTATGCATTAAAGTTAGCAATAAACACGTGTAAGAAGCTTATTGGTGAGGGTTGTTAGATGACAGAGAATAGATTGCTCTGGTGACAGTATATAGGTCACTAGAATTGTCCTTGGATGCTATGAAAAAAGTTATATGAAATTTCGTATTTTATCTTCTCTTCAATTTCCTTGTTTTATCTGTCATTCTATATCTGTGTTGTGACAAATGGTATCAAAGCATCTCCTGGGCCATTCATGGCGGATACAACGACCAAGGTGAGCCTTCAAAAGCATGAGAAAGAACTCAAAAGCTTAGAAGGCAAAATCGAGAAAATACAAGAGCTGATGGCTAAGAATCTCGAAAAAACAACCGCACAAATGGGCGCATTTGGAGAGCAAATAACCCAGATCAACCAAAGGTTACAGACCGGCAGTGAAGAGATTACCCAGAAAATTACATAGGCCATGGCGGCGTTCCACCGATCGGAGAAGGAGAATATGGCCACAAGTGCTCGTCACACACTTCCAACTCAGACAACCACCCCCTCTGTACCTCTCGAACCACTACCACCATTTCCAACAGCAGTGTCTCTACAGTCGTCACTACAATTTGGGACAACCGCTATTCTTATTCCGGCCACCAAAACGAGTGTACCTGCCCTAAAAATCGGTATGAGGTCAGATACCATCCACCAAAACTCTTATTGTGCCTCAATACCTACAATTACTCAACCTCCTTCCATAGTATCCATATTGGATCCAGTCGGTAGAACCCAAGTTACGTCTCTCAATAACTCTAGCACAAACAGAACAATACCTTACACCATTCCTATGTTAGGATGGTACTCACAACCCGACCCACTAAAAAAATACTAGTCCAACGATCGCCCTAATTGACTACGAGCCCGAAGCATCGCAACATACACGTATAGCCCCTCAACACAACATATACCAACTCACACTACCAACTATGGACAAACTCACTTAAATACCTCATACTCATCTGCAATTCCAGCTTATAATCCACACTTTGCACAAATACCAGCCACAATACTAGCCTACCAAGTACCCAATCATTCTCCTTCGTCTAATGGACCTTATCCTTGGTATCCATCGGCAGAAGTACATCAACCCAGAAATTTCTCCAACCCCTTTCTACCATTTCCCATTCATAAAATGGATTTTCCCCACTTTGAAGGTAAGGATTGTGACGCCCCCAAAATAGGTATACAACACCCATTCTGAGTCGCCAAAATACATGGTATATAAAGCAAACTACAACTTAATACATATGTCGTGTAGAATACGACAATACAACTGTGAGTTTGAATACAAATATTGTCTTCTAGACAATATACACACCAGATAAGTCCTCATTAATTATTCATACACTATTTTACTGTAAGTAGTGAGACAACTAAAACATCTTCCTAGAACCATCACCCATACCCCGACTCGATCCTCGCTATGTTCTCACCTCCCCGAGAAGAAAAATGGAACAAAAGGAAAAGGGTGAGCTCAACTAGCCCAAAGAAGAATATTATGACTAAGATAATATACAACAAATTATCGTTAGTCTTCAACAGAAAAATCTAATAGAATACAATAGACAACAAGTTTTAGATCAACAAATGCAATGGAAATAAAGAATCCATTAGAAGAGTCACGTAGAGAAAGAATTCTACCGCCTTCTAAGGTTTAAAAGTCCATCATCAATAGTTTATCCTCGTAATAACAATCAATATACATCTTTAATCATCTTTGCACCACGTGCCAAAGATATTCATTTCATATCACCAATGTTGGTCATGTTCATCTCAACACTGCTCATCTTTGCACTACACAGCCAAAGATATTCATCGATTAATCGCTCATCTTGCACCATGTGCCAAAGATATTCATTTATATCACCATTTAGGACCGAGGATGATGAAAAACATTTTTAAAAAAAACGAATCTAGTGAAACAAAATGACAAGGATTAAGGATTAAGGATTCGTACTTTGTTTTACCCATGTCCAAAAATACTTGAAAATAATCATATTGGTGTAAAATTCAAGAATGATCAAAACATGGATACAATCAAAGCTAGTATCCGAATAGATATTTTGGACAAAAAGAAAATTTTATTTTCGATTGAATAGTCTTTGTATTCGTGAATAAGGTCGATACGTGAATAAGGCCAGATACGTGAATAAGTAACTCCCCGACACAACAAGTTCCAAATTTGATAAAAAGTTCACCAATACTTCTAAGATAATGATATTGAAGAAAAATATCATTTAAGAAGAAAATAATACCCTTACCTCAAAATAACCGCATCTTGATTGAATTTTAGGTATAGTCGATGTAAACTCTCATGCACCAGATAAAGCAACACTCAAAGTATACTCTCAAGAATACGCCGATAATATAGAGAGAGAAAGAGAGAAAACTTAGTTTCGGTGTGATTTTCAATTCTAACTTAGCCTCTATTTATAGAAAAAAATAACGCCTAAAAGGAGACTAAATTAATAAAATATATTATTTCTTTTTTTTTTTCCTCCACGCATCCTTACTAGTCAAGTTTAGCCACCACCATCTTTGAACCAAAAGATAGCAGCCCACATGTGTTGGAATAAAAGTGGGCCCCGCCCATAATTTAATAAAATCATTTTATTCTCCAAACTTCAATAATTCACAATAAATAGCCCTTTTATCGTAAAATTCAAGCTCGCGACTTTTTTATAGGAATTTCAATTTCTACCACTTTGCAGAAGAAAGTTTTCCAAATTCCAAATAGAAATTGACCAAAATCCATAAAGCAGACGATTTTACGATACTATAATCAATTTTCTATCAAGAATTGTGTCCACCGACACACAAAAACATATGTTAAACATTTAATGCCACAAAATACTCTACCTCCTCATATACTCATATATCCCACAATCATTATAAAATATCACCGTTAATATATTATGAAAATAATATATTTAAATGTATTATTTTATCGAAAAAGATAAAATATTAATTTTCAACAATTGTCACATTAAAAATTTTCTCCATCTATATCCAAATAAATATTTTCTTTATCATAATAATCAATAATTAATTATTCAAAATAATATTACAAAATCACAAGATCGACAACCAAAGCCGCTCCTCAGAAAGAGGGCTTTCCAATAAGGATTTCTCCTTCTTGCAGTATAATTAGGTGATCAAACCTCTCCTTAGACGTAACTTTCTAGACATTGCCAATAATGTTATCGATAATATTATTCAAATAATATAAATTATTGATTTGATAATGGAAAATATTGTGTAATGACAATTATTGAAACAATAATAATATAAATATCAATGCAAAGCAATTATTGAATCAATAAGATAAAATAATGAACGGTAATTATCGTAACAATTATTGAGTAAGTGTCTTTTACGTAAGGATCAATAATTCAACAATCTTCATGTAATACCGTGTCTTCTTTTGCGCAACCACGCCAGACATCAGTATTTTAACCACCGAGTAACCCAACAAAGGTGTTAGCGGTAATAATTTACGCCGTTATTTATAAAACTCAATTTTTGTCGTTTTCCTTCATCCAACCGTTTTTCCGTTATGGGGCCCACCAATGATCTGCGCTACTGTCGCATTTGAGAGATTCCAAACAAAAAGAATATTCCACGACCAAACGAATATTCCCCGACAATAATGAATATTTTATAACCACTTGCTTATTTTGTAAACTTTGCACATTTCACCCATAACCAAAGAATTATATCAAATTAACCCTTATTAATTTAGAATAATGAATAAAGAAAAATTCAATTTTATTTATAATAAGTTGGGGTCTTACAAGGATCCTTGAGGTTGGCTAAAGAAATGTGAGAAATTCTTTCAACTCAACTCCATGATAGACCCAAAATCTAAAGTGTTGTATGCTGCACTATATTTAGAAGGAGAAGCTGATGTTTGGTATCAATCCTTACAAGATGAGAAACCTTGGCTATTGTGGGAGGAATTTGTTGACTACATCTGTCAAAGATTTGTTAAAGGAGGACATGAAAATTTGATAGGACAGTTTAACAAATTGGTTCAAAGAGGAAGGGTAGATGACTATATCAAGAGATTTGAGGAATTGAAGGCATATATGGTTAACCAAAATAAGGGATATACTGAAGAATATTTCATTGAGAGTTTTCTAAGTGGCTTAAAGGAGGAGATAGTCGCTGCCTTGTACATGCTGAGACCACCCACTTTGAGAGAAGCTATCGACCAAGCTAGGAGACAGGAAGTTTATGTAGAATCCTTGGAAAAAAGGGCTCATGGTGCATTCAAAACTGGAGGGGAAAGTCAAATCCGAAGGAGTAAACCATATCCTGCAATGCACAAGGAACCATTTCAATCAGCGAAGGAAGAAGCAAGACACAGGTCATTTCCAATCAAGAGACTTACCACAACTGAAATGGCAGAAAGGAGAAATAAAGTCTTATGCTACCACTGTGATGAAGTGTACACCCAAGGGCATGTGTGTAAAAAGAAGCACATCTTGTGACGCCCCCAAAATTAGGTATACATCACCCATCTTAAGTCGCCAGATACATGGTACAGAATTCAAATACAACTTAATAATACAACTGTCGTGTACAATACGACAAAACATAAATCGTGAGTTTGAATACAAATATTGTCTACTGTAGAGAGTATACAAACTCAAAAGGAGTCCTCATTATAATTATTATCACACTATTTCACGAATAGTGAGGGACTACTAATGCACCATCTAGGACCATCACTCCGTTCTCCCGACTCATTCCAAATTTATATTCTCATTTTTCAAGAAACGGTGAAAGAAAGGGTGAGCTCAACTAGCCCAAGAAGAAATATTATGACTAAGATAATGCGAGAATAAATTATCATTAGCCTTAAACAAAGTGTTAAACCGATACAATATAACAAACATCAAGTTTAATCTGCAAAGAAAACAAGCAATCCATTAAAAGAGTCAAAGAGAGAATAAAATCTACTATCTTTTATGATTTAAAAGGTTTTTCATCACTTTTATCACTGGGACTCAAATTTTAATAAATAATTCACATCATCGAATCACCACCAGACTACTGCCGAGGATATTCTTTAGTATCACGACCACAATTATCCATGCACTACGTCAAGAATATTTGTGTATTCATTAATGGTCATGATCATGCAAACAATCTGTCCACCAATGCACTACGGGCCAATAAGGACTTTTACCATATCATTTGTAACATTACTACCATGATTACACCGAATAATCCTCGGTCATAATCATACCAAGTCCATCTATGCACTACTGTGCCATGATGACTTTCAAAAAAATAATAATGAGGATGATGACAATGATATAAGAATTCAATAAAATAAGTTCAAGAATTAACTTATTCAGAACTAATAACGTCCAAATTGTCAAGATGATAATCTTTGCTTAGTAGAGTAAAATTCAAAAATGCTTAGAAGAATATTTCCATTTAAAAGATATTGGATGAAGCGCAAATATCAAGAATATTCCACTAATTTCATGGAGTATAGAAGTCTAAATCAGTAACCAACCGAGTATAATAAAGAATGGAATAACAATGTAAATCACCATGCATGCAGATTGATAGTATAAAAGTTATTCCAATGTAATAATACTAATCGGAACTGTGTCAAAGTAAATTGCAGACCAAGCAGGATGTTCTAATGTAATAATAAAGAATAGTAATAACAACATAAATCACCATGTATGCGGTACTTGCGATGTAGACAAAGTTATTCCAATGTAATACTAATAAGACGGATCAATCGGGCCCCACAGAAAACGCACGTGATTGTGATATTCTAATGTAATAATAATAAAGGCGGAACCAGTCCGGCCGTAAAACGCGCATGCATGTGATATTCCAACGAGTAATAATAAAGACGCGGAATCAGTCCCATGTAAAAGGAATGCATGTGATATTCCAACAAAATAATAAAGAGCGGAATAATGAAGAATGTCACTAAGTATAGGGTGAAATAGCATATACAAAAGTTATTCCAATGTAATAATAAGAAATGGAATAAAGAATGAGTTCTCTTCATGAATAAGAAAGAATAACACCTCTTTACCGTAAAAGAAATGTAATATAAGAGTAGGGAAGTAAAGAGAATCACTTTTCTATAGTTTCTATAATTTTTCTCTCTGGAGTTTCAGTGAATTCGTAAGAAATAATGAAGGAATGAGCTTCTATTTATAGGAGAATGGAAGTGCACTGTTCATGTACGAAATTATTTTGCAGAATTATTTCTTCAATCAACTAACAACTAAGTCAAACAACTAACCAATAAGATTACAACAAAAATTAAAATATAATACATATATATAAACACATGTTTTCAATTTATATATATCAATATTATATATACCACTAGATTTTTTATCCCCCATAACCAACATCAATCCCCACCCTCCCAATAATCACTTTCACTACACTCTTACACATCACTATCACACTACCACTTTTCCACCATTTTCCACTCACACACAAAGACCCCAACTTATTATAAATAAAATTGAATTTTTCTTTATTCATTATTCTAAATTAATAAGGGTTAATTTGATATAATTTTCGTTATGGGTGAAATGTGCAAAGTTTACAAAATAATAAAGTTGGTTATAAAATATTCATTATCGTTTGGGAATATTCGTTTCGTCGTGGAATATTTTTTTGTTATTCGGGAATCTCCATTTAACCATAACCTTTAATATGGGTGGGCAAATAACTAAAAAAACGTTATGGATGAAGGAAAACGACATAAAATTCGAGTTTTATAAATAATAACGTAAATTATTACCGCTTAAATACAAAAATTGGGTTACGTAAATTATTGGTTAAAATGGGTTACTCGTGGTTAAAATACAAGAATACGCGCTGGTCGCACAAGAAAGATACACCAGATTGCACAAGATTATTGAATTATCGATCCTTACGTAAAGACACTACTCAATAATTGTTACGAGAATTATCGCTCATTATTTTATCTTATCGATTCAATAATCACGCATCGATATTTATATTATTATTGTTTCAATAATTGTCATTACACAAGATTTTCCATTATCAAATCAATAATTTATATTATTTGAATAATATTATCGATAACATTATTGGCAATGTCTAGAAAGTTCGCCCAAGGAGAGGTTTGGTCACCTAATCAAGGCCGCCAAGAAGAGAAATCCTTATCGAAAGCCCCTCTTCCTCGAACTACGGGTCACAAGATCGTGATTTTGTAATATTATTTTGAATAATTAATTATTGATTATTATGATAAAGAAAATATTTATTTGGATATAGATGGAGAAAAATTTTAATGTGACAATTGTTGAAAATTAATATTTTATCTTTTTCTCGATAAAATAATACATTTAAATATATTATTTTAATAATATATTAACGGTGATATTTTTTATAATGATTGTGGGATATATGAGTATATGAGGAGGTAGAGTATTTTGTGGCATTAAATGTTTAATATATGTTTTTTGTGTGTTTGTGGACACAATTTTCGATCAAAAATTGATTATGTAATCGTAAAATCGTCTGCTTATGGATTTTGGTCAATTTCTATTTGGAATTTGGAAAACTTTCTTCGCAAAGTGGTAGAGAATTGAAATTCCTATAAAAAGTCGCGAGATTCAATTTTCCGATAAAAGGGCTATTTATTGTGAATTATCAAGTTTTTATAATAAAATGATTTTTATTAAATTATGGGTGGGGCCCACTTTTATTCCAACACATGTGGGTGCTATCTTTTGGTTCAAAGATGGTGGTGGCTAGCTTGACTAGTAAGGATGCGTGGAGGAAAAAAAAAGAAATAATATATTTTATTAATTTAGTCTCCTTTCATGTTTCTAAAGATTTTCCTATAAATAGAGGCTTGTTAGAATTGAAAATCACACCGTAAACTAAGTTTTCTCTTTTTCTCTCTATATTATCGAGTTTATTCTTGTGAGTATATTTTGAGTGTTGCTATACTGCATGAAGTTTCACAAGACTATACCCAAATTCAATGTAAGATTTGCTATTTTGAGGTAGTGGGTATTATTTTCTTCTTAAATGATATTTTTTCTTCAATATCATTATGTCAAGTATTGGTGAACTTTTTATCAAATTTGGAACTTGTTGTGTTTCTGGGGTTACTATTCACGATATTTAAGACTATTCACGATAATTACACTATTCACGATATACTAAGACTATTCAATCTAAAAATAAAATTTTTCTTTTTGTTCAAAATATCTATTCGGATACTAGCTTTGATCAGATCCATGTTTTGATCATTCTTGAATTTTACACCAATATGATTATTTTCAAGTATTTTGGACATGGGTAAAACAAAGTATTTAATCCTTAATCCTTAATCCTTGCTCATTTTGTTTCACCGGATTCGCTTTTTTAAAAATGTTTTTCATCATCCTCACCCTAAATGGTGATATAAATGAATATCTTTCGCCCTCAGTAAAGAAAAAGATGAACAAAAGTGTTGAGATTTAACATGACCAACCGGTGATATAAAATGAATATCTTGGCCCAGAAAGTAAAAAGATGATTAAAGATGTATATCGATTGTTATTTTGTGGATAAACTATCGATGATGGATTTTTAAACCTGTAAGAAGAGAATTCTTTTCACGTGACTCTTCTAATGGATTGTCAAGCTTCCACGCATTTGTTGATCTAAAACTTGTCATTCTATCAGATTCTATTAGATTTTTCCCGTCAAGACTAACGATAATTTGTCAGATATTATCTTAGTCATAATATTCTTTATCGGGCTACTGAGCTCACCCTTTTCCTTTTTGTTCCATTTTTCTTCTCGTGAGCGGTAACATAAAGCAGGATCTAGCCTGGGTAATGGAGTGATGGTTCTAGAAGATGTTTTAATCGCCCTCACTACTTCTCGTAAAATAAGTGTATTAATAATTAATGAGGACTTATTTGGTGTGTATATTGCCTGTAAGACAATATTTGTATTCAAACTCATACAGTATTGTCGATTCTACACTTACATATATATGTATTAAGTTCAGTTTGCTTTTATACCATGTATTTTGGCGACTCGTGAATGGGTGTCAGATACCTATTTTGGGGGCGCCACAGCTTGGTATCGTAGCTAGGATACGATCTCCATGAGATCGGGAATGTAACCAGAGGGGAGAGACGAGTAAATCCTTCGCTAAAGGTGTCCTACCTAAGCTTATTTGTTGGCCTGGCCATAATATAGATATTACGTGATATGTTAATTTGTTTAATTAACCCTTGTTTTATATGGCGAGATTAAGAATGGTCACGAGAACGTTAACAATGGAGTTTATGAGACCGTGGAGACGCCTTTGCAGACTCACCAACGAGGAGAAAACGCGCAACAGTCGGGCAATGTTCCTCCCGTGAACAACGCCATCGAGCAAATGATGAACGACGGATGTTTAGTAAGCTTTTGCGCTCATGCAAAATCGCATGCGGAGACTCGTGTACAAAATACGGTGGAAATGATGGCAATGCACTACCGTCACGTCACAAAGCAAGCTTTAAGAGTTGGGACCACCAGATTTCCATGGAAAGTTCGGATCCGATCAAGGCGTAAAACGGGTCAAGCAAATTACCAAGATATTCGATGTCTGGGGTGCACGGAGGAATGTAAGGTTCCATTCGCCACCTTTATGTTTCGTGGTGAAGTTAGACATCGGTGGGAATCAGGAAGCGCACTCACCAGATGCACTTAATATGTCTTGGGAAAGATTTCAGAATCGTTTCAATGACAAGTACTTTCCGTAAAGTATTCGCTATACGGAAGGAGGTAGAGTTTATTAGACTTAATGTAACAAATACGATTGTCTCAAAGACGAGGCAAAGTTCGCAGAGTTATCCGTGTTTCGCACCCGCATTTGGTGGAGAATGAGGAACGAAACGACGCAGATGTTTCGAGAGGTCTAAAACCGTAGATTCGCCAATACCTTATCTCTCATAAATTTTCTCTCAGATTCGATGTTGTCAATGTGGCTCGCTTATTAGAACGAGATAAGGAGTATACTCAACCGAGGGACCACAATCGTGGTAGTCATCGTAACGATGATAACCAATGAGGAGAGAAGAATACTGGAAAAGCAGAACACACTGTGGTAATCGTGGGACATGATAATAGAGAGGTGACTCAAGTGGAAATTTCAAAAGAGAAGATTCAACAATGACGGAAGATATCAATCAGCAAAGACCAAAGACCAACAACAAATGCTAGGGGAGGAGAACGACCGCCGCTTAGATGTTACAAATGCGGAAGGAGGGACATATCACCAAACCGTCCCACAACAATCCAAGGTATGTTATAACCGTGGAAAGGAAGGCCACATCGCCGAGATTGATTTATCGCGAAACCAAGTTCAGCAGAGAGTGGTGATTCCAAGGGTCGTCCCTGATAAGTCGAAATCACGGTTCTCGGAAGAAAGCGTTTGTCGTGGATCGACAAAACGTGAGGAACCCAAACGAGGTGATCACGGTAAGCTAATCTTGAATTTTCGCTAAGTTTATACCTTTACTAGATAATTCTGCTTCTACCCATTCTTTTATCTCTCCCGCCAGGCTCAACGCTTAAACTTGACTCGAGAAATTAGATTTTGATTTATCCGTTGAAACTCCGCTGGGTGAAACCTTCGTTACATCTACGCTTATAAATCTTGCATGATCCAAGTTGGCACTATCACATTACCCGCTGATCTTATCTCTTTAAAGATACTTGCTTTTGATGTGATTTTAGAATTGATCGTTAACCACCATCATGCCAAAATTGATTGCTTTCGTAAGTGTGTTAGTTTTCATATTCCTAACCAACCGTCTATACTTAATTCAAACCACTAAACCACTAAAATCACCATCGTCATATCAAGCCACAAAGCTATTCGCTTATTGAAAAACTGATGTCAAGCTTTCTTAGCCCATGTTATGGATTTGAATAAAGACAAGTCGATTTGAATAATATTTCGTGGTTAAAGAATTTCGATGTATTTTCAAGAGCTTCCTGGCCTCACCCCGTAACGTGATGTTGAATTCTTTATCGACCTTGAACCGCACAAAGCCCATTTCTAAAACCCCATATCGAATGGCTCCTATTGAACTTCGTGGAGTTAAAAGTCCAACTACGTGGAGTTATTAGACATCGGTTTCATTCTGGCCCCAAGACGCCTCCTCGGGGTGCTCCCTGCTTTATTCAGAAAGAAGAAAGACGGAGTATGCGATTTCAGTATCGACTATCGAGAATCGAACCATGTCACCATCAAGAATAGTATCCGCTACCTCGCATTGATGACCCGCTCGACCGCCATAAGGAGCGCAATTCTTTTCAAAGATCGATCTTCGCTCGATATCATCACCAAGATTAAAACCGAGGATATTCCAAAGACGCAGATTCGTGGACTCGACATCGCATTATGAATTCTTGGTCATGTCTTTTGATCGACTAATGCTCCCGCCGCTTTCATGGATACGATGAACCGTATTTAAGGAATATTTAGATCATTCGTTGTTGTTTTATTGATGACATCCTCATCTATTCCAAAAGCCGCGTGAAGATCATGAAGCACCATTCGTTCGGTACTACAAAGACTTCGTGAACACAAGCTTTATGCCAAGTCAAGAAATGCGAAGTTCGCTCGAGGAAGTAGCATTCCTCGGGGCACGTGGTGTCAAAACAAGGAGTATCCGCTGACCCTTGCCAAGATCAAGCAATACAAAGTGGGAGCAACCAAGTTTCCAGGATCAAGACGCATTTTCTCGGGCTTACCGGTTATTATCTGAGATTTGTGGAAGGATTTTCGAATCGCCATCTGCTAACTCACCCGACTTTAAGGATGTAAAATTTTATGGAGCGAGGAACGCGAGAAGAGCTTCCAAGAGCTCAAGAGAGACTCATTTTAAGAGACTTTTTCGACAATACCATCCGGTTCGATGGATTTGTTATCTACAAACGATGCTTCCGGAAAGGGTTAGATGTGTTCTCATGCAACATGGGAAAGTCATAGCCTATGCCTCACTTATTAACTCAAAGAATATGAGAGGAATTATCCTACTCATGATCTAGAATCGGCAAAGCAATGATTCAAGCGTCAAGATACGGAGACACTATCAGATGGAGAGAAAGTGGAGATTTATATTTTGACCATAAAAGCCTCAAATATTTCTTCACCCAAAAAGAACTCAACACGCGGCAAATGACGTCATCGGAGTCGTTAAAAGATTATGATCACACTATTCAATATCATCCTCGAAAATGAACGTGGTAGTTGACGACGAAAGAAGTAAGATCATACGCAAGCACGAAAAGCAATATTGTCAACGCAAAGGCCCATTTTATATACGACTTACAAAGGATGAAGATAGAATTAAAGACCTGTGGTCCCACATGATGATGCATGTAATATACGAGTAGAACCGACTTTAATCGATAAAGTTAAAGCCGCGCTCAAGCTACTTGACCGGGCCGAATGCGTATGGAAGAAGAAAGCAAGAAGGAGCTATTCCTAAGCAAGAATTGATGAGGAAGGAATACTCGAGTCAATTCTAGACTTCATGCTCCTAACGATTCTCGACCAAGCATAAAATCATGATGGAGGCACACAACACCCCGCTTGTAATCCATCTCGAAGTACCAAATGTATCATGATATTCACATACATTTTGGTGGAACAATATGAAGAGAGAGATCATGAGTTTATCTCAAGATGTTTAACTCGTCAACGCAGTAAAGCGTGAAAGCATCAAGTGCCAAAAGGACCATCAGAACCACTTGAGATTCCGGAATGGAAATGGGAACACATTACTATGGATTTTGTTATGTGTCTTCCCAAAGTTTCTCAAGGCATAGATGCAATTTGGGTTATTGTTGATAGATTAACCAAGTCCGCCCATTTTTACCGACACGCGAGACTTATTCCTCGAACGCCTCGTCAGATGTGACGTGAATGAGATCAGACGATTGCATGGCATGCCAAGATCCATAGTTTCGGATCGTGACCCGAGATTCACTTCAAGATTTTGGGTTAGCTTCACAGTAGCTACGGGCACGGATTTATTTATCTGGCTTCAAAGATACCATCCTCAAACGGACGGACAATCGAGAGGACTATTCAAACCCTCAAGATCTATTAAGACTCGTGGTCCTAGATTTCAAAGGAAGTCGATAAGTACCTACCATCGGTGGAATTCTCCTACAACAACAGCTTATCGTTAAAGATAAAATGGCTCCATTCGAGGCGCCAGATGGATTTAAAATGTCGCTCTCCAAAGATGTCGGGATGAGGGAGAAGCAATATTGTTGGGACCGTAATTTAAGACGCATGACTACGTAAAAGATCCAAATGATTCGACAACGATTCAAACTTCACAAGATCGACAAAAGAGTTACGCCGATCTTCATAGAAAGGACGGAGTTTAATATCGAGATCATGTATTGTTACGTATTGCTCCATGGAAGGGAGTTACAAGATTCGGGGAAAAGAGGAAAGCTCAATCCAAGGTTTGTTGGTCCATTTGAGATTCTCGACCTATCAGGAACGAGCCTATAGACTCGCAAGCTATTTCCAAGTATGTCTCGTGTTCACAATGTATTCCACATATCTATGCTTCAGAATATGTGAAAGACCCCAACCATATTATCGCATTGTAACCGCATTTAGATAAATAGTAAGATTTAACCTACGAGAGAGATACCTGCTGAGATTTTGATAGAAAGAAAGATGTCTTACGACGAAGGTTATACCACAAGTTAAGGTTTTCATGGAGAAACCATGCAATCGAGGAAATGACATACGGAGTTGAATCGAGATGAAAGCAAGTACCTCACCTTTTCGATATACCAGTATCGTATGTCAATTTCGAGGACTAAATTTCATAAGGAGGGAGGTCAGAAGACCCCAACTTATTATAAATAAAATTGAATTTTTCTTTATTCATTATTCTAAATTAATAAGGGTTAATTTGATATAATTTTTCGTTATGGGTGAAATGTGCAAAGTTTACAAAATAAGCAAGTGGTTATAAAATATTCATTATTGCTTTGGGAATATTCGCTTCGTCGTGGAATATTTTTTGTTTCGGGAATCTCCGCACGACACAGTAGCCTATGTGGGCCCCATAACGAAAAAACTATTGGATGAAGGAAAACGATAAAAATCGAGTTTTATAAATAACGACGTAAATTATTACCGCTAACATCGCTGGGTTACTCGGTGGTTAAAATACAAGAATACGCGTGGTCGCACAAAAGAAGATACCAGATTGCATAAAGATTATTGAATTATTGATCCTTACGTAAGAAGACACTACTCAATAATTGTTACAAAGAATTATCGCTCATTATTTTATCTTATTGATTCAATAATCACGTATTGATATTTTTATATTATTATTGTTTCAATAATTGTCATTACACAAGATTTTCCATTATCAAATCAATAATTTATATTATTTGAATAATATTATCGATAACATTATTGGCAATGTCTAGAAAGTTTCGCTCTCAAGGAGAGGTTTGGTCACCTAATCGCTACGCCAAGAAGGAGAAATCCTTATCGAAAGCCCCCTCTCCTTCCGGAAACTACCGTTCACAAGATCGTGATTTTGTAATATTATTTTGAATAATTAATTATTGATTATTATGATAAAGAAAATATTTATTTATGTGATATAGATGGAGAAAATTTTAATGTGACAATTGTTGAAAATTAATATTTTATCTTTTTCTCGATAAAATAATACATTTAAATATATTATTTTAATAATATATTAACGGTGATATTTTTTATAATGATTGTGGGATATATGAGTATATGAGGAGGTAGAGTATTTTGTGGCATTAAATGTTTAATATATGTTTTTTGTGTGTTTGGACACAATTCTCGATTAAAATTGATTATGTAATCGTAAAATCGTCTGCTTATGGATTTTGGTCAATTTCTATTTGGAATTTGGAAAAACTTTCTTCGCAAAGTGGTAGAGAATTGAAATTCCTATAAAAAGTCGCGAGATTCAATTTTTCGATAAAAGGGCTATTTATTGTGAATTATCAAGTTTTATAATAAAATGATTTTTATTAAATTATGGGAAGGGCCCACTTTTATTCCAACACATGTAATGCTATCTTTTGGTTCAAAGATGGTGGTGGCTAGCTTGACTAGTAAGGATGCGGAGGAAAAAAAAAGAAATAATATATTTTATTAATTTAGTCTCCTTTCATGTTTCTAAAGATTTTCCTATAAATAGAGGCTAAGTTAGAATTGAAAATCACACCGTAAACTAAGTTTTCTCTTTCTCTCTATATTATCGAGTTTATTCTTGTGAGTATACTTTGAGTGTTGCTATACTATGAAGTTTCACAAGACTATATACCGAAATTCACCAAGATTTAATTATTTTGAGGTAAGTGGGTATTATTTTCTTCTTAAATGATATTTTTCTTCAATATCATTATGCCAAGTATTGGTGAACTTTTTATCAAATTTGGAACTTGTTGTGCTTGGGGTTACTATTCACGATATTTAAGACTATTCACGATAATGCATAATTATTCACGATACTAAGACTATTCAATTTAAAATAATTTTTTTTTTCATGTCCAAAATATCTATTCGGATACTAGCTTTGATCAGATCCATGTTTTGATCATTCTTGAATTTTACACCAATATGATTATTTTCAAGTATTTTTGGACACGGGTAAAACAAAGTATTTAATCCTTAATCCTTAATCCTCACATTTTGTTTCATCGATTCGCTTTTAAAAATGTTTTTCATCATCCTCACCCTAAATGGTGATATAAATGAATATCTTGGCCCAGAAAGCAAAGCAAAGATGAATGAAATGAACAGTGAGAGATGATATAATGACCAACCTGGTGATATAAATGAATATCTTTGGCCCAGTAGGTGCAAAGATGATTAAAGATGTATATTGATTGTTATTACAGGATAAACTATTGATGATGGATTTTAAACCTGTAAGACAAGAGAATTCTTTTCTCTACGTGACTCTTCTAATGGATTGTTGCTTCACGTGATTTGTTGATCTAAAACTTGTTGTCTATCAGATTCTATTAGATTTTTCCCGTCAAGACTAACGATAATTTGTTCAGATATTATCTTAGTCATAATATTCTTTATCGGGCTACTGAGCTCACCCTTTTCCTTTTTGTTCCATTTTTCTTCTCGTGAGGCGAGAACATAGCAGGATCGAGCCTGGGTATGGAGTGATGGTTCTAGAAGATGTTTTTAGTCATTCCTCACTACTTCGTAAAATAGTGTATAATAATTAATGAGGACTTATTTGGTGTGTATATTGTCTGTAAGACAATATTTGTATTCAAACTCAGGTTAAATAGATTGTCGTATTCTACTTACATATGTATTAAGTTGTAGTTTGCTTTCTATACCATGTATTTTGGCGACTCGGAAACTTTGTCGTCTCAATTATTGATTTTAACAATATAATAAATATAAAATAATAATTAAATTAAATAACGTGAGATACTATGCAATAATTACTATAGCAATAATTGAACAAAATTGAATGACTTCTCACGTAAGCATCAATAATCAATACCGTGTGCTACTATGCAACCACGCGTATTGCTGTACTTTTACTACCGAGTAGTTCAACAGTATCAACGATAAAACTTCCGCCGCTATTTAAAAAAAAATATTTTTGTCGTTTTCTCAATCCGACAATAATTCTATTGTGGGGTCCACCAATGATTGCGTCGTTGTACGAATATTCCCTGCTAAAACGAATATTCCTCGACCAATCGAATATAATATAACAACTTGCATACTTTACAAAATTTATAAATACTACCCACAACTATAACATTATATTAAATTTACTCCATAATATTCAAAAATAATATTTATAGAAAATAATCTTTATTCAAAAAGTTGAGGTTTTACACATCTACCTTGTGATAACTGAGGAAGAAGAGCAAATACCTGAAACAGAATCAGATCAGGAATTAGCAATTATCATACAAGGAGAAGAGGAAGAAATATTGTAGCTTGAAGACAGTGGTGGAGTTTCACTGCATGCCATCACAGGAACTCATGGGGTTCACACTTCACACCATTAAGTTACATGGCCAGGTTAAGAACAGATCCATTACTATGTTGTTAGATAGTGGATCCACCCATAATTTTGTATCACAAGCCCTGGTAAGGGAACTTAACATGTCCACTGAGCCCTGTACTCCCATTAGTATCACAGTGGCAAATGGGGACCAAATAAAGTGTAATAGGAAAGTGGAACAATTCAAATAGAAACTGACTCGAGGAGAGTTCCAAAGTCCCATGTATGTTATTCCTTTGGGAGGATATGATGCTGTGTTGGGAGTACAATGAATGCAGGTTGTCAGTCCCATAAGTTTTGATTATAAGAAAAGGGAAATTATCATACATTGGAAGGGAGAAAAGGTGGTGTTAGGAGAGCAAGGAGATCCTAAGCAATTCTACTCAGTACAAATAGAGGAGAATTTCAGTTTGAAACCCAAAGAAGAGACCTACTTTCTAGTTCAGTTAACTGCAGTGGAAGGAAAGATAGAGACAAATGATCAGATTCCAAAAGCTATAGAACAGATGGTGACAACTTATGGAGACCTCTTCCAAGAACCACATGGGTTACCTCTAGTGAGATGGAAGGATCACCATATACCCATTATGGCAGGCTGTAATCCTGTCAATACCAACCCATATAGATATCCTTATATACAAAAGACTGAAATTGAAAGGATGGTTAAGGAAATGCTAGATAGTGGCATTATCAAACACAACACATCTCCCTATGCTTCTCCAGTCCTGTTGGTCAAAAAGAAAGACAACAAATGGAGATTTTGTGTAGATTATAGAGCTTTAAACAACATGACTATCAAGAACAAATTTACCATTCCTATTATAGAAGAGTTACTCGATGAACTAAAGGGAAGCAAATTTTTCACCAAGTTGGACTTAAGGAGTGGGTACCACCAAATTAGAGTCAAGACTGAAGATACTCATAAAACAGCCTTCAAAACTCATCAAGAACACAATGAATTTCTGGTCATGCCATTTGGTTTGACCAACGTCCCTGCCACTTTTCAATGCCTAATGAATGAGGTATTTGCTCCATATTTAAGAAAGTTTGTTTTGGTTTTCTTTGATGACATTTTGATATATAGCCCCTCTATGGAAAGTCATGTCAGTCACCTACAACAAGTGTTTGAGATCCTAAGGAGAAATAAGTTTTGTGTTAAGAGGAACAAATGCACTTTTGCCCAAACTCAAGTAGAATACTTGGGACATATTATCAATGAACAAGGAGTGGCTGCGGATGAACACAAAGTGGCTGCTATGAGACAATAGAGCAAGCCCAAAACATTGAAGTCATTAAGGGGGTTTCTTGGTCTGACCGGCTACTATAGGAGATTTGTGCAACATTATGGTATCATAAGTAAACCCTTGACTAATCTGCTTAAGAAGGGGGCTTTTAACTAGGGAGAGGAGGCTGAACAATCCTTTCAAAAACTCAAGGAAGTTCTATCAAACACTCCGGTCCTAGCTCTACCTGATTTCTCCAAAACTTTCATTATGGAAACGGATGCTTGTCACTCAGGTGTAGGAGTAGTCTTAATGCAAGAAGGCAGACCCTTAGCCTTTATGAGTAAGGCATTTTCAGCAAAACATTTGGGCCTCTCAACTTACGAGAAAGAACTGCTAGCTATAATTATGGCAGTGCAAAAATGGAGGACTTATTTATTGAGGCAGCAGTTTGTCATTAAAACTAACCATGAGGCCTTTAAGTACTTCTTGGAGCAGAAGTTAACAACATTAGTGTAGCAGAAATGGATCTCATAAATGTTGGGTTTCGATTATGTTATCCAATATAAGAAGGGTAATGATAATATGGTAACAGGTGCGTTGTCTAGAAAACATGAACTAGAGGGCAGCTGTATAGTAATGCAATCAGCTATTCCAACTTGGAGTACTAAAGTGGCCGACAGCCTTAAAGATGACAAGGAAGCAGAAGAACTAATGGCCCAATTACTCATCCAACCAACTATTTGTCCTGAATACAAACTGCAAGATGGAATTATCAGAAAAGAGGGAAGAATCTACCTAGGTTGTTCTGGAAATTTGAGGGAGAAAGTTATGGAGCAAATTCACAGCATCCCTGAAGGGGGTCATTCTGGCATCAATGCATCAATCAAGAGGGCTGAGATGATGTTCTACTGGCCCACCTTAAGGAAAGATTTAGTAGATTTAATTACAAATTATGAGGTGTGTCAAAGGAAGCGAAAGGAGAAGATGTTCCCGATCCGGGACTCTACTGACTATACCCATTCCCCACCAAGCATGGGAAGTGATAACCATGGATTTTGTGGAAGGATTGCCCAAATCTGATGGTAAGGATACAATATTGGTAGTGGTGGGCAAGCTTACCAAAGGATGTCATCTTATGGCACTCACCCATCCCTTCACAGCATCTCATGTGGTACAAATAGTATTGGATTCAGTGGTCAAATTACATGGACCTCCAAAAACTATTATCTCTGATAGAGACAAAATATTTGTGAGTACATTTTGGAAGGAGTTATTCAGAACATTAGGGACCCAAGTAAAGTTAAGTACAACATACCACCCTCAAACGGATGGTTAAACGGAAAGGGTGAATCAGTGTATTGAGATGTACTTAAGGTGTATGACTAGTACCAAACCCACACATTGGAGTAAATGGTTACCCATGGCCGAATGGTGGTACAATAATTCGTTCTATACTGCAACAGGAATGACACCATACAAAGCCCTCTATGGCACTAATCCTCCAGTGGTCAACTACCACCAAGTGGGCACAAGCAGCAATCCCTTGGTAGCAGATTTTTTAAAAGAAAGGGAGGCGACCCAACAATTATTGAGAGAGAACGCAAAAAGTCTCAAGAAAGGATGAAGTTCTATGCAGATAAAAAAGGAGGATGAAAGGGAATTCAAGGAAGGGATGTGGTGTATCGAAATTGCAACCTTAAAGCGGATGTCATTGTCACAAAGAAGGAACTTCAAACTATCTGCTAAGTACTATGGCCCCTACACCATAATTCAACGAATA